>CM071848.1:25407698-26634043 GCA_036507275.1 Sicyos edulis
CACTCGGCTAGGGCTGGCTGGGCTTGGGCGACGCTGGGCTCGGGCTGGCTGGACTTGGGCGAGCCAGGGGCTGCACGGGCTGGGGCTGGGCGAGCCAAGGGGGCTCGGGGAGAGAGAGAGAGAGAGAGAGAGAGAGAAAATGAATTTGGGGAAAAATAAAAGAAAAAAAAAGGAAATAAAAAGGAAAAATGGGAAAAAGGGAAAAAAATGGGATTTTTAATTCCATTTCCATCCTTATCCACTTAACAACCTCAAAAATCCCATTTCCCGGCTTCCTCCTTCGAGACCCGACCGAAGCAATCTTTTCCAATAAATCAAACTCACTTAAATCCAACTCCCAAAGCAACACTAAGGGCTCGAGCTCGAATTCCAAAGGAAAAACACAACCAACCAACACTTTGCCAAAGCCCAAACCACAACCGAGCATCCAACCGACTAGCCCAAACACCTCGGGACTCGCAGCCACCAACAAACAAGCCTCGACAAAGGCAGAAGCTACCTCGAAGCCCTGAAAACCACAAATCCTGCCCGGAGAGCCAAAAGACCAAAATACCCCCAAGGGTCAAAACAGCTCTAACAGCCCAACCAAACAACCGAATCTTGACCCGAAGGCATCTCGAAAACTAGAATAGGAAACTGGGCTGTTACAGTAGTATCCCCTGCCCAATCTGCATCTGAGTATACCTCAATATTTTTCTTATCAGTCCTTTTGAATAGCAACCTTTTTCCAGGAGTCATCTTCAGGTATCTGAGAATTCGGTATACAGCTTCCATATGTTGGTCATTGGAACTATGCATAAACTGACTGACAACACTAACCGCAAATCCAATATCCGGTCGAGTATGGGAGAGATATATAAGACGTCCCACCAGCCTCTGGTATCTCCCCCTGCCTCGGGGATGGCTTTCATGATGGTGTTCGAACTTTCCCTGAGGATCCATGGGGGATGTTGTCGGTTTACATCCCAGCATGCCAGTCTCTGTAAGAAGATCTAACACGTACTTTCTCTGGGACATAACTATGCCTGCCTTGGACCGTGCAACCTCCATACCTAGGAAATACCTGAGGTTCCCGAGATCTTTGACTTCAAATTCTTGAGCCAGAGCTTCCTTCAATTCCTGTAGTTCTAGCTCATCATTTTCGGACAAAATAATATCATCCACATACATTATCAATAGTGCCAAAGACGTTTCAGACCTCCTCTTAACAAACAGTGTGTGATCTGCCTGACACTGTGAATATCCAAGGCTTAGAATGAAGCTAGAAAACCTCCCAAACCACGCACGGGGTGATTGTTTCAGTCCATACATAGATTTTTTTAGTCGACATACCTTTGTTGGACTAAGATCATATTCATACCCAGGAGGGACTTCCATATAAACTTCTTCTTCCAGATCCCCATTCAAAAAAGCATTCTTTATATCCAGTTGTTGAAGTCCCCATCCGAGATTAGCGGCAAGAGACAAGATAATTCTTATTGTGTTGAGTTTAGCAACTGGTGCAAAAGTCTCTTGGTAATCAATTCTATATGACTGGGTAAATCCTCTAGCAACTAGCCTAGCTTTCAACCTCTCAATACTTCCATCGGCATTATGCTTAATTGTGAATATCCATTTGCAGCCCACAGTTCGTTTCCCATTGGGCAATTCTGTCATTATCCACGTACCATTTTTCTCAAGCGCCTCAATTTCATCTTGTACCGCTTTCTTCCAGCCAGGATGCTTTAATGCTTCCACAATATTGGTTGGCACTTGTGTGGCGTCGAGACTAGACACAAATGCACGATAAGAATCACTCAAGTTATCATATGATACATGATTCCCAATAGGATGCATGGTACAACTCCTAACTCCTTTCCGTATTGCGATTGGTAGATCAAGATCATCAACCTCATCGTTTACCGCATTGCTAGGTTCAGTGATGGGTTGTTCAAAATTCGGAACCGGTTCGGGATCAGGCAAAGCTTGATCTATTTGGGCATCTACCTGCTCAACTCGTTGTTTGCTCCTCCTTGCATAGACACGGAGTTGGTTATTGACAATTGGAGACATTAAAGGTGAGGCTAGAGAAGACTCAGGTTCAAGAATGAGGGGACTAGGTACGGTATCATCTGGAATAGTTTCAAGAACAGATAACCATGAGGACCATAACTGGCTGTCACTCACCATCTCCCCCTGACAGGCAGGCTTGGAGTAGTATGGAAGGTGTTCACATAAGGTAACATCCATGGTGACATAAGCATGCTGGCAGAACAAACCTAGCATGGCACTAACATGTAAAATCAGGCAAACATGCTAGCAAGAAATCAATCAAACTGCTCTATCTCTAACATGCTCATAACAGTCAGCAAACAAGCAAGGCATATCATGAAAATATCGCAGGGCCCACACAACTCCGGTAAGAAATCCTTACCTGGCCGGAAGGCAACAACACACAATAAAATTAACTGCGATCGAACCCGAGCAACCTATAGCGAGCCAAACAAACACATCAATAATCATAAAAAATAGGCCTAAATACAATAAAATAAACATGGCTCGGCTCGGGAGCAACTCACGAGGCGCGGCTGACACGCGAACCAAGGGCTGGGCGAGGCTCGGGCTGGGGCTGCTCGGGCTGGGTGGGGGCTAGCTCGGGGAGAGAGAGAGAGAGAGAGAGAAAAAAAAAGGAATTTGGGAAAAAAAATAAAAGAAAAATGGGAAATAAAAGGAAAATGGGAAAATAAAAGAATAAATGGGATTTTAATCCTATTTCCATCCTTATCCACTTTTATCCAAATCAAAACCTTAAAATCTCATTTCCCGGCTTCCTCTTTCGAGACCCGACCGAAGCAATCTTTTCCAATAAATAAAACTCACTTAAATCCAACTCCCAAAGCAACACTAAGGGCCCGGGGTCGAATCCCAAAGGAAGCACACAACCAACCATCACTTTGCCAAAGCCCAAACCACAACCGAGCATCCAACCGACTAGCCCAAACACCTCGGGACTCGCAGCCAACAACAAACAAGCCTCGACAAAGGCAGGAGCTACCTCGAAGCCCTAAAAACCACAAATCCTGCCCAGGGAGCCAAAAGACCAAAATACCCCCAAGGGACAAAACCTCTCTAATGACCCAACCAAACAACCGAATCTTGACCTGAAGGCACCTCGAAAACTGGAATAGGAAACTGGGCTGTTACACTGCACTAGCAGGCCACAGACTAGGCTTATGCCGGCGTGGTAGCTACTCCACACCTGGCGACCGGGGGTAAGGAATCTGTCCTCACAGCCCGACCGGTGGGGACTCATACGTTGGTCCACTCTCAGCCTCTGGATGATGACAGCCTAACAGGATCTATCTAAGATAAAGCACCATAAAGCTAACAGAGTTCAGCATCAATACATCGCACAACTAAGACAGGATATCAACAGTCATATCGAGCAAGCACATAAAACAGAGAAGTGCAAACAACAAGATACATCATTCTACATGTCAAGTCCTATCAGGAAAGTCATACATTCCTATCCACTAGCATGCTTAACAAACAGGCATTCAACAAACATGGTCTATCACTAGCATCATATTAATCAGACAACCTGTATGAGTCTATCCACTACATACATTCCAACCAGGCATAACAAGTAAACCTATCCACTAGCATGCTTAATAAATAGGTGAAAATAGGTAATAGCAAGTAATACAACAAAAAAAAACAGAAATAATACAACGAAAATTAAATTCTAATCCACCAAACAGCCACAAACAACACACAAGGTTTGGGGAGTCAATACCCTAACCGAGACGAACAGGCCTCGGCAAGCAAGAGCTCTCGGCTGCGTGTGTGGCAAGGGGCACGAGGGTGCGTGCTGGAGATCAGCAGCGAACGACGAGACACCTCGGTAGCTGGGCGTGCAAACGCTGGTGCGGGGCTCGGCCTTGGCGATGTTGCGGTGTGATGAGCGATTGGGTTCGCTGTTACGGGCGTGAATGGCGTCGAATGTGTGGGCATGCTGGCTGGCGAAGGTGCGGCTGTACATGTGAGCGAGGACTTATGATCCTTGGTGCGTGCGGCTGTTCTCGGCGAGGAGATGGGCGTGGCAATGGGGCTGCTTGTTCTCGGTGGTGATGTTGAAGACGTGCGACTAGGGTGTGCAACCAGGAGGCTTGGCGATGGTGATGCTTGCATTGAGGAGATGGATTCGGCAATGGGGGATGGAGGTCTTGGCAATGGAAGAAGAACGAGAAGAAGAAGGAGGAGAAGAGAATGGGGAGGTTAGGGTTACTCAACCAAATGGCTTTTTCTCTTTATTTTCTTTCTTTTTAATTCATTTGAAAAATCCCAAAATGCCACATGTCAAATGATCCTTCCTTCGAGTCCTAGCAACAACACCTTTTTTTTTTCTATTTTTCACAAAAGACCTCCGAACCTCTCAAATTCAAATCCAACCTTGGAACCTGGAACCAAAGCAATAACCGAACTCAGCAAATAACAGAAATAGCCTTGAAACCATGGATAATTACAGAACCGACCTTGCAGGCAGAATTACCAAAATGCCCCTAAAGGCTCAAACTGCCCTAACGGCCCAACCAAACAACCGAATAACCAACCGAACGTACCTGTAGAACCAGAACAAAAACCTGGGCCGTTACAACATGGGAGGTTGTGCCTTTGCCTAAGAATAAACAGACAGTTGGTTATGATGGGTTTACAAAATTAAGTATAAAGCAGATGGTTTGGTAGAGCGATACAAGGCTAGGTTAGTAGCTAAATGATACACCCAGCAAGAGGGGCTAGATTTTCTTGAGACATTTGCTCCTATAGGAAAACTCATGTCAGTATGTGTTCTTCTTTTGTTGGTTATCTCGAAGAATCGGCCTCTATTCAGCTTGACTTGAATAATGCATTTTCAATGGCGAGTTAACTAAATAACTTTAATATGGATCTACCGTTGGGATACAAGCCTCCAGTTAAAACATCCAACAACAAACATTTGGTGTGTCGATTACATAAATCTATATATGGACTAAAACAAGCGTCAAGGCAATGGTATGCAAATAGAGCATATATTATGCTAGTTTATTGTGCATTTTTCTAAGGTTCAGGGGAATTATTCGAGCATAAATTATGCTAGTTTATTATAATTTATTTTTTTCTTGTTTTATTAATTTTTATTTATAAACAATTTATGTGGTACCAAATGGTGCCACATATATAGATGAGTAGAGTCCCTCTACACATCCATGTGTAGTGGAGTATTTCTCTTTTTATAATATATATATATATGAACCTTGTCATTATATATAATCTTTTTACTTTAAGAAGGAACCTGTACAGATGCTAAGAATTATTACCTAGTTCGACAAATTTTTTTGTAACCTAAATTTATACTTTATGCTACTTATGTGTAGTAATTTTAGTTTAACTTTTTCAAAAGAAATTAGTTCAACAATATAGTGAGGGTAGAGATACTAATCTTCAATCTTTTGATCGAAGATATAATATATATCCTATTGCCTTACTTTGTTGAGTTTGTGTTATTCAAAACTTCAACAAACAAAAGTATATTCCATGAATAACGGTACTTTTGAAGAATCTGAAATTTTTTTAATAATAAATCCCAAGTGCTCTTGTTGGAGAACTTTGGCATCGTTTCACAATGAAAATGTGGAGAGCTATCAACTCCTCTATAAAATATGTGGGTTAAAAATTCGGATAAACTAAAAGATAGTTTTCTTTCAAACACCAAAAATTATGTTTTTATTTTTAATTAATGGGGTATTTTTAGGAGTACGCCAAATTGAAAAAATATTTACAATATTAGGTAAAAAAAGATTTAGCAATCATAGTCATAGGTATTAATAAATATATTGTATTATTGGTACATAATATTGTATTAATACAAAATATTGTACTAATAACATATAATATTGTATTAATAATACAAAATATTGTATTAATACCTTCAATAATACTCTATAAAGAGTATTAATAATACCGTATATTTGACTATGGATGCAAATATTTTTAAATTTGATTAGATTTGTAATTATTTTGTTCAAATAGACCATCCATCGCAATTTCCCTTAATTAATCCTAACAAATCTACTAAATTTATCCAATAAATTATGTAGTTTGAAATAATTCAAAATTATTAAAATATATATATACGTGCTTGTTGTACATATATGGAAATTGTTTTATATGTGTCTTTAGAAAAATGGAAAATTGCATAAACCACGTGACAACTCTCGAGCATTGAAAGTAATTGTTGATTTATTGTTAGCATTTGAGAAAACTATGCACAATATTGAGCTGAATTGAATAAGAAAGCTTTGTTTTAGCAACATGAATTAGCAATTTGCATTGTCTTATGAATTTCTGAGTAGGATATGTTTTTAAAAGGTTTTTATGGTTGTTATGCATGATTGTGTAGAATATTGAAATTTTAAGATGAGATACTTGATTATTGATATTTGCTACAGCTATCACGTTTAGGCAAGTTGTGAAGATGCTGAGGAAAGTTGGAGCAGTGCAAAAGTCCGCGAAGCGCATAGGTGCAAAGTGTGTGACAAGTTAAACAAGGACGTGTGGTGTTCATCTAGCGAAGGCGTTAATTACTATGCGGATGCATCTAATCCCAGGCGTTGGTGAATTGAGCCAGAAGATTCGAATATTGAGCAAATTCCTAAAGTACAAAAGTTGGAGCATAATTTTGGATGGAGAGCTTTTCATCAATTTTCATATTTTTCTAGTTTTCAATTTCATAGCAATTTAGTTTAGAGAGGTAGTTTAAGAAGCAATTCATGTTTGTAGCTAGTTGTAGATCGTAGCATAGATTATTGTAGTTTTTAGCATCAGCATTTCAGAGATTAGCGTTGATCAGAGCAGAAATTGAAGAGCAGAGCAATAGATCGGGGTGTTGTCACAGAGTCATTGTTTGACGATTCGCCACCAGGCTTCTTCTTCTCCTTTCCTATTTGAATTTCTGTGTTATTAAACTTGATTATATTCAAATTGTCAGTTGTTTGATTAAGAATTTCTTAGTGTGATTTGATTGAATGAACATGTACTCTGTATTTAACCTTGTTGAAGTTTCTATGGTGAACATGAGTAGCTAAATTCATAATCGAAAGATTTAGAAAAGTAAGAGTTAGATTGCATTAGCATAGAGCAGGAAGATGATGAATTATGATTAATTGTTGTTTTAATTCTAGGTTTGAATCACATGACCAGCCATTCATTCCTGTTTTATTTCGATTCCGAGAGGAACGTAGCAAGATGATCTAGCGATTGAACTCATTAGGTTTGCTAGATACTTGCCAGCAAATCAAAAATATGTTATAGATGACGATTTTACTAATGTTGTTGACTTATATGAATTTGAATGTTGTAACTCGAAAGATGCAGAGTGTAAGTAAAGCAGGAATTCTCTTCTTACTGTTTAGTCTTGATGCTATAGCAATTTACTCTAAAAACTCCTAATTCATTCGAATGCTTGATTGATTCATTTGAGTGTTACGTTTGATTGTGTTATATTTGAATTTACAATTGTAATTTCTAATTATGTTGCTAGAGTGATCGATCTAATTGATTGTTGTAGTGATTGCATGTTTTTATCTTTAGCACCATCACGAATAACTTTTCCATCACGATTAACTCTCATAACTGTGAAGGAAGTAAAATTAGTATCAAATCCCTGAAGAGAATGACATTTACGAGATTAAGACTTGCTATAATAATGATTGTGTACACTTGCACACATGCACTCAAGAATTAATAATAAATTTTCATATGATGTTGAAGCGTATCTTGAGTGGAGTCAGGTTTGAATCAAACACCACCCCTAAACTATAGACTTTGTAACACTTACAACCTCAAATTATTCATTTGATCAATTACACTCCTTAAAATTTGACAAGTGTGTTGCAATTTACTCACAAAATTAAATTAAATCATATAATGGAGGGTACAGTTATCAAATCAATTTCTCTCTTCTTCAATTTCCATTGTTTCTTTCTTCCCATAGTCTCCACAACTCAATACTCTTTTCTAAACATGCCTCATCTTCAACAATTGGATTCAAATCCCTAAATTTCAACCAAATACTTCCAATTGTTCGAAAAGAGATTTTGTATACCCAAATCTTAAAGCATAGACTGAAACAAAATCAAGAACTACGAAACTCATATGAAATGAAGCACCGTACTAACCTTTCTTACGTTTTTTTTATAATTTTTTTTTCTTAAAAAGTATAAAATACAGTTGATGAATAACCTAGACATAGGCGTCAAAATCCAAAACATAGACTTAATTCTTAAAACCTTCTAATTTGGGCTGGAGAAAAACTTCTCAGCACATAGATGTGCAGGAGAGCACTACAATTTACCTATGTGGCATCATTAGGCCACACAAAATTATTTTATAAATAAAACTATTTAAATTATATGTATTTTTGTGCCTCTAATGATGCAACATAGTTAAATTGTAGAGCTGCTCTACACATCCATGTGTAGGAAAATTTTCCGCTTTAAGCTGGCTTTGATTCATTGAAACTTCAAAAACCTCCATCGCCACTTCAAATTCCAATTCATCAACAAGAGCTCATCCCATTCACACTCCGCAAGCATTATGGGCATGGACGCATGTGGAGTTGGGTGTGCTGGTTGAGTAGAATGGTCGGTCGCTTGCTCAGTATTGAGATTCACTACTACAAATTTGGGTTTATATGACACTTGGGTTAAATAAAATTTATGAGGGAGAAGCAATAAAAGTGTCATAAACAAAAACACGCATTTTATGACACTTTATTAGAATCATCTTGTAATCATTAATTAAAATAAAATTAACATCACAAAAAGTGTCATAAATTAAAAAAGCGCGTTTTATGATGCTTTTTTAGAATTATAAATTTGTTTTGAATAATAGTTAACTCACTTTGTTGTTTCTTTGGTTTATTTAAAATATGGATTCTTTAATTTGTTGACAATTAATTGGAAACATTAATTTGAGAATGGATCTTATTTTTCTTTCTTATATTAATTTTAGTTTATAATAATTTTCGTATAGTAATATTAATTTTGAGATTTTTAAAAAATTTAAGAAGAATTTATAAATTAGTGTTTGATTTAAATACTTAAAATTTAAAAATTAGGAATTTAAAACTGAAGTTAAAATAACCATTTTGGATTTTGTATTTCAAAAATATGAAAATTTTAAAATATTTAATTCCTTTTTGTATTATTATAAATTATCCATCGATTTGGTTTTTTTTTTTACAATACTTTAACATCACCTAAATTTTAAAACTCAATTAAGAGATCACATTTTATTATTTTTTTTTTTAATTTTTAAATCTTAAGTATGTGATTATCATGTATTGAACTCATCACCTTATGTATTTTAAGACTCTCTTTGAGCATTTGAGTCAACATGTGCTTTAAATCGATAAATTTAAGTATTGATTTGATAAAATAGATTGATTTAAAATGAAGAGAAATTTAACCATCATTTTTATGTAACACCCAACACTTTAAGGTACCAATTTAAATTTAGATTTATTCTTTGAAATTTTATTTTAGAATTACCTATATTTAAATGCATTAAAATAATATAGGATATGGGGTGTCTTTGGTTTAAAATTGACTAAATATTAGAAATAATAAAATTTTAATAACTATCTTTAAAATAGATAAAAATTAATGAAAAAAAATTCTTTAAAAAAAAGAGATTAAAAAGGAGAATTTAGAGTTGTGTAAAAAAAAATGAAGATGAAGAAAAAATGGATTTATGGTTCATTTTGAAAAAAAAAAAGCTCATTTGGATATTAGTTTAAATAAAATGGAAAAATGGGGAAGATTTTAGTTTCTTAAAACAAAAGGAAAAAGAAAACAAACTTCTTTCTTTCTTTCTTTTTCCTTTTTCACTTTTTCTTTTCTTTCTCTTCTTCTCCTTCTTTCTCCTTCTCTCACCCCAAACCCTAGCCCCACCTCAATCTGTCGCCGCCTGTTGCTCGACGCCGACACTGCCGCCATTCATCCCTCTCCGCCGCCGACAACCCTTCTCCCCCAACCACAACGGCCATCCTTGCACGCACACAGCCCCACCGTCGCGAGCTTCAAATCGCGTGCACCCTTGCGCGCGCACCGCCGACCAATAAGCCACGTCACTTCCATCTGACCTCAGTCCATGCTCCCTGCTGCTCATGTCCGCTCCAGCTTGTTGTCGGGTTCGATTGTTGGGTATTGGAGGTAAGTTTCTTCTCAAGCTTAAATGGGTATGGGTTAAAAATTAATTTTCCTGCAATTTTCGACAGAAAACTTCAGCAGGTCATAAGTTTTTCGTGTGATCTTGGAATGACATGATTCTTGTTGCGTTAGATTCGTGTTCTTCTCCTCTTTCTTTTGATATATTATGAGCCTGGAAAAAGGGAAGTTTTAGCCTCTGTTTCAGGGAGATTACAGTGACGACTTTGCAAGCTTTGGGCTAAGCCATTTTCGACTGTATTAGTCTGGTTTCTTCTAATCAGCAACAAAATTTCCATCAAATCATGATGGATTTATTTGTGGTAATTTTTTGAAGTGTAAGGGTGGTTTATTACGAATTAGGAAGGTGGGTTTATCCCAAGTTTCTTTTTCAGTTTAGCAATCATTTCTTGGTTTTGTTTAATCTCCAAGAAAGTGTTTTGGTCTGAAGCAGGGTTGCTAATGAGGTTCCTAAACAAGGTGAAGAAACAAGGTGAATTTCAATACTTTAGGATCGAGTTCTTGGTTGGCATTGCTCCAGGTTAAAACCCGGGTAAGTAGCTAAATTGGTAAGTATGAATATCATTTGTTGTATACTAGGTGCTTAGGAATATAATGGGATTCATCACAAGACCAACTTGGTTTATTTGTAGTGTGTTGTGTTTTGGTGGTATGAAGTCGTTGCTTCATAATTTACTACAAGTTTGATGTTTTAATGAGTTGTCATGAATTGTAGTATGTTGTAAAATCATGTGAAGTGTTTATCAATTGTGTATCACATGTTATAGATGGCTATGTCTAATTTAAATGAGATTGTGTATGTGGTTGACAACTTGTTCACTCTTATGATCATTTGTGCATAATAGTGCTTAAGGTTGTGACATATTTGAATAATATGGGAGCTTGCCACAAAATGTCTTTGAGTGTACTATATGGCTATAGGTGTTGTATTGTTAGTGGTTCATTGTAGGAGCTTATCGGTGTGCTGCGATGTGTAATTGGGCCATTGGTTCCTAGTCAATATAGCAGGTGATGAATAATTGGGATACCATGGTGGTTTGATCTGAATGTTGATGTTTATGTATAATAGAATGTTTAAATTAAGTTAATATGTAGGGGTTGGTGATTAATTTGGCAGGGAATGACCTTGAGTGGCAGAATTTAGTTTCAAATGAGGAGTTCATGTAACGACCCGACCCGAAAGGGTTCAAACTAGGCCGTTACCTCAATGCATGCATTACAAATCTATAGAAAATTTGCAAGAGGGTGTTCAGATTCTAAGTAAAAACTAAAACATAAAACATCCATTTAAAATCAACATCAATTCCTCGAACTCACATCCCTGCTTCCAAGCACTGCTCCAAGTCAAATACATTTACAAAACTTACTCCGATCAGAGATTCTTTTAAAACATACAAACTTTACAACAATGCTAGATTCCGGAAATACATTCAGAAAACACCCTAGGGCTCCGTGCCCAACTACATGCATTCAGAGAACATTTAAATCATAAACATAAAACTCAGAGTTGAACAACGGGTTTCCATGATCACAGCTCCTCCTCCAGCCATCCTGTCTCGCACCATGGCTACCTGTGGAAAAACCACATAATAAGGGTGAGTAACGAATTACTCAGTAAGAATCCCCGACCGGGGTACAATACGGTATTATCAGTCATCTAGTACCAAAGCATGCAAGCAAACAGCTACCAACACAGATCATGGCTCAACGAGCTCATAAAACAAGATCTGGAGTCATCGGAAGTCTCTTTCTTCCGGCCTAGGGATTGGATACACCGACCAATCCTCGGACATCACCGAGGTATCTCGTCACTCGAGGGAATACACTGATCCCTAGAATGACCTCAAGGGCCTCCTTGCCCTTGCCACTAAACTGGACTTACGGGAGAGTACCCGAAGTCAGGCTCTAACGGAAAGAATGGTGTACTCACGACATTAGCCCGGGGGAGCTCTCTGAACTGGCAACTAACGCGTGTGCGCGCACACCGCATGCTCTCTGCAACCGGCGTAAATGCGGGGTGCCTAAGGACAAACTACGCGGGCCAGGTGCACATGCCTATGACTCGGAAGCGGTGTCACGATCACGATGCGCGCGGCCCTCGGCGCCATCTCAGCGGCTGATCCACCAACCTGAAGCTAAGAACCGGCCAAGGCAGGCTTACACCGTTGGCAGGGTTCCGCTCTAGCAGGCTACAAACTAGGCATACGCCAATGAGGTAGCTAAGTCTCATTGGTTGCCGGGAGGGGGGAGAAAAAGCAAGGTATGTTATGCTTTGCTCAATATCCACCACTTTGGGACAAAGTACGTTATGTCCGCTCTCAACCCCAAAGCAATGCTTCGCTTTACTCCCGACCGGTGGGGACAAGATACGTTATGTCCGCTCTCAGCCTCTAGATGATGATAAACCCTACAACTCTATCTAAGAGTACAGAGTAAAAAGCAATGATTCCTGGCTAGCAAACAATGACCGACATCAATCACACTACCTAGCATGATACTACGAGCTTAAGTAGGAATCATAAGTATGCTGGCAGAACAAACCTAGCATGGCACTAACATGTAAAATCAAGCAAACATGCTAGCAAGAAAACAATCAAAGCTGCTCTATTATTATCATGCTCATAACAGTCAGCAAACAAGCAAGGCATAATCATGAAAATATCGCAGGGCCCACACAACTCCGGTAAGAAATCCTTACCGGCTGAAGGCAACAACACACAATAAAATAACTGCGATCGAACCCGAGCAACCTATATCAAGCCAAACAAACACATCAATAATCATAAAATAGCCCTAAATACAATAAAATAAACAGGGCTCGGCTCGGGAGCAACTCACGAGGCGCGGCTGACACGCGAACGAGCCGGCTGCACGGGCTAGGCAGCCAAAGGGGCTGGCTGGGCGCACTGGGGCCGCAGGGGGCTCGCTGGAGCGCGCTGGCACGGGCGCTGGCTGGGCGCTGGGCGCTGGTCATGCATGACAGCAGCGCGCGGCGCGCGGCGCTTGCTTTCGGCTGGCGGCGCGCGCGCGCGCGGCGCGGCTCGGCGGCGAGGGCGCGGCGCGGCGCGAGCGACACGATGCGACGGGCTACAGGACGCGCGATCTGGCCTACACGGGCTCAGGCGACACGGCCGACGCGAGGGCTGGGCGGCCTGGCACAGTGCGACGCGGCTCGAGGCTGGGCGACGCGGGCCTTGGCGAGGGCTGGGCGACGCTCGGGCGAGCTGGGGCTGGCGATGGCACGACCTGGGCAGGGTGAGGGCGCGCGGGCTGGCTCGGGCTGGCTGGGTTGGGCGACCAAAAGGGGGCTCGGGCTAGGGGGCTCAGGGAGAGAGAGAGAGAGAGAGAGAGAGAGAGAGAGAGAGAGAGAGAAAAAAAAATGGATTTTGGGGAAAAATAAAAGAAAAAGGGAAATAAAAGAAAAATGGGAAATAAAAGGAAATAAATGGGATTTTATCCAATTAAAACCTTAAAATCCCATTTCCCGGCTTCCTCCTCCGAGACCCGACCGAAGCAATCTTTTCCAACAAATAAAACTCACTTAAATCCAACCCCCAAAGCAACACTAAGGGACCGGGCTCGAATCCCAAAGGAAGCACACAACCAACCATCACTTTGCCAAAGCCCAAACCACAACCGAGCATCCAACCGACTAGCCCAAACACCACGGGACTCGCAGCCAACAACAAACAAGCCTCAACAAAGGCAGGAGCTACCTCGAAGCCCTGAAAACCACAAATCCTGCTCGGAGAGCCAAAATACCCCCAAGGGTCCAAACAGCTCTAAAACCCAACCAAACAACCGAATCTTGACCCGAAGGCACCTCGAAAACTGGAATAGGAAACTGGGCTGTTATAATACTCCCTCCTTTTAAGACTTTCGTCCTCGAAAGTCCTAAGACGAAACAGCCCCAGGAAAACTCCACTGATCCAGCCAACTGAACCTCTCGGCCAACAACACCAACCTTCTTCGAAAACCAAACCCTCTTGAGTTCTCAAAACTCAAGGCCACAATGCCATCTAGACTGCCACAAACTACAACCAAGACTGGCATACCCTGAACTCCAAGGGAAACAGATGCGAAAAAGCTAGATGGCAAACCACGTCCTCAACTCGCACCAACTCTCAAACGGTGCTACTCTCAGCAAACTCGAGGACTGGCCACAAGCTCTGAAACTCTACACAACACACTGGCAAAACTCCTCTAGGAGCTCACAGCTGCTAACAAGCAGCCTCAACCCACAACAAACTAGCCAAACAACTGAACCTCTCAGGTTCTAGAAAACCAAACGGCCAACTCTTACTTCACAGAGACCAACGAACCTCAAACCTTGCCTACAGCCTTAACGAAGCAAGGGGCACCAACATTCCTCTCAAGGAAAACTCTGGCTGCAAGGACTAAACCATCACGCAGCTCTCTGCGCACAACAACACCTTGAGGAAAATGTACCAACGGCTTTACCAACCAAAGCCACGGCACCTCTGTGCCAACTCACTCAAACGGCTCTGCTATGCCAACTGCGAACGCACAACAACTAGGAGCAAAGCCCGAGAAGGGCTTGCTCAGCAGAACTCAACCCAAACTTATAACGAGCAACGCTCGCCTCCAAGCTACTACTCAACTCTAAAAATCCAACTGGCTACTCAAAGGACTTCTCCTTTAAGCTTAAGCCTAACTCAGCGTCCAACCAGAAGCTCCACTCCCGAAACCTCACGAGGAAAACGGATAACGACAACCTCAAAGCTTACGGATCCTCAGCCACACGAATCCGCAAGACTACCTCGAAAGCTAACACTCGAGGCTGACATCCAAGGAGCAACTCAACCACCACAGAGACTAGAGGAAAGGGAAATCTTCAATCCCCAAAGAACCAACAACTTGCCAGAAACAACTCTTACTGGCTGGCCACCGCCCTTGTGGGGACAAACAACTTTTGCTTGCTAACAACACAAAGCAGGGACCTTCACGCTGGGCTGACCACTGCGCTACTCTGATCAACTACACAACTCAGGAGCTAAGCTGACTCCTGCTAAACGGGAAACGACTTTCCCAGCAAGCAAACTCTCTTGGAAGCAACACCCAAGGGAATACTCAACCAATCGGATCACCAATCCGAAACTAACAACACTTACTCAACTGCCGAGGGAGGGGTCAACTCCCAAAACTTCCTGACTAGGAACAAGACCTCAGGGCAACGCCCTCCAGCTAGAACCGAACTAGCTCTCAAAACAACAAGAGGACCAAACCTTGGCCCAACACTCACAAGAGGCAAAACAACCCTTACTGCAGCCTCTAGAACACCATCCAAGAGTCCACCTAACTGGACAACCAACTGCTTCCAAGCAGCCAACAAACTTTTCCTTCAAGCTAGCACCTCTACCATCAACTCATGGCTACGGGAGAAATCTGATAACTCCTGTAAGGAAACGGATCTTACAAGCGGATAAATCAAGGACAGAGAGAGCTCCACATACGCTCGCTGTCTTGCTCCACTAGAGCAACAACATCTAAATCTCACGGGGCAACAACAGGGGTTCATCTCAAACTGAACCTCCAAATGCCAAACGGGGCAACTCGACATCCTGGAAACAGGAAAACAACCAACTGGGCACGAACCATTCGTCCCACAAGCAAAGCTAATCTCTAGCAGCTCCAAACCACACCTTGGTCAACACCAAGCATCAACTTGCCACCGCACCGGAACCAATCTGAACTCTACTCCAAACAACCACTGGCTTGCTAGTCTACCAAGACTGCCAGCAACTCAACCGAGGCTACAAACTACACGCCTCCAGCTAGCCAATTGAAACTCACTAGCTGGGCCTGACTGAGCTCTAGAGAGGCTCTCCACAACCTAGGGTTCTACGGCAACCCTCGACACACACTGCCGACAAACGAGCTAACAGCCAACTGCCTGAACAGGCACAACTCTCCCCAGCATCTCAACCATGCTGGCCAACTCCAACTCCTTGGGAACCAAGAGGACCCGAAACGCTACCGAATGTGTCGTCCTCCTACTCAAACATCAGCCTCCACAAGGCTTCTACCCAAGGAAAGGATCCAAACAACCCTCTTAGCCAAGGCGATCAGAAACTGCGCGGCTTTGCTACCACCACACTTGTTCAGTTTCCAACTGAACTCCAACCGAAGGAACACCAAAAGTTCCTTCTCCACACGATGCTAAAAGCTGAGGCAACCTTGCTCTACCAAGGCATAACCATGCCACACCGAACTTACTTTATACCAAGCCTCTACCAAGGGTGCTTACCCATAAGGCATCCAAATCCTCTCGCAAGGCATCAACTCATCTCGCCTCAAAGGCATCCAACTCGCCTCATAGGCATCCAACTCAGGGTCCCTCTGCTGGACCGAACTCGCATCTACGATGCTCAACTCTCCTCAGATCAAGGCACTCGAAGGTAGTTGACCGCACTACCAACCACAAAGAATCTTTTGGCCTTAACACTAGCGCGAGACTCACGTGCACCAACACTTACCAACCGGCAACCTGCTGACTTACTCAACCCCCAGAAACACTGGGAAGAGGCTCCGGCTCCTCTCGAGCATCCTTTCGCTTGTAGTCCATCGACTACCACTGAACAAGCCCTCTGGCACGACCTAAACAGGTGCAACTGCCATAAACGGATCCAAGGCTAAAGGAGTACGCTAAACTCCGAACGGCATAGGACCATCTGCTATGCCCAAGCCAAACTCAAGCCTGAACCAGACTTAGTGCCAAAGTGGCACACCAACCAATGCACCTCAAGTGCTACTACTACCAAATCCACATCTTACTATAGATGGGACCAGCAAGGTCACTACCTTAAGTGACAACAACTCTGGCTAGGCATACAAGGGCTCAACTCAAACAACCATGCCTATGGCATCTCATCAAACCGAAGGCTCACGGCCTACACTAGCATCTCCACATGATGCTCAACAAAACTCTGGCCGGATCTCTCAACAAGCAGCAGCTAGCTCCACTCTAGGAGCTCACCAAGGAAGAGTGCCCAACTCTACCAAACATCTGAGGAAACTGGGCTGTTAAACAACAGCAGGCTTGCAAGGGGCAAAAATGTCTCTACATCTGCCTCAAGCCACTAACACGGCAACTTGCCAATCAATCGGGCGACTGGTGGAGACTCTGCTAGTCCACCTCTCTCAAGGGACTTCCACCACCAACCGATGTACCAAATAAAGACAGAACGGCACACCTCGGCCTCTGAACAGCAGGGCATCCCAACACACGGATGCTAAACTCAAACCTGGCCAACCGCTTTACTACTAGCAGCAGGACTTTCTAAAACATAGAGCTCTACAAGCATCCACTTGCCAAATTGGGCGGCTCCATCAACGTCAACAAACTCATCTGAATAAACCTGCTGATCATGCCCTCCCGGGAACCTCTGGGGCTACAAGAGCTACTGGGGGAAAATGCTTAAACAAACTCTGTCAGCTGGGCTATCTGTGCCCGGGACTCCTCACTATGCGCTACAAACTGCGCCTAGGTCTCCGCTCTCTGATAGCTAAAGACCTGCCATCAAATCTCTCATGGCTGGAGCACACTCTGCTCAAGGAGTCTCACTCTGAGGCGTGCTAGCCTCTACCCCCTCCTCTAGGCAACTCAACTGCCAAGGCCAAATCTGGCCTGCGGGCCTAACAACCCTGGACGCGGCCTCAACATCAACACGATCAGTCTAACTCCTCGGTCGGACATGCCAAGCATCCTACTCCTCTGAGTGCGATCAACATACTGGCGATCTGCACAAAGCACCTCCACCCTCTCACTAGGGGAAAAGCAGCAACTGGGCCACAAATGGCCTATGGGAGTCTAAGCTCGCCTCCCTGGGGACGACGTCCCGGGGCATCCGAATCTACCGATACCTCAACAAGCCGCTAAATAATCGCTCGATGCGCGAAAGTTGGCATGATGGCTCTCTAAGCCCAAACCAACAACGAGTCAGAACCTGCTCGTCTCCGCTCCACAACTCTACACAAGGCAAACACTAGATGAAAAGTATTGTAAATTCTTACCCTTTCTTTAAAACAAGAAACTTAGGCGCACTGATGACTGCCGGAGTGTTGATGATCATGGAAAAACGACCTACAACAAAAAGGTCGATCTCACGAATCTATGACTCGAGCTCGATACAAACTCAGAATGACCCGACCCGAAGGGTTCTAACTAGGCCGTTACCTCAATGCATGCATTACAAATCTACGAAAAATTTGCAAGAGGGTGTTCGGATTCTAAGTAAAAACTAAAACATAAAACATCCATTTAAAATCAACATCAATTCCTCGAACTCGCCCTGCTTTCCAAGCACTGCTCCAAGTCAAATACATTTACAAAACTTACTCCGATCAGAGATTCATTTAAAACATACAAACTTTACAACAATGCTAGAATCTGGAAATACATTCAGAAAACACCCTAGGGCTCCGTGCCCAACTACATGCATTCAGAGAACATTTAAATCATAAACATAAAACTCAGAGTTGAACAACGGGTTTCCATGATCACAGCTCCTCCTCCAGCCATCCTGTCTCGCACCATGGCTACCTGTGGAAAAACCACATAATAAGGATGAGTAACGAATTACTCAGTAAAAATCCCCGACCGGGGTACAATACGATATAATCAGTCATCTAGTACCAAAGCATGCAAGCAAACAGCTACCAACACAGATCATGGCTTAACGAGCTCATAAAACAAGATCTGGAGTCATCGGAAGTCTCTTTCTTCCGGCCTAGGGATTGGATACACTGACCAATCCTGGACATCACCGAGGTATCTGTCACTCGAGGGGAATACACTGATCCCTAGAATGTCCTCAAGGGCCTCCTTGCCCTTGCCACTAAACTGGACTTACGGGAGAGTACCCGAAGTCAGGCTCTAACGAAAAGAATGGTGTACTCACGACATTAGCCCGGAGGAGCTCTCCGAACCAGCAACTAACGCGTGTGCGCGCACACCGCATGTTCTCTGCAACCGGCGTAAATGTGGGGGGCCTAAGGGCAAACTACGCGGGCCAGGTGCACATGCCTATGACTCGGAAGCGGTGTCACTTTGATCACGAGAGCGCGAGGCCCTCGCTCATCTCATCTGCAACCTTTGATCCACCGACCTGAAGCTAAAAACTGGCCAAGGCAGGCTTACACCGTTGGCAGGGTTCCGCTTTAGCAGGCTACAAACTAGGCATACGCCAATGAGGTAGCTAAGTCTCCTTGGCTGCCGGGAGGGGGGAGAAAAAGCAAGGTATGTTATGCTTAGCTCAATATCCGACCACTGGGGACAAAGTACGTTATTGCCGCTCTCAACCCCTGAAGCAATGCTTCGCTTTACTCCCGACCGGTGGGGACAAGATACGTTATGTCCGCTCTCAGCCTCTGGATGATGACAAACCCTACAACTCTATCTAAGAGTACAGAGTAAAAAGCAATGATTCCTGGCTAGCAAACAATGACCGACATCAATCACACTACCTAGCATGATACTACGAGCTTAAGTAGGAATCATAAGCATGCTGCAGAACAAACCTAGCATGGCACTAACATGTAAAATCAAGCAAACATGCTAGCAAGAAAACAATCAAAGCTGCTCTATTATTATCATGCTCATAACAGTCAGCAAACAAGCAAGGCATAATCATGAAAATATCGCAGGCCCACACAACTCCGGTAAGAAATCCTTACTGCCTCAAGGCAACAACACACAATAAAATAATCGCGATCGAACCCGAGCAACCTATATCGAGCCAAACAAACACATCAATAATCATAAAATAGCCCTAAATACAATAAAATAAATGGGGCTCACCTCGAGCAAACTCACGAGGCGCGGGCCGACACGCGAACGAGCCGGCGAAGACGGGCTAGGCAACCAAAAGGGGTGGCGGGCGCAGGCCGCGGCCGCAGGCTCGGCGCACGGTATTGGGCTGCGACGTGATAGCGCGCGCGCGACTTACGATAGGGGACGCGGCACGCTGGCGCGAGCGACACGACGCGACGGGCTACAGGACGCGCGATCTGGCCGACACAGGCGCCGGCGACACGGCCGACGCGAGGGGCCGGGCGGCTCGCACAAAGGCGAGCGCCGAGGTCGGGCGAGGGTGGCGACGCCGCCGAGCCAATGGGCGATGGCATGACTGGCAGGCGAGCGCGGCGCGCGGCCGCTCTGGCCGGGCCGGGCTACTCTGGGCCGGGCTGGGTTGGGCGACCAAAAGGGGGCTCGGGCTAGGGGGCTCGGGGAGAGAGAGAGAGAGAGAGAGAAAATGGATTTTGGGGAAAAATAAAAGAAAAAGGGAAATAAAAGAAAAATGGGAAATAAAAGGAAATAAATGGGATTTTATCCAATTAAAACCTTAAAATCCCATTTCCCGGCTTCCTCCTCCGAGACCCTACCGAAGCAATCTTTTCCAACAAATAAAACTCACTTAAATCCAACTCCCAAAGCAACACTAAGGGCCCGGGCTCGAATCCCAAAGGAAGCACACAACCAACCATCACTTTGCCAAAGCCCAAACCACAACCGAGCATCCAACCGACTAGCCCAAACACCACGGGACTCAGCCAACAAACAACAAACAAGCCTCTACAAAGGCAGGAGCTACCTCAAGCCCCGAAACCACAAATCCTGCTTCGAGAGCCAAAAGACCAAAATACCCCCAAGGGTCCAAACGGCTCTAAAACCCAACCAAACAACCGAATCTTGACCAAAGGCACCTCAAAAAGCGGAATAGGAAATCGGGTACATTATGATTCAGAGATAAAGAACTCCGACGTTACACTTAGGTAAGTAATTAAAACTCTACAATTATGCATATTTTATGTGAATTGTGGCTACCTACAAAGAAAGGAAGCCACATGGTAGATTATATATGATTTTCATTGTTCAAGCAGGTGTAATTATTTTTTTTGGTTAGTCATAAGGGTGTCGTTATGCTGCTGAAATTTTGAATTAACTTTTCTATTTTATTTACATGCTTCCATTATAATGTTGTAGATACTTTTGATTTCACTCTATTATTTTTCGATTGCCCAATTCTTCTAGTCCTTGAATTTGATGTGTTTTCTATGAGTTTTGTTGGATTTTCTAGCTGCAAGAACTCCGAATAGGCAGCCACGGTATGATAGAAAAGCTAGTTGAGATGGGTACGTCTTATATGTGTGTGTGTATATATATATATATATATTAATGTTTTTGTTCAATCAAATGGGTGAAAATGTGTTGGAGTTTGGAATAATTGTTGGTTTGTCTTTGGTACCAATACATTATCATAATCGATGTATGTATTAAAATTTCTAATTTATTTGCATGCTTTCATTATAATGTTGTGGATACTTCTAAACAATCTTGCAGGAAGTTGTTGAGTTTGTCAAGTAGAAAAATGAGAGGTTTTTTTCTTATCAATAAGAAAGCTCATATGTTATTATTTTTTTCTTTTTGCCAAATCTCACATGTTATTTTTAAGTAATATGTTATTACATTCTATGCAATATTTACATGCATGTGCTTATTTTAGAACTTTATATGTTTGACCTTTACAATTATTTTTGTTGTTTTAATTGTTCTTATCTAGGTTAAATGTTGGAGCCGAATTTGACTTAGATCCATCTTGAGTGGAGGTATAACTCTGAACTATGGGTATAATAACAATGTCCAACCTACATTTTTCTTCTGGTTTGTGTGACTAAGTTTCAATAGCACAACTAGTTAATGACTTATTCTTCTAGTTTTTTTTTTATTGATCAATTTGTTGATGTCTCGTTTCTATATTGTTGAAGCTAATATATTGGAGAATTTGTTTATTTTCTTTAGTGAATGCTTTGCAAGTTAAAGAAGTAAACTTTATCTACTCTAATTCCTTAAGGTTATTTTAGTTTTTAACATATAGACACATCTGTTTAAATATTTAGGTTTAGATTGAAGCTGAAACATATATTGGTTTTGTAACGGCCCGGAATTTTCATCCCGGTCTTCCCGGGAGGCCCAGGGGCATTTTGGTAATTTTGGTCGGGCCGGCAGGGCCGGTTATGTAATTGTTAATTGCCGGAAAAATTATGAGTCAATTTGAATGGGATCGGGAATTTTGGTGAAGACATTTGGGCTTGGAAAAAGGTAAAAATAAATAGGGAATTAAATAGCGCGTCGAGTGAGATTCAAGGCAAGGACGTGCTGCATGCTAGGCAGGGGTCACTGCCAACCGAGCCACTGGGCACGTTTGTTATCTTCATCGCACGATCTAATACATATGCTTGTTTCTGAAGGCGGTTGGTATATAGGCAGAGCTCGCCCGAAGCTTCCCCATTTCTTCTTCTTCTTCGCGAATTCTCTCCGACCGACCGAGCTCTCCTTTGCGATTTCTCCTGCCTCGCCGACCAGCGTTTTCTCCCTCGCCGTTCGTCCCTCCGGTGAGCTCTCTTCCTCTTCTTCTTCTCTTCTTCTTCTCCTTCTCTTTTCCGTCAAATTGCTTCCCTGTTTCGGGCTTCGCCATTTCCGGCCAAGTCGAGGTAATTTGAGGTATGGGTTTTGTGCAGCTAGTGTAGGGGAGTTCGCCATCAAAGAATCGCTCGTCGAATCCCCTCGGATCGCTCGAATTCGAGTTTCTCCTTCGCCCCTGTTCGCGCGCAGAAACAGAGCCCCTGTCGCCGAGCTCGCGTGCGCAGAAACAGCCCAGTCGCCGAGCCTCGCCACACACCGTCCCGTGCCCGCGCGCGCGTCCTCGCCAGCTCCGTGTCGCGTCGCATCGCCAGCGCCCAGCCGAGCCTCGCGCCGCTCGCCCTCGCGCCCCTGCATCGCCCAGCATCCGTCCGCGCGCGCACCCAGCGCGCCCAACCAGCCCCGTTGCTGCCCCGTTCGTGCAATCGGCTCGCTCGTGCGTTCGTCGAGCCTCGTGAGTTGCTCTCGAGCTGAGCCTCGTTTATTTTATTATAATTAGGCCTATTGTGTGATTTTTGTTGTGATTGATAGGTTCTCGATAGCTAGTTCGGGTTTGTTCGCGACTTAGGATTTTCGTGTCAAATCGTCCCCGACCAAGGTAAGGATTTCTTACCGGAGTTGTGTGGACCCTGCGATATATTATGCGATTGCTGATTGATTGCTTGTTTGTGTTTATTGACATATTTAGTAATAGGTGCTCGTTTCTGAATTCCCGATTAGCATGATTTTCCTGATTAATTCTCATGTTAATCCATGCTAGGTTGTTCCTTTCTGGCATGCTCGTATCTGTTCCTTGCTTTGTAGTATCATGCTAGGCTCGTTGTATTCTTATTGAGCACGTATCGGATTTTATGGAATTGTTTGCTGATTGCTAAGGCAGGTTAGAGTGGCAGGTAGATAGCATCATCTGGGCTGGGTGCATAAAGTACCTTGCATCCACGACAGGGACGTATGAGATGGAGCTTCGCCCTGATCCCGTTAGGGAATAGCTAACCCTAACGGCTGGCCCCGCAATCTTGGGTGAGGGTGGCAGACTGTTAAATGCCCCAACCGTCGGGATGATGACTTGGCATTGCCTCGTCTCCGGCAGTCGACACGTCCTCAACGTGTTCGGCCGTAGCCCCTGATTGCCACCTGTTAAGGTAAGGGCGGCTTCCTGGTGTAAGCCTACCACGACCCGTTTCCTTAGCCTCAAAAAGCGGTGGATCAGCCGACATAGTTTACGTGTCCAGTCTCACACCCCTATGTCGGTGACACCGATCCAAAGATTTAGTTAGGCGTGGTGATCGGACATGGGCGGCTTGCCTCTAGACCCGGCACCCCCCATGGTCTGCAATAGCACGTGGTGCATGCTTACGCTCATTACAACGCACGACCGGAGAGCTCCTCGGGATCTTGAGCCAGTGTACCTTTCGTCGACGATGAAGCGTGTTGAGGCCGGACTTGTTTCTCGTATAGGCGACTTATATATTGGACTGTGTGGTGATATTATTCCTGACTAAGACCCTAAGCCGGCATCCGAGGCCCAAGTGTGGGATAAGCTATGTGTTTGTATTATGTGTTTATATTCATAGCTTGCATACGCTCATCGAGATGACCATGTATATCGTATTGTACCCCTTGCTGGGGATTCTTACTTGAGTAATTCGTTACTCACCCTTATTATCGTGGTTTTTCCGGGTAACCAAGTTATGAGACAGATGGTGAAGGAGGAGCCGTGATCATGGGGCCCATCTTCCAACTCGATTTTTGTATTATGACTCTTTATGTTTTGTTTCCCACGAATGCATGTAGTGGAACGGAGCCCTAGGATGTTTTGTAAATGTTTTGTGGATTCCAAAGATTTTGTATCTTAACAGAGTTTTGAATGGTTTTTAGTAAATCTCTGATCGAGTAAACTTTGGAAATGTATTTATCTTGGAACAGTGCTTGGAAACAGAGGGCGAGTTCCAGAAAATTGTCTAGTTTTTAAAGGGGTTATTTTGAATGTTTTGTTTTATTTGGAATCCAAAATCATGTCTGCTTAAATGTCCTTTACTTTGAATGCATGCATTGGGGTAAGGGCCCATTTAGTGCCCCATTCGGTCGGTCCCTTTACAGCTTGGTATCGAGCTCGAGTCATAAATTCTGTAGTTTGACCTTTTGTTGTAGGTCGTTTTCCCATGATCACTAGCACTCAAGCGGTCATCAGTGCGCCTAAGTTTACTATTTGTTGTAGAAAAAGGGTTAAGAATTTACAATACACGCCATCGAGTGTATGCCTTGTGTAGTGTTGTGGAGCGGAGACGCGAGCGTGTTCTCGACTCGTTATTGGTTTGGGTTTAGAGCGCCATCATGCCAACTTCCCGCAGCAGTGTGATGTATGTTGTGGCTTGTTGTGGTATCCAGTAGATTCGGATGCCCCGGGACATCGTTCCAGAGGAGGTAGAGATTGGACTCCCATAGGCCAACCGTGGCCCAGCTTGTTGGTTTTCCCCTAGTGAGAGGGTGGAGGTGCTTTGCCTTGGAATGCCACTCCAAGAGAGAAGTTAGCTATGGTTGTCTTTGATGTGGATGTTTGTGGAGCAGTCCCCGTGTGGACTAGCTCGGGTAGCTCAAGTGTTGATCTTGAGCCTTGATAGATTATTTGGTTGCCCAGTGGTGGTTGCAAAGTTGGTAGCCTTCGAGGAGGTTGATGAGGCATCTTTGTGCTTCGTGAAGTGTGGTTGTTTGCAAACCGATGTAGCCAAAACCACCCCAGTAGTTAAGGGTGCAAAGAAGCGATGTTCCCTTCTGACCGATCCGTTGGTGGTTTCCTCAGTTGTTTGATAGAATTGAACACTCTTCTTTTGGTAAGCCCTAGAGTAGGGCTAGCTGCTGCATGTTGAGAGAGCCGGCCAGAGTTTGTTGAGCATCATGTGGAGATGCAAGAGTAGACTGTGAGTCTTCAGCTTGATGAGATGCCTTAGGCATGGTTGTTGAAGTTGAGCCCTTGTATGCCTAGCCAGAGTTCGTGTCACTTGAGGTTGTGACCTTGTTGGCTCCGTTGTAGTAAGATGTGGATTTGGTAGTAGTGGCACTTGAGGTGCATTGGTTGGTGTGCCGCTTTGACACTAAATCTGGTTCAGGCCTGAGTTTGGCATGGGCATAGCAGATGGTTCTATGCCGTGCGGAGTTTAGCGCACTTCTTTAGCCTTGGATCCGTTTATGGTAGTTGCACCTGTGTAGGTCATGCAAAAGGGCTAGTTCAGTGGTAATCGAAAGATTTCAAGCGAAAGGATGTTCGAGAGGAGCCGGAGCCTTTTCCCAGTGTTACTGGAGGTTGAGTAAGTCAAGCAGGTTGACGGTTGGTAAGTGTTAGTGCGCGTGCATCTCACGCTAGTGTTAAGGCCAAGAGATCCTTGTGGTTGGTAGTGCGGTCAACTACCTTCGAGTGCCTAAATCTCAGGAGAGTTGAGCATCGTAGAAGCAAGTTGGGTCCAGCTGAGGGACCAGGAGTTGGATGCCTTATGGGTAAGCACCCTTGGTAGAGGCATGGTAAAGTAAGTGTGGTTTGGCATGGTTATGCTTTGGTAGAACAAGGTTGCCACAGCTTCGAGCATCGTGTGGAGATGGAACTTTGGGTGTTCCGTTGATTGGTTGTATCTCTACTAGGAGCTAGTGTGGCTTTTGGGAAAAGCATTTGTTAGTCTTGGATCGCTAATGAAGGTTGGGAGTTGTGCACACAAGTGTGTTTTGTGTGGTTCGTTCTGTGGCGAGAGAGTCAGATCCATGTAGGGTTTGCTTTGGGGATCTGGTGCTCAGTTTTTGGAAAAGTTGGACTCCAGGTGGATGTTGTAAGGCTTTAGTGAGGTGGTAAGGATACCATGCTCGTGGTATTAGGTTGTTGCTTAGGTAAGATTTGTTAAGTTGGACCTAAGCTTGGTTGGCGGATCTTCTTGTTGATCGCCATGACTGAGAAAGTTGTTCGGATCCTTCCTTGGGTAGGAGTTATGTTGTGGTTGATGTCTGAGTAGGAGGATGTCGCATTCGGTAGCGTTTCGGGTCCTCTTGGTTTCCAAGGAGTTGAAGTTGGCCAGCATGGTTGTGTTGCTGGAAAAAGGAGTTGTTGTTGTTCAGGTAGTTGGCTGTTAGTCCGTTAGTTAGCAGTGGGTGTCGAGGGTTGTCGGAGAACCCTAGGTTGTGGAGAGCCTCTCTAGAGCTCAGTCAGGCCAAGTAGTGAGTTGCAGTTGGCAAGCTGGAGCCGTGTAGTTTGTAGCCTCGGGGGAGTTGTTGGCAGTCTTGGTAGCCTAGCAAGTTAGTTTTTGTTTGGAGTGGAGTCCGGATTGGTTCCGGTATGGTGACAAGTTGATGCTTGGTGTTGACCAAGGTGTGGATTGGAATTGCTAGAAGTTAGTTTTGCTCGTGGGGCGAATGGTTCGTGCCCTGCTGGTTGTCTTCCTGTTTCCAGGAGGTTGAGAGTTGCCCCGTTGGTATTTGGAGGTTCAGTCCGTGGTGAACCCCTGTTGCTACCCCGTGAGATTTTGATCTTGTTGCTTTAGTGGAGCAAGACAGTGAGTGTAAGTGGAGCTCTCTGTCCTTCGGTTGTCTGATCGTAGGAGCCGTTTCTTCTGGGTTTGGCAGGTTACTACCGTCGGTTTGTTAAGGACTTTTCCGCCATAGCCTCGCCCCTCACTCGTCTGACGAGGAAGGGTGTCGAGTTTGTTTGGGACGGTAGGTGTGATGAGAGCTTTGCCGTGCTCAAGCGCAGCTTTTGACTTCAAAGCACCGAGTGTTGGCAATCCCGAGGCGGTGTGTGTTTTGTGGAATACAGCGATGCTTCCAAGTTTGGGTTGGGTTGTGTGTTGATGCAGCACGGAAAGGTCATTGTTTATGCTTCCCGTCAGCTGAAGCCATATGAGCAGAACTATCCGACTCATGTTATGGAGTTGGCAAAGAGTGGTGTTTGCAGATCAAGATTTGGAGGCATTACACCGTATGGTGAGCGGATTCGGATGTTTTCCGATCACCGAGCCTCAAGTATCTGCTTTACTCGTAAGGAATTCAATATGAGGCAGACGAGATGGTTAGAGTTGGTGAAGGATTATGACTGCGAGATTTTGTACCATCCGGGTAAAGCCAATGTTGTAGCTGATGCTTTGAGTAGGAAGACGTCGCACTTCGCGCATTGTTGAGTTCCCAAATGATTTACGGAGAGAGTTCGAGCGAGCTGAGATTGCAGGGTTGTTGGGTGAGGTTACTACCAGAGTAGCTCAGTTGACAACGGATTATTGATAGTCAACTGAGTGACCCCGCACTTAAGAGATTGTTTGATAGAGTTAGTGCTGACGGAGATTTTGATTTCGTATATTCACCAGACAGTGGGCTGACGGACGGAGGCCGGTTGTGTGTTCCGGATGTTGCATGATTGCGAGCAGAGTTACTCTCAGAGGCCCACAGTTCTCCGTTTGCTTGGCACCCCGGGGGTACCAAGATGTAACAGGATCTTAAGCAGACATTCTGGTGGATGGGTATGAAAAGAGATGTGGCAGAGTTTGTCAGTCGATGTCTCACTTGTCAGCAAGTGAAGGCACCCAGGCAGAGACCAGCCGGTTTGTTGCAGCCGCTGAGTGTACCTCAGTGGGAATGGGAAGAGATCTCCATGGACTTTATTTTTGGTTTTCCGAGGACTCCGAGGAAGTTCTCTCAGATTTGGGTGATAGTCGATCGATTGACTAAGAGCGCACACTTCATTCCCGGTAGAGACACTTATACCGTGGAACAGTGGGCGCAGTTGTTTTTGGAGCAGATAATTTGTTATCACGGTGTGCCTGTGAGGATTGTGTCTGACCGTGATTCGAGGACTTGTGTGTTGGATTTCCGGCGCTTGGGACCAGATATCAGATTCGATGGAGTTTGCATATAACAACGATTATCGATCGACGATTCGAGATGGCTCCATTCGAAGCTTTGTATGGTAAGCGTTGCCGCTTCTCCGGGGTTCGGGAAGAGGTTGGTGATAGACGTGTTTTGGGTCCCGAGTTGCTGCGAGCTGACCAATGGTGCCGTGCGTAAGATTAGAGCTCGTATGTTGACACTTCAGAGCGCGACATAAAAGAGTTACGCCGATGTTCGGCGTCGGGATTTGGAGTTTGAGGTTGGTCAACATGTATTCCTAAAGGTCGCACCGATGCGAGGTGTTTTGAGGTTTGGCAAGCGTGGAAAGCTGAGTCCCCGTTTTGTTGGTCCGTTTGAGATTCTGGAGAGGATCGACAAGGTTGCTTATCGATTAGCCTTGCCTCCGTAATTGTCAGCAGTGCACAGTGTTTTTCATGTTGCGATGTTGAGACAGTTCGTGCCGGATCTGTCGCACATTGTTGACTTTGAGCCGTTGCAGCTGAATGAGGATTTGAGCTTCGAGGAGAAGCCAGTGGGGATTCTTGCTTTTGAGACAAAGACACTGCGTAATCGTGAAATCCGGTTGGTAAAAGTTCAGTGGAGGAGTCAGAGTTCAGAGGAAGCCACTTGGGAGCGGGAGGATGAGATGAGATTGCAGTATCCCGAGCTGTTCCAATCTTAAGTGACTTTCGAGGACGAAAGTCTTATAAGGGGGGAATATTGTAACGGCCCGGAACTTTCATCCCGGTCTTCCCGGGATGCCCAGGGGCATTTTGGTAATTTTGGTCGGGCCGGCAGGGCCGGTTATGTAATTGTTAATTGCCGGAAAAATTATGAGTCAATTTGAATGGGATCGGGAATTTTGGTGAAGACATTTGGGCTTGGAAAAAGGTAAAAATAAATAGGGAATTAAATAGCGCGTCGAGTGAGATTCGAGCCAAGGACGTGCTACATGCTAGGCAGGGGTCGCTGCCAGCCGAGCCACTTGGCACGTTTGTTATCTTCATCGCACGATCTAATACATATGCTTGTTTCTGAAGGCGGTTGGTATATAGGCAGAGCTCGCCCGAAGCTTCCCCATTTCTTCTTCTTCTTCGCGAATTCTCTCCGACCGACCGAGCTCTCCTTCGCGATTTCTCCTGCCTCGCCGACCAGCGTTTTCTCCCTCGCCGTTCGTCCCTCCGGTGAGCTCTCTTCCTCTTCTTCTTCTCTTCTTCTTCTCCTACTCTTTTCCGTCAAATTGCTTCCCTGTTTCGGGCTTCGCCATTTTCGGCCAAGTCGAGGTAATTTGAGGTATGGGTTTTGTGCAGCTAGTGTCGGGGAGTTCGCCATCAAAGAATCGCTCGTCGAATCCCCTCGGATCGCTCGAATTCGAGTTTCTCATTCGCCCCTGTTCGCGCGCAGAAGCAGAGCCCCTGTCGCCGAGCTCGCGTGCGCAGAAGCAGCCCAGTCGCCGAGCCTCGCCACACACCGCCCCGTGCCGCGCGCTCGTCCTCGCCCGGCCGTGTCGCGCCGCATCGCTGGGCCACCGAGCCTCGCGCCGCTTCGCCCTTTGCGCCCAGCATCGCCCGGATCCGTCCGCGCGCGCACCAGCAGCCAGCCAACACTTCCGTTCTTTGCCTGTTCGTGCAATCGGCTCGCTCGTGCGTTCGTCGCGCCTCGTGAGTTGCTCCCGAGCTGAGCCTCGTTTATTTTATTATATTTAGGCCTATTGTGTGATTTTTGTTGTGATTGATAGGTTCTTGATAGCTAGTTCGGGTTTGTTCGCGACTTAGGATTTTCGTGCCAAATCGTCCCCGACCAAGGTAAGGATTTCTTACCGGAGTTGTGTGGACCCTGCGATATATTATGCGATTGCTGATTGATTGCTTGTTTGTGTTTATTGACATATTTAGTAATAGGTGCTCGTTTCTGAATTCCCGATTAGCATGTTTTTCCTGATTAATTCTCATGTTAATCCATGCTAGGTTGTTCCTTTCTGGCATGCTCGTATCTGTTCCTTGCTTCGTAGTATCATGCTAAGCTCGTTGTATTCTTATTGAGCACGTATTGGATTTTATGGAATTGTTTGTTGATTGCTAAGGCAGGTTAGAGTGGCAGGTAGATAGCATCATCTGGGCCGGGTGCATAAACTACCTTGCATCCACGACAGGGACGTATGAGATGGAGCTCCGCCCTGATCCCGTTAGGGAATAGCTAACCCTAACGGCTGGCCCCGCAATCTTGGGTGAGGGTGACAAACTGTTAAATGCCCCAACCGTCGGGATGATGACTTGGCATTGCCTCGTCCCGGCGATCGGCACGTCCTCGGCGTGTTCGGCCGTAGCCCCGATTGCCACTGTTAAGGTAAGGGCGGCTTCTGGTGTAAGCCTACCACGACCCGCTTCTTAGCCTCAGTGCGGTGGTTCAGCCGACATAGTTTACGTGTCCAGTCTCACACCCTATGTCGCTGACACCGATCCAAAGATTTAGTTAGGCGTGGTGATCGGACATGGGCGGCTTGCCTCTAGACCCGCACTTCATGGTTCGCAGAGCACGCGGTGCATGCTTACGCTCATTACAAAGGCCACCGGAGAGCTCCTCGGGATCTTGAGCCGTGTACCTTTCGTCGACGATGAGACGAGTTGAGGCCGGACTTGTTTCTCGTATAGGCGACTTATATATTGGACTGTGTGGTGATATTATTCCGACTAAGACCCTAAGCCGCATCCGAGGCTCAAGTGTGGGCTAAGCTATGTGCTCTATTATGTGTTTATATTCATAGCTTGCATACGCTCATCGAGATGACCATGTATATCGTATTGTACCCTGTTGGGGATTCTTACTTGAGTAATTCGTTACTCACCCTTATTATCGTGGTTTTTCCACAGTAACCAAGTTGCGAGACAGGATGGTGAAGGAGGAGCCGTGATCATGGGGCCCATCTTCCAACTCGATTTTTGTATTATGACTCTTTATGTTTTGTTTCCCACGAATGCATGTAGCAGAGCACGAGCCCTAGGATGTTTTGTAAATGTTTTGTGGATTCCAGATTTTGTATCCGAATGTGTTTTGAATGGTTTTAGTAAATCTCTGATCGAGTAAACTTTGGAAATGTATTTATCTTGGAACAGGTGCTTGGAAACAGGGACAGGTTCCTGGGAAATTGTCTAGTTTTTAAAGGGGTTATTTTGAATGTTTTGTTTTATTTGGAATCCGAAATCATGTCTGTTTAAATGTCCTTTACTTTGAATGCATGCATTGGGGTAAGGGCCCATTTAGTGCCCCATTCGGGTCGGTCCCTTACAGGTTTGATGCTTATAAGGAATATGGACATGAAAATAAAAAGGCTAGAGAAAAGACATGTATTGAAGCCTCCATGCGTTCAAATTTTGATGTAAGCTTCATTCTTTTCTTCATTTTCTTTTCTTGCTTAAGGTTCTGAAAGATTTATTCATGCATACTCGTTAGAATTACTTAAATTTTCTTTTCTTGCTTGAAGCTCTTTTCTTATTGGTAAGAAAGCTCATATGTTAATGTTAAGTAATATGTAATATGTGAAGGTTGTTTGAAACTCAATTTTTCTTAGGTTTTGCATGAACACACTCAAAGGATGAAGCGGTGAAGAAATGCACTCATCTTTTACTAGTTATTTTTGTTGTAAAAAACTGTGTGAACATTTATCACAAGTGTAATATTATTGTCCTTTTGTTATTTTGTTCAATACAAATATTCTAAATCATAATGAAATTTTATTTGTCGACAAGTCTTTTATTGGTGAAGTTATTTTTCTTGAAGAATATTATGTATGTATGATAATAGTTAAGAGCAAAAAAAAGGTTGCAAATAGACACAGCAAGCGTCATGAAATAATATAAATTGATAATAAAATATTTGTCAATAATTAAAGATATATGATTAAAATAAAGAGTCATGTTTGATTATTTGGTGATTAAAAATAAGTGTCAATAAATAATATTTATTGATACTGTTTAGGTGTCATCAAACAAATATTAATGATTGCAGAAAAATATCATCTAAAACATTTTAATGACACTTTTTAATAAGTGTCATGTAAAAAGAATAGATGATGTGCGATACAATGATTGTAGAAAAGTATCATCTAAAATGTTTATGACACTTTTCTGTAATCATTATATCCTAATTTTGTAGTAGTGATTGCAAGGATTAGTGGAAGAAAGAGACCAAGGAATTTGTAGAAGAGAAATAAATCCTTTTTTATTTTACAATTATACCCTCCATTATAATATTCAAATTTAATTTTGGAAGTAGATTGCAACACTTATTGTAAGGGACCGACCCGAATGGGGCACTAAATGGGCCCTTATCCCAATGCATGCATTCAAAGTAAAGGACATTTAAACAGACATGATTTCGGATTCCAATTAAAACAAAAACATTCAAAATAACTCCTTTAAAAACTAGACAATTTCCTGAACTCGTCCTGTTTCCAAGCACTGCTCCAAGATAAATACATTTCCAAAGTTTACTCTGATCGAGATTTACTAAAAGCCATTCAAAACTGTTCGGATACAAAATGCTTTGGAATCCACAAATATTTACAAACATCCTAGGGCTCCGTGCCACTACATGCATTCAGGGAAAACAAAACACACGAGAGTCATAATACAAAAATCGAGTTGGAAGACTGGGCCCCATGATCACAGCTCCTCCTTCGGGCATCCTGTCGCACCCACGATTACTCGTGGAAAACCACGAGAATAAGGGTGAGTAACGAATTACTCAAGAAGAATCCCCAACCGGGGTACAATACGATATACATGGTCATCTCGATGAGCGTATGCAAGCTATGAATATAAACACGTAATAGAGCACATAGCTTAGCCCATACTTGGGCCTCGGATGCCAACTAGGGTCTTAGTCCGGAAATAATATCATCACGCGATCCAATATATAAGTCGCCTATACGAGAAACAAGTCCCACCTCGGCTGTCTCATCGCCGACGCAAAGGTACACTGGCTCACAATCCCGAGGAGCTCTCCACGGGCATCAGAATGAGCGTAAGCATGCACCGCGTGCTCACTGCAACTATGGGGGTTGCCGGTCCGGAGGCAAGCCGCCCATATCCAATCACCACGCCTAACTAAATCTTTGGATCGGTGTCACCGACATAGGGTGTGAGACTGGACACGTAAACTATGTCACCTGAACCACCGCACTGGGCCAAGGAACGATCGTGGTAGGCTTACACCGAAGCCGCCCTTGCCTTAACAGTGGCAATCGTGGCTCTTGCCAAACATGCCGAGGACATGCCGCCGCCGGGGACGAGGCAATGCCAAGTCATCATCCCGACCGCTGGGGCATTAACAATCGCCACCCTCACCCAAGATTGTAGGGCCTACCGCTTGGTTAGCTAATCCTCACGGGGTCCAGGGATCTAATGACTTGCTCGACGTCCCTGCCATGGATGCAAGGTACTTTATGCATCAGGCCCGGATGATGCTACCTACCTGCAATTCTAACCTGCCCTAGCAAACAGCAAACAATTTCATAAAATCCAATACGTGCTCAATAAGAATACAACGAGCCTAGCATGATACTACGAAGCAAAGAACAGATACGAGCATGCTAGAAAGGAACAACCTAGCATGGATTAACATGAGATTTAAATCAGGAAAAATCATGCTAATCGGGAATTCAGATTAGAGAACCTAGCTACACATGTCAATAAACACAAACAAGCAATCAATCAGCAATCGCATAATATATCGTAGGGTCCACACAACTCCGGTAAGAAATCCTTACCTTGGTCGGGGACGAATACACGGAAACCTAGGCTGCGAACGAACCCGAACTAGCTACCGGGAACCTAACAAGCACAACACAATTACACACAATATCTAAATTAAATAAAATAAAATAATTCGGCTCGGCTCTCACTCGGCTCGGCTCGGCTTGGCTCGGCTCGGCTCGGCTTGGCGGCTCGGCTCGGCAGCAGGACACGCGACACGGCGCTGGGGCGCGGCTTGGCGACACGGCTCGGCGGCACGGCTCGGCGACAGCGCGACGGACACGCGCGAAATTGGCCGCTTCGCGCGCGAGCGATGCAGAGGCGCGAGGGCGCGCGCGCGGTGTGCGGCGAGACTCGGCGGCACTGCGCAGCAACAGAGCACGAAACAGGGGCGAAGGAGACAACCCAAAATCGAACGATCCACGGGGATTCGACGAGCGATTCTTCGTTGGAGAACTTCCCTACACTAGCTGCACACAAACCACCCAGAAAATCACTTCACCATGGCCGTGAAACGAAGCCCGGAAGAAGGGGGCTCGGAACGAAGAAGAGAAGAAGAAAGGAAGGAAAATTTACCTTCAGCCCGGAAAAGGATCGACCTCGGAGCTGGGGAAGACAACCACGATCGATTCGAGCCGAGAAGGCGAAATCGCCACGCCGATCGGTCGAAGGAGACACGAAGGAGAAATCGCGAGGAAGAAGAAGCTTCGCGAGCTCGCTTTATATGAAAATCCCACTTTGCGCACGCGGCATATATACCAAATCGCGCGTAGATTAACAAACACGCCTAGTGGCTCACTGGTGGCGCTTCTGCCTAGCACGCGACACATCCCTGGTTCGAATCTCACTCGACGCGCTATTTAATTCCTCATTTAATTTTACTCATTCCCAAGCCCAAATGCCTTCACCAAAAATCCCGATCCTATTCAAATTGACTCATAATTATTCCGGCAAGTTTCAATTTCAAAACCGGCCCTGTCGGCCCGACCCAAAATGCCCCTGGGCCTCCCGAGAAGACCGGGATGAAATTCCCGGGCCGTTACACTTTAGAGATGGTTGTACAATTTTTTCTAAAAAAAATAATAATATGTAGTTTTATATGGTCTCACGTGGAAACATTATAAATTGGTTCTATGATGTAATAGTTAACGCTCTAAATTTTGAATCCAACGATTTGGATATGACTGTCCATAGGATCTTTATAAAAAAAAAAATCATTAATCCTTTTGAATAAGAGAAAAAAAATACGCGCAGTTTATCAACTTAATTCATTTTGGGCCAAAAGATGCCATCATATCACATAATAACTTATTGATTACGGATTCAAGTCTCAAATATTATATATATATATATATATATATATATATATATATATATATATATATAAAAATATATAGAAGTTAAAATATTATTTTGGTCCCTAATTTTGCTATTGGTTTCATTTTAGTCCTCTGACTATTAAAAATTCAAATTTAATCTCTCAATTTTCCATTAAACTTAAAAATGGTCCCGACCGTCCTTTAGAGTTACTCCTCTGTAAAAATGCAATAAAATAATAATATTTTTTATATCTCTCTTCAAACTTCATCTCCTTCCTCTAGCTTTCTCTCTCTTTTGTGTTTTTCTCTCCTTTTTCATTTTTTCTTCTTTGAGAGTTTCTTTTCTTTACCCTCCAACTTTCACTCTCTACTTCTTCCTATATATTTCTCAAAATATTTCGTTCCTACATCCTATGTGAAAACAGAGTAGAAATATCCTATGGAGTTTTTTTTACGATGTATTTTTTGTTCGTTCCTTTTTACACGGAATGATTTTTTTTTACAATGTTCTGAGTTTTCGATGGAGTTCGTTAATTCATTACTCTGCTCTCTTGTGAAATCCATCATAATTTCTTTTTTCTATTTTAAATGCAGAAACAAAATCTTTTAACACAAATGTATAAGAAGTAGAGAGTGAAAGTGAGAAGAGAGCAGAGTCTAAACTATAATCGGAAAATCACATAAGAGAGAAAAGAAACTTTGAAAGAAGAGAAAATAAAAAATGACAGAAATACACATAAGAGAAAGAAAGCTAAAGGAAGGAGATGAAGTTTGAAGAGAGATATAAAAAATACTATTATTTTATTGCATTTTAACAGATGAGTAACTCTAAACTAACGGCAAGGAACATTTTTAAGCTTAATAAAAAGTTGATGGATTAAATTTAGACTTTTGATAGTTGAGAGACTAAATTTAAACTTTTGATAGTAGAATAGAACCAATGATAAAGTTTAGGGACCAAAATAGTACTTTAACTCATATATATATCATTTTGCTTATACATTTGGTTTTTGAAGCATTTTTAAAATTAAAGATAAATTTCAGAAATGATAATAATATGATAATTTATCCAAACTAAATTTGAGAAACATAATATAATAATTTATCTCTGTTTCTTCTTTTCAAAATTTAAAATATCTCCAAAATTGAAGATAAATTTTAAAAATTATTAAGAAAATATGAAAATAAATAGTTATCAAACATATTAATATTGTTTATATATAAGACAATAAACCAAAAAAATAACTTGAGTGTTTTGTACAAAACTTTAAAACAATAACAAAGGAGGAATGAAATAATCTGATATGAGAACCAAAATAGAATCTCAGAGATGGTGTAATACATTAAAAAACAAAGTAAGTCAATTTTGGTCGTGGTGTCAAACACGTAATATACAACATTGTTGGCAATTTTCAAATGATTTTTTTTTTTTTTTTTGAAAATGCAATTTCTAAAGGAATTAAGTCTCGTGACTTTCTCTTGGAGACAGACAATGAAATGAGTAGATCAGCCTTAGCTTCCTTTAGATTTTTCTTTCTTTTTATCTCAATTATTGGTCTTCTCTTCACTTGACTCATATTATGCTCTTCTTTTTGTTTTTTTTTTTATTGTTTTCTTTTTAATAGTTCATAATATACTCTTAACAAATATTTGCCCATAAACCCTTAACAAATATAAGAATATTAAATAAATACGTTCCACTTTTAAAACTTGTTATATAAAGAAGGGTCGAGTTTCTCTTATGTTATAACCAACAAGCTCATTTATCTTTATAACGTCATATTGTTTTTACTAAAAGTACCCCGCACTTTGTTTAGAATTGAATTTTTAGGCATTTACAGTGAATATAGAAAACTTTTAACCTTTTTTAATGTATGGAAAAACTCATTTTATACAAATCAAATAGCAACCTTTATTTTATTAGGTTTTGTATGTTATATTTTGACAAATTATTAATTATTTTCGGATGCTGTATTAAGAGCATTTTTTGTATTGTTGTAAAAACTTCTCATTTCCTTTAAAATAAACATGTAAGTGGTGAGCCCATCTTAGTACTTTGTGTGAGGAGAGTGATTTGTAAAATAGGTTAAAAACCTATTATGTGCTGTCGTTCTTTTTCTAATTTCCTTTCTTCATGTGCTTTTTCTTGAGAGTGAAAAGATGTGTGCATCGTTTTGTTTCATCCGAGATTGTGAGAAATTTTGCAAAGAGGAAGAAACTTGCTAGTGAATTGGTTTTTGAACCAATTGATGTAAGAAGCTTATTGTTGCATTTGAAGCTTATATATCACTATCAATGAAAAGGACTAAGTGGATGTCGATGTACGTACTATAAATTCGGTGTTATTTCTTCCTCTTTTTAATTCTCTTCTCCTTAGAATTTTTCTACAACCATTTGATTTATGCGATTATTTTCTTTCTTGGAAGTTGGTTCTATTAGTCATAAATCATCTATTGGTATCATAGCTTGTAAATTTCGGCGAATAATTTTTCTGGGTTTGTTGTCAGTTTTTGTTCATTTTTGCTGTGAGTTTTTTAGTTTGATATATCACAATTTCAATAAAATTTGAATGGAGCATTTTGATTAGAGAGGTGATTTCTCTCAGTCAATTTTAGAGAAATATAAATAAGTTCTATTGTATTTATCGATATCTTCAAATGTTTACTCTGACATTTTTAATTAGGGAGAACTCTAAACTATTAAGGCATGAATTGCATACAAGGTAAATACATAACAAGGAAAGATTACACATGGAAAATACAAATAAGGCAAGAATACGAGGAAATAAATTACATGAATCAACTAATAGAATCAAATTAAATCAAATAATTCAGCATTCCCCCTCAAACTAGTGCAAAGATGTATGTTGTTTTCATCTTGTCAATATGTCTATCAATTATAACTTTGGAAGTCTTTTAGTCAATTTTCTCCTTTATAAAATGCTTGTCAATTTCAATATGTTTGGTTCTATGGTGAAGAACAGTGTTATAAGCAATGGAGATAACAGTCTCATTGTCGTCTCATTGTCACAATAAAATCAAATAGGAGTTGTTTGCGTGTTATTTATCTCCTCTAGAATTTTATCCATATACCTTCGCAAATGTTTGTATGAGTTTAATTAGTAGATACATGTCGAATCCTGAAGAAAAAAAAACATTGGTTAGTTATCAAATGGTGTTGAGATATCTAAGAGGTACTATGAAGTGTGGTTTATGTTTCAAGAAAAGTACCGCTAATGTTTTGTATCTTCAAGGATTTGTTAATGTTGACTATGTTGCAGACCCTGGTAGAAGAAAATCTTTAATTGGTGGCGCATTCAAGTTTATGGACAACTTAGTAAGTTGGAGAGCATCTCTTCAGTGCATAGTTGCTTTGTCAACCACAAAAGTCGAGTATATGGAAGCTTCAGAAGCAGTTAAAATGGTCATTTGGTTGGGAGAAACGGTTTGTGAACTTCTACAAAGGTGTGATGGACAGGTGGTAATCCATTGTGATAACTAGAGTGCAGTGCTTCTATCTAAAAATCAAACATATCATGAGAATGTTGCAGATGTCTTTACCAAGGTGTTATCATCTTATAAATTTGAAAGTTGTATGAAAACTCTCAACTTTGGTTAATTATTTTCAGTATTGTTGTAAGACTTCCCTCTTCCTTTAAAATGCACGTGTAGGTGGGGGGCCCAACTTACGATTTCGTGAGGAGAGTGATTTGTAAATAGGTTAAAAACCTATGGAATGCCATCGTTCTTTTTATAACCTCCTTTCTCGTTAGGGGTGATTGGATTTTGGTGTTGAAAAGAGTCGGAGAGAAAGTTGAAGAGAAAGAGAAAGTAGAATGATTTGGAGAAATGAAGTAATTGTTTGGAGATTGATGTTTTGAAGAGGAGATGTTGTAAAAATATTTATTTTATATTGATTTTTTATAATGTAATGATGGTAGATTTTGGATTGATTGATAAATATAATATATTTTATTTTATATTGTGTGGTTGAAAATTAGTGAAAGTTTGATGTGATGTTTGATAAGATTAGATAAAATATATATAATATTATATTATATGGTTAAAAATTAAAAAAATATTTGATGTGACATTAAAAGATTAAATAAAAGATTTGATGTGATATTAGAAGAGAGGTTGGGAAGAAGTTTGGGAGAGAATGATGTCCTAAAAACAAACAAAGGGTTGGAATTTTTCCTTCCTCTCCTCTCTTCAACACCAAATCCCAAACATCCCCTTAAGATTTTCTTGAGAATGAAAAGTTGTGTGCACATTTGAGATTGTGAAAAAATTACCAAGAGAGGAAGGACTTTCTGGTTAATTGATTTTTAACCAATGTGAGTAGCTTATGGTTGCATTTGAAGCTTTATGTCATTGATTAATGAGATGGACTAAATTGATGTAAATTGCATTTCATCGAAACCACTATAAATTGGGTGTTATTTCTTCCTTTCTTTTACTCTCTTCAATCGTTCTACAATCATTTGATTTTTTGTGATTATTTTCTTTCTTGGACGTTTGCATACTTTTAAATTAGTTTCTATCCACCCACCACATTACTTGATCTGGACTAAAAATGAAAAGAGAAAATCCAGTCAAGGCTAGCTTTTCGTATTAGTTTTCTATTTAAAAAAATGTTGTCTCTACTCACTTTTAAATTTTATCCGATGTTCTTCTTCCTGTATTTGAAATTAAAAGACTCAATTTTAAAATAAAAACTTCAAAATTTTACTATTTACTTTAAAAATATCTTTACTCTCCAAAGTTACAGGTATATAAAGATTTCAAAAATTATTCACAAAGTAGAAATTGGCTAGAACATTGAATAAAATAAATTTCATTCTGGTAACCTCGAACAACGCGGCGTTGATTATAGGAGGTTGCTTGCAGGAATTAAGACCGAAAGATTAGCATTCCACCCATGTCAATTTTTTTGTCCAACATTCTAATTATAACTTGTGGGCAGCCTTTTCTATTAGAAAATGAACTTCAAAAAGTTTTGTTAAGGGTATATTTTATGAAAACGATTAACACGTCTTGGGCTTTATAAATGCAAGTTTAAAATTTGATATTATATTATCAAATTATAAAATTCAATTTTTAAAGTATTTTTTTCCAATAAAAATATTATTGACACGAAAAGAGCAAGTATGGAGAGAACTACTTATCTTTAGAGCGAAAAAAATAGAATTCAGGAAATAATGAAAAATATTTATAAGAATAATAAAAACTGATATTTTTTTTATGGAAAATAAAAACAGTTAAGGAGAGAATGAGAATATGAGGATACAATGATAGACATCCCAAACATACATAGGAGTATTATTCTCCCTAAAACCATTCTTATCTTCCTTGCCGCAAACAACTCCTAAATGACAACAGTTTAGTATTAATTTACTGAACATCATAATATATTAATAAACCATATGCTTGCTTCATGTTTGTCCTAACTGATTTTTGTAAAAGCACAATTATCGACCATTATTTTAGAATTCGCCTTAAAAATTAGCATATGCAAGCATTTCACTAAACACAACTTTCGTTGGACGTAACAAGGAAAAAAGAAATCTATTATCATACATTAGATTGATTTACATATGAGAATCTCCAAGCTCGGTTTGCCTGGTGACACTTTGACGTCTGGTATCAACTTTTCAAAAGACCACACATTAAAATTTAACAGAGGAAGTTGTTATAATCATCAGCACCACCATATCCTTCTGGAAAATAAAGATCACCAATCATCTTCGAGGCTAACACGGTGGAAACACAACACAGTGCAAACAAAAATGAAGAAGGAAACGAATTCTATGAACATGGCTCCTGTTTCGATCATATGAGCATGCCTGAGGATAATCGGAATTGCCAAACTCCCCACAGTTGATGCTCCCGTCAAGAACTTAGCAGCACCTATCCACCTAGAAGTTGCAACGACACATACACATGCCGAAACGGAAGTTAGAAGTTAAAATATTTAATATATAAGCGAGAACAATAACACGTAAACATGCCAAGTATCAGTATTGTTGCATTATCAATCTTTCTACATACTTGTAGACACAATGTCCTAAACTTCTAAATGAACTATATACAAGTAATAGATGAGATTTAAAAGCACTTTAAACAGTTTTCTTTTTTTAAAAATTGTGCTTAAATGTATTAATTTGAGTTTTTGTTCAAGAACCATAAGACAAATTTACAATATGAATCTGATCAGACAGAGAAAAGTACAAGGACAATTAATGAAAAACCCAGTTAATTGATTCCAACAAAACAAGAGCTCATTTTCATGTGAAATCACTTTTGAAGGAAGTTCATGAGGTAAGCTTTTGACAACTACTCTAACATTAAGGTAATTCAACAATTTGATCGAGGCATGGTACGAAGAAATATAATGGTACTATTGATATACTTCTTTATAGTGTAAAAACCAACTTATGCAAAGCGATAACTGTCTAACCCTACTACATTTGGTTGTGAAGGTAATTCGTAGGAAATTAATTTTTAGATAGGTGGTTACCATAACCTTTGAACACTTTATTATTTCCAAGATCCTTATTTGATCACTACGGGGAAGGATTGAATTCGACGGTTCAGAGCAAAGCCTATTTCCCTTTCCTTAAGTAGACAAACCCATGATGGTGGGATACTATAGATATACTTGCATAGGAGTATCATTAACAAGGACATCATCTTGAACATGACAGAAGCATATTAGGATTACATGGATGTTTTTTATATATTTATATGTGACTATTTGGGCCAATTGGCGCCCAACCTCGACTAATGTCACGGAATATACTGCCTGACCCTAAAACATTTGGATGTCAAGAAAATTCGTAAAAAATTAATTCTTTGGTAGATAACCACGATAGATCACTTCATAATATTTTATGTGGATGATTTATACTAAACAAAACATCAGAAAATAGTCGTTTTGCTAATATTATCTATAAGGTTAGTTCCCTTAATTAAAGAAAACCTATTTTTAATCTAAATACTTGAGAGAAACTCACCCTCCGCCTTCTCGGCTAATCAAAAACTGCGTGGATCCACCTCCAAAAAATAAACAAGGCATTGGAACAAGCACATACATCAAAGCTGCAGAGAAACCATAATTAGTGGTTACTAAAAGCTATCTATAAGCATAATAACAAGCTAAATTTTCACCTGATAACAAAGGCCACCAATTGCTGTATAGTGCACAAGCCTGCCATGAAGATAACAAAAACAGATGAAAAACAGATGAACGGTTCGCAACTGTTCTAACAGAAATTCTTGCCAAAGAGGGCATTCAAAATTCTAACAATTATACTGAACATCAAAAGGAACCTTCCTAACTCCTGATAGAGAACCATGGCAGATATCACAGGTGTATGGAGAACAGGAAAATGACTTCTAAAGCTAAGCACCAACATCCTGCATTCTTTGGATGATGGAAGCTCTTTACTGGGATCCACCCAAGAAAAGTCTTTTATTAGTGCCAGGTGCTTAACAAAATGATTGTTGATTTTTGTAGCCTTTAACACGGTTAATGGTTTCGATAAATATTTGATGTTTCTCCAAATTTAATTGGTCTCTTGTATCTACGACTTAAGGTCTTAAAATTTACAAAGAATTTAATGCCTTATACTTTTAAAGTAAATAAATGACAAGAAACACGTGTGTGTGCCGATGTGTAATTCTATTTTTAATGATTGAATGAAACTACAAAACTTTCAACTTCTTTGAACTGTGTGCAACTGTAACCGTAAGTGTGAAGCCTGAAGTATTTGAGTTGATTCTTAAAATCCCAATCACCAACCTCTCACAAATTAATCCTACGGGTTGCTATCTGATACGATCCGGCCTTGGCATTTTAGGAATAATAATATTTATTAATTATTAGTTAATTGCTATTTTAAATGTATTGGGCTTGGGCCTATTATTAGTCTTTTATTAATTAGGTCAAATTAGGGTTTAGGGTTATAAATAGGAGTTGTTAGGTCATTGTCAATCATCGATTGAATTGTCGTATTTGGTACTCTGGCTCTTAGAGAGATCCTCTCGGGAGATTTATCTTATTTTAATATTAAGTGTGGTAGATCATATCATTTTGGTATCAGAGCCATTTGCCGATCCGGGAATGGTTACTACTAAGATGGAAACAAGGATGCTTGAGTGTGAAGAAGGAATGGCCGACTTGGCCAGGAAGTTACAAGAGACTAACGCGAAGATGGAAGCGATGGAAGAAAGGTTAGGGAAAAGGATGGAATTGCAGGACTCGAAGCTCGAGACGATGAACCGAAATCTGGAACTATTAGTGGAGTCAATCCGAGAAGACAAAGGGAAGGGCTCGATGCCCGAGGCTACGGGGGAGGGGTCGAGCAGCGCAGCTGCGGCTAGCTCGCGCGACGCAGGTGCTGAGGCATTCGGCGAGGTGAAGCATGGCGCGGGGGAGGACGTGGCAGGGTGGGTCGACGCGGGCTCGGGTGGCGCGCACGCAGGCTCAGGTGTGGGGCGAGGGGGCTCGGAGTGGCTGGGCGAGGTGCACGCCAGCAGAGGCGCAGGAGACGCGGGTGGCACGAGGGTCGCGAGCGGTGCGGGAGGCACCGGGCGTGCGGGCTGGGGACCGGGCTGCGAGGGTGTCAGGCCGGGAGGAGCAGGGCCGGGCGGAGCGGGTTGGCGCGAGCGTGTGAGGGTGTGCGGAGAAGGCCGGGCGGCGGCGGGGCGAGGGGCGCGAGCACCGGGTGGTCCGAGGGTGGGCTTGGGCGAGCAGGTGTGGAGCAGCGCCGGGGGGCGAGGCTGCTCGGGGGGTCCGGGCGTTGGCGTGGGTGTGGGCGAGCGCGAGAGGGGCGCGGAATCAGGTGGCGAGGGTCGTGGCTGGGGCGCAGATACAAGCGCGTGTAGTAAGCGTTGGCTCGCGGTGGTGTGCGCGCGCGGGGGCTTGGGCTCGGGCGGTGTCGGCTGGGGTTGGGGCGCGAGGGCGTGCCCGGCTCGGGCTGGGACGGGGTCGGGCGCAGCAGCGTGCCAGTGGGACCGGTCGAGGTCGGGGCGGGTCTGGCACGGGCGGATCGGGTCAGGGTGGGCCAGTCGGGGTAGATCGGAGGGTGGAATTTCGTGGGAACTTTGTAGGGGATACTTGCACGGGGCCAGATTTTGGTCCACGAGGAGAACCTGGGAACGATAGGGGGTGGAGTGACAATGTCCGAAATAGGGGACGAGATTTCGGGTGGGGAGGTGGAGAAAGATTTGAACGGGAAAGTCATAGAGTAGGAGGAAGGGATGGACCAGGATGTGATAGGAGATTTAGAAAATTGGAGATGCCGATTTTCAAGGTTCTTGTTGATGAGGATCCGGTAGGATGGTTGAGTCGGGTCGAGCGTTATTTCCTGGTAAACAAGTTGACTGAATATGAAGGGGTTGAGGCAGCAGGGTTATGTTTAGAAGGGGAGGCATTGGAGTGGCTTCAGTATGAGGAGGACCGTGCCCCTTTTCGTTCCTGGAACGAATTCAAAGATGGGTTGTTGGAGCGTTTCCAACCGGTGGCGCAGGCCAATAAGTATGCCAACTTCATGAGTTAGCAAATGGGAACGGTGAAGGAATATCGTCGGAGCTTTGAGTGCTTTGCTAAGGGAATGCGCGATATTAGTATGAGTGCATTGGAGGGGAAGTGGGAAAGTGGACTGAAAGAGGAGATACGGAGCGCGATGCGTAAACTACGACCAGTGGGCATTGAAGAGAAAATGTTTATGGCCCAAGTGATTGAGGATGATTTTGCTTTTCAGGCTACCCAAAACGAGGGAAGTACTTCTGCAACAATCAAGGCTAAAGCAGGAACGAGTGTATCGGGAACTGGAAGCACAGAGATTTTGTCCCACAGGACTACAACTGTTCACCCGACGTCTTGTAAAAAACTCACTGAAGCCGAAATTCGAGCGAGGAAGGACAAAGGGTTATGCTTCCACTGCGATGAACAATTTGTCCCGTGACATCGTTGTTCAAGAAGGAGCTCCAAAACTTGGATGTGTGGGTCGTTCGGGATGCGCCGAGTGCCGGGATGCTTTGTGTGACAGATTTTTGCCGTAAGACGAGGTCAGAAACGATGGCATCGGAGATGGAACACCTTGAGGACAAGGTGGCTCTTGGGGGGGAAAGTATTGATACGATCCGGCCTTGGCATTTTAGGAATAATAATATTTATTAATTATTAGTTAATTGCTATTTTAAATGTATTGGGCTTGGGCCTATTATTAGTCTTTAATTAATTAGGTCAAATTAGGGTTTAGGGTTATAAATAGGAGTTGTTAGGTCATTGTCAATCATCGATTGAATTGTCGTATTTGGTACTCTGGCTCTTAGAGAGATCCTCTCGGGAGATTTATCTTATTTTAATATTAAGTGTGGTAGATCATATCACTATCCTACAAACAAATTCTGGATCTTATTTGTTTCTTGTCCTGCATCGGCTTTTGGCATCACAGCAACATGCCACAAGATTGGGTAGGAGATCAAAAGGCAATAGGTCATCACTCATCACCAACTTCCTATGCATGTTCGTTCTTACTTCTCAAGCCCAACTCCAACCATATGCATGATATGATAGGCAAATTTAAAAATTAGAATTGTTTTTTAGAAAAAAAACTATATATATCGTCCAACATAATCTCTTTCAGTAGACTATGAACAAAACAAGGTCATGAAGCACGCATTAAATTCTAACTTGAGATATTTTAGGGTTAAAAATAAATAATATTAACCACATACTTCTTCCGGCTAACTGAATTTCTTTAAAAAACAAATATTGTCTCAAAATGTCTGGCCTCAAATGAATTTCAAGACAATGCATTATGCCATTCAGCGTCATGTTATTAGTTAAATTTCGGCAACTTAAAGCTTTATGCCATTCAGCATCATGTTATTAGTTAAATAGCAACTTAAAGCTTTATTGCAAGGCTTCAATTATTCTATACACATGCCATAAATGATAAACCTTTTTTTGTATAGGAAACGTAAGAAAAATTTATCAGATAAAATGAAAGTGTTACAGGGCAGCCTTTTTTACAATGGGATAATTCCTGCCCTTTTTTACAATGGCATAATTCAGATATTAAAAGTGAAGTTGAACATCCAATTTAAATCCTAAGATGGAAGGACTTATACATTTGAGTGATTATCACATGGATCAACTACACATCCGAAAGATGTCCACCTATGCCAAGAATCTCCATTGAATCTAACCAAAGGAAAATGGGGGGGGGGGGGGGGGGAGACAATGTCAATACCCATGTCGGCCTCCCCAATCCTCGTTTGTTGAGGTTTGGGGCTTCTAAGGTATGCTCTTAGAGGTCTCAGGTTCGAGCCCACGAGTTGAGCTGAATTGTAAAATTTCTTGTTGTATAGCATTGAAATCAAATGGGCGCGAGTGCCCTTGAGTATTGGAAGCAAAGCCTGATTCCTGATCTTCAAAAAATAAATACCCATGTCGGAGCCATGTGAAGAAGTGTTTGGAATCACCAGAAAAATTAAGGTTCAAGTAAGAATTTGGCTCGCACAGGTCTCCTACATGTAAATTTTGAACTCATCAGTCATTCCTGTTGTTGAGGCGCAGCTTAAGATTGAAGGCTTATCTCAAGAGGAGAGACCACTGGGTGGAGAAGACTCGCGGTCCATCGCCTATCAGATCAGCAAATGAGAGAGACAAATCCAAAAAGCTATAGATGAAGCAAAGTTGGAGATTCTACTCCGTCTATAGCCAAAAAGGAGGGAAAGAAAATGGTGAGTATCAATGGAAAAGCTTCAAAACAACTGCTCACGCAAATCTCCCACATGTAGAGTTGTTTCTCGTGACCAAGGCCAGCCAACATCGATGTTGAGGAGCAATTGCTAAATGAGGCTTTGACGATAGACCTCAACACGTGCGAAGGGGGAGACAATCTCATACAAGTCCCTGGGTTGGTAAGTTAGCAAGCATCTGCAGCCCTAAAATGAAAACCCCTTTGCTTGAACCGAACTAGGTGTGGAAAACTGATATGGTTCAACACGAACCAGACCGGTAAAAATAAGGCTACAAGCGATGCTTTTTTAGGCACCATTATTAGTGTCCAGTATCGTCAAACACCATATCAGCTCGTGAAGATCTAATTCTGGATTAAACTCACCAGAAATGGCAAGGTAACAACCAATCTCGAACAGGTTTGGACGGTACTTGATGAGGACGACGATGCTTCACACTGTTGAGCAAATCCATCCACGCGATCCTAAAACAAAGTTAAACAAGAACTCTACAGTATATCTGCACTAGCTAGGTTCTTCTTGATTTTCTAGGTGAGATTGTTGTGTATTGTAATGTAATGCCATATATATTGAGATTCTCTTCTGCGTTTTTGAGCTCACAAGATTAATTAATTTTTTTTTTTCAATTTTGGGTTGATTTCAACTTTCACTTTGTCTCAAGATCCATTTCTCACATTCTTTTTGTACCTTTATCGGTTATAACTGAACCGAACCAATCCAAACCAAAGATTTTTTGTTCGATTCTAAACTCAAAATCGTAAATAATCGGTTTTCCCGATTTAGGATTCTTTGAAACAGAAAGGTTCGGTTCAATCCATGGTTCGACCAAAAACCGGACCAAACCGAACCGTGAACACCCCTAATCACTGGTGTCGATGCCAAAGGAAGAGTGGTTAAAGTTTTTTAGGGTTTTTGTTGAGATAGCAGTGATTTCTAGGCGAACTCAGGCGCTTGCCTATGGCAAGAGGCGAGGCGACCTGGGGGCCATGCGCCTCTTAAATGGTTGAGGCGAGCTGCTTCACTCGGGCGTTCGCTTGGCTTCGCCCTTTTGCACTCGGAAGCACCTTCATTTTTGTCAAAGGCGTGCCTGATTTTTTTTCTCTTTTTTTTCAAGCTTTACGAATACAATGACTTCACGGTTTTGAGGTTAAAGATGGTGAAACAGTGTTTATCATGGAGTTAAAATTGTGATGCAAATTAAAAACCTTTTGGGTAAAAGAACTTTATTAAAAGTGAAAAGACAATCTGTCATTTTTTACATTTACTTTAATTTAAAATACTTTTAATTAACCTGCCTTTTATATTAAAATCCTTTGGATAAAAGAGCTTCTATACGTAAATAAAAGTGAAATGGCAAGGTGGTCGGTTTTTTTTATTAATTTTGAACACTATTTTAAGTTTTTAACTACAATTGTTTTTACTTTATGTTTAAAATATAAAGTAATTATTTTTTTAACTTTAATAAATGTTTCAATTGACTATTTTAGCATGTTTTAAATTAAGCAACTTTTTTTTCCTGACATTTGATATCAAAAAATTTATTTATTTATTTTGTTGTTCTTTTTACTATTTAGTATTGTTTGGTTAGAATTTGATATTTTATTGAAATAAGGAGAATATGCTTTCTATCTTAATATTATTTATTTATACATTTACTTGTTGCGCCTCGCCTTTTTGTTGCTTCTCTCCTTAAGACGATTAAGGAGAGTGTCGCTTTGTGCTTTGAAGACACTGTGAGAGAGTACTAGAGAGAGGACCGATTGTCAAAAAAATGAATTCTTTATTGATTCATAATAAACTAATTTAATAAAATTATAAAAATAAGTCTTATGTTATTGGATAAACTTGTAGGTTGCTTTAATGATTGATATCATAAAGCATGTTTTTTCGTGCAACTATTCCTTCTTGATCGAGAATTTTTTTATTTGAACTTTCTGTATAGTCAAAATATTTTACTTAAAAAAAATGGGCGTGTTCCTTATTTTCCCATGGAGGCCGAACCTAAACCTGTGCTAGAGAGATATTTGTCCGTATATTGATAAGGGACGTATGGATTCTCGAGAAGATAGGAGTCAAGGTGGTCCCCCCCCCCTCCCCAAATCTCACGAGTGAATAGAAAATTGAATCTACATTGGATTTCACATGAATAGAAAATTGAATCTACATTGGATCTCACATGAATCACCACATCTATCTGATAGAATCTACCACACTTTTCTATTAAAATAAGATAAACCTCTCGAGAGAATCTCTCAAAGAGCCGCAATACAATGATGATAACTCGATAGATAAAAGAGTAACCTAGTCCGCCTATTTATAGCATTCCTAGGATTTAACCTAACTTTGTAAATAACTCTATTTAGGCCCATAGGCCCATTACAAACTAAATTCGCATAATAAAATATATTAAAATAGTAAATAACTCATTCTTCACTTCTTGCTCCGCCTCGAATATACTTTTAATGATGCCGGGATCGTATCAATACTTCCCCACAGAGCCACCTTGTCCTCAAGGTGAAAGTCCGAAATTGCAATTCCAAATCACCGCGGATTCCCAAGTCGCATCCTCAAAGTGCGAGCCTTCCCATTGAACCAAAACTTGACGCGATCCGCCGCTGTAAATTCTCTGACGCCCAACACGGCCTTTAGGGGCGAACCACCATGCACAGATCATCTCCCACCAAGGACGGTGTAGACATGACAATAACCGACGAGTCTCCCGCTTTACGCAAAACTGACACGTGAAAAACCGGGTGAATCTTAACTGCTGGCGGTAGTTCCAAACGATAAGCAACAGGACCTACTCGAGCCAGCACACGGTAGGGCCCAATAAACCTCGGCGCCCGGCTTCGGTGTTGAAATTTAGCCAAAGAAGATTGGCGGTATGGTCAAGCTTGATATACACCGATCATCAATATTAAACTCAGCACATCCCTACGTTTTGCGTTTGCGCGATCCGCCATAGATTGCTGCGCTCACGACAAGCTAGCCTTTAAGGTGGCCAAGATCCGATCACGATCCTTCATCATTGAATCCACAGACGCCACCGGGCTAACTCCGTGATCATAACCCAACAGGGTAGGAGGGGGTCTGCCATAAATAATCTCGAAAGGTGTCATACCCGTGGATGAGTGGAAAGAAGTGTTAAAGCTGTACTCCGCCCAGGACAACCATTGGTACCACGCCTTAGGATGATGCATCACAAAACATCTCAAATAGGATTCCAAACAACGATTCACCACCTCAGTCTGCCCATCAGTCTGTGGATGGTAAGTGGTGCTCCGACAAAGTTTAGTGCTCGTAGCCTTGAACATCTCTTCCCAAAGCAAACTTGTAAAAACCTTATCGCGGTCGGATACAATACTTTTCGGAATCCCGTGCAACCGAACGATCTCCTTGATAAACACCTTTGACACCGACAAGGAAGAAAACGGGTGTCGAAGAGGTATGAAATGAGAATATTTGGACAGACGGTCAACCACCACCAGTATAGTGTCATAACCCTCGGATCGCGGTAAACCTTCCACAAAGTCCATCGAAATATCTTCCCAGACTACTGAGTATCCCGGAGGGCCCCCCTCGCCAGCGGTCACTGACTTATAAATTTCCATCAACTTATCATCCTCTTTAACCTGTTGTGTAAATACGGCGGTGTTAATACCCGCCACCACACTCAGCATGCCAAGCTCGCATTTCTCGGGCATTCGTGACAAAGCATCCGCGGCTCTATTTTCGAGGCCCTTCTTATATTCGATGCTGAAATCATATCCCATTAATTTCGCAATCCATCGCTGATAGTCGCCATCCACTACACGCTGCTCAAGAAGAAATTTCAGACTCTTCTGGTCAGTGCGAACAACAAAGTGATGCCCTAACAGATAGGCCCGCCAGCGCTGCACCGCGAAAACGATTGCCATCAGTTCACGTTCATATACCGGTTTCACCCGATGAGTAATTGGCAATGCCTTGCTAAAATATGCTATCGGTTGACCCTGTTGCATCAGAACTGCTCCCACCCCGATGCCCGGCATCGGTTTCACCACAAATACTTGGTCAAAATCGCAATCGTGGGACCGGGACACTACTCATAGCATGTTTCAGTCTCTGAAAACTGTCTTCGGTAGTCGGTCCCCACTCAAACTTCCCTTTCTTTAATTACTGGGTCAACGGAAAAGCCATGGAACCGTAGTTAGCCACAAATCGTCGATAGTATCCGGTCAACCCCAGGAATCCTCGGAGGTCCCGAATATTTCGAGGACTTGGCCACTCTATCATCGCTGTGATCTTTGCCGGGTCGGCAGAGACGCCTTCCACAGATATAAAGTGCCCTAAGTACTCAATACGTTGCAACCCAAATTGGCACTTCTTCGCATTTGCGCGACGAAAAGCATGTGCTGCGGCACCTCAAAAACACGAGCCGTGCTCCTGTGTTCCCGAAGTCATCATGTAAATCAAAATGTCATCAAAAATACCAAAGACGAACTTACGCAGATCGACCGCAAAATCTCATTCATCACGATCGAACGTGGCGAGCATTCCGCAACCCAAAAGGCATGACTACAAACTCGTAATGTCCTTCATGCGTTCGAAAAGCTGTCTTGTATATGTCGGTCGGTTTGACACGAATTTGGTGATATCCAGCCTTTAGATCAATTTTCGAGAAAACAGAAGCGCCATGAAGCTCATCCAACAATTCATCCACCAGCGGTATCGGGTATTTATCCGGTACTGTAGCTTGGTTTAAGGCACGGTAATCGACACAGAAACGCCAACTTTCATCCTTCTTTTTCACTAACAAAACAGGGCTAGAGAAAGAACTCGTGCTAGGGCGAATTACCCCGGCTAACAACATTTCCCGTACTAGTTTTTCTATCTCGTTTTTTTGATATTGTGGGTATGCCGTGATGGCGGACATTCACCGAGTTCGTCCCGCAATCAATTCAATCGCATGATCACGCTTTCTTTCGGAGGTAAATCTGCCAAGGATTGAAAAACCGGTGAAAAAGATTTAATTAAAGAGTGAAGCTCTCGGGGTACCTGCGATAAATCCGGGAGCATCTTGGTTGGTCCATAATCCTGTGTTGTCACCTCACACATGTTCAACTCAACCAGTAACCCTTGGTCCTCAGGACGTAAGGATTTCATCATGGATTTCAAGGATACTTGAGCCTTGACCAACCGGGGGTCCCCTTGCAATTCTGCCTGCCAGGACCCCAACACAAACCGCATCTTCAGGGAACTGAAATTGAATTCTATCCTTCCCAATGTTTCTAGCCATGCCACCCCCAAAATCACATCTGCGCTACCTAAAGGTAAAGGTAGGAATTCATTTACCACTTTCAATTCAGCCAGGTGTAGCACGACATTTTTACAGATTCCCGCCGTTCGCACAGATTCGCCGGTTCCCAACATGATGCCATAATCATTTGAGGGCTCTATCGGTAACTTTAACTTCTCCACAATGACGTCGGAAATAAAGTTATGGGTGGCCCCACAATCTATCAAAACTACTACCTCCAACCCCTGAATAAATCCAGTGACTTTCAAAGTCTTGGCGAGCTCAAAATTTCCGCCAAGGAGTTTAAGGACAATGCCGCTAAATCCCTTGTATCGCCTCGTATCCACAAAAAAGTTTCATCCTCCAAAGGCCTCATCATTTTCGTCATTTATCCTGCGTGGTCATAGGTGTCGCGTACTACCAATATCTCAAAGATCAAGTTCTTTCTTTTTGCATCGGTGCGGGCACAAATCTCTCGTCGCACCTAAACACAACCCCTTATCCTTCCCGACACGGATTTCACTGTCACAAAACGCTTATACGGCGTAGTGGTTGTTTATCTTGTTTGTAACTGGTTTAGACGTTGAGAACGTAGTCGTTCTCATAGTTGCAACACCCGTTCCCTTCGTACTAACTAGTCCGGATCCCACACTTGTTCTGTTCACTAGTCCCGGGCTCACCCCTTTTCCTAGTGCTCGGAAAGCCAGATCATCCTCAATTACTTGTGCCATGAACTTTTATCTCTTGTATTCCCACGAATTCGCAATTTTCTCATTTCACTCCTTATTTCTTCTTTTAAACCGCTCTCCCATTTCCCTTCTAACGCATGACGGCACTAATATCGCGCATTCCCTTAGCATATTTCTCAAGCGATCGCCGATATTCTTTAACAATGCCCTCTTGTCGCAAAACTCATCGACTTTAGCGCACTGTTGTCATTTATGCTAGGTTGAAATCGGTGTAACAGAGCTCTCGAAATTCTTCCCAAGAACCGATCGCGATGATCGATCTTCCTCGTACTGCAGCCATTCCAGAGCCTCACCCTCCATACACAATGTCGCGGCGTCGACTCGTTCCTGCCCATTTAATCGGTTAACCCAAAAATACCGTTCCACTCGACACAACCAACCTTCCGAATCCTCATCGGTAAGACCCTTGAAAACTGGCATCTCGAGCTTACGTAACCTCCTGTCAAATCTCGGACTGCTTTCGTTCTCCTATGTTCGGTCCTCCCTGTTCATATCGGTCCTCCCACTCTCTCCAGTCTTCCCGGTCTCCCTCTCGATTATAGCCATCCCACCCACGTTCGTTCCAACCGCCGTGTGCGCTATTGGTCCTGTCATGACCGATCGCACCCTCCTCTCCTCCGGTGACTCGTGGACCCGGCCGCCCACCTTTCGCTCGCCTTCCGGTCCCCCGCTGTTACTCCCATCGCCAAAATCCGGGTATCTCTCTCTCCGGTCCCGCTCAATTGGCCCAGACCGACCTGACCCGAACAACCCGACCCGACCCGGTCCCCCGTGACCGCGCGCTGGCTCGCGTGCCCAACGCTCGACCCGCGACACCGCACGCGACCCGCTTCGCCCCGACACCTCCGAGCCCACCGCTCCTACCGCACCACCCACGCCCGGCCCCCAGGTCACACGACCCCCAGCGCCTCCGCAGCCAACGTCGCCCGCGCCTGCGTCCCAACCCGCGCGACCCCCCGCGTCCACTCCGCCCGCGTTCCAGCCCGCGCGTCCGCCCACGACGTGGCCGTCAACCTATGTCTGCGCCCAGCCTCTTCCGCCCGTCGCCACACGCTCCTGCCCCGCCGCCCGGTCCCCCTCGGCCCCTGCGACGCCTTCCGCGCCTGACCCAGCCGCCAAGCCCACCCCCTTCCCTTTGTCCGCACCGCTTGCCTCGGTTTCTGGCCGTTCCGGTGTTCGTTCTAGCAACTTTTGTATATTTAGGTTAATTTGACCTATCTCACTCTTCATCGCTCCCAATTGAACCTCGAATTCCTGTTGCTTCTTCACCATCTCGGCACCACTCGATTCGCACTCTTGAACCCTAGTCTCCATCTTGGTAGTACCATTCCCGGATCGGTAAATGGCTCTGATACCAAAATGATAGAATCTACCACACTTTTCTATTAAAATAAGATAAACCTCTCGAGAGAATCTCTCAAAGAGCCGCAATACAATGATGATAATTCGATAGATAAAAGAGTAACCTAGTCCGCCTATTTATAGCATTCCTAGGATTTAACCTAACTTTGTAAATAACTCTATTTAGGCCCATAGGCCCATTACAAACTAAATTCGCATAATAAAATATATTAAAATAGTAAATAACTCATTCTTCACTTCTTGCTCCGCCTCGAATATACTTTTAATGATGCCGGGATCGTATCACTATCCTCCTGAGCAAAAGTTGGGTTTCAACCCCCTGTTCAAACAGGAGAAGTACACCATGCTAATGTGCCTTGGATGATCCACATCTCAAAATCAGGAACAAATTGAACTATCCATGTGGTTGAGAGCCCTCAAAGCCCAGGCACAATGACACAATTATTAGGGGCGTGCTTTACTACTAAGCTAATAGCATGTCATGCGAGCCTCACGCTGGGGGCCGCTATGCCAAAATCCATAGAAACATCATCCCTTTCTTTCCTTTTTTCACCCATGGGTCCGTAAAAAATGGGATCTATTAGATAATGTGGACATCCATCTCAAAACCAATTGGTAATGAGAGGAGTAGTCCATCTAACTTATAAACACTAGGAGATATTCTCACATTATCGATGTAAGATTCTCAACAGGATCATATCAACATCTTCCGACCTAGGATAATAAGCTCATGAGCTTAGTCTTACTTCACTGTCAACTGTCAAGAAATGAAGAAAATCTCCAAGTTTAACTCAGATGTAGCGCTCTCAACAAAGGATCATACGTTTTTTTGGTAAATAGTATTTTTCAGTTTTATCATTACATAATTGAGTACATCGATCCCTTATCTAGAATTTGAATTCTATTTATAAATTTTTTGTTTAAAATGCTAAGATATACATGCCATAGACTAAATGATAAATTTTTTAGATAATATAAACTAAATTTTAAATTCAATGAAACACTAGAATAAAATCTAGATTATTCATTAAAGCCCAAATACTGACAGAAGACTTCTGAGTTTAGAATTCAAATCAGCATTATCCAAACCAATTCACTTTAAAATAAACTGGCAGTAGTATTATCATTGTGAATGTGCAAAGAGCATACCAAGATCTGTAGCAGTATGCTAGATGAAAACATAAATGCAAGCCCAGCTAACCTGCACAATGGATAGGAGGGGGTATTTAGATTTTCTAATAAAGCTAGAATAAGAACTCAGTACAATAGACACACACTATTGATAAATGTAACTCACACTGCAGATACAGGATCCAACCATGTTCCAGGAACACCATGAAGCACCAGCCATCAAAGATCAAGAACAATTGTTAGAACATTGGTTAACATTAATGATTAAACGGAAAATGCGTCAAATTTTCCAAACGGGCAAGAAATTGACAGCAAATGGTTTTAATGAAGCTCCAAAGGTGGCAGTATATAATATTAGAGCAACAACCATGATTCCAGTGTTTTAAAAAGCCCAAGGCACATTAAGGCGCAATGGGCCTCTAGGACCTGAGGCGCAAGGCGCACCATAAGGCGCGGGCTTTATTACATCAGGCGCACTATATAAAAAACACAAAAAAATTTTATATATATATACACATTTCCATAGACATAAATGAGGTTTGAACCAAGAATAATATACATACATTATATTTAACTATTAACCTTCATTTCATGGAAAGAAATGAAGTTTAACTAAGAATATATACAAAACATACATAAGATTCAACTATTAACCTTTCATTTAAGCGAATGTTGTCTTTGTGAGTTGAAGAATTAAGTTATTTAAGGTATTGAAATGTCTTGAATTAGTTATCTTGCACTTTGAATGACCTGGTATGGGAATCTCACAAAGGATAAAGGTGAAAACATGAAAAAATATAAAGAAAATAAAAAAGCCCCCAAGGCGCGCGCCTTTTGGGCGCCCTGGCTTCACGTAAGGCGCCAAAAGGCGCGCGCCTTATTAAGTGCGCCTGGCCTTTCCCAGGTGAGGCGCAAGAGGTGCGCCTTGGGCCTAGGCCCGCGCCTAACTGGGCTTTTTAAAACACTGCATGATTCTAAAAATGAACAACTGTACAAATATCATGAAGCTAGAAAAAACAATCACTTCATATGGACTCGTTTAGAATGACTTTAATCTAATTCATGGCATATTAGATAAAGTTAGTTTTGTTCTTCATAGACTAGCTCAGCTTTTGCAATCATAGGTAAAATCAATTTTGGAATGAGAGAAACGATAAAACCTTTAGGGAGGTCGAGAGATTGGGTGAAGATGTTTAGGGAGTGGCTAGGTAACTAGGTTTAATATCTCTGCATGAGCTTCAGCCTGCAGACTTTTATGTATTATGTTCTTGCCTTCTTGGTATTGTCCATTTGAATTTGTAACCTTTTGGGGGGTTAGTTATGACTCTTTCTTTGTTGGGGATTGTTTTTCTGTAGGTAGTATTCTTTCGTTTTTCTTAATGAAAGTTCATTTTCTTATCCAAAAGAAGGATCTTGTAACCATTTTCAATCTTGGTTAAGACTAATATCTCAATCAATAAGTCAAAGACTCAAATCTCCACCAAAAATTGAACTCGAAAAAAAAAAGGAGACCAATGGCGTTTTCTTGCTCTGCTCCATAAATCCTATATTTCTATCACCATCTATATGCAGAACAACTTACTTAACAATATGGGTCTACTAGTAGATGTGTTCATGCCTGGTGGTTAAAAAGGACTCGAGGAATTGAGAGGGGGTGGGTTCAATCCTTGGTGGCCACCTACATATGAATTAATTACCTACGACTTTACTTGACATCCAAATGATGTAGGGTCAGACAGTATGTCTCCGTGATAATAGTCAAGGTGCGACAAGCTGGCTCGAAAAGTTACAGATAGTAAAAATAATTATAAATAAAAACTAGTAGGTTCGTTCATTGGGATTAAACGTAAATTGGTTTTAAATTTTTTGAATAAGAAAAGATGAACAAAAAGGTAACTGTAAAACTCTACTCTACTCTACCATAGGATGCAAGAGATCGAAATAAGTAATCCATAGATGCATTACATGCAGAGTTCTTTTTCCTTTCACGCATGCCACAAAACCCATCTCGATAAATACTAAGAACATCAATGAAAAATCAACAACAACATGGGATCAATGAGAATCAAGCAGAGACTAGCCTTTCCTAATTCAGGTATGAACTCCCCCATGTCCACGACTTCATTCAAATTATAACAAAATTGATATCTTTTACATTTTACAAGGAACAAATATATAATATACCATCCCCAAAATTCCCCCAATAAATTAATGTCTTCCCTTAAATCCCTAATTTGATAGCAGCTTCGACGAATAAATTTCAGTCGAACGAAATCCATCCTCGAAAGCTAAGCCAATTGATTTCCCGGAAAATCTCAAAATCTAAAGAGTTCGTTCCCGAATCGCAACATATACAACAAAATTCAGTTGAGTAGAAGGTTTATGGTAGGAGAAAAGCAAATTATAGTGGAGCAGCGATAGAAGACGAGATGGCGAAATTAGAAACTGTACCTTCCAATGTCATCGTCATTATAGCAAGCTAGAAGTTCCTGCAACAGTGAGGTGCGATGATTTTCGCCCCCAATCGCGACGACGAAGGCACGATTTGATCTCTGGCCAAAGAAGAACTTTTTAAAATATTTCTCTTTTTTTTTTTTTTTTTTGGGAACTGGTATGTTTTTTTTTTTTTTTTTAAAGTAGAACTGGTATGTTTGATAACATAAGGTTGTTACTTTATTTTATTATTATTTGACTATGTTCCTACCAAAAAAAAAAAAAAATTAATATATCAAAAATTATTATTTGACTAGATTATCAAAAATATTTCTCTTAATTAGTTCAAAAATAATAATAATAATAATATTTCTCAATATATATATTTCTAGTTTTGATAGGGAAGTGATAATAAATTTATATTTGATCAGATAGGACGTAGTTTTTTTTTAAATAGACATAATTTAATGTATTTTTTATATACCGATCAAATATCATTGTAAAATAAATATCATTTAACTAGTTTAATTATTTAGCAATGATATTTATTTTTTTTTAAACTTAATTAATTTAGTTATATAAATATGCTTAATTAATTTAAAATTATTGTATTTCACCAAAATAAAGTATATAAATAATATATTTAAATTATCTTGGAAATAATGTTTTAAGAAAATGAATGCATCGTTCTCAAAACAAAAAGAAGATGTATGCATTTAGAAAATTTGATGAACAATAAAGTCAATGTTTATTAATATATAATTTGTATAACAAATTTTAAATGTATGCATGGTCGAAAAAAAAATGTATAAATAATTGTAAATATTATTTTAAGATATTGTATATTTAAACAACATGATAACTATTGCATTTTAAAAGAAAAAGATAAATATAAATAGTGTATATCAATTAAATATAATTAAATAAGTTATAATTAAGAAACTTATCTTAAATCTCAATTCTCAAGACAATATCATTTAAATTGAAGTTGTAAAAAATTAAAATACATTTTTTTCCTAAAAATACAAATCCAAAAATAAGTACAAATATTGGTTAAATAACATGATATATCAAATAAATAAGGAAAATGATAATAAGTAGACCACTGTCGAGAAGTATTTACAAATATAAACGCCCAAGTTTTTTTTTTTTTTTGCAAAGTTAATTTTTTAAAAAAAATTGAAATTCAATATTTTTCCTTACTACCATTCTACCCTTCTACCTATTTAATGCTTCGTTTTCGAATTGAAACTCTTTTTTTCATACTCTCATCTTTTTAATACATAACATATTTAAATTTCAAACTTTTAATGTTATGAGATTTTAATTCTTTTTTGCATGTGTATTTATTGCATTCATTTTAAATTATTAATGTTATAATCAAACTTTCTATAATTATGAAATTTATATCATAAGCTTTTAGTGTGCATTTTCTGGTCATTCTGATCTAATATGTCTTTGATGGTACCGTATGATTTGTCTTTATTCTCTTTCATCTTTTCAATACCCTAAAACCTAATACCATTAATGTGCATTCTATTCATATCAAATTTATTTTTCATACTCATATTTTATACGGTAATATTTACGGCCACAATTTCCATAATACCGTTAACACTGTAGTCAGCCATGTAATGCTATATTGTTTTGGTTACAAAACTTTATAATACTGTATAATATACACAATACTATAATGGCTCGCCTATTACATGATATATACTTTATAATTTATATAGTATCGTTAATGTTCTACGGTTATATTCTTATCCAATCCATTTCCCAACTTATATTGTATTCATTAATTTTTAAATATGAAATAACGTATTGTTTACACATGTGTATTGTACCAAATATACATCAGACAATATTTTTTGTACATGTTAGTAATGTTGTATATACATTCACATATTACATGATATATATTGTATAATTTATATAGTGTCTTTATGGTTTACCGTCGATTCTATTCATATCCAATCCATCTTCCGACTCCTAGTGTATTCATTGCTTCCTATTGTATCCATTACTTTCTAAATGTATAATGTTCTAATATTTACATAATGGACTGTCATTATACGATAATTTCAGGACAATATTGTTCGGGTTATGAATGCAATACTTATAATCCATAAAAGGCTTAATATAAGGATGTGCAATATCAAACAGTAAATATAAAATTAAACGTCTTACACAATTCTAAAGTTCACGAGTTTCCATACGATCACAAAAAAACATCCCAAAACAAACATACAACAAACTATACTAACTCTAAAAGTAGGAAATTAGTTGACAATTTGGAGGATCGAGAAATTGCATATTTCTTTTTTCTTCTTCATTCTTTGTCTTTTTTTCTTTAGCCAACCCTAATTTAGACTTGAAAGGAGACCGCATGATCTTTCATTGTCTTTTCTTCCTAGCATTTTTGCATGTTGTGTATGAAAAAAACAATCTATGTCTTTTCAACTGCATAAACAACGCATATAAAATTAGTATATTACAACTAGTATAATTCATAATATACTAATACACGGTACAAATAATATTATATTATACCACTCAATATACAATAGTGAATTAGATGCATTGCAACTTGCATCTACATCCTCGTGTTTGACCTCCAACAGTCAGCATGAGTATATGAATAAATGTACCGTATAAAAATTACAGTATTACCTTAGTTCCGAGTTGGTCAACGCCTTTGTCTTGTTCATTCCCAGCATGTGTTTCTCCATTTCCTCGTTCTTCAATAACAACTACAAAAAATATATTGACTCGTGCGTCCTAAAGGGACACTAGGACCTGTGTTACGAACGTGGTTATGATTAGCATGAATTGATCTCGCGACACGCAAATATACGTGATCTGTAGCAAGTAATAAGTAAATTATCGTTCTCCTCAGGGACTAGAAAATTATTTGAGGCAATGTTTAGAATTGAAAAGTAAATTGCATAAAAGATTGTTGTTGATATGGGTTTGATTTTTTGCAAGGAAAAGAAATAACTAAACAATAAAACAATTTTGATAAGTTAAGGCTAAACTAGGATACTTGTGACTGCAGCAGCAATGTGATAGCAAGAAATATGCGGTAAGGGAATCTATCATACTACGCTTACAAACTAATGTTTCCGCTTTCATTCAGCACTTAGCCCAGATTCCGCTGCGACTAAGTGTATTTAAAAACCGCACTTAGTATGTAATAGTTTCGCGTTTATTCCTAAACTCCAATTTAAAATGTTGCAGCCGCAACACTACCTATTAAACATGCATGACAGACTTAGATCGTTTCCTCTTCCGATTTACAATCTATTAACTTGTGTGGATGGCCGGTCAACACTTACTGTTTTGATGAAGTTCCTATCTTACATGCTCTAGATTAAACCCTTCCAATTCCTTCCTATAACATTCTACTAAAACTCACGTTCCCCCAGTTTCACCTTACGAAAATTAGTTCATAATGACAATAAAGAACGCAATACACAATGTAGCAAACATCATAGAACTGTATTATTGAATTGAAAATAAGTCTAACAATACGTCTTAACAAAACAAAACAAATGAAATAAAACAATAGTAAAATTGTAGCATAGATCAATTCTCTGCAATTCTTCAAAAAGAAGAACAGGGCAAGGATCCAGCTCTCTTTTCTCAATTACATCACGTCCCTTTTATAGAGCTAAGTCGTCGAGCCTCCGAAGGTTCCAGAATGGTGAGAATCAATTTGCATGAAGATTTCTCATTTTAATTTCTTACCATATGTGTTTGATTTGTCTAAGGAGGAATCTCGTAATTTCAGCAATCCGTCTCTCAATTGTCTGGTTTGTCAACTTCTCGTTGGCGAATTCTTCTTCCTTATTTACTTGTAGTGCAACTGGCCTTGATCTTTTTAGCTTAAGTACTTGCGCTCACGCATTTTGATTTCCTTCGTGGTGATGCTTCCTTAGCGCTCATCCTGCCAAATAGAAATAATCATAAGTTTCTGCGAACTTAATGCTATCTACGCTTCTTTTATCTTTATTTTGCATTCAACTCCAAATGCACAACATTAGCGAATTACACCTTAAAGCGCGCACTTTTGTCTTTGCGGATGCTTGATACGAATTGAATAACACGCAATATGATCCGAATTTAGGCTAAAATCTGACTCTATTCTAGAGTCATCAAACCCCCAAACTTAAATCATTGCTTGTCCTAAGTGATGCTAATGCTGGTGTAATAACCTCTAAGTTAACGTAAATCGTAATGCCGCATTTTTCTCTTGCTAAAAAAACTTTATTCTTTGAATATCATTGCCTTGGTAAACCGATCGCTTACTCATTCCAAATCATTATTCTCTAGGTTCCTATCAATCCCAACTCAGATCTTCTCCTCATTCCCTACCAAGTTCACTACTGAGTGAAGATTTTTGTTGTAGTGTAAGTCATTCTTTCTTCCTTTATGAGCTAAGTTTGTTCAAAACATTCTGTCCACGGCTTATTCGTTCTTGGTACCTCTAAGTAAATGTTCTACTAGCCGCTATAAGGTTGTGTAGCAGTGCTAGCATAATACTTGGATCACACATGACTCATTCGCTCATTTAGCCATTTCTTTTACCCAGAATGTCTTGAGGGTTTTTTTTTAGCTTGCTATTGGAATACTAATTAGCACTCTCACCCCCCCCCCCAACTTAGGTCCATCATTGTCCTTAATGATTATGTGCTTTCATTTCCCCCAAACTTAAATGTTTCTAAGGTTGTTGAAATCTCCCCCCCCCCATAGAATTGATCTAGGTCCTAAGTTCACAAGTGCCCGTCCCAAGAAGTTTTCGCTATTCACATCGCAAATGACCTTTTGGGGCAGAGTAAATATCAGTTTTCCTAAGGCTATATATATTTTTTTAAACGCATAGTTGAAAAGCAGAAAAAATCAAAATCAGCATTCGTCAGAACATTAACTTATCAGTGACTCAAATTAAAACATCTATTATTATTATTATAGAAGCATATAACAAGAGTATGAATAGCAGATACAGAGACTTCTTTTATTATTCTTCATCTTTCAAATCAGAGCTGTCAGAATCGGTGGAGGAGACAATGTCATGGATCTCAGGGAGGACAGATCTGCGGAGTTGTGGATCCAACCGAGTCAGGATGTCAAAGATGACTTTGTCTCAGTTTGCTATGTAGTCCACAAGTTTCTTCAAATTGTTTTCTAGAAGTCAAAGGTTGCACCCAAATTTCTCTCATTGTCTTCTTCATCTTCCTCGGATGGAGAGTCAACATGTGGATATGTAGAAAGCCCCGGTTCATCTGGCAGCACTGCATCTGCATGACCGAACTTGGCCATGAGGTGCTAGATTGTGCAGTCACGGTCTTCTCCCAATGGTGTTAGTCGTACTCTCTGCCGCCTAATGTTGCTCGTTTCAGCTTCTTCTCTATTTCTACGTCGGAATAGGTCATCCGACAAATGAATGCTTTTACTTCCCATTCCTCGCTACTCAACCAACACCATGACTTTTCCTTCTCGATGTTCTCTAACTTTATCCTCCTCTGCATCAACCGCTTCAACTTCCATGTTCTTCTGACGTGGTGCAAAGATAACGACCCTTTCTTCCCTATGGACTGTTGAAGACTCTTCTACCGCTGCTATGCGTGACTTCGTTCTTTCGGTTGGGGCAGTCACTTGCCTTCTCATGGCTGGTCCAGCTTGTGACTTTCCATCGTCACTAAGTACAGACGCAGTGGCCAACGATTCAGGTTTTTGGTTGGGGTCTACTTCCCATTGTTGCTTTAGCCTCATTTGCCACATTCTTCGGTAAGTGGTTGCAAGTCTTCATACCATGGTGAAGGTTGTAGAGGATTTGCAAGATAGAGATAGTTGGGTTGCAACGAATAGGAAAATGTCCATTTCTTGTAGGGTTTTTAACCATCGAAATGACGATCAGATTTCAATTATTGCTTAGGTCAGAGCGACGATTGGGCTTTTGGCTGTTGTACATTCTCTGCACACTATTGGATCGAAACATTTGCGATTCGATTGCTTGGTATTCGTCCGTAGTTAATAATTGATATGATGGTAAAAGAGATTAACTGATTTATTAGAAACAAATAAAATGATCCAGACCACTTGGATCTGAGCTTTCTTAGAAACAAATAAAGTCTAGATAAATAGTAACACTTAGTGTCCAACCTCGAAAGTACGAGGGGTCAGTCGTCTATCATGCCATCTTTTGGTTTTCTCCTTGTATAGCTTTGCATTTTCGTCCGAAAAAAGTCTATGCTCTTCTAAATTGAGCAATTGCATCATTCTTACCGCCCCTGCTTTATGAAGATCTAAGTTTAATCTTTTTAGCGCCTAGTAAGCTTGTAAAGACCCGACCCAAAAAGAGCTCTAAATGGGCCTTTACCTCAATGCATGCATTCAAAGTAAAGGACAATATGCAGGTATGTTTTCGTATTTCAATTAAAACTAAAACATTCAACATTCAATCTAGAAATCAATATAGTTTACTGAAACCTGTCACTATCTCCAAGCACCTGTTTCAAGACAAATAAGTTTCCAAAAGTTTACTCTGATCAGGGATTTATTAAAAACATTCAAACCTTCTCAGTTACAACAATGCTGGAATCCACAAAAACATTTTAGAAAACATCTTAGGGCTCCGTGCCCGGCTACATGCATTCAGAGGAAATAAAAAGACAAAGAGTCGTAATATAAAAATCAGAGACAACAGCAGGTTCCCATGATCACAGCTTCTTCTTCAGCCATCCTGTCACGCACCTTGGTTACCTGTGGAAAACCACAAAAATAAGGGTGAGTAACGAATTACTCAGTAAGAATCCCCAACCGGGGTACAATACGATATACATGGTCATCTAGCAGAATGGTATGCAAGCTATGAATATGAACACAGAACAGAGCACATAGCTTAAATCCACCCATAAACATCGGATGCCAACTCAGGGTCTTAGTCCGGAATAAACCACCACATGAAACGCCCTATACGAGAAACAAGTCCCGGCCTCAGCCTGTCTACTGTCGATACGAAAGGTGCACTAGCTCAAGATCACGAGGAGCTCTCCGGTCAGCGCTGTAATGAGCGTAAGCGCGCACCGCATGCTACTGCAGACTCTGGGGGGTGCCGGGTCTAGTGGCAAGTCGCCTGTGTCCATCCACCATGCCTAACTAAATCTCCGGATCGGTGTCACTGACATAGGGGTGTGAGACTTGGACACGTGAACTATGTCAGCCTGAACCACCGCACCTGAGGCTAAGGAATCGGTCGTGGTAGGCTTGCACCAGGAAGCCGTCCTTGCCCTAACAGGTGGTAATCAAGGGCTACGGCCGAACACGTTGAGGACGTGCCGACTGTCGGGGACGAGGCAACGCCAAGTCATCATCCCGACCGTTGGGGCATTTAACAGTTTGCCACCCTCACCCAAGATTGTAGGGCCAGCCGTTAGGGTTAGCTAAACCCTAACGAGGATCAGGGACGGAGAACCGTCTCGTACGTCCCTGTCGTGGATGCAAGTTACGTTATGCATCCGGCTCGGATGATGCTACCTACCTGAACTCTAAACTATATCAACAACAACAAACAATCCAATACAATCCAATACGTGCTCAACAGATACAACGAACCTAGCTTGATACTACGAAGCAAGAACAGATACGAGCATGCCAGAACGGAACAACCTAGCATGGACTAACATGAGAAACAACATAAGAAATCATGCCAGTCGGGAATTCGAATGAGAGCACCTATCACTAAACATGTTGATAATCACAAAGAAGCATACAAACAGCAATCACATATAATATCGCAGGGCCCACACAACTTCGGTAAGAAATCCTTACCTTGGTCGGGAGGCTTCTACACACAAAATCCAAAGCTGCGATCAATCCCGAGCTAGCTAACGAGAACCTAACAAACATAGTAATAATCACAATCCATAGGCCTAAGATATAATAAAACAAACAGGCTCGACTCGGGAGCACTCACACAGCACGGTAACACGGGGCTGGGAGTTGCTAGCGGGCTGGTGTAGCTGGGCTACATTTTGCGCTGGCCGCCAGCGCGACGACGTACACTAGGCGAGGGCTGCGCACGAACGACGCTGAGGCAGGCGCGCAGGCGCGGACGCGGACGAGCGGCACGGCACGGGCGCGAGGGCGCTGGGGCTGCGACGCCAGCGACTGGCGCGCGCGAATCGGGCGCGATCGCGCGTTAGCGAGGAGCCGGCGCGCGCGTTGCTTTCGGGTGATGCGTCGACGGCCAGGCTGCGATGGGGTGATTTGGGCATGTGGCTCGGCTGTTGGGCGATAGGTTGATCGACGGCACTACAGGGGCGATGGAGCTGGGCGATTCGGGCGGTGCGGTGCTGCTCTTTGGTGCGATCTGGGCGATGCAGGCTTGCTTCTTGCCTCCTCTACCGGGCCGCACAAAACACACACACACACACCCTCTTCTTCTTACATTCGGCCAACAAGAACCCCAAAACGGAGAAGATGAAGAGACGAAGGAACTTACCCGGTGTGACGATCGAACCACGGAGCTGCAAGGAGATGAAAATCGGCTTGGAGAGCTAGGGAGACAAGCTTGGACGGCAAAGTGTGATTTGGAGAAGAAGGAACAAAAACCTAATTTCTTTTCATTTAACCGAATGCACCAAAACTCCAAGGAACCAAGGCTAACCAATATATGTCGCGGAAAGAGCAACAAGAGCTCTCCATAGCTCATTTGGCACGTATCCCCACAGGCTTTCCCGGAGACCCGGGTTTGAATCCTAGTTGCAACACAATTTCCTCTATTTTTACTTTTGCATCTATTCAAGCTCAAACCCGTCCACAAAGCCTAAAAAACCTACATAAACCCATCCAATAATTTTTAGCAACTGGAAAAAGACATAAACGGCCCTGACGGCCCGACCAAATTACCAAAATACCCCTAGGGCATACCTGGAAGACCGGGATGAAAACCTGGGCCGTTACAATATTCCCTCCTTTTTATGACTTTCGCCCTCGAAAGTCCTTAAGACTGAAATATTTCGGATAATGCAATCTCATCTCATCTTCCCGCTCCCAAGTGGCTTCCTCTGAACTCTGACTCCTCCACTGAACTTTTACCAAACGAATCTCACGATTACGCAACGTCTTTGTTTCAAAGGCAAGAATCCTCACTGGCTTCTCCTCGAAGCTCAACTCCTCATTCAGATGCAAAGGCTCAAAGTCCACAATGTGTGACGGTCCGCACATATCGCCTCAACATCGATACATGAAAAACACGCGCACCACGCGACAATGACGGAGGCAAAGCTAACCGATAGGTAACTCTGCCAATCCTCTCCAGAATCTCAAATGGACCAACAAAACGGGGACTCAACTTTCCACGCTTACCAAACCTCAAAACGCCTCGCATCGGTGCAACCCTTAGGAACACATGTTGTCCAACCTCAAACTCCAAGTCTCGACGCTTGAACATCGGGCAGTAACTCTTCTCGCTGCTCTGAAATTGTCAACATACGGGCTCTAATCTTACGCACTTTGCACCATTAGTCAATCTGCAGGAACTTCGGGACCCAAAACTCGCCTATCACCAACCTCTTCCCAAACACAGGAGAGCAGCAAACGCTTACCATACAAATCCTCGAATGGAGCCATCTCGAATCGCCGATCGATAATCGTTGTTATAGGCAAACTCCATCGATATCTGAATCTCGTCCCAACCGCCCAGAAATCCAACACACAAGCCCTCAACATATCCTCGATAATCTGTTTCACCCTCTCGATCTGTCCATCTGCATGAGGTGAAAAGTCAGGCTTGAAATCGCACTCGATGCCTAAACCCTTCCGAGCGCTCTCGAAACGAGAAGTGAACCGCGAATCACGGTCGACACAATCCTCACAGGCACACCATTATAACGAATTATCTGCTCCAAAAACAACTGTGCCCACTGTTCCACGGTATAAGTGTCTCTACCGGGAATGAAGTGTGCGCTCTTGGTCAAACGGTTGACTATCACCCAGATCTGAGAGAACTTCCTCGGAGTCCTCGGCAAACCAGAAATAAAGTCCATGGAGATCTCTTCCCATTTCCACTGTGGCACACTCGATGTTTTGCAACAAACCGGTGGCCTCTGCTGCGGGTGCCTTCACTTGCTGACAAGTGAGACACCGACTGACAAACTCCGCAACATCTCTTTTCATACCCATCCACCAGAATGTCTGCTTAAGGTCCTGATACATCTTGGTACCCCCGGGGTGCCAAGAAAACGGAGAACTGTTGGCCTCTGAGAGCAACACTGCTCGCAATCCTGCAACATCCGGAACACACAACCGGCCTCTGTAATTCAACCCACTGTCTGGTGAATATACGAAGTCAAAATCTCCGTCAACACTAACTCTGTCAAATAATCTCTTAAGTGCGGGGTCACTCAGCTGGCTATCAATAATCCGCTGCCTAATCGATGGCTGAACTGTCAGCTGAGCCACTCTGGCAGTAACCTCACCCAACAACACTACAACCTCGGCCCGCTCGAACTCTCTCCGCAATCTAGGCTGGGAACTCAACAACGCCGCGGAGTGCGACGTCTTCCTACTCAAAGCATCAGCCACAACATTGGCTTTACCCGAATGGTAAAAACTCTCGCAGTCATAATCCTTTACCAACTCTAACCATCTCCTCTGCCTCATATTCAACTCATTCTGAGTAAACAGATACTTGAGGATCTGGTGATCAGTAAACATCTGAATCCGCTTACCATACAGGTAATGCCTCCAAATCTTCAGTGCAAACACTACTGCTGCCAACTCCATATCATGAGTCGGGTAGTTCTGCTCATACGGCTTCAGCTGGCGGGAAGCATAAGAAATGACCTTCCCGTTCTGCATTAACACACAACCTAACCTAAATTTGGAAGCATCGTTGTAGACCACGAAACCACCTGTCCCCTCCGGGACTGCCAACACTGGTGCTAAAGTCAAACTGCGCTTGAGCCTGGCAAAGCTCTCATCACACTTACTGTCCCAAACAAACTCGACACCCTTCCTCGTCAGACGAGTGAGGGGCGAGGCTATGGCGGAAAAGTCCTTAACGAACCGACGGTAGTAACCTACCAAACCAAGAAAGCTGCGTTCTCGACAACTAAAGTCGGCTTGGCCCACGAACTCACGGCCTCAATCTTCGCGGGGTCCACGACTATACCATCTCTCGAAACTACGTGACCTAGGAAGGCCACCTGCTCCAACCAGAAATCACACTTGGAAAACTTCGCATAAAGCTGGTTTTCCCTCAAGGCTGCCAATACTCGCCTCAAATGCTCTGCATGATCCTCCTTAGTCCTCGAATAGATCAGAATATCGTTAATGAACACGATGACGAAGCTGTCCAAAAATAATTTGAACACCCTATCCATCATGTCCATAAACGCGGCTGGGGCATTGGTCAATCCAAATCACATGACCACAAACTCATAGTGACCATATCTAGACCTGAAAGCTGTCTTAGGAATGTCAAGATCCCCGATCCGCATGGCGATGGTAACCGGATCTCAAATCTATCTTGGAGAACACGGAAGCTCCCTGAAGCTGGTCGAACAAATCATCAATACGGGGCAACGGATACCTATTCTTCACTGTCACCTTATTAAGCTCGCGATAATCAATACATAAGCGCATCAACCCATCCTTCTTCTTTACAAACAGAACTGGTGCTCCCCACGGGGACACACTCGGACGGATGAACCCTCAATCTAACATCTCCTGCAACTTAACCTTCTGTTCCTTTAACTCTGCTGGCGCCATACGATACGGAGCCTACGAGATAGGGAGGGTCCCTGGCTCGAGCTCAATTGTGAAGTCAACCTCCCTCTTCGGGGGCAACCCTGGTAACTCTTCAGGAAACACATCCGCAAACTCCTGCACGACCGACACCTGATCGACAGACAGCGAGGGGCGGCTCTCCCCAGACAACTTGGCTAGGTAGCCCCAAGCTCCATGTTCTAGCAAACGACGAGCCTTCACAGCTGACACCATCGGCGGGAAAACTCCACCCTGGACTCCATGAAACTTAAAGCTCGGCCGACCCGGCGGCCTGAACACTACTTCTTTCCGGTGGCAGTCAATCAACGCGTGGCTAGCAGCTAACCACTCCATACCAAGAATCACATCGAAACCGCTCATAGGCAGAACTATGAGCGTAGCTACAAGCAACTCTCTGGATATCTCAATCCGGCCATCCTTAATCTTATCTCTAGCTAACATATTAACTCTCGAAGAAGTTGCAACAGATAACTCAAAACCTAGAGGCTCTAATCTCAACCTAGCATGCTCAGCAAACAACACAGATACAAACGAATGCGTAGAACCAGAATCAAACAAGACAAATGCGCAGTGATCTAAAACAAGAAGCGTACCGCCACAGCGGCATCCGAATGCTCAGCCTCCTAACGGGTCGTAGCAAACACCCGCCCCTGCTGCTGCTGCGCTGGCTGAGCTGCCATAGCTGGTTGATCACAAAAACGGGCCATGTGCCCCTCTCTTCCACATCGAAAACACAGCCTGGGCCCGATCTGACAAGCTCCAGTGTGGGCTCTCCCACAAGTAGCACATGCCGGAATCTTCCCGGATCGCCTGTTGGCGAGGCCGAAACGGGCGAGAACTCTCTACGGCCCGATCCCGGTTCTAAATCGCCCTTGGCGACGCCGCCGCCTCCCGGAAATCAAACTTCCTCTTACGCCCCACTACTATACTGGGACAGACGGCCCAGAACCGAGCGGCAACAATCCGCTCAACAGGATATTTCCCATTATAAATGGTGGCTAGCTGAACAGCTCAAGCATAAGTGTCAGGAGACTGAGCCCTGACATCCTGGGGAAACACCCTGCCTCAAACCAGAAATGAACTGCGGAGCAAAATACCCATACTTCGAGAACTTCCTCTCATACTTCTCAATGGAATCAGAACCCTACTTCAGATTCTGGAAATGCTCCACCATCTTCTCCTGGGCCTCATCACTAATGTACTTGACCCTGAACTCACACTTGAAGAACTCCTAGGTGGCAGGTGGAGACCCAGCTGGTCTCTCACTCAATGTGGACTCCCACCACCATCTAGCTGTGCCTCCTAGCACATGAGCTGCACACCTCGGCCTCTGAACATCGGGGCACACCATAATCAGGAAGGTGTACTCCAAATGGGCAATCCATCTGGCTGCCGCTAAAGCATCTCCCGAGGCATCAAACTTCTCTGGCTTCCACTTCACGAAGTCCTTCAACCATCTGCCAAGCTCCTCGGCACCCTCTGCCACATCTGCCTTTGGGGCTGCTTGCTCCTGTGGAGTTGGGGGTGCTCCTGCGCCCTGCTGAAACATGCGAGTCAACTGCTCGATCTGGGCTCGGGACTCTTCCCGCTGCGCTGCCAACAAGGCCTGGGTCTCTGCCCTCTGGTTACTCAACAGGCTGACCATCAAAGCCTTCATAGAACCAGCAAATTTTGCTCCATGAGCAATCTCACGGCGCTCAGTCGCCTCAACGCCTCCTCTAGGCTCAACAGAGGGAGCTACTGGTGGAATGTCATCAGTCTCAGCTTGGGACGACATCCCCGCAGTATCAGATCCGATCCTGATACCTCGACCTGCTCTCGAACCTCCTCTTCCGGTGCGGGTGATTGGCATGCTGGCGATCTACACCCAAACCAACAACGAGTGTCAGAACCTGCTCGTCTCCGCTCTACAACACTAAACAAGGCATACACTAGATGAATGGTATTGTAAATTCTTAACCGTTTTCTAAAACAGTAAACTTAGGCGTACCTGATGACTGTCGGAGTGCTGATGATCATGGGAAAACGAAATACAACAAAAGGTCAGTCTACAGAATTTATGACCCTGAGCTCTGATACCAACTGTAAAGACCCGACCCAAAAGGAGCTCTAAATGGGCCTTTACCTCAATGCATGCATTCAAAGTAAAAGACAATATGCAGGTATGTTTTCGGATTTCAATTAAAACTAAAACATTCAACATTCAATCTAGAAATCAATACAGTTTACTGAAACTTGTCCCTGTCTCCAAGCACCTGTTTCAAGACAAATACGTTTCCAAAAGTTTACTCTGATCAGAGATTTATTAAGAACATTCAAACCTTCTCGCCATAAATAATGCTGAATCCACAAAAACATTTTAGAAAACATCTTAGGGCTCCGTGCCCGGCTACATGCATTCAGAGGAAATAAAAAGGCAAAGAGTCATAATATAAAAATCAGAGACAACAGCAGGTTCCCATGATCACAGCTCCTTCTTCAGCCATCCTGTCTCGCACCTTGGTTACCTGTGGAAAACCACAAAAATAAGGGTGAGTAACAAATTACTCAGTAAGAATCCCCAACCGGGGTACAATACGATATACATGGTCATCTAGCAAAAAGGTATGCAAGCTATGAATATGAACACAGAACAGAGCACATAGCTTAAATCCACCCATAAACATCGGATGCCAACTCAGGGACTTAGTCCTGAATAAACCACCACACGAAATGCCCTATACGAGAAACAAGTCCCGGCCTCGGCTGTCTCATCGTCGATACGAAAAGGTGCACTAGCTCAAGATCCCGAGGAGCTCTCCGGTCGTGTTGTAATGAGCGTGAGCGCGCGCGCGCGTGCTCATGCCAGACTGCACTGGGGTGCCGGGTCTAGTGGCAAGTCGCCAGTGTCCAGATCCACCATGCCTAACTAAATCTCTGGATCGGTGTCACCGACATAGGGGTGTGAGACTCGACACGTGAACTATGTCGGCTGAACCACCGCACTTTGAGGCTAAGGAACCGGCCGTGGTAGGCTTGCACCAGAAGCCGCCCTTGCCCTAACAGTGGCAATCAAGGGCTACGGCCGAACACGCTGAGAGGACATGCCGATCGCCGGGGGCGAGGCAATGCCAAGTCATCATCCCGACCGTTGGGGCATTTAACGATCCGCCACCCTCACCCAAGATTGCGGGGCCACCGTTAGGGTTAGCTAAACCCTAACGGGGATCGAGATGGAGAACCGTCTCGTGACGTCCCCCGCGCGTGGATGCAAGTTACGTTATGCATCCGGCCCGGATGATGCTACCTACCTGAACTCTAAACTATATCAACAACAACAAACAATCCAATACAATCCAATACGTGCTCAACAGATACAACGAACCTAGCTTGATACTACGAAGCAAGAACAGATACGAGCATGCCAGAACGGAACAACCTAGCATGGACTAACATGAGAAACAACATAAGAAATCATGCCAGTCGGGAATTCAGAACAGAGCACATATCACTAAACATGCTGATAATCACAAAGAAGCATACAAACAGCAATCACATATAATATCACAGGGCCCACACAACTCCGGTAAGAAATCCTTACCTTGGTCGGGAGGCTTCTACACACAAAATCCTAAGCTACGATCAATCCCGAGCTAGCTAACGAGAACCTAATAAACATAGTAATAATCACAATACATAGGCCTAAAATATAATAAAACAAGTAGGCTCGGCTCGGGAGCACTCACACAGCACGGCGACACGGGGCTGGGCGCTGCTGGTGGGCTGGTTCGATTGGGCTGCGCGCTGGACAGGCGATGGCACGGGGCTGGCTGCGCGCTTGGACAAACACTGGGGCTCGGGCTGTGCACGGACGGCGCTGAGGCAGGCGCGCGGGCGCGAACGCAGACGAGCAGCACGGCACGGGCGCGCGGGCGCTAGGGTTGCGACGCTGAGCGACTGGGCACGATGCAGGCACTGGCGAGGAGCGGGCGTGCGAGCTGCTCGGCTGATGCGTGCGACGGCTGCGATGGGGAGATCTGGGCGTCTGGCTCGGCTGCTGGGCGATAGGCTGATCGACGGCACTGTAGGGGCGATGGAGTTGGGCGATTCCGGGCTGTTTGGTGCCTGCTGCTGGTGCGATCTGGGCGGTCTGGGCTTGCTGCTAGCTCCTCTCGGCTGGCTGCACAAAACACACACACACACACCCTCTTCTTCTTACATTCGGCCAGCAAGAACCCCAAAACGGAGAAGATGAAGAGACGAAGGAACTTACCCGGTGTGACGATCGAACCACGGAGCTGCAAGGAGATGAAAAATCGGCTTGGAGAGCTAGGGAGACAAGCTTGGACGGCAAAGTGTGATTTGGAGAAGAAGGAACAAAAACCTAATTTCTTTTCATTTAACCAAATGCACCAAAACTCCAAGGAACCAAGGCTAACCAATATATGTCGCGGAAAGAGCAACAAGAGCTCCTCATAGCTCATCTGGCACGTATCCCCACAGACTTTCCCAGATACCCGGGTTCGAATCCCAGCTGCAACACAATTTCCTCTATTTTTACTTTTGCATCTATCCAAGCTCAAACCCATCCACAAAGCCTAAAAAACCTACATAAACCCATCCAATAATTTTTAGCAACTGGAAAAAGACATAAACGGCCCTGACGGCCCGACCAAATTACCAAAATACCCCTAGGGCATACCTGGAAGACCGGGATGAAAACCTGGGCCGTTACAAAGCTTTATGATCTAGCTCGATCGGTAAGTGACATGTTTTCCCATACACTATCCTATAAGGTGACATTCAGCGGCGTTTTCAGTGATGATCTATATGCCCAAAGTGCATAGTCTAATCGTATGGGCCAGTCCTTCCGGTTGGGTCCCACAACTTTCTCTAGAATTCCTTTTATTTATTGGTTTGAAATTTTGGCTTGTCCATTGGTTTGTGGATGATATGATGTTGCAATGCGATGCTTGTTGTTGTACACATGCAACACATGTGACATTGCTCTATTTATGAAATGTGTCTCTTCATCACTGATGATTGCTAGTGGCATTCCAAACCTTGTAAACATATACCTGTAAAGGAATCTTATAATAGTCTAGGAATCATTCTTAGGTGTAACCACTGCTTCTATCCACTTTGACACGTAATCAACCGCTAGCAGAATGTACACATTTCCACTTGAAGGAGGAAATGGCCCCATGAAATCGATTCCCCAAACGTCAAATCATTCAACCTCTAAGATCGAAGTCAATGACATTTCATCCCTTTTTCCTATGTTTCCCTTCCGCTGGCACTTATTGCATGTCTTCACATAGTGATGCGCATCCTTAAATATGCTAGGCCAAAAGTAGCCGAATTGAAAAATCTTCGCTGCAGTTCGCATTCCTCTGAAATATCCTTCGTAAAATTATGCATGGCATGACTCTAGGATTGCGATTTTCTCATGCTCTGCTACGCATCGAGGTATTATTCCGTCAGCACATTGCCTATAAAGATACGGTTCATCCCAGAAATAGAATTTTGCGTCATGGAAGAAGCATTTTTCTTGCTGTTGCGTCGTCTGGGATGAAATGATATAGCTTGCTAAATAATTGGAAATTTTCGAAAACCAAGGGGCATTCCTTTCTTCTATTACTTTCAATGCAAAAACTTACTCATCAGGGAATTTTTCGGATATGCTGACATAGTTGTGTGATATGTGACCTTAAGTCGTGTCAGGTGATCTGCCACAACATTCTCACACCCTTTTTTGTCCTTGATTTCTATGTCAAATTCTTGCAGAAGGAGTATCCTTCTAATTAGCCCTAATTTGTATTAGCTTTGCTCATTAAGTACCTTATGGAAGCATGGTCAGTGAACACGGTTACCTTCGATCTGACTAGGTAGGAACGAAAATTTTCCATTGCGTATACTACTGCCAGAAACACCTTCTATGTTGTGCTTTCATTAGAGTTCTGCTCGCGTAATAAATAGGATGAATTAGCTTTTCTCCTTTTTCTCCCAGGATATCTCCTATTGCGTAGTCACTGGCGTCGCACATGAGCTCGAATGGTTTTCTCCAATCAAACGTTATCATTATTGGTGCAGAAATCAGAGCCCTTTTTAATTGCTCAAATGCTTGAAGACAGTGGGCGTCGAAATTGAAGGTTCTCTCAATTTCTAGGAGCTCGCACATGGGTTTCACTATTTTTTAGAAATCCTTAATGAATCGTCTGTAAAACCGAGCATGGCCTAAGAAACTGTGCACGCTTTTCACATTCAGTGGTGGCTCTAATTTTTCTATTGCTTCCACTTTTTTTTTTTTATCAACCTCCATTCCTTTTTGGAAATTTTGTGCCTAAGAACAATTCCTTCGTTTACCATGAAATGGCACTTCTCCCAGTTGAGCACTAAATGTGTTTCTTCGCATCGGTGGAACACTTTCACAAGGTTTACTAGACCATTGTGGAAGTTGTGTCCAAATACTGTAAAATCATCTATAAAGACTTCCATAACTTCTTCGAGCATGTCTGAGAAAATAGACATCATACATCTTTGGAAGGTGGCAGGTGCGTTACATAATCCAAACAACATTCTTTTGAAGGCGAATGTTCCATAAAGGCAGGTGAACGTAGTTTTCAATGGTCCTTGGATCTATCGTGATTAGGTTATATCCAGAATATCCGTCGAGGAAATAGTAATACTCCTTTCCTGCGATGTGGTCTAACATCTGGTCGATATAAGGAAATGGATCCTTCCTTGTCTCCTTGTTCAACTTGCGGTAGTCCATGCACACTCGCCATCCTGTAACTATCCGTGTGGCAATTAATTCATTTTTCTTATTACGAACGATGGCGGTGCCTCCCTTTTTAGATACGCACTGTATTTGACTAACCCACTGACTATCGGATATGGGATAGATGATCCAAACATCTAACCATTTTAGAAATTCCTTCTTTACTACCTCCTTCATGGAAGGGTTTAATCGTCTTTGATGTTCCACTGAAGTTCCGGCATCATCCTCAAGAATGATTTTGTGCATACAAAACGTAGGACTGATGCCTGTTATATCTGCCAATGTCTATCCAATTGCCTTTTTGTGCTACGCAAGTAGTGCTAGAAGCGTCTGCTCGTGTTCCATGGTTAGTTTCAAAGATGTGACAACTGGTAATGTCTCCTTTTCTCCAAGGTAGGCATACTTTAAATGATCGGGTAGAGGTTTTAGTTCTAACGTAGAAGGTTCGTCTACTGAAGGCTGCTGCTTAGAGCTGCAGTTTGTTCACATATTCAGCGCTTCATAATAATGCACTCTGTCTGTTGTTTCCTCCATTTCGTTGTCCTGAAAATCCTCTGTTTCCTCGAAATGGTCCTAAAAATCGGCCATTCCTGCTGTTGGTTGGACATAATCGCTTCTTCCAGCAATACTTCAAAGTGGCTTATGGCGAAGCTATCTTCTATGTTAGGCTGCTTCATCGATTCAAATATGTTGTACTGAATTTGCTAGTCGTTCATCCTTAATGTGATTGTTCCTTCGTAGACATCTACTAATGTGCGCCCAATCTTCAAGAATGTTTGTCCTAAAATGATTGGAACTTCTGGATCTACTTCGTAGTCTAGAATGATGAAATCCGTGGAAAAAATGAACTTGTCGACCTGGACCAGGATGTCTTCAATTTTTCCGTTAGGGCGAGTTATTGACCTATCGGCAAGCTGAATCGTGACGGTGGTTGGTCTTACTTCACCTATTTTTAATTTCTTATAAATCGATAGAGGCATTAGATTTATGCTAGCACCTAAATCACACAGTGCTCGCCCTATGTAATGACTACAGATTTTAACCGGAATGGTAAACTGTCCTAAGTCGACTTCTTTCTTGGGAATATTATTTTGAATAATCGCACTGCATTCCTTGTTTAATGCTACTACCTTGAATTTCTTGAATTTTCTCTATTCTTTAAGTGCAACCTTCTAGAATTTCATATTGGTATTTTTCGAAATGCATCGACTAGAGGTATGTTAATGGGGATTTGTTTCAAAATATCCATGAAATTTTTGTAATTCGACTCATTTCCCTTTCATTTAAGCCTTTGAGGTATGACGGTGGTGGTGATTGGTAAAGAGGTAATGGTTTCTCTTTATTCTCTCCTCCCTTTTTTGTTGTAATGACCTCCTCGTCTTCATTTAATGGTTCTTTTGGTGAGTTTGATGTAACCTTTGTTCCGTGGAAATTCTTGATTTCTCCATTGTCCACCAATATTTTTTCGCTTCGTAACACAAATGCATGGACTGGTTCTTTGCCATTTCGCCTAGATCCTTCCGTATCTGACGGTAATTGTCCTAGTGGTCTAGCCTTCAAATCTACAGCGATTTGTCCTATTTGCAGCTTCAGTGCCCGAAGTGTTGCTTGCTGAGTTTTTAACATAGTTTGATGTTCCATCATGACCATGTCGTTCTTTGCTATGTAATCATTCAGTGCTGAATCTGTCCGCATAGTCTGTTGATGGTTGCTTCCCGAATTTAGAGGTGTGCGCTGCTTGTTCGGAATATGGGGTGAGAACATGCATTTAACACGGCGGAAGTGTGTGAATAATAAAAAAAATTCACAATAATTAATCCAATTAATTTTCTTTAATTAATCTAAATGTAATACCCTAGGTGATTGACATGTTATTAGAAAAGAATACTTACATTGATTGTCGTCTTACATTCTTTGGTGCATCTACGAGTGACCAGACTGAATTGAAGTACATTGATGTAACAACCCAGATTTCTGTTCTGGTCCCCTAAGTATGTTCGGTTAGTTTTTCGGTTGTTCGGTTGGGCCGTTAGGGCAGTTTTGGCCCTTAGAGGCATTTCAGTCATTTTTTCCTTAAGGTCGGTGTTGTAATTAACCAGGGTTTCAGGGTTGTTTCTGTCATTCGTTGACTTCAGTTATTCTTTGGTTTCAGGTTCCAAGGCAAGAGTTTCTTTCTATGAGGTTTGAAGGTTGTTCGGTTTATAAGAGAAAATTGAGTTTTAATTGTGTTACTACTGGGATTCGAACCATGGTGGTTTGGATGATGAAGTTTAGTCAAATAGAGGAAAAATAAAAGATTTTAATTAGTGTTGCTGCTAGAACTCAAACCTTTGACCAGTTAGACTCTTGGGGGTTTGTTTAGAAAAAAAAAAGAATTATGAGGATAATTGTGTTGCAGCTGGGACTCGATGGGGGAATGGCCAGGAGTTTGCAATCGACAAAAAAGAAAAGAATCACATTCTTCCTTCCCCATACCTGGTTGCACCAATTCCCTTTCCTCATTCTTGCAATTTCTTCTTCTCCTTCACTTCTTCTAGCTGCCGATTCAACATTTCCCTTCACCATTGTTGTCGAGCTTATCATTCCCACCATCTCCTCTCATCACCTTTCTTTGTTCCTACCAAATGAGAGGGCAACCGCAAACCCTAGCCCAAGAGGCCCTAGCCGAGATCCCTCTTCTCCTTCTCCCCACCTTGCCAAGAGCATCTCCCCATCTTCCCATTGGATTTGCTTGCCTTTGCTGAGAGAAAGCCATTACTACACATCATCTAGCACAAACTTTGGTTGGCCGAGAGCTCCCCTTTGCTGAAGGTGTTTGTAGCCGAAATCCATGAGGTAAATTTCTTCCCCTTGGCCTAGAGCTATATGGTAGCTTGGTGGATGCATGTTGCTCATTCCTTGGCCGAGGTTAGGTGTGGGAGTTGTTGTGTTGCCAAAAAGCTAATTCTTGTTGGTTGTTTGCTTATGATGCCCTAGCCGAGAGCTTGCTTTGCCAAGACAGTTGGGAGTAGCCGAAACCACCTTGCAGCCGAGAGCCTCCCTTGGTCTCCCCTAGTGCTTGGCCGAGAGCACTATTCCTGTTGGTTCGGCAGTTTCTTGAACCCTTAGCTTCTGGTTTCTAGTTCGATTGTTAACTAGCTAGGTATAATATGTTGTTGTATGTTATTGATAGGTTGTGAGAATCTGTAACTCAATGAGCACTTTTCGTTGTTGTGTTTTACTATTTGTTTTCAGGTAAGGATTTCTTACCGGGGTTGTGTGGACCCTGCGATATGTCTTGATTGCACCTTGTATGCCTGTTGATTGTTATGAGCATGTTAGTGGATTCCTCTGCTTTGTTGATTGATTTCTGCTAGCATGTTTACCTTGGTTTCTACATGTTAGTGTCATGCTAGGTTTGTCTTTCCAACATGTTTTGTGATTCCTGCTTTAAGTTCGTAATATCATGCTAGGTTATGTATTTGTACTGTTGAGCATGTTTGAATAGTCAGGAATCGATTACTCTGAAATCTTAGATAGAACTGTCAGGTTGTCATCATTTAGAGGCTGAGAGCGAACATAACGTACTTTGTCCCCATCGGTCGGGATTTAGTGAGAAGCATAACGCACTTTGCTCCACCCTAGCAGCCGGTACGGATTAGCTCACGCATCGGCATAAGCCTAGTTTATAGCCTGCTAGAGCGAAACCCAGCCAACGGTGTAAGCCTACCTTGGTCGGTTCTTAGCTTCAGGTCGGTGGTACATGCTGCTACAGATGAGTGTCGAGGTCCTCGCGCTACTATAGATCAGTGACACCGCTTCCGAGTCTTTAGGCATGCGTACCTGGACAACGTACTTTGTCCCTAGGCCCCTACATTTACGCCGGTTTGCAGCAGCATGTGGTGTGTGTGCACACGCGTTAGTCACCAGTTCGGAGAGCTCTCCCGGGATAATGTTCGTGAGTACACCACTTCCATTCCAGTTTAGAGCCAGACTTTGGGTACTCTCCTGTTGTCAAAGTAACTATTTAGCCGAGGGTAAGAGGCCTTCGAGGACACCTATTTGGGATCAGCTTTTGAGTTGGTCAATTGGCCAAGGGAGAAAGACCCTAGAGGGTGTCTGACATCAATTTTGGGATCTTCTTTTGAGTTGATCATTTGGCCGAGGGAAAAAGACCTCGAGGATATCATTTGGGATTGGTTAGGAGAGCCAATCATTAGGCTGGAAGTAAGAGACTTCCGAGGATTCCGAATTTTCCTCGTTAGCTCGTTGAGAAAAGTTCTGTGTTGGTAACCATTTGCATGTATACTAAGATGCTAGATGATTGATGTATCGTATTGTACCCCAGTTGGGGATTCTTACTAAGTGCTTTGTACTCACCCTTATTTTATGTGGTTTTCCACCAGGTAACTTGGGACAACACCGGGACGACTAGCGAAGGGAGCTGAATGATCATGGGAGCTGCCGGCGTTTACTATGTCGTTTTGCTATTCTTTATTGAGTATTCATTCTTTATTAGCATGCTGGAAAACTGTTATTTTGAGAAGTTGTTTGAATTTTGAGTTTTTAAATACTGCCAGGAATTATTTTATGGTGTTTTGTCGAATGGATGTTTTCTATAAAATTTATTAAATGTGTTTTCTTATTAAGCAGTTTCAATGCAGTTTTAAATATTTTTAAACTTTAAGCATGCTAAGTAAGAACCGGGTTTATGACTACTGTTTGGGTCGGGTTCTTACAATTGACTCCATTTCGAGGTTCATGGCTTTTATCCATTCTTCCCGGTCAATATCCTTCATTGCCTTTCTAAAAGACTGAGGATCTTCAACATTATCCTAAATAACATTGTGTCTCCAAGACACCTATATAGGGAACTAGATCATTTCTAACCCTCCCACTACGTCGAGGTAGACGTCTTTCTTGGCTGGGTAGGATTTGTATGTCAAATCCCAAGGATTCATCAACTATCCTAGTTGATGAGTTTCCAGCATCCAATGCTGGTGAGCTGTCAACAGCCCTTGTTGACCCTTATGCAACAACATTTGTTGTAGGATTTGTAGTATCATTGGAAAATATTTCAACACTACTTCAGATCGAGGTTTATGGTCTCTAACATAATCCTCTTCTAAGAATGTTGAATTTTTCGGTACAAACACCTTATCTTATTTCGGTCACATAAATTCAATTAGAGAACCACTTTTTACTAACCTTTCAATCCTATTGAAATTTATGTTACATTCTTAGAAGAGGATTATGTTAGAAGAGGACCGCATAGTTGAATTTATGTTAGAGACCATAATCCTCTTCTAAGAATGTACATACAGGTAAAGTGTTCATCTCTAACCCAGTTAGAGAACCACTTTTTACTAACCTTTCAATCCTATTGAAATTTATGTGACCTAACCTTAGATGCCAAAGATATGTATTCGATTCAGGAGAAATTCTTTGTCATTTGTTCTACTATTTGTTGTTTTAAATAATTCAGTATTTAGAAGTGTTCTACAAACCCTAGGTTTGAGCATATACAAGTTATTTTCGTTAATTGTCGAACAAAGCTCCAAGCCATTCTTTGAAATAGAAACTAAATTTCCATTAAAATTTATTGAATGAAATTGTTCTACAAGGCAAGAAACTGAAACTAAGTTCCTCTTAATCCGAGGAACCAACAACACATTCTCTAATAATAAAAAAGAATTGCTTAAAAATAACTTGACACTTCCAACAACAGTTGCATAAACAACTTCACCGGTTCTCACCTTCGAGGTTATCTGCCCAAGTTCTAACTACTCCCAAGAGTCACTTCCCAGAAATAAAGAACAAATGTGATTAAGTGGTGCCCGAATCTAATATCCAACCATTGGATGATTCTTCCACGAAACAAGACTCTAGAACCAATAAATGAGATTTACCTTCTTTGTCTTTCTTCATTCCTTTATACTCAGTACAAGTCCTTTTCCAATGACCAAGCTTTTGAAAATGTAAACATTTCCCATCCTTCTCAGCCTTGACTTTCTTTAGAGCATTGTGTTTATTTTTGCTCCCATCAATCTTCTTCTTATTTGAGAACTTTGCCTTGAAGGTCCGACCTTTAGGCTTGGTCCCTAAACCCACTCTTATTCTTGGTGACAACATTTGCCTCCCCCTTTTTTTCCTTGACTTTCATCATGGACTTGAAGGTTTGAAGTTCATTAAGAAGAGTAGTGAGGTTAAAGGCAATCTTGTTCACAACAAATATTGCTATTAAATTGTAAGAAGTTACTTGGTAGCATCTCAAGAATAAATTTTACCTAACTAGCTTTTTCAATTAGGACCCAAAGAACATCATGTTTTACCTAAGACGACGACTGCCCAAAAAATTTCATAAATGGCTCTCATCATCTCTAAAGCAGTTACCATGTTCTCCAGTTTCTTGGCTAGAATGTCTGAAATACTTGCCAAAATATAGACCCTTGCCTTTTCATTAGTATTATACACTTCACGAATATTTCATGCCGCATTAGGTGCCGGTGCTGAAGGGCATTCCTCCATGAGAACAAACTTCTTGTCATCGATAACAAGAATCATGTTGATGTTATTTTTTCCATGTAGTATTTTTCTTCGGTTAATTTTTCAATTGACATTATCGAGATAAGTGATTTAGGCATTGTGCCAAAATAAGAAAAAGAACATTTAAGTTTGATTGCCATTTAAAAACGTCATTCATAGGTTTTGGCATAAAATTGTTTTAAAAACTTTCCAAGTTAAAATCAACTAGAAACCCTATAATGGTTTAATATTAATGCCATGGTACAACTACAAAGGTTTAAAGTAAGTGTCATCGAATGATAAGTCAAGTACTCTTTCCTAGCGTGAGACTCTTCTCAACTAGAAACTCAATACCAGGATAACTCTTATCTCTATGGTTTTAGCTACCATTTTTTTTATTTAAGACTTGGCTAACTCCTTAACCAATCCCTTGATAGTGTAACCCATCAATTCGAACATGTTAATCTCTCTCAATAAGTGTCGTCGAATGATAAGTCAAGTACCGATTGAGATCACAATTCTATCCCTTTCGGGAAACTCGGCCTAATATTGACCCTAGTGAACACACACCGAGGGCGGTCGATTCAAACTGCCGACATGTAGCCCCATAAGGATCTCACCATGCAAGTTCTTGATGAAGATCGTAGGATCAGTTGACATTGATCCTTCTCCCACTATCTATTTTTGAATAGGGTTCCCTCCCACTCAGATGAACTAGGCTAATCTTGTTCATCCAAGTCCCAATATTTTACCTATCTTGGTTAGATTGATTTTTAATGTGAATTGCCAAGTTTTTATTCTAAAACTAATCACATTATTTGATGCACAAAATGATCTATAATTCTTGGTCGTTTCAACCCCAAGGTCGCGTTCCTAGGTAGAGGTGTTCCGTAAACCGTCATCTTAAATACCTCTATCCTTTGATAGAACCTTCCTTAAGTAGGGTTCCCTTCCAACCAATTCTTACAGAATCAAATTGCTCTTTAATTAATCCTATTAACTAAAGATTTAAGTGATAGCAATTAATCCTATTAATTCTATCAACTTTAATGGATTATTAGGCTCTACCCCTTTTTAAACTATTTTAAAAGAATATATTCATTTCTGTCGTAGATTTAAAATGAATATTGTTTGGGTTCTATTTCGAAAAACCAATTTTCAAATATATTTAATCCATATATTCAACATAATCAATAAATAAACAACCATTATTTATTTTTGAGATCTACATGTTGAACAATCTTAAATATGGAATCCAATTCCTAAAATATATGTAATATATTTAATACATATTTAGGATGCCTGAATCTTTTTAACCTATGATGGGATTTTAAATTGTAAAGACCCGACCCAAAAGGGGCTCTAAATGGGCCTTTACCCCAATGCATGTGTTGAAAATAAAAGACATTATGAAAAATATATTTCGGATCCCAAGTAAAAACAGAAACATTCAACAACCAAAACATACATTTCTAAAAGCATACTCTGATCAGAGATTTATTTAAACCATTTAAACAATCCACAAGTACAAATATGCTGGAATCCATAAAACGTAAGAAAACATCCTAGGGCTCCGTGCCCGTCTACATGCATTCAGGGGAAATAACAAAAGTCAAGTGTCATGATATAATAAAATGGTCAGAGATGACAGCAGGATTCCATGATCACAGCTCCTCCTTCAGCCATCCTGTCTCGCGCCTTGGTTACCTGTGGAAAACCACAGAATAAGGGTGAGTAACGAATTACTCAGTAAGAATCCCCAACCGGGGTACAATACGATATACATGATCATCTAGAAGATTGTACGCAAGCTATGAGTATAAACACAGAATAGAGCACATAGCTTAAGTCCACACTTGGACCTCGGATGCCAACTCAGGGTCTTAGTCCGGAAATAAATCCACCACACAATACGCCCTATACGAGAAACAAGTCTCGGCCTCCGGCTCATCATCGCCGATCACGAAAGGTACACTAGCTCAAGATCCCGAGGAGCTCTCCGGTCGGCGCTGTAATGAGCGTAAGCATGCACCGCGTGCTTCCACAGACTATGGGGGGTGCCGGGTCTAATGGCAAGCTGCCCATATCCGGATACCACGCCTAACTAAATCTCTGGATCGGTGTCACTGACATAGGGGTGTGAGACCTGGACACGTGAACTATGTCAGCCTGTACCACCGCACCTGAGGCTAAGGAACGGGTCGTGGTAGGCTTACACCAGGAAGCCGTCCTTACCTTAACAGGTGGCAATCAAGGGCTACTACCGAACACACTGAGGACGTGCCGGCTGTCGGGGACTAGGCATTGCCAAGTCATCATCCCGACCGTTGGGGCATCGCTAAGACTACCACCCTCACCCAAGATTGCAGGGCCTACCGGTTGGGATAGCTAATCCCTCACGGGGTCCAAGGACGGAGAACTGTCTCGAACGTCCTTGCCATAGATGCAAGATACTTTATGCATCGGGCCCGGATGATGCTATCTACCTGAATTCTAACCTGCCTTAACAATCAGCAAACAATCCAATACGTGCTCGAAAGAATACAACAGACCTAGCATGGTACTACAGAACAAGAATGAATATGAGCATGCCAGAACGGAACAACCTAGCATGGACTAACATGAAAGAACAACATACGAAGTCATGCCACCGAGAATTCGAATGCAGAGCACCTAAACTATACATGCTGATAATCACAAACAAACATACAACATCAATCACATAGAACATCGCAGGGTCCACACAACCCCGGTAAGAAATCCTTACCTTGGCCGGGAGGCAACTACACACAAAATCCTACGCTGCGATCGATCCCGAGCTAGCTAACGAGAACCTAACAAACACAATAGAAATCACAATCATAGCCCTAAAAATATAATAAAACAAGCAGGCTCGGCTCGGGGCACTCACACGGCACGACGACACGGGCCGAAAAGCCGGCTGGTGCGGCCGGTGCGCTGGCTGGCGCTGGCGCGCTGGCGCCATGCGCGCATCGCGCGCGGACACGAGCCGGAGCACGGCACGGCGGCGGGCGCGCGCGCGCTGGCGCGAGCGGCCGAGCACGAGCGGAAGCGCTCGGGCGTGGCGGGCGAGCGGCTCGAGAGCGAAGGTGCGCGGACACGGCGATCTCGCTGCTGCTTGGCAATGGTGCGTGCGACGGCGGTTTGCGCGAAACGGGCGTCGATGGACGGATCTGGCGGGCGCTTGGTGCGACGGCAGCGATAGGGCTGACCGACGCGTTCGGGCGTCTTTGCTCGGGCAGATCTGGACGGCCGGCTGGCGCGCGCGCGGCTCATCTCAGTGCGATCGATCGGGCGATGGCTTCCCTCGGCCGCGACTGGGCGTGCGACAAGGCTGGTGCGACGGCCACGATCTCGGGCGACGGACTGGGGCGTCGCGACAGCGATCTGCGATCCTCGGCCGGATCTGGTGCAACTTTGCTGGTCGAGGGCGCGTCTGCGGCGGCAAAGCGGTGGCGACGATGCCGTTCGTGCGGGTTGGGCGTCTTTGCTTTCGGCCGGTTGGGCGACGGTGGATCTGCTTGGTGCCGGGCGGATCTGGCTGGCCGGGGCCGGCGGCTGTGCGCGCAAAGTGAGGTGTTGGAGAAGAAATGCAAACCTAGCTTCCTTTCTCTTTTAACCAAATACAACAAAACTCCAAAATCCAAGGCTAACCATAAAATGACCGGAAGAAGCAACAAGAGCTCTCACTAGCTCATCCGCACGCATCCCCACAAGCTTTCTAGGAGACCGGGTTCAAACCCCACCACAAAGACAATTCCCTTTTATTTTTACTTTTGCATCAAACCTTGCTCAACCTTCCTTCCACAAAGCCTCACAAACCTACATAAATTCATCCAATATTTTTAGCAACTAGAAAAGACATAAACGGCTACTGACGGCCCACTTAAATTACCAAAATACCCCTAGGGCATACCTGGAAGACCGGGAAGAAAAACCTGGGCCGTTACATAAATCTAAATGACATACTTTATGTAACAATCAAGACATGCAAATAAGTAACATATAATTTAAATAGTTAATGACCGATTTGATGTTTGGCATATTTCTAGGAAATTTAAATTGTGACATAAGCTAAGAAATTCTCCAAGAATATTCTTCGCTTCTTGATCTTCTAGAAATTTGACTGGCAAAAACAAATCCCTTTAAATATTTCCCAAATATTTTCCAAAAATATTTTAATATTTAAATAACTCCAAGATAAAGATTTCCATAAGATTATCTCATCAAATATTTTCTGAAGATTATTGATTTAATTTAAAAATCTTTATTTAATTATCTTTTAATTATTTATGGTTACCCATATTTTCCAAAAATATTAACCATAATTAAATTCTAAGATATTTTCCAAAAATATCAAGTTTGAAAAGATAATAAATCATTTTAAAAAATATTTTAATTTTAAAAAATTGTTTTTCCTACCCAAATATTTTCCAAAAAAATTCTAGGAAAAAAATTCCCTTTTTTATTTATGAAAAAAAACTCATCCATGGCGTTCTTCGTGTTCTTCATGTTCTTCGTCTTTTTGCCAATTCCAAATGGCATAAAATCGAAAAACAAAATTGTACAAAGTTTTTCCTATACCCATATTGATATGAATTCAACTAACACCTTATTGCATTCACATGAAGGAGCAATTACAAGAAGAAGGAAAAGAAGATTCCAAGAGGATTATGAAAATTACATGGCTGAATTTTAAATAAAGAAATTTCTAGATTTCTTATTTTGGGACTTTTTGATTTCAATGCTTGCCAATCATGCTCATAATTGCAAGGGACCTTCTAGAAGAGTTGGTTGAGTCTATTTAAAGCATATCTACCATTTTGTCTATCATTTAAGCAATGCAATTGAGTTTTGGTTTCCTAGGCCTTATTTTCTACAAAATGCATTTAATAGCTTTTAGAGTCCTTTGGTATTTCAAGGCATGCACGAATTTTTGGCCTTTAAAATGGCTTGTAATTCATCATTTTGGAGAGATTGATAATTGGAAAAACTTGTGTTTTGTTGAACCCCATTTGGTTTTTCATTTCTTTCCAATCTTGCTTTAGGTTTGAAGTTAAATCAATTCATTGGATTAGTCTTGATCGAACTAATTCTGGAGTGAGTTGTCTTAGGATCTAAGAGTGACTATTTTAGATTTTAAGTGTGATCTAAGTTAGCCTTCATTGTGAGTTTTTGCAAGGATCCTAGAAGGACCTCTAGCTTTGTAAAATTCAAGCAACGATCGGCGCTTACCATTTGGTATCAGAGCATTTGGTCAACATTCTTTGGCCGACTCTAGACTTCTTTTCAACATGTCACATAATGAAGAAAAAGCAACACATGTACCAGGTTTTAGTACCGTTCTTGAAACTCTTAAAGATATGTTGGAAATGATGAGAGAAGATATGGAAGAAAGAAGAGCACATCGCACAAAGATGTCTTCAACGTACACTAATCCTAAACCAATTCTTCTCTTCTTCTTCTTCATCTCCCCCAATTCTTCCCCGTTCTCCCCTGTTTCCGATTTCTTCCATGCCGGCCGAATTGAAGCGAGTGGCTTGTAGGTTTCGTGCGGCCAGCCAAGGGGAAGTGGTCCAGCAGCAAATCGCGCGTCGAATCCTCTCCAATCGCCCGGAATCGAGCTCGTTTTCTCGAAGACTTGCTCGCTCCTCGTTCGCCCATGCCGCACGCTGCGCAGGCTCGCCTCGCCGCCCGGCCCGCATCGCGTCGAGCGAGCTCCTCCTTTCGCCGAAGTCGTGCGCGCCGCCCGATCGCCGCCGCGTCGCGCGCGCCCTCTCGCGTCGCCCAGGCGAACCGCGCATCGCCAACGCTCTGTTCGTCCACGCGCAGCTCGCCCCCCAGCGCCCGTCCGCGGGCCCACGCGCCCACTCCTGCGCCCCAGCGCGCCCAGCTAGCCCTATTGCTGCCCCGTTCGTGCAATCGGCTCGTTCGTGCGTTCGTCGCGCCTCGTGAGTTGCTACCGAGCTGAGCCTTGTTTGTTTTATTATATTTAGGCCTATTGTGGGATTTTTGTTGTGATTGATAGGTTCTCGATAGCTAGTTCGGGTTCGTTCGCCATTTAGGTTTTCGTGTCAAATCGTCCCCGACCAAGGTAAAGATTTCTTACAGGAGTTGTGTGGACCCTGCGATATTATATGTGATTGTTGATTGATTGCTTGTTTGTGTTTATTGACATGTATAGCTAGGTACTCAATTCTGAATTCCCGATTAGCATGTTGTTCCTGATTAATTCTCATGTTAATCCATGCTAGGTTGTTCCTTTCTAGCATGCTTGTATCTGTTCCTTGCTTCGTAGTATCATGCTAGGCTCGTTGTATTCTTATTGAGCACGTATTGGATTTTATGGAATTGTTTGCTTTTTGCTAGGCGGGTTTAGAGTTGCGGGTAGATAGCATCATCCGGGCTGATGCATAAAGTACCTTGCATCCATGGCGGGGGACGTCGAGACGATGCTCCGCCCCTGACCCCGTGAGGGATTAGCTAACCCTACCGGTAGGCCCTGCAATCTTGGGTGAGGGTGGCAGACTGTTAAATGCCCCAACGGTCGGGATGATGACTTGACATTGCCTCGTCCCCGGCAGCCGGCATGTCCTCAGCATGTTTGGCAGTAGCCCCTGATTGCCACATGTTAAGGCACGGACGGCTTCCTGGTGTAAGCCTACCACGACCATTCCTTGGCCCCAGGTGCGGTGGTTCAGGCTGACATAGTTTACGTGTCCGTGTCTCACACCCTATGTCGGTGACACCGATCCGTAGATTTAGTTAGGCGTGGTGGATCGGACATGGGCGGCTTGCCTCTAGGACCCGGCACTTCCATAGACTACAAAGAGCACGCGGTACATGCTTACGCTCATTACAACGCCGACCGGAGAGCTCATCGGGATCTTGAGCCAGTGTACCTTTCGTCGACAGTAAACAGGCTGAGGCCGGGACTTGTTTCTCGTATAGGGAGATTTATATATTGGACTGTGTGGTAAGGGCCCATTTAGTGCCCCATTCGGGTCGGTCCCTTATGGGGCACTAAATGGGCCATTATCCCAATGCATGCATTCAAAGTAAAGGACATTTGAACAGACATGATTTCGGATTCCAATTAAAACAAAAACATTCAAAATAACCCCTTTAAAAACTAGACAATTTCTCTGGAACTGTCCCCTCGCTTTCCAAGCACTGCTCCAAGATAAATACATTTCCAAAGTTTACTCTGATCAGAGATTTACTAAAAACCATTCAAAACCTGTTCAAATACAAAATGTTGGAATCCACAAATATTTACAAAACATCCTAGGGCTCCGTGCCCGGCTACAAGCATTCAGGGGAAAACAAAACACAAAGAGTCATAATACAAAAATCAGAGTTGGAAGACTAGGCCCCATGATCACAGCTCCTCTTTCAGGCATCCTGTCGAGCACCACGATTACCTGTGGAAAACCACAGAATAAGGGTGAGTAACGAATTACTCAGTAAGAATCCCCAACCGGGGTACAATACGATATACATGGTCATCTCGATGAGCGTATGCAAGCTATGAATATAAACACAGAATAGAGCACATAGCTTAGCCCACACTTGGGCCTCGGATGCCAATTTAAGGTCTTAGTCCTGAATAATATCACCACACAGTCCACTACACAAATCGCCCTATACGAGAAACAAGTCTTGGCCTCAGCCTGTCTACTGTCGACGAAAAGTACACTGGCTCAAGATCCCGATGAGCTCTCCGGTCGGCGCTGTAATGAGCGTAAGCATGTACCGCGTGCTCTGCAGAGACTATGGGGTGCCGGGTCTAGAGGCAAGCCGCCCATGTCCATCCACCACGCCTAACTAAATCTTTGGATCGGTGTCACCGACATAGGGTGTGAGACTGACACGTAAACTATGTCAGCCTGTACCACCGCACCTGGGGCCAAGGAAACGGGTCGTGGTAGGCTTACACCAGGAAGCCGTCCTTGCCTTAACAGGTGGCAATCAGGGGCTACTGCCAAACATGCTGAGGACATGCCGGCTGCTGAGGACGAGGCAATGCCAAGTCATCATCCCGACCGTTGGGGCATTTAACAGACTGCCACCCTCACCCAAGATTGCAGGGCCTACCGGTAGGGTTAGCTAATCCCTCACGGGGTCCAGGGATCTGGAATGACTTGCTCGACGTCCCCCGCCATGGATGCAAGGTACTTTATGCATGAGGCCCTGGATGATGCTATCTACTGCAGCTCTAACTCGCCTCTAGCAATCGCAAAACAAATCCATAAAATCCAATACGTGCTCAATAAGAATACAACGAGCCTATCATGATACTACGAAGCAAGGAACAGATACGAGCATGCTAGAAAGGAACAACCTAGCATGGATTAACATGAGAATTAAATCAAGAAATCATGCTAATCGGGAATTCAGAATAGAATACCTAGCTACACATGTCAATAAACACAAACAAGCAGTCAATCAGCAATCACATATAATATCGCAGGGTCCACACAACTCCGATAAGAAATCCTTACCTTGGTCGGGGCGACGATTACGAAAACCTAGGGTCGCGAACGAACCCGAACTAGCTATCGAGAACCTATCAATCACAACACAATTACACACAAAATTCTAAATTAAATTAAATATAATAAAATAAAATAAATAGGCTCGCCTCGGCTCTCACTCAGCTCGGCGCGGCTCGGCTCAGCTCGGCTTGGCGACAGGCGCGCGGACACGGCGCTAGAGCGAGGACGCGCGCGCGGGCACGGTCGATGTGCGGCGTGGCTCGGCAGGCTGGGCTGCGATAGGGCACCGATTTGGCGAACTCGAGCGATGGAGGAAGAACGCGAATTCGGGCGATTGGAGAAAATTCGACGAACGATTTGTTGTTGGTCGAACTCCCCTACTGCAGCTACACAAAAACCACCCAGCAACTCGCTTCAACATGGCCGAAAAATCGAAGTCGAAAACAGTGGATTCGGATTGAAGGAGAGAAGAAGAAGAAGAAGAAAAACTTACTGTTTGCTTCGAAATGGATCGACTTCGAATCGGGGAAGATGAGCTCGGTCGAATCGAGCTAGAGAGGAAGAAATCGCGAGAGGGAATCGGGTCGGTTGAAGAAGGAATCGCGAAGAGAAGAAGGAGAAATGGGGAAGAAGGCTCTCGCGAGCCGGCTTTTATACCAACCGCCTTCAAAACAAGCATAAGTATTAGAACGCGTTTAGATTAACAAACGCGCGCGTGGCTCATTGGGCGGCGCCATTTCGCCTAGCATGCGACACGCTCTTGTCTCGAATCTCACTCGACGCACTATTTAATTCCTTATTTATTTCCACATTCTTCCAAGCCCAAATGCCTTCACCAAAATTCCCGATCCCATTCAAATCGACTCATAATTTTTCTGCAATTTAAAATTTCAAAACCGGCCCTGCTTACCGACCCAAAATTACCAAAATGCCCCTGGGCCTCCGAAAGACCGGATGAGATTTCGGGCGTTCACGGATGACTTGGCATTGCCTCGTCTCCCGCAGCCGGCATGTCCTCGGCATGTTTGGCGGAGCCCCGATTGCCACTGTTAAGGCAAGGGGGCGGCTCGGTGTAAGCCTACCACGACCGTTCCTTGGCCTCAAAGTGCGGTGGTTCAGCCGACATAGTTTACGTGTCCGTGTCTCACACCCCTATGTCACCGACACCGATCCGAGATTTAGTTAGGCGTGGTGATCGGACATGGGCGGCTTGCCTCTAGACCCAAAGACCCCATAGTCTCGCAAAGAGCACGCGCGGTACATGCTTACGCTCATTACAAATACCGATCGGAGAGCTCATCGGGATCTTGAGGCGGTGTACCTTTCGTCGACATGAGACGAAATGCCGAGGCCGGGACTTGTTTCTCGTATAGGGCGACTTATATATTGGGTACTGTGTGGTGATATTATTCCGACTAAGACCTTAAATTGGCATCCGAGGCCCAAGTGTGGGCTAAGCTATGTGCTCTATTCTGTGTTTATATTCATAGCTTGCATACGCTCATCGAGATGACCATGTATATCGTATTGTACCCCGGTTGAGGATTCTTACCGAGTAATTCGTTACTCACCCCTTCGTGGTTTTTCCACGAGTAACCAAGTTGCGAGACAGGATGGTCAAGGAGGAGCCGTGATCATGGGGCCTAGTCTTCCAACTCGATTTTTGTATTATGACTCTTTATGTTTTGTTTTCCCCGAATGCATGTGGCCGGCACACGAGCCCTAGGATGTTTTGTAAATATTTGTGGATTCCAAATTTTGTATCCGAACAGGTTTTGAATGGTTTTTAGTAAATCTCTGATCAGAGTAAACTTTGGAAATGTATTTATCTTGGAACAGGTGCTTGGAAACAGGGACAGGTTCCAGGGAAATTGTCTAGTTTTTAAAGGGGTTATTTTGAATGTTTTGTTTTATTTGGAATCCGAAATCATGTCTGTTTAAATGTCCTTTACTTTGAATGCATGCATTGGGGTAAGGGCCCATTTAGTGCCCCATTCGGGTCGGTCCCTTACATACTCCAAATTTTCTTCTAAGTTCATCCATACAGCAAGCATAAAGTGTTCAAAAGAAGACATAAAGATTTTGATTTGAGGACAAATCCTTTTAAAGAAAGGGGGAATGATATGAATTCAACTAACACCTTATTGCATTCACATGAAGGAGCAATTACAAGCATAAGGAAAAGAAGATTCCAAGAGGATTATGAAAATTACATGGCAGAATTTTAAATAAAGAAATTTCTAGATTTCTTATTTTGGGACTTTTTGATTTCAATGCTTGCCAATCATGCTCATAATTGCAAGGGACCTTCTAGAAGAGTTGGTTGAGTCTATTTAAAGCATATCTACCATTTTGTCTATCATTTAAGCAATGCAATTGAGTTTTGGTTTCCTAGGCCTTATTTTCTACAAAATGCATTTAATAGCTTTTAGAGTCCTTTGGTATTTCAAGGCATGCACGAATTTTTGGCCTTTAAAATGGCTTGTAATTCATCATTTTGGAGAGATTGATAATTGGAAAAACTTGTGTTTTGTTGAACCCCATTTGGTTTTTCATTTCTTTCAAATCTTGCTTTAGGTTTGAAGTTAAATCAATTCATTGGATTAGTCTTGATCGAACTAATTCTGGAGTGAGTTGTCTTAGGATCTAAGAGTGACTATTTTAGATTTTAAGTGTGATCTAAGTTAGCCTTCATTGTGAGTTTTTGCAAGGATCCTAGAAGGACCTCTAGCTTTGTAAAATTCAAGCAACGATCGGCGCTTACCATTTGGTATCAGAGCATTTGGTCAACATTCTTTGGCCGACTCTAGACTTCTTTTCAACATGTTACATAATGAAGAAAAAGCAACACATGTACCAGGTTTTAGTACCGTTCTTGAAACTCTTAAAGATATGTTGAAAATGATGAGAGAAGATATGGAAGAAAGAAGAGCACATCGCACAAAGATGTCTTCAAGGTACACTAATCCTAAACCAATTTCAAATACTTAATTGTCTTTGGAAAATGATCATTTATGTGATGAAGTTCAGCCTATGGTTGAAGTAGAAAGTGGAAAAATTGAAAATGAAATGCTAATGAGGTCAGTAGGGGATTAGATTGTAAGGACTTATTTTCTTGTATCCCTTCTACTTTTGTAAAACCTATGCTTAATGATGTACATATTGATGTGTGTGAGTTTGGGAAAAAGGCACAAAAGGCTAAAACAAAAGCAAATGAATATATGGAAAAAGAATCTTGCGAGAAAATGAGTGTGAGAGATAAGCATGAGATTAGTTTATGGCCTGTAGAAAAAAATGAGAGAAAAGCCAAAATTGTGAGCTCGTGTGAAAGAGTCAATGAGGTTAAATCTATTTTGTTTTCAAAGCAAAATATTTTTAGACTTTTATATAAAGGAACTTGTTATTTAACGGGTGAGCTAAAACCATGTTTGTCTAGTGTTTTTTTTTAGTTCTTACAGGAAGCAAAAGATCTTATACAACATCTCGAAGCGAAGATTCCTTCTAAAGTAGAGAATGTCCACAAACACAATGCCAACTTGTTTATTATGATGAAATACTCCAAATTTTCTTCTAAGTTCATCCATGGCAGCAAGCATAAAGTGTTCAAAAGAAGACATAAAGATTTTGATTTGAGGACAAATCCTTTTAAAGAAAGGGGGAATGATATGAATTCAACTAACACCTTATTGCATTCACATGAAGGAGCAATTACAAGAATAAGGAAAAGAAGATTCCAAGAGGATTATGAAAATTACATGGCAGAATTTTAAATAAAGAAATTTCTAGATTTCTTATTTTGGGACTTTTTGATTTCAATGCTTGCCAATCATGCTCATAATTGCAAGGGACCTTCTAGAAGAGTTGGTTGAGTCTATTTAAAGCATATCTACCCTTTTGTCTATCATTTAAGCCATTCAATTGAGTTTTGGTTTCCTAGGCCTTATTTTCTACAAAATGCATTTAATAGCTTTTAGAGTCCTTTGGTATTTTAAGGCATGCACGAATTTTTGGCCTTTAAAATGGCTTGTATTTCATCATTTTGGAGAGATTGATAATTGGAAAAACTTGTGTTTTGTTGAACCCCATTTGGTGTTTCATTTCTTTCAAATCTTGCTTTAGGTTTGAAGTTAAATCAATTCATTGGATTAGTCTTGATCGAACTAATTCTGGAGTGAGTTGTCTTAGGATCTAAGAGTGACTATTTTAGATTTTAAGTGTGATCTAAGTTAGCCTTCATTGTGAGTTTTTGCAAGGATCCTAGAAGGACCTCTAGCTTTGTAAAATTCAAGCAACGATCGGCGCTTATCATTTGGTATAAGAGCATTTGGTCAACATTCTTTGGCCGACTCTAGACTTCTTTTCAACATGTCACATAATGAAGAAAAAACAACACATGTACCAAGTTTTAGTACCGTTCTTGAAACTCTTAAAGATATGTTGGAAATGATGAGAGAAGATATGGAAGAAAGAAGAGCACATTGCACAAAGATGTCTTCAAGGTACACTAATCCTAAACCAATTTCAAATACTCAATTGTCTTTGGAAAATGATCATTTATGTGATGAAGTTCAGCCTATGGTTGAAGTAGAAAGTGGAAAAATTGAAAATGAAATGCTAATGAGGTCAGTAGGGGATTAGATTGTAAGGACTTATTTTCTTGTATCCCTTCTACTATTATAAAACCTATGCTTAATGATGTACATATTGATGTGTGTGAGTTTGGGAAAAAGGCACAAAAGGCTAAAACAAAAGCAAATGAATTTATGGAAAACGAATCTTGTGAGAAAATGAGTGTGAGAGATAGGCATGAGATTACTTTTTAACTTTTTTTTTGTTTAGGGGCGTTTTTCCAACTTCTCAAATTTCAACTGTATATATCTTTTTAACCAAATCTCATAATTTAGTAATATTTTTGTTTTTGTTTTTGATAATTTGGCCTTGTTATTTTAAGTTAGAAACTTGGGGGTGTTTAGTGATGATTTTTGGAATAATTCAAAATTTTGAGTTAGTCAATTCGTTAGACCCCTATAATAAGAAACCCCTTCAATCTTATTATAGTAGAGCATTTCAATCCAACCTATATAATTTTAGATTGGATTGTCAAGTTATGTTTATCTCATATTATTTTATCGTCTAGAGGTCATAATTCATCAAGCTCTAAAATAAAGATGAGAAAAAATGACATGATATTAGATTCAAACCCAACATACCCAACATACTATTCTCCACCAACATATTAAACATATATCTTGTTGATTAATGTGCAAAATTTTCACAACGGATTTTTGTACTTACGATTCTACCCTTATTATAGATATGGCGAATATGACCGAGCTTCTTCTCCTCTTTTTTCTAGAACTTCCTTCTTCGATCGATTTCTTCGAAGAAAGAAAAAGTGATCTGGACCGCGTACACTCATGAGGATGTTTGTTTATTTTATTATTATTTTTTTTAAAAAAAATCAAGTGAATTTTCATTAGTCAAGCAAATAGATATGAAGGGAAAACAACCTTTACAAACAACTTAGACTGAACCCACAACCTGGGTGATGAATGACCAAACAAAGAGAAGCAAAGGAAAAAAAATATTCTAACAAAGAGGAAAGTCCTTTCGTAAAACGATGTTAGCATGTAAGAAGTGACACAACTTCAATAAAACATATCTAAAAACCAAAAACTTTTAAGGTTGAATTTTGAAAAGTCTTGTAGGATAATCCGATAAACATAGACTCCACCGATGAATATGGCCCCACCAAGGTAGCCAGAAAGAGCATTATGCCCGAAAATGGACAAAACCTTTCCCACGAGAAAACTAGTAAAACCTCTTATAAAAATAACTTTTGTCCACCGACTCTTTTTTTAAGAAACAGAAGTCAATGGTTTGAGGCCAAGTAATACATCAAATCAAGGAGGAAGAGAAAAATAATCAAATACAACAAAAGACACATAAATAAAATGATAAATAAGAAGTTATAACTCGCCAAAGTTTTGTCGAAAAATCAACGATAACGAGCAGTCTCCAGCGAAACGAGGTTAAAGACAAAATGACTGACTTCAATCATTCTTCAATTAATGTTATCAACTGACTTCAATCGATATCGCACGTTGACTTGAATCACAATGTCACCCATTAGTTTCATTAAGTGTCACCAATTAATTTCAATTATTGTTTTTCGATGTCAGAAATTGGTTTAATCAGCATCACCCAATAATTTCAATCAATTTCGCTGATTGATTTCAATTAATGTCATCAGAAGTCCATTATTGAAGACCTAATGTTTTTTTTAGTTTCATGCCCATTATTTTTCCAATTCTTGGTTTTTTTTAAGTAAGAATATTCATTAAGGATAACAAGTACATATCGGGGGAGGGGGACAAATACTGATTCTCAGGATCGAACCTGTGATGCTGATGTTGAACTGGTATACAACCAAACAATGAAACTATTGCGTCACTTACTAATTCAATAACATTTGTGTAATTTGCTTTTTTAATCATTTCTCATAAGTCCCTAAAATCTTTATCAATAAATTTGTAATTGAAAAAACAAGTATTGAGGAAAAACAGATCATTCAAACCCTACTTCCAAAATATACTAACAAAAAACAAGGAAAAAAAAGTAAGCATAGTGATTATAAACACTAGCGTGGGCGTGAATTGCAAAATTTTCACCCAACAAGAACACAACCAAAGCAAAACCTATATCCAATTCCCTAATTCTCCGTTTGTAAGAACCCGACCCGAAAATGCGGTCCTAAACCTGGTTCTTACTCAGCATGCATTTATTTAAATCCAATCATTTCAAAACTTCTGTTTAAATACTTTAAAACAGCAACACATCGGGGGGGAAATAAACTTCTTTAGTTCAAGTAAACATTCTTAGTTAAAAACCTGTTAAAACAAAAAACATATCCTGGCCAGTATTTTATTAAAAACATCAATAAATAGTATAAAGACATTATGCAAGAATCCCCCTAAGGACTCAGTGTCTAACTATATGCTGAATAAACAAAAGACATAAATAGAGTACGTCGGCAGCTCCCATGATCATACAACTCTCTCGCTAGCCGTCTCGGTGCTGTCACAAGTTACCTGGTGGAAAAATGTAACGACCCGACCCGAAAGGGTTCTAACTAGGCCGTTACCTCAATGTATGCATTACAAATCTACAGAAAATTTGCAAGATGGTGTTCGGATTCTAAGTAAAAACTAAAACATAAAACATCCATTTAAAATCAACATCAATTCCTGGAACCTGTCCCTGTTTCCAAGCACCTGTTCCAAGACAAATACATTTACAAAACTTACTCTGATCAGAGATTTATTTAAAACATACAAGCTTTACAATAGTGCTAGAATCCAGAAATACATTCAGAAAACACCCTAGGGCTCCGTGCCCAACTACATGCATTCAGAGAACATTTAAATCATAAACATAAAACTCAGAGTTGAACAACGGGTTTCCATGATCATAGCTCCTCCTCCAGCCATCCTGTCTCGCACCATGACTACCTGTGGAAAAACCACATTATAAGGGTGAGTAACGAATTACTCAGTAAGAATCCCCAACTGGGGTACAATACGATATAATCAGTCATCTAGTACCAAAGCATGCAAGCAAACAGCTACCAACACAGATCATGGCTCAACGAGCTCATAAAACAAGATCTAGAGTCATCGGAAGTCTCTTTCTTCCGGCCTAGGGATTGGATACACTGACCAATCCTGGACATCACCGAGGTATCTGTCACTCGGGGGGAATACACTGATCCATAGAATGTCCTCAACGGCCTCCTTGCCCTTGCACTAAACTGGACTTACGGGAGAGTACCCGAAGTCAGGCTCTAACGGAAGGAATGGTGTACTCACGACATTAGCCCGGGGGAGCTCTTCGAACCGGCAACTAACGTGTGTGCGCGCACACCGCATGCTCTCTACAACCGGCGTAAATGCGGGGGGCCTAAGGGCAAACTACGCGGGTCAGGTGCACATGTCTATGACTCGAAAGCGGTGTCACTGATCACAGTAGCGCGAGGCCCTCGACGCTCATCATCTGCGGCTGATCCATCCACCGACTGGCTAAGAACCGCCAAGGCAGCTTACACCGTTGGCAGGGTTCCGCTCTAGCAGGCTATAAACTAGGCATACGCCAATGAGGTAGCTAAGTCTCATTGGCTGCCGGGAGGGGGGAGAAAAAGCAAGGTATGTTATGTTTTGCTCAATATCCGACCACTGGGGACAAAGTACGTTATGTCCGCTCTCAACCCCTGAAGCAATGCTTCGCTTTACTCCCGACCGGTGGGGACAAGATACGTTATGTCCGCTCTCAGCCTCTAGATGATGACAAACCCTACAACACTATCTAAAAGTACAGAGTAAAAAGCAATGATTCCTGGCTAGCAAACAAAGACCGACATCAATCACACTACCTAGCATGATACTACGAGTTTAAGCAGGAATCATAAGCATGCTGGCAGAACAAACCTAGCATGGCACTAACATGTAAAATCAAGCAAACATGCTAGCAGAAATCAATCAAAGCTGATCTATTACTATCATGCTCATAACAGTCAGCAAACAAGCAAGGCATAATCATGAAAATATTGTAGGGCCCACACAACTCCGGTAAGAAATCCTTACCTGGTCGGAAGGCAACAACACACAATAAAATTAACTGCGATCAAACCAGAGCAACCTATATCGAGCCAAACAAACACATCAATAATCATAAAATAGCCCTAAATACAATAAAATAAATGGGGGCTCGGCTCGGAGCAACTCACGAGGCGCTACGACACGCGAACGAGCCAACCAGACGGGCTAGGCGACCAAAGGGGTTGGTTGGGCGCGCTGCTGGGGCGAGGGGCTCTCGGGGGCGTCTTGGCTTGCTGGCCACTGGCGCTAGGGGCTGGCTGCGAATGACGACGGCGCGCGGCGACACATGGCGCGGGCAAGGCGCGCGGTGCAACGCTAGCTTCGGCCGGCGCCGCGGCGCGCGCGCTCGACAAGCTACAGGGCGAGGGCGCGCGACACGGGCGAGGGGACATGCGATCTGGCGCTGGGATCGGCACAGGGCGATGCGGCTCGAGGTTGGGCGACTCGAGCGGAGACGGACACGAGCTGGGCGAGCTCGGGCTGGCGACGCGATGACCTAGGCGAGGGCGCACGAGGGCTGGGCGACGCTCGGGCGAGCTGGGGCTGGCGATGGGACAACTTGGGCAGGGCGAGGGCACGCGGGCCCGTAGGGGGCTCGCTGGGCCAGCGGGCTGGCTCGGGCTGGCTAGGCTGCTCGGGCTGGCTGAGTTGGGCAACCAAAAGGGGGCTCGGGCTAGGGGGCTCGGGGAGAGAGAGAGAGAAAAGAGAAAAAATAAAAAGAAAAGAAAAGGAATTTGGAAAAGAAAAGGAAAATGGAAAATAAAAAGGAAAATAGGGATTTATCCATTTAATCCATCCTTATCCACTTAAAACCTTAAAATCCCATTTTTCGGCTTCCTCCTTCGAGACCCGACCGAAGCAATCTTTTCCAATAAATAAAACTCACTTGAATCCAACTCCCAATCCAACAATAAGGGCCCGGGCTCGAATCCCAAAGGAAACACCCAACAACCAATACTTTGCCAAAGCCCAAACCACAACCGAGCATCCAACCGACTAGCCCAAACACCTCAGGACTCGCAGCCACCAACAAACAAGCCTCGATAAAGGCAGGAGCTACCTCGAAGCCCTGAAAACCACAAATCCTGCCCGGGGAGCCAAAAGACCAAAATACCCCCAAGGGTCCAAACGGCTCTAAAACCCAACCAAACAACAGAATCTTGACCCGAAGGCACCTCGAAAACTGGAATAGGAAACTGGGCTGTTACAATACTCCCTCCTTTTAAGACTTTCGTCCTCGAAAGTCCTAAGACGAAACTGTTCCAGGAAAACTCCACTGATCCAGCCAACTGAACTTCTCGGCCAACAACACCAACCTTCTTCGAAAACCAAACCCTCTTGGGTTCTCAAAAACTCAAGCCCACAATGCCATCTAGACTGGGCATACACTGAACTCCAAGGGAATAGACGGCAAACCACGTCCTCAACTCGCACCAACTTTCAAACTGTGCTACTCTCAGCAAACTCGAGGACGGGCCACAAGCTCTGAAACTCCACACCACGCTCTGGCAAAACTCCTCTGGGAGCTCACAGCTGCTAACAAGCAGCCTCAACCCACAACAAACTGGCCAAACAACTGAACCTCCCATGTTCTAGAAAACCAAACAGCCTACTCTTACTTCACAGAGACTAGCGAACCTCAAACCTTGCCTACAGCCTTAACAAGAAACAATCGAATCACCAACTAGCGACTTATCCAAAAAGGCAAGGGGCACCACCAACATTCCACTCAAGGAAAACTCGGGCTGCAAGGACTAAACCATCACGCAACTAACTGCGACACAACACCTTGAGGAAAACAGCTCAACGGCTTACCAAACAAAGCCTCGGCACCTCCGTGCCAACTCACTCAAACGGCTCTGCTACGCCAACTGCGAGCGCACAACAACTAGGAGCAAAGCCTGAGAAGGGCTTGCTCAGCAGAACACAACCCAACTTATAACGAGCAACGCTCGCCTCCAAGCTACTACTCAACTTCCAACCAGAAGCTACACTCCCAAAACCTTACAAGGAAAACGGAAATCGACAACCTCAAAGCTTACGGATCCTGAGCCACACGAATCTGCAAGACTACCTCGAAAGCTAACACTCGAGGCTGACATCCAGGGAGCAACTCAACCACCACAGAGACTAGGGGGAAAGGGAAATCTTCAATCCCCAAAGAACCAACAACTTGCCAGAAACAACTCTTACTGGCTGGCCACCGCCCTTGCGGGGACAAACAACTTTTGCTTGCTAATAATACAAAGCAGGGACCCTCACGTTGGGCTGACCATTGCGCTACTCTGATCAACTACACAACTCAGAAGCTAAGCTAACTCCTGCCAAACGGGAAACGACTTTCCCAGCAAGCAAACTCTAGAAGGGCAGTGAACTCACACACGCTCGCTGACTTGCTCAAACCCAAGGCAACAACAACCAACTCTCTTGGAAACAACACCCAAGGGAAAACTCAACCAATTGGATCACCAATCCGAAACTAACAAAACTTACTCAACTGCCGAGGGAGGGGTCAACTCCCAAAACTTCCTGACTAGGAATAAGACCTCAGGGCAACGCCCTCCAGCTAGAACCGAACTAGCTCTAGAAACAACAAGAGGACCAAACCTTGGCCCAACACTCACAAGAGGCAAAACAACCCTTATCTGCAAATTTCTAGAACACCATCCAAGAGTCCACCTAACTGGACAAACAACTGTTTCCAAGCAGCCAACAAACTTTTCCTTCTAGCTAGCACCTCTACCATCAACTCATGGCTACGGGAGAAATCTGGCAACTCCCAGAAGGAAACGGCTCTTACAAGCCGACAACCGAAGGACAGAGAGCTCCACATACGCTCACCGTCTTGATCCACTAGAGCAACAACATCTAAATCTCACGGGGCAACAATAGGGGTTCATCTCAGACTGAACCTCCAAATGCCAAACGGGGCAACTCAACATCTTAGAAACAGGAAAAACAACCAACAGGGCACTAACCACTCGCCCCACGAGCAAAACTAATTTCTATCAGCTCCAATCCACACCTTGGTCAACACCAAGCATCAACTTGCCACCGCACCGGAACCAATCCGGACTCTACTCCAAACAAACACTAGCTTGCTAGTCTACCAAGACTGCTAGCAACTCACCCGAGGCTACAGACCACACGGCTTCAGCTTGCCAACTGAAACTCACTACCTGGGCTGACTGAGCTCTGGAGAGGCTCTCCACAACGTAGGGTTCTTCGGCAACCCTCGACACACACTGCCGACAAACGAGCTAACAACCAACTGCCTGAACAGGCACAACACTCTCCAGCATCTCAACCATGCTGGCCAACTCCAATTCCTTGGGAACCAAGAGGACCCGAAACGCTACCGAATGCGTCGTCCTCCTACTCAAACATCAGCCTCAACAAGGCTTCTACCCAAGGAAAGGATCCAAACAACCCTCTTAGCCAAGGCGATCAGAAACTGCGCGGCTTTGCTACCACCGCACTTGTTCAGTTTCCAACTAAACTCCAACCGAAGGAACACAAAAAGTTCCTTCTCCACACGATGCTAAAAGCTGAGGCAACCTTGCTCTACCAAGGCATAACCATGCCACACCGAACTTACTTTACACCAAGCCTCTACCAAGGGTACTTACCCATAAGGCATCCAAAACATCTCGCAAGGCATCAGCTCATCTCGCCTCAAAGGCATCCAACTCGCCTCATGGCATCCAACTCGCCTCATAGGCATCCAGCTCATCTCATGAGCATCCAACTCAGGGTCCCTCTACTGGACCGAACTCGCATCTACGATGCTCAACTCTCCACAGATTAAGGCACTCGAAGGTAGTTGACCGCACTACCAACCACAAGAAAACTCTTGGCCTTAACACTAGCGTGAAACTCACGCGCACCAACACTTACCAACCGATAACCTGCTGGCTGGCTCAACCTCCAGAAACAGTGGGAAGAGGCTTCGGCTCCTCTCGAGCATCCTTTCACTTGTAGTCCATCGACTACCACTGAACTAGCCCTCTGGCACGACCTAAACAGGTGCAACTGCCATAAACGGATCCAAGGCTAAAGAAGTGCGCTGAACTCCGAACGGCATAGAACCATCTGTTATGCCCAAGCCAAACTCAAGCTTGAACCAGACTTAGTGCCAAAGTGGCACACCAACCAATGCACCTCAAGTGCCACTACTACCAAATCCACATCTTACTACAGATGGGGCTAGCAAGGTCACTACCTCAAGTGACAACAACTCTGGCTAGGCATACAAGGGCTCAACTCAAACAACCATGCCTCAGGCATCTCATCAAACCGAAGGCTCACAGCCTACTCTTGCATCTCCTCATGATGCTCAACAAAACTCTGGCCGGATCTCTCAACAAGCAGCAGCTAGCTCCACTCTAGGAGCTCACCAAGGAAGAGTGCACAACTCTACCAAACATCTGAGGAAACTGGGGTACATTAAAAACAACAAAGAGGCTTGCAAGGGGGCAAAGATGTCTCTACATCTGCCTCAAGCCACTAACACGGCAACTTGCCAAACAATCGGGCGACTGGTGGAGACTCTGCTAGTCCACCTCTCACAAGGGACTTCCACCACCAACTGTTGTACCAAACAACACAGGAACGGCACACCTCAACCTCTGAACAGCAGGGCATCCCACACACGGATGCTAAACTCAAACCTGGCCAACTGCTTTACTACTAGCAGCAGGACTTTCTGAAACATCAAGCTCTACATGCATCCACTTGCCAAACTGGGCGGCTCCATCACGCCAATAATCTCATCTGAATAAACCTGTTGATCATGCCCTCCAGGGAACCTCCGGGGCTACAAGAGCTACTGGGGAAATGCTGAAACAAACTCTGTCAGCTAGGCTATCCGTGCCCGGGACTCCTCACTACGCGCTACAAACTGCGCCTGGGTCTCCGCTCTCTTATAGCTAAAGACCTGCCATCAAATCTCTCATGGCTGGAGCACACTCTGCTCAAGGAGTCTCACTCTGAGGCGTGCTAGCCTCTACCCCCTCCACTAGGCAACTCAACTGCCAGGGCCAACTCTGGCCAACGGGTCTAAACGACCCTGGACGCGGCCTCAACATCAACACGATCAGTCCAACTCCTCGGTCGGACATGCCAAGCGTCCTGCTCCTCTGGGTGCGATCAACATACTTGCGATCTGCACAAAGCACCTCCACCCTCTCACTAGGGGAAAAACAGCAACTGGGCCACAAATGGCCTATGGGAGTCTAAGCTCTGCCTCCCTCGAGGACGACGTCCCAGGGCATCCGAATCTATCTGGATACCTCAACAAGCTGCTACACAATGCTCGCATTGCGGAAAGTTGGCATGATGGCTCTCTAAGCCCAAACCAACAACGAGTCAGAACCTGCTCGTATCCGTTCCACAACTCTACACAAGGCAAACACTAGATGAAAAGTATTGTAAATTCTTACCCCTTTCTTTAAAACAGTAAACTTAGGCGTACCTGATGATTGTCGGAGTGCTGATGATCATGGAAAAACGACCTACAACAAAAAGTCGATCTCTGAGAATCTATGACTCTGAGCTCTGATACCAACCTGTAACGACCCGACCCGAAAGGGTTCTAACTAGGCCGTTACCTCAATGCATGCATTACAAATCTACAGAAAATTTGCAAGATGGTGTTCGGATTCTAAGTAAAAACTAAAACATAAAACATCCATTTAAAATCAACATCAATTTCTGGAACCTGTCCCTGTTTCCAAGCACCTGTTCCAAGACAAATACATTTACAAAACTTACTCTGATCAGAGATTTATTTAAAACATACAAGCTTTACAATAGTGCTAGAATCAGGAAATACATTCTAAAAACACCCTAGGGCTCCGTGTGCCAACTACATGCATTCAGAGAACATTTAAATCATAAACATAAAACTCAGAGTTGAACAACGGGTTTCCATGATCATAGCTCCTCCTCCAGCCATCCTGTCTCGCACCATGGCTACCTGTGGAAAAACCACATAATAAGGGTGAGTAACGAATTACTCAGTAAGAATCCCCAACCGGGGTACAATACGATATAATCAGTCATCTAGTACCAAAACATGCAAGCAAACAGCTACCAACACAGATCATGGCTCAACGAGCTCATAAAACAAGATCTGGAGTCATCGGAAGTCTCTTTCTTCCGGCCTAGGGATTGGATACACTGACCAATCCTGGACATCACCGAGGTATCTGTCACTCGGGGGGAATACACTGATCCATAGAATGTTCTCAACGGCCTCCTTGCCCTTGCACTAAACTAGACTTACGGGAGAGTACCCGAAGTCAGGCTCTAACGGAAGGAATGGTGTACTCACGACATTAGCCCGGGGGAGCTCTTCGAACAGGCAACTAACGCGTGTGCGTGCACACCGAATGCTCTCTGCAACCGGCGTAAATGCGGGGGCCTAAGGGCAAACTACGCGGGCCAGGTGCACATGCCTATGACTCGGAAGCGATGTCACTGATCACAATAGCGCGAGGCCCTCGACGCTCATCTGTGCAGCCTGATCCACAGACCTGAAGCTAAGAACCGGCCAAGGCAGGCTTACATCGGGAGGGGGGAGAAAACGCAAGGTATGTTATGTTTTGCTCAATATCCGACCATTGGGGATAAAGTACGTTATGTCCGCTCTCAACCCCTGAAGCAATGCTTCGCTTTACTCCCAACCGGTGGGGACAAGATACTTTATGTCTGCTCTCAGCCTCTGGATGATGACAAACCCTACAACTCTATCTAAGAGTACAGAGTAAAAAGCAATGATTCCTGGCTAGCAAACAAAGACCGACATCAATCACACTACCTGGCATGATACTACGAGCTTAAGCAGGAATCATAAGCATGCTGGCAGAACAAACCTAGCATGGCACTAACATGTAAAATCAAGCAAACATGCTAGCAGAAATCAATCAAAGCTGATCTATTACTATCATGCTCATAACAGTTAGCAAACAAGCAAGGCATAATCATGAAAATATCGCAGGGCCCACACAACTCCGGAAGAAATCCTTACCGGCCTGGAAGGCAACAACACACAATAAAATTAATCTGCGATCGAACCCGAGCAACCTATATCGAGCCAAACAAACACATCAATAATCATAAAATAGCCCTAAATACAATAAAATAAACAGGGCTCGGCTCGGGAGCAACTCATGAGGCGCGGCTGACACGCGAATGTGTCTGGCCGCCACAGCTAGGCGACCAAAAATGGGTGGCCGGCCGGGCGCGTTAGCCGCAGGGGGCTCATTGGGACGCTACCGCCTGCGCTACTGGTCGCGAAGCGACGGACGCAGCGCAGCAGGCGACGGCGACGGCGGGCAAGGCGCGCGGCGAGGGCGCGCAACACGGGCGCGGGGACACGCGATCTGGCGCTGGGACGCGTGACTCGAGCTGGGCTCGGCACAGGGCGATGCGGCTCGAGGTTGGGCAACTCGAGCGCGGACGGACACGAGCTGGGCGAGCTCGGGCTGGCGACGCGACGACCTGGGCGAGTGCGCGAGGGCTGGGCGACGCTCGGGCGAGCTGGGGCTGGCGATGGCACGACAAGGAAAATGGAATTTGGAAACTGGAATAGGAAACTGGGCTGTTACAAAAAACCACAGAAAAAAGGGTGAGTACAAAGAACTTAGTAAGAATCCCCAATCGGGGTATAATACGAACCATCAAATCGCCTAGCATCCTAGTATATGCAAACAATTACCAACATAGATCTTTGCTGATGAGCTAACGAGGCAAGTCCGGAATCCTCGGAAGTTTTCTACCTCTGGCCTATTGATTGGCTCTCCTAACCAATCCCAAATGACATCCTCAAGGGTCTTTCTCCCTCGACCAAATGACCAACTCAAAAGCTGATCCTAACTAGATGTCAGACATCTTTGAGGGTCTTTCTCCCTCGGTCAAATGATCAACTCAAAAGTTGATCCCAACTAGATGTCCTAGAGGGCCTCTTACACTCAGCCAAACTGTTCCTATGAAAAACGAGAGAGTGCCCAATGTCTGGCTCTAAACTGAAATGGAAGTGGTGTACTCACGAACATTAGTCCGAGGGAGCTCTCCGCCCGGTGCATAACCCATGTGCGTGCACACCGCATACTGTTGTAAACCATGTAAATGTGGGGGCCCAAGGATAAATTATACTGGTCCAGGTAGGCATGCCTAAAGACTCGGAAGCGGTGTCACTGATCTACAGCAGTGCGAGGCCCTCGGTACTCAACTGTAGCAGCATGTACCACCAACCTGAAGCTAAGAACTATCTCCAGACATGCTTGCACCCATGATGGGTTCTGCTCTAGCAGGCTATAAACTAGGCTTATGCCGGTGTGGTGAGCTAAACCACACCCGGCTGCTGGGGGCGGGATCAAGTCCTCACTTATACCGACCTATGGGGACAACATACATTATGTCCGCTCTCAACCTCTGGACAATGACAACCTGATAAGTTCTATCTAGGGATTCATATCTCGTTCCAAATAGTTCAATCATGCTCATTACATACGGCCTAGCACGATACTAATGGCTCATCAAAAATATCAAAATACATGTTGGAAGAACAACCTAGCACGGTACTAACATGTCAACAGGAAATATACATGCTAGCTTGAAACAAAATAAGGGATAGAACCTATCCACTAACATGCTTACAATAAACAAACAAACATCATATCCACTAAGCATGCTCGTAAACAGTCAACAAGTAAACAGAATGCAATCACGATGTAAAGCAGGGCCTAGACAACCCCGGTAAGAAATACTTACATAGAGAACAAGTAGAAAATACACACAATTCTAAGTGCTCCTTGAGCTGCAGAGTCAACACGAATAGCCTATGCAGATAAATAGAACAAACATGAATTAATAATCTACAACTAAACGAAACTAGGTCATTAAAGTACAAGGCTCGAGAACTACCCAAACCAAGGAAGTAGCTCTTGGAAAGTCTGGGTTGCTGCTTGCGGACGAACGAAACAAGATGCTGCTTGGCGCGGCAAGGGATGCACTCGGCTAGGCTTTGCTTGGCCACAACTAGGGCTCCTCGGCTAGGGCTGATGTGCGGCAAGAACAAGGCTCCTCCGGTTAGCAATGGCGTTCGCGTGCAGCTAGGTCTCGGGAAAGAATCGACCAAAAGAAACTATTTCCCTTCTCTTAATTGCAAAACACACCTCCACGTGCCATGCGTCCTGGCCACCGGCCTTCGAGTCCCAGAAAAGACATTTTTTTCTCCTTTTTTTCTTCTTTTTGAAACAAGCCTTCAAATGTCTTGTCCATCACCCCTTCGAGTCCCAACAAACACACAATTAATTCTTATTTTTCTCTTATAACCGCAGGACCTCCAAACTTCTAAAAAACAATACTAGCCGTGGAACCTGAAATCGGGGAATGACTAAATTCAGCAATTACAGAAACAACCCTGAAACTCTAAATCATTACAGAAACAACCCTTAGGGAAAAATGACCAAAATGCCCCTAAAGGCTCAAACACCCTAATGGCCCAATCGAACAACCGAAAAGATAAACCGAACATACCTAGGGAACCGGAATAGAAATCTGGGCCATTACACCCTTACGCAGAATTTAAAATATTTGAATTAATCAACCAATTTTGGGGCGCGTCAATTCATCACTATACGCCTTTACAGAGAGAGATAGTTGCACAGAAGTAGAGAAGCACTGCTTCTCTGCTCGATTCTTCTCCATTTTCATTACCAAATTCATTTGGGCTTAACCAGCTTTGGATAGGTCTTTCGGTCATAGCTATTTCTTTATTGGTTTTCGTGATATAGAACTCATAGGGAGGATTGGGCATTTCGTGTAAGCTTCAACTCTCTCTTGACGTCTTGTACTGATCAACCCTTTTATTGGGTTTTATTTTTCCATGGTGGTTTATTGTTTGTTTGATTAGTTATTGGGTTTTAAGGTTTTAGGGGTTTTAATCCAGGGTTCAGTGGATTTTGTTACTGGTACTGGGGTTTGTGCAATTGGATTTTTTTTTATATTTCATGATTGGAATCAAGTAATAGGGCTTGAATTGAAGTGCGTGTTTGCGACAGGTTTGGCTAAGGAAACTTCTGATTTTGTGTTGTGAGTTCTATCTTAAAGACATACTAGGGTCTATTGCTAAGTTAGTTTTGGAGGTATCTGTGATGGAGTTTGATGTCCTTTGGTGATTGTTGGTATTCTAATCTGAGGTTGTTGTTTGTCTTAAATGGAGTGGACAAAAAAAAGATGGTACCAGTGGAAGGGAGATAGTCCCTAAGAGGGAGAATGGTTTCTTGCAAGGATCACAGCCTTCTTCCAAAAAGAGTTCATCTCGGGCGAGTACCGATTCTACAGAGAAGAAGGTCGAAGGAAAGAATGGCCTTTTATTTTCCAACATTCTCAGATTAAGAAACAAATTTGTTGATGCTCTTGTTCTTTACGAGAAAGTTTTAGAGAAAGATGGTGAAAATGTGGAAGTCCGTCTTGGAAAAAGAATATGCCTACAGATGTAGAACATGATCAGGCCTGCATTTGAATGTTTTGCAGAAGTCATCAGGTTGGATCCACATAATGCATGCACCTTCATGCATTGTGGTATCATATAGAAAGAGGAAGGTAATCTTGTGGAGGCTGCTAAGGTATGTTATGAAACTTTACATCTTTAAGATGTAAAACTAACTTTACTGAACACCCTATGCATGAGTATAGAATGTAGTTCATTTGAAACTAATGGTTGTGGCATCTGATTTCCCGTAAGTCCACGTACTTGGTAATCTATAACTAAAGGGTTGTTTCCTATAAAAAAAGACATTTATAATTGAAGGGTCAGTTACCTCTTCTTACATAGATAATGGACCGATTTGGAGCTTGGATGGAATCTTGGCGTGTTCTTTTAGAGATTAAAAAAAAGTCATTTGCATGTTAATATATTTTTATTTGACTATGTTATATGGCGTTCTACTGTACTTTGGTTGATTGCAGCATTTAGACTCTTAGTTTGTCCAGTTCCTTTAACTTCACTCAAAGCCATTATAATTGTTTTCATCGGCCCTAACATCTCCTTTCCCAGTTGGTTGTGGCATCTCCTTTCCCACTTGGATGTGGCATCTCTTTTCCCATTTTGCCCTTACATCTCCTTTCCCACTTGCCCTGACATCTCCTTTACGAGTTGGCCCTAACATCTCCTTTTGTAGATGGCCCTGACATCTCTTTTCCTAGTTGACAGCGTTTTTCCGATTTGGCGGCGTATCATCTCAATTGGCATGATCATCCAAAGACCAATTTTGATGAATTTAACTCCAAGCTTAGCCTGTTCTCCATATACAACTCAGCTTGAGGGGTAGTGTGGTTTATGGTTATTAGGATTTCCTTTTTATTATCTTAATTATTCCTTTCTTTTAGGATTATATTAAATATTATTTTCTATATTTTCTTTTTATGATTAGGCATTATCTTTTCCTTTTATAATTAGGTATTATTTTTTCCTTTCATAATCATCCCTTATAGTCTATTTAAACCCATTGTTGGGTTCATTATTAAATGAAGAATTTGAGTTTCATCTTTCAACATGGTATCACAATCTCAAATTTTTCCTTTCGATCCGGGTTAATCTTTTCTCTTCTTCTCCTTTACTTTTCTTCTTCATCATCTTCATCCTTTTTAAAAAAAATAATCTCCTCAAATCTCTATTTCCTTTTCCTTACCTCAAAATCTAGAAAATACAAACCATTCTCTCTATTCTTCCTCACTCAATCTTTTCATATTATAAAAAATAAAATAAAAAATAAAATAAAAAAACTCTCTTCAGGACGTTAATGAACCACTCACAACAAGGAGAATCACCCTGGTACCAATTCACTCCCAATTGGCCCTCTTGTTTTCTCAATTGGACCTTATCTGGTATTCTCAATTGGTCCTGACATCAATATTCCCAGTTGGCCCTGACATTTCCTTTCTCAGTTGGCTTGACATCTCCTTTCCTAGTTGGCCCTGACATCTCTTGTCCCAGTTGGCTCTCACATCTCCTTTCCCAATTGGCCATGTCATCTCTTTTTCGAGTTTGCAGCGTTTTTCTGAGTTGGCAACGCATCATCTCAATTGGCATCATCATCCAAAGATCAATTCTGAGGAATTTAACTCTAAGCTTGGCTTGTTCTTCATATAAAACCCAACTTGAGGGGAAGTGTTGGTTTATGGTTATATTAGTATTTTATCATCTTAATATTTTTTTCCTTTTAAGATTAGATTAAATATTATTCTCTATATTTTTCTTTTATGGTTATGCATCTTTTCCTTTTAGGTATTATTTTTCCCTTTTATAATCATCCTTTGTAGTTTATTTAAACCCATTTTTGAGTTCATTATTAAATAAAGAATTTAAGTTTCATCTTTCAACACTATCATAAACCCTAAACCTTATTGGTGCTGCATTGCATAAAAATGGCAGACCTTTCTTATATGCACTAGTCATTTGTGATAATGGTGACTTTGAGGAGAATAGGGCATGGAAAAACTATTATAGAGTTTTGAAATTCCCGAGGAGCTGGACTAATCTTTTTTTATTTTATTTTTTTTTCTCTCGTGGCCTTTCAACTTCTTGTGTGATTTGAAGTTGCAAGAATCAAATGTGGTCAACAGTCGAAATTATTTTTATTATTTAAACCAACTCAAGTCGAAATTACCTAAGGGGTCAAATGTGGTCAACAGTCAAAGCTGATGTGGCTGGTCAAACAGTAAAATGGTCAAGATGGTTAACATTCAACTAGGGTAAAAAATCAATTGAAAACAAAAACCAACAACCACTCTCAAGGTTTGGGCGGAGTCTGGCAAGCACGGTTGGCGAACTCGCAGTAGCGATGGATCAGTGGTGCGGACGTCAGCGGTGGCGGCGTAAAGGTGGCCACATGAGGGTGTTCGCGAGCGGGGTTCAAAGGTAGGTGTGTACGGCTTCAGCGGGGTCGAACTATGGTAGCGTGGCGGTTCTGGCAGGCTGCGTCTTGTGCAGGCAAATGAAGAGGAAGAAGAGAAGGGGTAAGGGTTGTTGGTTATGCGTGGAGAGAGAGAGAGAGAGATAAGAGGTTGAAGAAGAAGGGTGTTTGGTGTTGGGGCTAGACCTAGGTTTTTGTGCAACTCTTTCAATATATATATATAAATAATAAAATAAAATAGGTGAATTAATAAACCATTTTCCTTCTTTTCTTTTAACTAAGGAGAGAATTAAATATCTTTTAAAAGAATATTCCTCCAAAACTCACAATTAAAATATAACTCTCAAGAACCAAATATATGATTTCTTTTTTAAAAAAAATCAATTAATTGTAAGGCTACAAAATTGATTAAAATTAAAGAATTCAAAACAAATTAACTAGGACTCACATAATCAAGAAGTTGGAAAATTCAGGCGTTATAGGGAGGGTCTTAGCTTAAGACAGTAGGTGTGAACAGGCTGACTTGGATGACAAGGGCCTCTAGGAACGTGACTTTGTGGACACATTCTTCCTTGTATAGTTAGGCATGTGGAATTGGGCCATATCAGTCTTTGTAGGCCTTCACCTAATTGGTTTGCAGCAGCATGCGGTATTTGCGTACATGCACCAAGTGTTAGGTAGATGGCTCACCTAGACCAGTGTCGTTAGTAAACCAGTTGTGATTGATTAGTTTAGCTAGAGAGTCATGTAACAAACTTCATGATCTATTATTTCTTGTGCTTAGGTGAGTGTCTAAAGGGCCTCACATGAGGGTTATGCAACGAATCTCATGACCAATCATTACAAAAAGTTTAGTGGAGTATAAATATGTATTTACTAGCATGTTGATTTCTACCTTGTGCATTGTACCCATGTTGGGCAGTTCTTACTGAGTATTCATTTAGACTCACTCTTATTGTTGTTTTCCACCAGGTAATCATGGACTCCACCGATTCGGTTAGCTCGGAAATGCTGGAGAGATCATGGGTGGAGCTTGCTGTGTCTATTTGAGTTTCCGTTGATAACATAGTTGTAATTTTAAATTAACTCCGTGTTGGCATGCTAAATTAGAACTCTTGTTATTTCTGTTCTAAATAATTTGTTAACCAATGGGCATGAATGCATTTTCCATTATTTGATTTATTTAATTGAACTTGTTTGGGAACTACCTTGGCCAATGATTTTATTTATTTATTATTAAAATAAATGCAATATGAGCGGTTATTTTAAATTGAGTTCGAAAATTTAAAATTGCATGTTTGTAACTGTTTTGAGTCCGCATGTGGTGGGAATCCTAGGTAAATTTTATGGGTTCTTACATTAGATATTTACATTTTACCTATAATTTTAGAAACTAAACCAAAATTTGGAAGAAAAAAAATAGCTTCAAAAAGTTTTTTTTTTTTTTAATTTGGTTAGCATTCATCTATTTTTTTAAGGAAAGATGAATACATTGTAGGAAAGATGGAACATATTATAGGAAATTTGAATAAAAATAAAATAAAATTTTAAAATCAAAAATAAAAAAGCAAATGGTTATCAAATGAGGTCTAAAATATTTATAATTTATTTTAAATTATTTTACTTCACGTTATTTTATTTTTAATTTTTGAAATGTTATTTCATGTTATTTAAATAAGTCATTCTGCGTGGATTACTTCATGTTATGAATATAAGTTCAAATCTCATTTTAAATGTGGTTGAATTAAAAAATATATATTATGAATGTAAAATTAGACATCATGAAAGAGAGTTTAAGATGATAAGTGGACGTTGAATTATGTCCCCTCAATGATTAAAAAAAACAAATTAACGTTGGATTAGTAAACCTACTTACTTATGGTTTAGTTGGTTGACCATATCGTATCATACATATTGTATAGAGACTATTTAAAAACAGCTTGGGCAGCAACAACCACATTTGCCTGCCCATCAGCGTAGAAAACTGTAGCCTCTATTTTATTTTATTTTTTCATTTCTCCTTTTATGCACTTTTTAAATTTTTAGACTTTTCTTTTATCTTTTGGAATTTCCTGTACTTTTTTTATAAAAATTTACCCTCTTTTTTATTGTGAACAAATTTTGATTTTCTTTTTTTTTAATTTTTATTTAACTTTTTTATATCTGCAAATTTCATTTCTCCCATTATTAGATAAATTAGTTTTAACCTACATTTTTATATTATAACAAAATATAATCACTTCAATTTGTCCCCAACAGGTGGTGTAGTGGTTGAACAGTTGGGTTTTTAAGGTATACTCCTTTCAAAGTCTCAAGTTTGAAACTCACTTAATTACCTCCTCGATGTTTTTGGTACCTGGCCTAAAAACGACGAACATGGTTACCTTATTTCAAAAACAAACCACTCCAATTGATATCTCTATTCTAAATTTAATTTTAAAATTAGTAAAATATAGCATATTAAATTCAATTAATAAAATGTTAACGAAATTGCTCTAACACTTTTTAAATAAAAGCTTAACGACACACATGTTTATGCATGAACAAAAATATTATGCGTTCAATTTCTATCTCTTAAATAATTGTTGTGCTAAAATAATATTTAACTAATAAAATATTTAAAATTTTGTTAAAAACAATTAAAACTCAAAATCAACGTATAGTCCCCAAATTTAGTTGTGAAAATATTCACAAAATCATAAATATTAAAAAAAAAACGTTTAAATTTAGCATAAATACGTAAATTCAATTAATCCGTCTAATTCTTGTCAAGAAAGTCCGTAGGAAATTATTTTTTAATAGATAGCCAATATAAATTAATCTGAAAAAAAATTATTACTAAAAATTGATTGAAAATATTTGATATAATAAGAAACAAAAATATTCTCATTGATCTATTAAAAAGTAATAAATTTAAATATAAAGAAAGTTATTTTTTTTACGAATAAAGAATTCATCTTCCTAAAATAAAGGGGAAAGAAAAGGGTAGAATGGCAATTAAGAGAATATAAAAATTAAATAAATAAATAAAAAGAGAAAAAATCCACTTTCTAATTTTAGAGGTTTATTACTAATTCCCTAAATATTTCTATTTTTCAAAAAAAAAATATTTAATCAACATCAAAATGTTGTACAGTTAAAAAAGACTTATGTTAATTTAAGCATTTAATACTAATTTTGAGTGTTTCTGATTTTATCTATGAATATTTTTACAATTCAATTTGGGGGAATTAGTTGATTTTGAATTTTAATTGTTTTTAATATTTTATTAGTTAAATATTTTTTTTGCATAACAGTTATTTATTTAAACGTAGTGTTTGTTTTAAGATGAGGTGAGATGAGGTGAGGTATTGAAGCTCCAACACCTTGTCTGGCCCAAGATGTTCTTCATCTCATCTCATCTTATCTCATTTTATCTCTCCTCTTTTTTTTTTAAATTTAAAATTTTTTTCATCTTTATATATATATATATTTACTTATTTTATGTTTGATATATTTTTATTATAATAATATTATTATTTTAATATATCAATATATAATTATACTATTATTATATCAAATGTTTATTTAAATAAATTTGAATTTTATAAATTAAAATAAATAGATATATGTTATCTCTTAATATATGACGATAAATTTTCATATTTTTTTTCATGTTTTAATTGTCCTTAATAACAAAAAAAGTTATAGAATTTCAATTGTTTAGAGATAGACTATAAATATCATATTTAAAAATTAATAATTAAAAGTTATGTGTTTATTTTTAATATTAACAAAAAAAATACATCAATTTATTATTAAAACAAAAATTAAATTTAAATAATTTATACACATTGAATTTTTATTGGTAGTTTACAATAGATTTAAAAGTATAAACTTATTTTCAATAAACTTAAAATTATTAAAAAAAAAAATTTGTTAAAAAATGAGATTTAAATTTTATACTCTTGTATTCAGTTACATTTTGAAATAATAGTAAGAGTGGACCTTTGTTTTTTAAGGGATAAATTAATTTAAATAATTTTGAGAGTTTTGATTGTAAATACAAAAAACAACTATAAGTTTCAAGAGTTGTATAAGTCATATGGATTGAGATCTATTCTACCTAATAAAAAAAACAATAAATTTCAAAATTTGAGGGATATTTTATTGCTTCCATGTAATAATTATTATCAAAATGTAACGAGTTCTCTTTTAACTACAAAAAAAAACAATAAATAAAAAAACTTAGGGGTGTTTATGGTTCTCTAGAAGTATCAATGACTAATAAGATAAATATATTTAATTTATTATTACTTATTAATTAGTGTATTTTATTAATAATTATTTGACCTTCGGTAACTATGAATATGAATATGAATGTATAAAAGTTATAAGAAAATATATATTTTTTAAATAAAATAAAAATTGCTATCAAGATTTTAAAATGACTAGTTTAACCAAATGACTTTATTTTTATTTTTTAATAAATAGAATCTTGGTATTTTTTTAATTTTTTATTATTATATAAGTCTAACAAATCTTTAAAAAAAAGTTATTAACTATCTATAAATATTTTAGATTGATTAAACTTTATTTTAATGGTGTGAAATTTTTTTTCCTCGAAATTCTTTTTTTAATTAAACAATATTTAAGTATTAAATATTAGAAACTTTTAACCTCATAGTTATTATGTTGTACATAATATCATTGAAACTATGTTATTTTTAATAAAAACATTAATATGATTAAGGGTGTTTAATATTAAATTTATATTACTTACATTTTATTTATGATAGTGGTTATATTTACATACTTATTATATTAATAGCTAAAAATATTTGAGAAATTTTTTTTTTTTTAAATGAACAATTTTATTGTTAAAAAAAATATAATAGCAGATTAATATATATATATATATATATATATATATATATATATATATATATATAACATCTCATATTCTCTCCTCCACCCCAAACAAAGTGTTTCTGTCATCTCTGTCATTTCATCTCACCCAAACAAGTTTTTCTACTATCAACATCTCATCTCACCTGCAGCCAAATGCCCCTAAGAGATGAAATTGAACCCACCACATTTTTGTTCACGAATACACATGTGAATTTTGAATTATTTTTATTTTTATTTTTTGAAAAGGTTTTTGAGCTAATGTTTCTAATCATATTGGATTAGGATATAACTAAGCTATCTACTTCCCCAACTCAATCTTCGCACTTTCTCCACCTGTTACTGTTATTCAAGAAAAGAAGAACTTTTTTCTTAATCCTAAAATGGAGAAGGTAATTTAATCAACAACTCCCTTTCTTCATCTGCTCCAACACATTCAATCAAATCCCAAATTCCTCACTGTATTTAAATCCCAACCCTCTTCAACCATTTCCAGCACTCATAAATTCCTCCAAATCTCAGAAACCTCAGCCACATTTCTCTCCATTTTCATTTGGGTTTGGTTGCTCTGTTTTCTCAACAAAAAAACAGAGAAAAAATGAAGAACGCCGAATCCACCGCCATTGACTTGGCCCCCGAGAGCGGCGCAATTGGGAAGAAGAAGAGCACCACGCCGCTGCTTGCGGCGGCGGCCGGAGACAGGGGAGCCCACAGGACGAACCGTGGGCTTGCCGTTTTCGACTTTGTGCTGAGAATTGGAGCCCTTGCGGCGGCGATCGCGGCGGCCGCCACTATGGGAACCAGTGATCAGACTTTGCCGTTTTTCACTCAGTTCTTCCAGTTTGAAGCTAGCTATGATGATTTGCCAACTTTCCAGTTGAGTGTTTCTTTTTCTTTTTCTTTTTTTAATAAAAAATAGTTTTTAAAAATCTATAATTTAGTTATATGGTTTGCATAAGGATAAAATTTAGTCTTTTTATCATTTCAAAATCTATGATGTAGTAGTATGGAGTAGAAAAAATTAGAATTTAATTCTTTAAAAAAATTAGAATTTAATTTTGACAAAATTTTAAAAAATATTTTTTTCTTAATTATTGACGAATTAAATGTGTAAAAATTAGTTATTTATGTATCAATAATAATAATGAATTAAATGTGTGAAAGTTATTTATTTATGTGTCTTTCATTTATGTGTTAATAATAATGATGAATTAAATGTTTAAAAATTAGTTATTTATGTGTCGATGTGAGTTGAGTGATTGATTGAACAAAAAAAAGTATGCGTCAATAATTACTATTTTTAAAATCTTTAACTTTTTTTAAAATCATAAAACTAAATTTTAATTTTTACTCAATCGTAGATAATAAGTTTGAGATATATAAGGAAAATTTTTCCAAATTAAAGGTTATATAGTGAAATGATTTATTGTTGGTTTTTGTTTTTGAATTGAAAATGGCAGGTTTTTTGTGATAGCAATGGGAATAATTGCGGGATATGTGGTGTTGTCCATTCCATTCTCAATTGTTTGCATTATTCGTCCTCATGCTGTTGGCCCTCGCCTTCTCTTGTTGATTTTGGATTCAGTAAGCTTTTTCTTCTTTTTTTTAAGAGAGATATTTAAACTCATAAATTGAAGGATGAACAATCACAAAAACATGAGCAAACAAACACTTGTCCCTGCAGCCAATTCAAAGGGGGAGCATAGTGGAGAGTATATATCTTCGATTCAAATTCATCAATTCCAAATATTGTTGTTATACTTAAAAAAGAAACTTATACTTGCAGGTGGCTCTGACGGTGAACACAGCGGCTGCAGCAGCGGCGGCAGCGGTGGTGGCGCTGGCACACAGCGGCAACTCAAGCACGAACTGGCTGGCAATATGCAACCAATTTGGGGACTTTTGTCAGCAAGCCAGTGGGGCTGTGGTGGGCTCTTTTGCTGCTGTGTTGCTGTTTCTTCTCCTCATCTTGTTCTCTGCTCTGTCCCTCAAAAACAACCATTAATTAAACCATCATTTATATCATTCTTCTTCATTCTCTCTCAAAAGTTTAAGCTTTTGTACACTTTGGTGTTTGGTTTCCATTTCTGTCCATTTTGGAGTTGTGTCTTTGTTTTATTTGTGGGTATAATTTGCTTAAAGAGATTGATATTTGTAACTTTTTTTTAACGGGTTTTATTGGGTTCTTACTTGTGTAACATGGGTTTAATATGAATTGAAATGTAGTGTTGTGATATATATATTTTATGAAATTTGAATGATATTCATTATTTTGAGCAAAAAGGATGTTCTAATTTGTGATGGAGTTGAATTTATTGATTTTGTGTTCTTTTTAGTTACAAATTGAAGAAGGGGATTACAAACTTACTCCATTACAATCAAATAATAAAACCACCTTCAATTCGTGGCCGTGTTTTTGTTTTCGGCCTTTTCTAATATGATGGATGTGGAAATAATGTGATTAAATTCAACTTCATCGTTAAATAAAGTATATCGAGTTTTAAGGGTGTTCATCGGTCGGTCGATGTCGGTTTTCAGTGAAAATTAACACCGAATCCACCATCGTCAATTCAGTCGATAAAATCAGTTAAATTCGATTAATTAATATAATATTTTTTTTATTAAAAAATATATTCATCATAAAATTTGAGAATTAATTTTAAAAAATGAGCATAGAATAATTTTTAGGAAATAATTTAAATTTAAATTAATTTTTCAATAATTTAATAAATAATATATTTAATTATATGAAAATAACAATATTTTATAGAGGAAATTTTTGGTTAACCAACCGAATTAAATCGACCAACTTAACCGAAATTTTTTTTAGTTTGCCATTTTTGTAACGACATCGACCGACACAAGCTTTAAAACTGAGCGACCGATTTTAATTTAGTGGGTTTGGTCGGTTGAATCGATTTTCATGGAATGTATGAATATCCCATCGAATTTTCTTTCAAATTAGTTGTCAATTTGTGTGTTTCTCCAGCCCAAAGAATTCTTCTTTTTTTTTCATGATTGCACTAACAGGATTACTTTGCTCTTGTCTAGGTTGAGCTTTTTTGCGCACAAACAAAACTAAATATACCAATGGTTAGGGACACTAGAATGAGATATTGACCACTTGGAGGCACATGCTCCATTTATATTTACTAGAACTTTGGAACGTGCCACGAGAGATTTTTTATGGTATGTGAGATTATATGTTTATTCATTAAAATACTTATAAATAATATATATATTTTAAATTAGTAAATAAAATATTTATTATCTACTTTATTTAAAAATCTCATACAACGTAGTTCAAGATAAAAGTGAAATAAAAAAATATATATACATATCATAATTTTTAAAGAAAATTATGAAATAAATTAAACTTCTTTAAGTAATAAGTTTTCGTCATGCTAAAATCTTACTTTGTACGCAATATTTTTTTTTTCATTAATTTATTATTTTAGTTTAATCTAGGAACATCGAAGCCATCTTTTAAAAAAAAAAACTCGAAACCATCACCTCTCTAAAATCTTAAAAATCATATTTGTGCTTTCTTATTTCATCTTATATTTTATAAATAATAAAATATAAAGAAAATATTAAAAAAACTCATAAAATCTATTATCTACCTCTTCTACGAATTTTGATTAAACATAAGTTTTTTAAATATTAATTTAAAACATAATATTATATTAAATCTATTGTTCTCTACAATAATAATAATAATGGTGTATAGATTTATATTTAAATTTAAAAAATATATAATTAGTAAAATTGATAAAATTTAAATAGCTTCATATGTCAAAATATGAGTATACTTTAATAAAGTCACGTATCATAGAATAAATAACAAATTACATGTTAAGTCATATTTATTATAATTACAAATAATAATATGAAAAAATAATTATTATTATAAAAAAATTATTTTTCATTAATGGAAGAATGTGATAAACACTTCTTCAAAATTTTAAATACTCCATAAATTTAAAAGAAAATTATAAATTAAAGTTGAAGCATAAAATAAATAGAATTACACAAAGAAAACATAATAAAATAAAAATAAATGAAGAAGAAGAAAATGTTATGTACAACGAATTTGAAAAAAAATGTTCTTTACCTTCGACGACAACCGCTCCCACGAACACAACTCAATGCACCAATGCTAAGACTCCCAACCCGAACAAAATCTGTACATCTGTGCAACATCAAAAGAATTATTAGTAATTTAAATTTTGAAGAACAATAAATTTGTGGTATTTATAGAAAAAGTTGAAACCAAGATCTTCTTTAAATTTGAAAAAAAAAACTCAATACCTTCATTTGATTTTATACCTATTTAGTTTGAAGATACTAAATTTTAATGATTAATAATAATAAGTAACATTTTAAGTAGTAAAGATAAAGAATATTAAGCAGATTCTCTTATCTTCTAACTTAATTTATGAGATTTGCTAAAAATATATTATCTTATAGATGATGAAAATCTAAATATCTAAATAATCTAAATAATATTATAAATGTATTTGCATTTTTTTTTTATATTTGAATATAAGATTATGACATGTTTGTAATTTAGGGTGTGGCTTAAGGGTAAAATCGTCCAAAAATGATTTTTCTCTTAACTCACACTTTAAGGTAGTATGATATGATATGATATACTTATTATTTTTCTAGTCTAGTTAATATAATACTTTATTTGAATTCCTAATATTTTGGATGTACACTTTTTATTTAATAAATTGGTGGTGAGGACAACAAATACAACTTTTCTCAAATATTATAAGAATCAAATATTAATTTTTAAGTCCCATAAATAACATAATTTTAACCATCACTTCAACTGTTGTCTCTTTCTTTCTTTTTTTTTTTTTTTAGCCAATTCACCTCTCATAAGTAACATAATTTCAACTGTTGTCAAAATAGCATAAAAACATATAGGGTGCATTTGGAGCACCGTTTTGATTATGGTAAATGGTGAGTTATGATAAACGGCGGGTTATTATAATTGTAAGATCGAAAGGCAACACTAGAGGAGATGAATAGGGTTAGCCAACTTTTTAAGTTATTTAAAAATAATACTTTTAAAACGATCTAAGTTTTGTTAATCTAAAATCACCCAACAATAAATTATAATATGCAATAATTAAAATCACAAAAAGTAAAAGTTAAGGAAGAGGGAAAACACCGAAGTTTATAGTGGTTCGGAAATTCTACCCCACTCCCCAATACTACTTCTTGAGTATTTTACTAGGTGATCCTCTTGCGGGTGAGAACCAAACCGACACGACCCACTTTTTCCTAGGCTAAAGAGAAACCTAAATCATTTTCACTGGTTCAGGAATAAACCACTACTACCCTCTTTATTAAGGCTAAAGAGAAACTCAAATCATTTTACTGATTCAAGATTAAACCAATTGTATTTTCTCACAACTCAAGGTGTACCCCACACCTTAGTACAAATCCCAAATAAAAAATAAAAATAAAACCTTACAATATACCTCTTGTAGGAAAAATACACAAGTTGAGCGTTGACAGCTTCTTCACAAAATTTGCAATGCACCGATTCAAGAATGTGTGAAGCAAAATGAAACTTTTTGAAGTTTTGAGAATGATAATGTTGATGTATATTTTTGTTAGGGAGGTTATGGATTTTATAGGGAGAGATGAAAAGGTGTCCGTTGGATTTAGGGCAAAATGATTGACGGACGAGATTTGATGAAAAAATGATGAATGATGACCATTGGATTTATGACAAAGGTGTATATGGTTGGGATTGAATGATTAGAAGATGAAATGAGTTTGAGTTAAAAATAAAACGATTTGAAAATGAAAAACTCGTTTTTTTTTCTTAGGCTATTTTTCTTAAAATTTTCATTTGTCTATATCTTCTTTATTTTAACTCCAATTTACACGATTCAAAATGCGTTGGAATCGTCTCTCTCCAAGCTCTACATAGTAAACACTTAAAAACTCCAAAAATATAAGTAAACAAAAATTCGAGTTTGTTATCATCAAAACATTAATTAATTAATTAAAATTAATTCATTTAAGTAGGGGCCAAAAAGCCAACAATTATAAATGGTGTTTGAGGGGCTGATTATGTAACAAAAAGTAATATATGTAAGGTGTAGATAAACATGCATGTAGATTTAGATAAGCAGATTTAGGTAATCACCGTTTATAATAAACGGTAGGGCAAACATCGGTTGAGTTATTATAACCAACTCGACCGTTTACATAAACGGGAGCCCAAACACACCTCAAACATCGGTTGGGTTATTATAACCAACTCGACCGTTTGATAAATAGTTTATTTTCTATCATGGTTAAACAACTTTAACTTCAAATTTTGATTCCATCAAATTTGATAACTTTCTAGAATTGGTGAAATTAATTTTCTTTTTGTTTAAGCTCAACATTAAATATGGGCATAAAATGAGATTTTTCATGTATAATAATACATAAATAAACCAAAAAACTTCTATGAAAGCCAATTTGTTAGAAGAAATTGTGTATGGCATAGAATTGGGACGAGGTTAGTAAAAGACGAAAAAATTTGTGTCTAATTGTAACGAACAAGGTGATTTGTTTTCTTATTTATTTTGTTATTAATTGATTTATAATCTATTTATCCTTTTAGTTTTTTTTTTACTCTTTTGGGGTTAAAATGTTAAATTAAAGGGAAAATAAATTTTTTAGTCCTTACTTTTTAGTTTAGTTGGAGTTTCATTTTGGTCCCTAAGTTTCAAATTTAAACATTTTTACCCGTGACAATTTTCATTTTAATCCTTGAGATAATAGAATCTTTAGTGAGATTAGAGAATGCTGACTAAGATAATTATTAAATTAATTTTAAAATACAATAAATTGTTGATGTGATTATTACAGTGGTTATGTGGATTTTATTTTTTAAATAATTAAAATGGAAACTCAAAAGATAAATTACCAAAATTTAAATGTTTTGAAGTGAAGAAGTGGACACAGAATGCAATAATAGAAAATTAAATAAAATTAGTTATCATGTTCTTCATTCATTTCACCTCTCTCTTGGGGGTTGTTTGTTTGGCGTTTTTAGCTAGGAGTTAGGATTAGGATTTATGGACTCCTCCTCGAAAACCTACATTCAAACGAGTTTTTACTAACTCCTCAATTCTACTTTTCAAAATAATTCTCATTTCTAACAATTCATTTTTAATTATTCATTTATAACCATTCAATTATTTATAACCACTCATTTTTAATCATTTATTTCAAATCAATCAAAATAACTTATTTTTAACCTCTCATTTTTAATCATTTCTTTTTTAACTACTAAAAATAACTACTCATTTTAAATCTACATCCAAACAAGGTTTTGACTATAACTCTTTTACACAAAAACTACATCCAAATAAGTTTTTGGTACAATTCTCAATTTTTGACTACTCAATATAACTCATTAATATAATTTTTTAACCTAAAAACTACTTAAATATGTCGAACAAACACCCTTTAGGAAGGAGCTGTTTGTTTAAAGGAGATATGAGGCCGTTAGGGATGGAGTTGTTAGGGGATATGTGAGGCTCCATTATTTTTTATTATTATTATTTGTCTTGTTTTTTTTTTCTTTTAATTTCGGCTTCTTGATTTTTTTTTTCAAAACTTTAATTTTTATTTTTTAAAATTAAAATTTTCAAATTTTTTTCTCAAAACTTTCATTTTTTTTCTCTAAATTTGAATAAAAATTGATTTTTTCAATGTTTTATGATATATTTCTTTTCTTTTCTTTTTTCTAATATTAATTATATTTCATAAATAATTATATTTTTTATTTTATAATTCAATTTTTTTCTCTCTCAAATATTTGATTTTTTATCTACTTAATAATATTAATTTTCAACTAAATAAACTTTAAATTATTTGAATTCACATAATATCATATTTTGAGAATATATTTCGTAATTTAAAATTAGCGGTAGTTCTTTTTTGTTAAAAAAAGTTGTATTTATCTTTTCTCATTTATCTAATTTACTAATTAATTAAAAATTATTATCATTCACACAATATCCTATTTTAAAAATATATTTCATCATTTAAAATTAATCGTCACTTCATAATCTACATGTAAGTTTTTGAAATATGAAACAAATTAAAGTTCATATCATAAAAAAATAACATTATGTAGTTTAATAATACAAATTAAAACGACAAATATTGAAGGTGAAATTATTAAGAAAATTTTCAAATATATTAAAAAATAATTTGAGATTAATATAATAAATAAATAAAATGACATTATTTTTAAATTAAAAAATCATAAATGTCACATCATTAGAAAAAAATAATAATAAATCTCTAAAAAAATACATTTAAACAAACTATTATTACAATCACTCTATAAACTACTTTACAAACAATCATATTCAAACGAGTTATTAATATATTCACTTTATCTAATCACTCTACAAAAATGCATCCAAACACCTCTAACTTTAAAAAAACAAAGAACTAAATAGGAATTACCGAATGGGTCGGTGGCGCGATTGGTTATCTGGTTTGGTGTTAATCCATTTGCATTCCATGGTCATAAAAAAAAAAAAAGAACTAAATAGGAATTGTGGGGGAAAAAATGAGAAAGAGAGCTTTTCATCACAATCGTCACGACAGTTGTAGAAGGAAAGTTTTTCAAATGTCAGAATTGTAATTAGGAGGAATAGCGAGGGCAATGGAAGTCCTACCGCCACCAAAAGGCAGCGGGTTTGTGAGAGAAGAGAGAACTAGAGGCGAGGACGGTGGTTACAGGAGGATGGCTCCAACTTGTTGAGAAAAATATAATGGACACTTTTGGGAATTATATTTCTCGGTTATTTATTTAAACATTTTAAAATGAGTTTTTGAGAAGATAAGAAAGCAAAATATCATTTTTAATCGAGTACATTTCCCAGTCATTTCAACACAAATAAACTCATAAAAACAGAGATACAAAAGGTGTGTTTGGAGCTCCTGTCATCGTAGATAATGAGTCAATATAAATGGTGGGTTATTATAATATCTGAATTATAATAAACGGGATTTGAAGTACAGGTTATTATAATAGAAATTATGCTAAATACTGTTTGGAAGACATATTATATACATGAGGGGTTATGAATTTTTTTTTCTAAAAACTTTTTAAAATAACTTGAAAATTTGAAATAAAATTTACCAATGGCCAACAATTTGATTTTTATTTGATTTTTCTTATTCTATTGATCTTATCCTCTTTTTAAAAAAATGGTCATATGTATAGTGGTATATTTACCTACTAAAAAATATAGATATATTGAATAAGAATATAAATATGTAAATTTTATTTTAATAATACATTTCATTTTCAAAAAAACTTCTCTTATTAGTGATATTTATTTTATTCATAAATTTAAAAATTATTGTTGTAATCTTAAATTGACAAATTATACTAATCAATTAAAAAAAATAAGGAAAAAGAAACTCCATTCTTCTTAGCTTTTAATAAATATTATATTATATTATTTTATAGTAAAACTAATAAACAACTTCCTATTTTTTCCATATTCTTATGCTGACACATATAAGCCAAGGGCTTTCTCTACCCCTTTTCCCCTTTTCTTTGTTAAGGCTTCTGAACTTCTCCTTCCTTTCTCTTTTCTTTATCTTTCCTTTCATGTTTCTTTTCCACAAATATAAACCAAGCAATTTTTTAAGTTCCTTTCGTGAGAAGAGAAAAAGAAAAAGACTGAAAATTAAACCCTAAAAACAAAAACACTCGAATTTCACTATCTTTGAGCAATTCTTAAAGAAAAAAAATTAAAAAACAAACAGAAAAGTAGGAAAAGAAAACTTTCAGTTTCCTAATGTTCTTTGACAAAATAGAGCAAGAAAATTAGAAGTTTGGAAAAAAAAAAAAAAAAAAAGAGCCATTTCGGCGCTGATGAGATGAATGAAAAATCGGCGGCGTTTCACCTTAATCTTTGGCAGCTGGTTGATAACCAAGCTCACCGATTAAGGCTTAAATGCCCAATTAAATAAACGGCCCACCGAACATTGGTTGGATTTTCATAACCCAACCGTCCGTTTTGAAATTGGGGCTCAAACACACCCCAAGAATTTTGGTTTCCGTGTCGTTCTTGCTAAGGAATTTTTTAAAAAAACATTATCCCGAAGAAGATAACGAAATTTTATTGGATACCTTGAGCTAGTGGTGAAATGAATGAAGAAGATGATGGTTAATTTTATTTAATTTTGTATTATTATTTCTTTGTCCACTTCTTGCTTTTATAACTAAAAACATTAGCCAAGCAGTTACTCAGCAGCATTAGTGTATGTCCAATAATGTATTTTTTAAGTTTTCATTTTAATTATTTAAAGAAAATCCACATAAACATCATAATAACCACATCATCAATTTATTGTATTTTAAAATTAACTTAATTATTATCCTAATCAACATTTCATTATTGAAATGCCAGGGGTAAAAGTGTTTGATTTTGAAAGACCAAAATGAAACTCCAACCAAAAGGTAGGGACTAAAAAGATAGTTTTCCCTAAAATAAATTAATAGGGTTCATGGGCTTATAGGATTGAGCATTTAGCAATAAATGATTTAAATATTTTACCTAACACAACTCCCAGGGCAAAAACCCTATCTCGCTCAACCAGTCTTCGCCATTGTTCACTCGCGCCGCTCTAACTGTAAGAATCCGACTTCTAAAACAGTCATAGACTCGATTCTTACTCAACATGCATAACCTTAAACACCATCATAACAGGAAAAAACAGTTGAAGAAAAACCTCTTGTTAAAAACTAACAACTCGCATAATAAAACTCCAGACTTATCAATCTGGCCTTGGCATCTTGATTAACATACCTGCACAAGATCTACCCTTGAATCTTTACTCGATGCTCGACGAACATCACTCTAACCATATCTCGAAGGGCAGCAACTAACTCTGCTCTAAGGCATGCTGAAAATGAGGGTACACCTCGACTAGATGACTCAGGAGGTTCACCTTCAGATCAAATTTCGATGGGTGAACTGCGGGCTGCACTCCTACCACAAGGGTACTAACTAAAGTGGCTGCAATATCTACATCAGGCTTGCAAGTGGTCTTTGGTGTACATCCTTCTCAAAAGTTGTTATCTCTGTAGCCACGCTCCGGGTAACTTGGCGAACAACAATGACTCAAAATTTTCAATTGAATCATCCTAGGTTAGTCCACGCTTAGACCAACACCGCAAGAAATCAAGAAAAAACATGTAAGCTAGATGCAAGTATTGTATAACAATCTCTTTTAAATTAACTTTCTACATACCTGACGACTGTTGGAGTGCTGATGATCATGGGGAAAAACGACCTAACTCAGTAGGTCAGCCTACAAAATCTGACTCTGAGCTTTGATACCAACTGTAAGAACCCGACTTCTAAAACAGTCCTAGACTCGGTTCTTATTCAACATGCACGACCTTAACACCGTTATAACAGAAAAGCAGTTGAAGAAAAACCTCGTGTTAAAAACTAACAGTTCAAAACATCGTTCCTGCCTCTGGGCAAAGAATATTGAAAATAGTTTTCAAAGATGAAATCAGAGGGAATTTTAAATGTCTATCATGCATGCTGAATCAATGACAATAAATAAAATAGACAACGAAGCGGACTTCTATGATCCATCAGCTCCTCCTCTAGCCATCTCAGTGTTGTCCTAAGTAACCTAGTGGAAAACCATAGAAATAAGGGTGAGTACGAATGGTACTCAGTAAGAATCCCCAAACGGGGTACAATACACAAGTCATCACATCATCTAGCATCCTAGCAATACATGCAAATCGATCATCTCACAATCCATCCTTAAGTTATCAAATAACTCCCAATATCAAGAGTCTGTTGACTCCTGACCTAACGATCAGTTCACTGCACTGATTTGAACACTTAGGGAACGATCCAAGTGTTCGGCTCTAGACAATCACAATGAATGGTGTATTGACGACACTAGACACAAGAGAGCCTTCCTCTCGGCATCTAGAGCGTGTATGCGCACACCGCATGCTACTGGAACCAAGTACATGCAGGTCTACGCAAACTACAATGGTCCAGGTCCACATGCCTAACAAGACTCGGAATTGGTATCCACTAATCCACAGTCGGTGGGAGGCCCTCGACACGCTATTGTGACAGCCTGTTCACACCCAACACTTGAAGCTAAGGAAACTCCCATGGCAAGCTTACACCATGATCAGAATCCATGTAACGACCCGACCCGAAAGGGGTTCTAACTAGGCCGTTACCTCAATGCATGCATTCAAATCTACAGAAAATTCGCAAGATGGTGTTCGAATTCTAAGTAAAACTAAAACATAAAACATCCATTTAAAAATCAACTTAATTTCCTGAAACCTGTCCCTATTTCCAAGCACCTGTTCCAAGACAAATACATTTACAAAACTTACTATGATCAGAGATTCATTTAAAACATACAAACTTTACAACAATGCTAGAATCCGGAAATACATTCAGAAAACACCCTAGGGCTCCGTGCCCAACTACATGCATTCAGAGAACATTTACATCATAAACATAAATAAGACTCAGAGTTGAACAACGGGTTTCCATGATCACAGCTCCTCCTCCAGCCATCCTGTCTCGCACCATGGCTACCTGTGGAAAAACCACATAATAAGGGTGAGTAACGAATTACTCAGTAAAGAATCCCAACCGGGGTACAATACGATATAATCAGTCATCTAGTACCAAAGCATGCAAGCAAACAGCTACCAACACAGATCATGGCTCAACGAGCTCATAAAACAAGATCTGGAGTCATCGGAAGTCTCTTTCTTCCGGCCTAGGGATTGGATACACTGACCAATCCTGGACATCACCGAGGTATCTGTCACTCGGGGGGAATACACTGATCCCTAGAATGTCCTCAAGGGCCTCCTTGCCCTTGCCACTAATCTGGACTTACGAGAGAGTACCCGAAGTCAGGCTCTAACGGAAAGAATGGTGTACTCACGACATTAGCTCGGGGGAGCTCTCCGAACCGGCAACTAACGCGTGTGCGCCCACACCGCATGCTCTCTGCAACCGGCGTAAATGCGGGGGCCTAAGGGCAAACTACGCGGGCCAGGTGCACATGCCTATGACTCGGAAGCGGTGTCACTGATCACAGTAGCGTGAGGCCCTCGGCGCTCATCTGTGCAGCCTGATCCACCGACCTGAAGCTAAGAACCGGCCAAGGTAGGCTTACACCGTTGGCAGGGTTCCGCTCTAGCAGGCTACAAACTAGGCTATGCCGAAGTGGGTAGCTAATTCCACAATCGGCGGGTCGGGGGGGTAGCAAGATACGTTATGCTTCGCACACTTTACTCCCGACCTGAGCTAAATCCACCTTGGCGACCGGGGGGGGGTAGCAAGATACGTTATGCTTCGCACACTTTACTCCCGATTAGTGGGGACAAAGTACGTTATGTCCGCTTAGCCTCTGGATGATGACAAACCCTACAACTCTATCTAAGAGTACAGAGTAAAAAGCAATGATTCCTGGCTAGCAAACAAAGACCGACATCAATCACACTAACCTAGCATGATACTACGAGCTTAAGCAGGAATCATAAGCATGCTGGCAGAACAAACCTAGCATGGCACTAACATGTAAAATCAAGCAAACATGCTAGCAGAAATCAATCAAAACTGATCTATTACTATCATGCTCATAACAGTCAGCAAACAAGCAAGGCATAATCATGAAAATATCGCAGGGCCCACACAACTCCGGTAAGAAATCCTTACCTGGTCGGAAGGCAACAACACACAATAAAAATAACTGCGATCGAACCCGAGCAACCTATATCGAGCCAAACAAACACATCAATAATCACACAATAGGCCTAAATAATAATAAATAAATAGGGCTCGGCTCGGGAGCAACTCACGAGGCACGGCTGACACGCGAACGAGCCGGCTGCACGAACTAGGCAGCCAAAGGGGCTGGCTGGGGCACTGGCTCGGCGCTGGGCTACGCGCGGACAGGCGCGCGGGCGGCACGCAACCGACACAGGGCGCGCGGGCGCGGGGACGCGCGACTCGAGCTGGGCGACGCGACGCGGCACTGTGCGTGGCTCGGCAGAGTGCGCAGTTGGGCGACACGGACCAGGGCAGGGCGAGCTCGAGTGACACGGGCGCGGACGCGACCTGGCGACACTGTGCGAGGCTCGGGCGAGCTGGGCGACGCGACGGCCTGGGCGAGCTCGGGCGACACGAGTAGGGGGAGGGCGACGCGACCCTCGGGCTGGGCGAGGCTGGGCGACGACACTGTGCGGGCGACTCGAGGCTGGGGCTGGCGACGCTGGGCTGGGCGAGGGCGCGCGCGTGCGAGCTGGGGATGGGCTAGCTCGGGCAAGCAGGGGCTCGGGCTGGTTGGGCTTGGGCGAGCCAAGGGGCTGCTCGGCTAGGGGGGGCTAGGTCGGGAAGAGAGAGAGAGAGAGAGAGAGAGAGAGAGAGAGAGAGAGAGAGAGAGAGAGAGAGAGAGAGAGAGAGAGAGAGAGAGAGAGAGAGAGAGAGAGAGAGAGAGAGAGAGAGAGAGAGAGAGAGAGAGAAGGGATTTTGGGAAAAAAAATAAAAGAAAAATGGGAAAAAAGGGAAAATGGGATTTTTAATTCCATTTTCCATTCTTATCCACTTTAAAACCTTGAAATCACATTTCCCGGCTTCCTCCTTCTAGACCCGACCGAAGCAATCTTTTCCAATCAATAAAACTCAATTAAATCCAACTCCCAAAGCAACACTAAGGGCCCGGGCTCGAATCCCAAAGGAAACACCCAACAACCAACACTTTGCCAAAGCCCGAACCACAACTGAGCATCCAACCGACTAGCCCAAACACCTCGGGACTCGTAGCCAACAACAAACAAGCCTCGACAAAGGCAGGAGCTACCTCGAAGCCCTGAAAAACACAAATCCTGCCCGGGGAGTCAAAAGACCAAAATACCCCCAAGGGACCAAACGGCTCTAAAGACCCAACCAACAACCGAATCTTGACCCAAAGGCACCTCAAAAACTGGAATAGGAAACTGGGCTGTTACAATACTCCCTCCTTTTAAGACTTTCGTCCTCGAAAGTCCTAAGACGAAACAGCTCCAGGAAAACTCCACTGATCCAGCCAACTGAACTTCTCGGCCAACAACACCAACCTTCTTCGAAAACAAAACCCTCTTGGGTTCTCAAAAACTCAAGGCCACAATGCCATCCAGACTGCCACAAACTACAACCAAGACTGGCATACCCTGAACTCCAAGGGAATAGACGGCAAACCACGTTCTCAACTCGCACCAACTCTCAAACGGTGCTACTCTCAGCAAACTCGAGGACGGGCCATAAGCTCTGAAACTCTACACCACGCTCTGGAAAAACTCCTGTGGGAGCTCACAGCTGCTAACAAGCAGCCTCAACCCAACAACAAACTAGCCAAACAACTGAACCTCCCAAGTTCCAGAAACCAAACGGCCAACAACACTCACACCAGCTGAAACTTCAGCTATGGCTACCTCTAAAAGACAAGGGCCAGGCACAGGCTCCACTCGGCCAAACCAACAACTAGAACTCCTCATTGGCCGAACGCAAACTTTTCGGAGCAAACCTACTAGCAACTGGCCAAAGAAAATACTGCCAGGCCAGGAAACCACCAAAATTCCTCTCAAGGAAAACTCGGGCTGCTAGGGCTAAACCATCACGCAGCTAACTGCGACACAGCACCTTGAGGAAAACATTTCAACGGCTTTACCAAACAAAGCCACGGCACCTCTGTGCCAACTCACTCAACTCTTAAAATCCAACTGGCTACGCAAAGGACTTCTTCTTTAAGCATAAGCCTAACTCAACTTCCAACCAGAAGCTCCACTCCCGAAACCTCAAGAGGAAAACGGATAACGACAACCTCAAAGCTTACGGATCCTGAGCCACACGAATCCGCAAGACTACCTCAGAAGCTAACACTCGAGGCTGACATCCAGGGAGCAACTCAACCACCTCAAAGAATAGGGGGAAAGGGAAATCTTCAATCCCCAAAGAACCAACAACTTGCCAGAAACAACTCTTACTGGCAAGCCACCGCCCTTGCGGGGACAAACAACTTGCTTGCTAACAACACAATGCAGGGGCCCTCTCGCTGGGCTGACCACTGCGCTACTCTGATCAACTACACAACTCAGTAGCTAAGCTGACTCCTGCCAAACGGGAAACGACTTCCCAGCAAGCAAACTCTGAAGGGCAGCGAACTCCACACACGCTCGCTGACTTGCTCAAATCCAAGGCAACAACAACCAACTCTCTCTTGGAAGCAACACCCAAGGGAATACTCAACCAATCGGATCACCAATCCGAAACAAACAACACTTGCTCAACTGCCGAGGGAGGGGTCAACTCCCAAAACTTCCTGACTAGGAATAAGACCTCAGGGCAACGCCCTCCAGCTAGAACCGAACTAGCTCTCGAAACAACAAGAGGACCAAACCTTGGCCCAACACTCACAAGAGGCAAAACAACCCTTACTGCAGCCTCTAGAACACCATCCAAGAGTCCACCTAACTGGACAAACAACTGCTTCCAAGCAGCCAACAAACTTTTCCTTCAAGCTAGCACCTCTACCATCAACTCATGGCTACGGGAGAAATCTGACATCTCCCAGGAGGAAACGGCTCTTACAAGCAGACAACCGAAGGATAGAGAGCTCCACATACGCTCACTGTCTTGCTCCACCAGAGAAACAACATCTAAATCTCACGGGCAACAACAAGGGTTCATCTCAGACTGAACCTTCAAATGCCAAACGGGGCAACTCGACATCCTGGAAACAGGAAAACAACCAACTGGGCACGAACCATTCGTCCCACGAACAAAGCTAATCTCTAGCAGCTCCAAACCACACCTTGGTCAACACCAAGCATCAACTTGCCACCGCACCGGAACCAATCCAGACTCTGCTCCAAACAAACTCGCTTGCTAGTATACCAAGATCGCTAGCAACTCAACCGAGGCTACAAACTACACGCCTCCAAAGCTAGCCAATGAAAACTCACTACAGGCTCGACCGAGCTCTGGAGAGGCTCTCCTCAACCTAGGGTTCTTCGGCAACCCTCGACACACACTGCCGACAAACGAGCTAACAGCCAACTGCCTGAACAGGCACAACACTCTCCAGCATCTCAACCATGCTGGCCAACTCCAAATCCTTGGAAACCAAGAGGACCCGAAACGCTACCGAATGCGTCGTCCTCCTACTCAAACATCAGCCTCAACAAGGCTTCTACCCAAGGAAAGGATCCAAACAACCCTCTTAGCCAAGGCGATCAAAAACTGCGCGGCTTTGCTACCACCGCACTTGTTCAGTTTCCAACTAAACTCCAACCGAAGGAACACCAAAAGTTCCTTCTCCACACGATGCTAAAAGCTGAGGCAACCTTGCTCTACCAAGGCATAACCATGCCACACCGAACTTACTTTATACCAAGCCTCTACCAAGGGTGCTTACCCATAAGGCATCCAAATCCTCTCGCAAGGCATCAGCTCATCTCGCCACAAAGGCATCCAACTCGCCTCATGGCATCCAACTCGCCTCATAGGCATCCAGCTCATCTCATGAGCATCCAACTCATGGTCCCTCTGCTGGACCAAACTCGCATCTACGATGCTCAACTCTCCTCTGATTAAGGCACTCGAAGGTAGTTGACCGCACTACCAACCACAAGGAAACTCTTGGCTTTAACACTAGCGCGAGACTCACGCGCACCAACACTTACCAACCGCCAACCTGCTGACTTACTCAACCTCCAGTAACACTGGGAAGAGGCTCCGACTCCTCTCGAGCATCCTTTCACTTGTAGTCCATCGACTACCACTGAACTAGCCCTCTGGCACGACCTAAACAGGTGCAACTGCCATAAACGGATCCAAGGCTAAAGGAGTGCGCTGAACTCCGAACGACATAGAACCATCTGCTATGCCCAAGCCAAACTCAAGCCTGAATCAGACTTAGTGCCAAAGTGGCACACCAACCAATGCACCTCAAGTGCCACTACTACCAAATCCACATCTTACTACAGATGGGGCCAGCAAGGTCAGTACCTCAAGTGACAACAACTCTTGCTAGGCATACGAGGGCTCAACTCAAACAACTATGCCTATGGCATCTCATCAAACTGAAGGCTCACAGCCTACTCTTGCATCTCCTCATGATGCTCAACAAAACTCTGGCCGGATCTCTCAACATGCAGCAGCTAGCTCCACTCTAGGAGCTCACCAAGGAAGAGTGCTCAACTCTACCAAACATCTGAGGAAATCTGGTCATTAAACAACAAAGAGGCTTGCAAGGGGGCAAATATGTCTCTACATCCGCCTCAAGCCACTAACACGGCAACTTGCCAATCAATCGGGCGATCGGTGGAGACTCGCTTGTCCACCTCTCTCAAGGGACTACCACCACCAATCTGCTGTACCAAATAAAGACAGAACGGCACACCTCGGCCTCAAGCAGCGGGGCATCCCAACACACGGATGCTAAACTCAAACCTGGCCAACCGCTTTACTATTAGCAGCAGGAGTTACTAAAACATCGAGCTCTACAGGCATCCACTTGCCAAACTGGGCGACTCAATCATCGCCAACAAACTCATCGGCATAAACCTGTTGATCATGCCCTCCCGGGAACCTCCGGGGCTACAAGAGCTACTGGGATGAAATGCTGAAACAAACTCTGTCAGCTGGGCTATTTGTGCCCGGGACTCCTCACTACGCGCTACAAACTGCGCCTGGGTCTCCGCTCTCTGATAACTAAAGACGTGTCATCCAATCTCTCATGGCTGGAGCACACTCTGCTCAAGGAGTCTCACTCTGAGGCGTGCTAGCCTCTACCCCCTCCACTAGGCAACTCAAACTGTCAGGGCCAACTCTGGCCAACGGGTCTAAACGACCACGACGCGCGCCTCAACATCAACACGATCACTCCAACTCCTCGGTCGGTCATGCCAAGCATCCTGCTCCTCTGGGTGCGATCAACATACTGGCGATCTGCACAAAGCACCTCCACCCTCTCACTAGGGGAAAAGCAACAACTGGGCCACAAATGGCCAATGAGAGTCTAAGCTCTACCTCCCTCGGGGACGACGTCCCAGGGGCATCCGAATCTATCTGGATACCACAACAAGCTGCTATAAAATGCTCACACTGCGGAAAGTTGGCATGATGGCTCTCTAAGCCCAAACCAACAACGAGTCAGAACCTGCTCGTCTCCGCTCCACAACTCTACACAAGGCATACACTAGATGAAAAGTATTGTAAATTCTTACCCCTTTCTTTAAAACAGTAAACTTAGGCGTACCTGATGACTGTCGGAGTGCTGATGATCATGGAAAAACGACATACAACAAAGGTCAGTTTACAGAATCTATGCCTCTGAGCTCTGATACCAACCTGTAACGACCCGACCCGAAAGAGGTTCTAACTAGGCCGTTACCTTTAATGCATGCTTTCAAATCTACAGAAAATTCGAAAGATGGTGTTCGGATTCTAAGTAAAACTAAAACATAAAACATCCATTTAAAAATCAACTTAATTTCCTGAAACCTGTCCCTGTTTCCAAGCACCTGTTCCAAGACAAATACATTTACAAAACTTACTCTGATCAGAGATTCATTTAAAACATACAAACTTTACAACAATGCTAGAATCCGGAAATACATTCAGAAAACACCCTAGGGCTCCGTGCCCAACTACATGCATTCAGAGAACATTTACATCATAAACATAAATAAGACTCAGAGTTGAACTGTAACGGCCCAGTTTTCTATTTCGGTTTCCCTGGAGTTTTCGGGACATTATGCGGATGTTCGGATGGGCCGTTAGAGCTTTTTAACCTTTAAGGGTATTTTGGTATTTTGCTCCCCGGTCAGAGGTTGAGGATTTTCGGGGCTTGAGTGGTCATTTCGGCCTTTGTTGAGACTTGATTAATGTTGGTTGCAAGACCCAAGGAGTTTGGGTTAGTTGATTAGAAGTTCGGAGACATTCCGGTTGATAGCAAAATTAATTGGAATTTAATTGGTCCCATTGAGATTTGAACCCTTGCCCTAATGGTGAAATTGGAGTTTTTAGAAAAAGAAGATTTAGTTAAAAAGAAAAGAATTTCTTTAGCCGGGACCCGCAAGAGAAAGCCTTGGGAAGGGATTTTAGACTCATTTAAATTAGGAAAAGGAAAAGAAAATCCTATTCCCCTTGTTTTGGAAAAATCTCTCTCTCTCTCTCTCTCTCTCTCTCTCTCTCTCTCTCTTGCAGAGCCCATCACCAAGAAACCCTAGCCGCCCTACCCGCTCACCACTGCTCACCAGCGCACAGGCGGCCAGTTGCCAGACCCAGCGCACGCAGGCGGCCAACCGTCGGCCTTTAGGCGCACTGAGACAGCCAGCCGCTCCGCACTTTGCGCGCGCGCGCGCCAGACTGACTGCATCGGGTCGCCCAGACGCCGCGCGCCGCCTCGCGCACTGCAGCCGCCACCTGCGCGCGCCGCCGCGTCGCCGCCCTGCCGCGCGCGCGCTTCAAGCCCGTCCGCGTCTGCGTGCGTGCGCTTCGTCGCATCGCACTTTGCCCGCGCGCTGCTGCGCCTGTCGCGATCCGCGCGCAGCCTAAGCGCCAGCGCCCGTCCCTGCTCACGACTAGCGCGCCCAGCGCCTGCGTTAGCGCCCAGCCAGCGCCAGCGCCAGCGCCCCAGCCCGCACTCAGCCACGCCCAGCGCGCCTAAATCGCTTCTTTGTCTGCCGAGACCCCGTGCCTTCTCGGTTGGTAATTCCCGAACCTATCCCTTTTAGATTTTTAAGTCTGCTGCATTCTTTGTATATTTATTTAGGATGCTTTTAAAATGCTTAGGTTGGTCGGTTTTGCTTTAAAGCTCGAGGGTCATTATTTGATTGTGAAGGTTATTTCGCTGCGTTTCGGTAAGGATTCCTTACCGTGGTTGTGTGGACCTGCGATGCTTTCTTGATTGTGCCTTATATGCATGTTTACTTCTATGAACATGATTAGTGGATACGACGACTTGTGATTGCATTCTTGCTAGCATGTTTGCTGTGCTTGTACATGTTAGTGCCATGCTAGGATTGTTCTTCCAAAGATGCTTGAGATTCTGCTTTAAGTTCGTAGTATCATGCTAGGTTATGTATGATTGATGATGATTATGTATGTTTAGCCAGAATCGCTTTACTCTATACTCTAGCTAGTGTGTTAGGGTTTGTCATCATCTAGAGGTGAGAGCGGACATAACGTACCTTGTCCCCACCGGTCGGGAGTAGAGCGAAGCATAACGTACATTGCTTCCCCGGCGTGCGATGTGGATTTAGCTACCACATCGGCATAAGCCTAGTTTGTAGCTCGCTAGAGCGGAACCACGCCAGCGGTGCAAGCCCGCCTTGGCGGGTTCTTAGCTTCGTGTCGGTGGTACAGGCCGCCGCAGATGAGTGCCGAGGGCCTCGCACTCATCGTGTTCGGTGACACCGTTTCCGAGTCTTAGGCATGCGTGCACGGCCCGCGTGTAGTTTGTACTTAGGCCCCACATTTCGCGGTTGCAGCGATGCGGTGTGCGCGCCCTGACACGCGTTAGTCGCCGGTTCGGAGAGCTCCCGGGCTAATGTTCGTGAGTACACCAGTTCCTTCATGTTTAGAGCCGGACTTGGGTACTCTCCCGATAGTCCAGTTATAGCGAGGGTAAGAGGCCCTTGAGGACACCCCTTGGGATTGGCTTTTGAGCGATCATATGGTCGAGGAGAAAGACCCTCGAGGTGTCGGACATCTTTGGGATCGGTTTTGAGTGATCAATTGGCCGAGGAGAAAGACCCTCGGAGATGTCCCGAGATTGGTTATGAGAGCCAATCATTAGGTCGGAAGAAGGAGACTTCCGAGGATTCCAGATTCTGCCTTGTAAGCTCGTTGAGCTATGATCTGTGTTGGTAATCGTTTGCATGTATACTAGGGTGCTAGATGATTGAAGTATCGTATTGTACCCCTTGCTAGATTCTTACTTGAGTATGTTTATACTCACCCTTATTTCTGTGGTTTTCCACCGGGTAACTTGGGACAAAGACCGGACGGCTAAGCGGAGGGAGTTGAATGATCATGGGAGCTGCACGGCACTCTGTCTTTATTGTTTGCATATTTGTTCAAAGATGTAGATGGACAGAGTCCTAGGGGAAACATTATTATAAGTTGTTTGAACTGCTTTGAATGTTTTTATATACTGCCGAGCTTGTTTTACTTCGTTGGTTTTTCTTAAACGAAATTGTTGATTATGTTTTAAGCATTCCCCGTTCTAAATGTTTTGAAAGGTTTTAAATATGAGCACTAAACCGCTCGGTGAAATATTTAACTTGCATGCTGAGTGAGAACCTAGGTTTAGGACCGTATTTTGGGTCGGGTTCTTACAGTTGGTATCAGAGCACAGAGTCATAGATTCTGTAGACTAACCTGCTTTGCGGTTGTTGTTGCCCCATGATCATCGGCACTCACACGCCACGAGTTTTCTCGAGTTCATTAAGCTAAGGGTTTTATTTTACAATACTGCATCTAGTATACATGTGTTACCCTTGTTTGGCAGTGAGAGCCCCAGCGTGGGCTAGCTTTTATGCTCTGTGTAGATCGCTAGTATGTTGATTGCACTTAGAGGAGCAGGGACGTTGGTATTTCCAACCGAGGAGTTGGACTGTTCATGTTGATCATGAGACCACGTCTAGGGTTGTCTAGACCCGTAGGCCACCTTTGGCCCCGGCGCATGAGTTGCCAAGAGTAGGGGTTGAGGCTAGCACGCCTCGCAGTGAGACTCCTTGAGCAGAGTGTGCTCCACCATGAGGAGTTGATGACAGTCTTTTAGCTAACAGAGAGCGGAGACCCAGCGCGATTTGTAGCGCGTAGTGAGGAGTCTTGGGCATAGATAGCCCACCGGTAGAGTTTATTTAGGAGACACCCCTCCTTGTAGCTCCAGTGAGCCGGAGGTTCCCGGAGGGCTCGATCGGCAGGTTATCTTGATAAGTTAGTTGGCGTTGATCGAGCCGCGGAGTTTGGCAAGTGGAAGCCTCAGAGCCGATGTTTTTAGACCTCACTGCTAGCAGAAAGGTGGTTGCCCAGGTTCGAGTTTATCATCCAAGTGTTGGGATGACCTGGCGTCCAGAGGCCGATGACCAGATGTTTAGAGGTCGAGGCGCGCCATTCTGGTGTTGTTTGATGCAGCAGTGTGGTGGTGGAAGTCCCCTGTGAGAGGCGGACCAGCCAGAGTCTCCACCACCCACCCTGGCCGATTGGCAAGCTTCCAAGTTAGTAGCTTTTGAGGAAGATGTAGAGACATCTTGTCCTCCTGCAAGCCTGCAGAGACGTTTTGCCCCCAGTTCTTGAGTACCCTCGTAGGCGGGGGGTAGTGTGGAGTTTGCTTGTCGACTTAATCCGTCTGTGGTTTTCAGCTGGCTATTAGAGAGAAGCACCTTCTGTTAGCATGTTCAGTGTGGAGCTAGGTGCCGCCACCGAGGGTTGGCTTTGAGTATTCGTTGAGCATCGAGTGGGATACGAGGAGTGGGCCTTGGCTTGTCTGTTAGGACGTGATGTCAGAGACTAGTCTACTAGAGTGTTGAGATTCTTGTGTTGAGCGCCATCGCCCTGTCACCTGGAGTGTGACCTTCCCTACCCTCAGAGGGGTTTAAAGCCCGTAAAGGGATGTTTGTGTTGTAAAGGATGTAGTGCCTGTTGGAACCAAGCTTTGGAAGGAGGCCTAGTTTCAGGCTAGTTGGCACTTTTGGTGCAAGTGGTTCCATACCCGCTCGGAGTATAACATCCCCACTAGCCTTGTACCCATTTTTCGAAAGTTGCATCTGCTTGGATTGCTTAAGAGATCTAGCTCGGTGGTAGTCGAGAACTACAAGTGTGAGGTCGTTTGAGGAAAAAGTAGGAGCTTTTCTCGGGTCACCGAGAGTTGGGTACAAAGGATGCTTTGTAGGTTGGTGAGGGCTAGCGCGTGCGAGTTCTCGCGCTTGTGTGTGAGCTTGTGAGCCAGCTTGGCGGTAGTGTGTTTCGACTACCCTTGGAGTTACCCTAATAAGGGTAGAGTTGGCTTCGAGGATGCGTGGTTGATCCAGTGTTAGAGCCATGAGTTGGATGGTTGAGCGGAGCATTTAGTGGGCACATTGGTATGAGGGATGTCGACTTGGTGTGGTTATGCTCTTGTAAGAGTGAGTTGACCAATGTAGCTTTTAAGTGATGAGTTGACCTCGAGTGGTTTGAACTCTTGTTGCTCCTTTGCTAGTTGTGGCTCTTTTGGGAGGCAAAAGTTGCCTTGTGTGAGAGTACTTGTTGGTTTGGATCTTAAGGAACCAAGTTGGAGCTGTACACGCCGGTGTACTTTTGTGTAGCTCGTTCCGTGGTGGATTTTTCAAGAACCACGAGGGGTTTCGGGTTGTGAAACCAGTGCTCAGTTCTGAGGAGTTAGGACTTTAGTTCTTGGCAAGTGCCCTAACTTGGGTTGAGAGGTTACCGTGCTGGTAGCTTGGTTGTTGCGTAGGCAAGTTATGCTAGTTGGCCCTTGACCTGGGTAGAGGCATTTCTTGTTGATCGATGGTTGGAGTTCAGTTGGAACTGATCCAGGGCGATGGTAGCAAAATCGCGGAGTTGCTGGCCGTCATGGCTAAGAGAGTGTCGTTCGGACCCTTACCCTGGGTAGATGCTACGATGTGGCTGATGCTTTGAGCAAAAGGAAGATTGGGTCTTCCGGTAGTTCCCACTCTGGTGTTTAGCAGACTCGCCGACAGGGCCAGTCTAGGGATCGCGATCAGCGCCGACCGTAGGTCAGAGCTCTGGATCGTCAGCAGGCTCATTGCATCAGGTGTGGTAAGGCGCATTCTGGATTTTGTGGAGCAACGCCCCATGCTCGCTTCAGGTGTGGCAAGGAAGAGCTTTTGGCTAGCATAGTTGAGATGCTGAAGGGAGTTGTGCTCGTGTAGCCGATATGTCCTTTAGACCGCTTGTCGGCATGTGATGAGTTGGAGGGTGATCGGAGGAACCCTAAGTTGTGGAGAGCCTCACCAGAGCTCGGTCAGACCCAGGCAGTGTTCCTCGGTTGAGTTGCTGGATGCTTGTAGACGGTTGACAAGCTAGAGTTGTTCTTAGAACCTCCGCGTTGGTTTTTAGAATTCTTAGCAAGGTGGTGCTTGGCGTTGGCCAAGGTTTGGTTCCTTTGCTGTTTTCTAGGGCTAGCTTGGTTCGACCAAGCTGGCGTCGCCCTGAGGACTTGTTCCTAGTCAAGTAGTTTTGGGAGTTGGCCTCCCCCTCAGCGGTTGAGTAAGTACCGCTAGTGCTTAGTTGGTGGTTCAAGCGATTGAGGAACCCTTGGATGTTTCTTCCGAGAAGAGTTGGTGGTTGTTACTGTTGAGTTTGATCAAGACAGCGAGCGTGTGTGAAATTCGCTGTCCTTTGGAAGTCCGCTTGCTAGGAAATCGTTCCTGTAGAGGAGGAGTTAGCTTAGCTCCTGAGTTGTGTAGTTGATCAGAGTAGCGCAGCGGTCAGCCTAGCGAGAGTGTCCCTGCGTCTGTTTGTTAGCAAGCGGAAAGTTGTTTATTCCCGCGAGGGCGAAAGCCAGCCAGTTCCAGGGCTTGAGTTGTTGGCGGATGGTTGTTGGATCTTTGGAGCTTGTAGACCCCCCTTAGTTCTTTGGTGGTTGAGCTGCACCGTGGATGCAGGTCTCGAGTTTTAACTTTTGAGGTAGTCTTGCTGACTCGTATTGTTCTTGATCCGCCAGCTTGAGGTCGACGCTATCCTTATCCCTCGCGCTGTTTCGTGTGTGAAGTTCCTAGCTGGAAGTTGAGATGGGTCTAAGCTTAAAAGGAGGAAGTCCATAGAGCAGCCAGATGGACTTAAGAGTTGAGTGGCAGTTTGGAGACGAGGTTCGCTCGTTGTAAGACTTGAGTTGAGTTTCCGCAGAGCAAGCCCTTCTTGGGTTTCGTCCCTAGTTGATGTGCCTTCGCAGTTGGCGTTTTAGCTGAGTCACAGTTGAGTGGGTTGGCACAGTGGTGCCGTGGCATTGGTTGGTAAAACCTTTGAGTTGTTATCCTCCAGCTATTGTGTTGCTAGTAGCCGCGTGATGTTTTATTCTTTGCTGCTCGAGGTTTCCGTGAGAGGAATGTTGTTTGTTTTCCGTCTCGCGATGTTCACCTAGGTCGTGGGCTGATCGGATTGCATTGGAAAGTTTGTTGTCGGCCGATGAGGGCTCCGGTTTATTAGTTTGGCCGAGTGGAGCCTGCTCTCGGACCTTGTCGTTCGGGGTGGCGGCCGTGAAGTTTCAACTAGTGTGAGTGGTGGTAGCCGCTTGGTGAACCGAGAAAAGTGCCCCTTGGCTTTGGTGCTTCGATTTCTCGTAAGATGGTTGCTTTAGTGTTGTGGACGCATGCTAGTTGGAGAAGGTTGCCTAGGGATCGATCACCGCTTGGTGGTTCGAATTGGATTTCGTTAAGGATTGTAGGCAACAGGTGGGGTTCGCAGATCTCTTGCGAAGTATGAGTAGGCCGTTTAGTTTATGAATCCCGGAGGTTCAGTTGTTCGGTCAAGATGGTGAAGGGTCGAGGCTGTTTGATAACAAATATGAGCATTCGTGAGTTCTTACGCCGAGCGTGGCGTAGAGAGTTTTAGAGCCTCGTGACCCGTCCACGAGTTTGCTGAGAGTAGCGCCGTAGAGAGGCGTTCCGAGTTGGGTTAGCAAGGATAAGTGAGCCCTAGAGTCGTAAGACCGTTTGAGAGTTGGTGCGAATTAGAGGATGTGGCTCACCGACTAGTTATCGCATGTTTTCTTCGAAGCTCAGTGTTAGTTCAGTTTTGGTTGAGATAGTTCGTGGCAGACTCGGTGTCTGTTGGGCTTGGAGCCTTTGGGAACCCAAGAGGGTTCGGTTTCAAAGAAAGATTTGTGTTGTCTTAATCAGGAGCTTGGTTGGTTAAGAATCAGTGGAGTTTCATAGAGTTGTTTTCGTCTTAGGACTTTCGAGGACGAAAGTCTTAAAAGGAGGGAGTATTGTAACGGCCCAGTTTTCTATTTCGGTTTCCTGAGTTTTCGGACATTATGCGGATGTTCGGATGGGCCGTTAGAGCTTTTTAACCTTTAAGGGTATTTTGGTATTTTGCTCCCGGTCGAGGTTGAGGATTTTCGTGGCTTGAGGTCATTTCGGCCTTTGTTGAGACTTGATTAATGTTGGTTGCAAGACCCAAGGAGTTTGGGTTAGTTGATTAGAAGTTCGGAGACATTCCGGTTGATAGCAAAATTAATTGGAATTTAATTGGTCCCATTGAGATTTGAACCCTTGCCCTAATGGTGAAATTGGAGTTTTTAGAAAAAGAAGATTTAGTTAAAAGAAAAGAATTTCTTTAGCCGGACCCGCAAGAGAAAGCCTTGGGAAGGGATTTTAGACTCATTTAAATTAGGAAAAGGAAAAGAAAATCCTATTCCCTTGTTTTGGAAAAATCTCTCTCTCTCTCTCTCTCTCTCTCTCTCTCTCTCCTTGCCGAGCCCCTCACCAAGAAACCCTAGCTTCCCTACCCGCTCAGCCACTGCTCGGCCAGCAGCGCACCAGGCCAGTTTGCCTGACCAGCGCACAGAGCGACCAGTTTGCCACCCAGCAGCACCAGCAGACCAGCCCATCCAGCCAGCGCACGAGACAGACAGCCAGCCGCTCCGCACCAGCGCGCCGCCACCGACCAGATCGGGTCGCCCGAGACGCGCCAGCGCCGTCCGCTAAAGTCCGCCAGACTGCACCGCGCCTGCCGCGCCGCCTGCCCTACGCGCGCGCGCGCCCAAACACCGTCGCGTCTGCGTGCGTGTCGCGCTTCGTCGCATCCGCTCAGCGCGCGCTGCGCCCATCGCGCGATCAGCGCGCAGCCTAAGCGCCAGCGCCGTTAAGCGCCCAGGCCAGCGCCAGCGCCAGCGCCCCAGCGCACAGCAGCGCCGCCAAATCGCCCCCTTGCTGTCGAGACCCGTGCCTTCTCGGTTGGTAATTCCCGAACCTATCCCTTTAGATTTTTAAGTCTGGCATTTCTGTATATTTATTTAGGATGCTTTTAAAATGCTTAGGTTGGTCGGTTTTGCTTTAAAGCTCGAGGGTCATTATTTGATTGTGAAGGTTATTTCTGCTCGTTTCCAGGTAAGGATTCCTTACCGTGGTTGTGTGGACCCTGCGATGCTTTCTTGATTGTGCCTTATATGCATGTTTACTTCTATGAACATGATTAGTGGATACGACAGCTTGTGATTGCATTCTTGCTAGCATGTTTGCCTGTTTGTACATGTTAGTGCCATGCTAGGATTGTTCTTCCAGCATGCTTGAGATTCCTGCTTTAAGTTCGTAGTATCATGCTAGGTTATGTATGATTGATGATGATTATGTATGTTTAGCCAGGAATCGTTTACTCTATACTCTAGCTAGTGTGTTAGGGCTGTCATCATCTAGAGGCTGAGAGCGGACATAACGTACCTTGTCCCCACCGGTCGGGAGTAGAGCGAAGCATAACGTACATTGCTTCCCCCCGGCAGCCGATGTGGATTTAGCTACCACATCGGCATAAGCCTAGTTTGTAGCCTGCTAGAGCGGAACCCAGCCAACGGTGCAAGCCTGCCTTGGCCGGTTCTTAGCTTCAGGTCGGTGGTACAGGCTGCACAGATGAGTGCCGAGGGCCTCGCACTACTGTGTTCAGTGACACCGCTTCCGAGTCTTAGGCATGCGTACCTGGCCCGCGTAGTTTGTACTTAGGCCCCCACATTTACGCCGGTTGCAGCAGCATGCGGTGTGCGCGCACACGCGTTAGTCGCCGGTTCGGAGAGCTCCCCCGGGCTAATGTTCGTGAGTACACCAGTTCCTTCATGTTTAGATCCAGACTTCGGGTACTCTCCCGATAGTCCAGATTTATAGCGAGGGTAAGAGGCCCTTGAGGACACCCCTTGGGATTGGCTTTTGAGCTGATCATATGGTCGAGGGAGAAAGACCCTCTAGGGTGTCGGACATCTTTGGGATCGGTTTTTGAGCTGATCAATTGGCCGAGGGAGAAAGACCCTCGGAGATGTCCCGGGATTGGTTATGAGAGCCAATCATTAGGTCGGAAGAAGGAGACTTCCGAGGATTCCAGATTCTGCCTTGTAAGCTCGTTGAGCTATGATCTGTGTTGGTAACTGTTTGCATGTATACTAGGGTGCTAGATGATTGAAGTATCGTATTGTACCCCGGTTGGGGATTCTTACTGAGTATGTTTATACTCACCCTTATTTCTGTGGTTTTCCACCAGGTAACTTGGGACAGCACCGGGACGGCTAGCGGAGGGAGTTGAATGATCATGGGAGCTGCCGGCACTCTGTCTTTATTGTTTGCATATTTGTTCAGCATGTAGATGGACAGAGTCCTAGGGGAAACATTATTATTAAGTTGTTTGAACTGTTTTGAATGTTTTTATATCTTGGCAAAGCTTGTTTTACTTCGTTGGTTTTTCTTAAACGAAATTGTTGATTATGTTTTAAGCATTCCCCGTTCTAAATGTTTTGAAAGGTTTTAAATATGAGCACTAAACCGCTCGGTGAAATATTTAACTTGCATGCTGAGTGAGAACCTAGGTTTTGGACCGTATTTTGGGTCGGGTTCTTACATGAACAACGGGTTTCCATGATCACAGCTCCTCCTCCAGCCATCCTGTCTCGCACCATGGCTACCTGTGGAAAAACCACATAATAAGGGTGAGTAACGAATTACTCAGTAAGAATCCCCAACCGAGGTACAATACGATATAATCAGTCATCTAGTACCAAAGCATGCAAGCAAACAGCTACCAACACAGATCATGGCTCAACGAGCTCATAAAACAAGATCTGGAGTCATCGAAAGTCTCTTTCTTCCGGCTAGGGATTGGATACATCGACCAATCCTGGACATCACCGAGGTATCTCACACTCGGGGAATACATCGATCCCTAGAATGTCCTCAAGGGCCTCCTTGCCCTTGCCACTAATCTGACTTACGAGAGAGTACCCAAGTCGGGTTCTAACGGAAAGAATGGTGTACTCACGACATTAGCTCTGGGAGCTCTCCGAACCGCAAACTAACGCTGCAGCGTGTGCCCACACCGCATGCTCTCTCAAACCGGCGTAAATGCGGGGCCTAAGGGCAAACTACGCGGGCAGTGCACATGCCTATGACTTCGAAGCGGTGTCACCGATCACAGAGCGTGAGGCCCTCGGCGCTCATCATCCGCTCGCCTGATCCACCGACACTGCTAAGAACCCGCCAAGGTAGGCTTACACCGCTGGCGTGGTTCCGCTCTAGCAGCTACAAACTAGGCTATGCCGAAGTGGGTAGCTAATTCCACAATCGGGCGGTCGGGGGTAGCAAGATACGTTATGCTTCGCACACTTTACTCCCGACCTGAGCTAAATCCACCTTGGCGACCGGGGTAGCAAGATACGTTATGCTTCGCACACTTTACTCCCGATCAGTGGGGACAAAGTACGTTATGTCCGCTCAGCCTCTGGATGATGACAAACCCTACAACTCTATCTAAGAGTACAGAGTAAAAAGCAATGATTCCTGGCTAGCAAACAAAGACCGACATCAATCACACTAACCTAGCATGATACTACGAGCTTAAGCAGGAATCATAAGCATGCTGGCAGAACAAACCTAGCATGGCACTAACATGTAAAATCAAGCAAACATGCTAGCAGAAATCAATCAAAGCTGATCTATTACTATCATGCTCATAACAGTCAGCAAACAAGCAAGGCATAATCATGAAAATATCGCAGGGCCCACACAACTCCGGTAAGAAATCCTTACCTGGTCGGAAGGCAACAACACACAATAAAAATAACTGCGATCGAACCCGAGCAACCTATATCGAGCCAAACAAACACATCAATAATCACACAATAGGCCTAAATAATAATAAATAAATAGGGCTCGGCTCGGGAGCAACTCACGAGGCGCGGCTGACACGCGAACGAGCCGGCTGCACGGGCTAGGCAGCCAAAGAGGCACGGACAGGCGCGCGGGCGGAACGCAAGCGACACAGGGCGAGCGGGCGCGGGGACGCACGATCTGGCGCTGAGACACGCGACTAGAGCTGGGCGACGCGACGCGGCACTGTGCGCGGCTTGGCGCTGTGCGCAGCTGGGCGACACGGACCAGGGCAGGGCGAGCTCGGGTGACACGGGCGCTGATGCGACCTAGCGACACTGTGCGAGGCTCGGGTGAGCTGGGCTATGCGACATCCTGGGCGAGCTCGGGCGACACGAGCAGGGGGAGGGCGACGGGACGCTCGGGCTAGGCGAGGCTGGGCGATGGCACTATGAGGGCGACTCGAGGCTGGGGCTGGCGACGCTAGGCTGGGCGAGGGCGCGCGCGGGCGAGCTGGGGCTGGGCTAGCTCGGGCGAGCAGAGGTTGGGGCTGGCTGGGCTTGGGCGAGCCAAGGGGCTGCTCGGCTGGGGGGGGGGGCTAGGTCGGGGAGAGAGAGAGAGAGAGAGAGAGAAAAGGGATTTTGGGAAAAAAAGAAAAAAGAAAAATGGGAAATAAAAGGAAAATGGTTAAAAAGGGAAAAATGGGATTTTTAATTCCATTTTCCATCCTTATCCACTTTAAAACCTTAAAATCCCATTTCTCGGCTTCCTCCTTCGAGACCCGACCGAAGCAATCTTTTCCAATCAATAAAACTCACTTAAATCCAACTCCCAAAGCAACACTAAGGGCCCGGGCTCGAATCCCAAAGGAAACACCCAATAACCAACACTTTGCCAAAGCCCGAACCACAACCGAGCATCCAACCGACTAGCCCAAACACCTCGGGACTCGCAGCCAAAAACAAACAAGCCTCGACAAAGGCAGGAGCTACCTCGAAGCCCTGAAAACCACAAATCCTGCCCGGGGAGCCAAAAGACCAAAATACCCCCAAGGGACCAAACGGCTCTAAAGACCCAACCAACAACCGAATCTTGACCCGAAGGCACCTCGAAAACTGGAATAGGAAACTGGGCTGTTACAAGCCCGCTCTAGTAGGTCTCGAAACTAGGCTATAACTAAGGCGACATGTTACTTCACATCCTCTCAGAGCCTCTAGATGACGACAACCTAACATGTACATAATGCTAAAAATTCTATATGCTCATATCCCTAACAGATAACAAGACATATCAATAGACAACAATCACCTCTAATAGAATAGTAATACAATAAACATGGAACTGATACATGCTAACATACAAAGACATGTCATCATTTCAACAGGATATCTACCTAAACATGCTCAAAACAGAAAACACATAAAGTATCAGATACAATCAATAATGACGGGTACTGGGTCCACACAACCCAAGTAAGAATTCCTTACCTGAACAATGATACAGAATAGTAGTTGACTGGTGCAATTTCGCTACTAATATGTTGAACAGTAATTAACTCTAAGTTAACTCGTGCTAAGTACACTCAGAATCACTAAATATACCGGTAGGGAATTGTAGCAAGTAATAAGTATATAAATTTATCGATCCCATAGAGAATTTGAAGCGAAATGATTTATATTAAAGGTAAAAAACATAAAAGACACAAACTGATTGAGAAAAGTTTGTTTGGTTTATGCAGAATGTTAAAAGAATAATGTAGACACTAATGCTGACACTTATGCAAATGCAGATGCTAATATAAATCTAAGTTGCTTGACTTAATTTGTGATTTTCGACTGAACACAAACGCGTTTCTTGGTGATGCGGAATTCATGCTACCCAACCTCACAATGCTTCTGCATTTGTGGATGTAGTGCCCAGATTCAGCTGCAGCGCTACATGATTAAGTTCCGGGTTTCGCATGCGCTAGCGGGGTTACTTTGAAACTCCCATTGCTTAGCACGACAGATTCTTCATGCAATACTAACGTAACCTGTTGGGTATTCTGCCAGGTTCCTCTTCCGGTCAGCTGGAGGCTAGCATACGTGGGTAGCGAGCCGACGTATACCTAATTTAATTACAACATTATAAATTCGATCACCCACATATGAGTTGTCTCAATTCCAATTATTCATGCTACTTAATTTAATGAAAATGCAAACTAAAGGAGACATATGCTGATAATTTATCTAAGCAAGATAAGTTGTCATGAGAAAATGAACACATACTGGACTAAACTCCAAGCTCCCTTCCGAAATACTTGGTTCCAACCTGCCGGTACAATGCCCGTAGGTTTCCTGCTAGGCACCATTCGTACGTATGCAACTAGTGAGGAGGTTATTCCTAACTCCCCTCTAAAAAGTGCTCAGTATAAGCATAAACTTACTTAGTGAGAGTAGGTGGCCTAATCCCTTAACATCCCCTTTTCCAAGGTTGATGCAAAGCACCTCTAAGTGGATTGGCAATCGACTCAGAGTAATTAAAACAACCGTTGATCTTATTCGTACTCCCTTAATCTTGATTTTTGACTCATAGCTAGAATATACGACTTGCTAACTTTCTTTTAATTAACCTACGCATACAAGTTGCAGGAGATCAAGTCTGAACAAAATAATTGTAGATTTATTTAAGAAAGAAACGACTATGCTGTGAACAATGAACTAAGTATAAAAGATGCAGAATACAATAACAAATAAACAAGCTATCTATGGGGTAGAGATTCAGTCAGCATTGTTGTCAATGACGTCCTTATCTACTACACCTCGCTGGTACGCAGTTCTTTAGGGCCTACAGATGAACGACGGCCACCTGGATCTCTAGTGAGACCCTGACGTATGGGAACTCATCAATGGTAGCTTCCCCTCCAGCTGACACACCTTCTCCTTCGATTCTTCTTCCTTTTATAGCCGTCCAAGGTTTCTTGTTGACCATGTTCTTTTCGAATATTCTCCCTTAAGAGTATCGATTTGATTGTTGATCGTCTTTTTCTTTTTCCTTTTCTGTTCTCAATCATCCCTTGCTTGATTGCGATGCTAATAGCACATATGGCCAAATAAATGGCTAATTGCGCTTCTTTTATGTATTATGCTATTCGCTTGCTTTTCTTTTATTTGTTTAGCATGCGTTTTTAAGGAATAAATAGTGCTATTATTTAGCGCTATCAGTAGTAATTGCTCATTGAGTTGTAGATACCAATCACAAAAAACACCTAGATAGATAACTCTAATAAATTAATTGACAATTAATAAATAACTTGTCATCAAAACAAAAGAAACACACAGAGCAAGTTTTACCCAAAAACCCGAACGACAGAGTAGTGTTCGGTAGAAGTCTAAGATGAACATTCGGTAGAAATCTATTGGGATAATTGGGTAGAAGTCAATTGGGATAATTGGGCAGAGATCGATTCAGATAATTTAGCAGAAATGATTGTAACTGCCCAGATGTCTGTTCCAGTTTCCCAGGTATGTTTGATTCAGTTTTCGGTTGTTCGATTGGGCCGTTAGGGCTTTTTAACCCGGAAGGGCATTTTGGTCATTTTGCTCTTAGGGCTGGCCTTGTGAGATCTTAGGGTTCCGAGGCCGTTTCTGACTTTTTCTGAGGTTTGGTTGGTTGTTGGTTGCAGGTTCTCGAGAATTACGAAGTTGTTAGGGTTTCTGGAGGCTTTTCGGTTATTTGTAAATTAAAGATCTAAATGTGTTTCTTGGAGGTTTCGAACCCCTGACCTCAAGGGGGGTTTGGAGGCTTGGATTTAATTAAGTATTTAGATGCGTCAGCTGGGACTCGAAAGGGGAAAGCCCTGGGAAGGGGCTTTTGTCGCCAAACCTAAGTTAATTAAAAGAAAAAAGAAAAGGGAAATACGTATTTGGCTCTCCTTCCCTTTGTCGCACGCAGAAGCTTCATCCCTTTGCCGATTCTTGCTTCTTCTTCCCCACCTCGTTGTCGTTTATCCAAGCTCAAGATTGAGACCAAGTGCCATCCGAGACCACCATTGTTGTTCTTGGGGGTGCCGCAACTTCTTGATCTTCTTGGGAGAGTGATGACCATCACTTTGATCCTTCTCCTTGGGTAGCCGCAAGCCCTAGCTCAAGCGGCTTGGCCGAGAGTTGTTTTGCAAGCTTTTGTTGAAGTTGTGTAGTCGATTCTCACCAAACTATCATCCCTTGCAACCGAATCTTCTTAGATGAGTTTTCCCCTCCTTGGTCGAGAGTCTAATGTGGCTGGTTGGTTGTTTTCTAAGCATTTCTTTGTTGTTTTGCAAGCTCCGATCGAAGTTGAGAGAGTTCCCGCATCAAACCCTAGCAACCGTGAGTAGAAGCCAAGTCGAGCACACTCCCGAGGTGAGTTCCTCCTCCTAGCCGAGAGCATGGTTGGTGTGGTTGGGGGTGTGTTGTTTGTTTTCCGACGAGCTAACGGGTGTTTTTTTCTTGTTGAGGTGAAGCCGAGTAGGTTCCCGGAAGTTATTGTGAGAAGGCCGAGTTTAAGCCCTACCCGAGAGCTCCCTTGTACATTCCCAAGAAGCTTGGCCGAGAGCTTGTGGGGCTTGTTAGGTAGCTTCCCGGCTCCTGTTTTCTCTTGGTTTAGTTTAGTGATAGCTAGTTAGATTATTAATATATTTTGGTATGTTGCTAGGTTGTGTGTCTCTGCAGCTCAAGGAGCATTGCATTTTATTTTCTGCTTGTTACCAGGTAAGGATTTCTTACTGGGGTTGTGTGGGCCCTAAGAAACACTTTAATAGCACATGTATATTATGCAAGTATGTATGACCATTCTAGTGGATAGGATCGTTGTTTCTGATTTGTCGGCATGTCTGTTGACTTATTCATGTGCCCTGTTTATGTTCTGTAGAGCCATGCTAGGGATTTTCTTACTCTAGCATATTCATGTTTCATGTTTATGTTCTGTAGAGCCATGCTAGGGATTTTATACTCTGGCATATCCATGCTTCCTATTTATGTTCTGTAGAGCCATGTCAGGTTTGTGTTGTCATTGATTTCTGTCTGGTCGGATTTTTAGCTAGTATTGATGTGCCTAGGAAACTGTTAGGAGCTGTTAGTGCAGGTCTCGCATGGGTAAGACCCCGAAGGGCACCAATGCGTTGTCAGTGTGTGTAAGTCCCCGATGGGCATCACACTGTTGCGGTATGTGTAAGTCCTTGATGGGAATCATAGTGCATCTAGGAAATGTAAGACCTTGTCGGGCAGCTTGTGAACCTAGTAGGAGTAAGTCCCCGATGGGCATCCTTGTGCTTAAGCAGGTATAAGACCCTGATGGGCTTCCGTGTATTGAGTAGGTGTAAGACCCTGATGGGCATCCTCGAGCTTAAGCTGGTGTAAGTCCCCGATGGGCAACCTTGAATGTTGCTTGAGTAAGACCCTATTGGGCGTCATCGCGCTTAAAAGTGAGTAAGTCCCCGATGGGCCTCACCAGGTATAAGACCCCGATGGGCATCTTTGTGTTGTGTTGGTGTAAGACCCCGAAGGGCATCCATGTGTTCTAGTAGGTGTAAGACAGTAACGGCCCAGTTTTCTATCCTGGTTCTCGAGGAGCTTCCGGTTCAGATTCAGTGGTTCGGTTGGGCCGTTAGAGCTGTTTTGACCCTTAGGGGTATTTTGCTCCCCGGGCAGGATTTGTGGATTTTCAGGGCTTCGAGGCAGCTCCTGCCTTTGTTGAGGTTTGTTTGTTGGTGGCTGCGAGTCTCAAGATGTTTGGGCTATTCGTTTGGGAGTTCGGTTGTGATTTGGGTTTTGGGCAAAGTGATGGTTGTATGGGTGTTTCCTTTGGGATTCGAGCCATGGCCCTTAGTGTTGATTTGGGAGGTTGATTTAAGTGAGTTTTATTGATTGGAGAAGGTTGCTTCAGTCGGGTCTCGAAGGAGGAAGCCGGGAAATGGGATTTTAAGGATTTTAAGGGTATTTAAAAATTGGATAAAATGGATAAGTTTGGATATTTTTTGGATAAGGATGGAAAAATAATAAAAGAGAAAAAAAAGAAAAGGAAAAATTTCCCATTTTTCCCCAAAATCCCCATTTTCCCATTTTTTCCATTTTTTTTCCTTTCTCTCTCCTCCAACCCGAGCACCCCCCTCCCAGCTCGAGCCAGCCCTAGCTCGCCGCCCAGCTCACCCACGCCCGAGCCAGCCCGAGCTCTAGCCGCCCAGGTCTTGCCGAGCCCAGCCCCAGCTCGTCCAGGCCGTCCCCGCGTCGCTCAACCCTCGCCCAGACCCGCGTCGCCCGACCTCGCCCTTGTCCGTGTCGCCCCAAGATCTTGTCGCCGAGCCAGCGCCACGATCGCGCGCGTCGCCCAGCCCCCGCGATCAAAGCCGCGGCCACCCCAGCGCCAGAGCTCGTCGTCGCGTCGCGTCGCCTCGCGCACGTCCCTGTTGCTTGCCGAGCTCGCACCCGCGCGCCGTCCTCTATCCTGAGCCGCGCCGCACGCCGTTGCCCTGCCGAGCTTGAGCCCGCTCCCGCGTGCCCTTGCCTCTCCCCAACTCGCCCGCGCGCAGCCTCCGCGCCCCAGCGCTTGCGCCCCAGCTGCGCCCAGCCTGCCGTGTTGTGTGTTGGTTGGCCCGAGCCTTGTGGCTTCTCGGATGGTATTTCCCGAGTCTTTTCTTCGTTGGGCCCTGATTTGTTGGTTGCTGATTATGGATTTAATTGGGGTGTTTTATTTGATGTATAGGCTGTTCGGGTTCGATTAGAGGCTCGAGGATTGCTTGGTTGATTTATAATTATTTTTCTACTTGTTCCAGGTAAGGATTTCTTACCGTGGTTGTGTGGACCCTGCGATATATCATGATTGTACCTTGTATGTTTGCTGATTGTTATGAGCATGATATTGATAGGGTAGCTTTGTTTAATCTCTTGCTAGCATGTTTGCCTGATTTTACATGTTAGTGCCATGCTAGGTTTGTTCTTCCAGCATGCTTATGATTCCTGCTTAAGTTTGTAGTATCATGCTAGGTAAGCGTCTTTGATGTCGGATATTGCTTGCTAGCCAGGAATCATTTTACTCTGTACTCTTATATAGAGTTGTAGGGTTTGTCATCATCCAGAGGCTGAGAGCGGACATAACGTACTTTGTCCCCACCGGTCGGGAGTAAAGCGAAGCATTGCTTCAGGGGTTGAGAGCGGACATAACGTACTTTGTCCCCACTGGTCGGAAATAGAGCAAAGCATAACATACATTGCTTTTTCTCCCCCTCCGTGCACCCAATGAGAATTAGCTACCTCATTGGCGTATGCCTAGTTTGTAGCCTGCTAGAGCGGAACCCTGCCAACGGTGTAAGCCTACCTTGGCCGGTTCTTAGCTTCAGGTCGGTGGCTCAGGCTGCACAGATGAGTGCCGAAGGCCTCGCAATACTGTGATTAGTGACACCGCTTCCGAGTCATAGGCATGCGTACCTGGCCCGCGTAGTTTGCCCTTAGGCCCCCGCATTTACGCCGGTTGCAGCAGCATGCAGTGTGCGCGCACACGCGTTAGTTGCCGGTTCGAAGAGCTCCCCCGGGCTAACGTTCGTGAGTACACCATTCCTTCCAGTTTAGAGCCAGACTTCGGGTACTCTCCCGTAAGTCCAGATTAGTAGCAAGGGCAAGGAGGCCCTTGAGGACATCCTTGGGATCAGTTTTTGAGCTGAACAATCCCTCGAGTGAAAGATACCTCGGTGATGTCCCAGGATTGGTCAGGATAACCAATCATTAGGCCGGAAGTAGGAGACTTCCGATGACTCAAGATCTTGCATTATGAGCTCGTTGAGCTATGATCTGTGTTGATAGCTCTTTGCTTGAATGTTGAGGTGCTAGATGACTGATGTATCGTATTGTACCCCGGTTGAGGATTCTTACTGAGTATGTTTATACTCACCTTTATTTATCTTTCAGGTAACTTGGAACAACACCAGAAGGGCTAGCGGAGGGAGCTGATTGATCATGGGAGCTGCCGACACTCTGTCATTTATTATTGCATTGTTTATTCAGCATGTAGATGGACATGAGTCCTAGGGGAACATTGTTTAAAAAGTTGTTTAAATTGTATTGTATGTTTTATAAACACTGGCCAGGTTGTTTTAATTGTTGATTATGTTTTAAGGGTTCCCCCTTCTCGTATGTTTTGAAAGGATTTTAAATATGAGCACTAAACCGCTTGTTATCATATTTAACTTGCATGCTGAGTGAGAACCCCGGTTTAGGGCCGTGTTTCGGGTCGGGTTAGTCACAAAGACCCAGATGGGCATCCAAAATGTAAACTGAATGTCGGTTGCGGTAGTAAGTCCTTGAATAGGCAAGTTCTAGAATGACGGTTAGCCTGAGCCAGGTTCTTTCTTCTGTGCTCGTATTTGGTTGCATGTATGTGTGCTATATGATTGGTTTTTCGTATTGTACCCCTGTTGGGGATTCTTACTGAGCGACTCGTTGCTCACCCTTATTTTTCTGTGGTTTTCCACCAGGTAACTTGGGACCAAGACTGAATGGCTAGGAGGATGCTGCTGGATGATCATGGACAGAGTACTCTGAGTCGTGTCGCGTCTGTTCTTAATTCTTTTGCATGGAGCCCTTAGGTGGACTTTGTTGTATTTTTTAACATTGAGTTATTTGCTTCGGTTTCTTGTGTTAAACTTGTTTGAAGGTTTCCTTTTGCAAATAAACGATACTCTGGCCAGAATTGGTCTTGTGGGAAACGAATTCCTAGCAAGCAAACTCTGAAGGGCAGCGAACATCACACACGCTCGCTGACTGGCTCAAACCCAAGGCAACAGCAACCAACTCTCTTGGAAGCAACACCCAAGGGAAAACTCAACCGATCGGACCACCAATCCGGAACTAACATAACTTACTCAACCGCCGAGGGAGGGGTCAACTCCCAAACTTCCTGGCTAGGAACAAGACCTCAGGACAATGCCCTCCGGCTAGAACCGAACTAGCTCTTGAAACAACAAGAGGACCAAACCTTGGCCAAACACTCACAAGAGGCCGAACAACCCTTACTGCAGCCTCTAGAACACCATCCTAGAGTCCGCCTAATCGGACAAACAATCGCTTCTAAGCAAATGACAAACTTTTCCCTCTTGCTAGCACCACTACCATCAACTCCAAGACTACGGAGAAATCGACAACTCCCGGAGGAAACGGCTCTTACAAGCAAACAACCAAAGGACAGAGAGAGCTCCACATACACTCACCGTGTCTTGCTCTACTAAAGCAACAACATCTAAATCTCACGGGGCAAGAACAGGGGGTCCACCACAGATCGAACCTCCAAATGCCAAACGGGGCAACTCTCAACATCCCGGAAACAGAAAGACAACCAACAGGGGCACTAACCACTCGCCCCACGAGCGTAACTAACTTCTAGCAGCTCCATCCATACCTTGGTCAACACCAAGCATCAAATTGCCACCACACCGGAACCAATCCGGACTCTACTCCAAACAAACACTAGCTTGCTAGGCTACCAAGACTGCCAACAACTCACCCGGCTACAAACTACTACTACCCAAACTTGCCAACCAAAACTCACTACTGGGCTCGACCGAGCTCGAGAGAGCTCTCCACAACCTAGGGTTCATTGGCAACCCTCGACACACACTGTCGACAAACGAGCTAACAACCAACTACCTGAACAAACAACTCCATTTTCCAGCATCACAACCATGCTGGCCAACTCCAACTCCTTGGGAACCAAGAGGACCCGAAACGCTACCGAATGCGTCATCCTCCTGCTCAAACATCAACCACAACAAAGCTTCTACCCAAGGAAAGGATCCGAACAACTCTCTTAGAGAATGCGATCAGAAACTGCGCGGCTTTGCTACGACTGCTCTTGTTCAGTTTCCAACTGAACTCCAACCAAAGGAACACTAAGAGTTCCATCTCCACACGATACTTGAAGCTGTGGCAACCATGCTCTACCAAAGCATAACCATGCCAAACCGAACTTACTTTATACCAAGCCTCTACCAAGGGTGCTTATCCATAAGGCGTCCAAATCCTCTCACAAAGCATCAACTCATCTCACCTCATAGGCAACCAGCTCATCTCATGAGCATCCAACTCAGGGTCCCTCTGCTGGACCAAACTCGCATCTACGATGCTCAACCCTCCTCAGATTTAGGCACTCGAAGGTAGTTGACCGCACTACCCACCACAAAGATCTCTTGGCCTTAACACTAGCGCGATACTCACGCGCACTAACATTTACCAACCGACAACCTGCTGACTTACTCAACCCCCAGTAACACTAGAAAGAGGCTCCGGCTCCTCTCGAGCATCCTTTCACTTGTAGTCCATCGACTACCACTAAACTAGCCCTCTTGCACGACCAAAACAGGTGCAACTGCCATAAACGGATCCAAAGGCTAAAGGTGTAAAGACCCGACCCAAAAGGGGCTCTAAATGGGCCTTTACCCCAAAGCATGTATTCAAAATAAAAGACAATATGCAACATGATTTCGGATTCCAAGTAAAAACAGAAACGTTCAACAATCAAAACAATTTACTCTAAAACCTGTCCCTGTTTCCAAGCACTGCTTCAGATAAATACATTTCTAAAAGCATACTCGATCGAGAGATTTATTTAAACCATTCAAAACCTTCCACAAGTACAACTATGCTGGAATCCATAAAACATAAGAAAACATCCTAGGGCTCCGTGCCCGTCTACATGCATTCAGGGGAAATAACAAAAGTCAAGAGTTATGATATAATAAAATGGTCAGAGATGACAGCAGGTGCCCATGATCATAGCTCCCCCTTCAGTCATCCTGTCTCGCTCCTTGGTTACCTGTGGAAACCACAAAATAAGGGTGAGTAACGAATTACTCAAGAAGAATCCCCAACCGGGTACAATACGATGCACATGGTCATCAAGATGAGTGTATGCAAGCTATGAATATAAACACAGAATAGAGCACATAGCTTAGCCCACACTTGGGCCTCGGATGCCAACTCGTGGTCTTAGTCCTGAAACAAACCTCCACACAAATCGTCCTATACGAGAAACAAATCCCGACCTCAGCCTGTCTATTGTCGAATGAAAGGTACACTAGCTCAAGATCCCGAGGAGCTCTCCGGTTGGCGCTGTAATGAGCGTAAGCATGCACCGCGTGCTCTTTGCGACTATGGGGTGCCGGGTCTAGTGGCAAGCCGCCCAAGTCTAGTCACCACGCCTAACTAAATCTCCGGATCGGTGTCACCGACATAGGGTGTGAGACTCGACACGTGAACTATGTCACCTGAACCACCGCACTGAGGCTAAGGAACCGGCCGTGGTAGGCTTACACCAGAAGCGGTCCTTGCCCTAACAGTGGCAATCAAGGGCTACGGCCGAACACGCCGAGGACGCGCCGATCGCCGAGGACGAGGCAATGCCAAGTCATCATCCCGACCGCTGGGGCATTTAACATCGCCCACCCTCACCCAAGATTGCGGGGCCTACCGGTCGGGTTAGCTAAACCCTAACGGGGTCCAGGACGAAGAATCGCCTCTCGACGCCCCCGCCATGGATGCAAGATACTTTATGCATCGGGCCCCGATGATGCTACCTACCTCAATTCTAACCCGCCTTAACAATCAAAGAAACAATCCAATACGTGCTCAAAAGAATACAAAGAGACCTAGCATGGTACTACGAACGAGAATGATTATGAGCATGCCGAATCGGAACAACCTAGCATGGACCAACATGAAAGAACAACATACGAAGTCATGCCATCGAGAATTGTAACAAAGCACCTAAACTATACATGCTGATAATCACAAACAAACATACAACATCAATCACATAGAACATCGCAGGTCCACACAACCCCTGTAAGAAATCCTTACCTTGGTCTGAGACTTCTACACACAAATTCCTAAGCCGCAAAACACTCCCGAGCTAGCTATCGAGAACCTACAAACATAGAAACAATCACAACCATAGCCCTAAAAATATAATAAAACAGTGAGGCTCGGCTCGGGAGCACTCACACACACGCACGACGACACGAGGTCAGGCGCCGCTTGGCGGGCCGATGCGCTGGATCGGGCGCTGGGCACGTGGACACGGCGAGGGCGCGCGACACGGCGGCGAGCGCACGGCGCGAAGCGTCTCGTCTCGCTGGCTGAACGCAGCCTGCGCGCGGCGGGTCGCGCGCGCGAAGCCGGCGTCGCGACGGCGAGCGACGGCGTCTTTGGCGTCGCGACGGCGCTCGCTCACCGATCTGGTGCGACGACGACGACGACGTCTTTGGGCGTGGCGACGAGCGTCGCTCTCGGCAGATCTGGCGCGCGCACGACGACGACGGCGGCGTCTTTGGCGGTGGTGCGCGGCGCGCGCGAGCTCGGCTGCTGCGCGATCAGGGCGTCTGCGCGACAAGCTGGCCGGCTGAGCGAGCGGTGGAGCTGCTTCTCGGCCGGATCTGGTGCGGCTGCTGGTCTGGGGTGCTCCCTTCGACTGGCTGCACCAAACACACACACACACCTTCTTTACTCTACATTCAGCCAACGAGAACAGTCAATCGAGGAGATGAAGGAGATGAAGACTTACCCTTAACGATGATTAGATCTCGAGCCAAAGGAGGTGAAGAAATCAAAGAAGGGGCTAGGAGAGCTTGGCTTGGGTGGCTAGGAGAATGGTGAAGAAGAAGGGCAAAGACCTAACTCATTTTCATTTAGCCAAAAACACCAAACTCCAAGGATCCAAGGCTAAGAAAGATGTGATGCAGAAAGAGCAACAAGATCTCTCAATAGCTCATCTGGCACGCATCCCCACAAGCTTCCCTAGAGACCCGGGTTCAAAACCCAGCTGCAACACATTTTCCTTTCTTTTACTTTTTGCACCAAACCTTGCTCAAACCCTTCCACAAAGCCTCACAAACCTACATAAATCCAACCAATATTTTAGCAATTAGAAAAGACATAAACAGCCCTGACGGCCCGACCAAATTACCAAAATACCCCTTGGGCATACCTGGAAGACCGAAGTGAAAAACTAGGCCGTTACAATATTCCCTCCTTTTTATGACTTTCGTCCTCGAAAGTCCTTAAGACTGGAACAGCTCAGGATAATGCAATCTCATCTCGTCTTCCCGCTCCCAAGTGGCTTCCTTAGAGCTCTGACTCCTCCACTGAACTTTTACCAACCGAATCTCGCGATTACGCAACGTCTTAGTCTCGAATGCAAGGATCCCCACTGGCTTCTCCTCGAAGCTCAAATCCTCATTCACCTCAAGTGCTACTACTACCAAATCCACATCTTACTACCAATGGGGCCAGCAAGGTCACAACCTCAAGTGACAAGAACTCTGGCTAGGCATACCATGCCTATGTCATCTCATCAAACCGAAGGCTCACGGCCTACACTAGCATCTCCTCATGATGCTCAACAATGCTCTGGCCGGCTCTCTCAACATGCAGCAGCTAGTCCTACTCTAGGGGCTTACCAAAAGGAGAGTGCTCAACTCTACCAAACAACTGAGGTAACCACCAACGGATCCAGTCCGAAGGGAACACTGCTCGCTGCACCCTTAACCACAGGGTTCCGACTTACTGGCTACAAACAACAACACTTTACAGGAGCACAAAGAGCTCTGATACCAACTGTAACGACCCGACCCGAAAGGGGTTCTAAAATAGGCTGTTACCTCAATGCATGCATTCAAATCTACAGAAAATTTGCAATATGGTGTTCGGATTCTAAGTAAAAACTAAAACATAAAACATCCATTTAAAAAGTCAACATAAAATTCCTGAAACTTGTCCCTGTTTCCAAGCACCTGTTCCAAGACAAATACCTTTACAAAACTCACTCTGATCTGATCTTTATTTAAAACATACAAGCTTTGCAATAGTTACAACAATGCTAGAATCCGGAAATACATTCAGAAAACACCCTAGGGCTCCGTGCCCAACTACATACATTCAAAGGACATTTAAAACATAAACATAAACAAGACTCAGAGTTGAACAACGAGTTTCCATGATCACAACTCCTCCTCCAGCCATCCTGTCTCGCACCATGGTTACCTGTGGAAAAACCACAGAAATAAGGGTGAGTAACAAATTACTCAAGAAGAGAATCCCCAACCGGGTACAATACTTAAAACATCTCATTTAGCACACCGACATGCAATCATACAATGACTTAGAGCAAAACGGTAGGTTTAGGCTATGTGCTAACACTAGAGCTAGCCTATCAAGGGCTTTCAACTACAGCCTATCCTAGGTTCTACACCTGGATGCCCATTGGGGTCTTACACAACCTAGGATACAATGACACAATGATGCCCATCGGGGACTTACACACAAGGATGCCCATCGGGTCTTACACATACGGATGCCCATCGGGTCTTACACCTCTAGCTATCAATGCCGCCCAACGGTCTTACACATCTAGGATGCCCATCGGGTCTTACACCAGCTAAACAATGATGCCCATCGGGTCTTACACATACGGATGCCCATCGGGTCTTACACCTCTAAACATTGATGCCCATCGGGTCTTACACATACGGATGCCCATCGGGTCTTACACCTCTAGCTAACAATGTCGCCCAACGGGTCTTACACACCTAGGATGCCCATCGGGTCTTACTCCAGCTAGGATCACCGAGATGCCCATCGGGTCTTACACTCTTAAGCGACCTCATGATGCCCATCTGGGCTTACACACAAGGGAACAAAGGCAAAGGCCCATCGGGACTTACCTACATTATGGATCACCCGCCTAGCACTAACATGGAACTATCGAATATAACAGAACAAGAATATGCCAAGATAAAAGGCCCTAGCTCAGAATTAATATAATGAAACACCAAGACAACACAAACAAACACGAAGCAAGAGAAAACATGTAACCTATCCACTAGAATTTCATACAATCACAATATATGGCATACTATCAATTATTCGCAGGGTCCACACAACCTCGGTAAGAAACCCTTACCTTGCCGGAAGGCAACAACACACAAGAAACCTAAGCTGCGATCGAACCCGAGCAACCTAAAGCGAACGTAACAAACACATCAAAAATCACAACCCATAGGCCTAAATATAATAAAATAATAGGGCTCGGCTCGGGAGCAATTCACGAGGCGCGGCTGAAATGTGAACGAGCCAATCGCACGGCGAGGGCAATGGCTTGGCGCAGGGTCGGGCGCTGGGCGCGCCACACGGGCGCCATGGGCGCTGAAGCCGCGCGCTAGGGCACGGCTGGGCGAGCAGGGCGCTCGGGCTCGGACGCAAACGCGCGGTCGAGCTGCAGGGAGGCGAGGGCGCGCGGGCGCGACGCGACACGACGGCTACAAGACGCTCGATCTGGCACGAGGAGGCTCGGATCTGGGCGGCACGGCGAGGACGGGATGAGCGGCACTGTGCGGCCGGGCTGGGCGACGCGACCTGGCTGGGCTAGGCTCGGGCTGGGGAGAGAGAGAGAGAGAGAGAGAGAGAGAGAGAGAGAGAGAGAGAGAGAGAGAGAGAGAGAGAGAGAGAGAGAGAGAAAAGGGGATTTTGAAAAAAAAAGAAAAGGGAAAATGGGAAAATAAAAGGAAAATGGGGATTTAATCTCTTTTTCCATCCTTATCCAAATTAAAACCTTAAAATCCCATTTCTCGGCTTCCTCCTTCGAGACCCGACTGAAGCAACCTCTTCCAAAAAAATAAAACTCACTTAAATTCAACTCCCAAATCAACACCAAGGGCCCGGGCTCGAATCCCAAAGGAAGCACACAACCAACCATCACTTTGCCAAAAACCCAAACAACAACCGAACTTCCAAACGACTAGCCCAAACATCTCGGGACTCGCAACCAACAACAATCAAGCCTCGACAAAGGCAGGAGCGACCTCAAAGCCCTAAAATCCACAAAATCCTGCCCGGGGAGCCAAAAGACCAAAATACCCCCAAGGGTCAAAACAGCTCTAACGACCCAACCAAACAACCAAATCTTGACCCGAAGGCACCTCGAAAACTGGAGTAGAAAACTGGGCTGTTACAATTGGTTCCTGCCCCAATAGCCAAGGATGTGATGTAACATGTCACCCCCGACAATACCTAGTTTGTAGCCCTTTTAGGCGGGGCCCTGATCATAGTGTAAGCCTGCTATAGAAAGGGTCTTAGCTTAGGGCAATAGGTGTGAACTTGGTGACTCAAATCGCTGGTGAGGGCCTCCATGATCGTGATTTAGTGGTAACCTTTTCCTTGGTTAGGCATGTGGACTTGACCAAGTCAGTCTGTGTAGGCCTACACTTGACTAGTTTGCAGCATCATGCTGTGTATGCGTACACACACTGAGTTCCAGGTAGATGACTCACTTAGACTGGTGTCGTCAGTACACCAGTAAAGTTTAAGTTGTTTTTCTTTAATGTCGCGTTGTGTTTAGGTGAGTGTCTTAAGGGCCTCATGAGGAAGTCATGTAACGAACTCATGACCAGTTATTGAGCTATATCGAGATGATTTATAATATGTATTTGGCTAGCATGTTGATTTATACCTTGTGCATTGTACCCGTGTTGGGGGAGTTCTTACTAAGTATTCTTTTATACTCACCCTTACCTGGTTCTTCCACTAGATAACCAGGAACACCATCGAGGCGGTTAGCTAGGAGATGCTTGAGAAATCATGGTTGAAGCTGTTGTGTTTTTTCGAATAGTTGATAGGATAGATGTTATTTCTTTCATTCAGTTACATGCTAGGTTTTAAACTCTTGTTATTTCTTTTCGAAATTGTTGTTAACTCAAGGGCATGACTACTGTAACTATTATTTGTTTAATCGAATTTGTTTTAGAACTTCCTTAACCAATAGCTTTTATTTGTTAATTTATTTGAAATAAAATGTAATAGTAGTAGTTATCTTAAGTTTTGAATTTGATTTTTTTTTTTAATAAAAAAATTGCATGTTTGTAACTATATATGTGTCAGCATGGAGTAGGAATCGTAGTATAAATTATGGGTTCTTACATTGATAACTTCAATCAATGCAACATATAATTTTTGAGAAGTGCATATAAAGTCTTCAGTCAATGTCACAAACAATTTTTAATCAATGTCACCAATATTCTTCAATCATTATAGTCTTTAATTATTGCCACAGATAGTCGGATAATCTTCAATAATAGATGGTTAATGACAAGTCCCCAAGGGGTGGCACAATGGTTTAAGACTTGGGCTTTGAAGGTATGCTCCCTTCAAGTCCTAGTTTTAGAATCACCTGTGACATTGCTCTTCGATGTTTCCTGGTGCCTGACCTAGGGACGAGCGTGGTTACCCCTGTTTCAAAAAAAAAAAAAAGAGTTTAAGAATTTTTTTTTTTTTTTTTTATAAAAAGTCCTATCCATTCACGAGCCATTGATCTCAAAACTGAGGGGTGTTTGTTTGCCATATTTATAAATGATTTACTAATTCTTCCTTGAAAAATTACGTCCAAACAAGTTTTTGTAACTACTAAAAAATAACTTATCATTTTTTACTATTAAAAATAATTCCTTATTTCTAACCACTCATTTTTAGTCATTTATTTAAAACTATTCAATATAACTCTTCATTCCAAACTTTTCATTTCTAGTCAATCAAATTAACTCATTTTTAACCATTATTTTCTTAACTATTCAAAATAATTGTTTATTTTAAATTACATCCAAATAAAGTTTTCACTCTAACTCTTCTATAAAAAAAACACATTCAAATAAATTTTTGACTACAACTCACAATTTTTAATACTCAGAACAACTCATCATCAAAACTTCCTCCTGTTTAGGTACTAAAAACTAGATCCACCCAATCTTGAAAACTGAAGACCAAAAATGAGAAATAAAATTAAGGAGTTTGGTCAAAAGTGAAGCAAAGTAATGAAAAACTGAAATCAGGACGGAAGGAAGAAAAATAATGTATTGTTGTTTTAAAAAAAAGAAAAAAGGAAAAAAGAATGAATAATTTTATTTAGAGAAGTGCAAATTGAAAGAATTCACGATCTAGAATTGAGCGGTGTGTCCCGATTCACTGCCCGCAAGCTGGTTCAGTCTCACTTTCCCGGGAGAAAAACCAAGGGCAGAGAGTTTTCCTAGGGTTTTGGATAACGAAGTTCTCCGTCGATCGAAGATGACTCAATCCGGAAAATTGATGCCCAATCTCGATCAGCAGAGCACCAAAATGCTCAATCTTACTGTGTTGCAGAGAATAGATCCTTTCATTGAAGAAATTTTGATCACCGCAGCCCATGTGACGTTCTACGCCTTTAATATCGAGACAAATCAATGGGTTTGTAGTCCTAAATCTTGCTATTTCCTTCTCGTTTAGGTTTTTGTGGAATTCATGGTTTTCTCTATTCATCTGTTGGGCGAATGCAATTGATGGTATATCTGGGTTTTTTCGACTGTTCTCACATTTCTTAATCTCTTATTGTATGGTTGCAGAGTCGCAAGGATGTTGAAGGATCACTTTTCGTTGTTAAGAGGTTTTTCTCATGACTTTTGTTTTTAGAATCCTGGGTATAGGCTTGCTTTGTAGTTGTTTGGCTCTAATCTCCTGATGTTCATATACGTGTCTTCTTGTTTCAAGAAATGCTCAACCTCGGTTCCAATTCATTGTGATGAATCGTCGCAACACGGGTTAGTAATGCCATTTTTATTATCTTTAAAGAGTGCAATGCCTTTTCAATTAGAAAATATTATCTTCTCAATCTAGTCATTGTCATCCTCTAGTGCTGGCTAAAAATAACTTACAGCAGGTTATAAAACCATCACATGTATTGGCATGGTAAATGAGAATGGTCAAGACAAAGCTTCTGCTTATAACTTGCAATTTGCTATCTTTTCATTGTAGGGAAAAATGTTTATCGTGTTTGTGTAAACATACAATTTATGATTTTTAATAGGCAAGCTAATAAGTGAAAATGGCATCTTGGATGTTGTAAAATGTATTATTAGTTTTGTTCTCACAACAAGATTTCTAATTTTGGTTAAGTTACATGTGATCAATATGGATAACATTGAATACAACTCTTGTATGCTCAAACCTTAACTTTTGATATGCCTGTTTATTTTAACTAGATAATCTAGTGGAGAATCTACTTGGAGATTTTGAGTATGAAGTGCAAGCTCCATATTTGTTGTACCGAAATGCTGCTCAAGAAGTTAATGGCATTTGGTTTTACAATCAACGGGAATGTGAGGATGTTGCAAACCTCTTCAGTAGGTATAATGCCTTCATTAATATCTTGTACAATATCAGAAAAGAATACAAAAGTCCCTATATGCCGTTGAAAATCATATTGTTTTTTTTTATTAAAATAAAGTACATGCACAAGAGGGATCTTCCATCATTTCTCTACAATATTCTGCCTTTACTGTGAAGCCAATAACTAGAGAGAACCTCGGTAAACAAAAAATAATATCTTTACGTTAGCACTTCTTCCTCTAGCTATGTTTCTATGTACAAAAAAGTGGTAAAATATTTCTTAATTCCTGAAGTCTGCATGAATTTGGGGCGAGGTAGCTAGATAAGGCTTTTCCATTTGCAATTTTTTTTCATTTGTATTTAAGTCTCTATAAATTAGTCGAAAGGGTTTTTCCCCCCACCATTTTGCGTATTAGAGCATTAGTGTGTAAGCTATGGTGATGTTCTTGCAAATATTTATGAGTGAGGTTTGTCATCACCCATGAACACAAATTATCTTTGCAAAAGTTGACAACCTCTTCAATTGTCTCTTCAGTTCAAGCTTAGCCTCTTCTTCTCTTATAAAAATCTCGACGTTATTTAGTTAATATTGGGATTTAATATCACTCTGAAGGGCCTCATTATACTCACAAATAGTTTGGAGCCTTAAATTGAATAGGTTGGTTACTAGTTCACTATGTTTGGTAGGTGGGTGGCTTTTTCACTACTTGACCATGGCTTGCTAGTTGTTAACATTTATACTTATAAACATATATACACACACACACACACGTGACTGTAAGTGCTCAACTCACGAGACATCTGCCAGATCTAGGACTATGACTACATAGCCATATGTAATGGTCTTGACTCTTTTTTTTTTTTAATTCATGAGTGTTGGTCAGCTTGCGTGCTCCTTGATTATTCTTATGAGACATACCGTCTGACCCTACAACATTTGAATATCAAGGAAACCTGTAGAGTAGTTGGCCACTATGAATTGAACCCATCACCTCTTAATTACTTATGACACTCTTGACCTCTAATTGTGAATCTCCAATCCTCGATCAGTTATGATAAGAATCAAGGCAAGCTTCACAGGGGAGGATCTTACCATTCATCATGAATATTATCTCTTGGAATGTGTGGCGATTAGGGGCAATGGATAAAAGAGCTCTAATCAAAGGTTTTATCCAAAAGTATAACCCAAGCATTATTGTGCTGCAAGAAACTAAACTTCCAAGCATCGATACATGGTTTGTTAAATCTTTATGGTTCTCGAGGGTCATCGGTTGGGCTGCTCTGGATAGTATTGGCTTTGTTTGGGGTATTCTTATTATGTGGAATAACATTGTCCTCAGTTCATCATCACTCTTCAAAGGTACATATAGTCACTGATGATTCAATTCTCTATTGCCGAAGGTTTTAGTTTCTGGTTATCGGGCATTTATGGTCCCTCTACTAATGAAAATAAATCTCCTTATTGGTCTGAATTGAATCTATTGATTGATCGGTGTTCAGGTCCATGGTTATTGGGAGGAAATTTTAATGTGATTCGATGGCCTAGTGAGAAATCTAATTTGAGATTTCCTACTCAGGATATGCAATTCTTTAATGATTTTATTAATAAAGCTGATTGGATGGATCCTCCTTTATCTAATGACTTGTACACTTGGTTCGACTATAGAGCGTCGCCCATCCTTTGTTGTCTGGACAAATTTCTCCTCTTAGATGATTTTCATTAGAAGTTCCCGGGTATTATTCAAAAGCATCTTGAGAGAGAAACATCGGACCATTATCCGTTACAACTCCCTTTCGATTTCAGAATATGTGGTTAAAGCCGTAAGCACAAGGACTTTCGCTCTATGTTTGATTATTGGTGGCTCAATACCCCCCCTCTGTGGTTGGCCGGGTCATGGATTCATTCAGAAGTTGAAAGGTTTGAAATCAATTCTTAAAGAATTAAACAAGAACATGTTTGGATGCATCAAGCAACAAAAAAATATTCTTCTGTTGGAGCTGGCTATTCTTGATGCTATGCAAGAGAATGGATGCTTAGATCCCATACATATTTTACAAAGAAGATCGATAAAAGCCTCTTTACTCGATCTTGCATCTAAGGAGGAAGCTCTTTGGAGGCAGTCTTGTAAGAAAAGATGCTTTGATGTGGGAGACATTGTGGCTGCTAGAAAAAAAGAAAAGCACCATTTTTGAAATTCTTTCCTCCAACGGAAATAAGTAATAACATGATTAACGATAAGGATATTGAAGACTAGTTTGTCAGTTTCTACTGCGAGCTGTTTACCGTTTTCTTCACACCAATCTTTGTTGGGATCCTATTGATGCTCGTCAAGCCAATTCTTTGGAAAAACCTTTCACTGACTAGGAGATATGGAATGCGATTAAGAACTTAGGTTCTAATAATTCTCCGGGACCTGATGGATACACTACCGAATTCTATAAAAATTCTTGGAACACCCTCAAAGCTGATTTAAAGAGTGTTCCAGGATTTTTTTAGGAATGGTGTGGTCAATGCTAGTATGAATGAGACTTACATTTGTTTGATTCCATAAATCATTGATGCCAAGAAAATGGGGGATTATAGGCCTATTAGTCTGACAACCTGTCTTTATAAGATTATCGCTGGAGTTTTATCTGAGAGGTTAAAAGCCATCCTCCCTTCTACTATCTCTCCCAACCAAGCGACATTTGTTGCAGGTCATCAAATTCTCGACCCTATCCTCATTGCGAACAAGATCATTGATGAATTAAAGCATAAAAAAAAGAAGGGCTTGCTCATCAAATTAGACATTTAAAAAGAATTTGACAAAGTTGATTGAGAATTTTTGGATGCAATCATGCAGGCAAAGGGCTTTTGAATCAGATGGAGGAAATGGATTTTGGGTTGCATCTCCTCTGCTAATTTTTCCATTTTGATTAATGGCAGACCTAGAGGGAAGATCTTACCTACCAGAGGTATTAGACAAGGAGATCCATTATCCCCCTTTCTCTTTATTCTCTTGATGGGTTGCTTTAGTAGGTCTGCACAAAGGGCTTTCATTGAAGGCATTTTTTCACCAATAGCGAGATAGATGTTCATCATCTACAGTTTGCCGATGATACTCTTCTTCTATCTAGTGTTGATCTTAAGAAGATGGATGAGCATATCAATATTGTGAGATTTTTTTAAATGGCATTGTGGCATAATATCAATGCATCTAAATCCGAAGTAATGGGTATCAATTTGGATGATTCATCCTTGAGGTTCATTGCTGATAGATATGGTTACAAGACCGGTTGTTGGCCTTTGTCATACCTTGGTTTGCCACTCAATGGGAAGCCTCGATCTTTTGAATTTTGGGGCCCGATGATTGAAAAATTTGAGAAAAGGATTTCCTCATGGAAATTCTCTCATATTTCCAAGGGAGGTAGATTAACCCTCATACATGCCACATTATTCAACCTCCCTACTTATTATATGTCTCTCTTCAAAATGCCAACTAAAGTTATCAATACATTGTAAGGAATTATTCATATATTCCTTTGGAAAGGTTCTGGAGACTTAAACGGTCTTCACTTGATTAGATGGGAAAAATCATTTTGCCTATTGAGAATGGGGGCTCTGGTATTCAGGATCTTAAAACTTAGAATGCTGCCTTGCTTGCTAAATGGTCTTTTTTTTATAGGAAACGAAAAACTTTCATTGATAAAATGAATAGTTACAAAAAAAAAACATTAGAGATTTACAAAAAGCCATGCCAATGATGTAAGAGCGTATTAAAACCAGTGTTTTAAAAAGCGCAAGGCGCAAAGACCCTCTGGAGCCTGAGGCGCAAGGCGCACCTTAAGGCGAGGGCTTTTTTACTTAAGGCGCACTATATTAAAAAAAAAAAAATATATATACATATGTGTGGTTTATATGCCCAATAAAAGGAGTTTCATAGCAATAAAAGGTTCAAATTCAAACATATATGATATAATAATATATAAATAACTGAAGTCAAATTTCAATGCATGATGCTTCAAGATTCAAAACAACCTAAAAGATGCAACCAAAACTACAAAAGTAAAAGCATAAGAATCTAAAGTCCTAAAGATCAAAATCCTCATCTTCATCATCACTAAATATCTCATCACCCTCTACCTCTACATCATTAGATTTATAAGCACTTGCATCTTCTTCTTCATCAGGGTCGGTATCCAAATCATGCAAAGCTAGTGGTATAGGTGCGGGTCGTGCTCGTGGTGGACATGAGACTCGAGATCGTGATATTGGTTGTGTTTGTGTGGATGACGAACAAGGTGTTTTATCCTTGTTTTTCGACGTGGCTCTAGAATAATAAGCAGGTTCTTTTGAACCAGATGCTCTTGAAACATCACCCCATGTTAGTGCGTCATCATCGTCGTTAAATACAAGATCTCTATCATCGTCAGTATCATCATCCAATCTTCCCACCAACCACTCGTTACTCTCATCAATAACCTTTAAAGAGATGGGGTCTGCAACGTCTTTAATATTAAATCGACGTTTCAATGTTCTGTTGTATTTTATGAACACCAAATCATTGAGACGACGTTGATCAAGTCTATTCCTCCTTTTGCTATGAAGCTGCAAAATTAAATAACCATGACAATTCAATATTTTAAACCTTAAACAAGTTACTCTAGGAGTGGTGAATTTAATTAACTATCTAACTTTGCTCAAAAACACTCCAATTGCGCTCGCATCCGTAAGAACTACAGTAAGACCTAAAACTCTTATTACGAACTTTTGCAAGTTGGGACTTGATTTGCCAAAATCATCCCACCATTCCACTACGTAGATTAAGATTAAAAATGATGTTAATAGCTTTCTAACCATAAAATACTTGTATTCAAGTTTAGAATTTACCCGGAGATCTTTTGTTTCTTTGTCTAATAGCCAGCGAGGTTCCAAACGATTCTTCACTTCTCTTATATAGGTTTGAGTTCTTCAAGAATTTTATCTTGCATTTCTATAGAAGGAGTCATTCTTTCCAAACAAGAATGAAACCCCTTTGAAATTTCTACACTACTTTCAATCTTAGGATCAGAGTAATAAAATTCCGGATTTAGAAAAATTCCAGCTGCATGTAAGGGTCGATGCAACTGATGATCCCATCTCTTGTCAATGATGGCAAATACTTCTTCGTATTTGTCTTTGTTACTGAAACTCTTTTCTATATCCATTGCTTCATAAATATATCCCATGGCCGGCTTTTTTTCGTTATCAACCAACCGGAGAACTTTAACCAGAGGGACATGAGACTTTAAAGCAAATGTGACAGTTGTTCCAAAAGCTTGCCATCAAGATTGTTTGAACAACTCTTTTCCCCGTTGTTCTTTACTCCATTTGCTATTTTTCCAATCTTCTCGATGTAAACATCGTCCTCAAATTAAGTTTAACCCTACGTAAACTCGAAAACGTAATACAAGTCATTGCAAAGCGCGAGTCTTGGCCTGTCTTATCAACTCTTGTCCATTAGTGTATCGCCTCATCATGTTCAACAACCCGGATTTACCATAAATAAAATTGCTAACCTCTATTGCTCTTTTTAGTGTTCTTCGGATATTCGAGATCTTGAAGATATCTTCCAACATCAAATCCAAGCAATGAGCAGCACATGGTGACCAAACCAAGTGCGGTCGTTTTGCTTCTAATAATCTCCCTAATAGATAATAAACAAAGCACATGTTTATAAAATTGAAAAATATTAAATATATTAATCAACTTTCAAGAAGAGAAGAGTACGTTAGTCAAATTCTTGTTAGTCAAATTCTTACCTGCCATCACATTTGCAGAGGCACTGTCTGTAACAACTTGTATTACATATTCTTCTCCAATCTGTTCAACAAAATCATCTAACAATTGAAACATTTTCAACCCATCCTTTACATATGAAGATGCATCAATGGATTCAACGAACATTGTTCCTTTAGGACTATTAACTAAAAAGTTTAGCAAAGTCCTATTTCTTCGATCTGTCCATCCATCCGTCATGATGGTACATCCAACTTTCTTCCATTCTTCCTTATGATCTTTCATCAAATCATTTGTTATTTTCAACTCCTTTTTCAAGCACGGAACTCGTAATTCATGATATGTAGGCGGCTTCAATCCAGGACCAAATTGGCCTATTGCTTCAATCATAGGTCCGAAACTACTACTATTACAAGCATTCAATGGTATTCCGAAATCATAAAACCATCTAGCAATTTTTGGATGGCTTTCTCCTCATTTCCTTGTTGTAAGCGGCATTTAATGTTGTTTGCTTTCCTTTTTCATCCTTTTGAATCACAATTTTTGGATTTCGAGCAAAAAAAGAATCCATCGGACCCTTTTGTTTCACCTTCTTTACGGCGGTTGAATTTGTTGATGACGCCGACGATCTCTTGTTTGCAGAAGAACAATAAATACTATCTTCATCTTCTTCTTCTTCAAGTGTATAATCGCTTTTAGGAATGATCAAATTTTTTTGTTCTTTCAACTCCTTTCTATTTGATATATATGCTTGAAGTTCTTTCTTTACATGTTCTGGGCATTTTCTACATGCCGTTACATTTCTATGACCCCCGACTAGGTGTTGTTTCATTCTATACACTCCTCCTTTTGTTACTTTATCACAAAAACTACATATGAAAGTATTTAGGTCTTCGGGCTTTACCAAACGAGAATACTTCCAAGCCGGATCTTTTCTCTGACTTCGTTCCTCAGCCATAATACAAAATCTGACTAGAAATATAAAATCAGCCACAAACCTCACATTTTCATTACTAAATGCTAATGAGAATATGAGATAAAAAAAAAATAAAAGAGGAAAGAAAATTTTTGAACTTGTAGGAACAGGAATGGACACGGAATCAACACTCGATGAGCAAAGAAAAAGAGGAAAAAAAACATTTTGAACTTGTTTTCAACAATCCAACATTCCAACCTCAACAATAAGGCTCACTGTAAATGAAAGAAAAAAAAAAATCATATAATCAACTAGCTTCACTGTTACTTACCCGCCTAGATTCGAATGGCAAGAGAAATCAACAACAAACTTCGGAATTGTGCGAGCGAATGAATGCCGAGCGGAAAATTGATACAATCAACAACAAGTTTTGAGAAGAAAATCGAAGGAATGCGTGCGATTTTGGTTGTGAGGAAGAGAGGAGAAGAAATCGTGAGAAGAGAAGCAGAGAGGAGAAGAAATCGTGAGGAAGAGGGGCAAAGAGAAGAAGAAATCGTCTGGAGAAGAGAGGAGAAGAATTTTAGGGTTTTTTTAATGTATTTTTAATATTCGAAATTAAAAAAAAAAAAAACAAAACGACGTCGTTTTGAGTAAGAATAACGAAATAAAAAAAAAATTTTAATCCCCAGGGGCACGCGCCTTTCTGCTCCCAGGGCTTTCATGTAAGGCGCGGTTAGGCGCGCGCCTAATTATTCGCGCCTCGACTGGCCAATATCAGGCGCAAAGATGTCGACTTGCGCCTAGGCGCGCGCCTGGGCGCGACTTTTAAAACACTGATTAAAGCCATAGTCTTTAAAAGGCAAGGATTTATGAGCCCATGACATAGCAAAAAAAGTGATAGATTCAATTAAGTTCTCGTCATGTTGTGCATTATTAGAGAAGATGCGATCATTCCTCATCATCCATAGTTTCCACCAAGTTGCATATATAAAGAGTAGCCATAAAGTCTTATTTTCATCCTCAAATGGGTGTCCCTGTATAGAGAAAAGAATTCAAATCTTTGATGTTGCCTGGTCTTATCATCTGTCATCCAAATGAGTTGAGCAAATATGTCCATATGCGGTTAGCCAATAAGCAGTTGCTAAATAGATGAATCTGTGATTCTCCATCATTCTTGCAAAGAGGGCAAATGTTGGGAGATAAAGACATAGTAGGCTAGTTGGCCTGAAGTTCTCATGAGTGTTTAAAGCCCCATAACTAAGCTCCCAAATAAAAAATTTAATCTTCTTTGGATGTTGACCTCTCCAAATATTGAGATATAAATCATTGGTGCTAATGGAGGAAGAGGATGATAGGTGTTCTAGAAAAGATTTTACCAGAAAAAACCATCTGGGCTAAGATTCCATTTCCAGATATCATTTCTATCACTTAGGGACACTTGATCAAGAGTATATGACAATTCAGCCCATTTCATAACTTCATCATCCTTAAGGTTTCGTCTGAACAACAAATTCCATGCTTCATTTGCAGGATCCCAAAAATCATAAACATTGTATTGTTTACCAAGGTTTAGGTTATGCATAAGAGGGAATTTCTTTTTAAGAGCATTATCACCATTCCAAACATCTAGCCAAAATAGAGTAGCCTTTCCTGAGCCAATAACATGAGCAATATTAAAGTATATCTAGTGCTTCCATTTATCGGTAAATTTCCAATCTTTGTGTGACGAATCCCTTTTATGCCAACTTTGAGGACATTTGGGGAGGGGCCATATTTAATATCAATGCAGTTTCTCCATAGAGCGTCAATCTCAATTCTCAACCGAATATCTCCAATGCCATTTAGCCAACAAAGAAATATTTTTCTTATGAATATCAATGATCCCCAGGCCTCCTTCATCAATCGACTGCTTTACCCTGCCCCATCTATTGAGATTGCTAGATTTCCCTCCTTCCTTTCCCTTCCTAAGGAAATTTTTGAATAATTTTTCAACTGCTTTGGTGATTATAGTGGGAGCTAAACAAACAGATAAATAGTAAGTGGGAACATTTGCAAAAGTTGTGTGTATAAAAGTTAATCTGCCCCTTTAGATACCTGAGAAGATCCCCAGTTTTGCAAACGATTCTCGATCTTTTCAATGACAGGATTCCAGAAAGCAGAGGAATTTGGGTTACCATTGAGGGGAAGACCCAAATAAGTGGTAGGCCAACTTCCAATCTTGAATCTGAAGGTGCAACAATCTTCTTGGATTCATCAGAATCAATGTTGAGGGTGAAGAATTCTATCTTCTCACAGTTAATGTTCAATCCCGAGGTCCTCTTAAAAGCTTTAACAATACCAATCAAGTTCAGAAAGTCAAATTTTGTGGAGGAGAATAAAATCGTATCATCAACAAATAAAAGATGGGTGTAGGACAACTTTATGTTGTTATTAGAGACGGAAAAACCTTCAATTTCCCCTCTATCCTCAGCTAATTTGAGATGTCTACTCAAGCAATCAGTAATCAGTACAAACAAAAAGGGGGACAAAGGATCTACCTGTCCGAGCCTCTAGAAGCTCTAATCTTTCCTCTTGGTTTACCATTAATGATAATGGAAAAATTTGCCGATGATAGACAACCCTTGATCCATTTCCTCCATAAGATGCCAAACCCCTTTTTCAAAAGAGTGGAATCCAAAAAATCCCAGTCAACTCCGTGAAAAGCTTTCTCAATGTCGAGCCTAATCACAATCCCTTCATTCCTCTTCCTTTCCCATTCATCAATAAGTTCATTGGCCATAAGGATAGTGTCAGTGATCTGTCTATTGGCCACAAATGTAGTTGGTAGTTTGAGATAGTGAACGGGAGCATGCTTGTCAAAAATATCCGTTTCACGTTTCGAATCGTACGATTCGAAACGAAACGGATTCGAAACGTAAGTTTGAATCGTATTTCACCCGTATCGTACGATTCAAGCGCTTGAATCTGTTAGAATATGTATATATGTATTTGTTATTCATCGCTTTCGTAGGTTTCGACCCAATAGGCCCGGTAGGCTCGTTAGGGTTCCTTGTACTCTATAAATAGGCTTTGCCCGTTTAATACTAAACGCACGAGTATTTCGGTCCAAACTCTTGAATAACATGGTATCAGAGCATTAAGGAAAAATTTAGGGTTTTCTGCCGCCGACCGCTGCCGGAAAATTTTCCGTCGGTCGTTTTCGGAACAGAAAAGGCCGATCTACGCAGTGGTCGAAGAATCGTCGCCATCCGAGCAGCCACAACGACACAATTGCCGTCGCAAGATCAGCGCCGCCGCCGCTGCTCCGATCGGAAAATTGGTTTGTGGGTTTTGTTCGCGCCGAGGTATACTTCAAGTCTGTCTAGTTTATTTTTGGTTTTGGGCATTGTAGGGTCTCCGATTTGCCGTTTTAAGCCGCTGTGGAGTTAGGGTTTGGTGTTAAACGAGGCAAAGCCTATTTATAGAGTACAAGGAACCCTACCGGGCCTATTGGGTCTAAACCTGCAAAAGCGATGAATAGCAGAATCAAGCGTTTCGTTCTTGAATCATAACGTTGCAATTTGTATAGTTTAAGAAAAATCAAAACTTCAGTTGTACATGGAGGTGGGTCATCGGTCGGAATCAGTTGCAGACCTAGATAAAAAAAAGAAAAGAAAGAAGATGGAAAGAGTGGTCGTGGATGAAGAAAGATAATAAAATAATTAATTTATATAATAAGGAAATAGAAATTTTTTAATGAAATTCATTGGTTACAGTGTGATAGGATGGAAGGTTGTGATTTGACTAATCACATTTATTGCATATTTAATACAAAAAAAAATCTATAAGTTGAAGTCTTTTTGGTTTTCCTTTAAAAACTATCGTGTTTAATTCAATCGTATTATTATATTTCTTTATTACCTTAAATAATAATTAAATTTTTATATTAAAATATAATTAAATTTATTAATATGCAATCATTTAATGGTAGGTTTAATTTTCTTAAATATATTGAATTCTCTATTTTATTATTTTAAAGTTATTGTATATTTAATTATTATTTATCTACTTTATTTATATTTATATTTAAACATTTCATATAAAATTAAAACTTACGATACACGATTTGTAACAATACACGTTTCATTAAATATAGATTTCTATATGCGTTTCGTTTTACGATTTAACAACCTTGAACGAGAGCACTGTCTTGAGACGTTAAGATAATATATGAGCGATCACCTTGTCTAGGCATGTAGTGAGACTAATAGGTTTGTAATAAGTTACTGACCGTGCAACAATATTCTTGGGGATAAGGCAAATAAAAGTTTCATTCAGACCAGCGTTGATAATTCCACTTTTGAAAAAATCATTGAACACAATCTTGATATCATCCTTGATAGTGTTCCATGATTTCTTAAAAAATTCAGCAGTGAATCCATCTAGACCCAGTGTCTTATTGGTCCCCAAGTCGGAAACAACCCTTCTTCTTTATTCTTCAGATAAAGGAACCTCTAAATTAATTTGTTGAGCCTCATTAATTGGACTCCAATCATCAATATCAAAGATAGAGTCTCTGTTTGGTGCTTTAGTATAGACATCTCTATAGAAGTCAATGAATTCAAATTCCATTTCCTTGTTGTTAACCAGGCTTCTACCATCACTGGGAGTAAGCTCCACAATCATATTCCTTCTTCTGTTTGCACACACTTCTATGGAAGAAAGAAGTGTTTTCATCACCCAGAGAAAGCCACTGAGTCTTACATCTTTGCCGCCAGAGAGCATCTTCTCTAGAAGTCAATTCCTATATCTCAGTCTTAATCTCAAGCCTCTTGTGGATCTCAGAAGAAGATAAATGAACAATTTCTTCCTTAACATCAAGAGTGTCGAGATCCTCTTTGAGAGTAAGACAAATAGCCTTGTGATGGCCAAAAGAACTGTGGTTCCATTCTTTCACAATATGCTTGAAGGCTTTAAGGTTTTGAATGAAACCGTGTTCGGGTCACTCTTGAATAACAGTTTCGTTCCACCATTTATCCATCATGGGAGTAAAGGAATGATGATCCAACCAAGAATTAATAAAACGAAAAGGTGTAGGATCCCAAATTTCCTTACCAAGAGTAAGACAAATGGGATAATGATCAAAAGTAACCCTCTCCAATGTTGAGTCTTTGCGCAGTCAAACTTACTAATAAAATCCTTACTTAAACAGAATCTATCAATGAGGGTCATAATTTCTTCATCCCCCTTATGATTGAACTGTTGTTTAATATCTCAAAGCACCATCTAGTGATGTTGAAATCACCCCCAAGCATCCATAATGGACCACACTTGAGCACAAGACCTTCTAGTTCCTTCCATAACTTCTCTCTGTCTTTACAATTATTAGGTTCATAAACCCCAGATGGGTGCCATCAGCTAAAGAGAGATGAAGGGTGAGAGTGTATTTACCTTTAATTGCTTCAATAAAGGTGAAAAGAGAGTCATTCCAGATTATAGTAATCCCTCCCAATCTCCCAATTGCATCTAAAGGTGACCAGACGAGGCTTCTTCTGCTCCATAAAGATTTTATGAAACTTCTATTCATCAATCGTTTTTTGGTCTCCTATAAAAACACCACAATCGGATTATGTTGTCTGATGAGATCTTTGATGTCTGTTCTCTTCCTCTAAGAGCCCAATCCCCTAATGTTCCATGAGATCAAAATTATCTAAAACTAGATTGCCCCTTACTTTGTTTGGCCATAAAGGATTTTTCATAGTTCACAGTGGATGACAATTTGTCAATTTCTTTTCTCCAATTTCTCTGTTTTTCTGTAGCTGTAGCCGATAATTTAGCAGCTGGCATCGATGCTATGTACATATGGTTTTTAGCCAACCAAGGGATAAAGAAATGAAACACTAGACCTGCCTCTTCAGGGATATCCTTGACTTGTCTTTTTAGGGATATCACAACCCATAGAATTCCTCCATTATGTTCTAATGTCATCTATAAAACCTCTGTTATTCATTACCCACAACATACTCCATCCTCAGTGGTGTAGGTTGTGAATCAAAATCGGTTGGTGAGTCAATCTCTTATTCGTCAAAAGTCAACTTTAGGGCCACTGGGTCTTCAACACATTGGATGGCTAGTGACGATTCACTCTTCAGCGACGATCTAGGGGATGAACAACCCACTTCAGTATCTGATGATGGGTGGAGGGTGTTGGTCGATGACTTGGTTCCTGGTATGAACAAAACAAGTTTTTCATTAATGATAATGGGTTTTCCAGAGATGATGGTGAAAGGGTTAGTTTTGCTCCATAAAACACTCTTGTACTACTTTTCAATGAGAAGATTTTTATTTGGGCTGCCCTATTCTCCATAACCCATTTATGGCCCACGATAAATGGTTACTGTTAATGGCCCACCAGAAAAGCCAGCTGGCGATTTTGGTTGGTTCAAATCCAAACAATTTGGTTAATATTCGATTGGTTGTTGGGTCTTAACCAATGGGCTTTTATCTAATGTCACTTTTAACAGTTTAGAGGGATCAGATTTAGCCGGCCTATCCATGTAGAGTCAAGACTTTTGCAGAGTGTCTTCTGACTTCCACCCACTTTCTCCTCTTGGCGCGTGTAAAAGTATGTGTTGAAAGTTAGGGTTAGATTTGTAATCTTGTAAATTATATTTATCTAATTCTGGTTTGTGGGTTGTTAGGTAAGTGAGAGTCTATAGGAGAGTTGTTATGTTTGTTAGGTAAGTGAGAGTCTATAGGAGAGTTGTTATGTTTGTTAGGTAAGTGAGAGTCTATAGGAAAGTTGTTATTTTTGTTTTGATTTCCTTTTGGTGTGTATTTATACGTACGTGATTATGGAATAAAGCAAGAAATCAGAGTTTCTTCATGGTATCGTGAGCGTAAGATTCACGCTCTCCTCTCGATTAAATTCTCTCTCCTATTCGTCGGAATCTCCTCGCCAAGCACATCGAATCGGCGAGCCTCCGACGCCCTTCGAATTTCTCGCCGAGCACACCGACTCGGCGAGCCTCCGGATCTCCAAACCTGAATCGTCAACTCCGAGCATCGTTGGTGCGCGTCAAACCCGCGAAGCTTCTTCGCCAATCAGTTCCGCGAAACCTCGTTAGTTCGCTATCGAGTTCTCCTCTACTTCGGTCAAGGGCCCAATCAGATCATTGCCGCTGCAATTCATATCATTTCATTTGCCTCTCCACCTCCGACTCTTGGCTTTCTTTGCCTCTTCGCCAGAAATTGAATCACCGCCGTTGCGAATCTCGTCAGAATCAGATCCATCACGCTTTCCCTGCGTTCGCTCCAGCGAGCTCCGTTCGCTGTGCTGTGTCGTATTTCAAATAGTTTCCTATTATGGCGTCATCTAAGGATTATACACTAGGAAGTTTTGATTCGTCACCAATGTGTATTACTGGTCATAAATTGAATGGTCATAATTATGTTCAATGGTCACAAGTGGTACACATGTTCGTTTGCAGTAAGGGTAAGGATGATTATCTATCCAAGGAAAAGGAGCAACCAAAAGAAGGTGATCCGGAATACAAACAGCGGAAAATAGACAATAACCTGGTAATGTCGTGGTTAATTAATTCCATGACTACTGAAATTGGGGAAAATTTCCTCCTCTTCGACACAACCTATCGTATTTGGGAAGCAGCCAAAGAAACCTACTCTAGTAAGGAGAACACCTCTGAGTTGTTTCGAATCGAGTCTGTTCTCCATGATCTCCGTCAAGGAGACCAATCGGTCATCGAGTATTTTAACAACCTCTCACGTCATTGGCAACAATTAGATCTATTTGAACTACATACCTGGAAGTGTCCTGATGATAAGGCACAATATAACAAGATCACGCAAGTAAGAGAACATTTAAGTTTCTCTTTGGCCTGAACAGTAATCTGGATGAAGTTCGGGGACGAATCTTGGGAGTCAAGCCCTTGGTGTCTCTTCGTGAAGCTTTCTCGGAAATTCGAAGAGAGGAAAGCAGGAAAAGTATTATGATGGGCAAATTAGAATCAGTTCCAATCTCTGATGCTTCTACACTCGTGTCTAGAAATTTCAGTTCAACAGGAAACCCTGGAGACAGTAGGTCCCGGCAAGGGAGGCCTTGGTGTGACCATTGCAAAAACCCAGGCCATGTGAAGGAGACCTGTTGGAAAATCCATGGGAAACCAGCTGATTGGAAACCTCGAAACCGGAATGATCGTGACAGTAGGGCATATGTGGCCAATGTCGTACCTGATAAGAATGCCAGTACATAATCTTTTCCGTTTAGCAGGGAACAGATGGATGCACTCCAAAAACTCATAGGTGACACAATCCAGGGAAGTGGTCTAGTTGCTCAGAAAGTTGCACCAACCGCCCTAACTGCGAATAAGGGAGGAACTCAGCCCTGGATCATAGATACTGGAGCCTCCGATCATATGATAGGAGATAAGTCATTGTTTCAACAATATCAGGCCGATACATCCAATGCATCCATCAAGATTGCAGATGGGTCACACTCGAAAATATCGAGAATGTGTTCTATCCGTATCTATCCCAACTTATCTCTTACATCTGTTCTTCATGTGCCCGATTTGGATTGTAATCTTCTTTCAATAAGCAAATTGACTCGCGATTTAAACTGTGTGGCTAAATTCTATTCCAATTCATGCGTTTTTCAGGATTTGGAATCGGGGCAGATGATTGGCGATCTTTGAAGTCGTTCAGGTCTCTACCACCTCAACTATGATCACGGTTTATTGACAAATGGAGACAAGTCATCCTTTCTATCTTTCCATTCCAGCAATAAAATGTCTAGTAGCTTCAATAACGATAATGAGATTCTATTGTTACATTATCGTCTAGGTCATCCCAACTTTGTGTATCTGTCTAAATTGTTCCCGAATCTTTTGTATAATAAAAATCCTCATTCTTTTTCATGTAATATTTGTCAAATTGCGAAACATACTGCATACCTCCTATCCAAGTATAGGGTATAAATCTTCCACCCCATTTTCGTTAATCCACAAAGTGATGTTTGGGGCCCTCTAAAACAAAAATATATCCGAGCACGATGTTTCGTGTCCTTCATTGATGATCACACACGTATTACGTGGATCTTTCTTATGCGAGAAAAGTCCAAGTTTGTTCCCTCTTCAAGCGCTTCCATACCATGATTAAAACGCAATACCAAACTCGCATTCGTGTCTTAAAACGGATAACGCAAAGGAGTTCTTTAGTTCTAGTCCGGGGAGACTACTTGTCCACCGAAGGCATCCTCCATATCGCCTCTTGTGTGGACACTCCCCAACAAAATAGGGTTGCTTGAGCGGAAAAATCGCCACCTTCTTGACATCACTCATTCCTCATGTTCTCTGCCCATGTTCCCAAATTCTATTGGGGCGACACACTTCTCACGGCTACGTATCTTATCAATCGTATGCCTTCTCGCGTTCTTCAGTTTTCTAGTCCTCGTCAAGTATTTCTCAAGTCTTTTCCTCACCTTCGTCCTCCGTCTCTTGACCTGGCTCCGAAAGTATTTGGATGTAGTGCCTTCGTCCATATACATTCCCATAATCGTGGCAAGCTTGATCCTCGGGCTCATAAATGCATATTCTTGGGGTACACACCTACTCAAAAGGGGTACAAGTGTTACTCCCCTGAGACAAAAAGAGTCTATGTCACCATGGATGTTACCTTCTGTGAACACCTTCCATACTACTCCAAGCCTGCCTGTCAGGGGGAGATGGTGAGTGACAGCCAGTTATGGTCCTCATGGTTATCTGTTCTTGAAACTATTCCAGATGATACCGTACCTAGTCCCCTCATTCTTGAACCTGAGTCTTCTCTGGCCTCACCTTTAATGTCTCCAATTGTCAATAACCAACTCCGTGTCTATGCAAGGAGAAGCAAACAACGAGTTGAGCAGGCAGATGCCCAAACAGATGAAGCTTTGCCTGATCCCGAACCGGTTCCGAATTTTGAACAACCCATCACTGAACCTAGCAATGCGGTAAACGATGAGGTTGATGATCTTAATCTACCAATCGCAATACGGAAAGGAGTTAGGAGTTGTACCATGCATCCTATTGGGAATCATGTATCATATGATAACTTGAGTGATTCTTATCGTGCATTTGTGTCTAGTCTCGACGCCACACAAGTGCCAACCAATATTGTGGAAGCATTAAAGCATCCTGGCTGGAAGAAAGCGGTACAAGATGAAATTGAGGCGCTTGAGAAAAATGGTACGTGGATAATGACAGAATTGCCCAGTGGGAAATGAACTGTGGGCTGCAAATGGATATTCACAATTAAGCATAATGCTAATGGAAGTATTGAGAGGTTGAAAGCTAGGCTAGTTGCGAGAGGATTTACCCAGTCATATGGAATTGATTGCCAGGAGACTTTTGCACCAGTTGCTAAACTCAACACAATAAGAATTATCTTGTCTCTTGCCGCTAATCTCGGATGGGGACTTCAACAACTGGATATAAAGAATGCTTTTTTGAATGGGGATCTGGAAGAAGAAGTTTATATGGAAGTCCCTCCTGGGTATGAATATGATCTTAGTCCAACAAAGGTATGTCGACTAAAAAAATCTCTGTATGGACTGAAACAATCACCCCGTGCGTGGTTTGGGAGGTTTTCTAGCTTCATTCTAAGCCTTGGATATTCACAAATGTCGATCGGATCACACACTTTGCTTGCTAAGAGGAGGTCTCAAACGTCTTTGGCACTATTGATAGTGTATGTGGAAGATATTATTTTGTCCTAAATGATGAGCTAGAACTACGAGGAATTGAAGGAAGCTCGCTCAAGAATTTGAAGTCAAAGATCTCGGGAACCTCAGGTATTTCCTAGGTATGGAGGTTGCACGGTCCAAGGCAGGCATAGTTATGTCCCAGAGAAAGTACGTGTTAGATCTTCTTACAGAGATTGGCATGCTGGGATGTAAACCGGCAACATCTCCCATGGATCCTCAGGGAAAGTTCGAACACAATCATGAAAGCAATCCCAGAGATGCGGGGAGATACGGCAGGTCTGGTGGGGCGTCTTATATATCTCTCCCATACTCGACCGGATATTGGATTTGCGGTTAGTGTTGTCGATCGGTTTATGCATAGTCCCAATGACCAACATATGGAAGTCAGATACCGAATTCTCGAATACACAAGATGACTCTGGAAAGGGGTTGCTATTCAAAACGACTGATAAGAAGAATATTGAGGTATACTCAGATGCAGATTGGGCAGGGGATACTACCGATCGAAGATCGACCTCCGAATACTGTTCGTTTGTTTGGGGCAATCTTGTTACCTGGAGAAGTAAGAAGCAATCCATGGTTGCTAAAAGTAGTGCTCAGAATATCGAGCCCTGTCTCAAGGAATCTGTGAAGGCATCTGGATAAGAAGGGTTCTGAGTGAGTTAGGTCAAGAGTACTCATCATCAATTCAAATGATGTGCGATAATCAGGCCGCCATAAGTATTGCCAAAAATCTTGTTCATCATGACAGATGAAGCACGCGTTGAGATTGACCGACACTTCATTTCCGAGAAAGTTAACAGCCAAATGGTGCAACTTACCTACGTTCCTACCAAGCAACAAGTGGCAGACATCCTCACTAAACCATTACCAAGACCCAACTTCGAAGACTTGAATGGCAAGCTAGGTTTGTATAATATATACAATCCACTTTGAGGGGAGTGTTGAAAGTTAGGGTTAGATTTGTAATCTTGTAAATTATATTTATCTAATTGGTTTTGTGGGTTGTTAGGTAAGTGAGAGTCTATAGGAGAGTTGTTATGTTTGTTAGGTAAGTGAGAGTCTATAGGAGAGTTGTTATGGTTGTTAGGTAAGTGAGAGTCTATAGGAAAGTTGTTATTTTTGTTTTGATTTCCTTTTGGTGTGTATTTATACGTACGTGATTATGGAATAAAGCAAGAAATCAGAGTTTCTTCAGTATGTTTGGCTCTAGGTACGCGCGTGTTAGGATCGTCCTCTGTCACGATGGCGCGTGAGTTGCTCTATTTGTTCTGTTGTTCCTGAAACGCCATTTTGGAGCCAAGAGGAGGTACTATGATGTTCGCCATTGGTACCAGAGCTTTGATCCCAATAGTCAATGAAGAAGATGGAAGGTGAATCTTTGTAGGCAACAAACCAAAAGTATTATCCCTGACTTTGAGGACAGACGCTCTAAGATCCATCATTTCTCTCATCCCTTGTGCTATGTCAATGAGCCCCCCATAGGAATCACCTATGAGCTTGAAAGTTTCTTCATTCCATCTGTGGAGTGGAAGATCTTTGGAATAAATCCATCCGCCATGACTAGCGATGATCGGGTTTGCAAGTAAAGCTTCGTCAGAATATGCCGAGAAAGAGACCTTTACATTCCCCAGTTTTATCCATCCACGATTCTTCAATAATACATCCAGGAGAGCTTTTTCACCACTTCTCAAAAGAGCCCTGTCAGGTTTCAGAGGTTGCATGGAAAAAATTGTGGAGTATTCATGATTGATAGTATATTCAATGAAGGGCCATGAGTCTTGAAGTTTTTCACGAAAAATCAAAAGTCTTTGTATGAAAATTGGCACTTTCAATACTTGGCTGATTCATAAATGCAAGGGGATTCTTGGTCATGAGGCATTCACTGCTCTGTATCGGTAAAGACTTTAATGATGAATCTGTCATTTTCTTCTCAATAAAGTCAGTCCAACCTATTCCTTGTGTCCCCAAGGGAATCATCAACTTCTTTGTCCCACCATTTGGACCAATCTGAACGATTTTGGCATAAAAGCCTCTTCTAGAAGGGATCTTCAACCCAATGAACAATGCCTCTGTATTTGGTCTGATAGAAAAATTTATCATTCAATGGATGATCATGGAGGACGTTGAAGGTGTCTCTGAGACATGTGAGAAGCTTTCTATAGATAATCAATGAGAAGCTTCTATCTCTCTCGATTCGCATGTGTTCACTGGCTCTGTCATCTGTTCATCGACAGGTTAATCATCGACAAAATGAGGGGGTTTGGTGATGGAGAGGGTAGAGAAGAGTGGAGAGAGTAGAGAGGGGAGAGCATTTTTTTCTCACAGATTCTTCAAAAGTGTTTAAATTCTTCATCTTGAAAACACAAATGGTCTTGGAGATACTTGGTTGAAAAAACTGCTATGTGGAGATGTATTATTGATGCAAAATATGGCACTCCTCATCACTTTGAAGCTGTTTCTAATAGTGCTCTTAATACTTTGCGTGGTCCTTGGAAGCCTATTTCGAATTATGGGGCTTTTGTGCATGATCATATTTCCTCATAGGTTGGAAATGGTTGTTCTACTTTCTTTTGGAAGGATAAATGGATTGGTAATGACCCTATGAGGTTTATCTACCCAAAACTACTTGGGCTATCAAGGAAAAAGGATGCTCGAATTACTGATCTGTGGGATTCAATCAACCTTTGTTGGAATTTGGGCCTTCATCGCAACTTGAAAGATGAAGAGATTGTGGAATTTTCTCATCTATCTTTTGCTCTTGATCATGTGGTTCTATCCAACGAACAAGATAGCTTTATTTGGGGTAAAGACTCGAGTGGGTCCTTTTCGACTAAGTCCCTATCTAAGGTTTTGATCTCATCTAATAATTGCCCCAAGGAATCAATTTATAATTATATATGGAAAGGTAAATCCCTTAAAAGATCAAATTCTTTTTGTGGGAAGTTATTCACAACGCTATCATCACCAGTGACAAGTTTAACGGAGGCTTCCTCACCTTTATCTTAGTCCCAGCTGGTGTGTTCTCAGTAAAATCGATTCTGAATCGCAAGATCATATTTTTGTGGGTTGCCAGTTTGTGAGAAAATTTTGGAACTACTTATTACAAGCTTTTAACTGGAGTCTCCCTCTAACTGCTGATTCTAAATCCTTGTTAATTGCTCTACCCTCGAAGGTCATTCTTTCAAGAACAGAAAGAAGCTGATTTGGGACAGTTTCGTTGGGCACTTTTCTGGACTATATGGCTTGAAAGGAATGATAGAATCTTCAATAACAAGGAATCATCTTTTGAGATGGTGTTGGATAAATTGATCAATCCGGTGGTTTTTTGGTTAAAATGTCCTTTTTTTTATAATCAATTATGACTTTAGTACCCTCCTATCTAATTGGAAGGGTCTTTTGTAATCGCCATTTTGGCTATAGTTTCATATTTCAATGAAATTGTTTATTATCCAAAAAAGACACTCTTGACCACTAGCCCACTCCATGATGGTTGTAATTGTCAAACTCTTAACTTCATTCTATGAGTGATTTGGAAAGAGAAAAATAGGAGGACCTCACGAAGAGGAAGAAAAATACAGGGATACAGGGGCTATATGTTGAAGGGAATCCACCCCTCGTCCCCCTGCCCCCACAAAAAATAGAATAATAATATTAATCCCTTGGCCATGGTTAGCTTGAACTTTTAAGTCCCTTCTTCACCTTTTACATGAATTTTCTCTTATCAAAACATTATACCGCTCATTGTATTGCCAAGAAATTAAATTTCACATAGATGTTTTATGGGTTTCTTACATCACATGAGGCGATGCTATTTATTTTGCAGGATACTCAATGCATTCTCGAAGGTTCCTTTAATGTCCAAAGTTTCTTCAAGCAAGGGGTAAAAATATTGTTATTATAATAGTTTCAAGCAATTTTTTCATGACATTGAAACATCACATGAGGCAATGCTATTTATTTGTTATGAGCGTGATTTGCTTATTATATCATACTTGAGTCTTGCTTATTGAAGCAATAGCATGGTTCTTATAAAAAATAGAAACGGTCATATCATGTTGCCTGGCTATTTGACTAGATTATTGAGAAGTGTTATTCTACCAAATTAAGAACCACGTCTTCGTGAAATAAATGAAAGAATGCAAGATGGCGACATAAAAAGAGAGCCCAATGCGAAAGGAGCCTGTGCAGCTAAGAAAGAATGTTACAAAAGAGGCTCTAAGGGTTGGAAATATGTGACAGGATAACCACAGAACTCTCTACGTTACGAACACCCAAAGGGAGGTGTTGAACTTCACAGTGTTCACACCATGGTCCACAGTTCTCCTCAAGGGTTTTCAAGTATTAAATGGAAGAATCGAGGTATCCAAAGGGAGGATTGCCTGTTGGTTTAGTTATGGTATTTGGAATTTTCTCTTCTTTGATCACGTGTTGAGCAGTGTCATGCATAAACCGTTGGATTGATATTGACATATATAGTTTTGTGATATCAAATTTTCAAATTGTATTGGATATTGTCAAGTTCTGGATGTCATGCGACTAATTATCTACTTTTCCACAACTGTCTTTCGTTTATTTTCCTACCCAGTGATTTTGAGGAGCTTGAGGCAGTGCCGACTATGTCAGTGATTGAAGGTCCACTGGAGCCCTCAGCACCACCCTCTACTGTCACGGATGCCCCTGAAGACCCTTCCTTTATGAACTTCTTCAGTGTTAGTGCCCTGTTCTCTATTTTATTTTTTCAAGTTCAACAACATTTGGAGAGAGGAGATTTGAACATATGACCTCTTGGTGGAGGCCTGAGGGTACATGCCAATCATGGCTGAGCTATCTATGATCACTTAGGCCTCTTCTCCCTATTTATTCTCTTTGTTTCCATTTTCTTGAGAATGCTTTTAGCTTCATTTTTCATGAACTTGATACTTTATCTTCATATTATGGAACATAGGCTACCGTAAACCTTTTCTCATCCAACCTTGTTTGTCAGAAATGTATAAAAGAAACATCTTTGTGAAGCCAGACGAGAACAAACTCTCAATATTAGTTGAAAGAAGAGATAGAATAGAAGATATGAGAAGATCAAGTTGTGATGAAAATGTCATTTATTGAATGAAAATCTTCCATCAATGAAACAAAACTTGGTTATAATTTGCCATCAATGACTAATTGTCTCTCCAATGATTGAACTTCAGGGTAAAATTGTTGCGAAAGGAGACAAATAAACTTGATTTTCATATGCTAGACCTAGAAATATATCAGCTCATCTATTAACTGGCTTTAGAATTGCTGGTCAGAACACAAAGATATAGATGTGAATGACCAAATTCATATAAAATTCTAGTTCTTATGGAAATTAGCTAAATTTGTATTGATATTTTTTCACTCACTAAGCTCTATTTAGTCTCTTAAAATAATTTACTTGAAAATTGCTTCTACAACTAGTCATTTTCAAATCAGATAATATCTTCCAGGTTTTCCTTAGCAACAGAAACTTGCAAACAAAATAAGAGATATAATTTTATTGTTTCTTTTTAAAAATATCCTATTAAAATGTATGGCTAAACTTCATAATTATTGTTCCATCGTTTCTTCTTCTTCTTTTTTTCCTTTTAAATATCTTGTTAAATATACATGTCTCTCTTGTTGCCTTCGTCGTCCTTTCTTTCATCTCTCAGAGAAAATTGTATTTCTCATTTATTACACCTTTTTCTGCCTTGTGCTGAAAAGTTATATTTGGAAGACTTCTATTTTCTTACGGACCAATGGCTGTCTTGGTTGGTATGATATCTACAGAGCAACTTGTACATTAAACATTTATGTGTGCATGCCATTTCATTCTGCTGAGCTTTACTTTCTGCGCATTGTGGTTTAATTTATTTTCAATGCCATTCGGTTGACCTTGATGGTATTTCTGCAGGCGGCTATGAATATTGGAAGCAATGGTTCAAATATATCGGATTCAAGGCAGCCATATCATGCTTCTGCTATAAACCCTCCATCTTTGCTTGCTTCTAATGTTGTATCAGCTCCTGCACTGACTCCACAGCAGCCATCCTTTCCCATTGCAGCTTCAACTACGCTCGCCCCTGCTTATGGACCACCTGACCCAAACAATAATACTAATCAAGTTACTAATCTTGTGAAGCCCTCTTCTTTTTTCCCATCTCCATCTTTCTCATCTGCACCAATGAGGCCCTCTTTGACCCCGTCCATGCCAATGCCTGCACTTCACTCTCCACTTAATTTACAAAGCCCATATGGGACCCCAATGCTCCAACCATTTCCACCACCTAATCCACCGCCTTCACTAACACCTGGTTCTGCTCCTGCACTCAATGATGGGTTTCTTATTAGCAGGGACAAAGTTCGTGATGCACTTCTGATGCTGGTTCAGGTATCTTTCTCACTTTCTTTGAGCAGTATTATGATTTGTAGTTTTTGGTTCAGCTTTAGAAGTTATGCTCTCATATGGTTTGTTGGTAAGCTCCCTATGTTAGGACCAGAGTAAGCCTATTTAAGTATATTTCATAACTTGAAAGAATATGGATATACAGGTTAAAAGAAATTTCACCAGGTAATTTAAAAAGAACAGGAGCCTCCCATCAAGCCAAGCTCATAAAAAAATAAAATTTGCAACGATCCTTCTTTGTTCTCTTCCCTAATTAATGTATATTGCCTGCTTAACAATTCCTCCTATGGTCGACCTAGAGGCAAATTTCGTGCTACTAGAGGCCTCCGTCAAGAGAACATTATCCCCCTTCTTGTTTATACGCATTATGGATTCCGTAGAATTATGTCTCAAGGTGAAATATATAACATAATGGGAAAAATGCACAAACCACCCCTAAAGTATGATGTTTGTAACATTTAAACCTTTGAAGTTTTAATTTGATGAATCACCTCCCTTGAAGTTTAATAAGTGTTGCAATTGACACCCTTGAGCTAAAACAGAGAGATCTACACGTGTGGGAAGGGCAAATTTGTCTTTTAAATATCTCTAATCTCACCCTTTTTTTCTCTCTCTAAAAATCTGCAAACTGGCACCAAAAACCATATGGATGTTACTATTAGAAAAGAGGCATCTGAAAATCATATATCCAACACTCTTCTGCCAATCTGGGCACAAGCAGCAGTAACTGGTACAACTGGTACGAAGAGAAAACCCAGAAGAGAAAACCCAGCAAACTGATATGATCCAGGATTTTGATTATATAAAAAGGTAAAAGAATACAAGATAAACCAAGATTTTTTTTGAAACAAGAAAGAAGTATATTCATTGATGAAATGAACAAAAGTACAATAAGAAACAAAAAACAAACAGAAAAAGATAAACCAAGATTTGATAGGTTTTGGAACCTCCCCTCTCAAGATAATACCCTCTATGAGCCCTAAAAGATAATCACTCAATAATTGGATGCCTAAACCCTACTCTAACCCTCTCTATTTATAATAAAATACCCTAACTTACTTCCCAAGTAATTGCAACTTACTCCCCAAGTAATTGCTAACATACCCTTATATTATTCGTATTTCTACTAAGATTCAACCCTATCACAAACTTTCATTTTTTTCAATCCCAAAAATGGCATTCCATTGTTCCATATTTGTTCGTTCGTTTGGCTGCTATGTTAGGACTCATCGCTTGTGCACTTCTAATCCTCTCTTGCTCTTACTAGAAACTTTTTGGCTACCTCGACGGTGGTGACCAGGAGCCCGACCTGGAGGCCTGTGTCGGCAACACCCAGAAACCAACCCTTGTTTTTGAAGAGAAAATCTTGGTCATTATGGCTACGACGACAACATATATATTGTTTATGGTGTATCATTTTTTCACCTTTCCAGTTCTTTGCATTGTGATTTTTGGTGACCTGAGTTTGCAGATTTTTAGTGAGTTTGCAGATTTTTAGAGAGAGAATGAAAGAGTGAGATTAGAGATATTTAAAAGACAAATTTGCCTTTCCCACACGTGTAAATCTTTCAATTTTAGCTCAAGGATGTCAATTGCAACACTTATTAAACTTCAAGGGTGGTGATTGATCAAATTGAAACTTCAAGGGTGATGATTGATCAAATTGAAACTTCAAGGGTTTAATTGTTACAAATACCATACTTTAGGGGTGGTTTGTGCATTTTTCTCTAACATAATTAAGGGCTTTAATGTGGGACAACAAGCCTTATCTATCAGTCACCTCTAATTTGCTGATGACACATTGTTATTTTCTATTTTCGACACTGGCGCTATTGAATAGATGTTCAAGGTTGTTCATAACTTTGAGAGATCATCAGGCTTCCTTATAAATGTTGCCAAATCTGAAATAATGGGTATTAATCTTGAGAAGGTGGCATTGGATAATCTGGCGTTGAGATTTGGTTGTAATCAGGGAGTTTGGCCATCAACTTATTTAGGTCTTCCCCTTAATGGTAAGCCAAAATCTATTGCTTTCTGGGAATCGATGCTGGAGAAAGTTAAGAGGAAGATCTCATCTTGAAAAATTAGTCATATTTCTAAAGGAAAGAGACTCACTTTAATCAAAGCTACACTTTTCACCTTCTAACTTATTACATGGCCTTATCAACTTGAAAGACTGATAAGGAATTTCCTATGGAAAGGCAACACTGACAATAAGGGGACTTCATCTCATTGGCTGGAAAACGGTTACTCTTGCATAAGACCGGAGAGGGTTAGAACGAGGCTCTCCTATCCAAGTGGATTTGGAGATATGACACTAAAGATCTGCTCTCTTGAAAAGACTGATTGTAGCTAAATTTGGGCAATCTAATTTTATCAACAAGCCTGTATTGACAACTCTAAAATTATCTAAGTGCCCCTGGAGAGCCATTTTTCTATGAGACACAGCTGGTGCTCGACAAAATCTCCTTTTTTTTTATAGGAAACGTAACAATTTCGTTGTGATAGAATCTACCACACTTTTTATTAAACTACGATAATTCTCTCGAGAGGATCTCTCAAAGAGCCAAAGTACAATGACGACAATTCAATGGATGATTGACAATGACCTAACAACTCCTATTTATAGCCCTAAACCCTAATTTGACCTACTTAATAAAAGACTAATAATAAGCCCAAGCCCAATACATTTAAAAATAGCAATTAACTAATAATTAATAAATACTAATATTCCTAAAATGCCAAGGGCGGATCGTATCACATTGATGTGAGATAAGTACAAAAGGTATGGGGCACTATAAGAAACAATGCCAATTAGCAAATAAGTAGCTAAGACTGCAATTACAAAATGGATGGAAGATCTTGCTCCAAGTTAAGGCCTCTCCTTTATTATTAAGGATGGAGTCAACACTCTTTTCTGGAAAGATGCTTGGATTAATGAGATCCCTTTAGCAAATCAATTCCCCCTCCTACACGATTTATCTAAGCATAAAGAGAGAGTGATCAAATCTCATTGGGACCATGATTACTTGACCTGGAACCTAGGTCTACGACGTAACTTGGAGGAAGAAATGGATGAATATTGCTCTTTGTCTCACCTACTAAGCTTGGTTAATTTTAGAGAGGGGAATGACATTATTTTGGAGGCCAGATCCATCGGGAATCTTCTCGGTTCAATCTATGGTGAAAGAATTATCCTCAAGTTTTAAAGAGCACTATTCTAACCTTTTTGAGGCGATCCGAAAGGAAAATATCCCAAGAAAAGAAAAAATTTCTTATGAGAATTATCTTCGATGGCTATCTTAACACATGATAATTTACGAGCTATTTCTCTTGGTTCATTTTCCGGAACGAAACATACATTTTTTTGCACCTTTTTAGCAGCTGCACGCATGCCACTCGGTTCTGGAATTATATTAGATCTGCATTTAATTGGCCCTTGACTCTTGAAAGAGACCACATACTATCTTAGATTTTGCACCCTTGGCCATCCATTCAAGAATGAGAAGAAGATATTATGGGAACATTTTCTCAGGGTTTTTTGTTGAAACAGAATAAGAGGATCTTTCAAGATAAAGGCTCATCTTATAGCTGCTTTTTTTACACCATTTATCCTTCATTTTATATCTTGGTGTAAATTTATCCCTCTTTTTCATTCTCATAGCTACAAATATTTACTTAATTACCGGAAATCTCTTATTTGATCTTTTGTAATCTATATTCTATATTGTAATTTCATGAATAAATGAGATCGTTTCATATCCCAAAACAAATCCTCCTAACAACTCTCTCGTTGACTTTGACCAACTCACTAACAAATGATAACCCAAGGACACAACAATATCCATTTCATCTTTCCGCACGTAATTTGCTTTTTGATTGAACTTTATCTCTATTTTGATGGGTAACGCTTTCAATCTATCGATGAAAATGTTTTCATTTTCAATAAAAAAAATACATCCACACAATCTTTCTTTTCTTTTTGGATAATTGTGAGTCTCCAGGCCACCATTTGTGCACATCAACGATTCTCACCAGACAACCCGCTTAACTCTATAATATTTAGATGTCAAGAAATTTCATATGAAATTAATTTCTAGATAGGTGACCACTATATTATCAATAACCATAAATAACTTGCTATTTTCAACTGATTGCATTCTTATCGATCCTACATGCATAGTCTTCGTCTAAACTATTTCATTTTCTTAAAATACATGGTATAAATAATTGCCTTTGAGAAAACAGGCGTCTGCAAAAGAAGAACAGCTATGTTGTTGTGTTGCAGACATAGAACTATTCGAATTTTGAGGAGGAAGGAATCTGAATTCGTTTATTCATGATTGAGAAAAAGAATGCATCGTCTTGCTGTGCCGTTTTAGCAGCACGTCATGCTTCATTGTTTCACTTCTTGCACTCTACTCCGTTTCATTATCCAGTTTAATTACACATGACACAGTTTATGGATTATGATTCATGAAAACTATTATAATTCCGAGGCGCTGGCTGACCTGTGGATTATTCTTGTGTGTTAGGATGACCAATTTATCGAAAAGTTTTATCAAGCGCTGCTGAAGATGCACCATTCTTGAATATCTTCAAAGGGTCGAATAGGCGGCTTCTTCGGACGTAAATGTGTGTGAATTAGATGTGTACATAACTTGCGTTGAATTATGTCTAAAATTTATGGTTCCATCCAGTGTAGAGTCTGTTTAGTGTAAAATATAAAGAGTTTCGATGTTCTTATTAGCTACTTTTGATTTGAGATATTGCTAACAGAAACGCATGGCATGGTTGATCATGCCCCTCGTTCAGTTTGGTACTTTTATCCCGCTCTTAAATTTGGTTTAGCTTTGGGAACTTTTGCTTCCACCTTACAAGTTATGTTTTTTTTTTTTAGGATTTCACTCTGGCAATTGCCATTCGTCATAACAATTATGATGAGATGTGTTTGAATCAACAGTTTGAATCATTCACGTGCAACTAAAAAAAACAATAAATTTTAATTTTGGGCATTTACTTGTTTTTCGCTAATATTTGGGTGGTGTGGATTGTAAGATTATAATTACACAACACCACTAATATTTATTTGGTTAAAATACCATTTTGGTCTTTCAACTTTGGGGTTTGTTTCATTTTGGTCTCTAGATTTTCAAATGTCCATTTTTAGTCTCTTGACTTTGTAGTTTGTTCAATTTTAGTTCCTTGATTTTGTTGTTTGTCCAATTTTGGTCCCTCGACTTTCAAAAAAGTTAAAAAATGGTCCTTTTGTCAAATAAATTTTTTTCACTCCTAAATTATTTTCTCTCTCTTCCATCTTTCATCATTTTTCCTTCTAAAAGTTTTATCTCTCTTAAATCCACCTCTCTAATCCTCTTCTCTTCTTTTTATCTCTTATTCTCTCCTCAATCCATCTCATCAAATTATTTAACATGAGATAATTTTTCTAAATAATAATTTTCTTACTTTGATTTGTCACTTTTTGTTTTTTAAAATTCAGTCTACCATGGATCAAAAAAGAAAAAGAAAGAAAATAAAGAAGAAAAAAAGAAAAGAAAAGAGGGGAAGAGGTAAAATTTATAGAGAGAGAAATTATGAAAGATGAAAGAGAGAGAAAGTAATTTAGGAGTGATAAAATATTCATTTGACCAAAAGACAATTTTTGAACTTTTTTTATAGTCTAAGGACAATTTGAAAACATTTGAAAGTTGAGAGACCAAAATTGGACAAATAGCAAAGTTGAGGGACCAAAATTGGACAAACAACAAAGTCGAGGGACTAAAATTGGACATTTGAAAGTCGAGGGATCAAAATGGAACAAACCCTAAAGTCGAGGGACCAAAATGATATTTTAACCTATTTATTTTTGGCCTAAATCATGCTATTTCTCTAACTTTGATCTCTCTTTAAACTCTCTCGTTGACTCTGCAAAAGAAGAACAACATGACCATAGTTGCAGGGATGATCCACTATCTTTAATGTTGCTACTCATGTGCAGTGATTGACCCATTGAACGAGAAGATTGCTGACATATAACAATCCTTCTTTCACCTAAGTAGATTGATCAACCATCCTCTTTCGTTTCTTGGTTGCTCCTTGTCAGCGAGCTTCTCATTCGAATAACACTAGTTGTTTTGGGTGTTTCAGTCGGCTTCTTCGTACAAAATGGAAATGGATTTTGGTGATTGTGATGGAGAAAACATTCATGTTTTGTCCGCTTTAAAATGTATAATAAAAAAAATAATAAAATTGATTAAGCGGTTAATTCATATGTTTTTATAATTTTTAAAAATTAGTCATACCGAATAATTTGTAAATTTAGGTTAAGTATGTTAATTAAAAAGTTTTAATATTAGATAAAAGGAAATTGTTTAGTTACTAAATGAGCTTAAACCAACCGACAAACTTTTGGTTTAGTATTTTTTTAAGCAACACTAACCGACATAAATTTGAAAACCGATTGTGCCCTTTAGGTCAATTTTGGGTGTGACGTGGTTTGGCGCGCCGGTGCTTGTGGATGTGGATAAGTGAAATATTAGTGTACTGTGCACAGTATAATTCCCTTCCCTGGATTACTTTTGCGTTTGTTCATCAATCTTGTGTTCATTCCCCTCTCCACGTATACGGATATAATTCCTCTCTCGCCACGCCACCTTCACTTTTTTCTTACAATTCACTGTTCCCTTCCTTCTTCTTCTCATTTTCCATTGACTGCAACTTCTTGCGCTGTGTTCTATGGCAATTGATTTTCAGCCTACTACCTTCCTTCCATCAAGGTACTATCATCGTCATTTGCTTCATTTTTGTATTTCATTTGTTGCCTTTTTCTTTGATTTTTATCTTCTGGGTTTCTCTCTTTATCGGGATTAGGGTTTGCGCTGTGCTTTTTTCATCGTTTCGCTTGTTATTCTTGTCTTCATTTTTATTTGCTTTGTTTAATTCTTGGCCTAATTGAGGAAAGAGAAGAGGAAACTTGATGTTTGTTCCAAATCTTAAAATGGGTATTTAGTTTTTGCTTAGATTATGTATTTTTGGCCCCCACCTTAAAATGGGTATCAAGTTTTTGGTTTAATCATGTTCCTTCATTTAGTGACGTTCGTTTTTTTAAAAAGTTTGTACTACTTAACTATAGTTGATGAAATACAGAGGTGGCACTCTGTTTTTTGTAGTTTAGATGGGGTGGCATAGATTGGCGGTTATTTGAATGGATTAGAAATGAATTGACAGATGATCAAGTTGGGTTAGGTTTGATAATCTATCATATTGGTTGTCTGATCATGATCATCATTTCATCTGAATTTTAAGAAATGAGTTTCCTGTCTATGTTCTCTTCTGCTGATCGATGTTTAAGAGAAAGACTAATTATCTCAAAAAGGAAAAAAATAAAAGAGAGAGACTAACGATAAACATAGCTCGAAGTCTATGAGTGACGTAGTTGGCCATAGTTTTAACAATCGGGTGGCGAATAATTTCTGATTTATAAAATGGAAACTAAGATGGAGGTCGTCTGAGTTTAATCGTAAAATCCCTTGTTATCTATCCTCCAGGTCCCGTGCTTGGCGGGAAAAAATGGAAACTAAACTTAGAAATTGCAATGTATGTCATGAGAACCGCTTGTTTGCCCTTTTTAATATCCTTCTTGTAGGAAGAAAATGCTAATAAGAACTTGTCGTTCAATAATTTATATGATGTTTATCCTTTATTTTTTTCTGCTCACTTTTATCTGTCTCATGTCATCAGTTCCTTCACTCCATGGCTTCCATATAATCCAACTCGGACTTATTTTTTGTGCAAAAGAGCCGCTCAATTGGACGGCCTATTAAGCAGCTGGGGTAATTCAAGAAAGAGATGCCTTATTAGAGCTGTTTTATCAGAAAAGAATGACAGTAATCACAATCCTGGTTTCGTAGGCTTTAGGAAAAGCTATTTACAGCTTTGCAAACAAAGAAACCTCTCTCCCTTTGCTTCAGCTGATGAGAGTGTCACTGTCAATGGGAGTCCCCAAGCAAGCACCAGCCCTGATGGTGGGAACATGAGGATCAGATTAGACGATTCTCGAAAACAAGATTATAATGATGGTCTTGTCCAATCTTTGCATGATGCCGCGAGAAATTTTGAGTTGGCTATTAAAGAATATAGTGCGTCCTTAAAAATGCACTGGTTTTCAACAGCTTGGCTTGGTGTGGACAGAAGTGCATGGGTTAAGTCGCTGTCTTATCAGGTAATAACTAATAACTAGACCTTTCCAGCCAATAAGAGAAAAAAACTAGACCTTAACACTTACAACTTATGCTTCACCTTCCTCTTCTCCGCCCCTTCTTATTTTCTTAAATAAGTAGCAAAAAACATCTCTTATGATCCCTTTCCTTGGTATTGTTCTTCATCTGACCTGTACTTGATTTAAACAAAATGCTCTTTTCTTATTTTTTGACCAACTGAAGATGTCTTTTGTTACTCCTTTGGTATTGGGGTTATTTTTTTGTTTTGTAAATTTTGTTGGATAAAGTCAAATATAATTTAATGTATTTGGAATCATTGTTAACTGAGGAATTACTGGGTAGATAATTAATGAATTAATGCGTTGTCAATCTTGGAGTTAACTAGGGAATTAATGGATTCTTGATTTAGCAATTAGTGGGAATGTTTTTGATAAGAACTTGGAGACCAAATTTGTAATAGACTATAAATAGAGTGCTCATTCCATAGAGCAAGTAGAGACAATTGTAAAGAAAAAAAGAGAGTGAAAGTGAGAGCAATTGTAGAGAGTGAAGAGAAAATTGTGTAGAGAGTCTTGAGAGAGAAATATAGAAAGTGTTTATAGAGAATATGTGTGTCTTGTCTCTCCAATCACGAAAGAAAAAAGCTTGCACGATTGTTTTATTGTTTTATTTGCAATTTGAGTTTCTACAAATTTCATATATCAATGAAACAGTCTCATGAATAACATTTCTTACGATCTCTAATGAGCTGCACCTGATAATGATTATTTTATCTATGAAGTATGGACGCAGTCTGCTCACATCACGAGTAGGATGACACATTAAAGACAACTATCAAACCATGTGTTTTTTTTAACAAAAAATATAAACAGACATTTAATACATTTCAATGGTTTTAATTAAACCACTTCAAAAAAATGACACTTAGGGCAGGGGACATGTTACTAGAATTATGGAAGTACCTCAATATTGCAGGGTTGTGATACGATCCGGCCTTGGCAGTTTAGGAATATTAGTATTTATTATTAGTTATTTGCTATTTTAAATGTATTGGGCTTGGGCCTATTATTAGTATTTTATTAATTAGGTCCAATTAGGGTTTAGAGTTATTATAAATAGGTGAGGTTAGGTCTTTGTTAATCATCCATTGAATTGTCGTATTTTGTACTCTGGCTCTTAGAGAGATCCTCTCGGGAGATTTATCTTATTTTAATAGAAAAGTGTGGTAGATTCTATCATTTTGGTATCAGAGTCGTTTGCCGATCCGGGAATGGTTACTACTAAGATGGAATCCAGGATGCAAGCGTGTGAAGAAGGAACGGCCGACTTGGCTAGGCAGTTACAGGAGACTAATGCGAAGATGGAAGCGATGGAAGAAAGGTTAGGGAAAAGGCTGGATTTGCAGGATTCGAAGCTCGAGACGATGAACCGAAATCTGGAACTTTTAGTGGAGACAATCCGAGCAGACAAGGGGAAGGGCTCGATGCCCGAGGCTGCAGGGGAAGGATCGAGCGGCGCGGCTGGGGCTAGCCCTGGTGATGCAGGGGCAGCGGCGGCTGGCGTGGCGAAGCAGGGCGCGACGGAGGTCGCGCCAGGGTGGGCCGAGGCGAGTACGGGGGGCGCGCACGCGCGGCTCGGAGTGGGCTGCTGCGAAGCGCGCGGAGCAACGGGGCGAGTGGTGATGTCGGCCGCGGCCGGGCATCGCATCGGCGTGGCGCGCTAGCTGGTGGCGAGGCGGCAGGGTCTGTCCGAGAGGGGCTACTGGCCGGGTCGGTCGGTGCGCGCAGCATGACAGGGGCTGGTGCGGCGGTGGTCGCGCGGCCGGCTCGAGCGGGCGCGCGCGCGGGCGTCTTGCGTCGGGTCTCGCGGTGTCAGGCGGGAGGTGCGGTCCGGCGAGCGGGTTGGCGCGAGGGCATGAGGGTGTGCGTGAAGGCCGGGGCGGCGTAGGGCGCGAGGCGGCCGGGTGGTCCGAGGTGGGCTTGGACGAGCGGGCGTGGAGCAGCCGCGAGGGCGAGGTTGCTCGGGGTCCGGGCGCCGCTCGGGCGTGGGTCCGGGCGCGAGCGCGAGAGGGGGTTCGGCTCGGGCAAAGTCGGCTGGGTTGGGACGGGTCGGCAGCGCGCGGTGGTCGAGCGAGGTGAGGCGGGCGGTGCAGCACGGCGGGACCGGGTCGAGTGGGCCCACAAAGTTAGAGCGGAGGTGGAATTTCGTGGGAATTTTGTAGGGGATACTTGCACGGGGATGATTTTGGCCCACGAGAGAGAACCTTGGAGCGACGCGTCGGGGTGGAGTGACAATGTCTGAAAAGCAGGGACGAGATTTCGGGGGGAGGAGAAGAAAGAGCTTGAGAATTTGGATGTGTGGGTCGTTCGAGATGCGCACGATTACCGGGATGTTGAGGTGAATGACTTTTCTCCGAAGATGGAGTCACAGCGAGAAGGTGGCATCGGAGATGGAACACCTTGAGGACAAGGTGGCTCTTGGGGGGGAAAGTATTGATACGATCCGGCCTTGGCAGTTTAGGAATATTAGTATTTATTATTAGTTATTTGCTATTTTAAATGTATTGGGCTTGGGCCTATTATTAGTATTTTATTAATTAGGTCCAATTAGGGTTTAGAGTTATTATAAATAGGTGAGGTTAGGTCTTTGTTAATCATCCATTGAATTGTCGTATTTTGTACTCTGGCTCTTAGAGAGATCCTCTCGGGAGATTTATCTTATTTTAATAGAAAAGTGTGGTAGATTCTATCAGGTTGCTGGTAGGGAACTCTCATCCTGACTTCTTTATCACAAGCTCAGTACCTTGGCCCCATTTTGTTTTAGTTTGAGTTAAAAGCCTTCTTCCTTCTAGAAGTTTATCTTCTCTAATCTTTAGTCATTTTTTTCTTTACTTTTTTGTTTTTTTAGGAAAGGAAATGATAAACATTTGATTACAGAGAAAAACTTTATCATGAGCAGTGTTTTCAAAGCGCAAGGAGCAATGCAAGGCGATACTCTCCTTGATCGCCTCAAAGCGAGAGGCGATAAAAAGACGAGGCCCAAGTGAAGAGAGACGCATTTGTAAATTGATAATAGAACATAGGTGTATTCGCATAAAATTTCAAATTCATATGGAAAAATACTAAAAAGTAAAAAATAAAAGAATAATAAATCACAAAAATTATGTTATTATAAGATATACCATAATATTAAATTATTATTTGTATAAAAAAATTGAAGTTAACTAAAAGTATAAAATACAAAGATTCTATATCAAATAACTCGAATAAACTAGACACACATATATTTGAAATAGCAATTAAACAAATTCAGTATCCTTGATAAAGACTTTGCATGGTTGTTGGACTTCTTCATAAACTAATTCTAGGTTTTTTTTGTGGATATTAAGTTAGGATATTGATAAATAAATAAAACTTTAACAAGGCGCATGCCTTGGCCTAAGGCGAAGGCGATGCAGGGCGCAAAATGGCGAGGAAAGGTGAGGGCCTGATTGAAGGAGCTCACCTCAGCTACGTTAGAGGCGCAATACCTGCCTATGTGTAAGTCGATCGCCATAGGCGAGGAAAGGCAGTGAGTGGCCTTGAAAACACTGATCATGAGTAATTGTTGATTTTTGTTCTTTATTTTCCAACGAAGAGATTTTCTTGGAATTTTGAAGATTGGGGATAGTTCAAATGAGTTAGCTAGGTTTTACTTGATAATTGTGGATGTCAATAGTAATGCATTGTTGCTATTTCATGGAGTTGTGCACATTGATCCAAATGTAAGAGTATTTTGGGATGAGTTTGTTAAGACCTTAATAATCTTAACAAGCACAAGAGAACTAATATCGAAATAATGATAAACACCGAACACAAAAACACTATATTGATAATAGATAGAGGTTACAATACCGTACCCTTAGCCTTTCGAGAGGGCTAAGTCTCTCCCAATAGCCTTTCGAGAGGGCTACACTCTCCCACCTTGTTGAACAAGACAAGAAGACAATACCAAAATATTTTCCTCCTTTCCAAATACCCTAAGACTCCTATTTATAATAAAACCCTTACATGCTAATTACTATTCTACCCTTACATATAATATACCCATCCTACCCTTTGTACTCTATCATATCTCCCATCGTGAAATACACCTTGTCCTCAAGGTGTGGGTTATACAACACATTACAAAAAAATTACCCATTGCACAACAAATTAAAATGCATTTTTTTTTACAACTTACCCCAACAAAATAACAAATGATAATAATAATAATAATAATAACACCTCCCTATTTTTTAAATGGCTCCCAAAACCACATCCTCCTTGCACAAGATAAACATCTTGTTCCATCCACAAAATGTCACATCACCATTTCTATCAAAAGGTCACACCTCCAATTAATACTCCCCCATTTCCTCCTTATTTCACTCTGATAAGGTTGGGCCTAGGGCTCTATTTAGCCATTACTTGGAGAATAAGTTAGTATTTTGTTATAAATAGAGTGGGTTAGGTTAGGGTTTAGGATCCAAATTATTGAATGAGTTATTGAGTGATTTATTGTAGGGTTAAGAAACTCTGATTTCTTGCTTTATTCCATAATCACGTACGTATAAATACACACCAAAAGGAAATCAAAACAAAAATAACAACTTTCCTATAGACCCTCACTTACCTAACAACCATAACAACTCTCCTATAGACTCTCACTTACCTAACAAACATAACAACTCTCCTATAGACTCTCACTTACCTAACAACCCACAAACCAGAATTAGATAAATATAATTTACAAGATTACAAATCTAACCCTAACTTTCAACACTCCCCCTCAAGCTGGATTGTATATATTATACAAACCTAGCTTGCCATTCAAGTCTTCGAAGTTGGGTCTTGGTAATGGTTTAGTGAGGATGTCTGCCACTTGTTGCTTGGTAGGAACGTAGGTAAGTTGCACCACTTGGCTGTTAACTTTCTCGGAAATGAAGTGTCGGTCAATCTCAACGTGCTTCGTCCTGTCATGATGAACAAGATTTTTGGCAATACTTATGGCGGCCTGATTATCGCACATCATTTGAATTGATGATGAGTACTCTTGACCTAACTCACTCAGAACCCTTCTTATCCAGATGCCTTCACAGATTCCTTGAGACAGGGCTCGATATTCTGAGCACTACTTCTAGCAACCATGGATTGCTTCTTACTTCTCCAGGTAACAAGATTGCCCCAAACAAACGAACAATATTCGGAGGTCGATCTTCGATCGGTAGTATCCCCTGCCCAATCTGCATCTGAGTATACCTCAATATTCTTCTTATCAGTCGTTTTGAATAGCAACCCCTTTCCAGGAGTCATCTTCAGGTATCTGAGAATTCGGTATACAGCTTCCATATGTTGGTCATTGGGACTATGCATAAACTGACTGACAACACTAACCGCAAATCCAATATCTGGTCGAGTATGGGAGAGATATATAAGACGTCCCACAAGCCTCTGGTATCTCCCCCTGTCTACGGGACTGCTTTCATGATTGTGTTTGAACTTTCCCTGAGGATCCATGGGAGATGTTGCCGGTTTACATCCCAAAGATGCCGATCTGTAAGAAGATCTAACACGTACTTTCTCCAGGACATAACTATGCTCGCTTTGGACCGTGCAACCTCCATACCTAGGAAATACCTGAGGTTCCCGAGATCTTTGACTTCAAATTCTTGAGCGAGCTTCCTTCAATTCCTGTAGTTTCTAGCTCATCATTTCCTGACAAAATAATATCTTCCACATACACTATCAATAGTGCCAAAGACGCTTTGCACCTCCTCTCTAGCAAACAAAGTGTGATCCGATCGACATCGTGAATATCCAAGGCTTAGAATGAAGCTAGAAAACCTCCCAAACCACGCACGGGGTGATTGTTTCAGTCCATACAGAGATTTTTTTAGTCGACATACCTTTGTTGGACTAAGATCATATTCATACCCAGGAGGGACTTCCATATAAACTTCTTCTTCCAGATCCCCATTCAAAAAAGCATTCTTTATATCCAGTTGTTGAAGTCCCCATCCGAGATTAGCGGCAAGAGACAAGATAATTCTTATTGTGTTGAGTTTAGCAACTGGTGCAAAAGTCTCCTGACAATCAATTCCATATGACTGGGTAAATCCTCTCGCAACTAGCCTAGCTTTCAACCTCTCAATACTTCCATTAGCATTATGCTTAATTGTGAATATCCATTTGCAGCCCACAGTTCATTTCCCACTCGGGCAATTTCACACATTATCCACGTACCATTTTTCTCAAGCGCCTCAATTTCATCTTGTACCGCTTTCTTCCAAATTGGGATGCTTTAATGCTTCCACAATATTGGTTGGCACTTGTGTGGCGAGAGACTAGACACAAATGCACGATAAGAATCACTCAAGTTATCATATGATACATGATTCCCAATAGGATGCATGGTACAACTCCTAACCCCTTTCTGTATTGCGATTGGTAGATCAAGATCTGTAGATATTGAGACTAGAAAGACTCTTTCTTTTTTCTCTGTATTCTAATGGGTAAATGAGAGGTTTCTTAAATAGAGACCTCAATGTACAAATAAGGCAAAAAAAAAAAAGAAGGAATAAATCCTATACAATAATATCATTCTAATTACACCCAATTGATTTAGTGAATATGGAAGTAATTGATATGGGAAAATATGGAAATAATCAACATTATTCTACACTCTCCCTCAAGCTGGATTGTAAATACTGTACAAGCCAAGCTTGGAGTTGAATTCTTCAGAAATTGCTCTCGGTAATGCTTTAGTGAGTATATCGGCAACTTGGCGACAAGATGGAACATAGTTCAATTCCACAATGTTATTGCTGACCTTCTCAAATATGAAATGTCGATCTATTTCTATGTGTTTTGTTCTATCATGCTGAACGGGATTCTTTGCAATACTTATGGCGATTGACTATCACAAAACATTTTCTTGAGTTTTGAGTTTCAACTTGCGATTCGATTAACGATTTACGAATCCATATTCCTTCACACATTCCCAAGGCGAGAGCTCTATATTCACTTTCAGACTACTTCTTGATACAACGGTTTGTTTCTTACTTCTCCATGTGACTAGATTACCCCAAACATATGAGCAATATCCTCGTAGTGTACTTTCGATCGATTAATTCGCTTTGCCCAACTAGCATCACCAGAGAGTTCTCTTGATCTGTTTGAGGACTTTTTAAATAATAATCCATGACCGAGTGCGTTTCAAATGTCTCAGTATTCTGTTCACAACACCGAGATGTTGTTCATTTAGGTTATTCATATATTGGCTGATGATACTAACAGAGTACGCAATATCAGGTCTGGTATGTGACAAGTAGATTAACTTTCCAACCAGTCTTTGATACATGCCTTTTTCAACTGGAATGTCATCTTCCCTTTGCTGAAAGACCAGATTTGGGTCCATAGGAGTCTCCGTAGGTCTACAACCAAGATTTCCCGTCTCCTTTAACAAGTCCATGATATATTTTCTCTGAGAAATTACAATCCCGTCATTGGATCGTGCCACTTCCATACCTAGAAAATATCTTAAGCTTCCCAACTCTTTGATTTCAAACTCGTTAGCAAGTATCCTTTTCGATGTGTGGATCTCTTCACCGTCATTCCCATGAATGATGATATCATCAACATAAACAATTAAGATTGCAACTTTATGAGTTGAAGATTTTACAAACAAGGTATGGTCACTTTTGACATTGATAATAGCCACTTTTGATGAGAGTTTTAGGAGAATCACAAACCATGCACGAGGAGATTGTTTCAAACCATACAATGCTTTATTTAGTTTACACACCATATTTCTATTGGAATCATCTTCCATTCCGGGAGGAACTTGCATATAGACTTCTTCTTCGAGATCACCATTGAGGAATGCATTTTCACGTCAAGTTGGTGAAGCGGCCAATCTAGGTTCACAACCCGGTGACAACAGAACACGCACACGATTTCGGTTTTGCAACAGGGGGCAAACGTTTCTTCGTAATCTATCCCATAGGATTGTGTGAACCCTTTTGCAACCAGTCTTGCTTTGAATCGTTCCACACTCCCATCGATTTGTATTTTCTCGTGAAAATCCATTTGCAACCAATCGGACTCTTTCCATTGGGAAGCCTTGTGAGCGTCCATGTCTTATTTTTTTCAAGCGCTCTGATTTCTTCATAAATGACCTCTTTCCATTTTGGATCTTTGAGAGCATCTTGAATGTTATACGGAATGTAAATGTTGTCCAACTGAGTCACAAAAGCTTTATAAGTAGGAAATAATTTTCCATATGCAACATACTTTTCGATGGGATGGCTAGTACAACTCCTAACACCTTTTCTCTGAGCAATTGGTACTGTTAGATCATCAACAACAGGTGCCATAATAGTAGTATTCTCATTAGTGGAGTTTACTCGCGATGGATCCGTCTCGATGATTGGCATTCTTGGTTTTGCACGACAACCTCTTTTCTTCTAGTGTAGACAATAGGCATTCGAGGTTCAGGAACTTCAGGGATACTTGACTGAGAGACAGGTTGCTCATTTTCAAGAATAATGGGAATATTGGGTTGAGGAACAGATGACTCTACTTGAGGAATAATGAGAATAGGGGGCTCCACAACAAAGGGCTGAAATTCCATCATATTCTCCCCCTGAATTTTAGATTTGGTGAAGAAATGTTGGTTTTCAAAGAAAGTGACATCCATGGATGTGTATATTTTCCTAGTGATTGGAGAAAAACATTTGTACCCCTTGTTGTGCGATGCATACCCTAGGAAAATACACTTAATTGCTTTTGAATCAAGTTTGGACTTTTGAGGAGAATGGTTATGGACAAATGAAGAGCAACCACACACACGAAGAGGCAAGTTTGAAGAGAGGTTTTGGAATTGTGGATGAATTTGAATTAGAACATCGCGGGGGGATTTAAAAGTGAGGACACGACTAGGCAGACGATTTATGAGAAAGGTGGCAGTGAGGATAGCTTCCCCCCAAAAATGCTTTGGGACATTAGAGGAAAACATGAGAGAACGAGCTACCTCAAGGAGACGTCTGTTTTTCCTTTCAGCAATACCATTCTGTTGAGGAGTGTCCACACATGAACTAGTATGAACAATGCCATGAGATAAGAGGTATGGGCCAAGATTGGAATTGAAATAGTCTCGAGCGTTGTCTGTTCTAAGGACTTGGATTTTACTCCCAAATTGATTAGACACCATTGCATGAAAGGAATGAAAGAGATTGGAAGTTTTAGATTTGTCTTTCATGAGGAAGGTCCAAGTCATTCTGGTATGGTCATCAATAAAGGTGAGGAACCATCGTGCTCCTGATATATTCTTCACCCGAGAAGGTCCCATATGTCACTATGGATTAGAGAAAAAGGCGTAGAGGATTTATAAGGGATACTCGGATAAACATTTCTTGTATGCTTAGAGAGTTGACAAATTTCACACTGAAAAAGGTTCGATTTGGTATTAATAAATAAAGTAGGAAATATTTTTTCAAGGTACAGGAAATATATAAAGACTGATTGATTCCATTGGAGAAAATTGTGACCTTGAAGTTTGTGATTAGTCACAATATGAGAGGAGGAATCATTAAGTTGGATTTGAGATTGAGATTGAGGTTGAGATTGAGAGGAATTGTCGATAGTCACTTCCTAGACCATGTTTTTCCATTCTCCTTTGAAGTAGAGTAAATTGGATTTACGGAGGAAATTGCAGTTTTTTTTTTTTTTTTTTTTTTTTTTGAATCAAGGGCGGGTGGGTCGGAATCCGATCCGATCCGATGCAGTGTCGATTATGGGCTGGTTTGGTCTGGGTGGGTCAAATTTAGGGTTTAGGATGTATTAAAGTTGGATTTAGCAATGGAAAAGATTGACAAAATTCCACGGAAGAAAAAAAATTGGTGCGATTTGGGAAACAACACAGACGAAAAAAAATTCAGAGTAAGATCTGGAAAAAAAAAATTCTCTAAAAAAATTTATGATGAACCTGGAAGAAGCCACAAATTTAAAGATGGAGAGAGAAACAACGCAGAAGATGGCGTTGATGAAAGAGTCGCCGATTGAAGCACGTTGTCGAAGGAGAACGTTGCTGGACGAGGCGCTCGTTGAAGTTGAAGGGCTCGCCGGAGGGGTAAGAGAGATTGTGGCTAGAGCTTTGATGCCATGTAGATATTGAGACTAGAAAGACTCTTTCTTTTTTCTGTGTATTCTAATGAGTAAATGAGAGGTTTCTTAAATAGAGACCTCAATGTACAAATAAGGCAAAAAAAAAAAAAAGGAATAAATCCTATACAATAATATCATTCTAATTACACCCAATTGATTTAGTGAATATGGAAGTAATTGATATGGGAAAATATGGAAATAATCAACATAATTCTACAAGATCATCAACATCATTGTTTACTGCATTGCTAGGTTCAGTGATGGGTTGTTCAAAATTCGGAACCGGTTCGGGATCAGGCAAAGCTTGATCTGTTTGGGCATCTGCCTGCTCAACTCGTTGTTTGCTTCTCCTTGCATAGACACGGAGTTGGTTATTGACAATTGGAGACATTAAAGGTGAGGCCGAGAAGACTCGGAGTTCAAGAATGAGGGGACTAGGTACTGTGTATCATCTGGAATAGTTTCAAGAACAGATGACCATGAGGACCATAACTGGCTGTCACTCACCATCTCCTTCTGACAGGCAGGCTTGGAGTAGTATGGAAGGTGTTCACAGAAGGTAACATCCATGGTGACATAGACTCTTTTTGACTCAGGGGAGTAACACTTGTACCCCTTTTGAGTAGGTGAGTACCCCAAGAATATGCATTTATGAGCCTGAGGATCAAGCTTGCCACGATTATGGGAATGTATATGGACGAAGGCACTACATCCAAATACTTTCGGAGCCAGGTCAAGAGACGGAGGACGAAGGTGAGGAAAAGACTTGAGAAATACTTGACGAGGACTGGAAAACTGAAGAACGCGGGAAGGCATACGATTGATTAGATCGTAGCCGTGAGAAGTGCATCGCCCCAATAGAATTTGGGAACATGGGCAGAGAACATGAGACAGCGAGTGATGTCAAGAAGGTGGCGATTTTTCCGCTCAACAACCCCATTTTGTTGGGGAGTGTCCACACAAGAGCTGATATGGAGGATGCCTTCGGTGGACAAGTAGTCTCCCAGACTAGAACTAAAGAACTCCTTTGCATTATTCGTTTTTAAGACACGAATGCGAATTTGGTATTGCGTTTTAATCATGGTATGGAACTTCTTGAAGAGGGAACAAACTTCAGACTTTTCTCGCATAAGAAAGATCCACGTAGTACGTGTGTGATCATCAATGAAGGACACGAACCATCGTGCTCCAGAGATATTTTTTGTTTTAGAGGGGCCCCAAACATCACTGTGGATTAACGAAAATGGGCTGGAAGATTTATACCCTATACTTGGATAGGAAGTACGAGTATGTTTCGCAATTTGACAAATCTCACATGAAAAAGAATGAGGATTTTTATTATAGAAAAGATTCGGGAACAATTTAGACAGATACGCAAAGTTGGGATGACCTAGACGATAATGTAACAATAGAATCTCATTATCGTTATTGAAGCTACTAGACATTTTATTGCTGGAATGGAAAGATAGAAAGGATGACTTGTCTCCATTTTTCAATAAACCGTAATCATAGTTGAGGTGGTAGAGACCCGAACAGACTTCAGCACTGCCAATCATCCGCCCCGATTCCAAATCCTGAAAAACGCATGAATTGGAATAGAATTTAGCCATACAGTTTAAATCGCGAGTCAATTTGCTTATTGAAAGAAGATTACAATCCAAATCAGGCACATGAAGAACAGATGTAAGACATAAGTTGGGATAGATGCGGATAGAACCTGTTCCTGATATTTTCGAGTGTGACCCATCTGCAATCTTGATGGATGCATTAGATGTATCGGCCTGATATTGTTGAAACAATGACTTATCTCCTGTCATATGATCGGAGGCTCTGGTATCTATGATCCGTACGAGTTCCTCCCTTATTCGCGCAGCTAGGCGGTTGGTGCAACTTTCTCGAGCAACTAGACCACTTCCATGGATTGTGTCACCTATGAGTTTTTGGAGTGCATCCATCTTTCTCCTGCTAAAAGGAGAAGATTCTCAGATCGGCATTCTTATCGTGTACGACATTGGCCACGTATGCCGTCTTCGCACGATCATTCCGGTTTCGAGGTTTCCAATCACCGGTTTCCCATGTATTTTCCAACGTGTCTCCTTCACATGGCCTCGTTTTTGCAATGGTCACACCAAGGCCTCCCTTGCTGGGACCTACTGTCTCCAGGGTTTCCTGTTGAACTGAAATTTCTAGACACGAGTGCAGAAGCATAAGAGATTGGAACTGATTCTGATTTTCCCATCATAATACTTTTCCTGCTTTCCTCTCTTCGAATTTCCGAGAAAGCTTCACGAAGAGACACCAAGGGCTTGACTCCCAAGATTCGTCCCGAACTTCATCCAGACATCGTTTCGGGCCAAAGAGAAACTTAAATGTTCTCTTACGCTACGTGATTTTGTTATATTGTGCCTTATCATCGTGACACTTCCGGTATGTAGTTCAAATAGATCTAATTGTTGCCAATGACATGAGAGGTTGTTAAAATACTCGGTGATCGATTGGTCTCCTTGACGGAGATCATGGAGAATGCAGACTCGATTCAAAACAACTCGAGGAGTGTTCTCCTTACTAGAGTAGGTTTCTTTGGTCGCTTCCCAAATACGATAGGTCATGTGTCGTAGAGGAGGAAATTTTCCCCAATTTCAAAAGAGTCATGGAATTAATTAACCACGACATTACACGGTTATTGTCTATTTTCCATCGCTTTGTATTCCGGATCACCTTCTTTTGGTTGCTCCTTTTCCTTGGATAGATAATCATCCTTACCCTTACCGCAAACGAACATGTGTACCACTTGTGACCATTGAACATAATTATGACCATTCAATTTATGACCAGTAATACACATTGGTGACGAATCAAAACTTCCTAGTGTATAATCCTTAGATGAAGCCATAATAGAAAACTATTTGAAATACGGCACAGCACAGCGAACGGAGCTAACCAGCACAACGAACAAAGCTAACCGTTAGAACAGATATGGGAAAAGGATTACCTCGTTGGAGCAAACGAAGATTGACGATCTTTAGAACAGATAGCGAACCTCGCTGGAGCGAACGCAGGGGAAGCGTGATGGATCTGATTCTGACGAGATTTGCAACGGCGGTGATTCAATTTACAGCGGCGAAGAGGTAGGAATGAAGAGTTGGAGGTGGAGAGGCAGCGGAAATGATCTGAATTGCAGCGACAATGATCTGATTGGGCCCTTGACCGAAGCAGAGGAGAACTCGATAGCGAACTAACGAGGTTTCGCGGAACTGATTCGCAGCGGCGAAGAAGCTTTGCGGGTTTGACGCGTACCAACGATGCTCGGAGTTGACGATTCAGGTTTGGAGATTCGGAGGCTCGCTGAGTCGGTGTGCTCGGCGAGGAAATTCTGAAGGACGTCGGAGGCTCGCTGATACGATGTGCTTGGCGAGGAGATTCCGACGAATAGGAGAGAGAATTTAATCAGAGGAGAGAGTGAATCTTCTGCTCTGATACCATGAAGAAACTCTGATTTCTTGCTTTATTCCATAATCGTGTACGTTTAAATACACACCAAAAGGAAATCAAAACAAAAATAACATCTTTCCTATAGACCCTCACTTACCTAACACCATAACAACTCTCCTATAGACTCTCACTTACCTAACAAACATAACAACTCTCCTATAGACTCTCACTTACCTAACAACCCACAAACCAAAATTAGATAAATATAATTTACAAGATTACAAATCTAATCCTAACTTTCAACATAGGGCTCAAGGGATTCTCATGAGAGGGGAGGTTCCAAGACCTATCAAAACTTGGTTTATCTTTATTCTTTTATCTCTTGATATAATCTAGATCTTGGATCATATCAATTGGCATCAGAGCAGTTTCGATTCCTGGTTGTAGAGATGGATCAGGAAGAGGTTCGTTTATTTCGAGAGGCGTTGCTAAGTTTGATGGCCTCGGTTGGTTCTCTAAGAAAAGAAATCAGAGAAGGGGTAGCTTCAATGAAAGAAGATCTCAGAAAAATGAGGGAGGGCTACAGTGACCTAAATAATTCTCTTAGAGAGCTCAAAGAGGAAATTATTATGGAAGAAAAAGTGACGGCTAGGGTTTTTACACTGCCGCTGCCACCTCCGGCATCGCTGCCGCCACCTTCGCCGCCACCACCGCTACTGCTGTCATCGCCGCCGCCCCCACCATCGCCACCGCCACCTCCGACATTGCTGTCGCCACCTCCGCCGCCACCACTGCTACCGCCACCGCCACCGCCACCGCCACCGCCTCCACCACCGCCGCCCCCTTCGCCACCACCTCCGCCACCAACGCTGCCGTTTCAGCCACCACTGACGCGCCGTTGCAGCAATCGCCGCTGCTGCCGCCGAAAAAAAAAATTTAATTTTTTTTATTTTTCTATTTTTATGTATGCCCACCTTGAGGATAAGGTGCTTTAAAGGGGCGGGTATTGATAAGGTTGGGCCTAGGGCTTGGTTGGGCCTAAGGCTCTATTTAGCCATTACTTGGAGAATAAGTTAGTATTTTGTTATAAATAGAGTGGGTTAGGTTAGGGTTTAGGATCCAAATTATTGAATGAGTTATTGAGTGATTTATTGTAGGGCTCAAGAGATTCTCTTGAGAGGGGAGGTTCCAAGACCTATCAAAGCTTGGTTTATCTTTATTCTTTTATCTCTTGATATAATTTAGATCCTGGATCATATCACACTCCTTCCTTTACCTAATCCCTCCTCTTCTTCTTCTTATTTTTTTTACAACCCTTCTTTTCCAAATTGTATACTTTTTTTTTCCTCTCTTTTTTCCAGAACTTCATCCTCTTCTCCAAACCTTTCTTCTTCCTTCTCAAAATTTTCTTCTCCATTACTAAAACATGAGACATTTTCCTCGCCTCGACCCTCTCAACCTACGTCGTCGAACACAATATCGAACACCACCCCTCGGCATGTGGAATACTCCGACCCATTCTTGCAAAATCTTCAAGCTCCCACAATTTCCAAGTCGGTCTCCTCTCGGCCGCTTTTTTTTTTGTTCGTGGTGTTGTCTTCCTCCCTTGACGTCTTTCACTCCTCTTGCTTGTTCTCTTCCGCTTTTTATTTTTTATTTTTTATCCTTTTGCTTTTTATTCTATTTTTGGGCCATGTTGCTGCTGATTTTGGGTTCCTTCCGGTCATCATCTACCTCTTTTTTTGTGTTCACTTCTCTTTTTGCCTTCCGTTGGTTACGAATCTCCCACTGTCTTTCTATTTTCTTCAAACCTTCTTGTATTGCCTTAACAACTTGCTTCATTTCTTCCCACCTTTCAATTTGTTTGTTCATAGAGGCGTGTATCTTCCACAAGGCTTCCTCACGATCCATTGCTTATGGTTGCCCGAGGAAAGAACTTACTCTGATACCAATTTGTTAAGACCCTAATAATCTTAACAAGCACAAGAGAACTAATATCGAAATAATGATAAACACCGAACACAAAAACACTATATTGATAATAGATAGAGGTTACAATACCGTACCCTTAGCCTTTCGAGAGGGCTAAGTCTCTCCCAATAGCCTTTCGAGACGGCTACACTCGCCCACCTTGTTGAACAAGACAACAAGACAATACCAAAATATTTTCTTCTTTTCCAAATACCCTAAGACTCCTATTTATAATAAAACCCTTACATGCTAATTACTATTCTACCTTTACATATAATATACCCATCCTACCTTTAGTACTCTATCAGAGTTTCAATATGTCACGGTTATGGATATTTGAATATGGAAATTTCTGACAACGCCAACATGTAAGACTGTGAAGCTGTTGACTGAAATGGACATGCAAATGAATGAGAGTAGGAGATTATTTAGAGATTATAATGCGACAGATGATGGCTATGGTGATTGTTGTTCCTTTTGATTTTGATTATATTGAGGTAGTTAAATTTGATTTAACTGATTTTCCGATTGGGAAGTTTCAGATGTTTCTGGTTTGGTTCATCGTGTTTATTTTTCTATGTACTTGAACATAGTTCTCAATATGGAGTATGACAAAAAAGAAGTTTTCTTCGAATGGATTTTCAATTTTCGGATGTCTCAGACTTATTTTGAAGAAAGAAAAGGCTACAACGCAGAATGGAAAAAATTGTATATGGTTAGGATTTAAAGAATCTTTGAAGAAAAGTATCAACCTTGATTTGTTCAGTTCTTTTTAGATAGAAATAGAAAGTTTTCATCGATGATCTTTTCTCTCGTTTCAAGGATTCTGAAAGAATGAACGACTAAAAGCCATAGAAAATGCATGGTTTGTTGGTTTGATTCTGCAAGGTTACAAGTCTCAACATCCCTTCGCCGGTCTTTCCTACTCTGAATTATGTTTTATTTGAGATGCTTTTATATATCCTTTATGTTTTATTTTATTTATTCACACCTTCGTGGAGTTCGCATCTCTTGAATATTAGTTTTTTTTTTTAAAGAAGAGACTTAGCATTCATTAAGATAATGAAGAAGAAAGAACAAAGTACATGAAACAATAACAAAGGAACATAGAGCAAAAGAAAAAAATACAAAAGATCCAAAGATCATATGAGAGCAGAAAGCATATAGAGAACAAGACATGGCTAGCAAAATGCAGCCCAGTCGGAGAAGATCTAATTAATGGAGAAGTTTTCAAAGGCTCTCGAAGAAGCCGCCCATTGTGAGGCATGAATGCCAAGATCGATGCATATTTTGAAAGATATGCTGATTTCTCTCCCACCATAACTCACACAAGAGGCTTTTGACTGCATTAAACCATAGGAGACACACATTTTTACGAAAACAAGTGCCCAACAAGAGTTGATGGACATTTTGTTTTGCATCTCTTGATCATTAGTATGTTCCATATTTTAAATATAAAACTAAAAAAATGATACGTTTCCGGCATAGTCACAGACATTCTTTGTATAAAATTTGTTGGTTATTTGATGATTATTCTCAAATTATTTGTTTCCATATTTATTGGATTAGTATCTTGTATTTATAATATTATTGATTTGTAGAGGATATTATCCTAATGTATTATTTGTTTCCTTATTTGTAAAGTAAGGGTTTCTCTATTTAAGAAACACCTATTATCAAAGAATATACAGAAAAATATTCCTCTCGTTATATTTTGTACAAAATTAAACTAACAGCTAGGCAATCTTGATGTCTCAATCTCAATCATTGTTTCTGTTATCTAAAGGGAGTTTTGTTTACAGGCCGCTGTGTATTGTTTGTTGCAAGCAGCTAGTGAAATTTCATCTCGGGGTGATAGTAGAGACAAAGATGCCAACATCTTTGTTGAGAGGAGGTAATAATTATGTAGCCTTTTTGTCTGGACTGTTTTTCCTTATTGGTCTATATGATGCCTTTTTTTTTTCTCACGCAGAATATCTCGTATGACTGAGAACATTTTCCTGGAAATGATTCAGGATCTGGTTATACATGTTGCCAACTCATTATCAAACAAAAGTAATTTCCATTAGATTTTGGTATTTGGACACCAATTTAAGGACACATTAGTTACATTATTTGGATGCTGTAAAATCTAGACCTGAATTTTTCTTTCTCTAAACTATTATCAGAGGATTTTCCAATGGTTTGTTTCCTTCAAAAAAAAAAAAAAAATCCCTATGCTTGATTTGTGTATACTTAAATATCATAAGCTCAGCTTGATTGGTTTACTCAATGTTTATTGCGTGGGTCTGTCATATTTTAACAGAACTAACCATGCAACCAACGAAACTGTGTGCTTGTGCAATTGCAAAAGAGCTGCACTTATAAACAGTTATATTTTCTCTTAATTCTTTGACATTTAAAGACCTGTATTACTATTCTTCGTAGTTTTCTGATATCCATGATTTTATGGTATTGTTAGTGGATTTATTATTATTGATTTACTTTTCAACCTGTTGCTCATCATTTAAGGCATCGGTCATTAAGCGTGTACTTTTGCAGTTTACTATGCCAATCTGCTCCTTTGGAGAGCTTAATCAGAGATAAACTATTAGCCAAGCAACCAGAAACTTATGATTGGTTTTGGTCTCAGCAAATCCCGGCGGTGATAACATCATTTGTCAATTATTTTGAACAGGATCCCCGCTTCTCTGCTGCAACTGCATTGTATGTATCATATTAGTTAGTCCAGGAATGTTTTTTAGTCTAGGAATGTTTTTTATATTTTTTTTCTACGCAAAGGAATTGTGGAAATTTTATTTGCTTCAGGGATGGCATGGTGTTACCTGTGGGCTCTGGCAATACAAGTGACGTATCAATCCTCATGCTTGCATTGGCTTGTCTTGCTGCTATCACGAAACTTGGACCAGCAAAAGTTTCTTGCCCACAGTTTTTTTCTATAATTCCAGAGATATCTGGTAGATTGATGGATGTGCTGGTTGAATATGTTTCTATTTCTGAAGCTTTTCAATCAATAAAGAGCATTGGTCTGCGTCGAGAATTCCTGGTTCATTTTGGTTCTCGAGCAGCTGCTTGGAGAGTGAAAAATGATTGGGGTGCAGAAGAAGTAGTTTTTTGGGTTGATCTTGTTCAGAAGCAGCTACAGCAAGCTATAGATAGAGAAAGAATATGGTCCAGATTAACCACATCAGAAATTATCGAGGTCAACATTAATTTCTTTAACCTTGTAAATCTTAGGTCAACTCATACATCCTACCCCTTCGAAAGTTGCCTTATTTAATTTAATTTCAGTTCTTTGGTGCTTGTACATAAGGAAAATTAGTTAGAGAAATAATATGGTCTATACTCCAATGAAAAAATATCAGAAGAGTATTGAGGTCTGCATTGAATTTTGGACTTCAACTTCTATAAGTTGAAGAAAGATGCCTTTCAAAAAAAAAAAAGTTAAAGATAGAGGCGAATTTGAAATTATTTAAGTAGAATTTTGTAGGACCAACACATTATTATTGTTGTAGGTTGATTCTAATTCACTTTGAATTTTCCATCTAACTGACGCTACTAGATGTTGAGTACCTTAATTTGTTAGTTTGTTAGATATTAATTGGACTACTAACGACATTTTGTTACAAACGTTTCAAAAGCGATGACGTTTTGGAATAAGGAATAAGAAGTTTGAACAGTGAGTCAGTGACTTCATGGCTTAACGTGCATGCTGTCTTGAGAAGGATCAATCACATACATCGAGAAACTATATACTTTCTTCTCTATTGATTTGAAAACTACTAATTAAATTACTGTTTCATCCCCCTTTTTTTTTCGTGACTGATCGGAATTCGGACCCGTTTGCACGCATCTTGACTTTTTTCATGGGATATATCGCATGACTTCACAACATTTTGATGTCAAGAGAATCCGTAAGAAATTAATTTCTAGGTAGCTGATGACCATGGATTTAACCCTTCATCTCTTAGTTCCCTAAGACTCCCTTGACCACTAGGCCACTCTGCTCCATCTCTTAGAAACAATATTTCTCTACGAAACAATATTTCTCTACGAAACAATATTTACAAGGGAATGATAACGCTAAGTTGAAATTATAGGTGGAAAGTACTAATGATTCCCCTTGGATGAATCCACCAATGCAAAATTTATAGAAATATTTTGAATACGTTGGGGGGAATGTCTACTTCTTTTGCTCCTGTTGACCATATTTGGATTATCTTAATGCAGGTTTTGGAGAGAGATTTGGCTATATTTGGATTCTTTATAGCCTTGGGAAGAAGCACACATTCTTTTCTCTCTGCTAATGGTTTTGATGTTTTAGATGATTCTTTTGGGAGCTTCATTAGGTATGCATTGAGGATATCTCAAAATAAATGGTGCTGGTTTTCAAGTTTTGTTTGTGTATATGGCTTTTTGTTCTAATGCAGGTACCTTATAGGGGGGAGCGTCTTATATTATCCTCACCTTTCGTCGATAAGTTCATATCAATTATACGTTGAGGTTAGCATTAATTTTTCTCATTCATAATCGAAAGACATTTTTGGTACCTTAAAGTATTTATGATAAATTTTAAATTCTTCAGGTAGTTTGTGAAGAACTAGATTGGCTTCCATTTTACCCAAACAACCCTGGTTATTTAAAACAGTCTCATGGCCATATGAGCGAAAGAAAAGGTCCTCCAAATGTTGAAGCTATCCCCCAAGCATTAGATGTTTGTGCTCATTGGATGGAGTGCTTCATCAAATATAGTAAATGGTTGGAGAACTCTTCAAACGTAAAGGCGGCAAAGTTTCTATCAGTAGGGTAATTGAACTCTCTCTTTCTGTCTTTGTTGTACCAAGGGCATGGCTGATTGAACTTTCATCAGTTAGCTACTTTTGGATCTTGTCTATTGAATAATTTTTTTTTAATGTTAGGCATACCAAGTTGACAGAATGCATGGAAGAAATGGGTATTTTGAAGTAAGTTGATCTTGTTTCTTTTCACTTCTTTGGCACATTTCTCTCCAACTTTTCTCAATCGTATTATAAAAAAATCCCAACTTTTTTCGCTTTAAAAATTTTCCTCTCTAAATTTCCATCTCTAAAATCTTATCTCTAAATAACTTTTATTTCTCTTTCTCACTCTATAAACTTTTATTTTATTCTCTCTCTTCTAAAATATCTCACTTTTTTCTCCCTAAAAAATTAATATTTTCATCAATCTCTCTCTTTCTAAACTTATTTTTCTCTCTAACATATCTCTAAAAAGCCTCCTTAACTTTTCTCTCTCTCATTTATTTTTCTCACTAATAAGTATATCTCTATCATACATGATGCTATTCAGAGACTATTTTTATGAAAAAAAGAAAATTAAAAAATGTAGGCAGGGTATTACATTAAAAGAGAGTGGAGAGCCATAAAAAAGAAAACAAGCTGCCAGTGTGGTGCCCTTTGGTAGGAGGACCTATGATTAAACTCTTGTAAAGTTGTTTGATCACCTATTAATATTGGTTTTCACTTGTTGAAGATTTCAAATTTTCCAAGTCTACAACTGACAGGAGTCTTGGTTAATATAATTAAATTTACTTCAACCCATCAACTTAGTTTTTTGATTGATTAGTAGTTTAACATGACTCAATAAATATTGTCCCTTATACAATTTACTTGATCCACTTTTTTTTCTTGTTTGTCTCTAGTTTTTTTCTTGAGGAACTAATAATTCTGTATTCATTGGAGCTTTAATCTAGTTCTTGAAGTAGCAAGTGTTTTTCCCTTTTAACCTACCTAAAATGTCTTTCAGGAATGATACGCTAGAGAGAAATACCAATACTTCCGTTGAAAAGACTGGATCAAGTAATTCTTCATCCATTGAGCGTGAAACTGAATCCTTTGATAAGGTCTTCTTTTGAGTATACTGTTTTTCATTTCAAATGCAATATTTTAACATGGACCACCCATGTCCAATTTTAAGTTTGACTTCCCCAATTCTCTTTTTATTACGCTCCAGGTTGTTTTATTTTTATATTTTATGAAACAACTTTCACTCAACAATACATCCATGATCCATGTCTGGTTTGATGAAAAACCAAGCTTTCACTAGTAGGAGAAAATGAAAGAATACATCCATGACCGTTAAAAACTGACTCAAAAAAAAAAAAAAACTGTGGAAAACTAGAGTCTAGTTTTTTTTTTAAACTAGAAACCAATCAATTCGTTAAGAAAATGAAGAGGAGAAATACAACTGACAAGAGGAAAAAAAGAGAAAACAACACAAAAACCCAAACTCGCAAAAGCAACAAAATGATGAAAAAAAAACAAATGCGAGCTTGCTAACAAAGCAAAGCAAAATGAGAAGGGTAAAATGAAAAACTATAAGAAAGCTTCCCTATTTTGCAGAGATCTCTTGTGATGAGTAACCGCCAAAAGCTTTGGAAGACGAAGCCCACAGAGAAACATTCATGCGAGCCAATTCACTTCTAGAGTACCAAGGCTGATACTCCTCTTGGAAAATACATTGATTTCTTTCCCACCATAGTTCATAGAGAAGGCTCTTAACTGAACTGATCCATAAAAAACTTGCTTTGTTTCGAAAACGAGGGCCAATAAGTAGCTGAGTGACGTTGGCCTTGGCATTATTCGAGAATACCCATGAGAGACCAAAGAAACTTAAGAGAACTGCCCAACAATTTGCCGAAAAATGACAAGTAAACATGATGTGGTTGTTATCTTCCGAGTTTGACAAGCAAAGGTGACAAATAGATGGTTGCAGCAAGTGTTTGGGAAGTTTTCTTTGTAGTAGGTCAGCAGAATTTATATTCCCATTCAATAAAATCCATATAAAAACACTAATTTTCTTAGGACTTTTGGATTTCCATAAAGCTTTGAAGAGCTTTTTGTCAATGTCCTCTTTCAAACCCAAATAGGCAGATGCAGATTTAATAGAGAATATTCCAGAAGCTTCCAAAGACCAAGTCAAAGAGTCTGGAGAAGGAGAAAGAGACTTTTGAGACAACATACTTAAAAGGCTTTCAAAACCAACAACTTCTTCATCTCTGAACACAAAATTCCATGAAGATGTAGAATTGTCCTAGAATATTTGTGGATAGAGAATAAATTAGGAAACAAGGACAATAAATTCACATTACCAATCCAAGAATCATGCCAGAAAAGACTTTGAGACCCATTCCAAATCTTAATCAAAGCTAATGGATGGAACAGGTCCCACACTCTAGAAATGTTTACCCAAGGACTTCGCAATCTTGATGAGGATTTTTTGGAATTTTTCAGCCAAAAGAATCAAAACCATCCTAGCCGCACCTTGGGCTTCACGGAAAGGCGCGGAAAAGTGCACGCCTAATGATACGCGCCTCGCCTTTGCAAGGCGAGGCGCAAGAAGTGCGACTTGCGCCTAGGCGTGCGCCTAATTGGGCTTTTTAAAACACTGCTAGAAATTACTTTGTGCCATAGGGCTCTTGGTTCTCTAAAAAATCGCCAACTCCACTTTGCAAGCAAGGCCTTATTTTTTAGAAGAATTGCTTCCAATCCCAGACCTCCTTTACTTTTTGCAGTAGCTACCTTGCTTCATCTAACCAAGTGACTGAGGCTTCCATTTTCTGATCCAACCCATAAGAACTTTCTAAGCATTCTTTCAAAAGAAATTGATGCTTGTGGTGGCATTTTGAACAAAGACACATAGTATAATGGAATACTAGCTAGAAGTGAGCTGCATAAGGTGAGTCGACCTCCTCAGGACAAAGAAAAATGCTTCCATCTATCCAATTTCTTATGAATTTTATCCAAAATTGGTTGCCAAAATGATAAGTTTTTTGGATGACCTCCCAAGGGAAGACCAACATAGGTAATGGGCAGTGATTCAACCTTGCATCCTAATTTGGCAGCCTGTGCAGCAACAGTAGAAGTGTCCAAATTAATCCCACAAAGAGATGACTTTTCCCAATTAATATTAAGACCTGAACACCATTTGAAAGACCAATAGTGCTAGATAAGGCTTCCATCATTCGGTCATCATCCTTACAAAATATTAAGGTATCATCAGCAAATTGGAGAAGGGGAACATGAACTATATTATTCCCAACCTTGAGTCCTTCATATATCCCTTTTGCATGAATATTGTCAATCATTGAACTAAAAACTTCACTAACTAGGAGGAATAAGAGAGGGGAGAGAGGGTCCCCTTGCCTTAAACCCCTAGAAGCTTCTATTCTTCCTCTTGGCCTTCCATTAATGAAGACTGAATATTTTGGATTTTTAATGCAGCCCATGATCCATTGAATCCATTTCCAATGGAAACCCTTGAGATGTAACACTTCTTCCAAGAATTCCCAATCAACACAGTCAAAAGATTTTTCAAAGTCAAGCTTTAGAATCCATCATTTCTTCTTTCGAATTTGGTATTCTTCAACCAACTCGTTGGAAATTAGGATTGGATCTAAAATTTGTCTCCCTTGTATGAATGCACTTTGATATTGAGCAATGATGGAAGGCATAACTTGCTTCAATCTTTCAGCTAGTACTTTTGCCACAATCTTGTAAACTGAAGTAGTGAGGCTTATGGGACGATAATCCTTGATTCGACAAGCATCTTCTTTCTTTCTGATTAAACAAATAAAGTTTTCCTTCACACATGCATTTAAATGACCATTATGATAGAATTCATTAAAGAGCCTCAGAAATTCTGCTCGCATCTGAGGCTAAAAGGAAGCAAAAAATTCGACGGTGTATCCATTCGGGCCTGGGGATTTATTTTTTCCAAGAGAAGAGAGTGCTAAACTAATTTCCTCGGCAGAAAAAGGTTTAATTAATGTGGAGTTCTGATCAAGAGATACCTTACTCCAGCTAAGATTGCAAGGAATAGATCTTTTCCCGGTTGCTTTTGATACAAATTGAAGAAAAATAGCACAATCTCTTATTCAATATCCTCTGGAGAAACAATTGTATGTCCCTCACTGGTTTGTAGATTAGAAATTAGAAGCCTTCTGATAGAATCTACCAACTTTATAATAAATCTCTAGAGAGAATCTCCCGTAGAGCCAAAAGGTTACAAACTAACAAATGACAATTGATTTCTGATGCCTTAACAATGACCTAATAACTCCTATTTATAGGACTCCTAGAGATATCCTATTTAAGGTAAAAGACTCCTATTCCATAAAAGATTTCTTTCCATAAATGACAATTCCATTTATGGCAAGTACAAATAAGGACTAATTAAATAATAATAAAATACTAAATAATAATAGAATACTAATTAAAGTCTTTTCTCACTTCCGGCCCCGCCTCGAATACACAATCAAAGGTCTCGGGATTGTATCAATACTTCCCCCCCAAAGAGCCACCTTGTCCTCAAGGTGAAATTCTGGAAATTGTGAATCCAAATCGGAAGCTATTTCCCATGTTGCGTCTTCCGGAGGCAAGTCTTCCCATTGTACCAACACCTCACGTGCCCCGCCTTCGTGAGATGCCTCTCGTATTCCCAGAATAGCTTTTGGATTGACGGCCACACATAGATCGTCTCCCACTACTGAAGGTGTAGGTAAGACTATAACTGAGGCTCCTACCGCCTTTCGCAACACGGACACATGAAACACCGGATGTATCTTGACATTCGGAGGTAGTTCCAAACGGTATGCAACTTGGCCAACTCGTGCTAACACATGATAAGGCCCGATGAATCTTGGTGCTAACTTCGGGTGCTTGAATTTTGCCAAAGTTGATTGGCGGTACGGGCGAAGCTTAATATATACCAAATCACCAACAAGAAATTGGATGTCCCGACGCTTATTATTTGCACGCGGACATAGATCTGTGTGTTTTTAGAAGAGTAGACTTAAGTGTGTCTAACATCCTATCCCGATCAAGCATTAATGAGTCAACTGTCGCCACATGGCTTGTTCCACCGTCATATCCCAAAATAGTAGGGGGTAAACGACCATAAACACTCTCGAAGGGAGTCATGCCCGACGCCGAATGGTATGATGTATTATAGCTAAATTTGGCCCATGGAATCCACGTGCACCATGCCTTTGGTTGAGTCATTACAAAACAACGCAAATAAGACTCCAAACATCGGTTAACGACCTCCGATGCCTGCCTCGGTCCGAGGATGATAAGTCGTCTTTGCGACGAAGTTTGTTCTTCTGAAGCCTTGAATAATTCCTCCCACAACATACTAGTGAAAACCTTGTCGCGATCCGAAACTATGCTCTTAGGTATTCCATGCAAACGGACTATTTCCTTTATAAAAATATGCGCCACCGTAAGAGATGTATAAGGGTGTCGAAGGGGTATGAAATGGGCGTATTTGGAAAGGCGATCTACCACAACCAATATAGTATCAAAGCCCTCTGATCTCGGTAAGCCCTCCACAAAATCCATAGAAACATCCTCCCAAATTCTATCAGGAATGGGTAGCGGTTGTAGCAACCCTGCTGGAGATAAGGATAGGTGTTTGGCTTGCACACATACTGAACAGTCAGCTACGAAAGCTCGTACTCGAGCCTTCATCCTGTGCCAATACACTTCCTTTGCAAGTCGATAAGTTTTGAGAACCCCAAAATGCCCCCAACGGCTCCTCCGTGGAACTCGAGCAATAGTAATGGAATTGTAGGAGAGTCCTGGTAGGACAAGTCATCCATGGTATAGCGAACGCCACCCACAATCAGTATAACCTCGGTGGTCCCTTTCGCCACCTCCAGCAGAGTGTAAATAGCCAACAATTTTGCATTCACTTTTACTTGTTGGGTGAATATCTGCAGTGTTGATGCCCGCCACATAACTCAAGACGCCCAGCCACACGGGCTATTGGCATTCGAGATAGAGCATCAGCCGCTCTATTTTCCAGTCCCTTTTTATACTCAATATGAAAATCATATCCCATCAATTTAGAAATCCACCGTTGGTATTCTCCATCCACCACATGTTGTTCGAGCAAGAATTTTAGACTTTTTTGATCCGTGCGGACAACAAAATGGTGCCCCAAAAGGTAAGCACGCCATCTTTGTATGGCAAAAACTATAGCCATCAACTAGCGCTCGTACACTGGCTTCACACGGTGAGTTATTGGTAATGCTTTATTGAAATAAGCCAGCGGTTGTCCCTGTTGCATTAAAACGGCGCCAACCCCAATCCCCGATGCATCGGTTTCGACCACAAACATCCGACCAAATTCGTAATCGTAGAGCACAGCACGCGCTACTCACAAAGATGTTTCACCTTTGAAAACTATCCTCAGCTTCGGTTCCCCACTCAAACTTCCTTTTCTTAAGCAACTGTGTTAAGGGTAAAGCCATGGACCCGTAATTAGCCACGAATCGTCGATAATACCCTGTTAGTCCGAGGAAACCACGAAGGTCTTTGATAGTTTTTGGACTAGGCCATTGAACCATTGCCTCAATCTTAGCAGGATCTGCTGACACGCCTTCCGCTGATATGTAATGTCCCAAATATTCAATGCGGCTCATCCCAAACTGGCATTGTTTTGCATTAGCTACAAATGCATGAATCCGTAATACTTCAAAAACTTGTGCCAAATGATCACGGTCTTCTTTGAATGGACAAGTCAGTAGATTAGAATGTCGCAAAGAAAATGAGTACAAACTTCCGTAAATAAGGCCTTAAAATTTCATTCATGATCGATCGAATGTGGCAGAGCATTTCGTAGGTCAAAGGCATGACCACAAATTCATAGTGTCCCTTATGAGTTCTAAAAGCGCTTTTGTGAATGTCTCGCTTGGTTTAACTCGAATCGATGGTAACTCGCTTTAAATCAATTTTTGAAAAAATAGTCGCTCGTGTAGTTCGTCAAGTAATTCATCGACCAACGGTATCCGATACTTGTCGCAATCGCTTGTTTGATTTAAGGCTCTATAGTCGATACGAAACGCCAAATTCCATCTTTCTTTCTAACCAAAGCAGAATCGGGCTTGAAAACGAACTCGTGCTTGGTCTAATGATCCTCGCTAACAAACATTTCCCGTACCAATTTTTCAATTTCATTCTTTTGGTATCAGGGTACCGATGCGGCCGCACATTTATCGATTCCCTTCCCGCCAACAATTCGATATGGTGATCACAATTTCGTTGTGGAGGCAAGTCTGTCAGAGATTAAAAAATAGGGGCATAAGTATCAAATAAAGAGTGTAGTTCAAGGGGTACCTGAGACAAGTCTGGTAACGCTCCCGTTTGTAAACGAGAAGGGGTGTGCGAATCCATCAAATTCAGCTCGACTAAAAGTCCCTGATCCTTTGATCATAAAGATTTCATCATTGATTTTAGTGATACTTGTGCCTTCACCAATCGAGGATCCCCTTGTAATTCGATATTCCAAGACCCAACAACGAATCGCATTTGTAAGGAACGGTAGTTAAACTCAATTTTTCCTAACGTCTCCAGCCATGCGACTCCTAATATAACATCTGCGCTACCCAATGGCAGTGGCAAAAAATCGTGGACAATTCTCAACTCAGCCAATTGGAGTTCTACATCTTTGCATATTCCCGCTGTTCGTACTGAATCCCCTGTGCCCAGTATGATTTCGTAGCCGTTGGAGGGTTCAATAGGTAGTTTTAGCTTTTCTACTATCACCTCTGATATAAAATTATGAGTGGCTCCGCTATCAATGAGTACGACTACTTCCAGCCCTTGAATTGTTCCTGTGACCTTAAGTGTTTTAGGTGAACTTATCCCTGCCATTGAATTCAAAGACAAGGCTGCCATTTCCTGTGTTTCTTTATATTCCCTTGTTTCCCCTTCCTCTGTCAAGTCTTCTGGTGAATATTCCGTCTCATCAGTTTCCCGACACTCACTTTCATATGGCACTACTAACACTTCCATCTGCTGTATTTCTTTCTTCTTACAACGATGGCTCCTAACAAACTTTTCACACAACGAAACACACATTCTGTCCTTCTTAATTCGAATCTCACTATCCGCCGGTCTCTTAAATGGTACGTTAGTCGCTTACGTGGTTGAAGAGGAATTGGTCATCGCTCGGCTAGGGATGAGAGTAACCGCTTTCGTGTTTGAGCTTACCGTACTCCCGAACCCGACGCGTCAATGTTCTGCATCAGCTTTTTCCCCGCATCCGATGTCCCACCCCTTCCGTTGAGCTTGAAATGCAAGGTCATCTTCGATCACTTGTGCCATCCATTTTTTTTCCTGAATTCCTACAGGTCGGAGTTTTCGCATTTCACTACGTATTTCCTCCTTTAGGCCACTTTCCCATTTTCCTTCTAAGGCACTTGCGCTTATATCTCGCATCCGCCTGGCATATCTCTCAAACAATCGCCGATACTCCTTAACTGTCCCAACCTGTTGTAAACTCATTAAATTTGCATATCTGTTATCTTGTGATGTAGGCTGGAAACGGTGCAACAACAATTCCTTGAGCTCGTCCCAAGAGGCAATAGGAGCTCGATCTTCCTCGTATTGCAACCATTCGAGAGCTTCCCCTTCCGTACATAAAGCCGCAACATCTACTTTTTCTAACTCAGTCAAACGATTGACCCAAAAATATCGCTCAACACGGCATAACCAGCTTTCAGGATCTTCCTCAAAGTCCCTTAAACACGGGAATCTCTAACTTTCGTAGCCTCCTGTCAACGCCTTCCCGATCGTTCCAACCATCGTGTGCTAACGGTCTGTCAAAACCATTGCGCACCCTCCTTTCTTCCGACGTCTCATCTCCTCTCCGAAATTGCCCTCCATTATAATTTCGCTCCCCATTTCGCTCCAGCGAAGCCCCCTCAGGCCTCATTCGCTCTCCATTCGGCCAATCGCTTCCAGCAACCCTTCGCTCATCTTCGTTTCGCTCCAGCGAAGTGCCCCCGGTTCTAATACTCTCCCGGCTCACAGCTATCCTTCGGCCACCCATGCTTCCTCGCTCATATTCTGCCCCAGCGTAACCCGCACTTCTTATGAGTCCTCGCTCATATTCCGCCCCAGTGAGACCCGCTCTTCTTATGCTTCCTCGCTCATATTCCGCCTCGGCGTAACCTGCACTTCTTCGTTGGCCATTCTCTTCGGCCCAACCCGCGCCTTCGCGCTCGCACTCTGCCCCGACGGCTTGACCTAACTCGCGTTCATCGAATCTTGGTTCGCCATGCCCTCGCGTCTCATCAGCGAATCTCGCTCGCATCAGCCCTTGTTCGCTTCCGCATCTCGATTCGCCATGCCATCGCGTCTCATCAGCAAATCTCGCTCGCACCAGCCCTTGTTCGCCGTCGCTTCGTGCCTCTTTCGCCGTTGTGAAGTCTCTGACCGTGTCGCCGCTGTTGTCTTCAATTTCGCTCATCGGTGTCTTCCCTTTGTTCGTATTGCTCGTTTCGGGGATTGGTTGCTTCACGGTTCGCTCGATCATGGATTGAAATTCGCCCACCATGGATTTTAATCCTTTCTCGATCTTTTGCCCCAGCCGGTCTTCCATGTTTTCGAACTTCCCCACGATTTCCTGTTGTTGCTTCTTTATCTCGGCCGAAACCTCTTCGCATTCTTGCATTCTTGACTCCATCTTTGTAGTAACCATTTTCGGATCGGTGAATGGCTCTGATACCACAATTGATAGAATCTACAAACTTTATAATAAATCTCTAGAGAGAATCTCCTGTAGAGCCAAAAGGTTACAAACTAACAAATGACAATTGCTTTCTGATGCCTTAACAATGACCTAATAACTCCTATTTATAGGACTCCTAGAGATATCCTATTTAAGGTAAAAGACTCCTATTCCATAAAAGACTTCTTTCCATAAATGACAATTCCATTTATGGCAAGTACAAATAAGGACTAATTAAATAATAATAAAATACTAAATAATAATAGAATACTAATTAAAGTCTTTTCTCACTTCCGGCCCTGCCTCGAATACACAATCAAAGGTCTCGGGATTGTATCACCTTCTTTTCCTAGCTGCCAAAAATCGATGGAAGAATCTGGAGTTTTCATCACCCTCCTTCAACTAGTGTATTTTACTTTTCTGAATGTTGTTTCTTTCCTCATTGGAGAGTAAGAACAATAACTCACATTTTGCCTCTGCCCTTCTTTTTAATTTTAATGTGTTAAGATTATATGTGATATATATTTGTATTTATTATTCTGTAATTATTAGGCCTTTCTGCTATCCTCCTGTATAAATATAGACGTCGTCTCATAATAAAATGAAGTCTTTTTCGAGTCCCTATATTTTGTTACATGGTATCAGAGCCAGGTCGAGATAAGGGTACGAGTCGCCGTCCGCTGCCGCACGTCGCTGCACGCTGCCGCCCGTTGACGACACCGCCGCCATTCACGAGGGCGCGTGGAGGCGCGTGGCTGGTGTTTTCTCGCCGATTTTGACTGGGTTTTTCTCGCGACGGGTTGTTCTTCGAGTTCGGGTATTTTTGTTTTGGTTTCGACATTGTTTTGGCTTGAGTTTGACTTTTCGACCGTTTTTTGGGTATTTTTCTGCTGCATTCTGGTCTGTTTGGTTCTGTTGGGTTCTGATTTTTTGTTCCAGATTTGTTAAGTTAGTAATTAATTGCGGTTGTCATATTCCATGGCAGATTCGAAGCACACAAGTGTAATTGCTCACTCGTCGGAAATAGCAAAGTGAAAGCTAAACGGTTTAAACTATCGTGAGTGGAATAAAACAATTCGCTTTCACCTGCTAAGCACGGAGATGGAGGATCATATTAAGGAGGATGCACCTGAGGATGAGTCATTGAAGAAAGTATGGCTTCGAGATGATGCACGATTATATAATCAAATTCAAAATTCTATAGAAGATGAAGTGGTTGACTTGGTAAGTCACTGTAATAGTGTCAAAGAACTCATGAAGTTTCTGGAGTTCTTGTATTCAGGCAAGAAACAAGTGACTAGAATAAACGATGTGTGCACGTCTTACTTTCATGCTGATCGAAAGGGACAATCGTTAACGACATACTATATGCAGCAAAAAAGGAATGGTGCTGAGCTGAATGCTCTTATGCCTTTTGATACCGACGTCAAGGTTCAATAGAGCCAGAGGGAGAAGATGGGTGTTATGAGTTTCCTCCATGGATTAGGTTCTGAATTTGAAATGACAAAATCACAGATTCTCTCTGGGACGGACGTTCCAAGTTTAGATGATGTTTACAGGCGCCTCCTCCGCATTGAGAATCATCTTTCGGATATGCTAGCCTCACAATCTCACATTGCACTCGTAGGGAGAGAAGATCTGCGTTCAGTAAAGGGTGCAAGTACTTATGCACCTAAGGCTAATTATGACCGACGACAAGAATCTAGCAATGACAGGAGGTGATCTGATTCAAGAGGAACCATTGAGTGCTGTTATTGCCATAAATCGGGACATCTGAAAAGGGATTGTAGGAGGCTGCAATATCAGAATCAGAGACTTCAAGCTGCTCATGTCACATCTACCGATGACCCGGACCACCTAATTCATGCTTCTGCGGATGACTTTGCTAAGCTTCAAGTGTCACAAGCATCTTCATCACACAATCCTACTGCAACCCTTGCTGAGACAGGTAATAAGAATCGCTGCCTCCTTACATCTTCTCCGAAATGGGTCATCGACTTTGGGGCTACAGCTCATATGACAGGTAATCATAGTCTCTTTGCAAATTCCTTATCTCCAGCTCCTTTCCCGACTGTCACTTTGGCAGATGGATCGTCATCCCCGGTTCAGGGGTCCGGTCAAATAAATGTTACACCCTCAATGTCTCTATCTTCCTTATTATGCCTGCCAAATTTTGCTTTTAACTTGATCTCGATCAGTAAACTTACTCATGACCTAAACTGTTTTGTCTCTTTCTTTCCTGGCTACTGCTTGTTTCAGGATCATATGACGAAGAAGATTATTGGTAGAGGATATGAGTCAGATGGACTTTACATACTTGAACAACAACAGGGAAATGCGGTCGCATGCTCGAGTACTGAGTCTCTGTTCGAAGTCCATTGTCGATTAGGTCATCCATCGTTGTCAGTTTTGAGGAGACTTTATCCAGCTTTCAGTAATGTGTCATCTTTAAATTGTGAGTCATGTCAGTTTGCTAAATTTCATCGTCTTAGTTCGAGTCCTAGAGTTCAGAAACGAGCTGATGCTCCCTTTGATTTGGTTCATTCAGATGTTTGCGGTCCGGTCTTGTAGTGTCAAAAACAGGATTTCGTTATTTTGTGACTTTTGTTGATGACTATTCTCGTTTAACTTGGGTTTATTTTATGAAGAATCGTTCTGAGTTATTTTCTATTTTTTGTGCCTTCAATGCTGAAATACGAAATCAATTCAAAATTTTCATTAAAATTTTACGTGCTGATAATGGTGGGGAATATTTCTCTACTCTTCTTGGATCTTACTTACGTGATCATGGTATTCTTCATTAGTTATCCTATGCTGACACTCCATCGCAGAATGGGGTGGCTGAGCGAAAGAATTGACATTTACTTGAAACAACGAGGGCTTTGTCTTTTCAAATGAATGTTCCTAAACATTTTTGGGGAGATGCTGTGTCTACAATCTGTTTTCTAATTAATCGAATGCCTTCGTCTGTGCTCAGTGGTTAAACTCCGTTTCATGTCTTGTTTCCTACTAATGACTTGTTTCCAATTGCCCCTAAAATCTTCGGTTGCTCATGTTTTGTTCAAGATATTAACCCGCGTCGCATGAAGTTAGATCCTAAGTCGTTGAAGTATATCTTTCTGGGCTATTCTCGAGTTCAGAAAGGTTATCGATGTTATTGTCCTGACACCAATAGATATCTTGTATCCTCCGATGTTCAATTCTTTGAAGGTGTCCCTTTAACTAAAGAATCGTCGAGCTCGTGTCAAAGAGGAAGATAATGTGTTTCTTTATGAAGTCGTTCAGTCCTCTACTCCTGCTCCGTCTCAAACGGAGACTTCATCGTCGTGTCCTCCCATTACTCAGGTTTACTCTCAACGCATACGACAACAACCTTCTGACTCATATCCCATATCGGAAAATGCTCCGTCATCTGAACCACAAGCAGTTAGCGATCTTGACCTACCTATTGCCTTTCGAAAAGGTAAACGCTCTTGCACATATCCTATTTCTTCTTGTGTTTCATACCAAAAGCTGTTACCTTCCACCTATTCTTTCCTTACCTCTCTTGAAACCATATCTATTCCTAAGACTATTCATGAAGCATTGTCTCATTCGGGGTGGTGTCAAGCAATGATTGATGAGATGACTGCTTTGGATGCTAATGACACTTGGGAATTGGCAGATCGTCCTGCAGACAAGAATGTTATTGGGTGTAAATGGGTTTTTGCTATCAAAGTAAACTCTGATGGGTCTGTGGCTCGTTTAAAAGCTCGTCTGGTGGCTAAGGGTTATGCTCAAACGTATGGAGTGGACTATGGCAACATGTTTTCTCCGGTCGCAAAGATGACTTCGATCCGGTTGTTTATTTTGATAGCGGCATCTAAAGATTGGCCATTATATCAGCTGGATATTAAGAATGCATTCCTCCACGGAGATCTTCAAGAGGAGGTGTATCTTGAGCAACCACCTGGGTTTGTTGCTCAGGGGGACAATGATAAGGTTTGTCGGTTTCGTAAGTCTTTATATGGCCTGAAACAGAGTCCGAGAGCTTGGTTTGGAAAGTTTAGTGACGCCGTTGAGAAATTTGGTATGAAGAAGAGTTCGTTTGACCACTTGGTTTTCTACAGGACAGTCAAGAATAATATTATCCTGTTGGTGGTATATGTTGATGACATCATAATCATTGGAGATGACATAGCCGGTATAGCATCATTGAAAGGTTTCCTGCACAATGCATTTCATACTAAAGATCTGGGAACTCTTAAATACTTTTTAGGTATTGAAGTGATGAGGAACAAGAAAGGCATTATTTTGTCTCAACGAAAGTATGTTCTTGATCTTTTATCAGAGACAGGGAAGTTGGGTGTGAAACCATGCAGTACTCCTATGGTTCCAAACTTACATCTTGTCAAAGAAGGAGAAGCTTTCAAAGATCTTGAGAGATACAAAAGAATGGTTGGAAAATTAAACTACCTGACCGTTACTAGACCCGATATAGCCTACTCGGTTAGTGTAGTAAGTCAATATATGTCATCTCCTACAGTTGACCATTGGGTGGTCAGAGAATGAAGCATTAAGTTATTTGAAATCAGCTCTGGGATAGGGTATCTTGTATGGACGTCATGGACATATGCGGGTGGAATGTTTTTCTGATGCCGATTGGGCGGGATCGAAAGAAGACAGGAGATCTACCTTGGGATATTGTGTGTTTGTAGGTGGAAATTTGGATTCTTGGAAAAGCAAGAAACAGAATGTGGTCTCCCGGTCGAGTGCAGAATCTGAATACCGGGACATGGCTCAAGCAACATGTCAGATAGTCTGGTTGCTCCAATTACTGACAGAAGTCGGAATAGAAAGTGTTGTACCAGCAAGGTTGTGGTGTGATAATCAATCAACTATTCACATAGCTTCAAATCTAGTATTTCATGAGAGAACCAAACATATTGAGGTAGATTGTCATTTCATCCGAGAAAAGGTACTCCAAGGAGTAATCTCAACAAGCTACATAAAGATTGGAAAACAGTTGGGAGATATCTTCACGAAGGCACTTCATGGAACCAGAATAACTTATTTGTGTAGCAAGCTGGGCATGATTGACATATTCGCTCTAGCTTGAGGGGGAGTGTTAAGATTATATGTGATATATATTTATATTTATTATTCTGTAATTATTAGGCCCACAAAGGCCCATTAATCCCTAGGGTTTCTAGCTATCCTCCTGTATAAATATAGACATCGTCTCATAATAAAATGAAGTATTTTTCGAGTCCCTATATTTTGTTACATAATGGAGCCCCCTAAAGTCTAGTAAAACATCATGGTTGACCTAGTGGTCAAATAAGGGGCTTGTAAATCTTAAAGTGCTAAGAGATCATGAGTTTAGACATCTAGGACAAGATAGAATTTAGTAGTCTTAGGGAGCACAAGATAGAATTTAGCACAGTCATGTATTCACGTGGCGGTATGCTGAATGGATGCTTTTTGTTTGATGAAGTTGAGCCGCTAGTGAAATCTATTATTATAAAAAATAAAGTCCATACAAGTCTAATGGAGGATATTCTTGTTATCAATATGATTCAAAACAATGTATTCTATTATTGAGAGGCAACCTCTTTATATAAGCGTTACAATGGGCCTAGCGGGCCTAACGGGCCTAGATCTATTACACAAGATTACACAAGACATTATACACAATCACACATTTAGACTCTAACACTCCCCTCAAGCCGGAGCAAATATATCTATCATGCCCAACTTGTTACAAAGATAGTCTATCCGAGCTCCATTCAATGCTTTGGTGAAGATATCACCCAACCTGCTTCTCCGATCTTCACATAACTCGTCGAAACCAACCCTTGTTGTATCTTCTCTTGGATAAAGTGGCGCTATTTCAATATGTTTAGTTCTCTCGTGGAATACTGGATTAGAGGCAATATGAATTGTCGCTTGATTGTCACACCATAGTTTAGCAGGTGTTTGCGCTTTTGATTCCAACTTCATTCAAAGAGCTTTGAACCAACCATACTATCTCACACGCCTTTGGGACATAGCTCAGTATTCCGACTCAAAGACTAGAACGCGACACCACATTTTGTTTCTTACTCTTCCATGAAACCAAATTACCTCCCATAAACACACAAGATCCCGAGGTTGATCTCTCTGTCTTCTTTAGAACTCGCCCGATCGAGATCTCAAAAACATTCAATATTGGAATGTCCATGGTTTCTGGTACAAGACGCCCCTCCATGAGCAAACTTAAGATAACTCAGGGATCTGCTCCACGACTCTCCAATGTTCAATCAGAGGAGATGACATAAATCGACTCACGATACTCACGTAATACGAAATATCCGGCCTCGTGGTATCACAAGTAGTTCACTTTCCCAACTAGCTTCTGTACCTTCTCGGATCGGAAAAAGCTTCACCGCCCTTGACGAATCGTTGGTTTGGCACCATCGGGGTACTACACCGCTTCACACCTAACTTTCCTACTTGATCGGTGAGGTCGAGAACATACTTTCGCCGGGACAAAAGATCCCTTTCTTACTTCTCATGACCTCAATACCCAAGAAATATTTCAAATTTCCAAGATCTTTAGTCTTTGAAATGGCTATGAAGGAAAACCTTTAGTGAGGCCATCCCCGAACTATCACTCCATTAATCACAATATCGTCGACATATACCACAAGTAACACAATCCCATGGTCGACCGAGCGGAAGAAGACAGAATGATCTCAAGAGCATTTCGCATTCCAAATCTAGCAAGAACTTGGTGAACCTACCAAACCACGCTCGCGGGCTTTGTTTCAAGCCATACAGAGATTTACGAAGACGACACACTTTGGCATTCTCCCCCTGAGCAACAAACCCGTGTGGTTGCTCCATATAGACCTCCTCAAGAAGATCACCATGCAAAAATGCATTCTTAATATCGAATCAAATAATGGCCAATCATTCATTGTTTGCGAGAAATAAACAGCGAAACGGAAGTCATCTTGGCAACAGGAGAGAAGGTCTCACCAGTAATCAATCCCATATGTCCGAGCATACCCCTTAGCAACCAAGCGTGCTTTGAGGCGAGCCACGCACTGTCGGAATTCATTTTGACAAAGAAACACCCACTTACAACCAATCGTCTCTGCTTTCCTTCGGGCGAGCTACCGGTTCCCAAGTACCATTCGCATCCAGCGACCACCTCCTCTACCATCGCCGTGCCAACTGAATGGGACAAGGCTTCACGAGTACTTTTAGGGACAGAGACGTAATCAAGGGAAGTCGAAAAGGAAAACGAAGTAGGGGATAACTGGATGGTATGACACATATGTGGAGATAGGATACGTGCAAGACCGTTTACCTTTGCGAAGAGCAATGGGCAAGTCTAGATCATTACTAGCTTGCAAGTCAGATGACGAAGAATCTGCCGGCATGGGACAGGCTGCCGAGGGTTGCGGTCGCCGAGTGTATACCTGAGTAAGAGGCGGACTAGGAGGAGGGGGGTCGGAACCATCGGACGAGGACACGACCTCATAAACCAACAAATCATCCTCCACAGCTGGGGGACTAGACACAGGGATCAAACGGAGTATCCTAAAAAAGGTAACATCGTAAGAGACGACATAACGACCCGTACTCGGGCAAAAACAACGATAACCCTTCTGGACGCGAGAATACCCGAGGAAGATACATTTCAAAGACTTAGGATCCAACTTGGTCCTTTGAGGACGAACATCGCGAACAAAGGCCGTACACCCGAAAACTTTCGGGGGAAGGTGGAACATCTCCGTGGAGGGATACAAAACCTGAAATGGAATTTGATTACCCAAAATCGACGACGGCATTCGATTAATGAGAAAACAGGCTGAAGACACAAAGATCAACCCAAAAATGTTTTGGAACATTCATCCGAAATGACAGGCACGAGCTGTTTCCCGGCAAATGCATGTTCTTACGCTCGCCACACCGCTCGGGATGGTGTGTCCGCATTACGACGATTGATGAATAATACCCTTCTCACTAAGATAGGAACGAAGGGTGCCCAAAAATATTCGCCCCATTATCGGTCGTAAAATTTGGATGGAAGCTTTAAATTGATTACGAATCTCAAAGATTAAAGGTACAAAAGTGAGAAAACAATTCAAAGACGATTTTTCATTAAATAGACCCAAGTAAATCGGGAAAAGTCATCAACAAACGTGACAAAATAGCGAAATCCCGTTTTAGACATAAAAGGACTCGGACCCCAAACATCGTGAGTGGACCAATTCAAAAGGAGCAAATGCTCGTTTATTAACCCTAGGACTAGAACTCAATCGGTGAAACTTTGCAAATCGACATGACTCGCAATCGAGGGAAGACATCAGCTTCAATTCGGAAATAACTTCTTCAAAATAGACAAACAGGATGACCCATCCGACAATGGACTTCAAAAAGAGACGCAAAACCCGCATGCATGCCACACTGGATCAAGTCACGATCCAAGATATAGAGACCCCCACCGCATGCCCCTACCAATAATCTTCTTCGTCAAATGATCCTGAAACAAGCAAAGAGTCGGAAAGAAGGAAACAAAGCAATGTAAGTCACGAGCCAATTGACTAACCGAAATCGATTATATGAAAACGTGGGCGGACACAACACGGAAGATAGCGACAAGGTAGGGGTAAGAGTAATAGACCCACTCCTCCTTTACGGAGACAAGGATCCATCACCTAAGGTAAATCAGTAGGAAAGGAACAGATGACAATGATGTAGAGAACAACTGCTTGCGTTACATTCATATATGAGCGATCGCCCGAGTCAATGACCCACTTTGTGGACGACGAAAGAAGACAATGGTTGTTACCTGTTTCAGCCGGGGTTGCAACAGGCGAAAGTGCTGAGGATGATGGCTGTGATGGAGCTGTGGGGAACTCGGAGGGCGACACTCGTCAACGTACTTTCTCACTTTGGACACAAGGTGGGCCTTCAAGCCTCCGATTGTCATATTGCAACTTTCTGCAATCTCTCTTTAAATGACCGGGTTTCTGGCAGTAATGGCAGGTCATTCGAGTATCCGGACGTCGGTTGTCACTAGGAATATCCTGACGTCGGTCATTCCCAGACTTCGATGCAGAAAAACTAACGCTTCCTCCCACCACGAACCACACTCCTCCCAAGCAAGGCGCTATTCGATTGTTCAATTAAATGAACTGCTTGCGTTGCAAAGCGCGAAACACATCATCCAAAGATGGTAGTTCGATTCTCCGACAGATTTGAGACCTCACATTCTCATCTCTCAACCAAGCCCACGCAAGAAACCGATAACCCCATCTTTTCCCTCCGGTCTCTCTGAATCGCGATATCTCAGACCGAACGGCATGAGAGAATTTAACTCGGCACTATTACGCTTGTGCCTTGTGTAATAGGTCAACAATGGTTCACCATTCGAGTCGGCGGGAAATAGGGCGAGCAAACATCATACGCCCTTGTTACTGCTCCTTCCCGAATGCACAGAATTCCACATACGTCATGAGTTCTTTCACCGTAGTGCAATGACTAATCGGATCGACAATCTCATCATTCATTGAGTTAGTAATCTGATTATACAAGCGAGCATCAACGCGCTCCCACTTCCGCTTTTCAACTTCGTGCAGAGGCGGATCACTATCCATGTGTCCTTCTAGCTCATTACTCAAAGCGGTGGTTTCAATCGCTCGATGCCACGAGATAATTTGTCCCATTCGGTTTGCGTTTTGTGATCTCCATCATATGAGAAATCACACTTGTATGCTTGGTATCACTCATATTTCCCGATTAGTGTCAACGGACAGCCAGATAACTCAATTATTTCACAAATCAAACGAAAACAGAAATCTGAAATTGGAAAAAAACAGCACCAACAATGAACGAAAAAATGGCACACCCGAGGCACCACAGTGCGTAAAATGCGAACGAACCTCACACACGTGTAGAACACGCCGGCGCGCACAAAACCCGAGAAGACCCGACTGATCGGAGCCCGCCACGCGCCTCCACGCGCGACGGAAGCCGCGATTGGCGAGGTCGCCGGCGGCGGCGCGCGGCGGCTCCGTCGTTGCTCGGACGGAGTCGCGACTCGAACGACTGGATAGATCGGCGACCGGGCTTTCAGATGGTACCGGCGGTGACTCCGGCGGGCGGCGGCAGCGGACGGCGGCGGACGGCGGACGGCGGCGGCTGGAATTTTCTCCTCCTTTTTTTTCCAAACCCTATTTCTGCCCTGATGGCTCTGATACCATGTTATCAATATGATTCAAAACAGTGTATTCTATTATTGAGAGGCAACCTCTTTATATAAGCGTTACAATGGGCCTAGCGGGCCTAACGGGCCTAGATCTATTACACAGTATTACACAGTACATTATACACAATCACACATTTAGACTCTAACAATTCTTACCTTATAAGTAATAGTTTTTTTTTAAATGTTAATACCACTATTATTTGTGTTTTTGTTTACTTAGGCTTGCTAGAGTTTCCTAGAATCCTATGTAAGGCTCAAACTTGGGCCAACCAATTTGAGCCTTACATAGGATTCTAGGACACTCTAGCAAAGATTTGATTCTTCTCTTATCCCAAGTAATTTATTGACTAATAGAAAAGAAAGAGAAAGGTCACTGTTTTGAAGCTTGAATTTGGATTATCTTTTGAGAAGATTGGTTGGATTTTTTTTGGATGTGATTTGTTTTTTTAGTAAGAAACATCAAGAATGATATAGTTTTTTACTTCCCTTGAATGATTTTTCATGATAAGGAATTGTCGTTTTACAGTTTCTTTGGTACTATAGTAAATTTGGTTATTACTTGGTGTAAGTGCTCTCCATTATTCCATTACTATAGTTTTACTTCCCTACTCACTAGTTAAAGAGGTCTCTTGTAATTTACTCTTGATGCCTTTTCTTTTTTAATTTAATACATCAACGAAATTGTTTTTTTCCAAAAAAACTTCTAGAATGATATTGAACAAAAAACTAGAAGAACAACCCAAGATGAGGCCTTCCCTGCCCAAGAAAACTACTTACATAAATCCTTCGAATCGAGAATAATCTAAGAAAATGCATTTGGATATGTAAGTGTATTTGGCCCATGACAGAGAAAGAGTATTTGGTCTTGTATATGAAGTGTAATTTTGTCCATTATTATCAATAACTTTCCTAAAGGAAACATACATATTTCTAGGGACAAAACATCATAACAAGTATCAAGCAGACTACTTACATAAATTCTTTGAATCAAGAATAATCGAAGAACATGGATTTGGATGTGAAAGTGTATTTGGCCCATGACAGAGGAAGTATATTTTCTCTTATATATCAAGCGCAACCTTTTCCATTATTATCAATAACCAATCTAACGAAAATACATATTTCTAGAGTTAAAACATCATTACATATTTCTAGAGTTAAAACATCATAACAAATATCAAAAGATAGTCCTCCCCACCTCCCAAATAAAAATGTTTTGATAGTTCCTTAGACTCCCTTGTGCAGCTCTTTGTAAGTGAACTTTCTGCACCTTCCAATAATTATTGTTTAAATACTCTATGCTAATCTTCTTGGCTCAGGAGCTTGCCTTTTCTTCCCCTCTCTTATACTTTTTAAGTTCAATAGAATTGAACCATATCATTTTTTACTAAGTTAACCTTCATTTCACACATTATATTATTCTACATTTCTCTGACCTTTCCAATAAACTTCCCAATACTTTCAAGAGTTTCTTGCCAGAGTATTTGATGAAAAGAACGAAGAATTTTTACCAAAAAAGAAAAGAAAAAAAATTGAAGAATCTTAATTCACGATATCTACCTATTCTAAAATTTTCGTTTAGTATTTCATTTTTCCTTGAGACTTCACCGAATGCTTTTGATAATTTAGGCGTTGGAAAGTGTTGAAGAAGCAGTGAAACGACTGGAACGGTTGCTTCAAGAACTGCACCTATCAAGTACCAATTCTGGAAGAGAACATTTAAAAGCTGCTTGTTCTGACCTTGAGAAAATAAGGAAACTAAAGAAAGAAGCTGAATTTTTGGAGGCATCTTTCAGAGCAAAAACAGCATTTCTTCGGCAGGTATCATTTATCTCAATGATTTCTGGCATGCTCCTGAAAATCATGATAAAAAATCAGTTCGTGAAGTTATTGTTTATTGGAATATCCTGCAATATTGATTAGAATGGCTATTACCAATAGAAGAACTTTCTTGAAAGAGGGGGAGCGTTTATACCACTGGAAAGCCGTTCGAACAATAGATTCAAAGAACTTGCAAAACGACAACTCCTTGTGATCCCTTTTTCACAAATCAAAGAACTCACAAACAATCAAGAATTTCACCCTTCAATTGATCTCTCAAGTATTACAAGTAATTCCGTAAGTCTTCGGGGGACATGCTCCCTTGTATTTATACTAATGGTTGGTTTATGTTAATTTTAGTAAAATTGTATTTTCATTTTTTTAATTATTTATTCCTTTTAGGATTAGATTAAATATTATTTTTTATCTTTTTCTTTTATAACTAGGTAGAATATTTTCCTTTTATGATTAGGTTATCTTTTGTACTCTATTTAAACCCATTGTTGGGTTCATTATTAAATGAAGAATTTAGAGAATTTGAAATTCTATCTTTCAAGTTTCAATATGGTATTAGAACCTTAATTTTTTCCTTTCGATCTGGGTAAAAAAAAATTATAGTCCTCCACTTTTTTCCATCACCTTCTTCCTCTTTTTCTAAAATTTTTTTTCCTACTTCATCATCTTCTTTCTCTTTTAGAAAAAAAAAGATAGTTTGTCTTCAAATCTCTATTTCCTTTTTTTTCTCACCTCAAAACCTAGAAAATACAAACCATCATATTTAGATTCATAAATTTTCAATAATAATAAAAAAAAAGTCCAATCAAACTCCTTTAAGGAGAAAATCCTCTTCTCATCCAATCCCAATTGACCATTATTCTCCTTTTCCAATTGGCTCTGACATCTCTTTTCCCAGTTGGCCCTAGCATCTCCTTTCCCAGTTGGCCCTGACATCTCCTTTCTCAGTTGGCCCTAACATCTCTTTTCCAAATTGGCCCTAACCAGCATTCCCAATTTGTCCCTGACAGCACTCATCCAATTTTTCCCTGGCAACACTCACTCAATTTGTCCTTGACAACACTCACCCAATTTGTCCTTGGCAGTACTCATCCAATTTGTTCCTGGCAACATTCCCAATTGGCTCTGGTATCAGTATCATCATCATCCCAATTGACGCATCATCATCTAAGGACAAACTCTGATTAATTTAACTTCAAGACAAGCTTGTATTTCATATACAATCCAACTTGAGGGGGAGTGTTGGTTTATTTTAATTTTAGTAAAATTATATTTTCATCTTTTTATTTATTTATTCCTTTTAGGATTAGATTAAATATTATTTTTTATCTTTTCCTTTTATAACTAGGTAGAATATTTTCCTTTTATGATTAGGTTATCTTTTGTACTCTATTTTAACCCATTGTTGGGTTCATTATTAAATGAAGAATTTAGAGAATTTGAAATTTCATCTTTCAACACTAATATATCTAAAGGTTTAACTAGACCACTTAAGTATTAATCCTATGTCTCCGTTGGTATACATTCACGATTGGTGGTCTATCACCTTGTCATGAAATGTCCACGATTGCACTCTTGCCAAGAATTCCACTTTGAAGATTATGATCTTTGTTAGAGGTAATCTAGTTGGATGGAAGAACAAAAGCATTCATGCTCAAGTGCTGAAACAATTCACAAAATTAGGTTTTATTTATTTTTAATTTTATTAGAAACAATTTCATTGAGAATGAAATTTAGAAAAAGATAATAAATCCTTGAGCAAAAGACCTTCCCAATTTCGTAAGATGGAGGCAAAACTATAAAAAGAAAGGATGATAGACAATTTACACCAAAAACAACATGATCAACAACAACGTCAAAGAGTCTATGAAGAGAAAGTTCCTTATCTAGGAAAATTGATTTCGTTCGTTTCATAAAATCCAGAAAAAACGGCCTGATGAGGTTTTTCCAGCCTCATTGAAAGAGTGTTGTGATAAATCTATGTCCAACAAGAAATCAATAATATGTAATGTTAGGTACCACCCAAGGGCTTTAAGAATTTTGTTCCAAAAGTTTATGGTATAGGAGCATGAGAAAAAAACATGGCCCTAGGACTCTTCACAAGTTTTGTACCAAGGACAATAGCTTAAAGACAAAGGTGAGTAAGGCATTCTCCTTTGTAGATTTTCCTTGGTACCGTTAGCATTTTGTGCAACCTCCCAAAGGAAAAATAATATTTTTTTAATTATATTTGTGAGTGTCCAGGCTAGCTTAAATGCACCTTGATTGTTTTCACTGAAGAACTGCTCAATCCTACTACATTTGGTTGTCATGGAAGCCAATAGGGAAATTACTTCCTTGATAGGTGACCACCATGAATTGAAACCATCACCTCTTGGTTCTTCAAGACTCTCTTGACGATGATTGCGAATTTTAACATTTTTAGGATACTTATTCTTCGAAATAGTTTGGACTACTGAGAAAATTGTCTGACTCTACTACATTTGATTGTCACGAAAGCTTGTAGAAAATTAATTTCTAGGCAGTTGACCACTGTTAGAGTCTAAATGTGTGATTGTGTATAATGTACTGTGTAATACTGTGTAATAGATCTAGGACCGTTAGGCCCGCTAGGCCCATTGTAACTCTTATATAAAGAGGTTGCCTCTCAATAATAGAACACACTGTTTTGAATCATATTGATAACATGGTATCAGAGCCATCAGGGCAGAAATAGGGTTTGGGAAAAAAGGAGGAGAAAATTCCGGCCGCCGCCGGAGTCACCGCCGGTACCATCTGAAAGCCCGGTCGCCGATCTATCCAGTCGTTCGAGTCGCGACTCCGTCCGAGCAACGACGGAGCCGCACGCGCCGCCGACAGCCTCCGCCAACCGCCAGCTTCCGTTGCGCGTGGAGGCGCGTGGCAGCTCCGACCAGGTCGGGTCTTCTCGGGTTTTTTGCGCGCCGACGTGTTCTACACGTGTGTGAGGTTCGTTTCACATTTTACGCACCAGGGTGCCTCGGGTGTGCCATTTTTCGTTACTGTTGGTGCTGTTTTTTCCAATTTCCAGATTCTGTTTCGTTTGATTTGTGAAATAATTGAGTTATCTGCTGTCCGTTGACACTAATCGGGGAAATATGAGTGATACCAAACATACAAGTGTGATTTCTCATATGATGGAGATCACAAAACGCAAACTGAATGGGACAAATTATCTCGACTGGCATCGAACGATTTGAAACCACCTGCTGAGTAATGAGCTAGAAGGACACATGGATAGTGATCCGCCTACAGACGAAGTTGAAAAACGGAAGTGGGAACGCGTTGATTCTCGCTTGTATAATCAGATTACTAACTCAATGAATGATGAGATTGTCGATCTGATTAGTCATTGCACTACGGTGAAAGAACTCATGACGTATGTGGAATTCCCAGCTCGGGAAGGAGCAGTAACAAGGACGTATGATGTTTGCTCGTCCTATTTCCACGCCACGACGAATGGTGAACCATTGTTGACCTATTACACAAGGCACAAGCGTAATAGTGCCGAGTTAAATTCTCTCATGCCGCTCAAAGGCGATATATCGCAGATTCAGCAGACCCGAGGGAAAAGATGGGGTTATCGCTTTCTTGCGTGGGCTTGGTTCGGAGTATGAGAATGTGAGGTCTCAAATCCTGTCAGGAACTGAACTACCATCTTTGGATGATGTGTTTCGCCGCCTGCAACGAATAGTAGTTCATTTAATTGAACAATCGAATAGCGCCTTGCTTGGGAGGAGTGTGGTTCGTGGTGGGAGGAACGTTAGTTTTTCTGCATCGGAGTCTGGGAATGACCGACGTCAGGATATTCCTAGTGACAACCGACGTCCGGATACTCGAATGACTCCGCCATTACGCGAAACCCGGTCATTTAAAGAGAGATTGCGAAAAGTTGCAATATGACAATCGGAGGCTTGAAGGCCCACCTTGTGTCCAGTGAGAAAGTACTGCTGACGAGTGTGTCGCCTCCGAGTTCCCACACTCCATCACGACCATCATCCTCAAGACTTTCGCCGTTGCAACCCGGGTGAAACAGTAACAACCATTGTCTTCTTTAAATGCCCACAAAGTGGGTCATTGACTCGGCGATCGCTCATATGATGTAACGAACAGTTGTTCTCTACATCATTGTCATCTGTTCCTTTTCCTACGGTTACCTTTGTAAAACAATATGATCCAAAACATTATATACAATCACACATTTAGACTCTAACACTCCCCCTCAAGCTGGTGCAAATATATCTATCATGCCCAGCTTGTTACAAAGATAGTCTATCCGAGCTCCATTCAATGCTTTGGTGAAGATATCACCCAACTGTTCTCCAGTCTTCACATAACTCGTCGAAACCAATCCTTGTTGTATCTTCTCTCGGATAAAGTGGCAATCTATTTCAATATGTTTAGTTCTCTCGTGGAATACCGGATTAGAGGCAATATGAATCGCTGCTTGATTGTCACACCATAGTTTAGCAGTGTTGCGCTTTGATTCCAACTTCATTCAAAGAGCTTGAACCACCATACTATCTCACACGTTCCTTGGGACATAGCTCAGTATTCGACTCAAAGACTAGAACGCGACACCACATTTTGCTTCTTACTCTTCCATGAAACCAAATTACCTCCCATAAACACACAAGATATCCGAGTTTGATCTCCTGTCTTCTTTAGAACTCCGCCCGATGATCGGCAGATCTCGAAAAACATTCAATATCGGAATGTCCGTGGTTTCGGTACAAGACGCCCCTCCCGTGAGCAAACTTAAGATAACTCAGGATCTGTTCCACAGCTCTCCAATGTTCAACTGTAGGAGATGACATAAACTGACTCACGATACTCACAGAATACGAAATATCTGGCCTCGTGACTGTCAAGTAGTTCAACTTCCCAACTAGCTTCCTGTACCTTTCTGGATCAGAAAAAGCTTCACCGTCCTTGACGAACTGTTGGTTTGGCACCATCGGGGCCCTACACGGTTTTACACCTAACTTTCCTACTTCAGTCAGTAGGTCGAGAACATACTTTCGTTGAGACAAAAAGATCCCTTTCTTACTTCTCATGACCTCAATACCCAAGAAATATTTCAAATTTCCAAGATCTTTAGTGCTGAAATGGCTATGAAGGAAAACCTTTAGTGAGGCCATCCCTGAACTATCACTTCCGGTAATCACAATATCGTCGACATATACCACAAGTAACACAATCCCATGGTCAGACCGACGGAAGAAGACAGAATGATCTGAAGAGCATTTCTGCATTCCAAACTGCGCAAGAACTTGGCTGAACCTACCAAACCACGCTCGCGGGCTTTGTTTCAAGCCATACAGAGATTTACGAAGACGGCACACTTTGGCATTCTCCCCCTGAGCAACAAACCCAGGTGGTTGCTCCATATAGACCTCCTCAAGAAGATCACCATGCAAAAACGCATTCTTAATATCCAACTGAAATAAAGGCCAATCATTCATTGCCGCAAGAGAAATAAACAGACGAACGGACGACATCTTGGCAACAGGAGAGAAGGTCTCACTGTAATCAACCCCATATGTCTGAGCATACCCCTTAGCAACCAAGCGTGCTTTGAGGCGAGCAACGGACCCGTCAGAATTCACTTTGACAGCAAACACCCACTTACAACCAATCGTCTGTTTTCCTTCTGGACGAGCTACCGCTTCCCAAGTACCATTCGCATCCAACGCAGCCACCTCCTCTACCATCGCTTTGGTGCCAACTCGAATGGGATAAGGCTTCACGAGTACTTTTAGGGACAGAGACAGAATCAAGGGAAGTCAGAAAGGAAAACGAAGTAGGGGATAATTGATGGTATGACACATATGTGGAGATAGGATACGTGCAAGAACGTTTACCTTTGCGAAGAGCAATGGGCAAGTCTAGATCATTACTAGCTTGCAAGTCAGATGACGAAGAATCTGCCGGCATGGGACAGGCTGCCGAGGGTCGCGGTCGCCGGGTGTATACCTGAGTAAGAGATGGACTAGGAGGAGGGGGGTCGGACCCATCGGACGAGGACACAACCTCATAAACCAACAAATCATCCTCCACAGTTGGGGGACTAGACACAGGATCAAACGGAGTATCCTCAAAAAGGTAACATCGAAAGAGACGACATAACGACCCGTACTCGGGCAAAAACAACGATAACCCTTCTGGACGCGAGAATACCCGAGGAAGATACATTTCAAAGACTTAGGATCCAACTTGGTCCTTTGAGGACGAACATCGCGAACAAAGGACGTACACCCGAAAACCTTCGGGGGAAGGTGGAACATCTCCGTGGAGGGATACAAAACCTGGAATGGAATTTGATTACCCAAAATCGACGACGGCATTCGATTAATGAGAAAACAGTCAGAGACACAAATCAAACCCAAAAATGTTTTGGAACATTCATCTCGAAATGACAGGCACGAGCCGTTTCAAAGAAATGCTCATTCTTACGCTCCGCCCACACCGTTCGGGATGGTGTGTCCGCACACGACGATTGATGAATAATACCCTTCTCACTAAGATAGGAACGAAGGGTGCCCGAAAAATATTCGCCCCCATTATCAGTGCGTAAAATTTGAATGGAAGCTTTAAATTGATTACGAATCTCAGCATTAAAGGTACAAAAGTGAGAAAACAATTCAGCACGATTTTTCATTAAATAGAGACCAAGTAAATCGGGAAAAGTCATCAACAAACGTGACAAAATAGCGAAATCCCGTTTTAGACATAACAGACTCGGACCCCAAACATCAGAGTGGACCAATTCAAAAGGAGCAATTGCTCGTTTATTAACCCTAGGACTAGAACTCAATCGGTGAAACTTTGCAAATCGACATGACTCGCAATCGAGGGAAGACATCATCATCGAATTCGGAAATAACTTCAAAATAGACAAACAAGGATGACCCATCCGACAATGGACTTCAAAAGAGACGCAGAACCGCACATGCCACGGCTGGGTCAGTCTGCGATCCAGATATAGAGACCCCAGTGCATGCCCCTACCAATAATCTTCTTCGTCAAATGATCCCAAAACAAGCGTGAGTCGTGAAAGAAGGAAACAAAGCAATGTAAGTCACGAGCCAATTGACTAACCAAAATCGGGTTATATGAAAACGTGGCGGACACAACACGGAAGATAGCGACAAGGTAGGGGTTAGAGTAATAGACCCAGCTCCTTTTACGGAGACAAGGATCCATCACTAAGGTAACCGTAGGAAAAGAAACAGATGACAATGATGTAGAGAACAACTGTTCGTTACCTGTCATATGAGCAGTCGCCCCAGAGTCAATGACCCACTTTGTGGACGACGAAAGAAGACAATGGTTGTTACCTGTTTCAGCCAGGGTTGCAGCAGGCGGAAGTGCTGAGGATGATAGCTGTGATGGAGCTGTGGGAACTCGGAGCACAACACACTCGTCAACAGGTACTTTCTCACTGGACACAAGGTGGGTCTTCTGAAGCCTCCGATTGTCATATTGCAACTTTCTGCAATCTCTCTTTAAATGACCAAGGTTTACGCGAATGGCGGTCATTCGAGTATCCGGACGTCGGTTGTCACTAGGAAGATCCTGACGTCGGTCATTCCCAGGTTTCGATGGCAGGTCATTTAGACTCTAACAACCTTAGCTGATGGATCCTTGTCTCCCGTAAAGGGAGCTGGGTCTATTACTCTTACCCCGACCTTGTCGCTATCTTCCGTGTTGTGTCTGCCTACGTTTTCATATAATCTGATTTCGGTTAGTCAATTGGCTCGTGACTTACATTGCTTTGTTTCCTTCTTTCCTGACTACTGCTTGTTTCAGGATCATTTGACGAAGAAGATTATTGGTAGGGGGCATGCAGCTGGGGGTCTCTATATCCTGGATCAGCAGCCAGTCCAGGCTGTGGCATGTGCGGGTTTTGCGTCTCTTTTTGAAGTCCATTGTCGGATGGGTCATCCCTGTTTGTCTATTTTGAAGAAGTTATTTCCCGAATTCATCTGTTGTCTTCCTCGATTGCGAGTCATGTCAGTTTGCAAAGTTTCACCGATTGAGTTCTAGTCCTAGGGTTAATAAACGAGTAGCTGCGCCTTTTGAATTGGTCCACTCTGATGTTTGGGGTCCGAGTCCTGTTATGTCTAAAACGGGATTTCGCTATTTTGTCACGTTTGTTGATGACTTTTCCCAATTTACTTGGGTCTATTTAATGAAAAATCGTGCTGAATTGTTTTCTCACTTTTGTACCTTTAATGCTGAGATTCGTAATCAATTTAAAGCTTCCATCCAAATTTTACGCACTGATAATGGGGGCAAATATTTTTCGGGCACCCTTCGTTCCTATCTTAGTGAGAAGGGTATTATTCATCAATCGTCGTGTGCGGACACACCATCCCAGAACGGTGTGGCCGAGCGTAAGAACATGCATTTGCTGGAAACAGCTCGTGCCCTGTCATTTCAGATGATTGTTCCAAAACATTTTTGGGTTGATGCTGTGTCTTCAGCCTGTTTTCTCATTAATCGAATGCCGTCGTCGATTTTGGGTAATCAAATTCCATTCCAGGTTTTGTATCCCTCCACGGAGATATTCCACCTTCCCCTGAAAGTGTTCGGGTGTACGGCCTTTGTTCGCGATGTTCGTCCTCAAAGGACCATGTTGGATCCTAAGTCTTTGAAATGTATCTTCCTCGGGTATTCTCGCGTCCAGAAGGGTTATCGTTGTTTTTGCCCGAGTACGGGTCGTTATGTCGTCTCTTCCGATGTTACCTTTTTGAGGATACTCCGCTTGATCCTGTGTCTAGTCCCCCAGCTGTGGAGGATGATTTGTTGGTTTATGAGGTCGTGTCCTCGTCCGATGGTTCCGACCCCCCTCCTCCTAGTCCGCCTCTTCCTCAGGTATACACCCGGCGGCCGTGACCCTCGGTAGCCTGTCCCATGCCGGCAGATTCTTCGTCATCTGACTTGCAAGCTAGTAATGATCTAGACTTGCCCATTGCTCTTCGCAAAGGTAAACGGTCTTGCACGTATCCTATCTCCACATATGTGTCATACCATCAATTATCCCCTACTTCGTTTTCCTTTCTGACTTCCCTTGATTCTGTCTCTGTCCCTAAAAGTACTCGTGAAGCCTTGTCCCATTCAGGTTGGCACCAGGCGATGGTAGAGGAGGTGGCTACTTTGGATGCGAATGGTACTTGGGAACCGTAGCTCGTCCGTAAGAAAAGCAGACGATTGGTTGTAAGTGGGTGTTTCTTTGTCAAAGTGAATTCTCGACGGTCTGTGGCTCGCCTCAAAGCACGCTTGGTTGCTAAGGGGTATGCTCGGACATATGGGATTGGTTCTGATGAGACCTTCTCTCCTGTTGCCAAGATGACGTCCGTCTCGCTGCTTATTTCTCTCGCAGCAATGAATGAGTGGCCATTATTTCATTCGATATTAAGAATGCATTTTTGCATGGTGATCTTCTTGAGGAGGTCTATATGGAGCAACCACCGGGTTTGTTGCTCAGGGAGAATGCCAAAGTGTGTCGTCTTCGTAAATCTCTGTATGGCTTGAAACAAAGCCCGCGAGCGTGGTTTGGTAGGTTCAGCCAAGTTCTTGCGCAGTTTGGAATGCAGAAATGTTCTTCGAGATCATTCTGTCTTCTTCTTCCGTCGGTCCGACCATGGGATTGTGTTACTTGTGGTATATGTCGACGACGATATTGTGATTACCGGAGTGATAGTTCAGGATGGCCTCACTAAAGGTTTTCCTTCATAGCCATTTCAAAGACTAAAGATCTTGGAAATTTGAAATATTTCTTGGGTATTGAGGTCATGAGAAGTAAGAAAGGGATCTTTTGTCCCAAATAAAGTATGTTCTCGACCCTCTTGATCAAGTAGGAAAGTTAGATGTGAAACCGTGTAGTACCCGATGGTGCCAAACCAACAGTTCGTCAAGGACGGTGAAGCTTTTCTCGATCCGAGAAGGTACAGAAGCTAGTTGGGAAGTCAACTACTTGATGAAACACGAGGCCGATATTTCGTGATTCTCGTGAGTATCGTGAGTCGCTTTATGTCATCTCCTGATTGAACATTGGAGAGTCGTGGAACAGATCCTGAGTTATCTTAAGTTTGCTCTCGGGAGGGTCGTCTTTATACCGAAACCATGGACATTCCGATATTGAATGTTTTTCGATGTTGATCGGGCAGTTCTAAAGAAGACAGAGATCAACCTCTGGATACTCGTGTGTTTTATGGGAGGTAATTTGGTTTCATGGAAGAGTAAGAAGCAAAATGTGGTGTCGCGTTCTAGTGCCGAGTCGGAATACAAAGCTATGTCCCAAGGAACGTGTGAGATAGTATTGCTTGTTCAATCACAATGAAGTTGGAATCAAAACGCAACACTGCTAAACTATGGTGTGACAATCAAGCAGCAATTCATATTGCCTCTAATCCGGTATTCCACGAGAGAAACTAAACATATTGAAATAGACTGCCACTTTATCCGAGAGAAGATACAACAAGGGTTGGTTTCGACGAGTTATGTGAAGATCGGAGAACAGCTTGGGTGATATCTTCACCAAAGCATTGAATGGAGCTCGGATAGACTATCTTTGTAACAAGCTGGGCATGATAGATATATTTGCTCCAGCTTGAGGGGGAGTGTTAGAGTCTAAATGTGTGATTGTGTATAATGTACTATGTAATACTGTGTAATAGATCTGGCCCATTGTAACTCTTATATAAAGAGGTTGCCTCTCAATAATAGAACACACTGTTTTGAATCATATTGATAACAACCACCATGTTTTTTTTTTGTTGAATGCATTACCTCTTAGTTCTAAAGGCCCTCTGGACCATTAGCCTAAAAATTAAACAATTTTAGGTTACTTATCCTTTCAAATAGTTTGGACCAATGATACTCTAAAATTGTCAACTCCATCCCTCGTATCAAACATCAAGGATTTAGTGGAGAAGCATTCGTTCTTTCATGGGAGCCATTTATAGATGCACTTTTTGTAAAAAGGCTTCTAGGACAAGGATTAAGCTTAAATCGGACCACTCAACTTCCTCATGTTAGTTTCAGATCCCAAAAGTTATTCTCTCCAACTTACATTCAGAAAGCCTTTATAGAAAAAGAAAACTCAAATCAAGAGTGGTATTGACGGTCCATGGATCATTGAGTTAGGTTTGACAATCTAGCTGTCTTTCATATTGCATCCAATCTACTATTTTATTAGCAACTTAAACATATTGAAGTTAGTCATATACCACAAATTTTGTAGTCCACAAGGTTTATGATGATTGGAGAGTCAAATTAATTGTAGCATGAGTAGACAGAGTACATTTTTAACGTGTTGTGCATAGCGAGTATTCTTTATTAAGTCTCTCTCTTTCGGTTAAACTAAGATTGGTTGATTTACAAAAGAAAATGGACAAAATAGTCTAAGAGTTATGTCGTAACAGGTCGATGTCATGAATATATAGTTCACAATTTTATTGAAGTCCGTAAGATTTAGAACCTTATTTCAATTGATTAGCCTTCAAGAGCTTGTAATGTCGATCTCACATCATTATCTTTGTAGTACATTGTTTCTTTGATGTGACTTTAATGGAGTCAAAGTCATAGGTCTTTAGTTTGTATATTATTCTCTCTTGTTATGCTCATATTTTTGCTCCTTGTATTGATTCTAACAGAACCTATAGTATCGGACTTATAATTCTTGAATATTTGTACTTGATTTTAGGAAGATGATGAAAGTCGAAAACAATCCTCTAATAGCAACCAAGGTGAATATATGAAAGGAAAAAATAAAAAGAGGGCTACTTCAATTATCAACAGGAGCAACAGGCAAGAATATCCTGCTTGAATATGAGAAGCTTCATTTCAATGACTAAAATTTTGTTTTTTCCCTCTTCAGTAGTTGGGTTATCCTTTCCTGTGGGCCTGTGGCTTTTAACTTATTGAAGTATTTATTTTTGGTAGATCTCGTAGACTATGGAACTTCTTGGTCCCTTCTTCCTGGCAACCTGATCCTGAGTCAGGCCTCAATGGATCCGTATGTCTCCTTTTATTTATTATTTTTTTAGCATCCATATGACAATAATTGCTTTATGTGTTTATGATCTACTGTTTTACTGTCATTTCTGTATCTTAAAACATAAGAATTTGTATATTTGATCATGTTACTCTCTCTCTTTAAAAAAATCTCTTGAACGAAAAAATCCAAACCATTTGCGACTCTCTCCTCATTTTTTGGCACCACCTCCAACCCCGAGGAGATGCTACCTCCACCTTTGACGTGCACACCTTTCGTTCTCCTTCATTTTTATGTTTTCTCTCTTTTTGGCATCATCGATTCAAAGTTATTTTATTTCGTTCGTAATGTTTTTTTCACTCGAGCGTTTCTCCTTTTTCTCTAGCGCAGCATCCAACCCCAAAGATAGGTGGCTTCCTCGTTTGGCGTTTTCTCTTTTAGGTCGTATCCCCCTTTTTCAACACTGTCAAACATTTTTCTCATCAAGCCCTAACGACATCTTTTCCTTTTGTGTTTTCTAAAACTTTGTCGTTGCCGATCAATCTAGTTATGTTATCACATGTTTCACTATCGATCTTCCTCATACGCGTTAATCCTCTGGCACTGTCACCTTTTCTCCACTAGTGTCATGTCTTTCAAGACTAGTCGTAAACACGTTTCTTTATTACAAATTAGGACCTCGAGCTACTACTATTGTTGGAGATACTCACCTTATGACCTTTGTCCCACATTGAAAAGGTGAAGAGTATTCTGTTAGCATTATAATCGTATCTTTATTATGTAGTTAAAATTGTTAGAGTCTAAATGTGTGATTGTGTTTAATGTACTGTGTAATACTGTGTAATAGATCTAGGCCCGTTAGGCCCGCTAGGCCCATTGTAACTCTTATATAAAGAGGTTGCCTCTCAATAATAGAACACACTGTTTTGAATCATATTGATAACATGGTATCAGAGCCATCGTAGGCGAAAATAGGGTTTGGGAAAAAGGAGGAGAAAATTCCAGCCCGCCCGCCCGCCGAGTCACCGCCGGTACCATCTGAAAGCCCGGTCGCCGATCTATCCAGTCGTTCGAGTCGCGACTCCGTCCGAGCAACGACGGAGCCGCACGCGCCGCCGACAGCTTCCGCCAACCGCCAGCTTCCGTCGCGCGTGGAGGCGCGTGGCAGCTCCGACCAGGTCGGGTCTTCTCGGGTTTTGTGCGCGCCGACGTGTTCTACACGTGTGTGAGGGTTGGTTTCGACGAGTTATGTGAAGACTGGAGAACAGTTGGGTGATATCTTCACCAAAGCATTGAATGGAGCTCGGATAGACTATCTTTGTAACAAGCTGGGCATGATAGATATATTTGCTCCAGCTTGAGGGGGAGTGTTAGAGTCTAAATGTGTGATTGTGTTTAATGTCTTCGTGTATACTTTGTGTAATAGATCTAGGCCCGTTAGGCCCGCTAGGCCCATTGTAACTCTTATATAAAGAGGTTGCCTCTCAATAATAGAACACACTGTTTTGAATCATATTGATAACAAAAATGTCAGGCCCATTAGCAATTAGGGTTTATAGCTTCCTTCTTGTATACATATAGACATAGTCACATTAATAAAATCACGACTTCTTTGAGTCTCAATATTGTGTTACATGGTATGAGAGCCAACATTAGGGGTTTGAATATCGAAATTAGGGCTGCAGAACTCACCACCGGAATCTGCAGCTGCCGCAGCGAGTTAGTCGACACCACCGACACCAAACGATGGCTGAGCTGTCAATCTACTAGCTGCCCAAAAATTGTTGTCGCACGACCACCGTGGAAGCTGCATGTGCTGTCAAAGCTTTCTGATCGCTGCTGTCCACGGAGGCACGTGGGTGAGTTTTTCCATCCGATTTTTTATGGGTTTTTGTCTCAACAAGGTTCTCTTCGAGCCAGGTAGTTTTTTTTTTGTTTTCGGCAACGGTTTGGCTTAGGTTTGACAGTTAGAGCCTTTTTTCAAGTATTTTCTTGTTGAGTTCTGTTCAGTCTGGGTCTGATTTTGTCTTCCAAATTTGTTAGATTATTGATTTACTTTGTTAAAAGTGTTACATGGCTGAGTCTAAACACACGATCGTGATTGCACACTCGTCGGAAATCACGAAGCGTATGTTAAATAGCTTGAACTATTGTGAGTGGAATAAAACAATTCGGTTTCATCTATTAGAGTTTAGATGTATTATTTGTATAGTTTACTGCTTTAGTAGTTTTAGGCCCGTTGTAACTCCTATATAAAGGCATTGCCTATCAATGATTAGATACAAATCTTTAGTCTAACACTCTCGATTACATGGTATCACAGCGAAAACCCTATAAGAGAAAAATTTAGGGTTTGGGTTGTTCGAGTTAAATTTGAGGGTTTTGTTTTGAGGGTTTTGTTCGGGACTGTAACAGGGAGCCGCTGTCGCCGCCGGAGTTGGAACGGTGATAGATTCCGAAAGCCCACGAGCCGATCTATGCAGTTGTCCAAGTTGTGCTCCGTCTGGTTAACGACGGAGCCACAATTGCCGCCGCGCGTGGCGGCGCATCCCGCCTCCGATCGGGACGTTTTTTTCTGGGTTTTGTGTGCGCCGAGCTGTACTCTAGGCCTGTCAAGTTTGTTTTCTGGTTCAGGTTTCGTAGCGCTCGGATTTTCCATTTATTGCTTCTGTTGGTTTTTGATTTACTGTGTTTTGGGGCTGTTCTATTTTTATTGACTTTTTAAGACTATTCTTTAGTTCTTGTGAGTATTTTACTGTCCTATTTTACTTGGTTGAGTACATATGGCTGAGATTAAACAAACGAGTGAGATTTCGCTTTCGGTGGAAATCACAAAATTGAAAGTTGAAAGGGACTGGGGTCGGGCTGGAGGAGAGAGAAAGGGAGAGAAAATGGGAATTTTGGGGATTTTGGGGAAAATGGGAAAAATAAAGGAAAATGGGATTTTTATTTCTTTTTCTCTGTTTTATCCTTATCGAAAATTAAATCCAAACTTATCCATTTTTCCAATTTTCCAAAAATCCTTAAAATCCTTAAATCCCATTTCCCGGCTTCCTCCTTCGAGACCCGACTGAAGCAACCATTTCCAATCAACAAATCACTTAAATCAACCTCCCGAATCAACACTGATGGCTCGGGCTCGAATCCCAAAGGAAACACCCAAACAACCATCACTTTGCCCAAAACCCAAATCACAACCGAACTCCCAAACGAAAAGCCCAAACACCTCGGGACTCGCAGCCACCAACAAACAAGCCTCAACAAAGGCAGGAACTGCCTCGAAGCCCTGAAAAATCCACAAATTCTGCCCGGAGAGCAAAAAGACCAAAATACCCCTAAGGGTCAAAACAGCTCTAACGGCCCAACCGAACCACTGAATCTGAACCGGAAGCTCCTCGAGAACCGGGATAGAAAACTGGGCCGTTACATTAACATTGGCTTTCTCATTAGATACAATATTGGCTTTCTGATGCTTCTGACTATCATATTGCAGTTTTCTGCAATCCCGTTTTTAGTGACCTGGTTTCTGACAGTAATAACAGGTCACTCCCACTCGAGAATCCGGACGTCGGTTGTCACTACTAGAATCTTGGCGTCGATCAGAACCAGGTTTCAATACGAGAGTACTCATATTTTTCCCACCACGGAGGTCACTTCTCCCAAGCAAAGCACTATTGGACTGTTCAATCAAATTCACCTCTGTTCGTTGTGTCGACGAAACACATCATCCAATGATGGTAGTTCGATTCCTGCATGCAATTTGAGACTTGGCATTCTCATATTCCGGACCCAGACCACGTAGGAAGCTGATAACTCCCATCTTTTCTCTCTGAGTCTGTTGAACCGCAATATCGGCACTGAAAGGCATAAGAGAATTTAACTCAGCATTATTCCGCTTCTGCTTCGCGTAGTAGGCCATCAATGTCTCACCATTCTGATCAGCATGAAAGTGGGACGAACAAACGTCATACGTCCTCGTTACTTGTTCCTTCCCAGAGTACAGAAACTCCACATACGTCATAAGTTGTTTTACTGTAGTGCAATGACTAACAAGATCCACAATTTCGTCATTCATCGAGTTAGTAATCTGATTATACAGACGTGCATCAACCCGGTTCCACTTTTTCTTCTCGACTTCTTCTTTAGGCGGTTCATCAACCATGTGTCCTAATTCATTACTCAACAGGTGATTGTGAATCGTCCGATTCCAATCTAGATAATTAGTGCCATTTAACTTCCTTTTCGTGATTTCCATCGAATGCGAAATCATGCTTGTTTGCTTAAAATCAGCCATGTTTACTCAACGAAAAGGTAAAACAAATAGCCCAAAACAGTCTCAAAACAGCCCTTCAAGCAGTGAAATTTAAAAAAAATAGCTCCTTAAAACAGTAAAGCAAAACAAACCCCAGAGGTTTTCGAGCAATCCCACCGTTGGATCGAGTTGAAACCTGGACAGACTTAAACTACTCCTCGGCGCAAGCAAAACTCAACTAAAAAAATTCTCGATCAGAGCGTCGACGGCGGCGATTTTCAGCTTGCGGAGGGTTCCGGCGGCGCGTGCGGCTTCGTTTTTAACCGAATGAAATCGCGGCTTCCACGACCGTGTAGATCGGCGACTGGGCTGCGATTTCCCGGTGGAGGTGATGGTCAACGGCGGTGGTCAACCCGAAAAAAACCTTAAAAAAAAATCTCAACCCTAACTGTTCTCTGATACCATGTAATCAATGTAACCAATATTTGAGACTCAAAAGTCACACTTTTTCATTTTATTCATTAAGACATTGCCTATATATAGATTGAATATAACCCTAATTGCTAACGGGCCTAGCGGGCCTATTACTAACTATAATACACATATATACACAAGAATACGTTATATTCTAATACTCCCCCTCAAGCTGGAGCAAAGATATCAGTCATGCCCAGCTTGTTACATAGATAACTTATTCGTGCTCCATCCAGAGCCTTGGTGAGAATATCTCCCAACTGTTCTTTAGTCTTCACATATCTTGTAGCCTCGTATCTTCTCTCGGATGAAATGACAATCTACATCGATATGCTTGGTTCTTTCGTGAAACACCGGATTTGAGGCAATATGAATAGCAGCTTGATTATCACACCATAATCGCGCAGGCTCAGTGGTTTCCACTCCTATGTCATTTAGTAGTTGGATCAACCATACTATCTCACATGTCGATTGAGCCATGGCTCTATATTCTGACTCTGCACTCGAACGAGATACCACATTCTGTTTCTTACTCTTCCACGACACCAAATTGCCACCCACAAAAACACAGTATCCTGAGGTGGATTTTCTGTCTTCCTTAGAACCTGCCCAATCAGCATTTGAAAAACATTCAATGTTCATGTGTCCATGGTTTCCATACAATATTCCCTTCCCTGGCGCAGATTTCAAATAACCAAGGATCTGTTCTACCGCTGCCCAATGATCTACCATAGGAGAGGACATAAACTGGCTCACCACGCTCACCGAATATGATATATCTGGTCGTGTAACTGTCAAGTAATTCAATTTGCCAACCATTCTTCTATATCTCTCAGGATCTGCAAAGGCTTTTCCTTCTCTAACAAGCTTCGAATTAGGTACCATTGGTGTGGTACACGGTTTTATGATAGAATCTACCACACTTTTCTATTAAAATAAGATAAATCTCCCGAGAGGATCTCTCTAAGAGCCAGAGTACAAAATACGACAATTTCAATGGATGCATAATAAAGACCTAACCTCCCCTATTTATAATAACTTTAAACCCTAATTTGACCTAATTAATAAAATACTAATAATAGGCCCAAGCCCAATACATTTAAAATAGCAATTAACTAATAATAAATACTAATATTCCTAAACTGCCAAGGCCGGATCGTATCAATACTTTCCCCCCCAAGAGCCACCTTGTCCTCAAGGTGTTCCATCTCTGATGCCACTTTCTGCAGCTCCATCTTCTGGAGAAAATTCAGTCACCTCAACATCCTGGTAATTGTGCGCATCCCGAACGACCCACACATCCAAATTCTGAAGCTCTTTCTTCTTACAACGATGTCCGGGGACAAATTGTTCATCGCAGCGGAAACATAACCCTTTGTCCTTCCTAGCTCGAATTTCACTTCATGAGTTTTTACAAGACGTCGGGTGAACGGTTGTAGTCCTGTGGGACAAAATCTGCGTGCTTCCAGCCTCCGATCCAATCGTTCTGCTTTAGCCTTAATCAAGCTGCGAAGTACTTCCTCGCGTTTTGGGAGGCCTCGAAAAGCAAAATCATCCTCAATCACTTGGGCCATAAACATTTTCTCTTCAATGCCCATCGGTCGTAGTTTTACGCATTGCGCTCCGTATCTTCTCTTTGACCCACTTTCCCACTTCCTCCAATGCACTCATACGATATCGCGCATTCCCTTAGCAAAGCGCTCAAAGCTCCGGCGATATTCCTTTACTGCTTCCCATTTGCTTCAAACTCATGAAGTTGGCATACTTATTGGCTCAGGCCACCGGTTGGAAACGTTCCAACAACCCATCTTTGAATTCGTTCCAGAACGAAAAGGAGCACTGGTCCTCCTCATATTGAAGCCACTCCAATGCCTCTCCTTCTAAACATAACCCCGCCGCCTCAACCCCTTCATATTCAATCCAACTTGTTTACCAGAAATAACGCTCGACCCGACTCAACCATCCTACCGGATCCTCATCAACAAGGCCCTTGAAAATCGGCATCTCCAATTTTCTAAATCTCCTGTCACAACCCTGGTCCATCCCTTCCTCCTACTCTCTCGACTTTCCCGTTCGGATCTTTCTCCTCCTCCCCACCCGAAATCTCGTCCCTGCTTCGTACATTGTCACTCCACCCCGATCGTTCCAAGGTTCTCCTCGTGGGCCAAAATCGCCCCGTGCAAGTATCCTCCAAAATTCCCACGAAATTCCACCCTCCGATCTAACTTTGACGGGCCCACTCCCCGGCCCGCCGCGCGTGCGACCCGCCCCACCTCGCTCGGACCATCGACGCCGCTGCGCCGGCCGTCCCCAGCCAGCCGACTCGCCCGAGCCCAAGCCCTCTCGCGCTCGCCCGACCCACGCCCGAGCCAGCGCACAGACCCCGAGCAACCTCGCCCCGGCCCGCTTTCCCACCCCGCTCGTCCAAGCCCACCCTAGGACCACCCGGCCGCCTCGCGCCCCTCGCGCCCCGGCCTTCTCGCACACCCTCATGCCTTCGCGCCAACCCGCTCGCCGGACCAAGACACTCCCTCCTGACGCGCCGCCCACGCTGCGCCCCGCTTGAGCCCCAGCCCACGACCTCCGCATCACCAGCGCTCGAACCCCAGCCCGGCCCCCAGCCCGCGCGTCCTCCCGCGGCCCCGCTCCCCGCGCCACTCGCGCTCGCGCCCCAGCATGCGCGACCCCCAGCCCCGTTTCCTCCCGAACTCCAGCCCGCGCGCCCGCCCGAGCTTTCTCCTCCCTTCGCCAGGTCCGACTCCGCCGCCGGCGGACTTAATCGCCCCTCCGTCGTCTTCCGCGCTGCCTGCTGCCGAACGGCCCAGCCCTAGCCTCCCCGCGTCGTCCCCCCCTGCCGCAGCCGACCCGACGACGCTGTTGTCCCTTAGGGTTTTGCTCGCGGTTGCTTTTCCCTTGGCCACTGGGTTCAATTCGTTAACCGTCAGCCCCGGGATGCGTTCCATCAAAATCTGGATATTCCGATTTATTTGTTCGATTTGTGAGTTAAATTTCGCATCTTGTTGTTCGAACCTTGCATCGATCTTTTGCCCCAATCGTTCTTCCAACGATTCCAGCTTCGCTTCCGTTTCCAACTGTTTCTTTGACAATTCGGCCGAGCTATCTTCCCAACTCTGCATCCTCGTTTCCATCTTAGTCGAAACCATTCCCGGATCGGTAAATGGCTCTGATACCAAAATGATAGAATCTACCACACTTTTCTATTAAAATAAGATAAATCTCCCGAGAGGATCTCTCTAAGAGCCAGAGTACAAAATACGACAATTTCAATGGATGCATAATAAAGACCTAACCTCCCCTATTTATAATAACTCTAAACCCTAATTTGACCTAATTAATAAAATACTAATAATAGGCCCAAGCCCAATACATTTAAAATAGCAATTAACTAATAATAAATACTAATATTCCTAAACTGCCAAGGCCGGATCGTATCATTTTACACCCAACTTTCCTGTTTCAGATAACAAATCAAGAACGTATTTTCTTTGGGACAGAATAATGCCTTTCTTACTTCTCATAACCTCAATACCCAGAAAATATTTCAGTATTCCGAGATCCTTGGTACGAAACTGACCATGAAGGAACTCCTTCAGGTTATACTGGAAGCATCATTTCCAGTAATTACAATATCATCGACATAAACTACCAGCAACACAATACCTTGTGTCGATCGTCGATAAAATACAGAGTGATCTGAAGAGCTCTTCTCCATTCCAAACGTTTCCAGCGCCTGACTAAATTTACCGAACCACGCTCGAGGACTTTGTTTCAACCCATACAAAGATTTCCGAAGGTGGCACACCTTATTGACATTCTCCCCCTGAGCAACAGGCCCAGGTGGTTGCTCCATATAAACTTCTTCCTGAAGGTCCCCATGGAGAAACGCATTCTTAATTTCCAACTGATATAACGGCCAAGAATACGAAGCAGCCATAGAAATGAACAATCGCACAGATGACATCTTTGCAACAGGAGAGAAAGTTTCACAATAATCAATGCCATAAGCTTGAGCATAGCCTTTGGCAACCAGGTGGGCTTTAAGCCGTGCAATTGACCCATCTTAATTTACTTTGACAGCATACACCCATTTGCAACCAATCGTCTGTTTGTCTGTCGGGCGAGCTACTAGCTCCCAAGTATCATTATCATCTAGTGCAGTCACTTCTTCATCCATCGCCTGACGCCACCCAGAGTGAGACAATGCGTCAGCCAGGTTTCTTGGTATAGACACAGAATCAAGAGACGTAAGAAACGCATAAGGTGGCGAGGACATATGATGATATGACACAAAGGAAGATATGGGATAGGTACAAGACTGCTTACCTTTACGAAGAGCAATAGGTAGGTCGAGATCATTACTCGATTGCAAGTCAGGTGACGAGGGATCATCCGGTGCAGGGCATTTACTAGTGGTTGCGGTTGTGTATGCCTGGAGTAGACTTGCACAATGGGAGGATCAAAAGGAACCATCGTTGATGGAGATGGAGCCGGGGGTGATGGCAGAGAAACCACTTCATAGACAAACAGATCATCTTCCTCATGTATAGGACCATAGGAGGGACTAAACACCAAATCTTCAAAGAATTGAACATCAGAGGAAACAAGATACCTATTTATGCTCGGACAATAACATCGATAACCCTTTTGAACTCGAGAATATCCCAAGAAGATACATTTCAATGATTTCGGATCCAACTTGGTATGGTGTGGACTGACGTCCCTTACGAAGCACGTACACCCAAAAACTTTAGGTAACAGAGGGAACAATTCTTTAGTAGGAAACAAGACTTTATACGGAATGTGTCCTTCCAGAACTGTTGAAGGCATTCGGTTAATTAAGAAACAAGTGTGGACACAGCATCGACCCAAAAATGCTTCGGGACATTCATTTGAAATGACAAGGCCCTTGCAGTTTCGAGCAGATGTCTGTTCTTCCGTTCTGCCACCCCATTCTGAGAAGGTGTATCAGGACAAGAAGATTGATGAAGAATACCTTTTTCTCGAAGATAAGAGCCAAGGATATTAGAAAAATCCTCACCACCGTTATCAGTACGTAAAACTTTGATAGAGACATTAAATTGATTTCGAACTTCAGCATTAAAGGTACAAAAATGAAAAATAACTCAGAACGACTATTCATAAAATAAATCCACGTTAGACGAGAATAATCGTCAATGAAAGTAACAAAATATCGAAAACCCGTTTTAGAGACTACAGGACTTGGACCCCAAACATCAGAATGAACTAGTTCAAATGGAGCATCAGCTCGTTTATTGACTCTAGGACTGGAACTCAGACGATGAAACTTCGCAAATTGACAAGACTCACAATGCAAAGATGACAACGTACGGAACTATGGGTATAGTTTCTGTAAAACTGACAATGACGGATGACCTAACTGACAATGGATCTTGAACAAAGACCGTGTGCTGGAACAAGCTACCGCGCATACTGGATGTTGATCAAGAATGTAGAGACCCCCAAATTCATGCCCTCTACCAATAATCCTCTTCGTCATATGATCCTGAAACAAGCAATAACCAGGGAAAAAGGAAACAAAACAATTTAGGTCATGAGATATTTGACTAACCGAAATTAGATTATACAAAAAATTCGGTACGCATAAGACAGATGATAACGAAAGAGTAGGGGTAACTTTTATTGGACCTAATCCTCCGACCTGAGATGATGATCCATCTGCTAAAGTGACGTTAGGGAAGGGGGCAGTGGACAGAGCATTAGAAAACAAACTTTTATTACCTGTCATATGAGCAGTGGCCCCCGAGTCGATAACCCACTTGGAAGACGACGTAAGAAGACAATGATTGTTACCTGACTTGACAAGGGTCGCAGTAGGAGGATGCGAAGAGGATGACTGCGATGAATTGTTTAATATGCGGAGTTTCGTAAACTCGTCAACAGCAGAAGTGTCATTCGAAGCTAGATGAGCTGTCTGAGACTTTTGATTATGATACTGTAACTTCCTACAATCCCTCTTGAGATGCCCTGGTTTTTTACAATAATAGCATACTATTCCTCCTCGAGAGTCTGGACGCCTGTGATCACTACCAAAGTCCTGACGTCGATCGTAACTTGGTTTTGGTGCATTGGTACTTACACCTTTCAAAACCCGAGATTCATCTCGACCCACGAAGGCACCGTTCAAGTGAGGTACCGACTGATCACGAACATCAGGATTGTCATCTATACGCTGAAGTCTTCGATATACATCATCCAAGGAAGGGAGTTCAGTCCCCGACAAAATCTGAGATTTTGCCATTGCATATTCAGGAGAGAGGCCTTTCAAAAAAATGATAACACCCATCTTTTCTCGCTGAGCCTGTTGAACCTTGATATCCGCATCAAACGGCATGAGTGTATTCAATTCAGCACTATTCTTCTTATGTGTCATGTAGTAGGCCATTAATGATTGTCCTTTCTATTCAGCATGAAAGTATGATGTACACACATCGTACACCTTTGTCACCTGTTCCTTCCCAGAATATAAGAATTCCAAGAATTGCATGAGTTCCTTCACGGTATTACAATGACTCACCAGATCAACCACCTCGTCATCAATGGAATTCTTGATTTGATTGTACAACCGTGCATCGACTCGAGCCCATGCCTTCTTCTCCACATCTCCCTTCGGTGGATCACCCTCAATATGTCCTTCCAACTCATTACTCAACAAGTGAAATTGAATTGTTCGACTCCAATCACGATAATTTGCACCATTCAACTTACGTTTCGTGATTTCAATCGGATGAGCGATCACTGTTTTCTTAGATTCAGCCATATGTTGTCAAATAAACACGATGAAACAACAAGTAATGTTCTGAAAAACAGAATTTTAACAAGGCGCAGCAGGGAAAAAAAACACCTAGAAAAAGCTCTTTATGACAAACTCGAGACGATCCGAAGTCGAGAACCAAAAACAAATTACATATACCTGCAGAGAATCTCGTCGCGCAAAAAACCCAGTTGGACGCACCTCGAAATCGTCTCCCACGCGCCGCCGGCAACTTCTGCGGACGCAATCTTCAACCGGCGCGTGCAACGTCCCTGTTCGTCGTCCGGCCACGAAACTTGGAGGGAAGATGGATCGGCTGATGGGCTACCGGAATCCGTCGGTGGTGACGGTCAACTCCGGCGGACGGCGGCAGCGGACGGCGACGGGCGACGGCGGACGTCAGATTTCCGGTGACTTTTCTTCCCTTTTCCTCGACGCAATCTCGATGTTTCTAAAACCCTAACCCCTTGGCTCTGATACCATGTAACCAATATTTGAGACTCAAAAGTCACACTTTTTCATTTTATTCATTAAGACATTGCCTATATATAGAGTGAATACAACCCTAATTGCTAACGGGCCTAGCGGGCCTATTACTAACTATAATACACATATATACACTAGAATACGTTATATTCTAATAAGAGTAATTGGACTAAAAACAGTCTATTTTATTCATCGATAGGCAATGCCTTTATATAGGGATTACAACGGGTCTAACGGGCTTCATACTAATAGTATAATAAACTATACAAATATACATTTATATTCTTATAGCCCACATACATGTTCTGTAAAATCTGAAGGACTTTAGGTGTTGTCTTTTGTTCTTTTTAGGAAAATAGGTCTAGAATTTGAAGCTTATAGTTCTTGGCCAATGCTGCATGCTTAATTGTGAATTTGTGATGTATTGAAAGTTCCATTTTACGATGCAGGAGGACAGCATTGGGCGTCACACTTTCGATATAAGTGTAACAAACACAGAATTAAATGAATTCCATCGTTTTGAACTTCTCCGAAATGAACTAATAGAACTTGAAAAACGAGTACAGAGAAGCTCTGAAGAATCAGGAATGGATGAGGTACATTAGTATGCTGTTATTCGTCATTTTTATATTTGTTGAGTTCAGAGGTCAGAGACTTGATAACTTCTCCCCTTCCCTTCGAAGTAACGAACTTGCTAGTGTATTGAACTGTTCAAATTTTAATGTTGTTCTCTGGAATTCGTAGTTTTGTTCTGAAATTTACTAGGTCCAGAAGAAGTTTCTCAGAAACTCCTAAGCTGGACTTCTTTTTATTTTCTGGCAATTTATGTGCACAATTTTGGGCATGCAATTACAATAATAATACATTCTCTTGACCTAGGTGCGTGTAAGCTAGCTCGGACACCATAACCATTCAAGTATTCTTTTCTAAGCCTTTAATGATATCCACAATGTTTACTTACTCCCACTCTACCGAAGGCTAAAAGAACAAACAAGAAGTCTATGTTTTTCGTTAATTAGAGTTATTATTACTTTTATTTTTTTACAGACTAATCACATGTATCTTTCTTTCTCCAGGATCCCAAGAATACAGATGATGATGCAAGTAGTTTCTGCAAACCTAAGAATAGTCAACTAGTGCAAATTCAGAAGAAAGACAATTTTATTGAAAAATCTATCGACAAGCTAAAGGAAACCAGCACGGTATGAGTATCATACCACTGTCTAACATTTAGACTAAGATGCTTTGAAGTGAACTCATTTTCATTATAGCCCTATATCTCTTAGTCTTTTAACGTCCGCTTCATTTTGACAGTTTGTTATACAATATTTTGTGCAATGGTGTCAGATGGCAGAATTGTGTTAGGGTAAATTATGCTCTTATGAATGGAATAAAATGATTGTCCGTGTGAGTTATATTTATGAACCATTTTCATGAAGGGCTTCTTAGCTTGATGAAATTCCTCATTGTTTGACTTTCACCATCAAGTTAATGAAAGAATTGAATCAGTTCTTCGAGCTGTTTGGTTTTGTTTTGGTGAGACCAAGAGGTTGTGTAGAGATGATTATAGAGTTATTTGTTTCTCCTAATTTTCCTGAGAGGGAAATTTTGTAGAAAGTAGAGTTTTGTGCAATTTTGTGAGGTCTTTGGGGTGAGAGATGTTAAGGGCCCCACATTGAAAAATTGAGGAGGCCTTACTACCTTTATAAGATAGGTGTGTTACTCTTCCCATTGCCAATTGGTTTTGAGATGGAATCTCATGTAATTTAATAAGATAAACAATAGAATCTAGATGGGTGGAGAGTTTGTAGCAATATTCGGGCTCTCGTTAGATTTAATGTTTCTCTTCAGACCTCAATTACTATGTTTTTTTGTGATTATTTTATTGTTTAAGAGTGGTTATTGGATTGCAGATCTTTTTTGCTTGAGGTCTCCCTTGTTTGGGCAGTTCTTTTTGTACGTCCTTCATAATTTGTATGGTTCTTTCAATTTTTCTAAGTTTGACTTTGGATCATTATTAAAATAAATAGAGGCGAAGACCTCTTGAGTTGAAGATTGATAAACTCCGTGATTGCATCTGGTTTAAGGTGGGAATACTATTGAATTTACTCAAGTTGAGTCATTTCTATGGATCAACTATGGTGTACTTGTCCTCAAGGGGTGGCACGGTGGTTGAAGATTTAGGGTTTGAAGGTATGCTCTCCTCAAGGTTCCAGGTTCGAGACTCACCTATGCCATTACTCCTTCGATGTTTTAGGTGCCTGGCCTTGGGACGGCGTGGTTACCCTTGTTTCAAAAAAAAAAACTGTGGTGTACTCGGCAATTATTGATTTTATGATACGGTAGTTTGATCTCTTCCTTCTCCCAAAAAAGGTCGCTGGCCTTAGGACGGCATGGTTACTCTTGTTTCAAAAAAAAAAAAACTGTGATGTACTCGGCAATTATTGATTTTATGATCCGGTAGTTTGATCGCTTCCTTCTCAGTATCCGTCTCCTCCTGTTTGCATGGATCCCCATATCCATGCAGCCTTCTGTATTGTTGTAATGTAATGTTTGGGGAATGTCTACTTGCTAGAATGTTCATCGACCTTTTTTTTGTTTGTTAATGATTGATGCAAGCCCCCTCTCATTCTTCTTTCCGTGCTTGGGTATTAAAAGATTTTGAATTACACGCAATGCCTATATAAAATGATCAAAGATCGTGGTTGCCTACATATTATCTCAACTTTTTAGGAGATCAATATGCATATTATATTTTAGCAACTTTAAAATATTTGATAGAATTCTGGAAGTAAACCTCAACCATCAACCTGCACCACATGTCACCATCTAGCCTTAGCCACTTTTTTTTTCTTCGTTATCTTCTTGTGGTGTTCTGGTATGATTGATTGATTTCTGTTAACTGCATATGAATAATGACATTGATGGAGGGATTATTTGATTGGCAGGATGTATGGCAAGGCACTCAACTCCTAGCTATTGATGTTGCTGCTGCGATGGGATTGCTTAGGAGAGTCTTGAGTGGAGATGAGTTGACTGGGAAAGAAAAGAATGCCCTACGAAGAACACTAACTGACCTAGCATCTGTTGTTCCAATTGGTGTCTTGATGCTTCTTCCAGTACGTTTCAATGCTCTCTACATATTTGAATTAGTTATCTTGATTGGTATGATTAGCTTTTTTCCTTACCATCACTTCATTATCAAGCTAATTTATTTACTACATGATTGTGTTGGTTTATTATTAATATTTATAAATTGATAAGTGAAATAAACAAACGGGAAGACATTCCTGCTTCCAACCACACGGCATACTCCTAGGAATTATTGTAGAAAATTATGAAGAAAATATTTAGAATAAAAACTCCAAGTATCTCAAATCCATTATTTGTGCTTTGTCCCTCCTATCCGAGAAAAGGGGCATTATTTTTCTCGAGTCATGTCTCTCGCAAGATGACCTTGACGACAGATTCTCAACCTCCTCTTGGACAAAGTAACATGGAAAAGATCATATATGTTTCTAGGCAAGATCCATTAATATGGGGTAGCCACGAGATTAATCTCCTCAACAACATGGGGTTTGTAATCTTGTGAATCAAAACTCTAGTTCAAACATGTTAGGGACACCCACGGTTATTGTTCAGCCCCACTCTTCACCAAATAAGTCTTACGGATTCTAACTTCTTATAAATCTGGAGTTTCTTTGACTGTGATTTTGACCGCATCCACCTTATACTTCCTTCTAATTCTACCAGTTTGTTAAAAAAAAATTATGTCGTGTTGTAATCTGGTACTGGACGAAAAATAAGCATTCTTCAGACTACTGTTCGAAACATGGTTGGATACAGGCTTGGTTTGATTTATTGTTACGAAATCACGCATATTTCCAGGTTACTGCAATTGGACATGCAGCTATGCTGGCTGCTATCCAGAGATATGTTCCATCCTTGGTATGGCTTCCAAGTGTTTAACAGTATCATTGATGGATTTTATTTTAAATGCTAATGTATAAAAGAGTGGAATGAATATTTTTGACAGATACCATCTACATATGGACAAGAAAGGTTGAGTCTCTTGAGGCAGCTTGAGAAAGTCAAGGAAATGAAAACTAGTGAAGTGAACTCAGATGAAAACACTGACGAAGAAGCTGAGTGAAGCAACATGCGTTTTGTATGGTTATGGAAACTAGAGTTCTAAACATGAGGTTAGTTATTTTCCTTTTGAAAACTACTTTCTGAATCCTTTCGGCAGTAGATTAGCATAAACAAGTTCATTCCACGTATCTGGTACTCCAGGCAGGCACCAGTGACTACAATCTTGTGGAGCATCCTCAGGCGTGCCGGGCTCTCGATTCTTTGAAGGGTGGCCATCATTTCTGAGCTCTGTTAAGTATGTAATGTTCAAGAACTGAACTTTATGCTTTACAGAATCCATTTGATTGATTGTTTCTGAAATGAAAATATTGTTTTCTGGTTCATCTTCCAGTTTTGTGTAGTTTGTTTCTGGCTCCTTATCTGTGTCACAGTGCCCCCCTTCACTCCATGTCCCACCCCTGCAAGTTTTTGTGTGAAAGGCTTGTTTTAAAAGCTACTAAAATTCTAAACTCTAATAAACAACCACAGATTTCATGACCATATATTATTTACCTGTAATGAACAGGAGAATAGCTGCGAAAGAAAACATGAGTTCTGTTTGGATTCAAACTTTCCTCCACCCATCGCTTCCATGTCTGCAGTGACCTCCTAAATGCCTCCATTACATCCATACTCATGTTCAATTTTCCACCTTCTTGGAAATAGTAACCCCTGAAACAAAAATGTATATTCTTCATACCTAATTCTTTTCCCATTTATGGATAGATTATTAGAAAGTCTATATATATCCATGATAGCAGTAATCTGATCAAATGTTCCCCATCCGTACTTGTATTATTCATAGACATGGTTCTATTGCTTTCATTTCTTCCTAGGGATCTTAGTCAATCTCATTAAACTACCCTTTGACTTTTCCATTTGTTTAAAAAATATGAGTATTCATGTTGGTTGAACAATCAACATGACATTAGATATATAAATATATAATGTATATGCTTAGAGTATCAAAATGAACTTGCCTGCACTTTAACTATTTTTACTAGACCCTATAATATTTGATTGGTAAGGAAATCCGTAAAAAATTAGTGTTTTAATAAGTGACTGCAATAAATTAAATTCATAATTTCTTAGATCTCAATTATAATTTGTTTTAATTTTGGTTGAAAAATTTGTCCTACTTACATTTTAAGGGTCTTGTCCTGATTCCACCAGTGACCATCATTGAAAATAAGGATATCTGCAGCAAGCCAGTGCTTGGAATACCAATGCAGCTCATCAACTCTAATGGAACCATAAACTTCAGTGGCTGAATTTGGAGGAGGTCGGCCAATGACCACCAGAAATGGAACTCTGTAATATTCAACTGTTACATTGTATTCTTGGAACCTCATTCTCAGAAACCCATTGTGCTTGCTTATTGGCTTCCCATTTTCTTCATATATTGTCGTTGAGATGTTTGAAACTCCCTCTGCCAGCATGCATAGCATCGACTCCCATTGGTTTCTTCCGATGGAGTCGCCCACAAATACTATCCTCCCGTTACGAGTTCTCTCCAACAATTCACTTGCGTTGAATCTGAGCTCGAGATAGAACAAAAAGGTTTGAGTTCAACTCATGATAATCAATTAAATATATTTTACGTCTTTTTAAAATAAGAATTATCGGTCAAAAGTGAGAATGAACACTTTAAAACGATGCGTAACATTTAGAATTATACTCAACAAAAAACAAAATCATAATGGTTTATTAAGGAGAATTTACCATCGCATAAATTTTAAAATAATTCATCCATAGCATATTGATTTTTATCAATCAACTAATTATGAAATTCAATTTGGAATTCTATCACTAATAGAAAATTTAAGCAGTGATGGAATGAGTCTATTATTAGTTGAATTCTATCAATTATAGAACTCAACTAGTGAATTTTAATTTTTTTTGCTACAAATGAATTAATTTTAATTTTTTACTATAGATGGGAATTTTTTTTTTTTTTTTGTTATACATGCAAAATCCCCTTTATTAAAATTCCCTTTCGTTTGTACTTATCTTTCTTTCTTTTTTTAATGCCCATATTTATCTAATGATAGAAGTTCTTCCACTTTCTTGCATAGAAGCATCCAATTCGTATAAGTTAGTTTTTCTGTATAATATAATAATAACAATAATAATAAATTGTTTTTTTTTTCGTGATCTCTTTTTTTTAGAAGTTGACATGTAAATCTTATTTAAAAATAAAAATACTTAGTGGGGGGGCATGAAAGTATTGCTATACAATTTTTATTTTCTAAATGATAGTCAACGATCTAAAATATAAATATCTTAAATATAATATAGATTAAAATGATTTGTTTAGAAAAGTTTGAATGAAAAATCTAAACCAACCTTTTTTTAACTAACAATGGATCAAATTTAGACTGGCATCTTTTTGTTTAATATCTTGACTATTTTTATGGGATTATTCCAACCTTTAAAATAGTAAAAATTCATTTTTAAATAACTGGTCACCCTAAATTAAATTTATACTTTTGATTCTCCAAGATCAACTTGAGCATTAAATCCACTCATGGATGGTTTAAATTAACCAACTTGAATGTTCATTATACTGAAAATAATAATATTAATCCAGTTGATTGAGCATGTAATGGTAAAACACAACTAATTAGCTCAAAATTTTAGTGGTCATGAAAGTATTGCCTAAATTTTTCTTATAAAAAATGATGTGAATCTAGATTTTCCATATTTTCATCCAATTCTTTGGTGATATCTCACAAGATAACATTTAAAAGTTAAAAAGAGAGAAAAAAGATGATTGCCTTAACTGGTTTTTTCCAATTACATCGAGATTAATTAAGAATTACTAAAACTCTAAAGTAAAATTGTGACTTCTTTACGTAAATAATAAAACTTCCATGATTGGAAAATTGAGGTCTGAAATGAATTAAAAAGGGAAAAAAGAAAAGAAGTTGATACCTGGGAAGATCACAGCCGTGGGGCTGCCACCGCCACTTCCGGTAGCCGTCATCTTTCCGGCCATTTTGGGAGCACCGGAATCCAGGATCGACAAAAGGGCAGTTCTCAGTGTAAGACTTCGAAGCATAATTAGTTTCATCCCAAACCCATTTCCCATTGGAGTAATCACAACAGTCTCCCGGCGAAGGCGACGGAGACGGCGATGGACTCGGGCTGTTACCGGGAAAGACTTGGGACGACAACAAGCGATCATAGTACTGTTTGTTGAATGGGGCTGAAGACAAAATGAAGATGGAAGAAACAGAGAGGAACAAGAAACAGAGTGCTCTGTTAATGGGGAAACACAAAAGAAAAATGGGTCTTTGTTGTTCGGTTTGGAGATCCATTTGGGAGAGGACACAAGGAACCAATTTATATTTCAAACCAAATTTGGAGGAATGCAATATGCATGCCCAATATTTTAGGGATCAACCAATTGACTTTTTCAAATGGAAACAATTCTAAGAAAACAATGATATTACTCCTAACTCATCTCATTATTTTTACATTTTACTTCAATCAGTAATAATATAACACAGTTTGTGGCTTACAAGATTACAAAACAACACCTTTCTTATACTTTAGAAAGGTATCCGTGACCTAACAAAGTTATTTTGAAAAACATATTAATCAAATCATAATCAAATATATTTTCAAGTATAATATCTTAATGGGAAATTGTATGGGTTGTACCATTTAGGAAAAATATTTACAATTTTAGGCCAAACATAAATAATTTGTAGATCTGTTTTTTCATTTTAATTTAGTTAATAGCGAATTTTCATAATACCAGCATTGCCCTTGTCATCTTCCTTTACTTCTGCTACTCATACCACTTCATCGCGTGTACCCACCAACGATACTTCAGCACCAAGTTTTTCCCAACCCATCTCCACCCTTCATTCTATTCCCCATCAAATATGCCACGTGACCCAACCCCATCCCAAGTCTTTCATAATTTCTATAGTCCAATCTCCACCATTCAACCTTGTGTCACTTCCCAATATCAATACCTCATCAATTCCAAATTAACTCTTTCAAGATCAATTGTGAAAATCTTTTGCTTATTCACGAAGAAGCAAAATCTTTCAATCAACCATCTCATCTTTTCTCCAATTCGTTGGAGACGCTTAGCTAACAAGGTCGGAGATGGTGAGTAGGAGAAGATTCAACGGTGGGAAAATAGTTTTTTAGCGTTTTTCTCTCTTTGCAACTCATAGTAATCGAAGGCAAAAACCAAATCGAAACCCAAATTTTCGTCCTTAAAAAGTTCAAATAAATACAATATTTATGAAGTATTTATGAAGTATTTATGATAAAATATTGTATTTCTAAGACTTTATTATTGTTACTACATATACCGTATTTCTTCTTCTCGGTCATTTTGTTCTTTGTTCTTTTGATTGTTTTTTGTTTCAAATTTTCCTTCAATTGTTTGGTCTTTGATTTTGATTGTTATAATAAATATTGTATAAATAAATACTATATTAACATTTTATTGGAGAAAAACATTTAATGTTAAATTATCATTATTAATACTGTTAATAATAATAAATAGAGTAATTTTAAGGTGTATTAATCATTAATATTGTATTAGTTGTTAATACTATATTACTTAAACAAAACTAAATGGTATTTTTTGTAAATAATTTCATTTTCATTTTAGGATTTGAGTTGCAAATGATGGCTACGCAAATGGAGTTACGGCAAAAATCCAACGGGTTAAGCTCAACGGCGACACAAATGGAGTTCCGACAGAAATCCAACGAGTTATCTCGACGACGGCTCAAATGGAGTTCTGGTAAAAAAACCAACGGGTAAAGCTCGACTACGGTGCAAGTGGAGTTCCGACAAAAATCCAACAGGTTAAGCTTGACGACAGCGCAAATGAAGTTATGGAAAAAGTCGACGACGGGTGGGTCTCCTTCAAAGTTTTGTAAAGAAGGATGATGTGGCATAGATGAATTTCTTGCACACAGTGAACAAATGGGAAGGATTTTGTGAAGAAGCCGTGAGTTTCTTTCTGGCGCAGAAGAGGAGGGGTAACATTGTCTTTTATTATTAAAACAAATTTATTTAATTAAAAACAAAAATTACTTTTGCTAATTAATCTAAATATGGACAGATTTGCAATTAGTTTTTTATTTTGGCGTACTATTGAACTTTTCCCTATCTTAATTATATTATAGGGGATGTTGGCAAGAAAGAAAAAAAGAAAAAAGTTTCTAAATATAAATTTTTTAGAAAAAATTAAAATATAACAATTTAATCATGTTAAATTGATACTCTCAAAATTAATAGGTTTCATGTGAAATTGACTAAATTCAATAAAGTAAAATTTGAAATTTTGTAACTTTCAATCAAATTAAATATTTCGGTATGCATGAAATATTTTTTTATAAATTTATTATGATTATTATAATTATTAAAATAAAAAGGTTAGAATTGGTTATTTACCATCACTTTCTTATATTATGTGAGGTCATAAAATATCCCTTCTTTTAAAATAAAATAAAAGATGTATTTTAATAATCATTATATGAGGCATGCAAATATGTATAGCTGAGGTTTGCAAATTATGTGCAATATCGTAATGTCACTATTTGAGTTTTTTTTTTTTTTTTTTATAATACAGAAATCGTTGTTGGATGAACAAAAAAAAAAAAAAGTAATCGTTGTTGAATGAGGGTAAATTGAGAGGAGCAAACCAATTATTAAAATAGGTCGCTTTCAAAACAATTCAATTCCTGAAAAAGATTTGTGACCGCTAGAGACGCCATATAGCCTATTTTATTCCTTGTAGTTTTCAATAAAAATTTAAAACTATTATAATTGATTCATTATTACTTTCTTTCTTTTTTAAAACAAATTGATTCATTATTACTACTTGATAATTTTATTAATATTAATTTCCACGTACCCATCATTTTTTTTATAATTTTAAATATATATTTTCTAATAAGGGAAACTTTAGTGATAGCAACTTTTAAGAAAACTAGAATTTTAGCGCGGATTACACGTGATAATTTTTTAAATAATAAATTATATATATTTACAATATAATATTAAATTTTATAACTATTTTTTCACGTTAATTAAATTTATTAAAATTCACATTTATGTTAAAAATAGTTAATATTTTAGTTTGAGTTTAAAAAATAATAGGTGTTATTATTTTTTAAAAAAAAACTTAATAAAATTTATGGCATTGAAATTAAATTTTATCTCTTATTTTTAAATTGATACTTTTTAGTTTTTTCTCAATTTATCTACTAATAAACTAATTACTATTGAATTATAAAATTTATAAGAGTTATATCATTATTATAATTATAAATATAAATAAGCTAAATATATTTATTAGTATATATCTATGAACTTACCTTTAATCTCAAATGATAATTTTATCATTCTTCAAAAAAAAATCCACATCTCCAAGTTTGAACAATTAAGCAACAAAAGATCTCTACAAAAATTATTGCAACAAAAGAAAAGTTAGATGAAAGTTAAGGTAAATAATCCAACAAAAATAAAATAACTAAATTTTTTATTATAAAACAAAAAGAAACCAAGAAAGGTAACCCAAACAATTCAAATATGTTTGTAAACAAAATATAGAGAAGTATATATATACAGTAATAGTAGGAAATCATTGTTACTAAATTTGTGAAACTGAACAATTCATGCACTTTAACAATTATGCCAAAAAGATACTACATAAATTATTGTAAGAAAAGAAAAATTAGATGAAGGTTAAGGTAAATAATCCAACATAACTTATTATAAAACAAAAAACAAAAAGAAATAAAAAGTAAAGTAAATTCAAGCAAAAAATTGTTATTTGTAAACAAAATGTATAAAACTATTTATAGAATTGGAAAAATTCAATTTATTATTTTAATTAGAATATAAAATGTCATATAAAATTTATGAGATTTGGTAAAGATCTTATTTTCTAGGTTATAAAGATATGAAAATTTAAATGATATTGAAAATATTTTCATTTGATTGTTAAAAACTTTATCTTCTAACTTGGTCATAAACTATATGAACTTAGTCATAAAATATATGAGATTTGATAAAAATATCTTATCTAAAAATCTAAATGATATTATAAATGTTTTCTACACTATTTGCATTTAAATTTTTTTATATTCCAATAAATGGCAAAAATGATTTTCTAGTATGATATGATATGATAGATATATTTTAAATTAGGGAAATTATAGTAACTAGACCATATCCGAAAAGTATTTGCAAGTATAGGTGTCCAAGTTTTTTTTTGCAAAGTTAATTTTTTTATTAAAATTCGTAATTATTAATTTTTCATTAATACCATTTTGCCCTTTATCACACTTAATACTAAATTTTTGAATAAAACACCCATTTAAACATATTTTTCATTCTTTTAAAACATACCATATTTAATTGTCAACTCTTTTAATACAAAAGATTTTAATTCCTTTTCTCATTTATCTTCCATCTTTCTTCCTTTTCCTTTTCTATTTCACTCTTCTTCCTTCATTCTCTATTCCTCCATTTTCGTTTCTTCAGCTCTATTCATTCTCTCTTTTCACATTCCGGCCACCACGTAAAATGTAAATTTTCTTCGACCACAAAGCTCCGATCGGATGGTATAATCATACGAGTTAAGTCATATTCTCTCAATAATCTCCGTTTTTCACAGTATTTGTATCACGTTTTTGTTACTTATCCATCACCATTAACATGTTACTTTTCATTTTTCAGTATAATCGTGATTCGATATGTCTCAGATTGTTTAGTATGATATGTTTTATTTCTATTTATGTCAATTTTGTACATTTAATTCATTTATATTCCAATCTTTAGAATGTCAAAAATCATGTTTAGAAATTTTAGTAAAATCATATGTAGAACAGTAGTATCTTCGTACTTTCCAATTCATATTATGGTATAATTGACTGTATATACATCTACAAAACTGTATAATTGAGTATATACCGTATATTCACACGTCCTCGATTACTATATAGTCAGAGAAATTGTATAATTGACTATATATCGTATGTTCATACTATATTTTTAGGTTAGTTATATTGTACATCTTTTCCTTATAGGTTCATTAATCATTCAATTTGAAATTGCACATAGTGTTATTTACAATGTCAATATTTCTATTTAGAAATGTATTTAAATCATATGTAGAACAGTATTATCTACATACTAAAATGTTCAAGTCTTGTATACTTGAGTATTATCTACTGTAATTTTCCATGTACCGTACGTTATATTACTGTATAAACTATATAAAATTCTATATGTTTCATTATTTCATTATCCATATTGTATAAGTTACACAATACATTTATGGTTTATTATTCTTTTTTATTCATGTATAATACATTTTTCGTACTCATATTACTATTCATTAAATTTTCATTCCGCAATACGGTATTGTTTATACATGTATATTATACGACTTATAATATAGAGCAATATTATTTGGACATTTTTGTAATACTATACAACTTTTCCTTATAGGTTCAACAAGCATTCCAATCTGTATTGCACATAATGGTCAGTAGGATAAAAATGAGATGTACCATAATCATGAAGTAGCTGAAGAGCGTCGCATAAATATTGAGGAACGCATTCACTCAATGATGATTTTACATTACAGACTTTTTTTCATGTCTAATGCTTTCAATTTCCATTTTGTAACCCATGAGACCTTTTTTATTTACTATTGATCTCACTTTGAATAGTAATTTTGTGTGAAGTTGTTCCAACAGTACGAATCTCTATCAATTCACAAATATTACATATGTTATTTCTCAATGTTTTACTATACGGTATTGTACATTCAAAATTGCTTGTTCGTTGTCGCAAACATATTAAATCACACTACAAGTATCCATATCAACAAATTAAACACTTTAAAAAAACACAAAGTTTTAAAAATACGGTATGATACATGATATATTATGGTTGTACCGTATATACTAAGTTGTTTCAATACTGTGTGGTTATCAAACGTGTTCTAGTTTCAATCAACGAAATTGAACGTTCAGCCGCTCATACGGTTTATTTATAAATAAACTTACTAGAATCAAATAACATGTACATTACTTAACTATATCTTGTATGTAAATCACAACACAAGACATCTAACAATGTATTGTCGCCACTCTCGTCCTACAATTAATGCACCATAAATTGGCGATTTCTGGTTTGGAATGTGAGACGAATTTCCTTTTTTAAAATTTTACTCCCCAAATGAAAAACCAATAATTTGATAGTTATTTTTTAAATTTATAAGGTATAAAAAAGGAAGATGAAACGTCTCTAATAAATGTGATTTCGAATGATATATTTTTCTACAATTAATGCCCATAAATTTGCGATTTGTGGTTTTGGAATGTGAAATAGTTTTCCTTTTTTGAAATTTTTCTTCCAAAATTAAAAAACAACCAATATGAGGGTATGATTGTAATTCATTATTTTCGGATTTTATAATGTATTAAAACAAAATCTACTTTTGCTAATATTTTTGTAGATATATATTGTAAGGGACCGACCCGAATGGGGCACTAAATGGGCCCTTACCCCAATGCATGCATTCAGAGTAAAGGACATTAAACAGACATGATTTCGGATTCCAATTAAAACAAAAACATTCAAAATAACCCCTTTAAAAACTAGACAATTTCCACGAACTCCGTCCCTGTTTCCAAGCACTGTTCCAAGATAACTACATTTCCAAAGTTTACTCTGATCAGAGATTTACTAAAAACCATTCAAAACCTGTTCAGATACAAAATGATGGAATCCACAAAACATTTACAAAACATCCTAGGGCTCCGTGCCCGGCTACATGCATTCAGGGGAAAATAAATATAAAGAGTCATAACACGAAATCAGAGTTTAATGACTGAGCCCCATGATCACAGCTCCTCCTTCAGCCATCCTGTCTCGCAACTTGGTTACCTGTGGAAAAACCACAGTAATAAGGGTGAGTAACGAATTACTCAATAAGAATCCCCAACCGGGGTACAATACGATATACATGGTCATCTCGATGAGCGTATGCAAGCTATGAATATAAACACATAATAGAGCACATAGCTTAGCCCACACTTGGGCCTCGGATGCCAATTTAAGGTCTTAGTCCTGAATAATATGACCACACAGTCCAATACATAAGTCGCCTATACGAGAAACAAGTCCCGGCCTCGGCTGCTTCACGTCGACGAAAGGTACACTGCTCAAGATCCCGATGAGCTCTCCGGTGGGCGCCAGAATGAGCGTAAGCATGTACCGCGTGCTCTCGCAGACTATGGGGTGCCGGGTCTAGAGGCAAAGCGCCCATGTCCATCCACCACGCCTAACTAAATCTCTGGATCGGTGTCACCGACATAGGGGTGTGAGACTCGGACACGTAAACTATGTCACCTGAACCACCGCACAGGGCCAAGGAACGGTCGTGCTAGGCTTACACGTGAAGCCGCCCTTGCCTTAACAGTGGCAATCGGGGGCTACGACCAAACATGCCGAGGACATGCCGGCGCCGGGGGCGATGCAATGCCAAGTCATCATCCCGACCGTTGGGGAATTTAATGATCGCCACCCTCACCCAAGATTGCGGGGCCTCACCGCAGGGTTTAGCTAATCCTCACGGGGTCCAGGGATCGAGCACTGCCTCGACGTCCCCGCCATGGATGCAAGGTACTTTATGCATCGGGCCCGATGATGCTATCTACCGCAACTCTAACTCGCCCTAGCAAACAGCAAACAATTCCATAAAATCCAATACGTGCTCAATAAGAATACAACGAGCCTAGCATGATACTACGAAGCAAGGAACAGATACGAGCATGCTAGATAGGAACAACCTAGCATGGATTAACATGAGAATTAATCAGAACAACATGCTAATCGGGAATTCGAGAATTGAGTACCTAGCTATACATGTCAATAAACACAAACAAGCAATCAATCAAAGAATCACATATAATATCGCAGGTCCACACAACTCCTGTAAGAAATCCTTACCTTGGTGGGGACGATTTGACACGAAAACCTAAGTGGCGAGCGAACCCGAACTAGCTATCGAGAACCTATCAATCACAAAAAAAATCACACAATAGGCCTAAATATAATAAAACAAACAAAGCTCACCTCGGGAGCAACTCACGAGGCGCGATTTAACGCGCATTTAACGGGCCGATTGCACGAACGGGCAAAGAACGGGTCGGCTGGCGCGCCGGCGCGCAGAATGGGAGCGCCGAGCGCGAGGTCAGCGCGTGCGCGCGCTGCGCGCGCGCTAGGCGCCGAAAGCGCGCGACGACGGCGCGCGCGCGACACGAGGCGTCGCGCGCGTCACGCGGGGGCGACACGGAGAGGCTCGGCTGGGCGCTCGCACGCACGCTCGGCGAGGCGGGGCTCGGCGACGCGCTGCGGAGCTGGGCGGCGCGCGCGCGGTGTGCGGCGAGGCTCGGCGGGCTGGGTGCCTGCTGCGCCGCGCGAGCTCGGGCGAACAGGGGCGAAGGAGAACCCGAAATCGAACGATCCACGGGGATTCGACGAGCGATGCTTTGATGGTGAACTCCCCTACACTAGCTGCACAAAACCCATACCTCAAATTACCTCGACTCGGCAGGAAATGGCGAAGCCCGAAACAGGGGAGAAAAGCTCGAATTTTGGAAGAGAAGAAGAAGAAGAAGTACCTGCTGCTCGGGGGGAAAGAATGGGCTTCGAATTGGAGAAGAGGAGCTCGGAATCGACCGGTCGACGAGGGAGAAATTGCTGGTCGGTCGGAGAAGAGTTGTGAAGAAGAAGAAGAGAAATGGGGAAGAAATCGGGCGAGCTGGCTTTTAAACCAAAATCAGCATCAAACAGGCTCATATAGAAGATGGCGCGTTTAGAGGCACAAGAGCGCTCAGTGGCTCGATTGGCAGCGACCCTTGCCTAGCATGCGACACGTCCTTGGCTCGAATCTCACTCGATGCGCTATTTAATTCCCTATTTATTACATAACCGGCCCTGTCGGCCCGACCCAAAATTACCAAAATGCCCCTGGGCCTCCCGGGAAAACCGGGATGAAAATTCTGGGTCGTTACAATATTCCCCCCTTATAAGACTTTCGTCCTCGAAAGTTACTTAAGATTGGAACAGCTCGGGATACTGCAATCTCATCTCATCCTCCCGGTCGGCGCTGTAATGAGCGTAAGCATGCACCGCGTGCTACTGCAGACTATGGGGGGTGCCGGTTCTAGAGGCAAGCTGCCCATGTCCAGTCACCACGCCTAACTAAATCTTTGGATCGGTGTCACTGACATAGGGGTGTGAGACTTGGACACGTAAACTATGTCAGCCTTAACCACCGCACCTGGGGCCAAGGAACGGTCGTGGTAGGCTTACACCGTGAAGCCGCCCCGCCTTAACAGTGGCAACAGGGCTACTACCAACACGCCGAGGACGTCTTTGATCGCCGGGACGAGGCAATGCCAAGTCATCATCCCGACCGTTGGGGCATTAACAATCGCCACCCTCACCCAAGATTGCGGGACCTACCGCTTGGGTTAGCTAATCCTCACGGGGTCCAGGGGATCGAATGACTTGCTCGACGTCCCCGCCATGGATGCAAGGTACTTTATGCATCGGGCCCGATGATGCTATCTACCCGCAATTCTAACTCGCCCTAGCAATCGACAAACAAATCCATAAAATCCAATACGTGCTCAATAAGAATACAACGAGCCTAGCATGATACTACGAAGCAAGGAGATGATGCGAGCATGCTAGAGAGGAACAACCTAGCATGGATTAACATGAGAATTAAACTAGGAAAATCATGCTAATCGGGAATTCGAATAGAATACCTAGCTACACATGTCAATAAACACAAACAAGCAATCAATCAAAGAATCGCATAATATATCGCAGGTCCACACAATTCCTGGTAAGAAATCCTTACCTTGGTCGGGACAATTTGACACGAAATCCTAAGCGTCGAACGAACCCGAACTAGCTACCGAGAACCTATCAATCACAACAAAAATCACACAATAGGCCTAAATATAATAAAATAAATGAGGCTCAGCTCGGGAGCAACTCAAGAGGCACGATTTAACGCATTTAACGAGCTGATTGCGCGAACGGGCAAAGCAAAGAATGTGGCTGGGCGGGCGAGCCGGGCGCAGAAATGGCGCGCGTGGCGCTGCTGGTGCGTGCGTTGGGGCGCGGACGCTGCTGCTGGGTGCGCGCGCTGCGCGGACGAACAGGCGTTGGCGCGCGGGCGCGCGCGAGCGATGTAGAGCGCGAGGCGCGCGGCGCGGCGGCGCGCGTGACACGGAGCTGGCGAGCGTCGCGCGCGCGCGCGGCGGCTGCGCGCGCGCGCGGCGGCGCAGCGGTTTCTGCTTTGCGCGCGAACAGGCGAAGGAGAAACCCAAAATCGAGCGACCCACAGGGATTCGACGAGCGATTCTTGGATGGCGAACTCCCCTACACTAGCTGCACAAAACCCATACCTCAAATCGCTTCGACTCGGCAGGAAAACGAAATCGAAACCAGGGAGAAAGAAATCGGATTTTTGAAGGAAAGGAGGAAGAAGAAGCTTACCTGCTGCTCGGGGATGGAAAAATGACTTCGAATTGGAGACGAAGCTTGGTCGAACAGAGCTGGAGAAGGAAGAAATCGCAAGGAAATCGCCGGTCGGTCGAAGGGAATCTGCTAAGAAGAAGAAGAGGAAATGGGGAAGGAGCTTCACCGACTGCTTTTTTATACCAACCGCCTTCAAAACACGCATATGTATTAGATCGCGCGATTAAAATAACAAACATGCCCGGTGGCTCGATTGGCAGCGCCCCCTGCCTAGCACGCGACACGTCCTTGGCTCGAATCTCACTCGACGCGCTATTTAATTCCCTATTTATTTCCACATTCTTCCAAGCCCAAATGCCTTCACCAAAATTCTCGATCCCATTCAAATCGACTCATAATTTGTCCGGCAATTTACAATTTCAAAACCGGCCCTGTCGGCCCGACCCAAAATTACCAAAGAGCTGTCAACATACGAGCTCTAATCTTCTGCACGGCACCATTGGTCAACTGCAGCAATTCGGGACCCAAAACCTGTCTATCACCAACCTCTTCCTGCAACACGGGAGATCGGCAACGCTTACCATACAAAGCCTCGAATGGAGCCATCTCAATCGCCGACCGATAATCGTTGTTATTTGCAAACTCCATCGATACAGTGCATCGGTCCCAATCGCTCGAAATCCAACACACAAGCCCTCGAATCACGGTCGACACACAATCCTCACAGCACACCGTGATAACGAACAATCTGCTCCAAAAACAATCTGCGCCCATCGTTCCATCAGTATAAGTGTCTCTACCGAATGAAGTGTGCGCTCTTAGTCAATCGATCGACTATCACCCAAATCGAGAGAACTTCCTGAGTCCTCGGCAAACCGTAAATAAAGTCCATGGAGATCTCTTCCCATTTCCACCGAGGTACACTCACGGCCAAAACAAACTCGGCCGGTTCTGCTGGGTGCCTTCACTTGCCGACAAGTGAGACATCAACCGACAAACTCCGCAACATCTCTTTTCATACCCATCCACCGTAATGTTCGCTAAGATCTGATACATCCTGGTACCTCCGGGTGCCAAGCAAACGGAGAATCGTGGGCCTCTGAGAGCAACTCGCTCGCAATCCTGCAACATCCGGAACACACAACCGCCTCTCAGACGTCACCCAGCTGCCGTGAATACACAAAGTCAAAATCTCGATCAAGACTAACTCACTGTCACCCAATTTCTTAAGTGCGGGGTCACTCACCGACTATCAATAACCCGTTGTCAATCGAGCTACTCGCGCGAGAACCTCACCCAACAATATCGCAACCTCGGCCCGCTCAAACTCTCGCGCAATCTGGCTGGGACTCAACAACACCGCGAGTGCGACGTTTTCCTACTCAAAGCATCACCTACAACATTTGCTTTACCCGATGGTACAAAATCTCGCAGATCATAATCTTTCACCAACTCTAACCATCTTTTACGCCTCATATTCAGCTCCTTCTGAGTAAACAGATACTTGAGGCTCTGGTGATCGGTAAACATCTGAATCCGCTCACCATACAGGTAATGTCTCCAACTCCTCAGTGCAAACACCACTTCTGCCAACTCCATATTATGAGTCGGATAGTTCTGCTTATATGGCTTCAGCTGACGGGAAGCATAAGCAATGACCTTCCCGTGCTGCATCAACACACAACCCAACCCGAACTTGGAAGCATCGATGTAGACCACCAAACCACCTGTCCCCTCCGGGATTTCCAACACTGGTGCTGAAGTCAAACTCTGCTTGAGCCTGGCAAAGCTCTCATCACACCTACCGTCCCAAACAAACTCGACACCCTTCCTCGTCAGACGAGTGAGGGGCGAGGCTATGGCGGAAAAATCCTTAACAAACCGACGGTAGTAACCTGCCAAACCCAGAAAGAGACGGCTCCTACGAGCAGACCACCGAAGAACAGAGAGCTCCACTTGCACTCACTGTCTTGCTCCACTAAAGCACAAGCTCAAAATCTCACGGGGTAGCAACATGGGTTCACCACGGACTGAACCTCCAATTACCAACGGGGCAACTCTCAACTTTTCTAGAAACAGGAAGACAACCAACAGGGCACGAAACATTCGCCCCACGAGCAAAACTGACTTCTAGCAATTAAAATCCACATCTTGGTCAACACCAAGCATCAACTTGTCACCATACCGGAACCAATCCGGACTCTATTCCAAACAAATTTAACTTGCTAGGCTACCAAGACTGCCAGCAATTCCCCCGAGGCTACAAACTACACGGCTTCAACTTGCCAACTGAAACTCACTATCAGGGCCTGATTGAGCTCTAGAGATGTTCTTCACAACCTAGGGTTCTTCGACAACCTTCGACACCCACTGCCAACTACGGACTAACAACCAACTGCCTGAACAACAACAACTCCATTTTTTTTTCCAGCAACACAACCATGCTGGCCAACTCCAACTCCTTGGAAACCAAGAGGACCCGAAACGCTACCGAATGCGTCATCCTCCTACTCAGACATCAACCACAACATAACTCCTACCCAAGGAAGGATCCAAACAACTCTCTCAACCATGACGATCAACAAGAAGATCCGCCAACCAAGCTTAGGTCCAACTTTTCCAAGAACTGAGCACCAGATCCCCAAAGCAAACCCTACATGGATATGAAATTCTCGCCACAGAACGAACCACACAAAACACACTTGTGTGCACAACTCCCAACCTTCATTTAGCGATCCAAGACTAACAAATGCTTTTCCCAAAAGCCACACTAGCTCCTGGCAGAGATACAACCAATCAACGGAACACCCAAAGTTCCATCTCCACACGATGCTCGAAGCTGTGGCAACCTTGCTCTACCAAAGCATAACCAAGCCAAACTGAACTTACTTTATACCAAGCCTCTACCAAGGGTGCTTACCCATAAGGCATCCCATTCCTCTCACAAGGCATCCTACTCACCTTATAGGCATCCAACTCATGGTCCCTCAACTGGACCCAACTTGCTTCTACGACGCTCAACTTTCCTCAGATAAGGCCCTTGAAGGTAGTTGACCATACTACCAACCACAAAGATCTCTTGGCCTTAACACTAGCGTGAGATGCACGCGCACTAACACTTACCAACCGTCAACCTGCTTGACTTACTCAACCTCCAGTAACACTGGGAAAAGGCTCCTTTCGAACATCCCTTCGCTTGAAATCTTTCGATTACCACTGAACTAGCCCTTTTTGCACGACCTCCACGGTGCAACTACCATAAACGGATCCAAGGCTAAAGGAGTACGCTAAACTCCGAACGGCATAGAACCATCTGCTATGCCCATGCCAAACTCAGGCCTTAACCAGATTTAGTGCCAAAGCGGACCACCAACCAATGCACCTCAAGTGCCACTACTACCAAATCCACTTCTTACTACCAACGGGGCCAACAAGGTCACAACCTCAAGTGACACGAACTCTGGCTCGGCATACAAGGGCTCAACTCCAACAACCATGCCTAAGGCATCTCATCAAACTGAAGGCTCACAACCTACTCTTGCATCTCCACATGATGCTCAACAAACTCTGGCCGGCTCTCTCAACATGCAGCAGCTAGCCCTACTCTAGGGATTCACCAAAATAAGAGTGTTCGTCTCTATCAAACAACTGAGGAAACTACCCACGAATCCAAATCAAGGAACACCGCTTGTCGCACCCTTAATCACGGGGTTCCGCCATCTGGCGCAAAAAACAACAACACTTTACAGAACCACCAAGATGCCTCATCAACCTCCTTGAAGGCTACCAACTTTGCAACCACTCTCTGGGCAACCAATTAATCTAACAAGGCTTAAGATCAACACTTGAGATACCCAGGCTAGTCCACACGGGGACCTGCTCCACAAACATCCACATCAGCACAATCATAGCTAACTCCTCTCTTGGAGTGGCATTCCAAGGCAAAGCACCTCCACCCTCTCACTAGGGGAAAACTATCAACTGGGCCACAGTTGGCCTATGGGAGTCCAAACTCTACCTCCCTCTGGAACGATGTCCCAGGGCATCCGAATCTACCTGGATACCACAACAAGCCACAACATACATCACACACTACGGGAAGTTGGCATGATGGCGCTCTATACCCAAACCAAAAACGAGTCAGAACCTGCTCGTCTCCGCTCCACAACACTACACAAGGCATACACTCGATGACAGGTATTGTAAATTCTTAACTACAACAAATAGTAAACTTAGGCGTACCTGATGACTGTCGGAGTGCTAGTGATCATGGGAAAACGACCTACAACAAAAGGTCAATCTACAGAATTTATGACTCTGAGCTCTAATACCAACTGTAAGGGACCGACCCGAATGGGGCACTAAATGGGCCCTTACCCCAATGCATGCATTCAGAGTAAAGGACATTAAACAGACATGATTTCGGATTCCAATTAAAACAAAAACATTCAAAATAACCCCTTTAAAAACTAGACAATTTCCCCTGGAACTTGTCCTCTGTTTCCAAGCACTGCTCCAAGATAAATACATTTCCAAAGTTTACTCTCGATCGAGATTTACTAAAAACCATTCAAAACCTGTTCGGATACAAAATGTTTGGAATCCACAAAACATTTACAAAACATCCTAGGGCTTCGTGCCTTGCTACATGCATTCGGGAAAATAAATATAAAGAGTCATAACACGAAATCGAGTTTAATGACTCGAGCCCCATGATCACAAATTTCTCCTCCTTCACCATCCTGTCTCGCATAACTTGGTTACTCGTGGAAAAACCACGATAATAAGGGTGAGTAACGAATTACTCAAGAACAATCCCCAACCGGGTACAATACGATATACATGGTCATCTCGATGAGCGTATGCAAGCTATGAATATAAACACGAAATAAAGCACATAGCTTAGCCCACACTTGGGCCTCGGATGCCAATTTAAGGTCTTAGTCCGGAATAATATCACCACACACCCAATACATAAGTCGCCTCTATACGAGAAACAAGTCCCGCCTCACTGCTCTCTCATCGACGAAAAGGTACACTGCTCAAGATCCCGATGAGCTCTCCGGTCGTGCGCCAAATGAGCGTAAGCATGTACCGCGTGCTCTTGCAGACTATGGGGGTGCCGGGTCTAGAGGCAAGCGCCCATGTCCAACACCACGCCTAACTAAATCTCTGGATCGGTGTCACCGACATAGGGTGTGAGACTGGACACGTAAACTATGTCGACTGAAACCACCGCACTGGGGCCAAGGAACGGTCGTGGTAGGCTTACACCAGAAGCCGCCCTTGCCTTAACAGTGGCAATCGAGAGGCTACCGCCAAACATGCCGAGGACATGCCGGCCGCTGGGGGCAGGGCAATGCCAAGTCATCATCCCGACCGTTGGGGCATTTAACGATCTGCCACCCTCACCCAAGATTGCGGGGCCTACCAAAGAGGGTTAGCTAATCCCTCACGGGTCCAGGGGATCGAAGCACGCCTCGGCGTCCCCGCCATGGATGCAAGGTACTTTATGCATCGGGCCCGGATGATGCTATCTACCCGCAACTCTAACTCGCCCTAGCAAAAAAGAAAAAAATTCCATAAAATCCAATACGTGCTCAATAAGAATACAACGAGCCTAGCATGATACTACGAAGCAAGTAATGATATCGAGCATGCTAGAAAGGAACAACCTAGCATGGATTAACATGAGAATTAATCAGAACAACATGCTAATCGGGAATTCAGAATTGAGTACCTAGCTATACATGTCAATAAACACAAACAAGCAATCAATCAACAATCACATATAATATCGCAGGGTCCACACAACTCCGGTAAGAAATCCTTACCTTGGCCGGGGACGATTTGACACGAAAACCTAAGTGGCGAGCGAACCCGAACTAGCTATCGAGAACCTATCAATCACAACAAAAATCACACAATAGGCCTAAATATAATAAAACAAACAAGGCTCAGCTCGGGAGCAACTCACGAGGCGCTACGAACGGGCCGATTGCACGAGCGAGCGCGCAAAGAACGGCCGGGCCGGGCGACCTGGGCGCAGGAATGGCGCGCATGGCCGGCTGCGCGCTGTGCGCACGACACAGCGTCGCGGGGCGTCACGGGGCGACACGGAGGCTCTCGGCTGGGCGCTCGCTGCCGCACACGACTTCGGTGAGCGGGGGCTCGCGGCGCGTTGCTGCGGAGGCGGGCGAGGAGCGCGCGCGGTGTCGCGGCGAGGCTCGGCGGCTGGGCCGCCACGCCGCGAGCTCGGCGAACAGGGCTCTGTTTTTTGCGCCGCGAACAGAGGCGAAGGAGAACCCAAATCGAACGATCCACGGGGATTCGACGAGCGATGCTTTGATGGTGAACTCCCTACACTAGTTTCAAAACCCATACCTCAAATTACCTCGACTCGGCCGGAAATGGCGAAGCCCGAAACAGGGGAGAAAAGCTCGAATTTTGGAAGAGAAGAAGAAGAAGAAGTACCTGCTGCTCGGGGGGAAAGAATGGGCTTCGAATTGGAGAAGAGGAGCTCAGAATCGACCGGTCGACGAGGGAGAAATTGCTGGTCGGTCGGGGAAGAGTTGCGAAGAAGAAGAGAAATGGGGAAGAAATCGGGTGAGATGGCTTTTAAACCAAAATCAGCATCAAACAGGCTCATATAGAAGATGGCGCGTTTAGAGGCACAAGAGCGCTCAGTGGCTCGATTGGCAGCGACCCCTGCCTAGCATGCGACAAGTTCTTGGCTCTAATCTCACTCGACGCGCTATTTAATTCCCTATTTATTTTTACTTTTTCCCAAGCCTTCCGGCAATTTTCAATTACATAACCGGCCCTGTCGGCCCGACCCAAAATTACCAAAATGCCCCTGGGCCTCCCGGGAAGACCGGGATGAAAATTCCGGGCCGTTACATATATATTTGCAAATACTTTTCAAATAGAGTCTATTTATGAAAAAAGCCCTTTAAATTATTTGTAAATCTCTTTTTTTGTTTTAAATTTAATTAATAATATTTTTCTATAGTACTATTATACCTTTTTCTTTCGTGACATTTTCCGCGGTTTACGTTTGTTTTCTTTCTTTTTTTTTCCTAATAGACGAGTTTGATTGAGTGGCCACCAATTTAGAACTCTTTTCCCTTTTTTTTTTTTTGTTGAAACCTTAATTGTTGAGTTTTTAAAACTTATTTTTATTATTTTTCTTCAACAATTTCTTTTAAAATCAAATTAATTAAGTTGATATATTCTTTCAAAATTTCATGATTTTTATTACTTTCTTTTTTCTTTTAAATTTTCATTTTTACTTTTCTTTTCATTAGGTGGATTCAATTTTGAGAGTTTCATGCTCCAAATATTAAATTGTCTAAAATTCCATTAAGGTTACATTAAAGATTTTTGGAGAGCAAAATTATGATGTTATCTTCTATAATTTAATAATTTCATGATTACTTGTTCCTTAATCTTTTTTTTAATATGCAGTCATTCTAAAAAATAACAAAAACATTCATTATTATTAACAAGTATTGTCACATTTTTTTTTCATAATATTGGTATTAATGAGTATATTTAATACAATATTAAATCATATTAATAATTTTGAATATAAATATTTTAGAATTTGTATACATTTATAAATAAGTTGTGAAAAGCAATAATTGTTTTTTAAAAAAACAGAGTATTATCACATGATCCATACCACAAAAATTTTATCCATAAATCCTTTTCTATATTAAGACCTTTTCCCCCTTTTTTTTTTGTTGAAACCTTAATTGTTGAGTTTTTAAAACTTATTTTTATTATTTTTCTTCAACAATTTCTTTTAAAATCAAATTAATTAAGTTGATACATTCTTTCAAAATTTCATGATTTTTATTACTTTCTTTTTTTCTTTTAAATTTTCATTTTTACTTTTCTTTTCATTAGGTGGATTTCAATTTTGAGAGTTTCATATTCCAATTATTAAATTATCTAAAATTCTATTAAGGTTACATTATAATTTTTTGGAGAGCAAAATTATGATGTTATCTTCTATAATTTAATAGTTTTACGATTACTTGTTCCTTAATCTTTTTCTAAAAATGTGGTCATTCTAAAAAATAACAAAAAGAGTTATTATTATTAACGAGTATTGTCACATTTGTTTTTTAATAATACTAGTATTAATGAGTATACATAATACAATATTAAATCATATTAATAATTTTGAATATAAATATTTTAGAATTTGTGTACCTTTTGTAAATAAGTTGTGAAAAGCAGTAATTTTTTTAAGAAAAACTTAGAGTACTATAACATGATCCATATCACAAAAATTTTATCCATAAATCCTTTTCTATATTAAGACCTTTTGTATTAATAAATAAATACAGTTTTTAAATTTCAACGACAACTTTTATAACCTAATAATTATACGCCTACTTGTTCTTTCATTTTTTTTTTTCTAAAAATATGATCACTTTAAAAAAAATTAACAAATTTTTTTTTTTGGTATTAATGAGTATCTCACATAATTTTCTTATAATATTGGTATTAATAAATTTTTATAATACTGTATTAATATATTTGAATTATAGTGTATTAATATATTTTAATTATCATGAATATAAATATTTTAAAATTTTCCTACATTTGTAATTAAGTTGAGAGAAGAGCTCTACAATATTATGTATTATTAATACTCACTAATACAGTTTTGTGGATTATTAATACTTATGACCATCATTGCTGATTATTTTTTTAAAGTGAACGTTTTTGTAATTATTTTCTGAATTTTACTTATTTTTAAGTTTTCTAAAATAATATCCAACTTATTTATCTAAAACTTATATTTATTTATTAATACATAATTAATCCATAAATTCTGTAATCCGTAATTAATCCAAAAACAATAATTGTATTGGATGAAGTGTATTATAAATACTCATTAGTACAATATTAAATATTGTTAATACACTATCATAAGAAAGTACAAAATAATACTCATTGATATCAATGACTATAATTGTTATTATTATTTATTTAAAGTGACCATATTTGTAATTATGTTCTAAATTTGACTAAACTAAGATTCCCTGATTATTAATACAAGACTAAAGATTTTATGAAATCAATCTCACATTTTTTCACACATTTTAAGAAGTATTAATGTAATAAGTTTTGACATCGTATTCACAAAATCATTTTTAAATAATTAATAAATAATACAAATAAATATAAATTTTGATAAGTCAATCGATAAAAATACAAACGATATATTAGTTATGAAATACAGTACTAATTCAAAATTAACCCAAGTAAAAAAAATATTACCATACTTATATATAGAGCTAATTGTGAGAATGAGTTCTTTTTAAAAAATTACTATTAAAATGGGTCTTTTTTTAAACATATTGTCAAAATGGGTCAAATATTTTTGTCTTTATGCGGTAATGACTTTAGTATAGACACCATCACCTTGAAATTTTCAAAAAAACGTAATGGTGTTAAAAAAAAAGTTTGTGGTGATGACTATAGAAGAGTCATCTTCTTCTTGATTTTTTGTGATGATTATAGTAAAGTCATATTCTTTTTTGTAAAAAAATAAAACATAACATTAGGTTAAAATATCATTTTAGTCCCTCAACTATTATCTCTATTCCATTTTAGTCCCTACACTTTCAAAAATTCAATTTTGGTCCTTCAACTTTATCAAAAGCTTAAAAATAGTCCTTGGGTTAAAGAAAAGTGTATAGTTAAAATTGGGATGAGTTGGCAATAAAATAATAATAATAATAATTTTATTATTATTATTTTAATTATTATTTTATTGCCAACCCTAAACTGTAATTATTATTTTATTGCCAACTCATCTAATTTTAAATTTAATTTTTTTTTAATTCAAGGACTATCTATAAGCTTTTGATAAAGTTGAGGAACCAAAATTGTACTTTTGAAAGTCAAGGACTAAAATGGAATTGAGATGATAGTTAAGGGATCAAAATGATATTTTAACCAGAAAATTATTTCTTTCTTCATTTAGTTAAAAGCCTTGAGAGTGACTCCACCAAAAGATTAACTGACTGTAAGGGACCGACCCGAATGGGGCACTAAATGAGCTCTTACCCCAATGCATGCATTCAAAGTAAAGGACATTAAACAGACCTGATTTCGGATTCCAATTAAAACAAAAACATTCAAAATTACCCCTTTAAAAACTAGACAATTTCCTGGAACTGCCCCCCCCTTTTCCAAGCACTGCTCCAAGATAAATACATTTCCAAAGTTTACTCTGATCGAGATTTACTAAAAACCATTCAAAACTGTTCGGATACAAAATGTTGGAATCCACAAAACATTTACAAAACATCCTAGGGCTCCGTGCCCGGCTACATGCATTCAGGGGAAACAAAACATAAAGAGTCATAATACAAAAATCGAGAGTTGGAAGATCTGGGCCCCATGATCACAGCTCCTCCTTCACCATCTGTCTCGCACTTGGTTACTGTGGAAAAACCACGATAATAAGGGTGAGCAACGAATTGCTCGAGAAGAATCCCCAACCGGGGTACAATACGATATACATGGTCATCTCGATGAGCGTATGCAAGCTATGAATATAAACACGAGATAGAGCACATAGCTTAGCCCACACTTGGGCCTCGGATGCCAATTTAAGGTCTTAGTCCTAATAATATCACCACATAGTCCAATACATAAGTCGCCTCTATACGAGAAACAAGTCCCGACCTCGGCTGCTATTGTCGACCAGAAAGGTACACTGCTCTCAAGATCCCGAGGCTCTCTCGGTCGGCGCTGTAATGAGCGTAAACATGCACCGCGTGCTCTGCAGACCATGGGGGTGCCGGTCTAGAGGCAAGTTGCCCATGTCCAATCACACGCCTAACTAATTCTTTGGATCGATGTCACCGACATAGGGTGTGAGACTTGGACACGTAAACTATGTCGGCTGAACCACCGCACTTTTGAGGCTAAGGAAGCGGGTCGTGGTAGGCTTACACCGAGAAGCCGCCCTTACCTTAACATGTGGCAATCGGGGGCTACGGCCGAACACGCTGAGGAGGACGTGTTGATCTGCGGGGGGCGAGGCAATGCCAAGTCATCATCCCGACGGTTGGGGCATTTAACGATCGCCACCTCACCCAAGATTGCGGGGCATACCGCTTGGGTTAGCTAATCCCTCACGGGGTCGAGGGACGGAATGACTTGCTCGACGTCCCCGCCATGGATGCAAGGTACTTTATGCATCGGGCCGATGATGCTATCTACCCGCAATTCTAACTCGCCTAGCAAAACGACAAAACAATTCCATAAAATCCAAGGCGTGCTCAATAAGAATACAACGAGCCTAGCATGATACTACGAAGCAAGGAATGATACGAGCATGCTAGAAAGGAACAACCTAGCATGGATTAACATGAGAATTAAATCGGAAAATCATGCTAATCGGGAATTCAGAGTAGAGAACCTAGCTACACATGTCAATAAACACAAACAAGCAATAAATCAGCAATCGCATAATATATCGCAGGGTCCACACAACTCCGGTAAGAAATCCTTACCTTGGTCGGGGACGATTTGACACGAAAACCTAAGCGGCGAGCGAACCCGAACTAGCTATCGAGAACCTATCAATCACAACAAAAATCACACAATAGGCCTAAATATAATAAAATAAGCAAGGCTCAGCTCGGGAGCAACTCACGAGGTGCGACGAACGCACGAACGGGCCAATTGCATGAACGGGCAACAGAACGGGCCGGCCGGGCGCTGAGGGGAGCGAAATGGGTGTCTTTGGCGCGCTGCGCGACGGATGACGGATCTGGCGCGTCTGGCGAGCGATGGCGCGGCGAGCGCAGCACAGCAGGCAGCGGCGCGCGCGGCGTGACAAGGAGCTGGGCGAGGCGCGCGCGCGGTGTGCGGCGAGGCTCGGCGGCAGGGCTGCTTCTTCGCACGCGAGCACGGCGAACAGGGGCTCTGTTTTTGCGCGCGAACAGGGGCGATGGAGAAAACCCAAAATCGAGCAATCCACGGGGATTCGACGAGCGATTCTTTGATGGTGAACTCCCCTACACTAGCTGCACAAAACCCATCCAGAAATTCACCTCAACACGGTCGGGAAACGAAGCCTGGAAGCAGGGGGCTCGGATCGAAGAAGAGAAGAAGAAAAAGAAGAAAAGCTCACCTGCTGCCCGGAAAAGGATCGACCTTCGAACTGGGGAAGACGAATACGTGCTTATCGGAGCTGGAGAAGGAAGAAATCGCAAGGAAATCGCCGGTCGGTCGAAGTGAATCCGCGAAGAAGAAGAAGAAGAAGAAATGGGGGAGGAGTCGGGCGAGCTGGCTTTTAAACCAAAATCTGCATCGAACAGGCATCAATATAAGATCGTGCATTTAGAAGCACAAGAGCGCTCAGTGGCTTGATTGGCAGCGCCCCTTGCCTAGCCTGCAACGCGTCCTTGGCTCGAATCCCACTCGACGCGCTATTTAATTCCCTATTTATTTTTACCTTTTTCGAAGCCCAAATGTCTTCACCGTTACACTGACTTATTAAATAATATTTAGAAATTTCATGTGAAAACTTTAAAAATAATTTAAATGGATGTATTTTAAAATAATATTTTCAAATTTTAAAAACCAAAAGTTAGAGAATAAAATTACAAAAAAAAACATTTAAAATAAATTTTTATTTCAACTTTTCAAAATATTTTTCTCCATGCATATTAAAAGCCTAATTTTGAAATATAATATTTTAAATATTATTTTTTCAAATGTTATTTTAAAAATTTTCAAATTCTTTTTTTTAGTAATAAACTTTTATTTTACTTTTTTTTAAGTACATAAACTTTTATTTTATTAAACATTATGTTATTAGTGAAAATGCATTACAACTCAAAATATATACTTACTTATATTTAAATAATCATATTCTAAAAATATTTTATTATGATTTAGGATATGATTACTTAAAATAGTATTTGAAAAAAATAATATTTAGAATATTATATTTCAAAATTAGACTTTTAAAATGTTTTCTTTTAATTCTATTGTTTAACTTTTAATTTTTAAAATTTAAAAATATTATTTTAAAATACATCTGTTTAAATTATTTTTAAAGTTTCCTAGTGACTTTTTTAAATATTATTTAACAAATCAATCCACAGTGATATAATCTTTTGGTGGAGACACTCTTGAATGAGCCCTTAGCTTAAGGAAGAATGAAATAATTTTTTTGACTAATATTATGTTTTATTTTTTTACAAGAAAGAAAATGACTTTAATATAGTCATCACTAGAAATTAAGAAGAAGATGACTCTTCTATAGTCATCACCAAAAATTAAGAAGAAGATGACTTTTCTACAGTAATCACCACAAACTTTTTTTTAACATCGTTACATTTTTTGAAAAATTCAAGGTGGTGGTGTTTTTACTAAAGTCACCACCACATAAAGACAAAAAATTAGACCCATTTTGACAACATGTTTAAAAAAGGACCCATTTTAATAGTAAGTTTTTTGAAAATACTCATTATTACAATTAACCCCTTATATATAACATAATCAATAGCATAAAAACAACAATAATTCCTAAACCTTTTTTTATTTGTAACTAGTATTTATTTATTAATACATAATTAAAGATTTTAGGTGTTTTGAAAAAATAAAAATAACAACCTAAAAAATCCTCTAAAACTAAAAAATAGAAGTTTTTTTTTTTATTTATAAAATTCCTTGATCTGAGGAGATTGTTAAGAAAACAACTTAGCATCAAAATTTTAGGGAGAATGAAAAAAGTCTGAGTTTCTTTTTTTAATGTTAATTTAATGATCGAGGATATTTATATCTTTTGATTATAAAAAGAAAATTTATTAAAAGCTTGTAGATTCCTTGTTGCTAAACTTTTCAAACTTTCTAAATGTGAACTTGTTTGCAAATTGTTTCTTCATTCTGCCCACATTTGCTAAAAGGCCTTCTAATAATTTAAATATTTTATTAATATCATCTTTTTTATATATCAATTTTATTTTATCAATTTATATCCTATTAATCTGTTATTTTTTATAGTTTAGTTATTATATATATATATATATATATATATATATAATTTTGTAATTGAATACTCATACATGTTATTAAGAGCAAACTAGATAAATAATTGTTTAAGTAGTTTTTTTTAATCGAATTATAAAATTAAAATAATTAATAAATCATTACTAATATATATTTTTATAAATATTATTCACATCAATTAACTTCTCCCTACCATTAAGTTTTTTTAATAATTTCAAATATATATTTTCTAATAATTTCAATGTTTTATTAATATCATTTCTTTTACCGAGGGTCAGTGGCACAGTTGGTTATCTCTGGTGTTAATCTATTTCAACTCCACGATCACGATCACGATCACAATTTTATTTTACTAATTTATATCTTAATAATAATAATTTTTATACTTTAGTAATCAAATATTCATGCATATTTTTAAGAGCAAGCTAAATAAAAAAAATGTTGAAGTAGTATTTTTAGTTGAAAATGAGTAGAATACATTTATTAACATCGGCCAAATTTCATATAATCTAATTTATTCTATTAATTTTCGACTAAATTTTTTTTTGAAGTAATTTCTTTTATCTAGATTGCTCTTAATAATATGCAAATCTCATATTAATAATATAAATTAATATTTATAAAAATATATAATTGGTAAGGATTGATTAATTTTATTGGAAAAATACAAGAAAAAAAATATTATAACGAGACATATGGTCTCTCCATAAGGCTGTTGAATAATTTTGTGTTTTCAAGTTAAGTTGACGTAGCACCACTTCACCATTCATAATGGTGTTAGATAATTTCCTATTTTCTTGTTATTTTCAACATTCTCCGTACAGAAGCCAAAACAAATTTTCACAAAGAGACCCATTTTGACGAGGGAAATGATATTAAATGTCCATATTTTAAAAAATAATAAAATAAATGTCTAGTTTATTTTCATTTTTAAATTTATGTCTAACTTATTTTTGAGGTGAGAGAGATAATAAAATTGTTCCAATTTTACCCATCATTTAACTCCATTAAAAAAAAAAACATATCACACTTCCTACTCCTTGATCTTAGGAATTAAAAATAGAAAAAACAAATCTGCTTTCACATTTAATTAACAAATTCACACCTAATTACAAGAAAATCCCACAAAAATAGGGTTCTTCACTTGGGGAGGAGAAACGTTTAAAACCACAACTTTAGAGCGTACCAATGTTTGTATACTAGATTTTGGGCGGGACACATACTGACGACACTGGAAGTGACTGAGTGAGTTTGATCGGAGGCGGGTGGAAGAATTTTCAACGGGAATCAAATCGTTAGCACGTGAGTGTAGAATGAGGAGTTGATTTTTTTTTCTTGATCAAATTTTTTGGAATTTAATAACACTCACACCCTTCAAAATTGCGTTTTCAACAAATTAGATTTAAAATTGCATTTGATTTGGTGTTTTGGATGCATTTAGCGAATCTCTGTTGCAAGCAACAACTGATTTTCAAAATAAAATCATTTAAAAAAACTAACTTTAGAGTGTTTCCTATGTAAAGCAATTTGATTTCAATATTTTGATTCCATTTAGGCTTTCCATCAATGACGATTTAAAATTTATTAGAACTTTAGAAATTGATTTTTTAATTCAAATTGAAATCAAAATAAGTGTTGTACAGATTTGATTTTGGAATTGCAAGTGAATATTGACGTCATTTTCAATTGACGAAGGTTTGTAATCTTAACATAATTATAGATTGTTATTATTATTATCATTATTTTGAGTTTTATGGGTTTTAGTGGTATTCATACAGCACAAAAATCATCAGGAATACATAAGGTGTGTACTCATTTATATTTATATATATATATATTTATTTATTTATTTATATTTACTCACAAAAATCATTTTATAAGAGTACATATGGTACTCTTAGTAAAAACTTAGTTTAAAATAATAACAGATTTTAATTATCAAAATAATATTTTCAATTTTTGACTGATAGATTATTATTATTTAAGTTTGCTTTGATTTAATGGTACTCACACCTCCAAAAAAATCATCATGATTTCATGAAGTGTGTAGTCATTTTTTGAATATATATATTTTATATTCATTCACAATTTTTTTTTATAAGAGTACTATGCAGTTGCTAAAAACTTAAAAGTTTGTTGCGATTTAATGGTACTCACATCTTCAAATAAATTATCAGGATTTGTTTTCAATTTTTAAGGGATTTATTGGTACTCACAAGTCACACCTTCAAATTTCATCATGAATGTATAAGGTGTGTACTCTTTGCTTTTTCTATATCACAAAATCCTTTTATAAGAGTACGTATTATATAGTTGCTAAAAAAAATTAAAAATTAAAAATAATACTAGATTCTAATTGTCAAATTAAATTATTTGAGGGATAGATTATTATTATGAATTTACTGGAATTTAACCGTACTTACAACTTCAAAAATCAGGGCTAATTGTGAGAATAAGTTGTAAGGGACCGACCCGAATGAGGCACTAAATGGGCCCTTACCCCAATGCATGCATTCAAAGTAAAGGACATTAATCAGACATGATTTCGAATTCCAATTAAAACAAAAACATTCAAAATAACCCCTTTAAAAACTAGACAATTTCCCTCGAACCTGTCCCTGTTTCCAAGCACCTGTTCCAAGATAAATACATTTCCAAAGTTTACTCTGATTAGAGATTTACTAAAAACCATTCAAAACCTGTTCAGATACAAAATGCTGGAATCCACAAAACATTTACAAAACATCCTAGGGCTCAGTGTGCCTGCTACATGCATTCAGGGAAACAAAACATAAAGAGTCATAATACAAAAATCGAGTTGGAAGATCGGGCCCCATGATAACAGCTCCTCCTCCTTCACCATCCTGTCTCTCGCAACTTGGTTACTGTGGAAAAACCATAGTAAGGGTGAGTAACGAATTACTCAAGTAAGAATCCCCAACCGGGTACAATACGATATACATGGTCATCTCGATGAACGTATGCAAGCTATGAATATAAACACATAATAGAGCACATAGCTTAGCCCACACTTGGGCCTCTGATGCCAATTTAAGGTCTTAGTCCTAATAATATCACCACACATCCAATACATAAGTCGCCCTATACGAGAAACAAGTCCCGGCCTCGGCTGTCATCGTCGACGAAAGGTACACTGGCTCAAGATCCCGAGGAGCTCTCGGCCGGCGCCAGAATGAGCATAAGCATGCACCGCGCGCGTGCTCTGCAGAACCATGGGGGTGTCGGGTCTAGAGGCAGTTTGCCCATGTCCAGATCCACCACGCCTAACTAATTCTTTGGATCGGTGTCACCGACATAGGGGTGTGAGACACGACACGTAAACTATGTCGGCTGAACCACCGCACCGAGGCTAAGGAAACGGGTCGTGGTAGGCTTACACCGTGAAGCCGCCCTTACCTTAACAGTGGCAATCGTGGCTACGGCCGAACACGCCGAGGACGCGCCGATCGCCGGGGCGAGGCAATGCCAAGTCATCATCCCGACGGTTGGGGCATTTAACGATCACGCTACCCTCACCCAAGATTGCGGGGCCTACCGCTTGGTTAGCTAATCCTCACGGGTCCGGGGACGGAATGACTTGCTCGACGTCCTGCCCGTGGATGCAAGGTACTTTATGCATCGTGCCCGATGATGCTATCTACCCGCAATTCTAACTCGCCCTAGCAAACAAAGCAAACAATTCCATAAAATCCAATACGTGCTCAATAAGAATACAACGAGCCTAGCATGATACTACGAAGCAAGGAATGTATACGAGCATGCTAGAAAGGAACAACCTAGCATGGATTAACATGAGAATTAGTCGGAAAAACATGCTAATCGGGAATTCGAAATTGAGTACCTAGCTATACATGTCAATAAACACAAACAAGCAATCAATCAAAGAATCGCATAATATATCGCAGGTCCACACAACTCCGGTAAGAAATCATTACCTTGGTCGGGGACGAATTGACACGAAAACCTAAGTGGCGAGCGAACCCGAACTAGCTATCGAGAACCTATCAATCACAACAAAAATCACACAATAGGCCTAAATATAATAAAATAAACAAGACTCAGCTCGGGAGCAACTCACGAGGCGCGACGAACGCACGAAAGAGCCGATTGCACGAATGGGCAAAGAATTGGTCGGGCTGGCGCTACTGGGCGCAGAAATGGGCGCGTGGGGGCGCTGGCTGCGCGCGCTGGGGCGCAGATGGGCGGCAGAGCTGGGCGTTGGGCGCAAACGCGGGCGAGCGGACGCGAGCGGCACTGGGCGATGCGGCACGGCTCGGGCGACGCGATGCGGCTGGGCGCTGAGGCAAGGAAGCGCGCGCGGGCACGGGACGATGAGCGGCGAGGCTCGGCGGCTGGGCTGCTTCTGCGCACGCGATCTCGGCGAATAGGGGCGAACAGGGGATCGGAGAAAACGAGCTCGATTCCGGGCGATAGGAGAGGATTCGACGCGCGATTTGTTGCTAGACCACTTCCCCTACATTAGCTGCACAAAAACCACCCAAAGATTCACCTCGACTCGGCCGGAAAATGGAAGTCGGAAATAGGGGAGAAATTCGACAGAAAAGGGAAGGAGAAGAAGAAGAGAAGAAGAAGAAGAAGAAGAGAAGAAGGAGAAAGCTCACCGGAGGGACGAACGGCGAGGGAGAGAACGCTGGTCGGCGAGGGAGGAAAAATCGCGAGAGCTACGCAGTCGGTCTGTGAAGAATCGAGAAGAAGAAGAGAAAAGAGGAAGAAGGCTCGGCTGCTCTGTTTTAACCCGAACGCACGAAAACACGGATATGTATTAGATCGCGCGTTTAGATTAACAAACGCGCCCAGTAGCTCGGCTGGCAGCGCCCCCTGCCTAGTTTGCAGCGCGTCTTTGGCTCAAATCTCACTCGACGCGCTATTTAATTCCCTATTTATTTTTACCTTTTTCCAAGCCCAAATGTCTTCACCAAAATTCCCGATCCTATTCAAATCGACTCATAATTTTTCTGGCAATTAAAAATTTCATAACCGGCCCTGTCGGCCCGACCCAAAATTACCAAAATGCCCCTGGGCCTCCCGGGAAGACCGGGATGAAATTTCCGGGCCGTTACAATATTCCCCCCTTATAAGACTTTCGTCCTCGAAAGTCACTTAAGATTGAGAACACGGGATATCGCAATCTCATCTCATCCTCCCGCTCCCAAGTGGCTTCCTCTGAACTCTGACTCCTCCACTAAACTTTTACCAACCGGATTTCACGATTACGCAGTGTCTTTGTCTCAAAAGCAAGAATCCCCACTGGCTTCTCCTCGAAGCTCAAATCCTCATTCAGCTGCAACGGCTCAAAATCAACAATGTGCTACGGGTCCGGCACGTACTGCCTCAACATCGAAACATGAAAAACATTGTGCACTGCTGACAATGACGGAGGCAAGGCTAATCGATAAGCAACCTTGCCGATCCTCTCCAGAATCTCAAACGGACCAACAAAACGGGGACTCAGCTTTCCACGCTTGCCAAACCTCAAAACACCTCGCATCGGTGCAACCTTTAGGAATACAGTTGACCAACCTCAAACTCCAAATTTCGACGCCGAACATCGGCGTAACTCTTCTGTCTGCTCTGAGCTGTCAACATACGAGCTCTAATCTTCTGCACGGCACCATTAGTCAATTGTAGCAACTCGGGACCCCAAACCTGCCTATCACCAACCTCTTCCCAGAACACAGGAGAACGGCAACGCTTACCATACAAAGCCTCGAATGGAGCCATCTGAATCGTCGACTGATAACTGTTGTTATATGCAAACTCCATCGAGATCTGATCTCGGTCCCAATCGCCCGAGAAATCCAACACACAAGCCCTCGAATCACGGTCAGACACAATCCTCACAGGCACACCGTGATAGCGAACAATCTGTTCCAAAAACAACTGCGCCCACTGTTCCACGGTATAAGTGTCTCTACCGGGAATGAAGTGTGCGCTCTTAGTCAATCGATTGACTATCACCCAAATCTGAGAGAACTTCCTCGGAGACCTCGGCAAACCAGAAACAAAGTCCATGGAGATCTCTTCCCATTTCCACTCGAGGCACACTCACCATTTGCAACAAACCTACTGGTCTCTGCTGGTGCCTTCACTTGCGCGACAAGTGAGACATCGACTGACAAACTCCGCAACATTTCTTTTCATACCCATCCACCAGAATGTCTGCTTAAGATCCTGATACATCTTGGTACTCCCGGGGTGCCAAGCAAACGGGGAACTGAGGCCCTCAGAGAGCAACTTTGCTCGCAATCCTGCCACGTCCGGAACACACAATCGGCCTCTGTAAGCCAACCCACTGTCTGGTGAATATACGAAGTCAAAATCTTCATCAGCACTGACTCTGTCAAACAATCTCTTAAGTGCGGGGTCACTCAGCTGACTATCAATAATCTGCTGTCTAATTGATGGTTGGACTATCAACTCAGCTACTCTGGCAGTAACCTCACCCAACAACACTGCAACCTCAGCCCGCTCAAACTCTCGCTGCAATCTGGGTTGGGGACTCAACACACCGCGGAGTGCGACGTCTTTCTACTCAAGGCATCAGCTACAACATTGGCTTTACCCGGATGGTACAGAATCTCGCAGTCATAATCTTTCACTAACTCTAACCATCTCATCTGTCTCATATTCACTTCTTCTTACGAGTAAATGATACTTGAGGCTCGGTGATCGGTAAACATATCCGGATCCGCTCACCATACGGTAATGCCTCCAAATCTTGGTGCAAACACCACCATCGCGCCAATTCCATATCATGAGTCGGATAGTTCTCGCTCATATGGCTTCACCGACGGGAAGCATAAGCAATGACCTTCCGTCTTTGCATCAACACACAACCCAACCCGAACTTGGAAGCATCATCTGCCAAAACCACGAAACCACTGTCCCCTCCGGATCGCCAACACTTAGTCTTTGAAGTCAAATCTGCGCTTGAGCTCTGCAAAGCTCTCATCACACCTACCGTCCCAAACAAACTCGACACCCTTCCTCGTCAGACGAGTGAGGGGCGAGGCTATGGCGGAAAAATCCTTAACACACCGACGGCAGCAAACTGCCAAACCCAGAAAGAAACGGCTCCTACGAGCAGACAACCGAAAGACAGAGAGCTCCACATACACTCACTGTCTTGCTCCACTAAAGCAACAATCAAAATCTCACGGGGTAGCAACAGGGGTCCACCACGAACTGAACCTCCAAATACCAACGGGGCAACTCTCAACTTTCCTGGAAATAGGAAGACAACCAAGAGGGCACGAACCATTCGCCCCACGAGCAAACTGACTTCTAGCAATTCCAATCCACACCTTGGTCAACACCAAGCATCAACTTGTCACCATACCGGAACCAATCCAGACTATACTCCAAACAAATACTAACTTGCTAGGCTACCAAGATTGCCAGCAATTTCCCCCGAGGCTACAAACTACACGGCTCCAGCTTGCCAACTGAAACTCACTATCAGGGCCTGATTGAGCTCTAGAGAGGCTCTCCACAACCTAGGGTTCTACGACAACTCTCGACACCCACTGCCAACTAACGGACTAACAACCAACTGCCTGAACAAACAACAACTCCATTTTCCAGCATCATAACCATGCTGGCCAACTCCAACTTATTGGAAACCAAGAGAACCCGAAACGCTACTGAATGCGTCATCCTCCTACTCAGATGTCAACCCCAACATAACTTCTACCCAAGGAAGGATACGAACAGCTCTCTCTCAGTCATGACGATCAACAAGAAGATCCACCAACCAAGCTTAGGTCCACTTAACAAATCTTACCTAAGCAACAACCTGATACCACGAGCATGGTATCCTTACCACCTCACTAAGCCTTACAACATCCACCTGGAGTCCAACTTTTCCAAGAACTGAGCACCAGATCCCCAAAGCAAACCCTACAAAGATCTGAAACTCTCGCCACCGAACGAACCACACAAAACACACTTGTGTGCACAACTCCCAACCTTCATTTAGAGATTCAAGACTAACAAACGCTTTTCCCAAAAGCAACACTAGCTCCTGGCAGAGATACAATCAATCAACGGAACACCCAAAGTTCCATCTCCACACGATGCTCGAAGCTGTGGCAACCTTGCTCTACCAAAGCATAACCATGCCAAACCAAACTTGCTTCATACCAAGCCTCTACCAAGGGTGCTTACCCATAAGGCATCCAACTCCTCTCACAAGGCATCCTACTCACCTCATAGGCATCCAACTCATGGTCCCTCAACTGGACCCAACTTGCTTCTACGATGTTCAACTCTCCTGAGATTTAGGCACTCGCAGGTAGTTGACCGCACTACCAACCACAAAGATCTCTTGGCCTTAACACTAGCGTGAGATGCACGCGCTCTAACACTTACCAACCAACAACCAGCTTGACTTACTCAACCTCCAATAATACTGGGAAAAAGGCTCCGGCTCCTCTCGAACATCCTTCCGCTTGAAACCTTTCGATTACCACTGAACTAGACCTTTTTGCACGACCTCCACAGGTGCAACTGCCATAAACGGATCCAAAGCTAAAGGAGTACGCTGAACTCCGAACAGCATAGAACCATCTGCTATGCCCATGCCAAACTCAGGCCTGAACCAGATTTAGTGCCAAAGCGGCACACCAACCAATGCACCTCAAGTGCCACTACTACCAACAACCATGCCTAAGGCATCTCATCAAGCTGAAGGCTCACAGCCTACTCTTGCATCTCCACATGATGCTCAACAAACTCTGGCCGGCTCTCTCAACGTGCAGCAGCTAGCCCTACTCTAGGGCTTACCAAAAGAAGAGTGTTCATTTTTACCAAACAACTGAGGAAACCACCAACGGATCCAGTCCGTAGAGAACACTGCTTGCTGCACCCTTAACTTCAGGGTTCCGGCTTACTGGCTGCAAACAACAACACTTTAAAGAAGCACAAGATGCCTCATCAACCTTCTTGAAGGCTACCAACTTTGCAACCACTCTCTAGGCAACCAAATAATCTATCAATGCTCAAGATCAACACTTGAGCTACCCAGGCTAGTCCACACGGGGACCTGCTCCACCAACATCCACTTCAGCACAACCACAGCTAATTCCTCTCTTGGAGTGGCATTCCAAGGCAAAGCACCTCCACCCTCTCACTAGGGGAAAACCATCAACTGGGCCACAGTTGGCCTATGGGAGTCCAATCTCTACCTCCCTCTGGAACGATGTCCCAGGGGATCCGAACCTACCTGGATACCACAACAATCCACAACATACATCACATACTGCGGGAAGTTGGAATGATGGCGCTCTATACCCAAACCAATAACGAGTCAGAACCTACTCGTCTCCGCTCCACAACACTACACAAGGCATACACTCGATGACAGGTATTGAAAATTCTTAACCCTTTTTCTACAACAAATAGTAAACTTAGGCGTACCTGATGACTGTCGGAGTGCTAGTGATCATGGGAAAACGACCTACAACAAAAGGTCAATCTACAGAATTTATGACTCTGAGCTCTAATACCAACTGTAAGGGACCGACCCGAATGGGGAACTAAATGGGCCCTTACCCCAATGCATGCATTCAAAGTAAAGGACATTAATCAGACATGATTTCGGATTCCAATTAAAACAAAAACATTCAAAATAACCCTTTTAAAAACTAGGCAATTTCCCTGGAACTTGTCCCTGTTTCCAAGCACCTGTTCCAAGATAAATACATTTCCAAAGTTTACTCTGATCAGAGATTTACTAAAAACCATTCAAAACCTATTCAGATACAAAATGCTGGAATCCACAAAACATTTACAAAACATCCTAGGGCTCCGTGCCCGGCTACATGCATTCAGAGGAAACAAAACATAAAGAGTCATAATACAAAAATCAGAGTTGGAAGACTGGGCCCCATGATCACAGCTCCTCCTTCAGCCATCCTGTCTCGCAACTTGGTTACATGTGGAAAAACCACAGTAAGGGTGAGTAACGAATTACTCAGTAAGAATCCCCAACCGGGGTACAATACGATATACATGGTCATCTCGATGAACGTATGCAAGCTATGAATATAAACACATAATAGAGCACATAGCTTAGCCCACACTTGGGCCTCAGATGCCAATTTAAGGTCTTAGTCCAGAATAATATCACCACACAGTCTAATACATAAGTCGCCCTATACGAGAAACAAGTCCCGGCCTCGGCTGTCATCATCATCAACGAAAAGGTACACCGGCTCAAGATCCCGAGGAGCTCTCCTGGTCGGCGTTGTAATGAGCGTAAGCATGCACCGCGTGCTACTGCGCACCATGGGGTGCCGGGTCTAGAGGCAAGCTGCCCATGTCCAGATCCCACGCCTAACTAATTCTTTGGATCGGTGTCACCGACATAGAGGTGTGAGACTGACACGTAAACTATGTCGGCTGAACCACCGCACTTTGAGGCTAAGGAAGCGGGTCGTGGTAGGCTTACACCGTGAAGCCGCCCTTACCTTAACAGTGGAAATCGGGGGCTACGGCCGAACACGCGCGAGGACGCGTGCCGATCGCCGGGGGCGAGGCAATGCCAAGTCATCATCCCGACGGTTGGGGAATTTAACGATCTCCCACCCTCACCCAAGATTGCGGGGCCTACCGCTTGGTTAGCTAATCCTCACGGGGTCCAGGGGACGGAATGACTTGCTCGACGTCCTGCCGTGGATGCAAGGTACTTTATGCATCGGGCCCGATGATGCTATCTACCGCAATTCTAACTCGCTTACTAGCAAACGAAGCAAACAATTCCATAAAATCCAATACGTGCTCAATAAGAATATAACGAGCCTAGCATGATACTACGAAGCAAGGAAGGATCACGAGCATGCTAGAAAGGAACAACCTAGCATGGATTAACATGAGAATTAGTCGGAAAAACATGCTAATCGGGAATTGCATTGAGTACCTAGCTATACATGTCAATAAACACAAACAAGCAATCAATCAGCAATCGCATAATATATCGCAAGGTCCACACAACTCCGGTAAGAAATCCTTACCTTGGTCGGGGACGAATTGACACGAAAACCTAAGTGGCGAGCGAACCCGAACTAGCTATCGAGAACCTATCAATCACAACAAAAATCACACAATAGGCCTAAATATAATAAAACAAACAAGGCTCAGCTCGGGAGCAACTCACGAGGCGCGACGACCGCACGAAGGAGCCGATTGCACGAACGGGGCAGCAACGGGGCTGGCTGGGCGCGCTGGGGCGCAGAAATGGGTGCGTGGGCGCGCTGGGGCGCAGATGGGCGGCAGAGCTGGGCGCTGGGCGCGGACGCGAGCGGCACTGGGCGATGCGGCACGGCTCGGCGAGCAGGGGCTCGGGCGACGAGATGCGGCTGGGCGTTGAGGCGAGGACGCGCGCGCGGGCACGGGACGATGAGCGGCGAGGCTCGGCGGCTGGGCTGCTTCTGCGCACGCGATCTCGGCGAACAGGGGCGAACAGGGGATCGGATAAAACGAGCTCGATTCCGGGCGATAGGAGAGGATTCGACGTGCGATTTGTTGCTGGACCACTTCCCCTACATTAGCTGCACAAAAACCACCCAAAGATTCACCTCGACTCAGCCGGAAAATGGAAGTCGAAAATAGGGGAGAAATTCGACGGAAAAGGGAAGGAGAAGAAGAAGAGAAGAAAAAGAAGAAGAGAAGAAGGAGAAAGCTCACTGGAGGGACGAACGGCGAGGGAGAGAACGCTGGTCGGCGAGGGAGGAAAAATCGCGAGAGCTACGCAGTCGGTCGGTGAAGAATCGAGAAGAAGAAGAGAAAAGAGGAAGAAGGCTCGGCTGCTCTGTTTTAACCCGAACGCACGAAAACACGGATATGTATTAGATCGCACGTTTAGATTAACAAATGTGCCCAGTGGCTCAGCTGGCAGCGCCCCCTGCCTAGCATGCAGCGCGTCCTTGGCTCGAATCTCACTCGACGCGCTATTTAATTCCCTATTTATTTTTACCTTTTTCCAAGCCCAAATGTCTTCACCAAAATTCCCGATCCTATTCAAATCGACTCATAATTTTTCCGGAAATTAACAATTTCATAATCGGCCCTGTCGGCCCGACCCAAAATTACCAAAATGCCCCTGGGCCTCCCGGGAAGACCGGGATGAAATTTCCAGGCCGTTACATAAGTTCTTTTTAAAAACTTACAAAAATGGGTCTTTTTTGAAACATGTTGTCAAAATGGGTCAAATATTTTGTCTTTATGCGGTGATGACTTTAGTATAGACACCACCACCTTGAAATTTTCAAAAAAACGTAACGGTGTTAAAAAAATGTTTGTGGTGATGACTATAGAAGAGTCATCTTCTTCTTGATTTTTGGTGATGACTATAGTAAAGTCATATTCTTTTTTGTAAAAAAATTAAACATAACATTAGATTAAAATATCATTTTTGTCCCTCAACTATTATCTCTATTCCATTTTAGTCCCTACACTTTCAAAAATTCAATTTTGGTCCCTCAACTTTATCAAAAGCTTAAAAATAGTCCTTAGGTTAAAGAAAAGTTAACCATAGTTAAAATTGGGATGAGTTGGCAATAAAATAATAATAATAATTTTATTATTATTATTTTAATTATTATTTTATTGCCAACCCTAAACTGTAATTATTATTTTATTGCCAACTCATCTAATTTTTAATTTTTTTTTTAATTCAAAGACTATCTATAAGCTTTTGATAAAGTTGAGGAACCAAAATTGTACTTTTGAAAGTCTAAGGACTAAAATGGAATTGAGATGATAGTTAAGGGATCAAAATGATATTTTAACTCGAAAATTATTTCTTTCTCCATTTAGTTCCTTAAGAGTGACTCCACCAAAAGATTAACTGACTTATTAAATAATATTTAGAAATTTCATGTGAAAACTTTAAAAATAATTAAAATGGTTGTATTTTAAAATAATATTTTCAAATTTTAAAAACCAAAAGTTAGACAATAAAATTACAAAAAAAAAAAACATTTAAAATAAATTTTTATTTCAACTTTTCAAAATATTTTTCTCCATACATATTAAAAGCCTAATTTTGAAATATAATATTTTAAATATTATTTTTCAAATGTTATTTTAAAATTTTTAAAATTCTTTTTTTTAGTAATAAACTTTTATTTTACTTTTTTTAAGTACATAAACTTTTATTTTATTAAACATTATGTTATTAGTGAAAATGCATTACAACTCAAAATATATACTTACTTATATTTAAATAATCATATTCTAAAAATATTTTATTATGATTTAGAATATGATTACTTAAAATAGTATTTGAAAAAAATAATATTTAGAATATTATATTTCAAAATTAGGCTTTTAAAATGTTTTCTTTTAATTCTATTGTTTAACTTTTAATTTTTAAAATTTAAAAATATTATTTTAAAATACATCTGTTTAAATTATTTTTAAAGTTTCCTAGTGACTTTTTAAAATATTATTTAATAAACCAATCCGCAGTGATATAATCTTTTGGTGGAGACACTCTCGAATGGGCCCTTAGCTTAAGGAAGAAAGAAATAATTTTTTTTACTAATATTATGTTTTATTTTTTTACAAAAAAGAAAATGACTTTAGTATAGTCATCACTAGAAATTAAGAAGAAGATGACTCTTCTATAGTCATCACCAAAAATTAAGAAAAAGATGACTTTTCTACAGTCATTACCACAAACTTTCTTTAAACACCGTTACATTTTTTGAAAATTTCAAGGTGGTGGTGTCTTTACTAAAGTCACCACCGCATAAAGACAAAAAATTAGACCCATTTTGATAACATGTTTAAAAAAGGACTCATTTTAATAGTAAGTTTTTTGAAAAGACCCATTACTACAACTAACCCCAAAAATCATCATGAATGCATGAGGTGTGTACTCCTTGTTTTCTTTTAGAAACATTTTTTTTAATTTATCCATACATGATAACTCTCAAGAATTGAGAGTTAAAGTAGCTTAAGAGAATATATTTTTATAAGAATTTGCTAATATTTAATGAATCTAATTTTGAATTGTAAGGGACCGACCCGAATGGGGCACTAAATGGGCCCTTACCCCAATGCATGCATTCAAAGTAAAGGACATTAAACAGACATGATTTCGGATTCCAATTAAAACAAAACATTCAAAATAACCCCTTTAAAAACTAGACAATTTCCCTGGAACCTGTCCCTATTTCCAAGCACCTGTTCCAAGATAAATACATTTCCAAAGTATACTCTGATCAGAGATTTCTTAAAAACCATTCAAAACTTGTTCAGATACAAAATGCTGGAATCCACAAAACATTAACAAAACATCCTAGGGCTCCGTGCCCGGCTACATGCATTCAGGGGAAACAAAACATAAAGAGTCATAATACAAAAATCAGAGATGGAAAACTGGGCCCCATGATCACAGCTCCTCCTTCAGCCATCCTGTCTAGCAACATGGTTACCTGTGGAAAATCCACAATAATAAGGGTGAGTAACGAATTACTCAGTAAGAATCCCCAACCGGGGTACAATACGATATACATGGTCATCTCGATGAGCGTATGCAAGCTATGAATATAAACACAGAATAGAGCACATAGCTTAGCCCACACTTGGGCCTCGGATGCCAATTTAGGGTCTTAGTCCGGAATAATATCACCACACAGTCCAATACATAAGTCGCCCTATACGAGAAATAAGTCCCGGCCTCAGCCTGTGCACTGTCGACGAAAGGTACACTGGCTCACAATCCCGAGGAGTTCTCCAGTCGGCGCTGTAATGAGCGTAAGCATGCACCGCGTGCTACTGCGCAGAACTATGGGGTGCGGGTCTGAAGGCAAGCTGCCCATGTCCAGTCACCACGCCTAACTAAATCTTTGGATCTGTGTCACTGACATAGGGGTGTGAGACCTGGACACATAAACTATGTCAGCCTGAACCACCGCACCTAGGGCCAAGGAACGGTCGTGGTAGACTTACACCAGGAAGCCGTCCTTGCCTTAACAGGTGGTAATCAGGGGCTACGGCCGAGCACGCTGAAGACGTGTCGACTGCCGGGGACGAGGCAATGCCAAGTCATCATCCCGACCGTTGGGGCATTTAACAGTCTGCCACCCTCACCCAAGATTGCAGGGCCTACCGGTAGGGTTAGCTAATCCTCACGGGTCCAGGGGATCGAGCACCGCCTCGACGTCCCTGCCATGGATGCAAGGTACTTTATGCATCAGGCCCGGATGATGCTATCTACCTGCAACTCTAACCTGCCCTAGCAAACAGCAAACAATTCCATAAAATCCAATACGTGCTCAATAAAATCCAATACGTGCTCAATAAGAATACGTGCTCGATGGAGAAAAGAAGCTCGATTCGGGCGATTGGAGAGGATTCGACGAGCGATTTGTTGCTGGAACACTTCCCCTTGGCTGGCCGCACGAAACCTACAAGCCACTCGCTTCAATTCGGCCGACAAGGAAGAAATCGGAAACAGGGGAGAAGGGGAAGGAAAAGAGAAGGAGAAGAAGAGGAAGAAGACGTACCTGCTGCTCGGGGAAGATCGACTTCGAATTTGGGAGAGGAAACTCGATCGAACACGCTGGAGAAGGAAGAAATCGAGAAGGAGATTCGTTGGTCGATCGGAGAAGAGTCGCGAAGGAAATGGGGAAGAAGAAGGAGAAGCTCGGCCTTTAAACCAAAACTCGCGTCGAACAGGCTCATATAGAAGATCGCGCGTTTAGAAGCACAAGAGCGCTCAGTGGCTCGATTGGCAGCGCCCCTTGCCTAGCTTGCAGCGCGTCCTTGGCTCGAATCTCACTCGACGCGCTATTTAATTAACAAATACAAAACCGACCCTGCCGGCCCGACCAAAATTACCAAAATGCCCCTGGGCCTCCCTGGAAGACCGGGATGAAATTTCCGGGCCGTTACAATATTCCCCCCTTATAAGACTTTCGTCCTCGAAAGTCACTTAAGATTGGAACAGCTCGGGATACTACAATCTCATCTCATCCTCCCGCTCCCAAGTGGCTTCCTCTGAACCCTGACTCCTCCACTGAACTTTTACCAACCGGATTTCACGATTACGCAGTGTCTTTGTCTCAAAAGCAAGAATCCCCACTGGCTTCTCCTCAAAGCTCAAATCCTCATTCAGCTGCAACGGCTCAAAATCAACAATGTGCGACGGGTCCGGCACGTACTGCCTCAACATCGAAACATGAAAAACACTGTGCACTACCGACAATGACGGAGGCAAGGCTAATCGATAAGCAACCTTGCCAATCCTCTCCAGAATCTCAAACGGACCAACAAAACGGGGACTCAGCTTTCCACGCTTGCCAAACCTCAAAACACCTCGCATCGGTGCAACCTTTAGGAATACGAGCTCTAATCTTCTGCACGGCACCATTAGTCAACTGTAGCACTCGGGACCCAAAACCTGCCTATCACCAACTTCTTCCCAGAACACAGGAGATCGGCAGCGCTTACCATACAAAGCCTCGAAGGGATCCATCTGAATCGTCGACTGATAACTATTGTTATATGCAAACTCCATCAGATACAGATATTGGTCCCAACTGCCCGGGAAATCCAACACACAAGCCCTCAACATATCCTCGAGAATCTGATTCACCCTCTCGATCGTCCATCGGTGCGAGGGTGAAAAAGTCATCTTTGGCGCACTCGTGCCTAAACCCTTACGGGCGCTTTCGAAACGAGAAGTGAACCTCGAATCACGGTCAGACACAATCCTCACAGGCACACCGTGATAACGAATGATCTGCTCCAAAAACAACTGCGCCCACTGTTCCACGGTATAAGTGTCTCTACCGGGAATGAAGTGTGCGCTCTTAGTCAATCGATCGACTATCACCCAAATCTGAGAGAACTTCCTCGGAGTCCTCGGCAAACCAGAAATAAAGTCCCTGGAGATCTCTTCCCGTTCCCACTGAGGTACACTCAGCGGCTGCAACAAACCGTCTGGTCTCTGCCTAGGTGCCTTCACTTGCTGACAAGTGAGACATCAACTGACAAACTCCGCAACATCTCTCTTCATACCCATCCACCAGAATGTCTGCTTAAGATCTCGATACATCTTGGTACCCCGGGTGCCAAGCAAACGGAGAATGTGGGCCTCACGAGAGTAACTCGCTAGCAATCCTGCAACATTCGGAACACACAACCGCCTCTGTCGTCACCACCGCTATGCGTGAATATACAAAGTCAAAATCTCCATCAGCACTAACTCTGTCACCCAATCTCTTAAGTGCGGGGTCACTTCGGTGACTATCAATAATCCATTGTCTAATCGATGGTCGGATCATCCAATCGAGCTACTCGGCAAAGAAACCTCACCCAACAACACTCGCAATCTCACCGCTCGAACTCTCTCCGTAATCTGGGCTGGGAACTCAACAACACCGCGGAGTGTGACGTCTTCCTACTCAAAGCATCAGCTACAACATTTGCTTTGCCCGGATGGTACAAAATCTCGCAGTCATAAACTTTTACCAACTCTAACCATCTCCTCTGCCTCATATTCAGCTCCTTCTGAGTAAACAGATACTTGAGGCTCTGGTGATCGGCAAACATCTGAATCCGCTCACCATACAGGTAATGCCTCCAAATCTTCAGTGCAAACACCACTGCAGCCAACTCCATATCATGAGTCGGATAGTTCTGCTCATATGGCTTCAGCTGACGGGAAGCATAAGCAATGACCTTCCCGTGCTGCATCAACACAAGCCCAAATGCCTTCACCAAAATTCCCGATCCTATTCAAATCGACTCATAATTTTTCCGGCAATTTACAATTTCATAACCGGCCCTGCCGGCCCGACCAAAATTACCAAAATGCCCCTAGGCCTCCCGGGAAGACCGGGATGAAATTTCCGGGCCGTTACATTACCACCTCACTAAAGCCTTACCACATCCTCCTGAAGTCTAAATTTTTCAAGAACTGAGCACCAGATCCCCAAAGAAAACCCTACATGGATCTGAAACTCTTGCCACAGAACGATCCACACAAAACACACTTGTGTGCACAACTCCCAACCTTCCTTTAGAGATCCAAGACTAACAAATGCCTTTTCCCAAGAGCAACACTAGCTCCTGGCAGAGATACAATCAATCAACGGAACACCCAAAGTTCCATCTCCACACGATGCTCGAAGCTATGGCAACCTTGCTCTACCAAAGCATAACCATGCCAAACCAAACTTACTTTATACCAAGCCTCTACCAAGGGTGCTTACCCATAAGGCATCCAACTCCTCTCACAAGGCATCCTACTCACCTCATAGGCATCCAACTCATGGTCCCCCTCAGCTAGACCCAACTTGCTTCTACGATGCTCATCTCTCCTGAGATTTAGGCACTCGAAGGTAGTTGACCGCACTACCTACCACAAGGATCTCTTGGCCTTAACACTAGCGTGAGATGCACGCGCACTAACACTTACCAACCGTCAACCTGCTTGACTTACTCAACCTTCAGTAACACTGGGAAAAGGCTCCGGCTCCTCTCGAACATCCTTTTGCTTGAAGTCCTTCGATTACCACTAAACTAGCCCTTTTGCACGACCTACACAGGTGCAACTACCATAACGGATCCAAGGCTAACGGAGTGCGCTAAACTCCGAACGGCATAGAACCATCTGCTATGCCCATGCCAAACTCAGGCCTGAACCAGATTTAGTCCCAAAGCGGCACACCAACCAATGCACCTCAAGTGCCACTACTACCAAATCCACAACTTACTACCAACGGGGCCAACAAAGTCACAACCTCAAGTGACACGAACTCTGGCTCGGCATACAAGGGCTCAACTCCAACAACCATGCCTAAGGCATCTCATCAAGCTGAAGGCTCACAACCTACTCTTGCATCTCCACATGATGCTCAACAAACTCGCCCGCTCTCTCGCGCGTGCGGCTAGCCCTACTCTAGGGCTTACCAAAAGAAGAGTGTTCATTTTTACCAAACAACTGAGAAAACCACCAACGGATCCAGTTCCGTAGAGAACATGGCTTGCTGCACCCTTAACTTCGGGTTCCGGCTTACTGGCTGCAAACAACAACACTTTAAAGAAGCACAAGATGCCTCATCAACCTTCTTGAAGGCTACCAACTTTGCAACCACTCTCTGGGCAACCAAATAATCTATCAATGCTCAAGATCAACACTTGAGCTACCCAGACTAGTCCACACGGGGACCTGCTCCACCAACATCCACTTCAAAGACAACCACGCCTAATTCCTCTCTTGGAGTGGCATTCCAAGGCAAAGCACCTCCACCCTCTCACTAGGGAAAACCATCAATCGGGCCACGGTTGGCCTATGAGAGTCCAATCTCTACCTCCCTCTGGAACGATGTCCCAGGGCATCCGAACCTACCGGATACCACAACAAGCCACAAAGATACATCACATATCTGCGGGAAGTTGGCATGATGCCGCTCTATACCCAAACCAATAACGAGTCGAACACCTTCGTCTCCGCTCCACAACATTACACAAGGCATACACTGATGACAGTGTTGTAAATTCTTAACCCTTTTTCTACAACAAATAGTAAACTTAGGCGTGCTGATGACCAGTCGAGTGCTAGTGATCATGGGAAAACGACCTACAACAAAAAGGTCAATCTCTGAGAATTTATGACTCTAAGCTCGATACCAAGCATGTAGGGGACCGACCCGAATGGGGCACTAAATGGGCCCTTACCCCAATGCATGCATTCAAAGTAAAGGACATTAAACAGACATGATTTCGGATTCCAATTAAAACAAAACATTCAAAATAACCCCTTTAAAAACTAGACAATTTCCGTGGAACCTGTCCCTGTTTCCAAGCACTTGTTCCAAGATAAATACATTTCCAAAGTATACTCTGATCAGAGATTTCTTAAAAACCATTCAAAACTTGTTCAGATACAAAATGTTGGAATCCACAAAACATTTACAAAACATCCTAGGGCTCCGTGCCCGGCTACATGCATTCAGGGGAAACAAAACATAAAGAGTCATAATACAAAAATCAGAGTTGGAAGACAGGGCCCCATGATCACAGCTCCTCCTTCAGCCATCCTGTCTCGAAACTTGGTTACCTGTGGAAAATCCACAATAATAAGAGTGAGTAACGAATTACTCAGTAAGAATCCCCAACCGGGGTACAATACGATATACATGGTCATCTCGATGAGCGTATGCAAGCTATAAATATAAACACAGAATAGAGCACATAGTTTAGCCCACTCTTGGGCCTCGGATGCCAATTTAGGGTCTTAGTCCGGAATAATATCACCACACAGTCCAATACATAAGTCGCCCTATACGAGAAATAAGTCCCGGCCTCATCCTGTCTACTGTCGACGAAAGGTACACTGGCTAACAATCCCGAGGAGCTCTCCAGTCGGCGCTGTAATGAGCATAAGCATGCACCGCGTGCTACTGCAGACTATGGGGTGCTGCCGTCCAAGGCAAAAAAATGCCCATGTCCATCCACCACGCCTAACTAAATCTTTGGATCGGTGTCACCGACATAGGGTGTGAGACTGACACGTAAACTATGTCAGCCTGAACCACCGCACCTCGGGCCAAGGAACGGTCGTGGTAGGCTTACACCAGGAAGTCGTCCTTGCCTTAACAAGTGGCAATCAGGGGCTACGGCCGAACACGCTGAGGACGTGCCGACTGCCGGGGACGAGGCAATGCCAAGTCATCATCCCGACCGTTGGGGCATTTAACAGTCTGCCACCCTCACCCAAGATTGCAGGGCCTACCGGTAGGGTTAGCTAATCCTCACGGGGTCCAGGGGACGGAATGATCGCTCGACATCCCCGCCATGGATGCAAGGTACTTTATGCATCGGGCCCGGATGATGCTATCTACCCGCAATCAGAACTGCCTCTAGCAATCAAAGCAAACAAATCCATAAAATCCAATACGTGTTCAATAAGAATACAACGAGCCTAGCATGATACTACGAAGCAAGGAACAGATACGAGCATGCTAGAGAGGAACAACCTAGCATGGATTAACATGAGAATTAAATCAGGAAAATCATGCTAATCGGGAATTCAGAATAGAATACCTAGCTACACATGTCAATAAACACAAACAAGCAGTCAATCAGCAATCGCATAATATATCGCAGGGTCCACACAACTCCGGTAAGAAATCCTTACCTTGGTCGGGGACGATTTGACACGAAAACCTAAGTGGCGAACGAACCCGAACTAGCTACCGAGAACCTATCAATCACAACAAAAATCACACAATAGGCCTAAATATAATAAAATAAATGAGGCTCAGCTCGGGAGCAACTCACGAGGCGCGACGAACGCACGAACGAGCCGATTGCACGAACGGGGCAGCAACGGGGCTGGTTGGGCGCGCTGGGACGCAGGAATGGGCGTGTGGGCGCGCTGGCTGCGCGCGCGAGGCACTGGATGCTCGCGGACGGACGCGCGGCGATGCAGGGGCGCTGGCGAGGCTCGGCTGGGCTGCAACTGCGCACGCGAGGGAGGGGCACGAAGCGGCGGCGCGTGCGATCTGGCGAGGGCGATCTAGCGAGCTCGACGAACAGGGGCGAACAGGGCGATGGAGAAAAGAAGCTCGATTCGGGCGATTGGAGAGGATTCGACGAGCGATTTGTTGCTGGACCACTTCCCCTTGGCTGGCCGCACGAAACCTACAAGCCACTCGCTTCAATTCGGCCGGCAAGGAAGAAATCGGAAACAGGGGAGAAGGGGAAGGAAAAGAGAAGGAGAAGAAGAGGATGAAGACGTACCTGCTGCTCGGGGAAGATCGACTTCGAATTTGGGAGAGGAAACTCGGTCGAACACGCTGGAGAAGGAAGAAATCGCGAAGGAGATTCGCTGGTCGGTCGGAGAAGAGTCGCGAAGGAAATGGGGAAGAAGAAGGAGAAGCTTGGCCTTTAAACCAAAACTCGCGTCGAACTGGCTCATATAGAAGATCGCGCGTTTAGAAGCACAAGAGCGCTCCGTGGCTCGATTGGCAGCGCCCTTTGCCTAGCTTCTAGCGCGTCCTTGGCTCGAATCTCACTCGACGCGCTATTTAATTCCCTATTTATTTTTACCTTTTTCCAAGCCCAAATGTCTTCACCAAAATTCCCGATCCCATTCAAATTGACTCATAATTTTTCTGGCAATTAACAAATACAAAACCGGCCCTGCCGGCCCGACCAAAATGCCCCTGGGCCTCCCGGGAAGACTGGGATGAAATTTCCGGGCCGTTACATGAATTTCGCCCCATCATCTTTAACTTTCGCTTAAACGAAACATCCTTTAGTTTTCTGATTAGAATGCATTTTCTGTGTTCGCTGAAGCGAAATATGCTTGAATGTGTGCCATGTTTTATGTTGTAAAAAGAATTGATACTTTCTAGTTTGTCTACAGCATTCATGATGGTGCGAAGCGAAATTCCAACAAGAAGGTGTTCGCCATACATTTGTCCAGCCAAGCATGCCTTGAAGAGATTCAACATAGCAGCGGAGCTTAAGAAGTTACCAATTGCTTCACTACAGCGAAGTAACCAACGAAAGATGATGTTGTAATCTTAGCGAAGCCAAGATGCTCTAACACCGACAATGTGGATCGTGGAGCAGAAATGTCAGATAAAGCAGTCCTTCGTCTGAAATGCGAGCGCAGAGCAGTCCAACATTGTCAGGATCGTGTAGCAGGCTTTGTCGCTTGAAGCTGGAGTATAAATAGAGCTGTTCACCTTCAGAGCAAATCATCACCCAATTTTAGGGTCGATCACCCATTTTGAGGTTGATCACCATTCCGACGAGCATTTTCGACCACCATTTCCTTAGTTTTTCGTTGTAGTTTAGCCGTAGTTTAGTTTTATTGCTTTCTTCTACTTCTGTCCTAGTGTAGTTCGACGAACCTTGTTCTCGTTGTTTTTAATGAAGATTTTCTATTGCTTTTACTTCGCTTTGTTTTTATTTATCGACATGAGCAGCTAAATCTATCATTGGAAGGAAATAGGCAAATAGGAGTATTTCGCCTAAGCGAAGCTTTAGCGAGATGATAACTAATTATGCATGTTGTGTTAATTCGAAATGCACTCCGTTTGATCCATTGTGTGTATGTCTTTATTTCGCTTCGAGATAATAAAAATAGAGCGATCTTGCATGTATAACATTAGGTTCGCAAAGTTTACTTAAAAATGAGTTTACTTGCATCTAAATTGAATGCTTAGAGATAAGGTTCGCCTAATGTTGTGTTGCTTCGTCTTAGCAGTGTTTGTGTTCGAGAGAACCAAGCCAAGAGCTCGAGAGAACCAAACTCTAAGACTCGAAAGAGCGAAAGAGAAAGCTAACGGTTGTTGCTTCTTTGCTGTAAATGGTTTCGCTGAAGCGAAACTCTCCGAAATGTCTTATTCCTTTCCGATGTATTTTATCAGTTCGATTTATCTTTACTTTACTTAGTATAGATTTACTTCGCCAAAACAAACTCCCCCACCACTCTAACTCTCGATCTCGTTTGAACATGACGCTAATAACTATTCCCTATGGAGATGACTTTTACTTACTTTAAAACTTGCTACAACAAAGACCGTGTAAACTTGCATAACCTTTGAGGATCACACACATTTCGCTTAATCAGAAGTGGAGACTTCGCTGTGGCAAAGCCCTGAACAAGCCACGTCATCATTCTTCTTATTTATAATTTTAATTAATTTGAGTGTGTCGATCCGCTCCCAACAATACACACAATTTTTTTTAAGTTTAAAATAATATTTACAGATAAATTAGATATTAGATTTTGAATAGGTCAAAATAATATTAAATTTTAATAGTCAAAAAATTTGAAAAGTTGTTGAATAGTTTGTTACAAAATATATATTTAATTTTTCTAATTAATTGGAAAATACTATAATAGAGATAAGGCTAGAATTGTCAAGTTAATTTTATATAATTAATAATTATAATTCCAAAATAAAATTTAGATAATAATTTAAAGTCTAAAATAAGGTAGATATTCCCTAAATTAAGTTTCTAAATTTAGATATTTCCCAAGTTTTCCCTTTTGACCATTGGTTTAAATGTTTTTGAAAGAGATCCATTTTAACAATTGATTTAAAAAATATACCGTCTCACAATTTATCTGTTGATTGAAAGACAATAGAGGTTTAAGAAATGGTAGAGAAAACAAGCTAATAAGAAAGAGCCAAATAACATTGGTATGCATGCTACATAAAATAATTATAAATGTATGAATACTTATTAATATGAATAACTACCATTACTAATTTTGCATTTAATGCAACTTCAAAAGACTTAATGAATACTTTTTTAATTGATGAAGATACTTATAATATCATTACTTAAAGTCTAGAAGATTCTAAATTATATCATTTTCTTTTGATAAATTATCGATGATTAAACAACTTTCTCTTATTATCAAAACCTACATCAAAGTAATCCACAATAAATTTCTAAGTACCACGAAATGAATCTACTCTTAATCACTTTATAATTACCAAATACCTCATATAATCACTAGGTCAATTCATGACTATCAACTCAGCAAACTTAATAAAGATGGTCAATTTGAGCATATAAAAAAACATTAAGCAACACATTATACAATATTTCACATGCAACTCTTAAACATGTGTCATATGACTAAACAATCAAAGCTAGGTAAATCAAGGGGCTTTCTTATATGGATAAGTACCAAAGCTGCACACCGCAACTATTTCCATGAGATAAACATCAGACTCTATTATATTTAGTTGTCTAAGAAAACTAAAAAAATTAAACTTATAACTTTTTAATTCATCGAAACTCGATTAACCACTAAGTTAACCCATGATGATTAGCCAGCTTAATCAATGTTGAAACTAAACCTTAACAAAAAATAAAAAGATAATTAAAAAAAACAAGTTTATAGAAGCAATACGTCACAGTAATAAAAGAAACATATACCGTTTCAAAAAAAAATAAGAAACATGTACCGTTTCAAAAATAAAATAAAAGAAGCATATACCACGTGATTGAAACTAATTATTTCAATATCAAAGTAAAAGGAAAAAAATAAAGAAAAATGAAGCATATGATCAAAGAATAAGTGTCGAAAACCCCTAAAAATCAACTAAATAAATATGAACAGAAATTCATAATGCCTAAGCACCAACTTATTTGGCGCCCAAGCGCCTGAAACCTCAGTACCAAGCTCTAAATTTGTTTGTCCCTTTCATGCCATCTTCAAAATACAACAAAGTTCTCTGAATTTGAGAATTCTGTAATGACCTATAAAAGAAATAAAATAAATTAAGCATGAGTACAATGTACACTACTTACCATAAAACTTCACAGAATTAAACAAAACAAATATGACACACAAGTTGCGTACATCGTTTAGCAAGGAATCATCTCTTAACTAAATATTCTGCTAGCCATTAATTAAGCAAATGAAAGCAAAAACCAACTAAACAAATAAAGCTTGACCAAGAGACAATCTCAACTAGAAACATGTTTCAACATATTTAAAGTTTGCACATTTTTTTTAATTGAAAAACCAAACTTTTATTGAGATAAGAATGAAAGAAAATATAATAAAGAGAGAGAGCATACAAAAACAAACCTGAAAGAAAGAGGAAGCCGAACTAAAAAAAGAGCTTCCAATCAAGGAAAGAACCGTCTAGATCACCCTATCTAAGGTGTTAATCCTATCATGGAGCATATGCCAAGTAAAAAACTTAACTTTCTTTGAAATTTCCACCCTTCATAAGGAGATAAAACAAAATCTACCAAAAAAGAAGGGGATGGGTTCAACTATTGAAGACTAAGAACGACACGTAAACCCTCAGAGGGATTCAAAGATCAAGAACGTACGTCCCTGCACTTAGGCACACTAGAGAAATTACCCAGATAGGAACTAAGCAACAAACTCACATGTATCCTATCTGATAGATGACGTCTAAAGTCTAAGAGAAACGAATGGTGATGCCCAATTGAGCCCGAACATTCGCTACACTACAATGTTTTATAAGAGATAAATAGAAAAGACGAGAACAACGCATAGAGGGGGTTATCCCAAACCATCCATCTTTCTAGGAAAAAAAAAAAAAAAAACTCCATCCCCAACAGAGTTTGAAAGAAGACTGGAAAAGAAAAGAAGGAGAAATACTTTTTTTGGAGGAAGAAACGATTTCATTAAATATGAAATATGACGTTCATAAAGAAACCATATAAAAATTACATACGGCTTTTTCAATTAGAAAGGAGGGAGGAGAAAGAGTAATCTTTGAAACTTAGATATCTTTTGATCCAAGATACAACCATAAGTACAATGCCATCAAAGAAACGATCAAAAGTGTCATGGAAAATCCTTTTGTTTCTCTCACACCAAATTCCCCAAAAAGGGCTCTTATGAACAAATCTCATAATAATTTGGCTTTGTTCTTGAAAGGGTGCCCCATCAAACAACTTTCAAGTAGCGTAAGAGGATTCATCGGTAAAGGGAAGCACCAATTGAAATCATTTCGAAGCCGGTCCCAAAAATGCCCAGAGAAGGTACAATTGGAGATGGCCATGTGCCTCTGAGTCTTGACAGCAAAGGGAAGACCAATTGGGAGATAGGCTTATGTGGGGAGGCCTAGATTGAATTCTCTCGTTGGAGTTTACAGCCCTGTGTGCGATCTCCCAAAGCAAGAATTTGATTTTTCTAGGAGAGGGGCCATTCCAGATGCATTGAAAGATGGATGGAATGTCAACCAAAGGCCTGAGCTCCAAACTGCGCACCAGAGAGCTTGTGAAAAAAGAGCCCGATGCCTCCAGTTTCCAAATAACCTTGTCATTTGAGAGGGAGAGATGATGTTGATCAAGAGCGAGCAAAAGGTTGCTTAAATCAGCCACCTCTTCATCCTTAAGATTCCTCCTAAAGCCAAAGCTCCAATAACAATACGTGGCATCCCACATCCCATGCATATAGACTTCTGTCTTGTTTGATAGATTGAACAACCGAGGAAAAAGAACAATGAGCGGGGTATCAAGGATCCAATGGTCTTTCCAAAAGTTCTTATGCATCCCATTCCCACTTCTATAGAAGATGTTGTTAATTATCAAGTGACTGTGTTGCACAATCGTTTTCCATAGGCCTCTTGAATTTCTCAAGGTTCTGTTGCTAATGAAATCAGTAGGGTGTGAACGCCCATATTTAGCCACAATAACCCGTCTCCATAAAGCATTGCTTTCGTTCGAAAACCTCCAAATCCACTTTGCTAATAGGGCAACGTTTTTGTTCTTGATTCCATGAGCCCCCAGGCCACCATCTTCCACATGATTTGTGAGCTTCGACCATTTAACCAGACTAGGGCCCTTTGTCTCGTTCTTCCCTTTCCAAAGAAATTTACAAATCAATTTTTCGAGGTTGGAAACAATCTTACAAGGCATTTGAAACAAAGACATATAATATGTAGGCAGATTAGCAAGAGTGGCTTGGATTAATGTCAGGTGACCTCCTTTAGATATGTGCGAGTGTTTCCAAGAGCTTATCGTTTTCTCAATTTTTCAATCATGGGTAGCCAGAAACTTATTGTTTTTGGTTTCCCGTGGAGGGAGAGGCCCAAGTAAGGAGTCGACCAAGATGACTTCTTGAAACCATATCTATCCGCAAAGGCTTGTATAGTACCATCATCAATATTAATGCCCAAGATCTCTGATTTGTGAATATTGATATTAAGGCCAGAAATGAATTAAAAAAAAAGGACCATACAAATCAAATTATCCATAGTCACCAAATTGCATTTAGATAGCAGAAGAGTGTCATTAGCAATAATGAATTTGGATGGGATCAGTGCCCACATAGAAGCCCTTTATGTAATCTTTCTCCCAGCCCTAATCAGCAACCGACTAAGGCAATCCATAATATTGATGAAAAGAAAGGGAGAGAGGGGATCCCCTTGCCTAAGACCCCCTTGTTGTAATGATTTTTCCCTAGGCTTCCATTAATAATGATGGAAAATTTATTTGATGATACACATCCTTTGATTCATTTTGTTAATTAGTTAAGAAGGAGAAACACTCAATAATGTCTTTCCAAGGGTTCCTAGAAATAATGAAACAAAATCGAAGGGGGTGGAGTTGGACCATACTTCTTCACAATAATGAACCAAAATCGTGAAGATAACACCCTAGCCATGTATTCAACAAAGACTTGTGGCAAGCTCTCTGATTATCCCGAACATATTTCTTTATAGAGACAGTAAGTTTAAGAGTCAGAATCAAATCATAAAATACTTAGAAGTGGTCACCTACGAAAGAATGAAAGACATTTCAATCCGTTTAGAAAGCGGTCGAATTGGTTAGGAATCAGAAACGAGCTAAGAGCATGAATTCATACATGGATTTTGGATGTCAACCGCCGTGACGCCGTCGGAGGCGGTCCCTGACAAAATCGGAGCGAGCTTTGGTGCGAGCCTGCTGAGGGGCAACGTTGAGGAAAGAGAGGTAAGCTCCGGCGGCGAAGAAGGAGACGCCGGCGACGAAGAAGCAGGCGCTGGTTGCCAGGTTCCCGCGGGGGAGAGGGTTCAGCCACACTCCCATTTCCCACAGCTCCCTTTCTTTCTTATACGGTATGCCTAACCTAACGTCCGTAAATACAATCCTAATGAACTCGTAATACAATCCTTGCTTTCTTTGTGTTTGGTTAAAGGCCCATTGGGCGGCCTTATTATTAAGGTTAATTATCCTATGGATAGAATATGTTAGGAATATGTGCCGGTTGGGCAGATATGCAAACACACAATTTTAATGAAAATGATAATTGGAGAAGAATGATGATGTGGCTAGTTCAAGACTTCGCCAGAGCGAAGCTTCTACTTCTGATTAAGCGAAATGTGTGTGTGATCCCCAAAGGTTGTGCAAGTATACACAGTTTTTATTGTAGCAAGTTTTAAAGTAAGTAAAAGTCATCTCCACAGGGAATAGTTATTAGTGTCATGCTTAAGCGAAATCAAGAGTCAGGGTAACGGGGGAAATTGTTGTGGCGAAATTAATCTAAGCTAAGTGAATGTAAGGTAAATCAAACTGATGAAATACATCGGAAGGGAATAAGACATTTTCGGAGAGTTTCGCTTAGGCAAAACTATTTACAGCTAAGAAGCAACAATTGATAACTTTCTCTTTTACTCTCCCGAGTCTTAGATTCTGGCTCTCTTGAGCTCTTGGTTTGGTTCTCTCGAACTCAAACACTGCTAAAGCGAAGCAACACAGCATTAGGCTAACCTTATCTCTAAGTGTTCAATTTGGATGCAAGTAAACTCATCTCTAAGCAAACTTAACGAACCTAATGTTATACATGCAAGATCGCTCTATTTCTATTATCTCGAAGCGAAATAAAGACAATACACACAGCGGATCAAATGGAATGTATTTCGTATTAACACAACATGCCTAATAGTTTATCATCTCGCTAAAGCTTCGCTTAGGCGAACTCCTCCTACTTATCTAATTCCTTCCAATGATAGATTTAGCTGCGCTTGTCGATAAATAAAAGTAAAATAAAGTAGAAGCAACAGTTTATCTTCATTAAAAACAACAAATAACAAGGTTCGTTAAAACTACACTAAGACAGAAGCAGATGAAAGCAATAAAAGAGAATGCGGGAAAACAACGAAACAACAACTAAGCTAAGCTAAGAACTAAGGAAATGGTGATCGGAAATTGCTCGACGGAACTCTAAGAAAGGGTGATCGACCCCAAAATGGGTGACCGACCCAAAAATGGGTGATATTTGCTCTGAAGGATGGACGCCTATTTATACTCCAGCTCCAAGCGACAAACCCTGTTTCACGATCCTGACAATGTCAGACTGCTCTTCGATTTCTTTTAAGACGAAAGACTGCTTTATCTGACATTTCTGCTCCATGATCCACATTGTCGGTTGTCAGAGCATCTTGGCTTCGCTATGTTCACGAGCGAATTCTTTCGCAGGATACCTTCGTTGTGGCATATGTTTGACAATACTACAAGCTCTGCTGTCGTGTTGAATCTCTTCAAGGCATGCTTGGCTGGGTTGAGGTTCGTTTTGGCGAACTTCTTCTTGTGTGAATTTCGCTTCGCTCCATCATGAATGTTGCAGACAAACTAGAAAATATCAATTCATTTTAAAACATATAACTTCGCACACATTCAAGCACATTTTGCTGCAGCGAACCCATAAAATGCATCCTAGTCAGAAAACTAAAGGATGTTTCACTTAAGCGACATTTAGGTATGATGGGGCGAAATTCAGTATTAATTTAATTAAATATTAGAAAATTCTTATAAAAATATATTCTTTTAAGCTACTTTAACTCTAAATTCTTGAGAGTTATGAGTGCCTCCATCATCTTCGTGAATGAACTCATATCCTTTCATTCATGGTTTCTCATCACATTTGTTGTTGCTCAAATCATTATAAAACACCACCTTATTAGAGAGAATATGTTGTTTATCATTCGCTACATAGGAAATTTGTGGGGCTTGCCGACTGAGAAATATGATCTCACCAAAGAAATTAAAGGGGAAGAGGCGATTTGGTATAAAGCGAAATCTTATACTAGAACGACACATTGATCAACGTCAACCTATTTAATACTCATTTATTCAAAAACCTTTTTTTATATGGCATCGATGAAGATTTATATGTGATGAAGAGTGTAGTGAATTCGTATTAAAACGGTGGGTTAACCGAGGAATGTGATATGATCCAGGATCGAGATTATATAAAAAGGTAAAAGAATACAAGATAGACCAAGATTTGATAGGTTTTGGAACCTCCATTCTCAAGAGACTACTCTCTATGAGCCCTAAAAGATAATTACTTAATAATTACTCAATAATTGGATGTCTAAACCCTACCCTAACCCTCTCTATTTATAATTAAATACCTTAACTTACTCCTCAAGTAATTGCAACTTACTCCCCAAGTATATTATTCCTATTTCTATTAAGACCCAACCCTATCACTACTAGCCCCTAAAAAATACACCTAGTCCTCAAGGTGTTGGTAACACAAATAACTAAAATAAAATTCTGAGTTTTTTTTTTGTGCCGGCGGCGGTGGCGATGGTGCAACAGTAACAGTGGTGGTGGTGCGGTAGAGGTGGCAGAGGTAGTGGTGGCGGAGGCGATGGTAGTGGCGACTGTGTCAAAGGTGGTGGCGGCTGAGGTGATGGCGGTGTCAAAACCTTAGTTGTCACTGTTTCTTCCACAACCTCCCTTCTTCCTCGAATCCTAGCTTCCATTTCTGAGTATCATTGTTCCCTTACCTTGGACTGCTCCTCCCTTTCTAATCTTCTTCATTCCCGCTCCTTTGCACTCTCCTCCCTTATCTCTCTAAAAACAACTTTTTTATGTCATTGTAAAAACTTTGCCACATTTCTTGAAATAAACGAACATCTTCTTGATTCATCTCGACAACTAAGAATCGAAATGACTCTGATACCAATTGATATGATCCAGGATCTAGATTATATAAAAAAGTAAAAGAATACAAGATAACCAAGATTTGATAGGTCTTGGAACCTCCCCTTTCAAGAGACTACTCTCTATGAGCCCTACAAGATAATCACTCAATAATTACTCAATAATTGTATGCCTAAACCCTACCATAACCCTCTCTACTTATAATAAAATACCTTAACTTACTCTCCAAGTAATTGCTAATAGATTGGAAGCTAGTATGGAAGCAGTTGTTGTCTTTTGTATTCTGGCTCTAAGGGAGATCCTCTCTAGAGAATTATCAATAATATTGTGGTAGATTCTATCATTTTGGTATCAAAACCGTTTGTCGATTCGAAAATGGTCTCGACAAGGATGGAAACAAGGATTCAAGAATGCGAGGAAAAATCAACCTACTTGTTGAACAAGCAACAAGAATTGGAAGCGAGATTGGAAGCTAGTATGGAAGCAGTTGTTGTCTTTTGTACTCTAACTCTAAGGGAGATCCTCTTTAAAGAATTATCAATAATTTTGTGGTAGATTCTATCAGAATGTCTTAGAAGAATGTTGTTTCTTGGAATACCATTATAGTTGGGTACATGAAAATGTGTTGATTTAAAGAGTGCTGAGAAGGTGTTCGATGAAATGCCGGAGAAGAATGTTGCATTTTTCACAACAATGATTGATGGGTATGCGTAAGCGGCCGACATGGTTTTTGACAGGAATTTATTTCAACAGGCACCTGAAAGAAAAATGGTCGCATGGCGGGCTTTGATATCTGGATATACACACAAAATTGCCAGCTAAATGAGGCAGTCGAGATCTTTTTTCAAATGGGTTTTAGGAATGTGAAACCTGATAAGTTTGTATTGGCAAGCTTAATGTCAACTTGCTCTCAATTGGGTAATTTGGATTTGCAAAAGTGGGTTGATTCATATGCTACAAAGTGTTTAGCTGATCTTCCTAACTAGGAAACAAGAACACTTTAATTTTGACAATGGAATGAAAGAGGGGTAAAAAAAGAAATACCCTGTTTCAGTTGAATTTAGTCTATAGCATTGCTATATTTATCTGCAATTTATTGTGCACCAGAGTTGATTTGATTTGGGTTAACATCTTCATTCATTACAATATTAATATCATTGTTATATTGGAATTCAGTTGTGGTAGAGGTTAACTGAACTCAACTTATCATTGGTTTTTAGTAGTTAATATTATTCATTTTTGCTGAAAGGTTTTGGTTGGTTCGGTCATATGTGGTGAAGCATTTACCATGAAATATTGTCGTTATTTTTTGTGTACTTTTGAAAAAGATGGCAAGAAGTTATGTAAGTTTCAAAATTTATTGATAATCGTGCAACTTACGAGAAAATTGTTTATCGAAAATCATCTTTGTGACTATTCATTTCTTGTTTAAGAAATTATTTACTTTAAAATTTTAACTATTTAAAAACCAAACCCTTGTAATGAATTGTTTATTTTTCTTTCTAAAACAAATTTAGATGTGAGGAAAGCCCAGATAAAAATGTGCTAAAGAGATCATCATTTTCTGCAGTTTGTGTTTTTTGGTTTCTGCAAAGCATGTCGCATTGACGTACTGTTAGTTGAAGAATGTGATAGACCCATATTAAGTTAGATTAGTTAAATAGAGTTTGTTACTTGATAAGTCTATAAATACCAAGTGGTAAAGTGAGTTGAGATAGGGAATTATAATAGTGTAAAGGTAACCGCCCTAATTGAATCATGTTAAGATAGGTTTCTATCAAAATCCAAATACGAGCTCTCTAAATTTTCAGTGGTCATATTGAAATGTGATTCAATTTATTGATTTGGGAAATATGTGCATCCTAACTTTGGCATGTTTTGTTCCACAAATATTATTTGCTTACAGAATTGAAATTGAAGTCAATCATTGGAAACTGAATTGTGTTCAAAGTAAGACATGGCTACAACAGTATGAAAAGCTGCTCCAATTGGAAGGGCCTCCTCATCAAGGACAAAGTGCGGCGAGTGCAATGGATGGTTTGATCCCAGAGTCTCGTTCCTCGTCCCGATCCCGTATATGGTAGCTGCCATCCTCTGTGAGAAGAAGCCAAAGTCTTCAGCACCCATGGTCCATGGAAGAAGTTGCACATTTGATTCTCCAAGTAAGCTATTTCCTACTCTATTTGCGTGTTCAAATAGTGCTACATCGTTAACCATTACTGGTGTATCCTCCATAAAATCCACTGAAGCATAACAATGATGCACTACTGCTTGTGTGATTATGATCTGTTGAGGAGGGATTAAGATTTGTCCAGCTTCAATGTAAAATGGAATTTTATTAAGTTGATGATCAACTGTAATGCATGTTATACTTATACCTCTCTGATCCTTTCCTTCAGGTATGAGAGACCCTTGGGAGACAAGCTCCTAAAGGTTCCTCCGACTTTCACGATTTCCGGAACTACATTTTCTGCTTGCCCTCCCTCAACAAATGCAATTGTCACCACCTACATTGCTGATCGTTAGTTACTGGATCGTGTTGGACACGAATATTTCCACACATGTGTTCAACACGAAAAACAAATTCATGTCCCCTTTTGTTTTTTAAAAATGATACCTTTTAAGTGGTTGATAATATGATTGATTGCATCAGATGGAAAAAAATGGAAAACGTAGAGAAAGATAGGAAATAGAATGTAGAGGAGGGAAATGAGGATAAAAGTACTAAAATATTTTGGTATCGTTAAGGGTTAGACTTTCTTATAAGTTTTGTTTTGTGGAGTTTTAGTATGGAGAATTGGTTTGGACTTAAATGAACTCATACTCAAAGGTTTAATTCAAATGCTAATTAAATTTTGATTTTGATTCATTTTTATTGTTAGTTGAAATAGAAACAAATAAATTATTTTGGATTTGATCTTTTAATATAATATAATGATAAATAAATAAATAATGTGTCCACGATGTATTCATATCCTATATTTAAAAAAAAGTGTATGTTGTCCTATCCGTGTCCGTGCATTCTTAGACTAGATCCATGTATACAAGTTGTCTGGCTATGCATTACCTCCAGTTTAATGAGCGAACTGACCATTTTTTACCTGTTATTAGGAGGACTAAGTGTTGAGTGGTTAAATAATTTTATATCATGTGCTTATATTCTGTGCTGATGATCTTAACAAATGGAGAAGATTAGTGACTTGATTGAGAGGACTCGAAACTTACTCCAGCCTCGAGAGGATCCGTCTCACGAGATATGATTTGTTGGAGAGCTTGAATTATGAAAGTTGTTGCTAGAACTGGGTCCTTGGTCTTATGTGGGGCAGCTACATGTCCACTCTTTCCTTGAATCAAGGCAGAAAAGTGTCCTGCTTTAGCACATACTGGACCCGCTCGAGAGGCTATGACGCCAGTCGGTAAAGAGGGCAGGACGTGCAATGCAAAGATTCCATCTATATCATCAACCGCATCTTCTTGTAGCATTTTATAAGCTCCATTACACTCTTCTCCAGGCTGAAACACCAGCTATAGTTCCCTTCAACATATACAAACAATCCTAGTCAGTCCATTTCTTAGTTAATCAAACAAACAGGATTTTAGCTATAAAAAACCCACGAGTGAGGTTAATTGTAAGTTTATTGCCGTCTCTCGAGTTTGGATCTTGAATGACCAGAGTATTTATGTAGTGGAGGTAAACTCCCTTCCTGGTTATCAAAAAAAGTTATAAGCCTACAAATTTTTACCTTCAGTTTGTCTCTTTTACTCTGTAGCAACCTTGCTGCTCCTAGTAACATAGCAACATGTGAATCATGACCACATGCATTCATTTTACCTTCTACCTTGCTTTTGAATTCCCATTCTACCAGTTCCTTCAAAATTATATGAAGAGATTAAACTTTATATTAAGCTTGGAGAATCTGAAACTATTCATCAATTGTAATCAACATTGGTCTGTTGAGAAGTTCCCATGGAAAGAATTGGATCTTGTTAGGGTACTTTCCTTTCCATATGGGCACATAAATGTTGTGAATGGCAGGAATGAATTGAAAAGGTACCGGATGGTTCCAAATTCCAGGTAAGTTCATTGGATTACATTGATAAAGAGGGATAGTACCTGAAGAGGAAGGGCATCCATGTTTGCTCTGAGGGCAAAAATAGGTGCAGAAGAAGAAACATGAGGCCCTTGAATGGAAGCCACCACTCCAGTGTTGGCAATAGGCCATTGGTAAGTGATTCCAAGGGAGTCGAGCTCAGACCTCACCAGTTGACTGGTTCTGTACTCTTCAAATCCCAGCTCTGGATGTTCATGGATTCTTCTTCTCACTCATTTTATCCACTCCATGAACTCCCCTTCCTTGGCCAATCCCAGTAGCTTCCGGGTCAGCGAATCGAGCTCCAACCCCGCCGACACCCGCCACAAGGCCACTCCAAACACCACCAGCATGCAACAAAACAACTTGCACTCCATGCCCCCGCCGCCTGCTATCTAAACACCAATGTTGGCTGATATGCATATTTTGGTTATTGAGTGGCTATGGTTATAGCTTATATCATGAGGCAGAGTAGTTGGACAAACCAAATTGGCCTTTGGGAACTCTCATACTATTGACTATTGAGTATCTCAACTTTTTTTTAACATCATTGTAAATGGGGAAGAATTTAGGTGCACATGGGGTAACGTTTTTTCCACATCTTTTAAGCAATATTTTCAAGTTGTTTATGAGCTTTTGATTATAATTTTTTTTTCTCCTTCAAGTTTTCTTCTTAATCCTCTCATCATCTTGGAATTAAGGATTGGAGGGGAGTGAAGGAGAAGTACCTTTATTTATCCATTTATATTTTTTAAAAAGAAATGCACAACCACTCACAAATTGTGTGGAAGGATGGATTCAAAAAGAAAAAACATATAGCTCACGCCCCGTTTGATAATCATTTAGGCCCCGCTTGATAACAATTTCGTTTTTGTATTTTTTGTTCGTAGTTTTTCATTTTTTGTTTATGGTTTTTTGTTTTTGATTTTTGAAATTTAAGTTTACTTTTACTCAAATTTCCTACATTATGTTCCATCTTTCCTACTATCTATCCATCTTTATTAAAGAAAGTATGTAAATGCTAACCAAATTTCAAAAACAAAAACAAACTTTTGAAAGATATATATTTTTTTGTTTCCAAAATTTGGTTTGGTTTTTAAGAAAATAGGTAGGATGCAGATATCCAAGTAAGAAAAAGTATATGGTAAGGGAGTTGTAGACTTAAATTTCAAAAACAAAAATTAAAAACAAAATGGTTATCAACGATGTTTATAGTTCGACCAACATGATGTTATTTTGTCAATAAGAGTAGTAGCTATACGGTATCAGTATATATTCAATAGCCGAAAGTGTTATGTAAACGAAAATCAACAATCCAAAATGAAGATAAAGAAAACATAGAAGAAGAAGAAGAAAAACACACAGAATTTATGTGGTTCACTAACGTTGTGTTAACTAGTCCACGGACAGAGAGGGGGCACGATTTTATAAAGGGGAGTGAGAAAATAAAAAATGGATATCATGGGGCGGCTAGAGTTTAATTTGAGTTTTATAGGCATTCTTATTAAACTCTATTACTGATAATCGGTCCAAAATACATAAAAGCCCATTAAATAACAAATACAGATTTCGTAGAGGTTTCGGTGGCATTTCTTTCGAATCCCCACTCGCTAATCGGGCAGCGAGACACTCGCTCGGTGACTGGCCAGCGAGACCCCAACTAACTAATCATATGGCATTCAGTCGTTCAAGGCATATCTCAACAAAAAGAATATGAGTTAGAGTCCCCCACCCTTAATTGATATAGCTGATTGAAGGTTTGGAGTTTGAGTTATACTTTCTTCGAGGTTCGTTTGAAACCCACATGTGATATTAATTTGTAGGCATCTTTTAATTGTATTTCCATTTTTTGATGTATATCTCAATGATGCATAATAAGATCAAGACAGTGGTGACCTGAGTATTAGAGGAGGGAAGCTCCGATTCCCATTTATTAAAAAAAAGGAAAAAGGTAAATGAATATAATCCATCTTAAAAAACAAAGAAACGATCAGATGTGTTACAAAATTTATAGTGTGGTCACATCTTGATTTTTTCCCCCTTTTTTTTTGTTTTTTTCCCCTTCTTTTACAGTGGTCACAACTTGAAATTGAAGCTTATATTTTTAGATAAATTCAAATTTGCAATGAGTTTCTTTGGACTTTCTTACTTTACTTTAATGTAGATAAGGGTGAAAACGTGAAAACTCGCGGAAAATTCAATGATTCCCCTATTAATCTAACATCTATCTATCATCCTTAAAATGTGGCTTAGAGGATAAATCATTTTTGGATAATTTTACCCCTGAGTCACACTTTAAATTACACTCACCCCTAGAAACACTCACTTCATCCATTTTTTTTTTTAAAAAATCTTTTAATATTCATTTAATACATTTAACACTCATTATGTTATAATGTAATAGGTTTTAAATATTAATTAAAACCTATTACACCATTAATACTAGAATTTGAAAAAAATAAAATTATAACTCTCATTTCTATAACTTAATATTTAATTCATTTTCATAACTTAAAAATTTAATTTAATTTTTTCATTAATTGTGCTAAATGTTGAATTTAAAAGATTGGTAACTTCCATCTCCCATAACTTTTTATCTCTTTACTTTTATCATTTAATGAGAATATCTTTAATTTAACATCTAACATCTAATCATTTTTTATGATTTTATCCCTAAGCCACACTTTAAATTACACCCACCCCCAAGAAACACTCACTTCATCCATAAGTTTATAAAAAAAAAAAATCTTTTAATGTTCCTTTAATACATTTAACATTATAATGTTTTATGTTTTAAATATTAATTAAAACCTATTACACCATTAATACTAAAATTTGAAAAAAAAATAATTTTAACTCTCATTTCTATAACTTAATATTTAATTCCTTTTCATAACTTAAAAATTAAATTAAATTTTTATGAATTTAAAAGATTGGTAACTTTCATTTCCCATAACTTTTTATCTCTTTACTTTTATCATTTAATGAGAATATATTTAATGATATTTAGTGGTTAAAATTGATAGGATTTGTAACTTTCTTTTTCTACAACTATATATATTGAACTTTTTCCAACAATTTTTTTAAAAACAACTTGAGCTTTTTCCCATTCCTTATCCTTATATTCCTTATTTCTTGATATTCATAGGATTTGTTTCGATCATGGTCATTTGTAATTTGAAAGATTTTTTTTTTCATTTTTACTATCTTCAACAATTTCAAAGTTGAGTTTTGTGATTCCCCACCATTACTTCCATGTTTTTATTGTTTATGTGTGGTTGACTATATAAGATTCTTGCTTTTGTAAACTTTAACCATTAGGTTCTTCTTCTCTCTCTTTTTAATTTAGAAGAAATATGATGTTTATTTTGTAATTCTCAAATTATTCAATAGATTTTGTAATGTGTTTTGTTGATTTATTTTTATTCTAATTTGAGATTTGTTTTTGTATTTGTTGATCATTGTTAGTGTTTTGAAGATGGAAGTGAGGAAGAAGGTGACAACCATAGATTATAATTGGTTAACAAAAGAAAAGAGTATCTGAAACTATGGATAGAATGTTGTATCTTAATGGATTTTTTTTATTTTGTTTTTTTTAAGCTTGGAAAAGATGAAATCCAAGTTATTCATTTCTCTTTCCTTTTAATAATGTGTGATAATTATATATATATATATATATATATATATATATATATAAAATAAAGACTTGAAAGATTAAAAAAATGTAAACAATATTGTTTAAAAAAATTGTAAGCAATATATATTACTAACATTATTATAAGAAAAAAGACTAAAACATTCAAACAATTTACACATTTCTTCGTACATTATATTTCATTTTTTTCTTCCTTTCTTGAGTATGTTGTGTGTTTTCAATCTCTACCATTATTTTGTAAAGTATTAAAAAAATTGTTTTCGTAAAAAAGAAAAAGAAAAAAGAAGAAATAAATGAATGTCATTATTTATTTAACCAAAAAAATTGTTAAATAAAATGTATTTAAGAGTATGATAATGTTCAGTAAAAAAAATGAGAATGATAATGATAACAAGATTCTAAGCATTATTTAAAAGGACAAAAAAATATAAAACAATTATTTCTCTCATGTTTTTGGTAAAGAAAAAATTTCAATACTTCGTGATTTTTTTTTATTATATCTTAACAAAATAAAAATAGAAATAAAAATAATCTTTATTTACAAAATATAAATTTTCGTATAATTATAAAATTATTTTTAAATGTTAGAAAAATTTGTATTCAAGTGATATAATGTATCATATAATAACAAGTTGGTTACAAGTTCGAGTGTCAAATATTGTTGAATTAAAAAATATATGTTAAATTTTTTTTATGTGGTCTAAAGTTTAAAATAAACTATTAAAACATTGATAACATAAGAACATACTTTAGGCGGTTAAGACATCTATTCATTTTTATGTGATTTCAAGTTTCTATTATCCTCTCATACATTAATTATTTTTAAAAATAGAATAAGATTGTTTTAATTATAATACTTTTTTAGCTCCCATATAATTTTGTTCGTAAAAAAAAACGCTAAGCAAGAAGCACGTGCTTTATCCAAATTAGAAATTAAAACTAGATTCAAATAAATAGATTGAAATGCAAAATGAAAAAATTATGTTGAAAATTATGAAAAAATGATTAAAGATAGACGTTCAAAAAATTATAAAAAAAGAGACAAAATTTAGTAATTTGAAGGGTAAAAAATAAAAATATAAACACATGCAGGTTGAAGTTTTCTAGTTCTCTTAAATGGTTGAATTGCAAAAGTGGATATCCAAAAGTTTACTTTTTAATAATTTAGATAACCAAAATGTATGGATATTTAAAATGACAAATGTGTGACATCCTTAAATAAACATGTTTTATAAAAGTATTTTTGTTGATACTGAAAAATATTTAGATAATTATGTTTATTTTATAAAGTTCGTACTTAGAAATGTTTTATATATTCTTATGATTACACATTAATTTATACAACTAAAACTTATATAATATATTTAAATATTATATTTTAAAATAAATTTAATTTATAAAAATAAGTAAATAAGTTTCTTAGTTGAAACTCACTAAATATAAAAATGTAGGCAACTATTTAAAAAGAGTATTACATTTTAAATTTCTGTGGAAAATGATCATAATATTATTCAATTTAATAAAAGTTTGTGAGAAATATTTACATCATGCCCAGGCATTATGTATACAATAATGTCCACCTATGCGCCTAATATGAGCCACAATCTATTTTTGTTTATTTTATTTCTTTTATCTTTTGAATTTAAAATCAAATAAATTGTGGTACATATCAAGCCACACGGGTGGACATCAAATTATACATCATGTCCAGGCATGATGTAAATATTCCTCAAAATTTATTTTATAGTAGAAAGTAAAATATAAATATAGCTAACTTTGTAAGATCGATTTTTAATACATGCATAATTTGACTTGACTAAAAACTAACAAATTATTTTATTTGAAGTTACAAGTTAGTACAAAAGATGAAAAGAAATATAAAAAATGATGAAAATAAAATTCTAAATGACAATTACGACATCCTAAAATTAACTCGTGTCGTAATATTTTTTACTATTACAAAACAAATAAAATAATCTATTTGATAAAAATTTCGAAATCTATAAAGTAAACGACCTTTAAAAGATGAGGTTTAAATGTTCTTAAAGATTGGTCGTGGAGTCAAATCATGAATTTGATATTTTATTTATTGATTAATTTAAATTCCCATGAATTTCTTTAAGAATGGTTGGTTGAGAAGTTAGTTTGAATAGTTAGAAATTAAGAATTGTAATAAAAAAATTTGTTTAGATGTGGTTTTTATATAGATGAATTAAAGATAATAGCTTTTTGGGAGGTAGATTTTAAATGAATAATTATTTTTGAGTAGTTAAAAAAAGGAGGATTAAAAATGAGTGGTTAAATATGAATTATTTTGAAAAGTTAGAAATGAATGATTAAAAATGAATAGTTACTATTGATGAGTTATTTTGAATAGTTATAAATGAATGATTAGAAATGAATGATTAAAAACTAAAAATTATTTTGAATAGTAAAAATGAAGAATTATTTTGAGTAGCTACAAACTATATAGATATAACAAACAAACACTCCTTTAGACTTTTTCCCTTATGGGAAAACTCATATTAATTATTTTAATGGCATTTGATGTTATTAAATGCTTGATTTGGACATTCAATTGTTAATTTGAAGAGGGATCTTTCATCTATTTTGTTCCTTAACAATGTTTTTCAATAATTTGCAGTTAAATTTTAAGAGAATTTACATCAGCATCACATTCTACCGTATTATATTTGTAGCATAATTTTTAAAATAATTTATCTATAGCATATTTATTTCTATCACTCACCGTCATGTGTACACCGTCCTTGGTGGGAGATGATCTGGGCATGGTGGTTCGCCCTAAGGCTGTGTTGGGCGTCCAGGAGAATTTACAAGCGGCCGGATCGCGTCAAGTTTTGGTTCAATGGGAAGGCTCACACTGCAGGATGCGACTTGGGAATCCGCGGTGATTTGGAATTGCAATTTCGGACTTTCACCTTGAGGACAAGGTGGCTCTGTGGGGGAAGTATTGATCACGATCCCGCAACATTAAAAGTATATTCGAGGCGGAGCAAGAAGTGAAGAATGAGTTATTTACTATTTTAATATATTTTATTATGCGAATTTAGGTTGTAATGGGCCTATGGGCCTAAATAGAGTTATTTACAAAGTTAGGTTAAATCCTAGGAATGCTATAAATAGGCGGACTAGGTTACTCTTTTGGTTATCGAATTATCATCATTGTATTGCGGCTCTTTGAGAGATTCTCTCGAGAGGTTTATCTTATTTTAATAGAAAAGTGTGGTAGATTCTATCATAATCCAACCAATGTATGCCCCACCATTTATTATAAACGGTGATTACCTAAGCCTGCATGCCCGTTTATCTAAACCTACGTGCCCGTTTATCTAAATCTTACATTGTAAGGGACCGACCCGAATGGGGCACTAAATGGGCCCTTACCCCAATGCATGCATTCAAAGTAAAGGACATTAAACAGACATGATTTCAGATTCCAATTAAAACAAAACATTCAAAATAACCCCTTTAAAAACTAGACAATTTCCACAGACTCTGTCCCTGTTTCCAAGCACTGCTCCAAGATAAATACATTTCCAAAGTATACTCCGATCAGAGATTTCTTAAAATCATTCAAACATGTCTAAATACAATAATGCTGGAATCCACAAAATATTCAGAAAAACATCCTAGGGCTCCATGCCTGGCTACATGCATTCAGGGGAAAATAAAACATAAATAGTCATAACACAAAATCAGAGTTTGATGACTGAGCCCCATGATCACAAATTTCTCCTCCTTCACCCATCCTGTCTCGCAACTTGGTTACCCGTGGAAAACCACACGAAGGGGTGAGTAACGAATTACTCAAGAAGAATCCCCAACCGGGGGTACAATACGATATACATGGTCATCTCGATGAGCGTATGCAAGCTATGAATATAAACACAGAATAGAGCACATAGCTTAGCCCACACTTGGGCCTCGGATGCCAATTTAAGGTCTTAGTCCGGAATAATACACATCACATAGTCCAATACATAAGTCGCCCTATACGAGAAACAAGTCCCGCCTCGGCTTCATCGCCGACGAAAGCTACACCGCTCAAGATCCCGATGAGCTCTCGGCCGGCGCTGCCAGTAATGAGCGTAAGCATGTACCGCGTGCTCTACCGGACTATGGGGGTGCTGGGTCTAGAGGCAAGCCGCCCATGTCTAGTCACCACGCCTAACTAAATCTCCGGATCGGTGTCACCGACATAGGGGTGTGAGACTGGACACACGTAAACTATGTCACCTGAACCACCGCACTGGGGGCCAAGGAACGGTCGTGGTAGGCTTACACCAGAAGCCGCCCTTGCCTTAACAGTGGCAATCGGGGCTCTTGCCAAACATGCCGAGGACATGCCGGCCGCCGGGGGCGATGCAATGCCAAGTCATCATCCCGACCGTTGGGGCATTTAGCGATCTGCCACCCTCACCCCAGATTGCGGGGGCCTCACCCGTAGGGTTAGCTAATCCTTCACCGGTCTAGGGGCGAGCACTGCCTCGACGTCCCCGCCATGGATGCAAGGTACTTTATGCATCGGCCCGGATGATGCTATCTACTCCGCAACTCTAACTCCCTTCTAGCAAACGACAAACAATTCCATAAAATCCAATACGTGCTCATTAAGAATACAACGAGCCTAGCATGATACTACGAAGCAAGGAATGTATACGAGCATGCTAGAAAGGAACAACCTAGCATGGATTAACATGAGAATTAATCAGAACAACATGCTAATCGGGAATTCGAATTGAGTACCTAGCTATACATGTCAATAAACACAAACAAGCAATCAATCAAAGAATCACATATAATATCGCAGGGTCCACACAACTCCGGTAAGAAATCCTTACTTTGGTCGGGACGATTTGACACGAAAACCTAAGCGCGAACGAACCCGAACTAGCTATCGAGAACCTATCAATCACAACAAAAATCACACAATAGGCCTAAATATAATAAAATAAGCAAGGCTCAGCTCGGGAGCAACTCACGAGGTGCGATGAACGCACGAACGGGCCGATTGCGCGAATCGGCGGCTAACGGGCCGGCCGGGCGAGCTGGTCGCAGAAATGGGCGTCTTTGGCGCGGACGCGCGTCGCACGGATGCTTTGGCGCGGCGGGCGCGAGGGCGCCGCGCGCGCGAGCAACCACATTGGGGCAGCGCATGGCGTGACACGAGGCGGGCGAGGCGTGCGCGCGCGTCAGCGGCGCGAGGCTCGGCGCGGTGGGCCGCGCCGCGCTGCGCCGCGAGCTCTCTGCGCGAACAGGTGCACAGAGGATCAAGAAAACGAGCTCGATTCCGGCGATTGGAGAAGATTCGACGCGCGATTTGAAGTCGGACCACTTCCCCTACACTAGCGAAAGACAAAAACCACACAAATCTCCTCACTCCCTCCCGTACAGAACGAAATCGGAACCGGGGGAAAGAAATCGGATTTTTCGAAGGAAAGGAAGAAGAGGAAGAACTTACCAGCTGCTCGGAGGGAGAATGGGCTTCGAATTGGAGAGGAGGAGCTCGGAATTGGCTGGTCGGCGAGGGAGAAAATCGGTCGGAGAAGAAAATCGCGAAGGAAATGGGGAAGAAGAAGGAGAAGCTCGGGCGAGCTGGCCTTTTAAACCAAAACGCGCATCAAACAAGCATATGTATTAGATTGCGCGTTTAGATTAACAAACGCGCCCGGTGGCTCGGCTGGTAGCGCCATCCGCCTAGCACGCGACATGTCCTTGGCTCGAATCTCACTCTACGCGCTATTTAATTCCCTATTTAATTTTACCTTTTCCCAAGCCCAAATGTCTTCACCAAAATTCCCGATCCCATTCAAATTGACTCATAATTTTTCCGGCAATTTTCAATTACATAACCGGCCCTGTCGGCCCGACCCAAAATTACCAAAATGCCCCTAGGCCTCCCGGGAAGACCGGGATGAAATTTCCGGGCCGTTACAATATTCCCCCCTTATAAGACTTTCGTCCTCGAAAGTCACTTAAGATTGGAACAATGGATATCGCAATCTCATCTCATCCTCCCGCTCCCAAGTGGCTTCCTCTGAACTCTGACTCCTCCACTGAACCTTTACCAACCGGATTTCACGATTACGTAGTGTCTTTGTCTCAAAAGCAAGAATCCCCACTGGCTTCTCTTCGAAGCTCAAATCCTCATTCAGCTGCAAAGGCTCAAAATCAACAATGTGCGACGGGTGCGGCACGTACTGCCTCAACATCGAAACATGAAAAACACTGTGCACTGCCGAAAATGACGGAGGCAAGGCTAATCGATAAGCAACCTTGCCGATCCTCTCCAGAATCTCAAACGGACCAACAAAACGGGGACTCAGCTTTCCACGCTTGTCAAACCTCAAAACACCTTGCATCGGTGCGACCTTTAGGAAAACATGTTGACCAACCTCAAACTCCAAATCCCGACGCCGAACATCGGCATAACTCTTCTGTCTGCTCTGAGCTGTCAACATACGAGCTCTAATCTTCTGCACGGCACCATTGGTCAACTACAACTCGGGACCCAAAACTCGCCTATCACCAACCTCTTCCCGCAACACGGGAGAGATCGACAACGCTTACTATACAAAGCCTCGAATGGAGCCATCCGAATCGCCGATCGATAATCGTTGTTATATGCAAACTCCATCGAGATACAAATCGTCCCAACCGCCGAAATCCAACACACAAGCCCTCAACATATCTTCGAGAATCTGGTTCACCCTCTCAGTCTGTTCATCGGTCTGAGGGTGAAAAGTTATCTTTGAATCGCACTCGATGCCTAAACCTTTTGGAGCGCTCTCCGAAACGAGAAGTGAACCTCGAATCACGGTCGACACAATCCTCACAGGCACACCGTGATAACGAATGATCTGCTCCAAAACAATCTGCGCCCATCGCTCCACGGTATAAGTGTCTCTACCGAATGAAGTGTGCGCTCTTAGTCAATCGATCGACTATTACCCAAATTTGAGAGAACTTTCTGAGTCCTCGGCAACCTTGAAAATAAAGTCCATGGAGATCTCTTCCCATTTCCACCGAGGTACACTCACGTACGCAACAAACCTACTGGTCTCTGCTGGGTGCCTTCACTTGCGACAAGTGAGACATCGATTGACAAATTCCGCAACATCTCTTTTCATACCCATCCACCGTAATGTCTCGCTTAGATCTCGATACATCTTGGTACCCCCGGGGTGCCAATCAAACGAAGAACTGTGGGCCTCTGAGAGCAACTCTGCTTGCAATCCCGCAACATCCGGAACACACAACCGCCTCTGTCGTCACCCACCGTCCGTGAAATATACGAAATCAAAATCTCCATCAAGACTAACTCACTGTCACCCAATTTCTTAAGTGCGGGTCGCCACCGACTATCAATAATCCGCCGCCTAATCGATGATCGAATTAACAACCGAGCTACTCGCAAGAACCTCACCCAACAACATCGCAATCTCACCCGCTCGAACTCTCTCCGTAATCTGGGCTGGGAACTCAACAATACCGCGGAGTGCGACGTCTTCCTACTCAAAGCATCAGCTACAACATTGGCTTTACCCGGATGGTACAGAATCTCGCAGTCATAATCTTTCACCAACTCTAACCATCTCCTCTCGCCTCATATTCACTCCTTCGAGTAAACAGATACTTGAGGCTCGTGATCGGTAACCATCTCAATCCGCTCACCATACAGTAATGCCTCCAAATCTTCATTGCAAACACCACTCCTGCCAACTCCATATCATGAGTCGGATAGTTCTGCTCATATAGCTTCAGCTGGCGGGAGGCATAAGCAATGACCTTCCCGTGCTGCATCAACACACAACCTAACCCGAATTTGGAAGCATCAGAAATCACGAAATCACCTGTCCCTCGGGATCGCCAACACTAGTGCCGAGTCAAATCGCGCTTGAGCACAGCAAAGCTCTCATCACACTTATCGTTCCAACTAAACTCGACACCCTTCCTCGTCGACGAGTGAGGCGCGAGGCTATGGCGGAAAAAATCCTTAACAAACCGACGGTAGCAACTGCCAAACCCAGAAAGAACGGCTCCCACGAGCAGACAACCGAAGAACAGAGAGCTTCACATACACTCACTGTCTTGCTCCACTAAAGCGACAAGATCAAAGTCTCACGGGGTAGCAACAGGGGTCCACCACGAACTGAACCTCCAAATACCAACGGGGCAACTCTCAACTTTCCTGGAAACAGGAAAACAACCAACAGGGCTAGAACCATTCGCCCCACGAGCAAAACTGACTTCAAGCAATTTCAATCCACACCTTGGCCAACACCAAGCATCAACTTGTCACCATACCGGAACCAATCCGGACTCTACTCCTAACAAATTTAACTTGCTAGGCTACCAAGACTGCCAGCAATTCCCCCGAGGCTACAAACTACACGGCTTCAACTTGCCAACTGAAACTCACTATCAGGGCCTGATTGAGCTCTAGAGAGGTTCTTCACAACCTAGGGTTCTCCGACAACCTTCAACACCCACTGCCAACTAACGGACTAACCACCAACTGCCTGAACAAACAACAACTCCATTTTCCAGCATCATAACCATGCTGGCCAACTCCAACTCCTTGGAAACCAAGAGGACCCGAAACGCTACCGAATGCGTCATCCTCCTACTCAGACATCAACCACAACATAACTCCTACCCAAGGAAGGATCCGAACAACTCTCTCAGCCATGACGATCAACAAGAAGATCCGTCAACCAAGCTTAGGTCCAACTTAACAAATCTTACCTAAGCAACAACCTGATACCACGAGCATGGTATCCTTACCACCTCACTAAAGCCTTACAACATCCACCTGGAGTCCAACTTTTCCAAGAACTGAGCACCAGATCCCCAAAGCAAACCCTACATGGATCTGAAATTCTCGCCACAGAACGAACCACACAAAACACACTTGGGTGCACAACTCCCAACCTTCCTCTAGGGATCCAAGACTAACAAATGCCTTTCCCAAAAAGCAACACTAGCTTCTGGCCGAGATACAACCAATCAACGGAACACCCAAAGTTCCATCTCCACACGATGCTCGAAGCTGTGGCAACCTTGCTCTACCAAAGCATAACCATGCCAAACCAAACTTACTTTATACCAAGCCTCTACCAAGGGTGCTTACCCATAAGGCATCCAACTCCTCTCACAAGGCATCCTACTCACCTCATGGGCATCCAACTCATGGTCCCTCAACTGGACCCAAACTTGCTTCTACGATGCTCAACTCTCCGGAGATTTAGGCACTCGAAGGTAGTTGACCGCACTACCAACCACAAAGATCTCTTGGCCTTAACACTAGCGTGAGATGCACGCGCACTAACACTTACCAACCGCCAACCTGCTTGACTTACTCAACCTCCAGTAACACTGGGAAAAGGCTCCGGCTCCTCTCGAACATCCCTTCGCTTGAAGTCTTTCGATTACCACTGAACTAGCTCTTTTGCACGACCTACACAGGTGCAATTACCATAAACGGATCCAAGGCTAAAGGAGTATGCTAAACTCCGAACGACATAGAACCATCTGCTATGCCCATGCCAAACTCAGTCCTTAACCAGATTTAGTGCCAAAGCGGCACACCAACCAATGCACCTCAAGTGCCACTATTACCAAATCCACTTCTTACTACCAACGGGGCCAACAAGGTCACAACCTCAAGTGACACGAACTCTGGCTCGGCATACAAGGACTCAACTCCAACAACCATGCCTAAGGCATCTCATCAAGCTGAAGGCTCACAACCTACTCTTGCATCTCCACATGATGCTCAACAAACTCGCCGGCTCTCTCAACATGCAACTAGCCCTACTCTAGGATTCACCAAAATAAGAGTGTTCGTCTCTATCAAACAACCGAGAAACTACCAACGGATCCAAATCAAGGGAACATCGCTTGTCGCACCCTTAATCACAGTGTTCCGCCATCGGGTCGCAAAACAACAACACTTTACGTAAATGAAAGAAGATGCCTCATCAACCTCCTTGAAGGCTACCAACTTTGCAACCACTCTCTGGGCAACCAATTAATCTATCAAGGCTCAAGATCAACACTTGAGCTACCCAGGCTAGTCCACACGGGGACCTGCTCCACAAACATCCACATCAACACAACCACAGCTAACTCCTCTCTTGGAGTGGCATTCCAAGGCAAAGCACCTCCACCCTCTCACTAGGGGAAACCATCAATCGGGCCACAGCTTGGCCTATGGGAGTCCAATCTCTACCTCCTCTGGAACGATGTCCCAGGGCATCCGAACCTACCTGGATACCACAACAATCCACAACATACATCACATACTGCGGGAAGTTGGAATGATGGCGCTCTATACCCAAACCAATAACGAGTCAGAACCTGCTCGTCTCCGCTCCACAACACTACACAAGGCATACACTCGATGACAGGTATTGTAAATTCTTAACCCTTTTTCAACAACAAATAGTAAACTTAGGCGTACCTGATGACTGTCGGAGTGCTAGTGATCATGGGAAAATGACCTACAACAAAAGGTCAATCTACTGCATTTATGACTCGAGCTCGATACCAATCAGAAGAGACCGACCCGAATGGGGCACTAAATGGGCCCTTACCCCAATGCATGCATTCAAAGTAAAGGACATTAAACAGACATGATTTCGGATTCCAATTAAAAGAAAACATTCAAAATAACCCCTTTAAAAACTAGACAATTTCCCTGGGACCTGTCCCTGTTTCCAAGCACCTGTTCCAAGATAAATACATTTCCAAAGTATACTCCGATCAGAGATTTCTTAAAATCATTCAAACATGTCTAAATACAATAATGCTGGAATCCACAAAATATTCAGAAAAACATCCTAGGGCTCCATGCCCGGCTACATGCATTCAGGGGAAAATAAAACATAAAGAGTCATAACACAAAATCAGAGTTTGATGACTGAGCCCCATGATCACAGCTCCTCCTTCAGCCATCCTGTCTCGCAACTTGGTTACCTGTGGAAAAACCACAGTAAGGGTGAGTAAAGAATTACTCAGTAAGAATCCCCAACCGGGGTACAATACGATATACATGGTCATCTCGATGAGCGTATGCAAGCTATGAATATAAACACAGAATAGAGCACATAGCTTAGCCCACACTTGGGACTCGGATGCCAATTTAAGGTCTTAGTCCGGAATAATACACACCACACAGTCCAATACATAAGTCGCCCTATACGAGAAATAAGTCCCGGCCTCGGCTGCTTCATCGTCGGCGAAAGGTACACCGCTCAAGATCCCGATGAGCTCTCGGTCGACGTACAGTAATGAGCGTAAGCATGTACCGCGTGCTACTGCAGACTATGGGGGGTGCCGGGTCTAGAGGCAAGCTGCCCATGTCTAGTCACCAAGCCTAACTAAATCTCTGGATCGGTGTCACTGACATAGGGGTGTGAGACCTGGACACGTAAACTATGTCAGCCTGAACCACCGCACCTGGGGCCAAGGAACGATCGTGGTAGGCTTACACCAGGAAGCCGTCCTTGCCTTAACAGGTGGCAATCAAGGGCTCTTGCCAAACATGCCGAGGACATGCCACCGCCGGGGGCGAGGCAATGCCAAGTCATCATCCCGACCGCTTGGGGCATTTAACGATCGCCACCCTCACCCAAGATTGCAGGGCCTACCGGTAGGGTTAGCTAATCCCTCACGGGGTCCAGGGACGGAGCACTGTCTCGACGTCCCTGCCATGGATGCAAGGTACTTTATGCATCAGGCCCGGATGATGCTATCTACCTGCAACTCTAACCTGACCTAGAAAACAGCAAACAATTCCATAAAATCCAATACGTGCTCAATAAGAATACAACGAGCCTAGCATGATACTACGAAGCAAGGAATGTGATACGAGCATGCTAGAAAGGAACAACCTAGCATGGATTGACATGAGAATTAATCAGAACAACATGCTAATTGGGAATTCGAATTGAGTACCTAGCTATACATGTCAATAAACACAAACAAGCAATCAATCAAAGAATCACATATAATATCGCAGGTCCACACAACTCCAAAGTAAGAAATCCTTACTTTGGTCGGGGACGATTTGACACGAAAACCTAAGCGGCGAACGAACCCGAACTAGCTATCGAGAACCTATCGATCACAACAAAAATCACACAATAGGCCTAAATATAATAAAATAAGCAAGGCTCAGCTAGGGAGCAACTCACGAGGCGCGACGAACGCATTTAACAGGCAGATTGCACGAAACGGCAAAGAACGGGGCTGGCCGGGCGAGCCGGGCGCAGAAATGGGCGTGGCTTGGTGCGCGCAGACGATGGATCTTTGGGCGGCGGGGCGCGAGGCCGCGAGCGGCAGCACATACCGGGGCAGCGCGTGACATAGAGCTGAGCGAGGCGTGGGCGCCGTGTGCGGCGAGGCTCGGCGGCTGGGCTGCTTCTCGCACGCGAGCTCGGCGAACAGGGGCGAACAGAGGATCGGAGAAAACGAGCTCGATTTCGGGCGATTGGAGAAGATTCGACTCGCGATTTGAAGCTGGACCACTTCCCCTACACTAGCTGCCCAAAAACCACACGAATCTCCTCACTCCCACGGCCGGCAGAACGAAATCGGAACCAGGGGGAAAGAAATCAGATTTTTCGAAGGAAAGGAAGAAGAGGAAGAACTTACCAGCTGCTCGGAGGGAGAATGGGCTTCGAATTGGAGAGGAGGAGCTCGGAATTGGCTGGTCGGCGAGGGAAAAAATCGCGAAGGAACGCAGTCGGTCGGAGAAGAAAATCGCGAAGGAAATGGGGAAGAAGAAGGAGAAGCTCGGGCGAGCTGGCCTTTTAAACCAAAACGCGCATCAAACAGGCATATGTATTAGATTGCGCGTTTAGATTAACAAACGCGCCCGGTGGCTCAGCTGGCAGCGCCCTCCGCCTAGCACGCGACATGTCCTTGGCTTGAATCTCACTCGACGCGCTATTTAATTCCCTATTTAATTTTACCTTTTCCCAAGCCCAAATGTCTTCACCAAAATTCCCGATCCCATTCAAATTGACTCATAATTTTTCCGGCAATTTTCAATTACATAACCGGCCCTGTCGGCCCGACCCAAAATTACCAAAATGCCCCTGGGCCTCCCGGGAAGACCGGGATGAAATTTCCGGGCCGTTACATACATATATTACTTTTTGTTACAAAACTAGCCCCTCAAACACCGTTTATCATAATTCCTGTTATAATAACTTGCTCCTCAAACACCGTTTATAAATAACCCACCGTTTATCATAGCCTTCCGTCTATTATAATCAAACCGATGCTCCAAACACACCCTAAGTCATAAGAGTCTTTTTAGAACACTTTAGAATCTCATCTCCGAATACTTTCAACTTATTTTTATGACCCTTTCCTAGAATGTGGCATCAGGGAAGAACAGAAATAGAGTTGGTGGGTGTTTACAAATTAATATTAAAAGTAGATCTCAAACTCGAGATCCTCAAGGGAAGTATTCCCTCGAAGCCCGAGCCTTCGACCCACAGCCCCTCTAAGCCCAAATACTTAAAAGTTAACAGTAAAAAATAATAGCTGATGAGAAAAAATGTAGAAAATCTTACCATTTGAGCCATTAATTCAAACTTCAACCTGTTATCAAAACAACACAACAAAATTTGAAGGAAAATCGTTAGTTGTGTTGGATTCAGAAAGAATCATCTTCACTAATTTCTAAACACATAACGATGGTTAACTTTCAACATAAACCTCATATGGACATGGTACACAATGAAGCAGAAAGATTCTAAAGACGCTTAAATTACCCCTAGAAACCCTAAAAAGATCATTACGAAAGACCACAAACCAGTCCATTTCAAAATCAGTTCAAACTAAATAAATAACACTAAAACAATCTCATCTAACATAAAATTAAATAATGAATCAAAATCACAAGAAAGCAGAGGCGATTGCTATGGTATGAAAGTCACAAACAACAGAGTTGGTGGAGCAAGCTTCTTCAATGAGAAAAGGTAGAAGGATAAATTGAAGATACGCAAATGACAATAGAGAAAAAGTCTAATTTGGGTTTTTTCGAAGCGTATCCTCGCCCACCAAAATTTTCTTCCCACCTTTTCTGCCTTGATTTTTAATAGCTTTTTTAATCAAAAGCTATCCTAAAATGCTATTAAAAGCTATATTTGTTGTAGTGTCTATTGGCTTTGAAACTCTTTAAAAGTTTCTATTATATTTATCATCAAATTATACATAAATAGTAATAAATCATTAATGTGATTTCTTTAAAATTATATTCATAAGATGACATCATCTTTTTATACATGTTAGGACAATTAGATATTTTGTTATTAGTAACATTGCATCCACTACGGGAGAATACGTCCCCTCATAATTAGGTCTTTACAAGAATCATTGTGTACCCAAGTTTCGTTTTATTCCACCTTTTTTTTTATTTCTTTTACAAACAAATATTTAAGTGCATCCAACATGTCCAAAACTTTATGTTTTGAAAGTAAGTGTAATTCTATTTAGATCGTCTCTTTCTACTTTAATCAATCATTTTATGTCAACATTCTTTGACGAACTTATGTTCAAAATTCTCATTTTCATAAATAATATCAAGAACAATATTATAATCCAGAATGTTGAGGTTCCATATTTTTATTGTCATGACATAACGTATCGAGATCTCTTCACTATCTTCATATACATTTTCAACACTTGTTTGACTAGTCAAATTTAAGATTTCTTTTGGAAATCTGTATTTTTGTAACAGCCCAGTTTTCTACTCCAGTTTTCGAGGTGCCTTCGGGTCAAGATTCGGTTGTTTGGTTGGATCGTTAGAGCTGTTTTGACCCTTGGGGGTATTTTGATCTTTTGGCTCCCCGGGCAGGATTTTGTGGATTTTTAGGGCTTCGAGGTCGCTCCTGCCTTTGTCAAGGCTTGATTGTTGTTGGTTGCGAGTCCCGAGATGTTTGGGCCAGTCGTTTGGAAGTTCGGTTGTGGTTTGGGTTTTTGGCAAAGTGATGGTTGGTTGTGTGCTTCCTTTGGGATTCGAGCCCGGGCCCTTGGTGTTGATTTGGGAGTTGAATTTAAGTGAGTTTTATTTTTGGAAGAGGTTGCTTCAGTCGTGTCTCGAAGGAGGAAGCCGGGAAATGGGATTTTAAGGTTTTAATTTGGATAAGGATGGAAAAAGAGATTAAATCCCCATTTTCCTTTTATTTTCCCATTTTCCCTTTTCTTTTTTTTCAAAAAAATCTCCTTTCTCTCTCTCTCTCTCTCTCTCTCTCTCTCTCTCTCTCTCTCTCTCTCTCTCTCTCTCTCTCTCTCTCTCTCTCTCTCTCTCTCTCTCTCTCTCTCTCTCTCTCTCTCTCTCCCCAGCCCGAGCCTAGCCCGGCCAGCCCCAGACCTCCGCCAGTTGCACCCAACCCGAGCCTGCTCGCCCAGGTCGCCCCCAACCCGAGCCTGCTCGCCCAGCTCACCCAGCCAGGTCGCGTCGCCAGCCCGAGTTCGCCCAGCCCGGCCGCGCAGTGCCGCTCGTCCAGTCCGCACCCGTGCCGCCCAGATCCGAGCTGCCTCGTGCCAGATCGAGCGTCCCCTGTAGCCGTCGCGTCTCGTCGCGCCCGCTCGCCGTCCCTATGCCGAGCCGCGCCGCACGCCCTCTCCCAGCCGAGCTCGCGCCCTCGCCTCCCTGCAGCTCGCCCGCGCGTTCGCGTCTGCGACCGAGCGCCCTGGTCGCCCAGCCGTGCCCCAGCGCGCAGCTCAGTGCCCTAACGCCAGTGTCAGCGCGCCCCAGCGGCCAGCCCCTGCGCCCATCTGCGCCTCTCAGCGCCAGCCAAAGAATGCTGCTGTCTCAGGCAAATGCGGCTGTTTCGCGTGTCAGCCGCGCCTCGTGAGTTGCTCCCGAGCCGTGCCCTGTTATTTTATTATATTTAGGCCTATGGATTGTGATTTTTGATGTGTTTGTTAGGTTCACTTTAGGTTGCTCGGGTTCGATCGCAGCTTAAGTTTCTTGTGTGTTGTTGCCTTCCGGCCAGGTAAGGGTTTCTTACCGAGGTTGTGTGGACCATGCGAATAATTGATAGTATGCCATATCTTGTGATTGTATGAAATTCTAGTGGATAGGTTACATGTTTTCTCTTGCTTCCAGGTTTGTGTTGTACTGGTGTTTCTGTTATATTAGTTACAGTCTAGGGTCTTTTATCTTGGCATATTCTCGTTCTTGTTATATTCTCGACAGCCCATGTTAGTGCTAGGCAGGTGATCCATAATGTAGGTAAGTCCCCGATGGGCACTGCACTGTTCCCTGGTGTGTAAGCCCCCGATGGGCATCATGAGGCTGCTTAAGAGTGTAAGACCCCGATGGGCATCTCAATGATCCTAGCTGGAGTAAGACCCCGATGGGCATCCTAGGTGTGTAAGACCCCGTCGGGAAGCATTGATAGCTAGAGGTGTAAGACCTCGATGGGCATCCGTATGTGTAAGACCCCGATGGGCATCATTGTTTAGAGGTGTAAGACCCCGATGGGCATCCGTATGTGTAAAACCCAGATGGGCATCATTGTTTAGCTGGTGTAAGACCCCGATGGGCATCCTAGATGTGTAAGACCCCGTTAGGCAAAGATTGATAGCTAGAGGTGTAAGACCCCGATGGGCATCCGTATGTGTAAGACCCCGATGGGCATCATTGTTTAGAGGTGTAAGACCCCGATGGGCATCCTTGTGTGTAAGTCCCCGATGGGCATCATTGTGTCATTGTATCCTAGGTTGTGTAAGACCCCGATGGGCATCCAGGTGTAGAACCTAGGATAGGCTGTAGTTGAAAGCCCTTGATAGGCTAGCTCTAGTGTTAGCACATAGCCTAAACCTATCGTTTTGCTCTAAGTCATTGTTTGGTTGCATGTCGGTGTGCTAAATGAGATGTTTTCGTATTGTACCCCGGTTGGAGATTCTTTCTGAGTAATTCGTTACTCACCCTTATTTCTGTGGTTTTTCCACAGGTAACCACGGTGCGAGACAGGATGGCTGGAGGAGGAGCTGTGATCATGGGAACCCGTTGTTCAACTCTGAGTCTTGTTTATGTTTATGTTTTAAATGTCCTCTGAATGCATGTAGTTGGGCACGGAGCCCTAGGGTGTTTGCTGACTGTATTTCCGGATTCTAGCATTGTTGTAACTATTGCAAAGTTTGTATGTTTTAAATAAATCTCTGATTAGAGCAAGTTTTGTAAATGTATTTGTCTTGGAACAGGTGCTTGGAAACAGGGACAGGTTTCAGGAATTTTATGTTGACTTTTTAAATGGATGTTTTATGTTTTAGTTTTTACTTAGAATCCGAACACCATATTGCAAATTTTCTGTAGATTTGAATGCATGCATTGAGGTAACGGCCTATTTTAGAACCCCTTTCGGGTCGGGTCGTTACAATTCTTGAGAATTTTTACCTTTGGAACTCAATATTTTAGTATTCTTCAAGCATGTAATAACTTATTAGTAGTAACAACTTGTTGTGATATCAATTTTTGACTATGCATTTGTATCTTAATCACTTTCTTTATCACCTCTAAAACATTAGAATAGATCGCAATAAACGTTTGTGGCAAATTATCGAGACAAATACTCTTGGGACGAACTTTAGATTTTAAACGTTGAACAATTTGCATGAAACGATTGTGCCAAGTATAAAAACAAACACTATTTGGACGAACTTTAGGTTTTAAACACGAAAATCTATTCGAGATTTTTGTTTAAGCTCCCGAAACATGGTAATGCAACAATGGAATAGATCGCAATAAATGTTCGTGGCAAATTATTGAAACAAACACTCTTGGAACGAACTTTAGGTTTTAAACGTGAAAATCTCTTAGAGTTTTTGGTTTACACTCCCAGAACATGGTAATGCAATATTGGAACAGTTTGCATTAAATGTTTGTGCCAAAGTATCGAAACAAAGACTCTTAGGATGAACTTTAGGTTTTAAACACGAAAAACTATCCAAGTTTTTGGTTTATGCTCCTGGAACATGGTAATGCAATATTGGAATAGTTTGTATTAAACGTTTGTACCAAAGTATCGAAACAAACACTCTTGGGATGAACATTAGGTTTTAAAAGCGAAAATCTATCTGAGTTTTTAGTTTAAGCTCCTGAAACATGGAAATGCAACATTAATATATATCGCATTAAAAGATTGTGGCAAAGTATCAAAACAAACACTCTTGGGATGAACTTTAGGTTTTAAACGCGAAAATCTATCCGAGTTTTTTGTTTGAGCTTCCGAAACATGGTAATGAAACATTGGAATAGATCGCATTAAACGTTTGTATTAAAGTATCGAAACAAACACTCTTGGGACAAACTTTAGGTTTTAAACAGGAAAATCTATAAGAGTTTTTGGTTTAAGCTCCTCGAAACATGGTAATGCAACATTGGAATAGATCGCAACAAACATTTGTCGCAAAGTATCGAAACAAACACTCTTAGGATGAACTTAAGATTTTAAATCCAAAAATCTATCCGAGTTTTTGGTTTAAGCTTTCGAAACTTGGAAATGAAATATTGGAATAGATCACATTAAACGTTTGTGGCAAACTATCGAAACAAACACTCCTGGGCGAACTTTAAGTTTTAAACGCGAAAATCTATTCGAGTTTTTGGTTTAAGCTCCTGAAACATGGTAAGGGAACATTAAAATAGATAAAAATAAATGTTTGTGGCAAAGTATCTAAACAAACACTCTTGGGACGAATTTTAGGTTTTAAACGCGAAAATCTATTCGAGTTTTTGGTTTAAGCTACCAAAACATGGAAATGCAACATTGGAATAGATTACATTAAACGATTGTGGTAAAGTATCGAAACAAACACTCTTGGGATGAACTTTAGTTTTAAAACGCGAAAATCTATAAGAGTTTTTGGTTTACGCACCTGAAACATGGCAATGCATCATTGAAATAGTTTTCATTAAACGTTTGTGGAAAAGTATCGAAACAAACACTCTTGGGACAAACTTTAGATTTTAAACGCGAAAATCTATAAGAGTTTTTAGTTTAAGCTCTCGAAACATGGTAATGCATGTAACGGACCAGGTTTTCATCCCGGTCTTCCAGGTATGCCCTAGGGGTATTTTGGTAATTTGGTCGGGCCGTCAGGGCCGTATATGTCTTTTTCCAGTTGCTAAAATTATTGGATGGGTTTATGTAGGTTTTTTAGGCTTTGTGGATGGGTTCGAGCAAGGATAGATGCAAAAGTAAAAATAAAGGAAAATTGTGTTGCAGCTGGGATTCGAACCCGGGTCTTCGGGAAAGCCTGTGAAGATGCGTGCCAGTTGAGCTATGGAGAGCTCTTATTGCTCTTTTTGCGTCATATCTTGGTTAACCTTGGATCTTTTGGAGTTTGGGTGCATTTGGTTAAATGAAAAAGAAATTAGGTTTTTGTTCTTCTTCTCCAAAACTCCCTTTTGCCGTCCAAGCTTGTCTCCCTAGCCCTCCAAGCCGATTTTCATCCTCTTTGCAGCTTCGAGATTCGATCGTCATTCCGAGTAAGTCTTCATCCTCTTCATCTTCTCATTTTGGTGTCCTTGCTGGCCGAGTGTAAAGGAAGAGGTGGTGTGTGTGTGTGTTTTGTTGCAGTCGCCAAAGACGCCCAGCTCTTCCCAAGAGCCTATCGCGCACCAGCCGCCCAAAGAAGACGCCCAGAGCAGCCTGCCGCGCCTTCAAAGCCGCCCAGATCGCCAGCCGGCCAGATCTCGCCCAGCAGCTGCGTCCCTGTCGCGCGCTTGCAACAGCCGTCGCTCAGCCGTGTCCCGCGCGCCAAACGCCATCGCCCGCGAGCGCGTCGCCGTCCCAGCGCCGGTGCGCCCGTCGTCGTCCCAGCGCGCCCGCCGTGTCCGTCTGTGCCAGCACGCCCGCGCCCCAGCGTCGTGCCAGCAAGACGCCATCCGTGCCCCAATGGCAGTGTCAGCGTGCACCTGCTGCCAAGCGATGCCTAGCAAAGACACCGACCGTCTTTGCTGTCCGTCCGCGCGTCAGCCGTGCCGCGTGAGTTGCTCCCGAGCCGAGTCCTATTTATTTTATTATATTTAGGTCTATGGGTTATGATTATTATTGTGTTTGTTAGGTTCTCGTTAGCTAGCTCGGGATCGTTCGCAGCTTAGGATTTTGTGTGTAGTTGCCTCCCGACCAGGTAAGGATTTCTTACCGGAGTTGTGTGGGCCCTGCGGTATTATATGTGATTGTTGTTTGTATGTTTGTTTGTGATTATCAGCATGTATAGTGTTAGGTGCTCTGTTCTGAATTCCCGACTGGCATGATTTCTTATGTTGTTTTCTCATGTTAGTCCATGCTAGGTTGTTCCGTTCTGGCATGCTCGTATTCTTTCTTGCTTCGTAGTATCATGCTAGGTTTGTTGTATCTGTTGAGCACGTAATGGATTGTATTGGATTGCTTGTTGTTGATATGATAGGTTATAGTTCAGGTAGATAGCATCATCCGGGCCAGTATGCATAAAGAATCTTGCATCCATGGCAGGGACGCACGAGGTAATACTCCGTCCCTGGATCCCGTTAGGGTTTAGCTAACCCTACCGGTAGGCCCTGCAATCTTGGGTGAGGGTGGTAGTCTGCGCGATGCCCCAACGGTTGGGATGATGACTTGGCAATGCCTAGTCCCCGGCAACCGGCACGTCCTCAGCGTGTTCGGCAGTAGCGCTTGATTGCCACCTGTTAGGGCAAGGACGGCTTCCTGGTGTAATCCTACCACGACTGATTCCTTAGCTTCAGGTGCGGTGGTTCAGGCTGACATAGTTCACGTTGTAACGACCCGACCCGAAAGGGGTTCTAAAATAGGTCGTTACCTCAATGCATGCATTCAAATCTACAGAAAATTTGCAATATGGTGTTCGGATTCTAAGTAAAAACTAAAACATAAAACATCCATTTAAAAAGTCAACATAAAATTCCTAAAACTGTCCCCCTGTTTCCAAGCACTGCTCCAAGACAAATACATTTACAAAACTTGCTCGATCGTGAGATTTATTTAAAACATACAAGCTTTGCAATAGTTACAACAATGCTAGAATCCGGAATACAACAAGAACACCCTAGGGCTCCGTGCCCAACTACATGCATTCAGAGGACATTTAAAACATGAACATAAACAAGACTCGAGTTGAACAACGGGTTCTCATGATCACACTCCTCCTCCACCCATCCTGTCTCGCATCAGTGGTTACCCGTGGAAAAACCACGAAAATAAGGGTGAGTAACGAATTACTCAAGTAAGAATCCCCAACCGGGGTACAATACGAAAAACATCTCATTTAGCACACCGACATGCAACCAAACAATGACTTAGAGCAAAACGGTAGGTTTAGGCTATGTGCTAACACTAGAGCTAGCCTATCAAGGGCTTTCAACTCACACCTATCCTAGGTTCTACACCGGATGCCCATCGGGTCTTACACAACCTAGGATACAATGACACAATGATGCCCATCGGGGACTTACACACAAGGATGCCCATCGGGGTCTTACACCTCTAAACAATGATGCCCATCGGGGTCTTACACATACGGATGCCCATCGGGGTCTTATACCTCTAGCTATCAATGCTGCCCAACGGGGTCTTACACATCTAGGATGCCCATCGGGGTCTTACACCAGCTAAACAATGATGCCCATCGGGGTCTTACACATACGGATGCCCATCGGGGTCTTACACCTCTAAACAATGATGCCCATCGGGGTCTTACACATACGGATACCCATCGAGGTCTTACACCTCTAGCTATCAATGCTGCCCGACGGGGTCTTACACACCTAGGATGCCCATCGGGGTCTTACTCCAGCTAGGATCATTGAGATGCCCATCGGGGTCTTACACTCTTAAGCAGCCTCATGATGCCCATCGGAAGCTTACACACCAGGGAACAGTGCAGTGCCCATCGGGGACTTACCTACATTATGGATCACCCGCCTAGCACTAACATGGAACCGCTGAATATAACAAGAACTGAATATGCCAAGATAAAAGACCCTAGCCTCAGAACTAATATAACGAAACACCAAAGATAAACACAAACTCCGAAGCAAGAGAAAACATGTAACCTATCCACTAGAATTTCATACAATCACAAGATATGGCATACTATCAATTATTCGCATGGTCCACACAACCTCGGTAAGAAACCCTTACCTGGCCGGAAGGCAACAACACACAAGAAACTTAAGCTGCGATCGAACCCGAGCAACCTAAAGTGAACCTAACAAACACATCAAAAATCACAATTCATAGGCCTAAATATAATAAAATAACAGGGCACGGCTCGAGAGCAACTCACGAGGCGCGGCAGACACGCGAACGAGCCGGCTGCAGGAGCGAGGCAGCTGCTGGGCGCTGAGGGGCGCAGATGGGGGCAGGGGCTGGCCGCTGAGGCGCGCTGACACGGGCGCTGAGCTGCGCACTGGGGAACGGCTGGGCGAGCAGAGCGCTAGGGCGCGGACGCGAACGCGCGGGCGAGCTGTAGGGGAGGCGGCGGCGCGCGCGCGCGCGGCTCGGCCGGGCGAGCGGCGCGGCGCGCGGCCGATGGAGGGACGCGCGCGGGCGCGACGCTACGTGACAGCTACAAGACGCTCGATGTGGCACGTGGCGGCTCGAATCTGGGCGGCACGGGTGCGGACGGGACGAGCGGCACTGCACGGCCGGGCTGGGCGAACTCGAGCCGGCGACGCGACCTGGCTGGTGAGCTCGAGCTGGCGACCTGGCGATGGCGCGACCTAGGCAGGCGAGCTCGGGCTGGCGACCTGGCGGGCGAGCTCGGCGACAATGCACACACGACTGGCGCGGGGCAGGGCTCGGCAGGCGAGCCGTGGGCTCGCTCGGGCTAGAATGGGCGAGCCAAGGGCTCACTGGCTCTGGCTAGAAGGGGGTGCTCAGGAGAGAGAGAGAGAGAGAGAGAGAGAGAGAGAGAGAGAGAGAGAGAGAGAGAGAGAGAGAGAGAGAGAGAGAGAGAGAGAGAGAGAGAGAGAGAGAGAGAGAGAGAAAAGAGAAAAAAAAAAAAAAAGAAAAAAAAAATGAATTTGGAAAAAGAAAAAGAAAAGGGAAAATAAAAGGAAAATGGGGATTTAATCTCTTTTTCCATCCTTATCCAAATTAAAACCTTAAAATCCCATTTCCCGGCTTCCTCCTTCGAGACCCGACTGAAGCAACCTCTTCCAAAAATAAAACTCACTTAAATTCAACTCCCAAATCAACACCAAGGGCACGGGCTCGAATCCGAAAGGAAGCACACAACTAACCATCACTTTGCCAAAAACCCAAACCATAACCGAACTTCCAAACGATTGGCCCAAACATCTCGGGACTCGCAACCAACAACAATCAAGCCTCAACAAAGGCAAGAGCGACCTCGAAGCCCTAAAAATCCACAAAATTCTGCCCGGGGAGCCAAAAGACCAAAATACCCCCAAGGGTCAAAACAGCTCTAACGACCCAACCAAACAACCGAATCTTGACCCGAAGGCACCTCGAAAACTGGAGTAGAAAACTGGGCTGTTACACACGTGTCCAGGTCTCACACCCCTATGTCAGTGACACCGATCCATAGATTTAGTTAGGTATGGTGACTGGATCTGGGCAGCTTGCCACTAGACCCGGCAACCCCGTAGTCCTGCAGAGCATGCGGTGCGCGCGCTTACGCTCATTACAACACGATCGAGAGCTCCTCGGGATTGTGAGCCAGTGCACCTTTCGTATCGACAATAGACAGGCTGAGGCCGGGACTTGTTTCTCTTATAGGGCGTTCTGTGTGATGGATTTTCTGGACTAAGACCCTGAGTTGGCATCCGAGGATTATTTGTGGATTTAAGCTATGTGCTCTATTCTGTGTTTATATTCATAGCTTGCATACATTCATCTTGATGACCATGTATATCGTATTGTACCCCGGTTGGGGATTCTTACTGAGTAATTCGTTACTCACCCTTATTTTGTGGTTTTCCACAGGTAACCAAGGTGCGAGACAGAGGTTGGTGAAGGAGGAGCTGTGATCATGGGAACCTGCTGTCATCTCTGACTTCTTTTATATTATGACTCTTGTCTTTTTATTTCCCCTGAATGCATGTAGTTGGGCACGGAGCCCTAGGATGTTTTTCTCAATGTTTCGTGGATTCCAGCATTGTTGTATCTGAGAAGGTTTTGAATGATTTTAATAAATCTCCGATCCGAGTAAACTTTTGGAAATGTATTTGTCTTGAAACAGGTGCATGGAGACAGGGACAGGTTTCAGTAAACTGTATTGATTTCTGATTGAATGCTGAATGTTTTAATATTAATTGGAATCCGAAATCATATTTGTATATTGTCTTTACTTTGAATGCATGCATTGAGGTAAAGGCCCATTTAGAGCCCCTTTTGGGTCGGGTCTTTACAGTTGGTATCAGAGCTCAGAGTCATAGATTATGTAGACTGACCTTTTGTTGTAGGTCGTTTTCCCCATGATCACCAGCACTCCGACAGTCATCAGGTACGCCTAAGTTTTCTGTTCTTAGAAAAGGGTTAAGAATTTACAATACCTTTCATCTAGTGTATGCCTTGTTTAGTGTTGTGGAGCGGAGACGAGCAGGTTCTGACTCGTTGTGGTTTGGGTCCTGAGCACCATCATGCCAACTTTCTGCAGTGTAAGATGTATGTTTGCAGTTTGTCAGGGTATCCAGATAGATTCAGATACCGCTGGGACACCGTTCCAGAGAGAGGCATAGATTAGGCTCCCGTTTGCGGTGTGGCCCAGCTGTTAATTTCCCCTAGTGAGAGGGTGGAAGTGTTTTGCCCTGGAGTACCACTCCAGGAGAGGAGTTAGCTTTGGCTTTGCTCGTGTTGATGTTTGTGGAGTAGGTCCCAGTGGGGACTAGCCTGGGTAGTTCAGGTGTGGATCTTGAACCTTAGCAGATTGTTTGATTGCCCAAGTGAGTAGCTGCAGAGTTGGTAGCCTTCGAGGAGGTTGCTTAGACATCTTTGTTCTCTTGTAAGTGTTGTTGTTTTGCAGCCAGTAAGTCGGAACCCTGTGGTTAAGGGTGCAGTGAGCAGTGCCCCCTTCGAACTTGATCCGTTGGTGGTTTCCTCAGTTGTTTTGTAGAGTTGAGCACTTTTCTTTTGGTGAGCCCTAGAGTAGAGCTAGCTGCTGCATGTTGAGAGAGCCGGCCAGGGTTTTGTTGAGCATCATGTGGAGATGCAAGAGTAGGTCGTGAGCCTTCAGTTTGATGAGATGCCATAGTCTGATTGTTTGAGTTTTGGGCCCTTGTATGCCTAGCCATAGTTTTTGTCACTTGAGCTTGTGACCTTGCGGGCCCCATTTGTAGTAAGATGTGGATTTGGTAGTAGTGGCACTTGAGGTGCATTGGTTAGTGTGCTGCTTTGGCTCTAAGTCTGCTTCAGGCCTGAGTTTGGCATGGGTATAGCAGATGGTTCTATGACCCGTCCGGAGTTCAGCCCATTCCTTTAGCCTTTGGATCTGTTGTGGCAGTTGCACCTGTTTAGGTCGTGCAAGAGGGTTAGTTCAGTGGTAGTCAAAGGACTACAAGCGAAAGGATGTTCGAGAGGAGCCGGAGCCTCTTCCCAGTGTTACTGGGGGTTGAGTAAGTCAGCAGGTTGTCAGTTGGTAAGAGTTAGTGTGCGTGAGTCTCACGCTAGTGTTAAGGCCAAGAGATCTTTGTGGTTGGTAGTGCGGTCAACTACCTTGGAGTGCCTAAATCTGAGGAGAGTTGAGCATTGTAGATGCGAGTTTGGTCTAGCAGAGGGGCCATGAGTTGGATGCTTATGAGATGAGCAGGATGCCTTATGAGAGGAGTTGGACGCCTTATGGGTATGCTCCCTTGGTAGAGCCTTGGTATAAAGTAAGTTCGGTTTGGCATTGTTATGCTTTAGTAGAGCAAGGTTGCCATAGCTTCAAGTATCGTGTGGAGATGGAACTTTTGGTGTTCCTTTGGTTAATGGTATCTCTGCCAGAAGTTAGTGTTGCCTTTTGGGAAGCACCTGTTAGTCTTGTATCTCTGAAGGAAGCTTGAGAGTTGTGCGCACAAGTGTGTTTCGTGTAGTTCGTTCTGGTGGTGAGAGTTTCAGAACCATGTAGGGTTTGCATTGGAGAACTGGTGCTCAGTTCTTGGAGAAGTTGGACTCCAGGTGGTTGTTGTAAGGCTTTAGTTGAGGTTGTAAGGATACCGTGCTCGTAGTCGGGTTGTTGCTTAGGCAAGTTTGTTAAGTTAAACCTAAGCTTGGTTGGTGGAACCTCTTGTGTTCATGGTTGGAGTTCAGATGGTACTGAACAAATGGTGGTTGTAGTGAAGCCGCGTGGTTCCTGACCGTAGTTGCTAAGGGTGTTGCTCGGAATCCTTACCTTGGGTGGAAGCTACGATGTGGTTGATGCTTTGAGTAGGAGGATGACACATTCTGAAGCGTTTCTGGTCTTTTTGGTTTCGAGGTTCGGAGCATGCCAGCATGGTTGTGATGCTGGAAAAATGAGTTGTTTGTTCAGGAAGTTGGTTGTTAGACCGTTAGACGACAGTGTGTGTCGAGGGTTGCCGAAGAACCCTAGTTGTGGAGAGCCTCACCAGAGCTCAGTCAGGCCCAGGTAGTGAGTTTCAGTTGGCAAGCCGGAGTCGTATAGGTTGAAGACCTCGGGTGAGTTGCTAGCAGATTTGGTAGGCTAGCAAGCTGGAGTTTGTTTGGAGTAGAGTCCGGATTGGTTCCGGTGTGGTGGCAAGTTGGTTCTTGGTGTTGACCAAGGTGTGGTTTTTGAGTTGCTAGAAGTTAGCCTTGCTCGTGGGGCAAGTGGTTTTGCCCTGGCGGATGTCCTTCCTGTTTCCAGAGTTTGAGAGTTGCCCTTATTTGGTGTTTGGGGTGAGTCTTCTCTTTCCCATGGTTGGCGGTCCAATCTGTGGTGGACCCCTTGTTGTTGTAACGACCCGACCCGAAAGGGGTTCTAACTAGGCCGTTACCTCAATGCATGCATTCAAATCTACAGAAAATTGGCAAGATGGTGTTCGGATTCTAAGTAAAACTAAAACATAAAACATCCATTTAAAAATCAACTTAATTTCCTGAAACCTGTCCCTGTTTCCAAGCACCTGTTCCAAGACAAATACATTTACCAAACTTACTCTGATCAGAGATTCATTTAAAACATACAAACTTTACAGCAATGCTAGAATCCGGAAATACATTCAGAAAACACCCTAGGGCTCCGTGCCCAACTACATGCATTCAGAGAACATTTAAATCATAACATAAACATAAGACTCAGAGTTGAACAACGGGTTTCCATGATCATAGCTCCTCCTCCAGCCATCCTGTGGAAAAACCACATAATAAGGGTGAGTAACGAATTACTCAGTAAGAATCCCCAATCGGGGTACAATACGATATAATCAGTCATCTAGTACCAAAGCATGCAAGCAAACAAGATCTGGAGTCATCGAAAGTCTCTTTCTTCTGGCCTAATGGATTGGATACACTGACCAATCCAGGACATCACCGAGGTATCTTTCACTCGGGGGGAATACACTGATCCCTAGAATGTCCTCAAGGGCCTCCTTGCCCTTGCACTAATCTGGACTTACGGGAGAGTACCCGAAGTCAGGCTCTAACGGAAGGAATGGTGTACACACGACATTAGCCCGGGGGAGCTCTCCGAACCGGCGACTAACGCGTGTGCGCGCACACCGCATGCTCTCTGCAACCGGCTAAAAGGGGGGGCCTAAGGGCAAACTACGCGGGCCAGGTGCACATGCCTATGACTCGGAAGCGGTGTCACTGATCACAGTAGCGCGAGGCCCTCGGCGCTCATCTGTGCAGCCTGATCCACCGACCTGAAGCTAAGAACCGGCCAACTCGAGCGCGGATGGACACGAGCTGGGCGAGCTCAGGCTGGCGACGCGACGGCCTGGGCAAGCTCGAGCGACACGAGCAGGGCGAGGGCGACTCGAGGTCAAGGCCGGCGATCTTTGGCCGGGCAAGGGGCGCGCATGGGTGGGCTCGGCGAGCTGGGGCTCGGGCGACCAAGGGCTGGGGCTGCTCTGGCTGGGCTTGGGCGAGCCAAGGGGCTGGGCTAGGGGGCTCGGGGAGAGAGAGAGAGAGAGAGAGAGAGAGAGAGAGAGAGAGAAATGGATTTTGGGAAAAAAAATAAAAGAAAATGGGAAATAAAAAGGAAAATGGGATAAAAGGAAAAATATGGGATTTTATCCAAAAATCCAACCTTATCCACTTTAAAACCTTAAAATCCCATTTCCCGGCTTCCTCCTTCAAGACCCGACCGAAGAAATCTTTTCCAATAAATAAAACTCACTTAAATCCAACTCCCAAACCAACAATAAGGGCCCGGGCTCGAATCCCAAAGGAAACACCCAACAACCAAAACTTTGCCAAAGCCCAAACCACAACCGAGCATCCAACCGACTAGCCCAAACACCTCGGGACTCGCAGCCACCAACAAACAAGCCTCGACAAAGGCAGGAGCTACCTCGAAGCCCTGAAAACCACAAATCTTGCCCGAAGAGCCAAAAGACCAAAATACCCCCAAGGGTCCAAACGGCTCTAAAACCCAACCAAACAACCGAATCTTGACCAAGGCACCTCAAAATCGAATAGGAAATCGGGTCATTTATAATACTCCTCCTTTTAAGACTTTCGTCCTCGAAAGTCCTAAGACGAAACAGCTCCAGGAAAACTCCACTGATCTAGCCAACTGAACTTCTCGGCCAAGACAACACTAGCCCTTCCTCGAAAACCAAACCCTCTTGGGTTCTCAAAAACTCAAGGCCACAATGCCATCCAAACTGAGCATACATTGAACTCCAAAGGGAAACAGACGACAACCACATCCTCAACTCGCACCAACTCTCAAACGGTGCTACTCTCAGCAAACTCGAGGACGAGCCACAAGCTCTGAAACTCAACGCCACGCCTTTGGCGAACTCCTCTGAAGCTCACACAACAGTTAACAAACAGCCTCAACCCAACAACAAATCACCAAACAATCGAACCTCCCGTGTTCCAAAACCAAACGGCCAACAACACTCACACCAGCTGAAACTTCAGCTACGACCACCTCTAAAAGACAAGGGCCAGGCACAGGCTCCACTCGGCCAAACCAATAAACTAGAGCTCCTTATCGGCCGAACGCAAACTTTTCGGAGCAAACCTACTAGCAACTGGCCAAAGACAATACTGCCAGGCCAGGAAACCACCAAAATTCCTCTCAAGGAAAACTTGCACTGCAAGGACTAAACCCTCACGCAGCTCTATGCGGCACAACACCTTGAGGAAAACAGCTCAACGGCTTTACCAACCAAAGCCACGGCACCTCTGTGCCAACCCACTCAAACGGCTCTGCTACGCCAACTGCGAGCGCACAACAACTAGGAGCAAAGCCCGAGAAGGGCTTGCTCAGCAGAACTCAACCCAAACTTATAACGAGCAACCTCGAAGCTTACGGATCCTGAGCCACACGAATCCGCAAGACTACCTCGAAAGCTAACACTCGAGGCTGACATCCAGGGAACAACTCAACCACCACAGAGACTAGGGGGAAAGGAAAATCTTCAATCCCCAAAGAACCAACAACTTGCCAGAAACAACTCTTACTGGCAGCCACCGCTTCATGCGGGACAAACAACTCTCGCTTGCTAACAACACAATGCGAGGACCCTCTCATTGGTCGACCAACTGCGCTACTCTGATCCACTACACAACTCAGGAGCTAAGCTGACTCCTGCCAAACGGGAAACGACTTTCCCAGCAAGCAAACTCCAGAAGGGCAGCAAACTCACACACGCTCGCTGACTTGCTCAAACCCAAGGCAACAGCAACCAACTCTCTTGGAAGCAACACCCAAGGGGAAACTCAACCGATCGGATCACAAATCTGGAACTAACAACACTTACTCAACCGCCGAGGGAGGGGTCAACTCCCAAAACTTCCTGACTAGGAACAAGACCTCAGGGCAACGCCCTCCAGCTAGAACCGAACTAGCTCTCGAAACAACAAGAGGACCAAACCTTGGCCCAACACTCACAAGAGGCAAAACAACCCTTACTACAGTCTCTAGAACACCATCCAAGAGTCCACCTAACTGGACAAACAACTGCTTCCAAGCAGCCAACAAACTTTTCCTTCTAGCTAGCACCTCTACCATCAACTCATGGCTACGGGAGAAATCTAACAACTCCCAGAAGGAAACGGCTCTTACAAGCAGACAACCGAAGGACAGAGAGCTCCACATACGCTCACTGTCTTGGTCCACCAGAGCAACAACATCTAAATCTCACGGGGCAACAACAGGGGTCCATCTCAGACTGAACCTCCAAATGCCAAACGGGGCAACTCAACATCATGGAAACAAGAAAGCCACCAATAGGGCACGAACCACTCGCCCCACGAGCAAAACTAATCTCTAGCAGCTCCAAACCACACCTTGGTCAACACCAATCATCAACTTGCCACCGCACCTGAACCAATCCGGACTCTGCTCCAAACAAACACTGGCTTGCTAGTCTACCAAGACTGCCAGCAACTCAACCGAGGCTACAAACTACACGCCTCCAATGCTAGCCAATCAAACTCACTAGCTGGGCTCGACCGAGCTCGAGGAGGCTCTCCACAACCTAGGGTTCTACGACAACCCTCGACACACACTGCCGACAAACGAGCTAACAACCAACTCCCTGAACAGGCACAACTCTCCCCAGCATCTCAACCATACTGGCCAACTCCAACTCCTTGGGAACCAAGAGGACCCGAAACGCTACCGAATGCGTCGTCCTCCTACTCAAACATCAGCCTCAACAAGGCTTCTACCCAAGGAAAGGATCCAAACAACCCTCTTAGCCAAGGCGATCAGATACTGCGCGGCTTTGCTACCACCGCACTTGTTCAGTTTCCAACTGAACTCCAACCGAAGGAACACAAAAAGTTCCTTCTCCACACGATGCTAAAAGCTGAGGCAACCTTGCTCTACCACGACATAACCATGCCACACCGAACTTACTTTATACCAAGCCTCTACCAAGGGTGCTTACCCATAAGACATCCAAATCCTCTCGCAAGGCATCAGCTCATCTCGCCTCAAAGGCATCCAACTCGCCTCATGGCATCCAACTCGCCTCATAGGCATCCAGCTCATCTCATGAGCATCCAACTCAGGGTCCCTCTACTGGACCGAACTCGCATCTACGATGCTCAACTCTCCTCAGATTAAGGCACTCGAAGGTAGTTGACCGCACTACCAACCACAAGGAAACTCTTGGCCTTAACACTAGCGCGAGACTCACGCGCACCAACACTTGCCAACTGCCAACTTGCTGACTTACTCAACCTCCAGAAACACTGGGAAGAGGCTCCGGCTCCTCTCGAGCATCCTTTCGCTTGTAGTCCATCGACTACCACTGAACTAGCCCTCTTGCACAACCAACAGGTGCAACTGCCATAAACGGATCCAAAGGCTAAAGGAGTACGCTGAACTCCGGACGACATAGAACCATCTGCTATGCCCAAGCCAAACTCAAGCCTGAACCAGACTTAGTGCCAAAGTGGCACACCAACCAATGCACCTCAAGTGCTACTACTAACAAATCCACATCTTACTACAGATGGGGCCAGCAAGGTCACTACCTCAAGTGACAACAACTCTGGCTAGGCATACGAGGGCTCAACTCAAACAACCATGCCTATGGCATCTCATCAAACCAAGGCTCATGACCTACTCTTGCATCTCCTCATGATGGTCAACAAAACTCGGCCGGATCTCTCAACATGCAAAGACTAGCTCCACTCTAGGAGCTCACCAAGGAAGAGTGCTCAACTCTACCAAACATCTGAGGAAACTGGGCTGTTAAACAACAGCAGGCTTGCAAGGGGGCAAAGATGTCTCTACATCTGCCTCAAGCCACTAACACCGCAACTTGCCAATCAATCGGGCGATCGGTGGAGACTCGCTAGTCCACCTCTCACAAGGGACTACCACCACCAATCGCTGCACCAAACAAAGACAGAACGGCACAATTCGACCATCGAATGCAGGGGCATCCCAACACATGGATGCTAAACTCAAACTCAGCCAATCGCTTTACTACTAGCAACAGGACTTTCTCAAACATCGAGCTCTCTGAGGCATCCACTTGCCAAACTGGGCGACTCCATCATCGCCAACAATCTCATCTGAATAAACCTGCTGATCATGCCCTCCCGAACCTCCGGGGCTACAAGAGCTACTGGGGAAAATGCTGAAACAAACTCTGTCAATTTGGGCTATCTCGTGCCGGGACTCCTCACTACGCGCTACAAATCGCGCTGGTCTCCGCTCTCGATAGCTAAAGACACGCCATCCAATCTCTCATGGCCGGAGCACACTCGCTCAGGAGTCTCACTGAGGCGCCCGCTAGCCTCTACCCCCTCCACTAGGCAACTCAACTGCCAGGGGCCAAATCGCCAACGGGTCTAAACGACCACTCGACGCGCCTCAACATCAACACGATCAGTCAAACTCCTCGGTCAGACATGCCAAGCGTCCGGCTCCTCTGGGTGAGATCAACATAATGGCGATCTGCACAAAGCACCTCCACCCTCTCACTAGGGGAAAAGCAACAACTGGGCCACAAATGGCCAATGGGAGTCTAAGCTCTGCCTCCCTCGGGGACGACGTCCCAGGGCATCCGAATCTATCTGGATACCTCAACAAGTCGCTAAATCATGCTCGCAGATCATGAAAGTTGGCATGATGGCTCTCTAAGCCCAAACCAACAACGAGTCAGAACCTGCTCGTCTCCGCTCCACAACTCTACACAAGGCATACACTAGATGAAAAGTATTGTAAATTCTTACCCCTTTCTTTAAAATAGTAAACTTAGGCGTACCTGATGACTGTCGGAGTGCTGATGATCATGGAAAAACGACCTACAACAAAGGTCAGTCTACAAAATCAATGACTCTGAGCTCTGATACCAACCTGTAACGACCCGACCCGAAAGGGGTTCTAACTAGGCCGTTACCTCAATGCATGCATTCAAATCTACATAAAAATGGCAAGATGGTGTTCGGATTCTAAGTAAAACTAAAACATAAAACATCCATTTAAAAATCAACTTAATTTCCTGAAACCTGTCCCTGTTTCCAAGCACCTGTTCCAAGACAAATCCATTTACAAAACTTACTCTGATCAGAGATTCATTTAAAACATACAAACTTTACAACAATGCTAGAATCCGGAAATACATTCAGAAAACACCCTAGGGCTCCGTGCCCAACTACATGCATTCAGAGAACATTTAAATCATAACATAAACATAAGACTCAGAGTTGAACAACGTGTTTCCATGATCACAGCTCCTCCTCCAGCCATCCTGTCTCGCACCATGGCTACCTGTGGAAAAACCACATAATAAGGGTGAGTAACGAATTACTCAGTAAGAATCCCCAATCGGGGTATAATACGATATAATCAGTCATCTAGTACCAAAGCATGCAAGCAAACAGCTACCAACACAGATCATGGCTCAACGAGCTCATAAAACAAGATCTGGAGTCATCGAAAGTCTCTTTCTTCCGGCCTAATGGATTAGATACACTGACCAATCCAGGACATCACCGAGGTATCTGTCACTCGGGGGGAATACAGTGATCCTTAGAATGTCCTCAAGGGCCTCCTTGCCCTTGCACTAATCTGGACTTACGGGAGAGTACCCGAAGTCAGGCTCTAACGGAAGGAATGGTGTACTCACGACATTAGCCTGTGAGAGCTCTCCGCCGCGACTAACGCGTGTGCGCGCGCACCGCATGCTCTCTCGCAAACCGGCGTAAATGCGGGGCCTAAGGAAAACTACGCGGGCAGTGCACATGCCTATGACTCGAAGCGGTGTCACCGATCACGATGAGCACGAGGCCCTCGGCACTCATCTCATGCGGCTGATCCACCGACTGGTTAAGAACCGGCCAAGGTAGGCTTACACCGTTGGTAGGGTTCCGCTCTAGCAGGCTACAAACTAGGCTATGCCGAAGTGGGTAGCTAATTCCACAACCGGCGGGTCGGGGGGGGGGGGGGTAGCAAGATACGTTATGCTTCGCACACTTTACGAGCTTAAGTAGGAATCATAAGCATGCTGGCAGAACAAACCTAGCATGGCACTAACATGTAAAATCAGGCAAACATGCTAGCAAGAATTCAATCAAACAACTCTATTACTATCATGCTCATAACAGTCAGCAAACAAGCAAGGCATAATCAGGAAAACATCGTAGGGACTACACAACTCCGGTAAGAAATCCTTACCTGGTCGGAAGGCAACAACACACAATAAAAATAACTGCGATCGAACCCGAGCAACCTATAGCGAGCCAAACAAACACATTAACAATCATAAAATAGCCCTAAATACAATAAAATAAACAGGGCTCGGCTCAAGAGCAACTCACGAGGCACGGCTGACACGCGAACGAGCCGGCTGAACGGGCTAGCCTGCCAAAGGGCCGGGCCGGGCGCTGGCTGGGCCGCAGGGGCTCACTGGGCGCTACTGCACACTGGCGCTGGCGGCTGCTCTGCTGAGGCGCTGAGGCTGCTGGCGAAACAACAGCGCGGGCGGCACAGAGCGCGCGGGCTCGGGCTCTAGCTCGGCTGGGCGCTGGCGAAGCGGCGCGGCTCGGCATGCTACAGGGCGAGGGCGCGCAACACGGGCGCGGGGACGCACGATATGGCACTGGGACGCGCGACTCGAGCTGGGCTCGGCATTGGGCGATGCGGCTTGAGGTTGGGCGACTCGAGTGCAGACGGATACGAGCTGGGCGAGCTCGGGTTGGCGACGCGACGGCCTATGCGAGCTCGGGTGACACAAGCAGGGCGAGGGCGCGGCACTGTGCGGGTGACTCGAGTATGGGGCTGGCGACGCTGGGCTGGGCGAGGGCGCGTGGGGGCTGGGTTCGGGCGACCAAGGGCTGGGGCTGCTCGGGCTGGGCTAGGGGGCTCGGGGAGAGAGAGAGAGAAAAATGGATTTTGGGAAAAAAAATAAAAGAAAATGGGAAATAAAAAGGAAAATGGGATAAAAGGAAAAATATGGGATTTTATCCAAAAATCCAACCTTATCCACTTTAAAACCTTAAAATCCCATTTCCCGGCTTCCTCGTTCGAGACCCGACCGAAGCAATCTTTTCCAATAAATAAAACTCACTTAAATCCAACTCCCAAACCAACAATAAGGGCCCGGGCTCGAATCCCAAAGGAAACACCCAACAACCAAAACTTTGCCAAAGCCCAAACCACAACCGAGCATCCAACCGACTAGCCCAAACACCTCGGGACTCGCAGCCACCAACAAACAAGCCTTGACAAAGGCAGGAGCTACCTCGAAGCCTTGAAAACCACAAATCCTGCCCGAAGAGCCAAAAGACCAAAATACCCCCAAGGGTCCAAACGGCTCTAAAACCCAACCAAACTGTAAGGGACCGACCCGAATGGGGCACTAAATGGGCCCTTACCCCAATGCATGCATTCAAAGTAAAGGACATTTAAACAGACATGATTTCGGATTCCAATTAAAACAAAACATTCAAAATAACCCCTTTAAAAACTAGACAATTTCCTAGAACTCATCCCTGTTTCCAAGCACTGCTCCAAGATAAATACATTTCCAAAGTATACTCCGATCGAGATTTCTTAAAATCATTCAAAACATGTCGAAATACAATAATGCTGAATCCACAAAAATATTCGAAAACATCCTAGGGCTCAGTGCCTGTCCACATGCATTCAGGGGAAAATAAAACATAAAGAGTCATAACACAAAATCGAGTTTGATGATCGAGCCCCATGATAATGAGCTCCTCCTTCACCATCATGTCTCGCACAACTTGGTTACTGTGGAAAAACCACAAGAATAAGGGTGAGTAACGAATTACTCAAGAAGAATCCCCAACCGGGGTACAATACGATATACATGGTCATCTCGATGAGCGTATGCAAGCTATGAATATAAACACGTAATAGAGCACATAGCTTAGCCCACACTTGGGCCTCGGATGCCAATTTAAGGTCTTAGTCCGGAATAATATCACCACACAGTCCAATACATAAGTCGCCCTATACGAGAAATAAGTCCCGCCTCACCGCTCTCATCGTCGACGAAAGGTACACCGCTCAAGATCCCGAGGAGCTCTCGGTCGGCGCTGGAATGAGCGTAAGCATGCACCGCGTGCTCTCGCAGACTATGGGGTGCCGGTCTAGAGGCAAGCCGCCCATGTCCAATCACCACGCCTAACTAAATCTTTGGATCGGTGTCACTGACATAGGGGTGTGAGACCTGGACACGTAAACTATGTCAGCCTGAACCACCGCACCTGAGACTAAGGAAACGGGTCGTGGTAGGCTTACACCAGGAAGCCGCCCTTACCTTAACAGGTGGCAATCAAGGGCTACGGCCGAACACGCTGAGGACGTGCCGGCTGCCGGGGACGAGGCAATGCCAAGTCATCATCCCGACGGTTGGGGCATTTAACGATCGCCACCCTCACCCAAGATTGCGGGCGCCACCGTTAGGGTTAGCTATTCCCTAACGGGATCAGGGCGGAGCTCCATCTCATACGTCCCTGTCGTGGATGCAAGGTACTTTATGCACCCGGCCCAGATGATGCTATCTACCTGCCACTCTAACCTACCTTAGCAATCAGCAACAATTCCATAAAATACAATACGTGCTCAATAAGAATACAAAGAGCCTAGCATGATACTACGAAGCAAGGAACAGATACGAGCATGCCAGAAAGGAACAACCTAGCATGGATTAACATGAGAATAAATCAGGAAGATCATGCTAACCGGGAATTCAGAAACGGGCACCTATTACTAAATATGTCAATAAACACAAACAAGCAATCAATCAGCAATCGAATAATATATCGCAGGGTCCACACAACTCCGGTAAGAAATCCTTACCTTGGTCGGGGACGATTTGACACGAAAACCTAAATGGCGAACGAACCCGAACTAGCTACCGAGAACCTATCAATCACAACAAAAATCACACAATAGGCCTAAATATAATAAAATAAACGAGGCTCACTCGGAGCAACTCACGAGGCGCGATTTAACGCATGAACGAAGTCGATTGCAGACGAGCGGCAAAGAACGGGTGGGGCTGGCGCTACCGAAAAGCGCGCGACGAAACAGGCATTAGGCGCGGATGCGGGCGCGCGAGCGATGCAGAGGCGCGAGGGCGCGTGCGGGCGAGCGGCACAGCTGGGACGGCGCGCGGCGTGACACGGAGCTGGGCGAGGCGTGCGCGGCGCGGCTCGGCGGCGGGCTCTGCTTTCGCGCGAACAAAGCGGCGGCGGAGAAACCCGAAATCGAGCGATCCAAGGGGATTCGACGAGCGATTCTTTGATGGCGAACTCCCCTACACTAGCTGCACAAAACCCATACCTCAAATTACCTCAACTCGGCCTGAAATGGCGAAGCCCGAAACAGGGGAGAAGAACTCGAATTTTTAAGGAGAAGAAGAAGAAGAAGATTACCTGCTTCTCGGGGGAAAGAATGAGCTTCGAATTGGAGAAGAGGAGCTCGGAAATGACCGGTCGACGAGGGAGAAATCGCTGGTCGGTCGGAGAAGAGTCGCGAAGAAGAAGAAGAGAAATGGGGAAGGAATCGGGCGAGCTCTGCCTTTAAATAAAACGCACGAAGACAAGTTTAAGTATTAGATCGCGCGTTTAGATTAACAAACGCGCCCAGTGGCTCGGCTGGCAGCGCCCTCTGCCTAGCATGCAGCGCGTCCTTGGCTCGAATCTCACTTGACGCCCTATTTAATTCCCTATTTATTTTTACCTTTTTCCAAGCCCAAATGTCTTCACCAAAATTCTCGATCCCATTCAAATCGACTCATAATTTTTCCGGCAATTAACAAATACAAAACCGGCCCTGCCGGCCCGACCAAAATTACCAAAATGCCCCTGGGCCTCCCGGGAAGACCGGGATGAAAATTCCGGGCCGTTACACAAACAACCGAATCTTGACCCGAAGGCACCTCGAAAACTGGAATAAGAAACTGGGCTATTACAGTTGTTGCCTCTGGGAGAGTTGGATGCTGTGCTTAGTTGAGCAAGGCATCGAGCGGTTGTGAAGCTCTATGTCCTTCGGATGTTCGCTTGTAAGGATCTTTTTCTCCTTGGGAGTTGTCAGGTTATTCCTTGGTCTTGGAATTGGTGGTAGTGGTGCTAGTAGGAGGAAAAGTTTGTTGGCTGCTTGGAAGCAGTTGTTTGTCCAAGTTAAGCGGACTCTTGAGTGGTGTTCTGGAAGTTGCGATAAGGGTTGTTCTGCCTCCTATGAGTACGGCCTAGTTGGTTAAGGTTTTTGTGTGTTGGCATGGAAGCTGTTGCACCTTTGTAGTTGAAGAACTCCTTTGTATCAGTTGTGGGTTGAGGTTGCACCATTGTGGTTGGATTAGGGTCTTGACCTTCGAGGGATCATTGCTTGGTTAGTGTGGCTTGTGCTCTGCCAGCCATTATTGGTAATCTGGTTCTTGGTAGTTGGTGTTAACCGAGTAGTGGAGTTCCGTTGATGAAGTTTCGGTGGGAAGGTGCAATAAGCTTAAGCTAGAGGGTTAAGCCTGTATGTGTTATTGTTTGGACTTGTGAGATGTGTTTCATATTTGAGGCGAGCTTCGTTCCGTTGCTTGCATGGAGGTAAGTTTGGTGGTGGGAGCCCTCTGGGGCCCGGTTGTGGGCAGGCTGACTTGTCCAGCCAATGATTTGAGTCGAGCTAGAGTTGAGTGGATTGGCATAGCTATGCAGTTTGTAGTTGTTTGGGCATCCGAGTCCGTAGCACTCAAGTTGTTGGATTGTAAGTTTTCCGTGTGGGAGCTGTCAGCTGGTTGAGGTTGTTGTGTGAGTTCGAATTTGGAGGATTGGTTTCAGTAGCTAGAGCTCGCACCTCGTTTCGTGTACAGAGTCCATTTCTATGGAGTAGAGGCATGTCAGTTTCAGGCCGGAGTTGTTGTCACCAGGGTGTGGCAACAAAGGTTTATTCTAAGCAGTACGTTGAAGAACCGTGGTTCTGGAGAGCGTTGTTAAGAGGCTTATGAGCCGAGTGCAGTCTTGTAGTGTTTTCACCCTCTGACCGATGGTCTTTTGGGAAGAGTGAGCCAGATCCTTCAGAACTTGTTGTGATTTGGTGTTTTCGTGATTAGGCAGCGGGGGACTAGTGTGGTTTTATGAGGTTGCCTTGGGTTGCAGTTCTCAGCGATCAGTTCTTGTGGTTCCATTGAGGCATTGCAAGGTAAGTATTGCAGGATTCCAGTGTTCTGGGAAAAGGTTGGTGGCCATCAATTTTGTTTTGGGTCCTGAGTTGCTGCATTTGACCAGAGGGGATGTGCATGAGTTTAGAGCTAGTGTTGTCAGCTCAGAGCAGGCAGAAAAGTTACGCCGATGATCGGCGTCGAGTTTTAGAGTTTGAGGTTGGACAGTGTGTAGTTTTAAGGTTGTGCCGTTGTGAGTTGTGTTGAGGTTTGGTAAGCGGGAGAAGTGGAGTCTCCTGTTGTTGGACCATTTGAGATTCTCTAGAGGATTGGCAGAGTTGCATATTGATTAGCTTTTTCTATCATTGTCAGCCGTGTGCAGTGTTCCCATGTATCGGTGTGAGGCAGTATGTGTCAGACCCATCGCTCATTGTGGACTTTGAGCCTTGTAGCTGATTGAGGATTTGAGCTTCGAGGGGAAGCCTGTGAGTATTCAGATCTTTGAGACGAAGACGTTGCGTAATCATGAGATCCGCTTGGTAAAAGTTCAGTGGAGGAGTTGGAGTTCTGAGGAAGCCGCTCGTGAGCGGGGAGGTCGGGTTGAGATTGCAGTATCCTGTGCTATTTCAGTCTTAAGGACTTTCGAGGACGAAAGTCATAAAAAGGAGGGAATATTGTAACGGACCAGGTTTTCATCCTGGTGTTCCAGGTATGCCCTAGGGGTATTTTGGTAATTTGGTCGGGCCGTCAGGGCCGTTTATGTCTTTTTTCAGTTGCTAAAATTATTGGATGGGTTTATGTAGGTTTTTGAGGCTTTGTGGATGGGTTTGAGCAAGGATAAATGCAAAAGTAAAAATAAAGGAAAATTGTGTTGCAGCTGCGATTCGAACCCGGGTCTCTGGGAAAGCCTATGGGGATGCGTGCTAGTTGAGCTATGGAGAGCTCTTGTTGCTTTTTTCGCGTCATATCTTAGTTAACCTTGGATCTTTGGAGTTTGGGTGCATTTGGTTAGATGAAAAAGAAATTAGGTTTTTGTTCTTCTTCTCCAAAACTCCCTTTTGCCGTCCAAGCTTGTCTCCCTAGCCCTCCAAGCCGATTTTCATCCTCTTTGCAGCTCCGAGATTCGATCGTCATTCCGGGTAAGTCTTCATCCTCTTCATCTTCTCGTTTTGGTGTCCTTGCTGGCCGAGTGTAAAGGAAGAGGTGGTGTGTGTGTGTGTTTTGTTGCAGTCGCCTACACACGCCCAGCTTTCGCCCAAAGAAATTGCGCGCAGCGCCTCCCAGCCGCCCAGATCGCCAGCCAGCCAGATCTCACCCAAAGCATGCGTCTGCTCGCTGCCAAGGCAGCTACCGCAGCAGCCGTCGCGCCGCCACCGTGTCGAGCGCGCCAGACGCCATCGCCCGTGCGCGCGTCGCCGTCCCAGCGCCCGCGCGTGTCCGTCCGTGCTAGCACGCCCGCGCGCGCTTCTTGCGTGCAAAAGACGCCCATCCGCGCCCAGCGTACGTGTGCGGCGTGCAACCTCGCCGCTTCGCGAGCGCCAAGCAGCAGCCGGCCGTCTTTTCCCGTCCGCCATGCCGCCCGCGTCGGCCGTCGCAGCAAATGTGAGTTGCTCTCGAGCCGAGTCCTATTTAATTTATTATATTTAGGCTTATGGGTTGTGATTATTATTGTGTTTGTTAGGTTCTCGTTAGCTAGCTCGGGATCGTTCGCAGCTTAGGATTTTGTGTGTAGTTAGGTAAGGATTTCTTACTGGAGTTGTGTGGGCCCTGCGGTATTATATGTGATTGCTGTTTGTATGTTTGTTTGTGATTATCAGCATGTATAGTGTTAGGTGCTATGTTCTGAATTCCCGACTGGCATGATTTCTTATGTTGTTTTCTCATGTTAGTCCATGCTAGGTTGTTCCGTTCTGGCATGCTCGTATTCTTTCTTGCTTCGTAGTATCATGCTAGGTTCGTTGTATTTGTTGAGCACGTAATGGATTGTATTGGATTGCTTGTTGTTGATATGATAGGTTAGAGTTCAGGTAGATAGCATCATCCGGGCCAGTATGCATAAAGAATCTTGCATCCATGGCAGAGATGCACGAGGTAATACTCCGTCCCTGGACCCCGTTAGGGTTTAGCTAACCCTACCGGTAGGCCCTGCAATCTTGGGTGAGGGTGGTAGTCTGCGCGATGCCCCAACGATCGGGATGATGACTTGGCAATGCCTAGTCCCTGGCAGCCGGCACGTCCTCAGCGTGTTCGGAAATATCCCTTGATTGCCACTTGTTAGGGCAAGGACGACTTCCTGGTGTAAACCTACCACGACCGATTCCTTAGCCTCAGGTGCGGTGGTTCAGGCTGACATAGTTCACGTGTCCATGTCTCACACCCCTATGTCAGTGACACCGATCCAGAGATTTAGTTAGGCATGGTGACTGGATCTGGGCAGCTTGCCACTAGACCCGGCAACCCCCAGAGTCTGCAGTAGCATGCGGTGCGCGCTTACGCTCATTATAGCGCCGACTAGAGAGCTCCTCGGGATTGTGAGCCAGTGCACCTTTTGTATCAACAGTAGAAAGGCTGAGGCCGAGACTTGTTTCTCGTATAGGGCGTTCTGTGTGATGGATTTTCCGGACTAAGACCCTGAGTTGGCATCCGAGGATTATTTGTGGATTTAAGCTATGTGCTCTATTCTGTGTTTATATTCATAGCTTGCATACATTCATCTAGATGACCATGTATATCGTATTGTACCCCGGTTGGGGATTCTTACTGAGTAATTCGTTACTCACCCTTATTTTGTGGTTTTCCACAGGTAACCAAGGTGAGAGACAGGATGGCTGAAGGAGGAGCTGTGATCATGGGAACCTGCTGTCATCTCTGACTTCTTTTATATTATGACTCTTGTCTTTTTATTTCCCCTGAATGCATGTAGTTGGGCACGGAGCCCTAGGATGTGTTTCTCAATGTTTCGTGGATTCCAACATTGTTGTATCTGAGAAGGTTTTGAATGATTTTAATAAATCTCTGATCAGAGTAAACTTTTGGAAATGTATTTGTCTTGAAACAGGTGCTTGGAGACAGGGACAGGTTTCAGTAAACTGTATTGATTTCTGATTGAATGCTGAATGTTTTAATTTTAATTGGAATCCGAAATCATATTTGTATATTGTCTTTACTTTGAATGCATGCATTGGGGTAAATGCCCATTTAGAGCCCCTTTTGGGTCGGGTCTTTACAATGCAAACATTGAAATAGATCATAAAAAATGTTTGTGGCAAGGTAACTAAACAAAACCTATTGGGACGAATTTTAAGTTTCAAACGCGAAAATCTATCCGAGTTTTTTGTTTATGCTCCCAGAACATGGTAATGCAACATTGGAACAGTTTGCATTAAACATTTGTGCCAAAGTATCAAAACAAACACTCTTGGGATGAACATAAAGATTTAACGCGAAAATCTATCCGAGTTTTTGGTTTAAACTCCTGAAACATGGTAATGAAACATTTGAATAGATCGTAACAAACGTTTGTGGCAAATTATTGAAATAAACACTTTTGGGACGAACTTTAGGTTTTAAACTCGAAAATCTATCCAATTTTTTTAGTTTACGCACTCGAAACATGGTACAGCAACATTGGAATAGTTTTCATTAAACGTTTATGCCAAAGTATCAAAACAAACACTCTTGAGACGAACTTTAAGGTTTAAACGCAAAAATCTATCTGAGTTTTTGGTTTAAGCTCTTTAAACATAGTAATGCAACATTGGAATAGATCAAAACAACATTGGAAAAGTATCAAAACAAACACTCTTGGGACGAACTGTAACGACCCAGTTTTCCATTACGGATTCCCAGGTATGTTCGGTTATATTTCTGGTTGTTCGGTTGGGCCGTTAGGGCTGTTTAAGTCTGTTGCTGAGCTTGGAGAATTATTTCGGTTGCAGGTTCCTTGCCTCGGAGGTGTTTGGAGAGGTTTTGTGGTTTTGGTTTGTAAGAGGAAAATAAAAAGAAAAGGTGTTCGGGCCAGGACTCGAACCCGGGTTGTCCTGGTTACAGCAGCTAGCAAAAAGAAGCAGTTCCAGTTGAGCCAAGTGAGTAAGTTATGCTTTTGTTCGTTTGTGTTTTGCTTGTTCCGTGGTTGTTTGGAGTTAAGAGTAAAATTAAAGTCAATGGTGTTTTGTGTCATTTGGTTCAGAAAAGAAAGAACGATCTCTCATCTCTCTCCCTCTCCCTAATCGCATTCTCCTTTCTCCAGCTTTCATCACCGATCGACCAAGCCCCGGGAAGGTATGCTCTCTCCTTCTCCTTCGTTCTCCTTGTTCGTTCTTGTTTTCCCTTGCATTTAAGCCTAATCGCAGCCCTTGATCACCCATCGCAGCCCCGAATGCAGCCCCTTGATCACCCACGCGCAGCCGCGTCTGAGCCCCATCGCAGCGTCGACCTCCCGGTCGCACTCCCAAGCACAGCTACGAGTGCCCTTGTCGATCCAGCGCTGCAGTCCCCTCGCTCAGCTATGTCGCAGCTAGCCTTCGTCGATCCGTGCGCACATCCCCACCGCAAGCCTTCGCGTGCGCAACCGAGCCCCTTCTCCGTTGCGACCAGCATAGCCGTGCAGCCTTCGAGGCAGCGACACGCACAAACAGCCCCGCTTCGCCCATCCTTGCCGAGGCCTGCCGCTCACGCCCGTGCCCTGCCGAGCCAAGCTGCCGAGAGCCCTTGCAGTGTAGAGCTTCGATTTGGGTAAGCCCTTTTCTCGAGGCTGTTGTGTTTGGTTTTGTTGTTGCCTTCCGAGAGCTAATATAGTTGTGTGTTTGTTGTGTTGTTGAGGTGCCTTACTGAGAGTTGCTTGCCAAGAGCCCTATTTGGCCGAGTGGTTGTCCCGAGCACCTGTTCAGGATTCGGTAACCTCTAACCCTAGCTCGGCTTAGTTGTTTTAGCCCGGTTTAGCTAGTTCTGGTAGTAATAGCATGTTTGGTTTGTTTGCTAGGTTGCGAGTGGCTAGGCTTGGTTTTCTACAGCTCAAGGAGCACTTTGCTTGTGTTTATCTACTTGTTTCAGGTAAGGATTTCTTATCGAGGGTTGTGTGGACCCTGCGTTCATCATGACTGTTGTTTGTTATACATATGATTGTTATGAGCATGTTAGTGGATAGGTTGCTTGTTTGTGATTGAGCATGTATGTTTATCTTCCTGTCCTGATCTGCTAGCATGTGTTATATTCCCGTGACATGTTTGTACCATGCTAGGTTGTTCTCCGACATGCATTCCTTGTTATCTGTTGAGCATGTTTTGGCCTGGTAAGGCACGGGGTGGGACTCTTAGATAGACTTATTAGGATTGTCATCATCCATGGGCTGAGAGTGAACATAATGTACTTTGTCCCCACGGGCCGGGATCACGAGTTGCACGACGTATGTTTCTTCTGCTCTAGTAGCCGGTACAGAGTAGCTCCCGTATCGGCATAAGCCTAGTCTGTAGCCTGCTAGAGCGGAACCCAGCAGACGGTGTAAGCCTGCCGTGGTCGGTTCTTAGCTTCAAGTGTGCGGTGGTCTATGCTGCTTAGAGTCGAGTGCCGAGGACCTCGCACTACTGTTGTTCAGCGACACTGCTTCGAGTCGTAGGCATGTGTACCTGGACCGGTGTAACACGTTTAGGTCCCACGTCTTTACACGGTTTGCAGCAGCATGCGGTGTGCGCGCACGAGCATTAGGCATTGGGCGGAGAGCTCCCCCGGGATAGTTCTTACAGTACACCATTTCCTTTCTGAGTCTAGAGCCAGTCACTGGGTACTCTCCCGAGTGTCCAGGACCAGTAAGATACCTGGTCACCAGTTGATTGGACTTACGAGTCCCAGATGTTGGACCTTTTGGTCCTAGTGATTGGACAGTGATGTCCCAGTTTCAGGATCAGTTGTTGAGCTGATCATAGGCCGGTGGTAAGAGACCCCGATGATTCAGGAGTCGCTTGGTTGACTCAAGGGTTTGATCTGTGTTGATGGCAGTTATGTGTATACTAGCATGCTGTATGATTGATTTTCGTATTGTACCCCGGTTGGGGATTCTTACTGAGTATGTTTATACTCACCCTTATTTTTGTGGTTTTTCCAAGAGGTAACGCGAGACAGCGACAGGACGGCTAGGGGAGCAGCTACTTGATCATGGGAAGCCGTCGGCAGCTCTGCTTTTATATGTTTATCTGTTCCATTGTTATTCAGCATGTACCGGGCATTGAGCCTTGGATTTTCTTTATTTGGGAACCTGTTAACTGTTTTGGTTTTTTGAGATCTTTAACTATGGATTTCTATCGCTTGAACTGTTTGGATTTGCTTATGGACTTTTTGACTATTTTTGAAAAGGTTATTTAGTTTTGAAATAGACTCTGGCCAGGGTTGCTTTTCTACAGGTTGCAATTCAATGTTTTGAACAGGTTCCATGTTGACAGGTTTACAAACAGAAACTTGTTTTGATAATTTTAACTCTTTTGTTGATTTTAATGTGCATGCTGAGGTAAGAATCCATTTAGTACCATGTCTTAGGTCGGGTCCTTACACGAACTTAGGGTTTTAAACGTGAAAATCTATCCGAGTTTTATTTAAGCTCTCGAAACGTGGTAATGCAACGTTGGAATAGATCGCAATAAACGTTTTTGGAAAATTTTCAAAACAAACACTCTTAGGACGAACTTTAGGTTTTAAACTCGAAAATTTATCTTATTTTTTGGTTTTCACTTCCGAAACATGGTTATGCAACATTGGAATAGTTTGCATTAAAGTTTTATGCCAAAGTATCGAAACAAACACTCTTGAAACGAACTTTAGGTTTTAAACGCAAAAATCTATCCGAGTTTTTGGTTTACGCTCTAGGAACATGGTAATGCAATATTGGAATAGTTTGCATTAAACGTTTGTGCCAAATTATCGAAACAAAAACTCTTGGGATGAACTTTAGGGTTTAAACGTGAAAATCTACTCGAGTGTTTGGTTTAAGATCCTGAAAAATGGTAATGCAACATTGGAATAGATCGCAATAAATGTTTGTGGCAAAGTATCGAAATAAACACTCTTGGGACGAACTTTTGGTTTTAATAGCGAAAAGTTATCCAAGTTTTTGGTTTACGCACCCAAAACATGGAAATGCAACAATGGAATAACGCAATCATAATAAATAAACACCAAATAGAAGTTTAAACCATACGATTTTATTACGATTAAATAATGTTTAAGTACTACAACTACTCCTAATAAAACAATAAATGGAATTGGCATGGTTGAAGGTGAGTAGTCTCCTTGTCATCAATTCCCACAGCACCACCATCACCTTCTTCGCAGTAGACTCAAGTCCCTCGATTGGCTTATGGTCAACCGACCAGCTCGATGGATTCCACTCCTTGCTTTAATATTTATAGGATTGAATTTCGTGGTCTGCAAGTAGAGGTGAGCTGTACAAATCATCGTTAATGCATATCCATGATTTTCGTCGGGATTTATTCGATTGCCATTGCCTTGATTGCATTGTCGATTCTTCTGATTCTTTCCTCATAGAAGAAACTTTGTTCGACCGTTATTCCTTCTTGGGTTCAGCGTATTAGCGTGATCCGCTCAACGTCTGCATCATTGGCTTTTTCTTGATGCTGCGCAAAATCCTGCTAAAAAGCGTAAATTAGGCACAGTTGAATTGCGATTTGTGCTAATGTGCAGATTCATGCTTTGAATGTGATATTATGAATGCATGCAGATTTTCTAAGTTATTTCTTTGGATTCCCTTTAAGAACGCATATATTCTTTGCCTAATTATTAAAATAATGCATCCTAAACAACATAAAATATGCTCTCTTTGAGAGTTATTAGTTAACAAGTCGTATATTCTGGTTATGAGTCTAAAATCAAGATTAGGGGATAATGAATAAGAGCAACGATTGTTTTAATTACTCTGAGTCGATTGATAATCCACTTAGAGGTTCTTTGCATCAACCTTGGAAAAGGGGATGTTAAGGGATTGCCCACCTGCTCTAACTTGGTAAGTTTTTGCTTATCTGAGCAATTTTAGTGGGGAGTTAACATTATTCTTTTAACATTCTGCATAAACCAAACAACTTTTCTCAAGTTATAATCCATAATGTTGTGATATAAATCATTTCGCTTCAAATTCTCTACGGGATAGATAAATCTATGTACTTATTACTTACTGCAATTCCCGACCATATATACTTGCGCGTAAGTGATTTTGAGTGTACTTAGAGTAAGTTAACTTAGAATTAAGCACGGTTCAATATATTAGAAGTGGAATCACACCAGTCAACTAACCAGACAATTAAGAGACGGATTGCTGAAATCACGGGATTCCTGCCTTATACGAATCAAACACATATGAAAAAGAAATAAAAAGGAAAAGATAGCACGCAAACTGATTCGTACCATTCTGGGATATTTGGAGACTCGACGACCTAGCTCTATAAAAGGATGTGATGTATTAGAAAAACATGAGCTGGATCTTTTCCTTGTTCTCCTTCTCGGAGAAATTCAGAGATTCGATCTAAGTTACAATTTAATGTTTATCTGTTTTTTTTGTTAATTTGTATTGTTAGACTCATTTTATTTCAGTAATACAATTCCATGATGCTTTCAATATCTTGCATTGTGTTTCCTGTTTTTATTATGAACTAATTATCTTAAGGTGAAATTAGGAGAACGTGAATTTTAGTAGCATGTTGTAGGAAAGAGTTGGAAGGGTTTAATCTAGAGCATTGTTGTGCAAAAAGAGGTTTAAGAGTTCGCGTGTAGTTCACGAACGGTGATAGTCCCTTTTCGCTACTATCGAGTGCAAGTGTACATAGATTCATTATAGCAAGTTTTAATAAGTAAAGATCGTCTCCAGAGGGAATTATAGCTCGTTCATTCTTGTTAAAATGTGAGAATTGAAAAGAGTAAAAGGTGGGTTGATTAGTGTTGAGGTCTGAGGAATCTATGTGATTAACATCGATAATCTAAATGGTCAGAAGTTCTCTAAGGTCATTCGCAAGTTAAAACAATACTATGATTAACTTAACTAAACCTTCCCTCGAATGTCTTCAGATTCCATTAATTGTAGAATAAGTTACTACTAAACCGTATCTCTAAGTGAATGTGAATTGTGAACGTTAGTTGAAAAAACCTAGTAAGCATGTAAGGATATTTACGCCTTCTCTCAAAGTGAAGTAACCTGAAGAGGAATTTTTCAACTCTCCAAACATACAAATTTACATGCAAAAGTACTTAGCTAATTTTGCTTTACTCCTACGCATCAGTGAACAATTAACACTTAGTTACTTCTAAACAGGAAATTAGATAGACATGCTGATAAATAGAACTCGTGAAGTTGTAGAAAGAATTGTCATTAAAAAAAAGAAGAAGATGAAGTCACTACAAAGTTGAACAACGACGTGCAAATAGAAACAAGAAAAAGAAAAGAATTAAAAAAACAAAAGTAAATAAATACTGAAACTGCTAGGTAATGGCTGGCTAGCCCCGACAATACTCCGAAATCACTTATGCAGCCGTAGACAATCAATACAAGAAGAACTATAACTTCGATATCTCAATCATCGACCCCCTTCTCAGTCGCATATGCTAGTTTATAAAGGACGAGTTGCTACGTCCGCAATTTTCACAATCACCCCACAATCTATCTACTTAGCATAATTTTCGGTTGACGACACGTCTTGTGGTTATGATCAGTTCTCGATTCTGCTTTCGATTTTTGCCACGCGTCCATGTCTATGACCCGATCTTACTACTCTCGCTTGTTTGACACCATTTCAGTGAATATTCCTTGCATACACAACAAACATTAAAAAGCTCCAATTCTTCGCTAAATACCAAAAAAAACACTTCACCTTACTCAGAAAACTATAAGGCTGCCATAGTCGCTTAAGTTTGTGGTTAGCGAATCATTCGTCTCAAATTTTACATGAAATGTCGCATAAATGCATCTATACTTACTAAATTAACTCACAATTCTTGCAAGTTATCTCACCCCAAACTTGAATTATTACTCGTCTCGAGTAATCCATCATTGAGAAAAATAGTTAGCAAATCATAAATACCTTACCTCCATCATAGCGAATGTTATACTCAAATTCAAACTGAAATCAAAGCATGTAAATACATGACTCGTTGAAATTTCTAGACTCCACATACTCTATAGTTAAACAATGTTGTTAATGTCATTTAGACTTCATAAAGTTCTACTATGCAAGTATGCCCCAATTTAACACCCGTGAATGTTCGTAAGTAGCACCATCTTTATTTTAATCCTTGTATGCTCTAGCTCTGACAATTCCTACTCCCATGCCCAACCTTCACTTTCTTTCCTCAATGATTGGCTTAGTTTTGCCGAAGTGAATACTCTCCTTTTGCAGTTAATGGAATTTCAGTCCCTTATTAGTTTGGGAGAAGTTTCTAGACTTAGGCTACTAGCCATTTGATTCGCTTCGCTTCTCTCTTTATTTTGTCAAGTGTCAATGCTGGCAGTTTTTTTTTTTCTGTACCCCCTAGTTGGCTTCTTTGTCCTTCTTTTCTATCAGCTCATCTGGAAATTCATCTCGGATGTCCTTCTTTTCTTTTTTTTAGAAAGAATTATAAATGTTGAATCAATGCTGAATCACTTGGATGTGGTAGGGAACTAAAATGAAGTTCGCTACCGAGGTACGCTCCACCCCCAAACTAAAACATTTTATTGTCCCAATGAAATCACTCAACCCCCAAACTTGAAGCTTGCTTAGAAAAAGTTTGGAAAGGAGAAGGATTTACCTCGCTATTTGAAATCGGACTAAGTACAGAGGGCGAACTTACAAACATTGCCATGGAAACTAAAACTGTTTACAATATTTCGCCACCAAAAGTTAGACAGAATGCACAACATTGCAAAATTATACCCATAGTGAAACTGAAATAAGAATGCATCATGTATTATTTCGCACTTGAATTCACCTACATATAAGGATAACATGCATGTCCAAAAGCTAAGGATTCATTCAACACTTAACATATTTACTACTGATGGAAATACAGTTTAGAACATGCGCAGTAAAAATAATTCAAATCAAGATGGAGAAACATAATAATAATCACAAAGAGAAATTTCATTAAACATAGCGAACCAAAACAAAATACAACAATTGAAAATGACTCAATACAACTATTCGTTCCCTAAAAGACTGCTATCTAACACCCAATTTGAAAAGGCAAGAAAAATTGGTCCATTTTCGATTTCGTTGAAGAATTTTTGTTCAACCTGATAACTGAATAATATTTGTAAAAGGCAATTTGACGAGCCTTTATATCTCTTTGCTTAGCCAAAATCATCTTCAACAATTCTTCAGTATTGGAGATGACTTTTACTTATTTTAAAACTTGCTACAACAAGACTGTGTATACTTGCACATCTTTGGGAAATCACACACATTTCACTTAATCTGAGTAGAGATTGCGCTTTAGCAAAATCCAAGCTACCACGTCATCATTCTCATTTTCTTATTATTTTGATTATTGTGTGTTCACGATTTCGCAAACACAAAGGTATAGAAAAACAACTATGTACATTCATACTACCCTAGTTTAAGCGAACTAAACAAATATGACATTCGCATACCATTCGCTTCCCATTAAGTCATCAAACATCAAGGAGACGTTTGAATTCTGCAGCATGGAATTCCTCGCCATAATAATGCTTGAGGCGATGACCATTGGTTAAGAACTCTGAGTTGTCCGTCTCATTCTTTACTAACACATCACCATTTTCCTGTTCCTGCAAAATTGTGAAAGGTCCTGACCACTTAGATTTAAGTTTTCCTGAAAATAAACGCAGGAGCGAATTAAACAATAAAACCTTTTTCCATGTGTTTGTTGGAGCGAATAGGATGATCGGGCTGAGGGCAACCGATTGAAACTTCTTTGGCTTAATTCGCCCATCATGCCACTTCTTAGTTTTCTCTTTGTAGAGTTTGGCATTCTCATACGAGAATTGCCTCAACTCCTCTAATTCTAAGAGTTGTAATTTCCTGGTAGGTCCTATTCCTGGTGAATCTAAGTTCAATTATTTTATGGCTCAGTATGCCTTGTGCTCTAATTCTAAAGGCAAGTGACATGCTTTTCCAAATATTAAGCTAAATGGTGACTTTCCTAATGATGTCTTATGTGTTGTGCGATAAGCCCACAATGCATCATCTAACTTAACTGCCCAATCTTTACAATTGGGGCTTACCACTTTCTCAAGAATTCGCTTGATTTCACGATTAGAAACTTCCACTTGCTCGTTCGTTTGTGGGTGGTATGCAGCTGCTATCTTATGGCAAATGTTATATTTATGCAAAACTGTCGTCAAAGCACAGTTAATGAAATGGAAACCTCCATCGCTAATTAAAGCGCGTGGAGTACCAGAACGAGTAAATATATTTTTATGCAAAAATTTAATCACAGTTCGCGCATCATTTTTTGCACATGCGATCGCTTCTACCCATTTAGATACATAGTCAAAGGCTATAAGAATATAAACGTTTCCATGCAAATTTGGGAATGGCCTCATAAAATATATTCCCCACACATCAAAGATTTCAACTTCTAATATGTATTGTAGAGGCATCTCATCCCTTCTACCTATATTTCCTACTCGCTGACATCGATCAAAAGAATTAACGAAATCATACGTATCTTTAAAATAGAGGGCCAGAATTACCCTGTTTGAAATATCTTCGCTGCAGTTTTCTCTCCTCCATTATGGCCAGCATAGGCCCCAACATGACATTCTGCAACGATTTCCTTCGCTTCGCCATGTGTTACACACCTGTGAATAATATCGTCAGCACATTGCTTATATAGATATGTCTCGTCCCAGAAGTATTTTCTAACTTCATGAAGAAAACATTTTTGCTGTTGGTAGTTGAACTCTTCCGGTATTATTCTGCTCGCCAAATAATTCGCTATATCAGCGAACCATGGTAAATTCTCTGAATTTGCTTTCAGTTCAAGGGAAAATAGTTGCTCATCTGGAAATTCATCTCGGATGTCAAGATTATTAAGTGGGTGTTCACAATCCTCAATTCGCGATAAGTTATCAGCGATCACATTTTTGCATCCTTTCTTGTCAACAAAATCTACATCAAATTCTTGTAGCAACAAAACCTATCATATTAACCTTGGTTTAGCGTCTGGCTTCCTCAAGAGATATTTAATAGCCGCATGATAAGAAAAAATAGTTACCTTTGCTCCGAATAAATATGAACAAAACTTATCCAATGTGAATACCACTGTGAGAAACTCTTTCTCCGGGGTAGTGTAATTCTTCTGAGCATCGTTCATCATCTTGCTTGCATAATATATCGAATGAATGACTTTGTCTCCCTTTTGTCCCAATATTGCTCCCATAGAGTAATCGCTCGCACCACACATGATGTAAAAAGGTTGATTCCACTTGGGGTTAGAAATTATTGGTGCTGATACTAAGGCATTTTTCAACTTCAGAAATGTCGTCACACATGCTTCATCAAATACAAACGCTTGATCTTCTTCCAACAGTTTGCACAGGGATTTTGCTATTTTTGAAAAGTTCTTGATTTATCTTCGATAGAATCCCGCATGACCAAGGAAACTGCGAATTCCCTTAACATTTGTAGGATGCTTCAACTTCTCAATTACTTCAATTTTCGCCTCATCTACCTCCATTCCATCCTTTGATATTCGATGTCCCAATAAAATTCCTTCAGTGACCATGAAGTGGCACTTCTCCCAATTAAAAACTAGATTCGTTTCTTCGCATCTTCTGAGCACTTTTCTCAAATTTTCAAGACATTGCGCGAATGATGTTCCGAACACAGTGAAGTCGTCCATAAAGACGTCTACACTTTTCTGTATCATGTTAGAAAATATGGCCATCATGCATCGCTGAAAGGTTGCTGGTACGTTGCATAATCCGAATGGCATTCGCTGAAACGCGAATATACCATAAGGGCATGTAAATGTCATTTTCTCTTGATCCTCAGGGTCAATCGTGATCTGATTGTATCTCGAGTATCCATCCAAGAAACAATAGAATTCTTGTTCAGCAACTCTGTCTAGCATTTGACCATATATGGTAGTGGAAAGTGGTCATTTTTCGTAGTTGCATTCAATTTTCTATAGTCCATACATACGTGCCAATGAGTTATTGTCTGCGTAGGTATCAACTCATTGTTCTCATTCTTGACAACTGTGGTACCGCCCTTCTTCGATACACACTGTACTGGACTTACCCATTTACTATCAGCGATCGGGTATATCACACCCACATCTAGCCATTTGATGACTTCCATCTTAACCACTTCTTTCATAGCCAGATTTAACCTTCGCTGATGCTCCACTAAGCGAAACCCCTCATCCTCGAGTTGAATTTTATGCTAGAGTTCAAATCTGCTAGAGTCTAGCCCATTGCTCCTTTATGTTCCTTTAACATTGTGATTAAAGCTTCTTCATTGTTCGAAGATAAGTTCGCTGAGATGATAATTGGTAGTGTTTCATTTCCGCCAAGGTAGGCATACTTCAAATGCATTGGTAATTGCTTGAGCTCCAGTATTTGTGGTTTCTCTATGGACGGTTTCATGGGTGAAATAGTCCTGTCATCGAGATTTAGCAAATCATGATAAATATTCAAATTGTCACAAACCTCGAGTTCGCTTGCCACTGAATCCTCGTCATCATTCTCCTTCACTACTGCGAATGTTAACATCTCTTGATTGAGATTCTCCTCTATAATATTAGTTGATGAACATTCTTCGCTCCCCTCTAGTAATCTCATCGAATTGCAAATTTTGAATTTGATCTCGTCATTGTTCATTCTGAGTGTAATAGTTCCTTCGTAGACATCCACCAACGTATGCCCCGTTTTCAAAAAGGGTCGACCCAAAATGATGGGGATATCTTTATCTACATCATAATCAAGAATTATAAAGTCAGCAGGAAAAATAAATTTGTCTACCTGAACGAGGATATCTTCTATCTCCCCAAGGTCGTTTGATTGATCTATCAGCGAGCTGAATGGTTACACTTGTTGGCCGAGCTTCGCTAATGCCAAATTTTCTATATATTGACATCAAAGTTATACTCGCTCCCAGATCACATAACGTCTTACCCACATGTTGACCTCCAATAGAAATAAGGATTGTAAAGGCTCCTCGGTCTGCTTCTTTAGCTGGGATTTTTATCGACACTAGTGCAGTGCATTCTTCATTTAACGAAACAACCTTAAATTCTTCGAATTTACCTTTTTCCATTAGTGCCTCCTTGGGAAATTTCATATAATTTGGCATTTGGCATAAAGCATCTATCAACGAAATGTTAATATGAATGCCCTTCAATATGTCAATGAATTTCTCATATTGTTCGCCAATTTGTTTCTTCGTGGTTCTTTGTGGAAAAGCTGGTGGTGGTGGTTTGAATTCAATCGTGCAAGATTCTTGTGGCTTTTTTTTTTTTCAGGTTGATTGGGTCTTGCAAGCTCAACTTCCACAACTCTTGCAACAATACTTCCTTCAGTGATTTCTGTAAATTCTTCCCCATCATCAGAGTTCGCTGGTGCGAATTCTATATCATCAATTATTGACATTGCCTTAATTTGTTCCTTCCCATCACTTATAGTAGGTTCTGTGTCAGAAGGAAATTTTCCCAAAGGTCTATGTCGTAGTTCAGTCGCTAATTGGCCCATCTGTATACAACTTGTTGATTCTGCATAAATTCTCTCAATATATTCTCCATGGCATTATTAGAAAATTGATGATTATTATTTTAATGGCCCATATTTCTATTCCAGTTCTCCAGGTATGTTCGTTTATTTATTCGGTAGTTCGATTGAGCCGTTAGGGCAGTAGAGCCTTCAGGGGCATTTTGGTCATTTTGTCCTTAGGGTAATTTTTTTGCTTAACCAGGGTTTTAGGGCTGTTTCTGCCATTTACCAAGTACGATTATTCTTCGATTTTAGGTTCTAGGGCTAAAGGGACATTTTGAGAAGTTTGGAGGTTTTTCGGGTAAAAGAGAAAAAAATAAGATTTAATTGTGTGTTTGTTGGGACTCGAAGTAGTGATGGACAAGGAATTTGGAGGATGGTTTTAAAAAGAAGAAATAAAGGTAAAAAAGATGTTGTCGCCAGGGCTCGAAGCCTGTTGGTTTTGCATTTGAGAGGCTTGGAGTCTTTTGTGAAAAATAGAAGGAAAAAAGGGCGTTGTTGCTGGGACTCGAAGGGAGGATTGACAAGGAACTTGGAGGGTTGTATTTTAAAAGAAGAAAAAAGGAGAAAAAGATGTCTTCGCTGGGACTCGAAGGCAGGTGGCCAGGGACACGTGGCAAGAAGGGATTTGTTTGTCGATTAAAGAAGGGGAAAACACGTTTGCGATCAGATCTCTCTTCCTTAGCAGCATCTTCCCGAGAGAACAACCTACACTTGGCGAGTTCTTCAACTCCTTTTCCATTTCTTCTTCCCCAAACTCGATTGCCGAATCTTCTCCATCTCCACCTCTTCTCCTTCGTTGTTCCTTTGGCCTTGCCGAATTCTCCAAGCCTTCTCCACCAAGTCGTAAACCCTAGCCAAGGGTTTTGGTCCTTGCTGCATTTTTCCCCCTAGCCGTGGAGCACCTCCCTCTTCTTCTCCTTATTGTCGCAAACACTATCAAGCACATCACTTAGCAACCGAGCTCCACCATTCTCCTCCTTCTTCTTGTCGTGAACAATACCCTAGCTGAGGATAAGCTTCCCTAGCCGCACCACCTTCTCCTTGTTGTCGCACACACCCCTAGCCGAGAGCACGGACTTGATCACTTTGTCGCAAGCAGCTTTGTCATCCTTCCTCTTGGCCGAGAGCTTTGCCCTAGCCGAGGGTCCTAGTAGCCAAACATCATCTCTCTAGTGCATTGCTGAGAGCTCCTACTGTAATGGCCCGGAAATTTCATCCCGGTCTTCCCGGGAGGCCCAGGGGCATTTTGGTAATTTTGGGTCGGGCCGACAGGGCCGGTTATGTAATTGTTAATTGCCGGAATAATTATGAGTCGATTTGAATGGGATCGGGAATTTTGGTGAAGACATTTGGGCTTGGGAAAAGGTAAAAATAAATAGGGAATTAAATAGCACATCGAGTGAGATTCGAGCCAAGGACGTGTCGCGTGCTAGGCAGAGGGCGCTGCCAATCGAGCCACTGAGTGCTCTTGTGCTTCTAAACGCGCGATCTTGTATATAAGCCGGTTTGTGCTGAGTGTTGGTATAAAGGCAGAGCTCGCCCGAAGCTTCCCCATTTCTCCTTTCTTCTTCGCGAATTTTCCTCCGACCGACAGCGATTCTCCTTCGTGTTTTCTCCCCCTCCAGCTCCAATTCGACCGAGTTCCTTCCTAAAATCCGAAGCCAAATCTCGAGCAGCTGGTGAGTTTCTTCTTCTCTTCTTCTCCTTCGCATTTCCGTCGACCCATTCCCTTGTTTTTCGAATTCCATTTTCCGGTCGTGTTATACTGATTTGTTGGGTGGGTTTTGTGCAGCTGGAGTAGAGAAGTTTGACCAACCATAAATCGCTCGTCGAATCCTCCCCTATCGGCCGAATTCGAGCTTCCTTTCCATCGCAAGTCGCGTGCTCTGTCGCTACCGCTGAGACCGCGCCGCCACGCCGCATCGACCGTGCTCGTCGTGCGCGCTGCCTGCCTGCTCGTGTCACGCCGCGCGCCGCATCACCCAAAGATCCGTCCGCACTCCCAAAGACGCCCATTTCGCGCGCCCAGTAGCGCCAGATCCACTCTGTTGCTTTGCCGCTCGTGCAATCGGCTCATTCGCGTTAAATCGCGCGCGCCGTGAGTTGCTCCCAGCCGAGCCTCGTTTATTTTATTATATTTAGGCCTATTGTGTGATTTTTGTTGTGATTGATAGGTTCTCGATAGCTAGTTCGGGTTCGCTTGCCACTTAGGTTTTCGTGTCAAATCGTCCCCGGCCAAGGTAAGGATTTCTTACCGAAGTTGTGTGGACCCTGCGATATATTATGCGATTGCTGATTGATTGCGTGTTTGTGTTTATTGACATGTGTAGCTAGGTTCTCTACTCTGAATTCCCGATTAGCATGATTTTCCTGATTTAATTCTCATGTTAATCCATGCTAGGTTGTTCCTTTCTAGCATGCTCGTGATTCTGCCTTTGCTTCGTAGTATCATGCTAGGCTCGTTGTATTCTTATTGAGCACGTCTTGGATTTTATGGAATTGTTTGCTGATTGCTAGGGCAGGTTAGAGTTGCAAGTAGATAGCATCATCCGGGCCTGATGCATAAAGTACCTTGCATCCATGGCAGGGACGTCGAGACAGTTCTCCGCCCTAGACCCCGTGAGGGATTAGCTAACCCAAGAGGTAGGCCCTGCAATCTTGGGTGAGGGTGGCAGCTTGTTAATGCCCCAACGGTCGGGATGATGACTTGGCATTGCCTCGCCCCCTGCAGATCGCACGTCCTCGGCGTGTTCGGCCAGTAGCCCATGATTGCCACTGTTAAGGCAAGGACGGCTTCTGGTGTAAGCCTACCACGACCATTCCTTGGCCCGGTGCGGTGGTTTCAGCCGACATAGTTTACGTGTCCAGTCTCACACCCCTATGTCGCTGACACCGATCCAAAGATTTAGTTAGGCGTGGTGGATCGGACATGGGCAACTTTGCCTCTAGACCCGGCACCCCCCATAGTTCTGCAGAGCACGCGGTGCATGCTTACGCCATTACAAATACCGATCGAGAGCTCCTCGGGATTGTGAGCCGCTGTACCTTTCGTCGACGATGAGATGCCCGAGGCCGGACTTGTTTCTCGTATAGGGCGACTTATGTATTGGACTGTGCGGTGATATTATTCCGGACTATGACCCCAAATTGGCATCCGAGGCCCAAGTGTGGGCTAAGCTATGTGCTCTTTTCTGTGTTTATACTCATAGCTTGCATACATTCATCGAGATGACCATGTATATCGTATTGTACCCCGGTTGGGGATTCTTACTGAGTAATTTGTTACTCACCCTTATTTTGTGGTTTTCCACAGGTAACCGTGGTGCGCGACAGGATGCCTGAAGGAGGAGCTGTGATCATGGGGCCCAGTCTTCCAACTCTGATTTTTGTATTATGACTCTTTATGTTTTGTTTCCCCTGAATGCATGTAGCCGGGAACGGAGCCCTAGGATGTTTTGTAAATGTTTTGTGGATTCCAGCATTTTGTATCCGAACAGGTTTTGAATGGTTTTTAGTAAGTCTCTGGTCAGAGTAAACTTTGGAAATGTATTTATCTTGGAACAGGTGCTTGGAAACAGGGACAGGTTTTAGGGAAATTGTCTAGTTTTTAAAGGAGTTATTTTGAATGTTTTTGTTTTAATTCGAATCCGAAATCATGTATGTTTAATGTCCTTTACTTTGAATGCATGCATTGGGGTAAGGGCCCATTTAGTGCCCCATTCGGGTCGGTCCCTTACAGTTGGTATCAGAGCTCAGAGTCATAAATTCTATAGTTTGACCTTTTGTTGTAGGTCGTTTTCCCATGATCACTAGCACTCCGACAGTCATCAGGTACGCCTAAGTTTTCTTTTTGTTGTAAGAAAAAGGGTTAAGAATTTACAATACCTGTCATCGAGTGTATGCCCTTGGTAGTGTTGTGGAGCGGAGACGAGCAGGGTTCTGACTCGTTATTGGTTTGGGTTTAGAGCGCCATCATGCCAACTTCCCGCAGTGTGTGATGTATGTTGTGGCTTGTTGTGGTATCCAGATAGATTCGGATGCCCTGGGACATCGTTCCAGAGGGAGGTAGAGATTGGACTCCCATAGGCCAACTGTGGCCCAATTGATGGTTTTCCCCTAGTGAGAGGGTGGAGGTGCTTTGCCTTGGAATGCCACTCCAAGAGAGAAGTTAGCTGTGGTTGTGCTGAAGTGGATGTTTGTGGAGCAGGTCCCCGTGTGGACTAGCCTGGGTAGCTCAAGTGTTGATCTTGAGCCTTGATAGATTATTTGGTTGCCCAGAGAGTGGTTGCAAAGTTGGTAGCCTTCGAGGAGGTTGATGAGGCATCTTAGTGCTTCTGTGAAGTGTTGTTGTTTGCAGCCAGATGGCGGAACCTCAGTAGTTAAGGGTGCAGCAAGGAGTGTTCTCTACAGACTGGATCCGTTGGTGTTTTCCTCAGTGGTTTGATAAAAGTGAACACTCTCCTTTTGGTAAGCCCTAGAGTAGGGCTAGCTGCTGCATGTTGAGAGAGCCGGCCAGAGTTTGTTGAGCATCATGTGGAGATGCAAGAGTAGGCTGTGAGCCTTCAGCTTGATGAGATGCCTTAGGCATGGTTGTTGGAGTTGAGCCCTTGTATGCCGAGCCAGAGTTCGTGTCACTTGAGGTTGTGACCTTGTGGCCCCGTTGTAGTAAGATGTGGATTTGGTAGTAGTGGCACTTGAGGTGCAATGGTTGGTGTGCCGCCTTGGCACTAAATCTGATTCAGGCCTGAGTTTGGCATGGGCATAGCAGACGGTTCTATGCCGTTCGGAGTTCAGCGTACTCCTTTAGCCTTGGATCCGTTTATGGTAGTTGCACCTGTGTAGGTCGTGCAAAAAGGGCTAGTTCAGTGGTAATCGAAAGACTTCAAGCGAAAGGATGTTCGAGAGGAGCCAGAGCCTTTTCCCAGTGTTACTGGAGGTTGAGTAAGTCAAGCAGGTTGTCGGTTGGTAAGTGTTAGTGCGCGTGCATCTCACGCTAGTGTTAAGGCCAAGAGATCTTTGTGGTTGGTAGTATGGTCAACTACCTTCAAGGGCCTTATCTGAGGAAAGTTGAGCATCGTAGAAGCAAGTTGGGTCCAGTTGAGGGACCATGAGTTGGATGCCTATAAGGTGAGTAGGATGCCTTGTGAGAGGAATGGGATGCCTTATGGGTAAGCACCCTTGGTAGAGGCTTGGTATAATGTAAGTTCAGTTTGGCTTGGTTATGCTTTGGTAGAGCAAGGTTGCCACAGCTTCGAGCATCGTGTGGAGATGAAACTTTGGGTGTTCCGTTGATTGGTTGTATCTCTGCCAGGAGCTAGTGTGGCTTTTGGGAAAAGCATTTGTTAGTCTTGGATCGCTAAATGAAGGTTGGGAGTTGTGCACACAAGTGTGTTTTGTGTGGTTCGCTTACGTGGTGAGAATTTCGGATCCATGTAGGGTTTGCTTTGGGGATCCGTGCTCGCTTCTTGGAAAAGTTGGACTCTGTGGATGTTGTAAGGCTTTAGTGAGGTGGTAAGGATACCATGCTCGTGGTATCAGGTTGTTGCTTAGGTAAGATTTGTTAAGTTGGACCTAAGCTTGGTTGGCGGATCTTCTTGTTGATCGTCATGGCTGAGAGAGTTGTTCGGATCCTTCCTTGGGTAGGAATTATGTTGTGGTTGATGTCTGAGTAGGAGGATGACGCATTCGGTAGCGTTTCGGGTCCTCTTGGTTTCCAAGGAGTTGGAGTTGGCCAGCATGGTTGTGTTGCTGGAAAAAAAAAATAAAAAAAAATGGAGTTGTTGTTGTTCAGGCAGTTGGTTGTTAGTCCGTAGTTGGCAGTGGGTGTCGAAGGTTGTCGGAGAACCCTAGGTTGTTAAGAACCTCTCTATAGCTCAATCAGGCCTTGATAGTGAGTTTCAGTTGGCAAGTTGAAGCCGTGTAGTTTGTAGCCTCTGGGAATTGGCCGCGCCTTGGTAGCCTAGCAAGTTAAATTTGTTTGGAGTAGAGTCCGGATTGGTTCCGGTATGGTGACAAGTTGATGCTTGGTGTTGACCAAGGTGTGGATTGAAATTGCTTGAAGTCAGTTTTGCTCATGGGGCGAATGGTTCGAGCCCTGTTGGTTGTCTTCCTGTTTTCAGGGAAGTTGAGAGTTACCCCGTTGGTATTTGGAGGTTAAGTCCGTGGTGAACCCCTGTTGCTACCCCGTAAGATTTTGATCTTGTGCTTTAGTGGAGCAAGACAGTGAGTGTAGGTGGAGCTCTCTGTCCTTCGGTTGTCCGCTCGTAGGAGCCGCTTTCTTTCTGGGTTTGGCAGTTACTACCGTCGGTTTGTTAAGGATCTTTCCGCCATAGCCTCGCCTCACTCGTCGTCGACGAGGAAGGGTGTCGAGTTTATTTGGAACAAGAGGTGATGAGAGCCTTGCCGTGCTCAAGCGCGGCTTGACTCCAAACCACTGTTGGCGATCCGGAAGGGACAGTGGTTTCGTGATTTACAAATGATGCTTCCAAGTTCGGGTTGGGTTGTGTGTTGATGCAGCACGGGAAGGTCATTGCTTATGCTTCCCGTCAGCTGAAGCCATATGAGCAGAACTATCCGACTCCTGATATGGAGTTGGCAGGAGTGGTGTTTGCACTGAAGATTTGGAGGCATTACCTGTATGGTGAGCGGATTCAGATGTTTTCCGATCACCAGAGCCTCAAGTATCTGTTTACTCATAAGGAATTCAATAAGAGGCAGAGGAGATGGTTAGAGTTGGTGAAGGATTATGACTGCGAGATTTTGTACCATCCGGGTAAAGCCAATGTTGTGGCTGATGCTTGGAGTAGGAAGACGTCGCACTCCGCGGTATTGTTGAGTTCCCAGCTCAGATTTCGGAGAGAGTTCGAGCGGGCTGAGATTGCAGTGTTGTTGGGTGAGGTTACTGCCAGAGTGGCTCAGTTGACAGTCCAGCCATCGATTAGACAGCGGATTATTGATAGTCAGCTGAGTGACCCCGCACTCAAGAAATTGGGTGACAGAGTTAGTGCTGATGGAGATTTTGACTTTGTGTATTCACCGCATATGCAATGACGACAGCAGGGCGGTTGTGTGTTCCGGATGTTGCAGGATTGCGCGACAGAGTTGCTCTCGAGGCCCACGATTCTCTCCGTTTGCTTGGCACCCCGGGTACCAAGATGTATCGAGATCTTAAGCGAGACATTCGGTGGATGGGTATGAAAAGAGATGTTGCGGAGTTTGTCGGTCGATGTCTCACTTGTCGCCAAGTGAAGGCACCCGTGCAGAGACCACCGGTTTGTTGCAACTACGAGAGTGTACCTCGGTGGAAGTGGGAAGAGATCTCCATGGACTTTATTTCGGTTTGCCGAGGACTCAGGAAGTTCTCTCGATTTGGGTGATAGTCGATCGATTGACTAAGAGCGCACACTTCATTCCCTGGTAGAGACACTTATACCGTGGAACAAAGGCGCAGCTTGTTTTTGGAGCAGATAATTCGTTATCACGGTGTGCCCGTGAGGATCGTATATGACCGTGATTCGAGGTTCACTTCTCGCTTCGGAGAGCGCCTCGTAAGGGTTTAGGCACCGAGTGTAGTTTCAAAGCCACGACTTTTCACCCTTAGATCGATGGACGACGAGAGGGTGAACCCAGATTCTCAAAGATATGTTGAGGGCTTGTGTATTGGATTTCCGGGCGCTTGGGACCATGATTCAGATTCGATGGAGTTTGCGTATAACAACGCTTATCGATCGATTTATCGGATGGCTCCATTCGAGGCTTTGTATGGTAAGCGCTGCCGATCTCCCGTGTTTTGGGAAGAGGTTGGTGATAGGCGTGTTTTGGGTCCCGAGTTGCTGCGATTGACCAATGGTGCCGTGCGTAAGATTAGAGCCCGTATGTTGACAAATTTCGCGAGCGCATAGAAGAGTTACGCCCGATGTTCGGCGTCGGGATTTGGAGTTTGAGGTTGGTCGACATGTATTCCTAAAGGTCGCAACGATGCGAGGTGTTTTGAGGTTTGGCAAGCGTGGAAAGCTGAGTCCCCGTTTTGTTGGCCCGCTTGAGATTCCGGAGAGGATCGGCAAGGTTGCTTATCGATTAGCCTTGCCTCCGTCATTGTCGGCGATAGCACGTGTTTTTCATGTTTCGATGTTGAGGCAATGACGTGCGGATCGTCGCACATTGTTGATTTTGAGCCTTTTGCACCGAATGAGGAATTGAGCTTCGAGCGGAAGCGGCTGGGGATTCTTGCTTTCGAGACAAAGACACCTGCGTGTCGTGAAATCCGGTTGGTAAAAGTTCGATGGAGGAGTCGAGTTCGAGGAAGCCACCGGGAGCGGGAGGATGAGATGAGATTGCGATCCCGAAAGCCGTTTCTAGTCTTAAGGGACTTTCGAGGACAAAAGTCTTATAAGGGGGGAATATTGTAACGGCCCGGAAATTTCATCCCGGTCTTCCCGGGAGGCCAAAGGGCATTTTGGTAATTTTGGGTCGGGCCGACAGGGCCGGTTATGTAATTGTTAATTGCCGGAATAATTATGAGTCGATTTGAATGGGATCGGGAATTTTGGTGAAGACATTTGGGCTTGGGAAAAGGTAAAAATAAATAGGGAATTAAATAGCGCGTCGAGTGAGATTCGAGCCAAGGACGTGTCGCATGCTAGGCAGAGGGCGCTGCCAATCGAGCCACTGAGCGCTCTTGTGCTTCTAAACGCGGGATCTTGTATATAAGCCGGTTTGTGCTGAGTGTTGGTATAAAGGCAGAGCTTGCCTGAAGCTTCCCCATTTCTTCTTTCTTCTTCGCGAATTTTCCTCCGATCGACAGCGATTCTCCTTCGCGTTTTCTCCCCCTCCAGCTCAAATTCGACCGAGTTCCTTCCTCAAATCTGAAGCCAAATCTCGAGCAGCTGGTGAGTTTCTTCTTCTCTTCTTCTCCTTCGCATTTCCGTCGACCCATTCCCCTATTTTTCGAATTCCATTTTCTGGTCCTGTTGAAGTGATTTGTTGGGTGGGTTTTGTGCAGCTGGAGTAGAGGAGTTCGACCAACCATAAATCGCGTCGAATCCTCCCCTATCGGCTGAATTCGAGCTTCCTTTCCATCGCAAGTCGCGTGCTCTCGTCGCCGCATTGCAGATCGCCGCCGAGCCACGCCGCGCATCGACCGTGCTGCTGCGCGCGCTGTCCTTGCCTGGCCTCGTGTCACGCCGCGCGCCCCTACATCGCCCCGCATCCGTTCGCGCGGCCCGCACCCCCAATACACAGCGACCCGGCCCCAAAGACGCCCATTTACTGCGCCTAGCGCGCCCACCACTTCGCTGCCGTTCGCTCGCAAATTGGCTCGTTCGTGCGTTCGTCGCGCCTCGTGAGTTGCTCCCGAGCTGAGCCTCGTTTATTTTATTATATTTAGGCCTATTGTGTGATTTTTGTTGTGATTGATAGGTTCTCGATAGCTAGTTCGGGTTCGCTCGCCACTTAGGTTTTCGTGTCAAATCGTCCCCGGCCAAGGTAAGGATTTCTTACCGAAGTTGTGTGGACCCTGCGATATATTATGCGATTGCTGATTGATTGCGTGTTTGTGTTTATTGACATGTGTAGCTAGGTTCTCTACTCTGAATTCTCGATTAGCATGATTTTCCTGATTTAATTCTCATGTTAATCCATACTAGGTTGTTCCTTTCTAGCATGTTCGTATCTGTTCCTTGCTTCGTAGTATCATGCTAGGCTCGTTGTATTCTTATTGAGCACGTATTGGATTTTATGGAATTGTTTGCTTTGATTGCTAGGCGGAGTTAGAGTTGCGGTAGATAGCATCATCCGGCCCGATGCATAAAGTACCTTGCATCCATGGCGGGGGACGCCGAGACGCTTCTCCGCCCGACCCCGTGAGGGGATTAGCTAACCCAAGCGGTAGGCCCCGCAATCTTGGGTGAGGGTGGCGCTTGTTAATGCCCCAACGGTCGGGATGATGACTTGGCATTGCCTCGTCCCGGCGATCGGCGCACGTCCTCGCCGTGTTCGGCCGTAGCCCCCGATTGCCACCGTTAAGGCAAGGACGGCTTCCTGGTGTAAGCGTACCACGACCGCCCTTGGCCCCGTGTGCGGTGGTTCAGTGACATAGTTTACGTGTCCGTGTCTCACACCCTATGTCGCTGACACCGATCCAAAGATTTAGTTAGGCGTGGTAATCGGACATGGGCAGCTTGCCTCTAGACCCGGCACCCCCCATAGTCTGCAGTAGCACGCGGTGCATGCTTACGCTCATTATAGCGCTGACTAAAGAGCTCCTCGGGATTGTGAGCCAGTGTACCTTTCGTCGACAGTAGACAAGCTGAGGCCGGGACTTGTTTCTCGATAGGGCGACTTATGTATTGGGATCGTGTGTGATATTATTATTCGACTAAGACCCCAAATTGGCATCCGAGGCCCAAGTGTGGGCTAAGCTATGTGCTCTTTTCTGTGTTTATACTCATAGCTTGCATACATTCTTCGAGATGACCATGTATATCGTATTGTACCCCGGTTGGGGATTCTTACTGAGTAATTCGTTACTCACCCTTATTTTGTGATTTTCCACATGTAACCGTGGTGCGCGACAGGATGCCTGAAGGAGGAGCTGTGATCATGGGGCCCAGTCTTCCAACTCTGATTTTTGTATTATGACTCTTTATGTTTTGTTTCCCAATGCATGTAGCGGGACACGAGCCCTAGGATGTTTTGTAAATGTTTTGTGGATTCCAGCATTTTGTATCCGAACAGGTTTTGAATGGTTTTTAGTAAGTCTCTGATCAGAGTAAACTTTGGAAATGTATTTATCTTGGAACAGGTGCTTGGAAACAGGGACAGGTTCCAGGGAAATTGTCTAGTTTTTAAAGGAGTTATTTTGAATGTTTTTGTTTTAATTCGAATCCGAAATCATGTTTGTTTAATGTCCTTTACTTTGAATGCATGCATTGGGGTAAGGGCCCATTTAGTGCCCCATTCGGGTCGGTCCCTTACACCTACCTATTTGGTTTGGGTAAATTCTCGTTCTAGGCTTTGTGCCTTGGTTGTTGTTACTTAGATTGTAAGAGTTTAATAGCCCAGTTGTGTGCTGTCCTGGTTAGCCCAATAGCTTGCTGACCAAGTTTGTCTTAGAGTTAGAGACTCTTGAGTTTCGAGGTCACTTAGGTTGTCCTTCTGTATAGTCAGCCCAGTTGTGTGCTGATCGTGCTTGACACTTGCTATCTGTTACTGTATGAGACCGCCTGATTGTGATGTTTGTTATACTTGTATGCTAGGATGCTAGATGATGTGTCTTGCGTATTGTACCCCAGTTGGGGGATCCTTATTGAGTAAAATTGTACTCACCCTTTTAATGGTTTTTTCCACCAGGTAACTTGCGATAGCACAAGGGCGGCTAGCGGAGGAGCTGATTGATCATGGGAGTTGCCAGCGTACTCTGTCTACGATTGTGCTTTTGTTTATTCAGCACGTATTTGGACACGGAGTCCATAGGGGAATTTACATTATGATGTTTACCCGTTTATGGATGTTTTAAATAAAATACTGGCAAGGAACTGTTTTCTGTTTAACAGGTTTTACTTGAGATGTTAACTGAAATAAAGAAGTTTATTTTTCCCCAATGTATTGATGTTTTATGATTTTAAACAGGGAGTGTGGAATGAATTTCTTTTAATTACATGCATGCTGAGTAAGAGCCAGGTTAAGGACAACTTTAGAGTCAGGTTCGTACAGTTGGTATCAGAGCTTTGAGTCATAGATTATGTAGACTGACCTACTGAGTTAGGTCGTTGTTTCCCATGATCATCAACACTTCAACAGCCAACAGGTATGTCGTTAAGTTGTTTTAAGGGTTTAAGTTTACAATACTTGCATCTAGCATACCTGTTTCAGTTTGTTGTTGGCAGTGTTGGTCCGAGCATAGACTAGCTCTTTGTGGTGTGAGTGTAGATCGCTAGTATGTCGATCACACGTAAGGAACAGGGACGTTGTAACGGCCTAGGTTTCCGTTCCAATTCTCCAGGTACATTTGGTTGATTATTCGGTTGTCTGGTTGGGCCGTTAGGGAAGTTGAGCCTTTAGGGGCATTTTGGTCATTTGGCTATCAAAGGTAATTCTGGTATTTTTCCAGGGTTTCGATTTGTTTCCAAACTTGTGTTGAGTTGGTGTTTATGTTTCAGGTTCCAGGTGCGAGAGTTGTTGTTGAGAGGTTTGGAGGTCGTTTGGGTTAAAACATAAAATAAATGATTAATATGTTGTTACCATGGCTCGAAGGGGGAACCACTTGGACACTTGTCATTTGGAGGATTTTCTAATGATTTTAAATTAAGAAAAAAGGAGAGAAATCTCATTTGGCCTTCCCTATGCCCTAGCCGACCAACACACCTTCTTCCCCTCTCTTCTTCGTTCGCTCCTTCCTCCCTTCACCATTGTCGAAGCTCCAAGTGTCGATCCATCGTTGCCTATTCCCATCGTTGTCCCTTGCCATCACCGAAGCCCCACGCCGCAACCCATTGTCGAGGCACCTAGCTGAGTGCAATTGTACTCACCCTTTCTATGGTTTTTTCCACCAGGTAACTTGGCACAACATCGAGGTGGCTAGAGGAGGAGTTGGATGATCATGGGAGAGTCTGTTGCATCTGCTTTCTTCATTTCATATTTATCTTGTTGGAACATTTTACTTGAATTTTGTAATGGTTTTTTATGTACTCTGGCTAGAGGCTGAATTGTTTGATGGTTTTCCTGATTTTGATTTATATACCTTGAGGTTTTGAACGTTTTAATGAAATCCATGTTTTGAATTATTTCTGTTTAAAACCACGTGTATTTAAAAGCATAGTCTGAGTAAAGGCCATTTATGACCATCTGGAGTCGGGTCTTTACAGACGTCTGGTTTTACCAACTGAGGAGTTGGAACTGAGCCAATTGTAGATGAGATCATGTCTAGGGTTGACCAGACCCGTAGGCCACCTGTGGCCCAGTTGCTAGTTTGCTGAGAGGAGGAGTAGATACTATCCTACCTTCGAGTGCCACTCTCGGAGTAGAGTTTGCAGCAGCCATGAGAGTTATGGTTAGAGCGATGTTCGTTGAGCATCAAACAGAGTTTCAAGAGGAGATCTTGACCATGTCTGATAGTCGAGATGCCAAAGACCAAATTGATGGAGTATGGAGCTTCTTGTGCGAGTTGTGGGTGTTGCCGTCACCAGAGGTTATGACCTGGTTGGCTTGTTTGTAGCAGGGCCCAGAGTTTTGTTATTAGCAGCACTTTTTGATGTGGCTGGAGAATGCTAATTGGCACCAAGATTGGGTGCAGGCCTAGGTTTAGGCCGAGTCGCACTGTTGTGCAGATGATTTTTATGACCCATTTGGGAGCTCAGCATGTTTCTCTAGACGTAGCACCTATACTGCTAGTTGTTGTACCTGTTAAGGTAGCACAAGTGACGTAGGTACCTGGAGAATGCTAGTTGGCACCAAGATTGGGTGCAGGCCTAGGTTCAGGCCGAGTCGCACTGTTGTGCAGATGATTCTTATGACCCATTTGGGAGCTCAGCATGTTTCTCTAGACGTAGCACCTATACTGCTAGTTGTTGTACCTGTTAAGGTAGCACAAGTGACGTAGCCATTGGTAGTCTGATGGCCACGAGAGAAAAGTTGTGCGAGGAATGAACGAGAGTATCATTCCCTAAGTTTACCCGAGTGTTGGGTGAAAGTTAAAGTTAGAGCGTGCAGAGTTAAAACCTTGGTGTTCATTTGTTAGTTGTGACTCTGATGGGAGTTGGTTGTTGGCAGCTCTATGTGAGTCAGCTAGACTTCGGTCTTCGGTAAGGTTTAGTCAGTGTACACACATGTGTACCTGTGAGTAGCTTGTTCTTAGTGTGGGTGGTTATTGGAAACCACGTTAGGGCTGATTCGTTTGGAGCTAGACTGTGCTCTCTTTTTCGGAGAAGTTGGGCTTTCAGTTCGAGGTCACTACCTTGAAAAGTGCCCTTAGCTTGAGTGTGCAGATGTTTCTGCTCGTTATTAGGTTGCTTGTCGTCAGACAAAAGTTGTTCGTTTGGAACGTGACCCTAGATGGTAAGAATTCTTGTTCTCGTTTCACTAGAGCCCAGTTGGGACTGAGCAAGTTGTGGTTGGCTAGAAACCACGCAATGGTTGATTGGTGTTGTTAAGGGTATAACAGAGATCTGTACCCGAAGAAAAGCTACGAGGTGACTGATGCTTTGAGTAAGAGGACGACACACTTCGCAGCTTGTTTGGTCGTTTACCATTGTATCTAGAAAGTTGGAGTTAGCCAGTGCAGATGTGGAGATGACGAAGGTTCCTGTTTGTTAAGTCAGTTGGCTGGTAGACCGGGTCTATAGCAGTGTGTGTCTAAGGGTCATCAGAAGGACCTTAGGCTTGTGGAGATGCTTTCCAGAGCTCAGTTAGACCCAGAAAGTGAGATTTCAATTGCTCGGTTAGAGCTTTGTTGTCAGTTGCTGTTGAGCAAAAAGAAGTTCAAGAATTGCCGGGTGGTTTGCTTTCGCAAACGATGTTGGTTTCTTTCTGCTATTATCGAGTGCAAGTGTACAAAGATTCGTTGTAGCAAGTTTTAATAATTAAAGATTGTCTCCATAGGGAATAATAGCTCGTTTGCTTTGTTAAAGTGTGCGAATTAAAATAACAAGTAAAATTAGGTTGAGTTTTGCTGAAGTCTGAGTAATCTAAATGAGGAAATCAATAATATAGAGGGTCAAAAGTTGTTAAGTTCATTGAGCATTGATGGTACGGATTAAAACAATACTACAATTAATTTAATTAATCTTTCTCTCGAATGTCTTTGGTTTTTATTAACTGTAGACTAAGTAACTAGTAAACCTTATCTCTAAGTGAATGTGAATTGTGAACGCTAGTTCGCAATACCTAGTGAGCATGTAAAGGTGTCATCAACCAACTCTCTCAGAAGCAACAACAGAGGGTTTTCACAAAAGACTGAACCACCAACTCAGAACTAGTAGTACTCACCCAAACGTCGAAGGAAGGGTCAACTCCTGAAACTTTCCGAACAGGAACAAGTCGTCAAGGCCACGCCAGCTTGCTCCAACCTAACTAGCTCTTGAAACAACATGGGAACCATACCTTGGTCAACGCCAAGCACCACCTTGCCAACAATTCCGAAACCAACGCGGAGGTTACTAAGAACAACTCTAGCTTGTTAATCGACCACAAGCTTCCAACAACTCAACCGAGGAACACTGCCTGTGTCTAGCTGAGCTCTGGTAAGGCTCTCCACAACTTAGGGTTCCTCCGACAACCCTCAGACACACACTACCATCAAACGGTCTAACAGTCCACTGGCTACACGGGCAACAACTCCCTCCAACATCACAACTATGCTAACCAGCTCCAACTCCTCAAAAATCCAAGAAGACCTGAAACGCTACAGAATGTGTCATCCTCCTACTCAAAGCATCAGCCACATCGTAGCTTCTACTCAGGGTAAGGATCCGAACAACACTCTTAGTAGCAACGATCAGAAACTACGTGGATTTACTACCACCGCTCTCGTTCAATACCAGCTGAACTCCAACCATCGAACAACAATGAGTTCCTCTAACTAGGTCGAGGTCCAACTAGCATAACTTGCTTAAGCAACAACCCGGCTACGAGCAAGGTATCCTTACAACCAAAGTTAGGGCACTTGACAAGAACTAAAGCCCTAACACCTCAAGGACTGAGCATTGGTTTCTCAATCACGAACCTCTCGTGGTTCCCAAAACTTACACCACAGAATGAGCTACACGAAAGTACATCGGCGTGTACAACTCCCTCTTGTTTCCTTAACATCCAAGTCTAAAAAGTACTCTCACACGAGGGCATCATTCGCCTCCCAGTAGAGACACCACCAACAAAAGAGAAACAAGATTTCGAACCCACACGAGGGTAACTCACAACGAAAAGCAACATTGACCAACTTGCACCACAAAAGCATAACAACACCAAGCCAGCATACCTCGTACCAATGTGTCCACTAAATGTGCTCTGCTCGAACTAACCAACCCATGGCTCCACTGCCAGAACAACCTCGCATCATCGATGCTAACTCCACTCAAGCTAAGGAAACTCAAGGGTAGTCGAGTCACACTACCATCAAACTGGCTCACAATCCCACAACACAAGCGTGAGAACTCGGACGCGCTAGCCCTTAACAACCCACAACATCCTTCGTACCCAACTCTTGGTGACCCTGAAAAGCTCTTACTTTCCCTCGAACGAGCTCACACTTGTAGTCATCTGACTACCACCGAGCTAGATCCCTTATGCAACCAAACAGGTGCAACAATAGTAAATGGGTACAACGGCTAGTGGGGATGCCGAACTCCGGGTGGGTCATAAAACCACCTGCACATCTGGTGCGAGCTGGCTTGAACCTAGTCCTCCTTACAAAGCTTGGTGCCAACAAGCACGACAACCCTTACAACACACAAACAACTATATACAAGCTCCATGTCCCATTAAGGGTAGGGTAGGTCACACTCCAAGTGACGGGAACAATGGCATTCCAATCAAGAATATCGACACTCGAGCAATCTATTCTCTGCTGCGAACGGTCTACTCTTGCATCCACCCGATGCTCAATAAATACTCAAGCCAACCCTCGGAAGGCAGCAACTAGCTCGACAACTTGCCAATCAACCATGTGGCTGGTGGAGACTCTACTGGCCCGCCTCTCTCGGGGGACTTCCACCACCAAACTACTGTATAAAAAAACACTAGAACGACAAGCCTCGGCCCCTGAATATCAGAACTTCCCAACACTCGGATGATATACTAGATCCTGGCCAACCACCTCGCTGCTACCAGCGGGTTCTCTACAACATCAAGCTCTACAGATTTCCACTTGCCAAAGACCTTGAGCCACTTGCAGTTCTCGGTGGCTCCATCCACATCATTTGCCTCAACAATAGGCTCATGTTGATCCTGTCCTCCCGGGGAACCTCCAGGGCTACTTGAGCTACTAGGGGTACCTGCTGAACAAGTTGGGTCAGCTGGGCTATCGATGCCCAAGACTTCTCTCTCTTCGCTGCTAACTGCGCCTTGGTCTTCGCTATCAGATCAGCTAGAAGACCTGCCATCATCTCTCTCATGGCTGGAGCAACTCTACTCCTGGAGTCTCACTCTAAGGCCAGGTGGCCTCCACCCCACTCCCTTGGCAACACAACTGCCAGGGCCAAAGGTGGCCTACGGGTCTAGTCAACCCTAGACGTGGTCTCAACAACATACTCTCTCCAACTCCTCGGTTGGGAATACGAAACGTCCAAGCTCCTCTATGTTCAATCAGCATACTGGAGATCTACGCCCAAACCAACAACGAGTCAGAACCTGCTCGTCCCCGCTCTACAAACAACAAGCCATGTACATTCTAGATGCAAAACAGTATTGTAATTCTTAACCCTTAAACATTAAACTTACGGACGTACCTGATGGCTATTGGAGCCCTGATGATCATGGAAAACAACCTATGACTGTAGGTCAGTCTACAAAATCTATGACTCTTAGCTCTGATACCAACTATAAAAACTCGACCCGATTAGGGTCCTAAACCTAGGTCTTGAACCTCTTATGCATGTAAATAAACCCGAAAACATGAATGCGGAATTATAAAAACTTTAAAACATAAAACGTTTAGTGAAATTAAGTTATTTGGACATGTCCCTGATTCCAAGCACCTGTCAAAAGATTTATCAAATCCAACCCTGGCCAGAGTTTCTTTTATTTGCAAGTAAAAATATCCAGAACAATTTCAACTAAAGCGAAGCAAATAGTTTAATATCCAGAAATACAACAAAGTCCACCTAAGGGCTCTGTACCCTGTCTACATGCAAAATAATTGAGAGAAGACGAAACAAGACTCAGAGTACTCTATCCATGATCATCCAGCAGCTTTCTCCTTGCCATCCAGTCTCTGTCCCAAGTTACCTGGTGGAAAACCACAAAAAAGTAAGGGTGAGCAACGAGTCGCTTAGTAAGAATCCTCAACCAGGGTACAATACGAAAACAAATCATCTAGCACACAGATACATGCAACCAATAACGAGCACAGAGAAAACAACTTGGTTCAAGCTAACCGTCATTCCTAGAACTTGCCTATTCAAGGACTTACCGAGCTGCCCTTTTGGACTTACAACTACAACCTACATTCGGTTTAACACATGGATGCCCATCGAGGTCTTATACCAGCTAGAACACTTGGATGCCCATCGGGGTCTTACACCAGCTCAAACTCAAGGACGCCAATCGGGGACTTACACCCATAGGAAGCCCATTGGGGTCTTACACCTACTCAACACACGAAAGCCCATCGGGGACTTATATCTGCTTAAGCACAAGGATGCCCATCAGGGACTTACTCCTACTAGGTTCACAAGCTGCCCTACAGGGTTTTACACTCCCTAGCTGCATTACGATGCCCATCGGGGACTTACTCCTACTAGGTTCACAAGCTGCCCTACAGGGTTTTACACTCCCTAGCTGCATTATGATGCCCATCGGGGACTTACACACTGACAACGCATTGGTGCCCATGGGGGTCTTACCCATGCGAGACCTAAACTAGTAACTCCTAACAGTTTCCTAAGTACGGTTATGCATGCTAACAGATCGACCAGGCAATAATCAATAACAACACGATCCTAGCATGGCTCTATAGAAAATGAACAGGAAACACGGATATGCCAGAGTAAGAAAATCCCTAGCATGAAGCTAACATGAACAAGACAACAAACATGCCAGAAAATCAGAAACAAGGATCCTATCCACTAGAATGCTCATAAACACTCACAAAATATCAATGTGCTATTAAAGTATTTCGCAGGGTCCACACAACCCCGGTAAGAAATCCTTACCTGAAAACAAGCAGATAAACACAAGCAAAGTGCTCTATGAGCTGCAGCAAACCAAGCCTAGCTACTCGCAACCTAGCACACAAACCAAACATGCTATCACTACCCGAACTAGCTGAACAGTGCTAAAACAACCAAACCAAGCTAGAGTTAGAGTTTACCGAATCCCGAACAGGTGCTCGGGACAACTCTCTACCAATAGGGCTCTCGACAAGCTTTGCAAACTCCTCTTCCGACACGGCAACTTGGCCAAACGAAGCTCTAACACGATAATGATGGGCAAAGCGGGGCTGTTTGTGCGTGATGATGGGGCAAAGCCGAGGGGCTGTCCTCGGCAGGTTGTGGCTCGGTAAGGCAACAGGCTACTTCGCGTGGGCGAAGGCTGCACGGCTATGCAAATCGTAAAGGCGAAGGGGCTCGGCTGCGCACGCATAGGCTCGTAGTGGGCTGTGCGCACGGACGAACTAAGGCGGCGACAAAGGGCGCTGTTGCAGGCGGAGCGGCGCTGTTGCGGGCGTTATCGGAGAAATGGCTGCTGTCTTCGCGTGGCTTTGCGAGGGCAAGACGGGGCGACGCTGCGACAACGAGGGGTGCGTGGGTGGCAGGTGCAGCAATGCTGGGCAGCGGCTGTACAGGGGCGAAGCGACGCGCTGGGCGGTGCGATCTCGCTTCTGCGGCCCTGGGGCCAACGGAAGGGGTTGATGTTGCTGGTCTAGGCTACAAGAAGAAGAACAAGACCCTTGCTCGGTTAGGGTTTGTCCAAGTAACAAAGGGAGAACTCTCGGCTAGGGAAGAAGAAGAGAAAGAAGATGACTTACTCGGTTCTTGGCCCTGGTTCTTGGAGAAATCGACAAGGTGGAGATGAAGAAGGAGAGAGAGAGAGATCGCACGAAGAAGAAAAGCCATGCGGCTAGGTCTCTGGAACAATCTCAAAAGTTGGGAAGGATAATACGATTCTTCTTTTTATTTTTACGATTCCATCTCTTGGGCATCCCCCTTCGAGTCCCAGCTGCAGCATAATTTTCTTTTTAATTTAATCCATTAGTTCCAAGCCTCCAAACTCCCTTACATGTCAAGGGTTCAAATCCCACAAGCAGCATCTTTTCCTCTTATTTTTTTTAATCTCTACAAAACAAGCCTTCCAAAGCCCAGCTGGTCACATGTTCGAGTCCTAGTAGCAACACTATTTATTTCCCTTAATTTTCTTTCCCAAAATAAGTCTCCAAATGCCTTACTGGTCACAGGTTCGAATCCCAGCAACAACACTTTTATTTCTTATTATTCTCTCGTAACCAAAAAACCTCCAAAACCCCAACAAACAACATAACTCCCGGGAACCTGCAACCAACAACAACCGAGCCTCAACAAAAGACAGAAACAGGCGTAACGGCCCAATCGGACATCCAAATCATGAACCGAAAACACCTGGGAAACCAGCATGGAAAACTGGGTCGTTATAATACTCCCTCCTTTTAAGACTTTCGTCCTCGAAAGCCCTAAGACTGAAACAACTCTAGGAAAACTCCACCGAACTTTAACCAATTGAACTTCCGGTTAAACTACACCAGTTCCACCTTGATACTCAAAACCTTCCTCGGTTCCAAAGGCTGAGAGTTGTTTAGAGGTGGAAGAGATGAAGGAACGATGGTGTGTGTGCGGCAAGATGGAATTGGAGAAAAGAAATGATTTCTTTTCCTTTAAACACTAGGTTTTTTGCGATTCCTTCCCGGGCTTTCCCCCTTCGAGTACCAGCTGCAACAATTGATTCTTCGTATTATTTCTCTTAATCCAAGCTTCCCAAATCTTTGCAGGCCAAGGGTTTGAGTCCCATCGGAAGCCCTTTAACCTCTTTTATTTGATAATTAACCAAACTACCTCCAAGCTTTCGAGCAACCATCACAAACTTCTTGGAACTTTAAACCAACAAACAATCAAGTCCTGGCAAAAGACTGAAATAGCCCTGGAATCCTGATTATCCACAAACCCGGTCTTGACGGCAAAATGACCAAAATGCCCTTCAGGGTTAAAATAGCTCTAACGGCCCAACCGAACATCCAAATCATGAATCGAAAACACCTGGGAAACCAGCATGGAAAACTGGGCCGTTACAAAGACCCTCGAGGATTTCATTTGGGATTGGTTAGGAGAACCAATCATTTGGCCGGAAGTAGGAAACTTCCGAGGTCCCTAGACTTGTCTTGATTAGCTTGTTGAGAAAAGTTCTATGCTGGTAATTGTTGCATGTATACTAGGATGCCAGGTGATTGATGTATCGTATTGTACCCCAGTCTGTGATTCTTACTGAGTGCCTTCGTACTCACCCTTACTTTCCTTTCAGGTAACTTGGGACAGCACTGAGATGGCTAGTGGAGGGAGCTGACTGATCATGGGAGCCACCGGCATACTCTGTAACGACCCAGGTTTTCATCCCGGTCTTCCAGGTATGCCCTAGGGGAATTTTGGTAATTTGGTCGGGCCGTTTATGTCTTTTTCAGTTGTTAAAATTATTGGATGGACTTAAGTAGGATTTTGATGCTTTGTGGATGTGTTTGGGCATGGTGAGATGCAAAAGAAAAATTGAGGAATACAGGTGTGTTTGTTGGGATTCAAACCCGGGGTGCTAGGAAGCCAGATGGGTGGTGTGGCCAGTTAAGCCACCAGGTGATCTTGTTACTCTTTCCACGACATATCTTGGTTAGCCTTGGATCATGGGGGTTTTGGGAGCTTTTGATTAAAAGAAAAGAAAATAGGGTTTTTGTCTTTCTTCTCCAAACTCACCATTGCCGCCCAAGCCAATCTCTCCCAAGCCCCAAGCCGTTTTTCATCTCCTTAGCAGCTCCGTGGTCCGATCGTCATTCCGGGTAAGTTTCATCGTCTCTTCTTCTTCTCCGATTTGGGTTCTTGCTGGCTGAGTGAAAAAAAGAGGTTGTGTGTGTGTGTGTTTTGGTTGCAGCCAGCCGAGTGAAGCCCAAAGAATGAGCCGGATCGCCCAAAGATGCCCGTGATCGCCTCGCCGAACGCCCGGATCGCACTGCCGCGCGCCAGATCGCCTCGCCGCGCGCACCAAAGCAGAAGCCGCCGCGCGCACTGTGATCGCCCGATCCGCTTTGTGTCGCTCGCCTGCGCGCGCGTTCCTCGTCTGCACGCTGCGCCCGTGCGCCCTTGTCTCGCCCGCAGGTCGTCCGCGCCAAAGACGCCAAATGGCCCTCTAGCGTCGTGTCACAGCGCCACCAAGATAGCCCAAAGACGCCCAAATGCGTGCAGCCCTAGAATAAATTTCTGATTTTAGTTAAATATAAAATAAGGTTTAAAAAGATGTTATTTAGAGGACTCGAACCCTCGGCCTCAAAGAGAGATGGGAGTTTGGAATTAATTAAGGAAAATAAATGCGTAAACTAGGGTTTGAAGGAGGAAAGCCTTGGGAAGGGAATTTTAGATTCCCAAAGCTTATTTAATTTGAGGAAGAAAGAAAAAAGAAAAAGAAAAGAAAACTTCTCTCGCAAAACCCTCTCCCCACACCCTCGCCGCGCCGCTGCCGTCCATCATCGCCGCTCTCCCCAAGACGCTCACCGACACCCACTGCTGAACGCCTGCCTTGCCAAGCCTGGTGCCTTCTCGGTTGGTAAATTCCCGAGGCTGACCCTTTGGACTTTATGTTCTTTTTAGCTGTTGTTGGTTAATTAGGTTGATTTTATTACTTGCTTAGGTTCTCGGGTTCGCTTAGAAGCTCGAGAGTCATCCGTTGATTGTTGGTTCTACTCACTTCCAGGTAAGGATTTCTTACCGGGGTTGTGTGGACCCTGCGAATACTTGATAGCATGCCATGTGTTGTGTTTGTATGGAATTTCTAGTGGATAGGTTGCTTGCTCTTTCTTGTTTCCAGATGATTTTTGTGCTTGAGATTCCTGATATATCCTGTTAGTTTCATGCTAGGAGTTAAATTGTCTCGGCATAACCGTGACCTTGTTATCCTGTTAGTGCCATGCTAGGAATTGGCGGATGATGTATAGTGTAAGAGATTGTAGGGGTAACTAGTGCGTCCCGCTCGGGGAAGACCCCGATGGACATCCGGAGGTGTAAGACCCTGATGGGCATCCTAGGTGTATAAGTCCCCGATGGGCATCACTGAGTTGGAGGTGTTAGACCCCGATGGGCATCCTAGGTGTATAAGTCCCCGATGGGCATCATTGAGTTGGAGGTGTAAGACCCCGATGGGCATCCTAAGTGTATAAATCCCCGATGGGCATGACTGAGTTGGAGGTTTAAGACCCCGATGGGCATCCTAGGTGTATAAGTCCCCGATGGGCATCACTGAGTTGGAGGTGTAAGACCCCGATGGGCATCCTAGGTGTATAAGTCCCCGATGGGCATCACTGAGTTGGAGGTGTAAGACCCCGATGGGCATCCTAGGTGTATAAGTCCCCGATGGGCAACACTGAGTCCTAGGTTGTGTAAGGCTCGAAGGACACCCAGGTGTGGAACCTAGGGTAGTTGGTAGCTGTAAGCCTCGAATAGGCAAGCCTTAAGAGTGACGTTCTGTTGACCCATCTGTTTGCTCTGAGTCATTGCATGGTTGCGTGTCTGTGTGCTAAATGATATGTTTTCGTATTGTACCCCGGTTGGGGATTCTTACTGAGTAACTCGTTGCTCACCCTTATTTTCTGTGGTTTTCCACCAGGTAACTTGGGACATAGGCAGGATGGCTAGGAGGAGGCGGCTGGATGATCATGGATAGCTGACTCTGGGATGCATGTTCTTTTATTGTTTTCTTTATGATTTAGCATGTAGTGGGACTTGAGTCCCTAGGAAAACACTCAAACTATTTTATGGTTCTTGTACCGTACTCTTGTTTTGTTTTTAAGAAAAGCACTGATCAGTCAATTACTCTTGATTTTTATATTGGCTTTTGTGGTTTGTTTAAAGTTCTGTTGATTGCAAAAGTTTTAAATTAGTACGTTGGATGGTGTTTTACATTCCTAGACATGCATGCTAAGTAAGGATCTAGGTTAGAGACCGCTTCTTTTGGGTCGGGTCTTTACAGTTGGTATCAGAGCCCAGAGTTATAGGTTCTGTAGACTGACCTGCAGTTGTAGGTTGTTTTCCATGATGATCAGCGCTCCGCCAGCCATCAGGTATGTCCGAAAGTTTAAGGTTAAGGGATAAGAATTACAATACCGTTTGCACCTTGCATGTATATGACTTGTTGTTGAGGAGCAGGGAAAACAGGTTTTGACTCATTGTTGGTTTGGGTGTAGATTGTCGGTATGCCAGTCACTCGTAGAGGGCAGGGAGGCTCGAGGCCGACCAGCCAAGGCATTCGTATTGATTCTGACACGGGAGGGACGTCGTCCCAAGCTGATGCTGATGTTAGGCCGCCTCTGAGCCCTTCTCTGTGTTGCCCGGTGAGGCGTGGAGGCAACTCACCTCGGGAGGCTACACCGGAGTTGCTTTTATGGAGTCCATGAGGGCTCTTATGGTTGGGTTCTTTGTCGACCGCAGGGCCGAGCAGAGGGTCGAGACGCAGCTCTGTTAGCACGCAGAGGAGGAGTCCCGACCAGATAGAGCGGTGGCCGACCGAGTTGGTTCAAGCCGGATCTGCAGATGCCACCAAGATCGCCCGACTCAAGAGAGCCAATTGTGAACGAGGCCGTTGTGGCGGAAGGTGCTGAGGATTTGGGCAAGTGGCTAAAAGATTTCGTCAAATGGAAGCCGGAGAAGTTTAGTGCCCCTGGAGAACCCACCGGTAGCAAATGGTGGATTGCCGAGCTAGAGTATACTTTTATGGTGATGGCTTGTCTCGAGGTGCAATGAGCTCGATGTGCGACTCATGCGTTAGCTGGAATAAATAAGTGGTGGTGGGATTCCACCTTGAGTGAGAGACCGGCTGGGTCTCCCCGCCACTTGGGAATTCTTCAAGGCCGAGTTCAAGGCAAAATTTATCGATGAAGAAGCCCAAGAAAAGATGATTGAGTGTTTTTCAACCTTAAGCGGGTCCACCCAATCGAGGTGTATGAGAGGAAGTTTTTGGAGTATGGGTACTTCGCACCGCAGCTTGATTGCTACTCCCGAGTGAAGATCGTGAAGTTTATTGCGGTCCGAGGCAGGAGTGTCTCGAGATGTTAGGGCACAGCCCCGAGACTTTTGCCAAGGCGGTCACGCATTGGCAACTATTTATGATGGAAAGTATCCTCGAGAGCGGTTGTTAGTGCTGTGGTGCGTAAGGCCCCAGTGTACTCAGGTCAGAAGCGTAAGTTTGAGCAGGAGGTAATGGACATGGAGGCGGTCAGCGCCGTCGGTACTTATCATGGCGAGAGACCAAAGATCGGATCGGGAATCGTGGATCATCGGCCTCGCCAGCAGCGTAGGGAGGCCGCCACCGTATTGTAGACCCCGTGGTAAACAACATTGGGGGCCTTGTGGTGGTAACCCTAGAGCTTGCTATAATCGTGGTAAGGAGGGGCATCGTGCCCAGCATTGCAACCTGAGCGAGGCGGTGGTGGCACAACCACTTTCAAAGAGCGAGGAAGAGTATATGCTACGACTCGCCAGAGGTCGAGAAAGCCGGACCAGCGATGGCGTGCACGCTCCTAGTTTTTGATCACCTCGCCTTTGTGTTGTTTGATTCGGGTTCCACCCATTCTTTTGTTTCTTCTGTTTTTGCTGAGCGTGCTTGCATGAATTTAGAGCATCTAGGTTTTGAGTTATCTTTCGCTACTCCCTCGGGAACTAGTATGCTGGCTTGCCAGAAGGTAAGGGATGGTCGGATACAGGTGTCCGACGAGACTCTACAGGTTACCCTCATAGTGTTAGCTATGAGCGGTTTTGATGTGATCCTCGACATGGATTGGTTAGCTGATAACCACGCTATGATTGACTGTCGTTGTAAGGAGGTGGTGTTCAGGCCGCCAGGTAGGCCTAGCTTTAAATTTCGGGGCACCCAGAGTGGGGTGTGTCCGCCGGTGATTTCGGTAGTTAAAGCTCACCGTTTGTTAGCTCGAGGAGCTTGGGGTTTCTTAGCTAAGTTGACCGGGGAGAACCATGACCAGTTATCTGTCGAGCAGGTGCCCATAGTGCAAGAGTTTGCAGATGTTTTTCCCGAAGAGTTGCCTGGCCTGCCACCGAAGAGGGAGGTGGATTTCTCAATAGAGCTTGAGCTGGGGACTCGCCCTATCTCGAAAGCTCCTTATCGTATGGCGCCAGCAGAGCTGAAAGAGTTAAAGGAACAGCTGCAGGAGTTGCTTGACAGAGGATTTATTAGGCCGAGTGTGTCCTAGTGGGAGCAGCACCCGTCTTTGCTTGTTAAGAAAAAGGATGGCTCGATGCGTCTATGCATCGATTACAGGGAACTGAACAAGGTAACCATTAAGAACAAGTATCCGCTGCCTCGTATCGATGACCTGTTTGACCAGCTCTAGGGAGCTTGTGTGTTTTCGAAGATTGACTTGAGGTCGGGCTACCACCAGTTGAGGATTCGGGATGCGATATTCCCAAGACAAATTCGTGTCGAGGTATGGGCATTATGATTTCGTAGTCATGTCTTTCGGACTGACGAACGCCCCAGCTGCATTCATGGACATGATGGACAGAGTGTTCAAGGCGTTCTTGGACCTCTAAGTCTAAGGAGGACCATGCCTCGCACCTAAGGCAGATTTTGGCAGCCTTGCGCGAGAACAAGCTCTATGCGAAGTTCTCAAAGTGTGACTTTTGGCTCGAGGAGGTAGCTTTTCTAGGACACGTTGTGTCTAAGGAGGGAGTGGTTGTGGACCCTTCGAAGATAGAGGCCGTTAGTTCGTGGGCCAGACCGACGACTGTGTCAGAGATTCGTAGCTTCCTGGGTCTGGCCGGATATTACCGACGCTTCGTTCAAAATTTTTCTGCTATAGCAGCCCCGCTTACTCGGTTGACGAGAAAAGGCATCGATTTCGTTTGGGATAAGAAGTGCGATGAGAGTTTTGCTAAGTGAAGAACGCCTTGACGCGTCGCGCGCCGATGTTGGCGCCCGCAGGGAGCAGGGGGTTTCGTGGTGTACTGATGATGCTAGCAAGTTTGGTTTGGGATGCGTTACGATGCAACACGGTAAAGTGATAGCGTCGCCTCGAGGCGCTTGAAACAACACGAGCGTAACTATCCGACTCATGATATGGAGTTGGCGTGGGTCGCCTTTGCACTTAAAATGCAGAGACACTACTTGTATGGGGAAAAGATTCAGATTTTCTCGGACCACCAAAGCCTCAAGTATTTCTTCACTCAGAGGGACCTAAACATAAAGCGAGAGGAGGTGGTTGGAGCTTGTAAAGGATTACGACTGTGAGATCTTGTATCACCCTGGAAAGGCAAATGTTGTGGCAGATGCACTAAGTAGAAAGACCTCGCATCTAGCAACGTTGGCAAATCCCAAAAGTATCATAAGGAAAGACCTCGGGAGAGCAGAAATAGCAGTGTTGTTAGGGGATGTTACCGCCAGGGTAGCTCAGTTGACCATCCAGCCTTCGGTAAGGCAAAGGATTATTGACGGCCAGTTGAATGATCCTAAGTTGAAAAAATTGTATGAGAGGGTCCAGGCTGATGGTGACTTTGATTTTGAGATATTTGCAGATGGTGGCTTGAGATATAAGGGTCGGCTATGTGTCCCAGCCGATGCCGGTATTCGTTCGAGTTGTTGACCGAGGCTCACACCTCGCCTTTTGCATGGCACCCCAGGGGGTAACAAGATGTACCAAGATCTTAAGCAGACTTTTTGGTGGATGGGGATGAAGAGAGAGATTGCCCAGTTTGTCGGGCGATCGGTGTCTCACTTGTCGCCAAGTGAAGGCGCCTAGGCGTAAAACCAGCAGTTTGCTGATCGCTCGGGGTGCCACAAAGGAAGTGGGAGGAAATTACCATGGATTTTATTTCAGTTTGCCCCAGAACCCCTAGAGGATATGCACAGATTTGGGTGGTCGTTGATAGGTTGACTAAGTGTGCCCACTTCATTTCGGGCAGGATAAACTACACCGTGGAGCAGTGGCACAGGTTGTTCCTTGAGCAGATAGTGAGGTACCACGGAGTGCCAGTTAAAATTATCTCCGACCGGGATTCCCGCTTTACATCACGGTTTTGGAAAGCCCTTCAGCGTGTTTGGGCACGCAGAGTGCGGCTACAACACACGCCTTCCACCCATTGCATCGATGGCCGACCGAGCGGGTAAATCGATCTTAGAGGATATGTTGCGAGCCCGTGTGTTGGATTTCCACGCTTGGGACCAAGATTTGTATTTGATGGAGTTTGCCTACAACAATAGTTTTTTCTCCAACCATTCGGATGGCACCGCTTGAAGCGTTGTATGGTAAGCGCCGCAGATCCCTAGTATTCTCGGGAAGAGGTTGGAGACAGTGTGTATTGGGTCCAGAGTTGCTCCAGCTTGACCAATGAGGCCGTCCGTAAGATCGAGCTCGTATGTTGACCGCCCGCAGCAGTGCGTAAGAGCTACGCCGATGTCGACGTAGAGAGTTGGAGTTTGAGGTTAGCCAAAGACGTGTTCCTTAAGGTAGCTCGATGCGTGGAGTTCGAGGTTTGGTAGGAAGGGAAGGCCGAGCCCCGTGTTTGTTGGACCATTCGAGATCCTCGAGAGGATTGGGGTCGTAGCTTACCTGGTTAGCATTGCCACCATCCTTGGCCATAGCAGCATAGTGTGTTCCATGTTTCGATGCTCCGCCAAGATGTGGCGACCTTTCGCATGTCATAGATTTCGAGCCTTTGCAGCTAAACCATGACCTGAGCTTTGAGGAAAAACCCATAAAGATCTTAGCATTTGAGAGGAAAGTCTTGAGGAACCGAGCTATTGATTTAGTGAAAGTGCAGTGGCGGAATCAGAGAGTTGAGGAAGCTACTTGGGAGTTGGAAGGGGAGATGAGGAGAAATTACCCGGAGTTGTTTTAGTGCAGCAACTTCCGAGGACGGAAGTCCTCCAAGGAGGGAGTATTGTAACAGCCCGGATTTTAGTTAAATATAAAATAAGGTTTAAAAAGATGTTATTTGGAGGACTCGAACCCTCGGCCTCAAAGAGAGATGGGAGTTTGGAATTAATTAAGGAAAATAAATGTGTCAACTAGGGTTTGAAGGAGGAAAGCCTTGGGAAGGGAATTTTAGATTCCCAAAGCTTATTTAATTTGAGGAAGAAAGAAAAAAAAGAAAAGAAAAGAAAACTTCTCTCGCAAAACCCTCTCCCCACAACCTCGCCGCCGCCGCCCGTCGCCGTCCATCGCCCCTCCCCGGCACGCTCAGCCGACAGCCCTGCCTGCACGCCTACCTTGCCAAGCCTGGTGCCTTCTCGGTTGGTAAATTCCCGAGGCTGACCCTTTGGACTTTATGTTCTTTTTAGCTGCTGTTGGTTAATTAGGTTGATTTTATTACTTGCTTAGGTTCTCGGGTTCGCTTAGAAGCTCGAGAGTCATCCGTTGATTGTTGGTTCTATTCACTTCCAGGTAAGGATTTCTTACCGGGGTTGTGTGGACCCTGCGAATACTTGATAGCATGCCATGTGTTGTGTTTGTATGGAATTTCTAGTGGATCGGTTGCTTGCTCTTTCTTGTTTCCAGATGATTTTTGTGCTTGAGATTCCTGATATATCCTGTTAGTTTCATGCTAGGAGTTAAATTGTCTCGGCATAACCGTGACCTTGTTATCCTGTTAGTGCCATGCTAGGAATTGGCGGATGATGTATAATGTAAGAGATTGTAGGGGTAACTAGTGCGTCCCCGCTCGGAAGACCCCGATGGACATCCGGAGGTGTAAGACCACGATGGGCATCCTAGGTGTATAAGTCCCGATGGGCATCACCGAGTTGGAGGTGTAAGACCCGATGGGCATCCTAGGTGTATAAGTCCCCGATGGGCATCACCGAGTTGGAGGTGTAAGACCCGATGGGCATCCTAGGTGTATAAGTCCCGATGGGCATCCTAGGTGTATAAGTCCCCGATGGGCATCACCGAGTTGGAGGTGTAAGACCACGATGGGCATCCTAGGTGTATAAGTCCCCGATGGGCATCACCGAGTTGGAGGTGTAAGACCGATGGGCATCCTAGGTGTATAAGTCCCCGATGGGCAACACTCGAGTCCTAGGTTGTGTAAGGCTCGAAGGACACCCGGTGTGGAACCTAGGGTAGTTGGTAGTCAGTAAGCCTCGAATAGGCAAGCCCCAAGAGTGACGTTCTGTTGACCCATCCGCTTGCTCCGAGTCATTGCATGGTTGCGTGTCCGTGTGCTAAATGATATGTTTTCGTATTGTACCCCATGTTGGGGATTCTTACTGAGTAACTCGTTGCTCACCCTTATTTTCTGTGGTTTTCCACCAGGTAACTTGGGACATAGGCAGGATGGCTAGGAGGAGGCGGCTGGATGATCATGGATAGCTGACTCTGGGATGCATGTTCTTTTATTGTTTTCTTTATGATTTAGCATGTAGTGGGACTTGAGTCCCTAGGGAAACACTCAAACTATTTTATGGTTCTCGTACCGTACTCTTGTTTTGTTTTTAAGAAAAGCACTGATCAGTCAATTACTCTTGATTTTTATATTGGCTTTTGTGGTTTGTTTAAAGTTCTGTTGATTGCAAAAGTTTTAAATTAGTACGTTGGATGGTGTTTTACATTCCTAGACATGCATGCTAAGTAAGGATCTAGGTTAGAGACCGCTTCTTTTGGGTCGGGTCTTTACAAGCCATGCCGCCCAGCAGCAGCCACGCTCGTGCAGCCTGTCCGTCCGCGCGTTAGCCGTGCCGCGTGAGTGGCTCCTGAGCCGAGCCCTGTTTATTTTATTATATTTAGGCGTATGGTTTATGATTGTTGTTGTCATTAGCTAGCTCGGGATCGATCGCAGCTTAGGAATTCTTGTGTGTAGTTGCCTCCCGACCAAGGTAAGGATTGTAGGATCGGTATGACAACCCTAGAGGGGGGGTGAATAGGGTTTCTTTAAACTTTATGAAACTTTTTCCTAATGTTGGCCCAATTAAACAAATGAATTTATTTTTTACTAAACAATCAATTTAACCAAGAATACCATGTAAATTATATAAGACCAATTTTAAGTACCCTATTTAATTCCAATATTAAGATTGATAAATAATATGTCAAGATAAAATTATAACAACCAAACAAAATATATAAGAATAATTAATATAATATAACAATAAATTAATTGCAAAAATAAAAGAAGTTAAGGATTGAGAAATTGACACCGTGAATTTATAGTGGTTCGGCGCACCTACTCCACTCCCCAAGCTCCTCTTGGGTATTCCACTAAAACAATGAAGACTCTTTCCACGGCTTAGAGTCAATCCGTTACAACGTTCCTTTTGCGGGAGCAAGAACAAACCCGATCTTTTCCACGGCTCAAGATCAAACCGTTACAACCTCTCTTTTTATGGATCAAGAGAAAACCGTACAATGATTTGGAAATGTAAGATCAAGATGAACAAACTCTCTCCAAGAGTGGATTTACAAATTTAACTCTCACAAATCAAATCCTCACAATACAATAATTTCTCTCTCAAGAATAAGATGAAAATTGAAAGCTTGGAGAGAGCAACAATGAAGACTTCTTTATTTTGGAGGATTGAGAAATATGAAACTTGGTATTGGTGGAGAAGATGAAGCTTAAATAGACATGAAGAGGCAAAGTTGCCGTTAGACACAAAACATAATAATATTATAATATTCAAAAAGTTACCGTTAGACACAAGACATAATAATATTATAATATTCAAAAAGTTACCGTTAGACACAAGACATAATAATATTATAATATTCAAAAAGTTACCGTTAGACACAAAACATAATAATATTATAATATTAAAAAAGTAACCGTTAGACACATCCTCAAATAATAATATAATAATGGATACATTTGTTTTTCTTTTTCTATTTTGCTTTTACCTTGACTTTTTATAACACAAAAAAGAAATCTCAAATGTCAAACATCCAAGGCTCCACATGTCGCTCTTGGATTGACCAATTTTTGCTACGTCATCACGTCGGGATTTACCATTCAAAATCTTTTAGGCCATAACTTTTTCATCTTAACTTTGATTTGAGTAATTCAAAATGCGTTTGAATTATTATTTCAAGCTTTACAAAATGTATACTTCAAAACACTATATTTGTGGGTAAATAAATTTCAAGTTTGTTATCATCAAAACATTAATCAATTAATTAGTTAAAATTAATTAATTTGAGATGGCCAAAAAGCCAACAATCTCCCCCTTTTTTATGATGACAAACTATACAAGAAAAATGAATTCAAAGTGGTGTATGATATATGATATTAACTAGATGCACAATCAACACACATACAAAATATCAACATACTTTCATTTTTCTTATCATCTCTCCCCCTTTTGGAATCAATCAAAAAGGAAAAATAAGAAAACTAATATAGAGATGATTTTAACTTAACATTTTCCCATTTTTAAATAATCAATAATTTCTCCCCCTTTTGAAATCAATTTAATACTCCCCCTTAATAAATGACAAAAAGACTTTTAAAGAAATTAATCAATGAAATAAATATTTTCATGAAATTACTTCAAAGACAATAACAACTTCCCCTAAAAAGATAACCAATATGCATAAGAAGGGTAATCACCAAAAGAGGACTATAAGGTAAAACAACATCAAAATTATCGTATAAAGTAGTACTCACCCTTAAAATAAATAATAATCTTCTAATTTTTAAAAATAAATACTGAGTAGATAAAACTATTTGAGTAAATTCAAGAATAATAATTTACACAATATAAAAGTAAAATTTTGAACTTCAAACTATCACAAAATAAACCATTTATAAATTTTTCATTAAAAATCTCATTCAAGAAAAAAATAATTTTGAATAAAATGTTTACGGGATTCAAGAATATAGATCAATTTCATAAAATACTCCCCCTATGAAAAAAAAATTATGCTACTCTTTTGAAACATTTTTTTTAGAACATTTTATTCAAATGAGACAAACAATGTATAAAATTAAACTTTGGTTAGTAACATGCTTCATATAATGAGACAACCAAATATTCAATATTTTCTAAGGCAACAAAAATTTATAGAGAGCAAATATCATCATAGCTCATGTTAAAAAAAATAACAATAGTATTGAACTATAAGTATAATAAAGCTATTAGCACTCTCAATCAAAATAATAGCACATTTCAATAACTATCATAATATAAGATTTCTCAAGAATTGTATGTTCAATCAACCAAAAATCACAATAATACCATAAATAGATATTCAATATTTTTCCATAGTATCAATAATTAAAATAATAAGGTATTAGAAATTTTGAATAATTTTGGAAATAATTGGCCACAACATTTAAAGAATAAATAACCTAATTTATGGAAAATAAAGCAATAAAAAATATATTCATTTTAACTAAAGACATTTAACCCAATAATCACTAAAAAGAATGAAATTAATTTCAAACATTTAAATCATTCATGAGATATAGTTTCCATAATAGATACCAACAAAAATACTTATCTCCAAAATTAAAAAATAAGTTACCAAACTAAGCAACTTTTCCTTTATTGGTTTCAAGCAAGCCAAAATTGTTGCTCCATTTGAATTAAATTCAAATTTGAAGTTCAAGCAACCAATTGCTTCTTGAAAATTACACCTACAAAGAAAGTTCAATCAAAGGATTTTGGTATCCATCTTATGGGTCCTTCATTGTTAGTAAATATAGATTTTGGAATACATTTCATTTTAGGTCCAATACATTTAAAATTCAACTTTGGCAAATAACAAGTATTGTATTTATGACCAATTTTTCCACAAGAATAACAAATAACATTTGACATGAATTTCTTTTTAACACAATGATTTTTCATAAAGAAATTCTTTCTTGGAGTATTTTTCAATCTAAAGTAATTTGGTCTAATATGACCTTTAACTCCACAATAATGACATATTGGTATAAATTTAGATTTTTTATGCACATGTCTAGTATTTCTAAGCATACATTTTGATTTTTCATGTGACTCTCTATCTTTTTCAAGCTTATGATTACATTGTTTATTATGAGTACATTTAGATCTAACATGATATTGTTTAGGCACAAAAGTTGAATTCTCATAAATATTTCTACCTTTTTCATGTTTTGACCTCAAATTAGAATTAACTAAATTTGACACATTGGGTAAACAATGAGTAGTTTTAATCATTCTAGTGTTAAAACTAGATAAACAATTTTCATTTTCATTGCAAAATCCCTTTTTATCAATAAAGTGTTTGTTCATGTCAATAGTATTATTAGTTTGAGAATTAGTAGCCAATTTCTCAAAAGATGTTTTTGCAATTTCAAGCTCTTTAGTAGCAAGCATTTTCTTTTCTTTAAGTATTTGCAAAAGATTATTATTTTCTAGACTATCACATTCAAGAAATTTAATTTTATCATTCAAAGAAAACTTTTCTTTTTCTAAAGAAGTATTGCTATTTTCCAAAATAATAATTTTATCTTTTAAACTAGCAATTTCAAATTTCAAATCCAACGAAAAAGATTCAATATTTTCATTCTTATTTCTCAATTCATTTAATTCCATTTTCAAATAACAAGATGTAGATTTGAGCTCATCATTTTCTTTCTCAAGAAATTTAATTCTATCATTCCATATGATTTTCTCATCACAACAACTATCAATATCATTATGCAACAATAAAGTATTAGCATCATTTTTCAAACAAACATTTTCATCTATCAAAAATTTATTTTCAAGAGATAAAGATTTATACTTCTTTGATAATTTAGCATATTTAGATGCAAGCTTTTCTAAATCTTGTTGTATGCTTTCAAATGCATCAAATAACTCATCGTAAGAAAGAGGTTCTCGAGTTACTTCTTCTTCGTCGCTTTCCTCATCGAAATCGTTAGTTGAATTAGCCATCAAGCATAAAGAAGCTTTATCACATTTCTCTTTTTCAATTTCATGAATAATTTCTTGATTTTGAGAATTATAATTCTCCTTCACATCAAATAAATAATTAGAAATACAAGGAGAATTTTCTACATTATACATGTTTTCAAGAAAATTCCAAACATCATATGCATATTCAAAATGTGAAATTATATCAAATAATTTTCTATCTAATGCACAATATATAATATTTAAAGCTTTAGCATTAAAAGTGAGCAACTCAAAATTCAATTTCAATTTGGACAAATCATGCTCACAAACATATAGAATATTAAAATTCATACCAAGCATAAAAGTCTTTATTCTATTTCTCCAAACATTATAATTTAAACCATCAAAGAAAGGAGGTCTATCATTAGAATCACTTTCAAAATTTAAAGTTGTCATAACTCTTAGCAATTAAGCTTTTCAAATAATTTTTCAAAATATTAATAAGATATTAAAAGTATCAAAAATTTGAAAAAATATTTTTATCCAAAGAGCAACCGCTCTGATACCAATTGTAGGATCGGTATGACAACCCTAGATGGGGGTGAATAGGGTTTCTTTAAACTTTATGAAACTTTTTCCTAATGTTGGCCCAATTAAACAAATGAATTTATTTTTTACTAAACAATCAATTTAACCAAGAATACCATGTAAATTATATAAGACCAATTTTAAGTACCCTATTTAATTCCAATATTAAGATTGATAAATAATATGTCAAGATAAATTTGTAACAACCAAACAAAATATATAAGAACAATTAATATAATATAACAATAAATTAATTGCAAAAATAAAAGAAGTTAAGGATAGAGAAATTGACACCATGAATTTATAGTGGTTCGGCGCACCTACTCCACTCCCCAAGCTCCTCTTGGGTATTCCACTAAAACAATGAAGACTCTTTCCACGGCTTAGAGTCAAACCATTACAACGTTCCTTTTGCAACAAACCCGATCTTTTCCACTGCTCAAGATCAAACCGTTACAACCTCTCTTTTTATGAATCAAGAGAAAGCCGTACAATGATTTGGAAATGTAAGATCAAGATGAACAAACTCTCTCCAAGAGTGGATTTACAAATTTAACTCTCACAAATCAAATCCTCACAATACAATAATTTCTCTCTCAAGAATAAGATGAAAATTGAAAGCTTGGAGAGAGCAACAATGAAGACTTCTTTATTTTGGAGGATTGAGAAATATGAAACTTGGTATTTTCATTTGGTGGAGAAGATGAAGCTTAAATAGACATGAAGAGGCAAAGTTACCGTTAGACACAAAACATAATAATATTATAATATTAAAAAAGTTACCGTTAGACACAAGACATAATAATATTATAATATTAAAAAAGTTACCGTTAGACACAAGACATAGTAATATTATAATATTCAAAAAGTTACCGTTAGACACAAAGCATAATAATATTATAATATTCAAAAAGTTAGCGTTAGACACATCCTAAAATAATAATATAATAATGGATACATTTGTTTTCGTTTTTCTATTTTGCTTTTACCTTGACTTTTTATAACACAAAAAAGAAATCTCAAATGTCAAACATCCAAGGCTCCACATGTCGCTCTTGGATTGGCCAATTTTTGCTACGTCATCACGTCGGGATTTACCATTCAAAATCTTTTAGGCCATAACTTTTCCATCTGAACTTTGATTTGAGTAATTCAAAATGCGTTTGAATTATTATTTCAAGCTTTACAAAATGTATACTTCAAAACACTATATTTGTGGGTAAATAAATTTCAAGTTTGTTATCATCAAAACATTAATCAATTAATTAGTTAAAATTAATTAATTTGAGATGGCCAAAAAGCCAACAAGGATTTCTTACCAGCGTTGTGTGGGCCCTGCGATATTATATGTGATTGATGTTTATATGCTTGTTGTGTTTATCAGCATGTTTAGTGATAGGTGTTCTGTTCTGAATTTTCGACTGGCATGATTTCTTATGTTGTTTCTCATGTTAGTCCATGCTAGGTTGTTCCGTTCTGGCATGCTCGTTATCTGTTCTTGCTTCGTAGTATCATGCTAGGTTTGTTGTATCTGTTGAGCACGTATTGGATTGTTTGTTGTATCTGTTTATAGGTTTGAGATATGGTAGGTAGCATCATCCGGGCCAGGATGCATAACGTACCTTGCATCCACGGCAGGGACGTACAAAGCGGTACTCCGTCCCTGATCCCCCGTTAGGATTTAGCTAACCCTAACGGCAGGCCCTGCAATCTTGGGTGAGGGTGGCAGACTGTTAAATGCCCCAACGGTCGGGATGATGACATGACATTGCCTTGTCCCCGGCAGTCGGCACATGTCCAGGTCTCACACCCCTATGTCAGTGACTCCGATCCACAGATTTAGTTAGGCATGGTGACTGGACCTGGGCAGCTTGCCACTAGACCCGGCACCCCCCATGGTTTGCAGTAGCATGCGGTGCGCGCATACGCTCATTACAGCGCCGACCGGAGAGCTCCTCGGGATCTTGAGTCAGTGCACCTTTCGTATCAATAGTAGTCAGGCTGAAGCCGAGACTTGTTTCTTGTATATGTTCGTATCGTGAGGTGGATTATTCTGGAGTAAGACCCTGAGATGGCATCCGAAGTTTATGTGTGGATTTAAGCTATGTGCTCTCTTCTGTGTTTATATTCATAGCTTGCATACCTTTCTGCTAGATGACCATGTATATCATATTGTACCCCGGTTGGGGATTCTTACTGAGTAATTCGTTACTCACCCTTATCTTGTGGTTTTCCACAGGTAACCATGGTGCGAGACAGGATGGCTGAAGGAGGAGCTGTGATCATGGAAACCTATTGTTTCGAACTCTGAGTCTTGTATTTATGTCTTTATGTTTTAAATGTCCTCTGAATGCATGTAGTTGGGCTCGGAGCCCTTAGGTTGTTTTCTGGTTGTTTCCCGGATTCTGACACTGATGTAAACCATTTTTGGATTTGAATGTGAATTAAATCTCTGATCAGAGTACGTTTTAAATTGTATTTAGCTTGGAACAGGTGCTTGGAAACAGGACGGAGTTCCGTGACATTTTGTTGTTGTTTTGAATGGATGTTTACTGCTTTTTGTTTTAATCAGAATCTGGCATACAACGTTGCATATTATTTTTCTAAGTTTTAAAAGCATGCATTGAGGTAAAGGCCTATTTAGGACCCCATTCGGGTCGGGTCTTTACAGTTGGTATCAGAGCTCAGAGTCATAGATTCTGTAGACTGACCTTTTGTTGTAGGTCGTTTTTCCATGATCATCAGCACTCCGACAGTCATCAGGTACGCCTAAGTTTACAGTTTTAGAAAAGGGTTAAGAATTTACAATACTTTTCATCTAGTGTATGCCTTGTTTAGTGTTGTGGAGTGGAGACGAGCAGGTTCTGACTCGTTGTTGGTTTGGGTCCAGAGTACCATCATGCCAACTTCCCGCAGTGTAAGAGGTATGTAGCTGCTAGTCAGGGTATCCAGATAGATTCAGATATCGCTGGGGCATCGTTCCAGAGGGAGGTAGAGATTAGACTCCCGTAGGCCACTTGTGGCCCAGTTGTTAGTTTTCCCCTAAAGAGAGGGTGTAAGGGACGGACCCGAATGGGGCACTAAATGGGCCCTTACCCCAATGCATGCATTCAAAGTAAAGGACATTAAACAGACATGATTTCGGATTCCAATTAAAACAAAACATTCAAAATAACCCCTTTAAAATCTAGACAATTTCCTGAACTCGTCCCTGCTTTCCAAGCACTGCTCCAAGATAAATACATTTCCAAAGTATACTCCGATCGTAGATTTCTTAAAATCATTCAAAACATGTCTAGATACAATAATGCTGGAATCCACAAAATATTCAGAAAACATCCTAGGGCTCAGTCTTGTCTACATGCATTCAGGGAAAATAAAACATAAAGAGTCATAACACAAAATCGAGTTTGATGATCGAGCCCCATGATCACAGCTCCTCCTTCACCATCCTGTCTCGCAACTTGGTTACCTGTGGAAAAACCACAATAATAAGGGTGAGTAACGAATTACTCAAGAAGAATCCCCAACCGGGTACAATACGATATACATGGTCATCTCGATGAGAGTATGCAAGCTATGAGTAAAAACACGAGATAGAGCACATAGCTTAGCCCACACTTGGGCCTCGGATGCCAATTTAAGGTCTTAGTCCCAAATAATATCACCACACACCCAATACACAAGTCGCCCTATACGAGAAACAAGTCCCGACCTCACTGCTCATCGGCGACGAAAAGGTACACCGCTCAAGATCCCGAGGAGCTCTCCGGTCGGTCTTTGAATGAGCGTAAGCATGCACCGCGTGCTCTGCAGAACTATGGGGTGCCGGGTCTAAAGGCAAGCCGCCCATGTCCAATCCACGCCTAACTAAATCTTTGGATCGGTGTCACCGACATAGGGGTGTGAGACCTGACACACGTAAACTATGTCACTGAACCACCGCACCGAGGCTAAGGAAACGGGTCGTGGTAGGCTTACACCAGAAGCCGCCTTTACCTTAACAGTGGCAATCGGGGGCTCTTGCCAAACATGCCGAGGACATGCCGCCGCCGGGGCGAGGCAATGCCAAGTCATCATCCCGACCGTTGGGGCATTTAACGATCGCCACCCTCACCCAAGATTGCGGGGCCTACCGGTAGGGTTAGCTAATCCTCACGGGGTCCGGGGGACGAGCACTCGTCTCGACGTCCCCGCCATGGATGCAAGGTACTTTATGCATCGTGCCCGATGATGCTATCTACCCGCAACTCTAACTCGCCCTAGCAATCGCCAAACAATTCCCATAAAATCCAATACGTGCTCAATAAGAATACAACGAGCCTAGCATCATACTACGAAGCAAGGAACAGATACGAGCATGCCAGAAAGGAACAACCTAGCATGGATTAACATGAGAAATAACCCGGAAAATCATGCTAATCGGGAATTCAGAATAGAGTACCTAGCTACACATGTCAATAAACACAAACAACCAATCAATCAGCAATCGCATAATATATATTTCAGGGTCCACACAACTCCGGTAAGAAATCCTTACCTTGGTCGGGGACGATTTGACACGAAATCCTAAATTGCGAACAAACCCGAACTAGCTACCGAGAACCTATCAATCACAAAAAAAATCACACAATAGGCCTAAATTTAATAAAATAAACAAGGCTCAGCTCGGGAGTAACTCACGAGGCGCGACGAACGCATTTAACGCGCGCGACAGCACGAACGGGCAAAGAACGGGCCGATGGGCGCGCGCGCGCGCGCGCCGCGCCGCGCGACGCGCGCGCAGATGGGCGGCAGAGCTGGGCGCTGGGCGCGGACGCGAGCGGCACGACTCGGCGAGCAGGGGCTCGGGCGACGCGATGCGGAGCTGGTCGACACAAGGGCGCTCGGGCGCTGCGTGGCTCAGCTGCAGGGCGCGCGACAGGCGCCTGGACCTGCTTCTGCGAGCGGACGGACAGCGCGTTGGCGAGCTCGGCGTCTGGCTCTGTTTCTGCGCGTGAACAGGGGCGATGGAGACGAACCGAAATCGAGCGATCCGAGAGGATTCGACGAGCGATTTGTTGATGGCGAACTCCCCTACAGTAGCTGCACGAAACCCATACCTAAAATCACCTCGACTCGGCCGGAAATGGCACAGCCGAAACAGGGGAGGAGAAATCGAATTTTGAAGGAAAGGAAGAAGAAGAAGCTTACCGGGATGAAGAAGATCGGACCTCCGGCAGCTCGAGATGAAAACTGGCTTGGAATTGGGGAGGAAAACCAGGCGAATCGCTGGTCGGTCGAGGGAGAAGAAGAAGAAATCGCGAAGGAAGGAGAAGAGGAAGAAGAAGGCTCGGGCGAAAATTCTGCTTTTATAATAAATCTCCACTGAGCACGGCATATATACCAGATCGCGCGCATAGATTAACAAACACGCCCAGTGGCTCGGTTGGCAGCGACCCTTGCCTAGCTTCCAATGCGTCCTTGGCTCGAATCTCACTTGACGCGCTATTTAATTCCCTATTTATTTTTACCTTTTTCCAAACCCAAATGTCTTCACCAAAATTCCCGATCCCATTCAAATCGACTCATAATTTTTCTGGCAATTATCAAATACATAACCGGCCCTGTCGGCCCGACCAAACTACCAAAATGCCCCTGGGCAACCCGGGAAGACCGGGATGAAATTTCCGGGCCGTTACAGAGGGTGGAGGTGATTTGCCCTGGAGTACCACTCCAGGAGAGGAGTTAGCTATGGCTTTACTCATGTTGATGCTTGCGGAGCAGGTTCCAGTGTGGACTAGCCTGGGTAGTTCAACTGTTGATCTTGAACCTTAGCAGATTGTTTGGTTGCCCAGAGAGTGGCTGCAGAGTAAGTAGCTTTCGAGGAGGATGTAGAGACATCTTTGCGCTCTTGTAAAGTGTTGTTGTTTGCAGCCAATAAGTCGGAACCCTGTGGTTAAGAGTGTAGCGAGCAGTGTACCCATCGAACTTGATCCGTTGGTGGTTTCCCAGTGGTTTATTAGAGTTGAGCACTCTTCTTATGGTGAGCACCTAGAGTGGAGCTAGCTGCTGCATGTTGAGAGAGAGCCGGCCAGAGTTTTGTAGAGCATCATGTGGAGATGCAAGAGTAGGCCGTGAGACTTCAGTTAGATGAGATGCCATAGGCGGGGTTGTTTGAGTTTTGAGCCCTTGTATGCCTAGCCATAGTTTTTGTCACTTGAGGTTGTGACCCTACTGGCCCCATTTGTAGTAAGATGTGGATTTGGTAGTAGTGGCACTTGAGGTGCATTGGTTGGTGTGCCGCTTTGGCACTAAGTCTGGTTCAGGCCTGAGTTTGGCACGAGTAAGACAGACGGTTCTATAATTCTTCCAGAGTTCAGCGCACTCCTTTAGCCTTTGGATCCGTTTGTGGCAGTTGCACCTGTTTAGGTAGTGCAAGAGGGCTAGTTCAGTGGTAGTCGAAGGACTACAAGCGAAATAATGTTCGAGAGGAGCTGGAGCCTCTTCCCGGTGTTACTGGGGGTTGAGTAAGTCAAAGAGTTGACGGTGTAAGTGTGTGTGTGCGCGTGAGTCTCACGCTAGTGTTAAGGCCAAGAGATCTTTGTGGTTGGTAGTGCGGTCAACTACCTTTGAGTGCCTAAATCTGAGGAGAGTTGTGCATCGTAGATGCGAGTTTGGTTCAGCAGAGGGGCCATGAGTTGGATGCTTATGAGATGGGTTGGATGCCTATGAGATGAGTTGGATGCCTATGAGATGAGTTGGATGCCTATGAGATGAGCTGGATGCCTTATGAAGGGAGTTGGACGCCTTATGTGTAAGCAAACTTGGTAGAGACTTGGTATAAGGTAAGTTCGGTTTGGCATTGTTATGCTTTAGTAGAGCAAGGTTGCCACAGCTCCGAGTATCGTGTGGAGATGGAACTTTTGGTGTTCCACTGGTTGATTGTATCTCTGCCAGAAGTTAGTGTTGCCTTTTAGAAAGCACATGTTAGTCTTGGATCTCTGAAGGAAGGTTGGGAGTTGTGCACACAAGTGTGTTTTGTGTAGTTCGTTCTGGTGGCGAGAGTTTCGGAACCATGTAGGGTTTGCATTGGAGAACTGGTGCTCAGTTCTTGGAGAAGTTGGACTCCAGGTGGATGTTGTAAGGCTTTAGTTGAGGTGGTAAGGATACCGTGCTCGTGGTCGGGTTGTCGCTTAGGCAAGTTTTGTTAGGTTGGACCTAAGCTTGGTTGGTGGAACCTCTTGTTGTTCATGGTTGGAGTTCAAATGGTATTGAACAAATGGTGGTTGTAGCGAAGCCACGTAGTTCCTGACCGTAGTTGCTAAGAGTGTTGCTCTGAATCCTTACTCTGGGTGGAAGCTACGATGTGGCTGATGCTTTGAGTAGGAGGATGACACATTCTGAAGCATTTCTGGTCTTTTTGGTTTCGAGGTTCGAGCAGCCAAAGATGGTTGTGATCTTTGGAAAAAGGAGTTGATTGTTCAGGCAGTTGGCTGTTAGACCGTTAGACGATAGTGTGTGTCGAGGGTTGCCGAAGAACCCTAGTTGTGGAGAGCCTCACCAGAGCTCAGGCAGACCCAGGTAGTGAGTTTCAGTTTGCAAGCCGGAGTCGTGTAGTTTGTAGCCTCGGGTGAGTTGCTGGCAGTTTTGGTAGGCTAGCAAGCTAGAGTTGTTTAAAGTAGAGTCCGGATTGATCCCGGTGTGGTGGAAAGTTGGTGCTTGGTGTTGACCAAGGTGTGGATTGGAGTTGCTAGAAGTTAGTTTTGCTCGTGGGGCGAGTGGTTCATGCCCTGTCGGTATTTTTTCCTGTTTCCAGGATGTTGAGAGTAGCCCCGTTTGGCATTTGGAGGTGAGTGTTGGCTAGTGTGTGGTTGGAGGTTCAGTCTGTGGTGGAACCCCCTGTTGTTGCCTCCGTGAGACTTAGATGTTGTTGCTTTAGCTGAGCAAGGCAGCGAGCGTGTGTGGAGCTCTCTGTCCTTCGGTTGTCCGCTTGTAAGAACCGTTCCTCATAGGAGTTGTCAGGTTACTCCCTTGGTCTTGGAGTTGATGGTAGTGGTGCTAGCAAGAGGGAAACGTTTGTTGGCTGCTTGGAAGCAGTTGTTTGTCCAGTTAAGCGGATTCTTGAGTGGTGTTCTGGAAGTTGCAGTAAGGGTTGTTCTGCCTCCTATGAGTGTTTGGCCTAGTCAGTTAAGGTTCTTGGTGTGTTTGGCCTGGGAGCTGTTGCACCTTTGTAGTTGAAGAACCCCTTTGTATCAGTTGTGGGTTGAGGTTGCACCATTGTGGCTGGATTAGGGTCTTGGCCTATTGAGGGATCCTTGCTGGTTAGTGTAGCTTGTGCTCTGCCAGTCATTGTTGGTATTCTTGTTCTTGGTAGTTGGTGTTAACCGAGTAGTGAAGTTCCGTTTATGAAGTTTCAGTGGGAACGTGCAATAAGCCTAAGCTAGAGGGTTAAGCCTGTATGTGTTATCGTTTGGACTTGTGAGATGTGTTTCATATTTGAGGCAAGCTTCATTCCGTTGCTTGCATGGAGGTAAGTTTGGTGGAGGGAGCCCTCTAGGGCCCTGTTGTTAGCAGGTTGACTTTTCCAGACAGTGATCTAGGTCGAGTTGGAGTTGAGTAGATTGGTGTGGTTATGCAGTGTGCTGTTGGTTAGGCTACCGAGTTCGTAGCACTCAAGTTGTTGGTTTGTAGGAGTCCGTGTGGAAGCTGGTAGCTGGTTGAGGTTGTTGTGTAAGTCTGGATGTTTGGCGGATTAGTTGTAGTAGCTAGAGCTCGCACCTCGCCTAGGTGGAGATGTCATTACTGTGGAGTAGTGGCATGGAAGTTTCAGGCTAGAGTTGTTAGCACCAGGGTGTGGCAACAAAGGTTATTCTAGGCAGTGCGTTGATGAACTATGGTTCTGGAGAGCGTTGTTAAGAGGCTTATGAGCCGAGTGCAGTCCTGTAGTGTTTTCACCCTCTGACCGATGGTCTTTTGGGAGGAGTGAGCCAAATCCTTCAGAGCTTGTTGCGAGTTGGGGTTTCCGTGGTTAAGCAACGGGAGACCAGTGTTGGTTTTGCGAGGTTGCCTTGGGTAGTAGTTCCCAGCTGTTAGTTCATTTAGTTCCGTTGAGGCGTTGTATTGTAAGTGTTGCAGGTTTTCTGTGTTCTGGGAGAAGGTTGGTGCCCGTCAGTTTTTGGGTCCTGAGTTGCTGCAGTTGTCCAGCAGTGCAGTGTAAAAAATTAGAGCTCGTTTGTGTCAGCTCAGAGCAGGCATAAGAGGTACGCCGATGTACGGCGTCGAGTTTTAGAGTTTGAGGTTGGACAGTGCGTGCTTTTAAAGTTGCACCGATGTGAGGTGTGTTGAGGTTTGGTAAGCGTGGGAAGTTGAGTCCCCGTTTTGTTGGTCCTTTTGAGATGCTTGAGAGGATTGGCAGAGTTGCATATTGGTTAGCCTTTCCTCCGTTGATGTCAGCTGTGTACAGTGTTTTCATGTATCGATGTTGAGGCAGTATGTGTCAGACCTATCGCTCATTGTGAACTTTGAGCCTTTGCAGTTGAATGAGGATTTGAGCTTCGAGGGGAAGCCTGTGAGTATTCTGGTCTTTGAGACGAAGACGTTGCGTAATCGTGAGATCCGTTTGGTAAAAGTTCAGTGGAGGAGTTTGAGTTCTGAAGAAGCCGCTCGTGAGCGGGGAGGACGAGATGAGATTGTAGTATCCTGAGCTGTTTCAATCTTAAGGAGTTTCGAGGACGAAAGTCATAAAAATGAGGGAATATTGTAAAGGCCCAGGTTTTCATCCCGGTCTTCCAGGTATGCCCTATAGGTATTTTGGTAATTTGGTCGGGCCGTCAGGGCCGTTTATGTCTTTTCCAGTTGTTAAAATTATTGGATGGACTTAAGTAGGATTTTGATGCTTTGTGGATGTGTTTGGGCATGGTGAGATGCGAAAGAAAAATTGAGGAATAAAGGTGTGTTTGTTGGGATTCGAACCCGGGGTGTTAGGACGTTAGGTGGGTGGTGTGGCCAGTTGAGCCACCAGGTGATCTTGTTACTCTTTCCGCGACATATCTTGGTTAGCCTTGGATCATGGGGGTTTTGGGACCTTTTGATTAAAAGAAAAGAAAATAGGGTTTTTGTCTTTCTTCTCCAAACTCACCATTGCCGCCCAAGCCAATCTCTCCCAAGCCCCAAGCCGTTTTTCATCTATTTAGCAGCTCCGTGGTCCGATCGTCATTCCGGGTAAGTTTCATCGTCTCTTCTTCTTCTCCGATTTTGGTTCTTGCTGGCCTAGTGAAAAAAAGAGGTTGTGTGTGTGTGTTTTGGTTGCAGCCAGCCGAGTGAAGCCTAGCGGTAGAGCCGGATCGCCCAAAGATGCCCAGATCGCCTCGCCGCGACGCCCGGATCGCACTATCGCCGCGCCAGATCGCCCCCGCCGCGACGCACGATCGCCCGGTCCGCTTCGCGTCGCTCGCCAGCAAGGCGATTCTCATCTCTCAAGCGCGCGCGCGCTTTTGTCTTGCCTCGCAGCTCGTCGCGCCAAAGACACTGCGTCGTCGTGTTGTCAGTCGCGCCCGGCCCCGCCAAGACAACCAAAGACGCTTAGCGTGCGACCACTGCTCGCCAAAGAAGAGCCACGCTCATGCGACTGTCGTCCGTCACAGCGTTAGTTTGTGATTTAACCCGACCCAAAACATGGTCCTAAACCTGGGTTCTCACTCAACATGCAAGTTAAATATGATAACAAGCGGTTTAGTGCTCATATTTAAAAACTTTTCAAAAACATATGAGAAGGGGGAACACTTAAAACATAACCAACAATTATCATTTAAACAAACCAACGAAGTAAAACAACCTGGCCAGTGTTTATAAAAACATACAATACAATTTCAACAACTTTTTAAACAATGTTCCCCTAGGACTCCTGTCCATCTACATGCTGAATAAACAATGCAATAATAAATGACAGAGTGCCGTCAGCTCCCATGATCAATCAGCTCCCTCCGCTAGCCCTCCTGGTGTTGTCCCAAGTTACATGAAAGATAAGTGAGGGTGGGTATAAACATACTCAGTAAGAATCCCCAACCGGGGTACAATACGATAAATCAGTCATCTAGCACCTCAACATGCAAGCAAACAACTATCAACACATATCATAGCTCAATTAGCTCATAATGCAAGATCTGGAGTCATCGGAAGTCTCCTACTTCCGGCCTAATGATTGGTTATCCTGACCAATCCTGGGACATCACCGAGGTCTCTTTCACTCGGGGGATTGATCAGCTCAAGAACTGATCCCAAGGATGTCCTCAAGGGCCTCTTTGCCCTTGCTAATAATCTGGACTTACGGGAGAGTACCCAAGTCTGGCTCTAAACTGGAAGGAATGGTGTACTCACGACATTAGCCCGGGGGAGCTCTCCGAACTGGCAACTAACGCGTGTGTGTGCACACCGCATGCTGCTGCAACCGGCCTAAATGTGGGGGCCTAAGGAAAAACTACGCGGGCCAGGTATGCATGCCTAATACTCGGAAGCGGTGTCACTGATCACAGTAGCGCGAGGCCCTCGGCGCTCATCTGTGCAGCCTCTACCACCGACCTGAAGCTAAGAACCGGCCAAGGTAGGCTTACACCGTTGGCAGGGTTCCGCTCTAGCAGGCTACAAACTAGGCTTATGCCGATGTGGGTAGCTAAATCCACATCGGCGGTCGGGGGGGAAGCAATATACGTTATGTCACGCACACTTTACTCCCACTGCAGCTAAATCCACATTGGCGATCGGGGAAGCAAGATACGTTATGTTGCGCACACTTTACTCCCGACCAGTGGGGACAAAGTACGTTATGTCCGCTCTCAGCCTCTGGATGATGACAAACCCTACAACTCTATCTAAGAATACACAGCAAATAAATGATTCCTGGCTAGCAAACAATAACCGACATCAAACATGCTTACCTAGCATGATACTACGAACTTAAAGCAGGAATCATAAGCATGCTGGAAGAACAAACCTAGCATGACACTAACATGTACAATCAGGTAAACATGGTAGCAAGAGATCAAACATAGCTGCCCTATTACTATCATGCTCATAACAATCAGCAAACATACAAGGCACAATCATGATATATCGCAGGGTCCACACAACCACGGGAAGAAATCCTTACCTGGAACAAGCAGAAAACAATAATAATCACAAATCAACCAAGCGACCCTCGAGCCTCTAATCGAACCCGAACAGCCTATACATCAAATAAAACACCCCAATTAAATCCATAAACAGTAGCCAACAAATCAGGGCCCAACGAAGAAAAGACTCGGGAAATACCATCCGAGAAGCCACAAGGCTCGGGCCAACCAGCACAATAGGGCAGGCTGGGCGCAGGGGCGCAGAGGCTGCGATCGGGCGAGCTGGGGCGAGGCAAGGGGGCGCGGGCGCGGGCTCGAGCTCAGCTGGGCGACGGCGCGCGACGTGGCTCAGCACAGGGGACGGCGCGTGGGCGACGCGACTCGACGAGCTACAGGGCGCTCGGGCCGCACAAAGATCAGCGGGGGTTGGGCGACGCGACATCAGCGGCGCGGCTCGGCACGATCTTGCGATTGGGCGACACGGACCTGGGCGATCTGGCTCGGGGACGGCCTAGGCAAGGCAGATCTGGGCGACGCTACTCGGCACAGTGCGGGCTGGGGCTGGACGAGCTGGGGCGGACCTAGACGACGCTGGCACGGGGTGGCTCGGCACGGCGCGGGCTGGGCTAGGCGAGCTGGGCGGCCAGGGGGCTCGGGTTGGGCTAGGGCTCGGGCTGGGGGAGAGAGAGAGAGAGAGAAAAGAGAAAAATGGGGAAAAAATGGGGAAAAAATGGGGAAAAAAAGGAAAAATGAGTATTTTAAAAATGGGATTTAAAAATAAAAGGGAAAATAGGATTTTTATCCAAATTTTCCAACCTTATCCATTTTATCCAATTTTTAAAATAAGCCTTAAATTCCTTAAAATCCCATTTCCCAGCTTCCTCCTTCGAGACCCGACTGAAGCAACCTTTTCCAATAAATAAAACTCACTTAAGTCCAACTCCCAAATCAACACTAAGGGCCCAGCTCAAATCCCAAAGGGAACACCCAAACAGCCATAACTTTGCCAAAACCCAAATCACAACCGAACCTCCAAACGGATAGCCCAAACATCTAGGGACTCGCAGCCACCAACAAACAAACCTCGACAAAGGCAGGAGCTGCCTCAAAGCCCTAAAAATCCACAAATCCTGCCCGGAGAGCCAAAAGACCAAACTACCCCTAAGGGTCAAAATAACTCTAACGGCCCAACCGAACAACCGAATCTGAACCGGAAGCACCTCGAGAACCGGAATAGAAAACTGGGCCGTTACATTAGCCGTGCCGCGTGAGTGGCTCCCGAGCCGAGCCCTGTTTATTTTATTATATTTAGGCGTATGGATTGGAGATCGATCGCAGCTTAGGAATTCTTGTGTGTAGTTGCCTCCCGACCAAGGTAAGGATTTCTTACCGGAGTTGTGTGGGCCCTGCGATATTATATGAGATTGCTGTTTGTATGCTTGTTGTGTTTATCAGCATGTTTAGTGATAGGTGCTCTGTTCTGAATTTCGGACTGGCATGATTTCTTATGTTGTTTCTCATGTTAGTCCATGCTAGGTTGTTCCGTTCTTGCATGCTCGTTATCTGTTCTTGCTTCTTAGTATCATGCTAGGTTCGTTGTATCTGTTGAACACGTATTGGATTGTTTGCTGTATCTGTTTATAGGTTTGAGATATGGTAGGTAGCATCATCCGGGCCAGGATGCATAATGTAACTTGCATCCACGGCAGGGACGTACGAGGCGGTACTCCGTCCCTGATCCCCCGTTAGGGTTTAGCTAACCCTAACGGCAGGTCCTGCAATCTTGGGTGAGGGTGGCAGACTGTTAAATGCCTCAACGGTCGGGATGATGACATGACATTGCCTTGTCCCCAGCAGTTGGCACGTCCTCAGCGTGTTCGGCGGTAGCCCTTGATTGCCACCTGTTAGGGCAAGGACGACTTCCTGGTGTAAGCCTACCACGACCGGTTCCTTAGCCTCAGGTGCGGTGGTTCAGGATGACATAGTTCACGTGCCCTAGTCTCACACCCCTATGTTAGTGGCACCGATCCAGAGATTTAGTTAGGCATGGTGGATCGGACTCGGGCAGCTTGCCACTAGACCCGCACTTCATGGTCTGCAGTAGCATGCGGTGCGCGCGCATACGCTCAATACAAAGACCGACCGGAGAGCTCCTCGGGATTGTGAGCCGTGCACCTTTCGTGACGATCGGCGATGAGCCCGAGGCCGAGACTTGTTTCTCGTATAGGATCGTATCATGAGGTGGATTATCCCGGAGTAAGACCCCGAGATGGCATCCGGTTTATGTGTGGATTTAAGCTATGTGCTCTCTTACGTGTTTATATTCATAGCTTGCATACCTTTCTCGCTAGATGACCATGTATATCGTATTGTACAAACCCGGTTGGGGATTCTTACTTGAGTAATTCGTTACTCACCCTTATCTTGTGGTTTTCCACAGTAACCATGGTGCGAGACAGATGGTCGAGGAGGAGTCATGATCATGGAAACCTATTGTTTCGAACTCTGAGTCTTGTATTTATGTCTTTATGTTTTAAATGTCCTCTGAATGCATGTAGTTGGGCTCGGAGCCCTTAGGTTGTTTTCTGGTTGTTGCCCGAATTCTGATACTGATGTAAACCATTTTTGGATTTGAATGTGAATTAAATCTCTGATTAGAGTACGTTTTAAATTGTATTTAGCTTGGAACAGGTGCTTGGAAACAGGGACAGGTTCCAGGACATTTTGTTGTTGTTTTGAATGGATGTTTACTGCTTTTTGTTTTAATCAGAATCTGGCATACAACGTTGCATATTACTTTTCTAAGTTTTAAAAGCATGCATTGAGGTAAAGGCCTATTTAGGACCCCATTCGGGTCGGGTCTTTACATACTCTGTCATTTGTTTATGTTTTGAGTCTTTCATTCTGTAGTAGCATGCAGGGAGAACTGAATTTTTTTTTTAAGAGTAGTTTAACTGTTTTACTTTGAAATATTGGCCAGGATTTATTTATGGAAGTTTTTGGAATGAATGTTTCTTTTTGATGTTCAATCAAGTTTTACTTTAAGCAGTCTTCTTTACTATTTAAATGTTTTAAACTTGTAAGCATGCTAGTAAGAACCAAGTTTAGGACCACTTTTGGGTCGGGTTCTTATAGTTGGTATCAGAGCACAGAGTCATAGATTCTGTAGACTAACCTGCTTTGTAGGTTGTTTGTCCCCATGACATCAACACTCCACCGCCGTCAGGTTTGTCTAAGTCATGTGTTTAAGGGTTTAACAATACTGCATCTAGTATACATGTGTTACCTTTTGTTGGCAGTGAGAGTCTGAGAAAGGACTCTTGTGGTTTCCGTGTAGATCGCCAATATGCCGGTTACACGCAGTGGTGCAAGACCGTCTTGGACTGCAGGCAGAGATGCTACTGAGTCAGCACCTAGGGTTGACCAAACACGCAGGCCGCCTGTGGCCCTAACTATTGACTTGTCCAGAGAGGGGGTAGTGTAACGGTGTAAAGACCTGACCCGATAAACGGTACTAAACCTAGGTCTTTACTCAGCATGCAAGTGAAAAGCATAAAAGGACCCGGCCAGGGTCGGATTGTAAAACTTTTCAAACATAAGAGCGGAAAAACATTAGAAAAAAAGTAAACATTCATTCAAATTAAAAACAGTGACTGATCAGTACTTTCCTTAAAAACATAAAAATAGTTCAAATCATAAGTTTTTCCCTACGGACCAAAGTCCAACTACATGTTGAATTCAAAAACAGTAAAATAAGACACGGCCAGTGTCAAGAAGATCCATGATCCCCAGCTCCCTCCGCTTGCGCCTCTCCTCTGTCGTCTCTAAGTTACTTGGTGGAAGAAACCACAATAAGGGTGAGTATAAACATACTCAGTAAGAATCCCCGACCGGGGTACGATACGATGCAATCAATCATCTAGCAACCTAGTACACATGCAAACAGTTATCAACACGGATATTAGCTCAACGAGCTCACAAGGAAAATCCAGAGTCCTCGGATGTCTCTTACTTCCGACCTAATGATTGGTTCTCATAACCAATCCCGAGACATCTCCGAGGGTGTTTCTCCCTCTGCCAATTGATCAGCTCAAAAACCGATCCCAAAGATGTCCGACACCCACGAGGGTCTTTCTCCCTCGACCAATTGATTAGCTCAAGAACCAATCCCAATGGGTGTCCTCAAGGGCCTCTTACCCTCGCTAATAAATCTGGACTATCGGGAGAGTACCCGAAGTTTGGCTCTAAACTGGAAGGAACTGGTGTACTCACGAACATTAGCCAGGGGGAGCTCTCCAAACTGGCGACTAACGCGTGTGCGGGCACACCGCATGCTGCTGCAACCGGCGTAAATGTGGGGGCCTAAGTACAAACTACGCGAGCCAGGTACGCATGCCTAAGACTCGGAAGCGGTGTCACTGAACACAGTAGTGCGAGGCCCTCGACACTCATCTGTGCACTGTAGTACCACCGACACGAAGCTAAGAACCCGCTAAGGCAGGCTTGCACCGTTGGCAGGGTTCCGCTCTAGCAGGCTACAAACTAGGCTTATGCCAATGAGGTAGCTAATCCTCATTGGCTGCCGGGGGGAAGCAATGTACGTTATGCTTCACTCTACCCCCGACAGGTGGGGACAAAGTACGTTATGTCCGCTCTCAGCCTCTAGATGATGACAAACTGTAAGGACCCTACCTGAAATACGGTCTCAACCTAGGTCCTCACTCAGCATGCAAGTTAAATATCTCAACAAGCGGTTTAGTTTTCATATTTAAAACTTTTTCAAAACATTTGGAAACGGGGAACACTTAAAACATAACCAACAATTTTCATAAAGCAAATCCAATAAGGTAAAATAAGACTGGCCAGTATTTATAAAAGAACATTCAAAACAGTTTAAACAACTTTAACATCATTCCCCTAGGACTCCTGTCCACCAACATGCTGAATAAATAAATGCGAACAATAAACGACAGAGTGCCGGCAGCCCCCATGATCAAACAGCTCCCTCCGCTAGCCGTCCTGGTGCTGTCCCAAGTTACCTGGTGGAAAAACCACAGAAATAAGGGTGAGTATAAACATACTCAGTAAGAATCCCCAACTGGGGTATAATACGATACATCAGTCATCTAGCACCCTAGTATACATGCAAATAAAACAATGACTTAGAGCAAAACGGTTGAGTTAGGCTATGAGCAACTTCTAGAACGAGCCTATTCATGGGCTTTCATCTACAGCCTATCCTAGGTTCTTGTAAGAACCCGACCCAAAATACGGTCCTAAACCTAGGTTCTCACTCAGCATGCAAGTTAAATATTTCACCGAGCGGTTTAGTCCTCATATTTAAAACCTTTCAAAACATTTAGAACGGGGAATGCTTAAAACATAATCAACAACTTTGTTTAAGAAAACCAACGAAGTAAAACATGCACAGCAAGATATATAAAAACATTCAAAATAGTTCAAACAACTTTTTATAATGTTTTCCCCTAGGACTCTGTCCCATCTACATGCTTTGAACAAATATGCAAACAATAAAGACAGAGTGCCGGCGGCTCCCATGATCAATCGGCTCCTCCGCTAGCCGTCCCAGATCGCATCCCCAAGTTACCCGTGTGAAAACCACAGAAATAAGGGTGAGTATAAACATACTCGGTAAGAATCCCCAACCGGGTACAATACTATACATCAATCATCTAGCACCCTAGTATACATGCAAACAATTACCAACACGGATCATAGCTCAACGAGCTTACAAGGCGAGAATCTGGAATCCTCGGAAGTCTCCTACTTCCGGCTAATGATTGGCTCTCATAACCAATCCCGGACATCTCCGAGGTCTTTCTCCTCGGCCAATTGATCACTCAAAAACCGATCCCAAAGATGTCCGACACCCTCGAGGGTCTTTCTCCCTCGACCATATGATCACTCAAAAGCCAATCCCAATGGGTGTCCTCAAGGGCCTCTTACCCTCGCTAATAAATGGACTATCGGAGAGTACCCAAGTCCGGCTCTAAACGGAAGGAACTCGTGTACTCACGAACATTAGCCCGGGAGCTCTCCGAACCGCGACTAACGCGTGTCTTGCGCACACACTGCATGCTGCCAGCACCGGCGTAAATGTGGGGCCTAAGTACAAACTACGCGGGCCAGTGCATGCCTAAGACTCAAAACGGTGTCACCGAACACGATGAGTGCGAGGCCCTCGGCACTCATCTGTGCAGCTGTACTACGCACTGAAGCTAAGAACCGGCCAAGGCGGCTTGCACCGCTTGGCGGGGTTCCGCTCTAGCAGCTACAAACTAGGCTTATGCCGATGTGGTAGCTAAATCCACATCGGCATTTGCCGGGGAAGCAATGTACGTTATGCTTCGCTCTACTCCCGACCGGTGGGGACAAGGTACGTTATGTCCGCTCTCACCTCTAGATGATGACAAATTTCTAACACACTAGCTAGAGTATAGAGTAAACGATTCTGGCTAAACATACATAATCATCATCAATCATACATAACCTAGCATGATACTACGAACTTAAAGCAGGAATCTCAGGCATGCTGGAAGAACAATCCTAGCATGGCACTAACATGTACAATCAAGCAAACATGCTAGCATGAGTGCAATCACAAGCTGTCCTATCCACTAATCATGTCCATAAAAGTAAACATGCATATAAGGCACATTCAAGAAAGCATCGCAGGGTCCACACAACCACGGTAAGGAATCCTTACCTGGAAACGAGCGGAAATAACTTTCACAATCAAATAATGACCCTCGAGCTTTAAAGCGAAACCGAGCAACCTAAGCATTTTAATAAAAACAACCTAATTAAATAAACAGCGGCCAATAGCCTAGGGCCCAAAGGAAAAAGTCTCGGGAATTACCGACCGAGAAGACACAAGGCCACGCCCCAACCCGCACGGCAAGGCAGGCTGTCCGTCAGCCAGCGACAAGCGGCGTGGCGCTACCGGCGCTGGGCGCCGCTGGGCACTATCGGCGCGCTCTCAAGGCGTACCTTGCGCGCAGGGGAAGGGCGCTGGCGCTGGGTTGCGCGCGGACTGCGACAGGGAGCAGGCGCGCTGGCGGGCGGACGCGGACGAGCGGCACGGGCACGCAGACGCGGGCTGTCGCAGGCGAGCGAACACGCTGGGTCGGGCGCGCGGCGCGTAGGCGCTGGGCGCGGCAACGAAGCGGAGCGCGCGCGCGCGCGTCTCGGGCGGTTCGTGCGGAACGGCGCGCGCGCGTCTGGCTGGGCGAGGCAAAGGCGATCGGGCGCGCTGGCATGGGCGATGCGTGCGCTGGGGCGCTGGCCGAAGCACGCTGGCGACACAGGGTTGGTGCGATCTGGGCATGGCTGGGCGGTGCAGGCTGGTGCGGCTGGCTCGACAGGGATGTGCAGGCTGGTGCGATCTGGGCATGGCGGCTGGGCTTAGCGGCTAGGGTTTGGGTTCTTGGTGAGGTCGGCTAGGAGAGAGAGAGAGAGAGAGAGAGAGAGAGAGAAAATCTTGCCAAAACAAGGGGAAGAGGGATTTTCTTGATTTTTCCTTCTTTTTCCTAATTTAAAAGGCCTAAAATCCTTCCCAAAGCATCCACTTTCAAAACCCGGCCCAAGTAAACTTACTTAAAAATAAAACTCTCATTTCCTACAAACTCTCAAAGACCATTTAGGCAAGGGCTCAAATCCCAATGGAAGCACCAAAAATTATAAATAATTTTGCCATTTTCAAAAATACTTCCAAACTTCCAAACAACTTGCCCAAACCTCTCGGGTCTTGCAACCAACAACCATTAAGCTTCGACAAAGGCAGGAATGACCCTGGAATCCTGAAAATCCACAAAACCCTGACCGGGGCAAAAAGACCAAAATACCCCTAAGGGTTAAAACAGCTCTAACGGCCCATCCGAACATCCGAATAATGACCCGAAATCACCTGGGTAACCGAAATAGAAAACTGGGCCGTTACAATACTCCCTCCTTTTAAGACTTTCGTCCTCGAAAGTCCTAAGACGAAAACAACTCTAGGAAAACTCCACTGATTCTTAACCAACCAAGCTCCCAAAGACAACACAAATCCTTCTTCAAACCAAACCCTCTTGGGTTCCCAAAGGCTCAAGCCCAACAGACACTGAGTCTGCCACGAACTATCTCAACCAAAACTGAACTAACACTGAGCTTCGAAGAAAACATGCGATAACTAGTCGGTGAGCCACATCCTCTGACTCGCACCAGCTCTCAAACGGTCTTACGACTCTAGGGCTCACTTATCCATGCTAATCCAACTCGGAACGCCTCTCTACGGCGCTACTCTCAGCAAACTCGTGGACGGGTCACAGGCTCTAAAACTCTACGCCACGCCCGGCCAGAAACTTCTCGAATGCTCATAGTTTGTTATCAAACAAACCTCGACCCTTCACCATGCTGACCAAACAACCAACCTCCTGTGTTTCAGAGACAAAACGGTCTACTCTTACTTCGCAAGAGACCTACGAACCCCACCGGTTGCCTACAATCCTTAACGAAATCCAATTCGATCCACCAACCGGTGATCGATCCCTAGGCAACCTTCTCCAACTAGCATGCGTCCACAACACTAAAGCAACCATCTTACGAGAAATCGATGCACCAAAGCCAAGGGGCACTTTTCTCAGTTCACCAAATGGCTACCACCAACACACCACCGTGAACTTCACTCGGCCACCTTTAGAAGACAAGGTCCGAGCACGTGCTCCACTCGGCCAAACTAACAAACCAAGCCCCTCAACGGCCGACAACAAACTTTCCAATGCAATCCGATCAGCCATCGCCTAGGTGAACATCGCCGATAGGAAAACAAACAACATTCCTCTCACGGGAACCTCGAGCAAAGAAGGAATAAAACAACACGCGGCTACTAGCAACACAAAAGCGGAGGATAACAACTCTAAGGTTTCCAACCAATGCCACGACATCTCTGTGCCAACCCACTCAATCGTGGCTCAAATATAACGCCAATCGTGAACGCACATCAACTAGGAACAAAGCTCGAGAAGGCTTGCTCATGAAACTCAACCTGCTTATAACGAGCAAGGCTCGCCTCCAAGCCGCCACTCAACTCTTAAGTCCAACTGGCTACTCAATGGACTTCCTCCTTTAGCTTAGACCTAACTCTTCTTCCAATCCGAAACTCCACCCACGAAGCATCGCGAGGAATAAGGATAGCGACGACCACAAGCTTGCGGATCCCGAACCACACGAGTCGGCAAGACTACCTCAAAAGTTAAAACTCGAGGCCGGCATCCACGAAGGCAACTCAACTACCAAAGAACTAAGGGGGTCTACAAGCTCCAAAGATCCAACAACCTTCCGCCAACAACTCAAGCCTTTGAACTGGCCGCCTTCGCCTTCAGCGGAACAAACAACTTTCCGCTTGCTAACAAACAAACGCAGTGACACTCTCATTGGGCTGACCATTGCGCTACTCGATCAACTACACAACTCGGAGCTAAGATGACTCCTCCTCAACAGAACGATTTCCTAGCAAGCGGACTTCCGAAGGACAAATGAATTTCACACACGCTCATTGTCTTGCTCAAACTCAACGGTAGCAACCACCAACTCTCTCGGAAGAAACATCCAAGGATTCCTCAATCGCTTGAACCACCAACTAAGCACTAGCGGTACTACTCAACCGCCGAGGGGTGGCCAACTCCCAAAACTACGACTAGGAACAAGTCCTCGAGCGACGCCACTTTCGTCGAACCAAGCTAGCCCTAGAAAACAAAGAAAGGAACCAAACCTTGGCCATGGCGGCCGAAAACTCCGCGATTTTGCTACCATCGCCTTGGATCGGTTCCAAGTGAACTCCAATCATCGGTCAACAAGAAATGCCTCTACCCCGTCAAGGGCCAACTAGCATAACTTGCCTACACAACAACCCGACTCTCGGCACGATAACCTCTCAACCTGCTAGGGCGGTTGCCAAGGACTAAAGCCTTGACAACTCAAAGACTGAGCACTGGCTCCTCAACACGAACCTCTCGTGGTTCTGAAACATAACCACGGAACGAGCTACACAAAAGTACACCGCGCGTGCACACCTCAACTTGGTTCCTTAAGATCCAAACTCAACAAGTACTCTCACAAAAGGCAACTTTTGCCTCCCAATAGAGCCACAACTAGCACCGAGCAACAAGAGTTCAAACCACTCGAGGTCAACTCACCACAAAAGCTACATTGGTCAACTCACTCTTACCAGAGCATAACTACACCAATCGACATACCTCATACCAATGTGCCCACTAAATGCTCCACTCAACCATCCAACTCATGGCTCTAACATCGGATCAACCACGCATCATCGATGCTAACCCTACTCATATTAGGGTAACTCCAAGGGTAGTCGAAACACACTACCAACAAGCTGGCTCACAAGCTCACACACAAGCGCGAGAACTCGGGCGCGCGCTAGCCCTCACCAACCTACAAAGATCCTTTGTACCCAACTCTCGGTGACCGTGGAAAGCTCCTACTTATCCTCGAACGACCTCAAACTTGTAGTTCTCTAGCTACCACCGAGCTAGATCTCTTATGCAACCCAAATAGGTGAAATCTCATGAATGGGTGCAGGACTAGTGGGGATGCTAAACTCAAGGCGGGTCCTGGAACCACCGCACATGAAAGTGCCAACCGCCCGAATCTAGGCCTCCTCTCAAAGCTTGGTGCCAACGGGCACTACTTCCTTTACAACACAAACATCCCTTTACGGGCTTTAAGCCACTCTGAGGGTAGGGAAGGTCACACTCCAGGTGACAGGGCAATGGCACTCAACACAAGAGTCTCAACAATCGAGTAGACTATTCTCTGACATCACGTCTAACAGACAAGCCAAGGCCCACTCCTGCATCCCACTCGATGCTCAACGAATACTCAGGCCAACCCTCGGGTGGCGACACCTAGCTCCACACCGAACATGCTAACAGAGGGTGCTTCTCTCTAATAGCCACCAAAACCACGGACGGATTAAGTCCTCGACAAGCAACCTCCCCACTACCCCACAGCTACGAGGGTACTAAAAGAACTGGCCATAAAACGATCGCGCAGCTTGCGGGAGGACAAGATGTCTCTACATCTTCCTCAAAAGCTACTAACTTGGCAGCTTGCCAATCGACCGGGTGGCTGGTGGAGACTCTGCTGGTCCGCCTCTCACAGGGGACTTCCACCACCACACTACTGCATCAAACAACACAAGAACGACACGTCATAACCTCAGAACATCAGGTCATCGGCCTCTGAACACCAGGTCATCCCAACACTTGGATGATAAACTTGATCCTGGCCAACCACCTTGCTACTAGCAGTAGGTCTCAAAACATCCAGCTCTACAGGCTTCCACTTGCCAAACTCGGCGGCTCGATCAACGCCAACTATCTTATCACCATAAACCTGCTGATCAAGCCCTCCCGAGAACCTCTAGGGCTACTGGAACTACAAGGAGGGGTGTCTCCTAAATAAACTCTACCAGCTGGGCTATCTATGCCCAAGACTCCTCACTACGCGCTACAAACTGCGCTTGGGTCTCCGCTCTCTGTTAGCTAAAAGACCTGCCATCAACTTCCTCATGGCTGGAGCACACTCTGCTCAAGGAGTCTCACTCTGAGGCGTGCTAGCCTCTACCCCCTCCTCTAGGCAACTCAACTGCCAGGGCCAACTCTGGCCAACGGGCTAAACAACCCTGGACGCGGCCTCAACATCCATACAAATGGTCCAACTCCTCGGTCGGACATGCCAAGCGTCCTGCTCCTCAGAGTGCGATCCACGCACTAGCGATCTGCACGAGCACCTCCACCCTCTCACTGGGGAGAACCACAATCTGGGCCACAAATGGCCTCACGGAGTCTAAGCTCTACCTCCTGCAGGTGCGATCGACACACCGGCGATCTGCACAAAGCATAAAACCTAGCCCACGCTGGGCTCTCACCGCCAAACAAGGGTAACACATGTATACTAGATGCGATGTTGTAAAATAAAACCCTTAGCTTAATGAACTCGGACAAACTGACGGCCGCGAGTCTTGATGATCATGGGGCAACAACACGCAGCGAGTTAGTCTCTGAAATCTATGATTCGTGCTCTGACGATACCAACTGTAAGAACCCGACCCAAAATACGGTCCTAAACCTAGGTTCTCACTCAAAGATGCAAGTTAAATATTTCACCGAGCGGTTTAGTGCTCATATTTAAAACCTTTCAAAACATTTAGAACGGGAATGCTTAAAACATAATCAACAACTTTGTTTAAGAAAACCAACGAAGTAAAACAAGCTCAGCAAGATATATATAAAAACATTCAAAATAGTTCAAACAACTTTTTATAATGTTTTCCCCTAGAACTCTGTCCATCTACATGCTGAACAAATATGCAAACAATAAAGACAGAGTGCCGCGGCTCCCATGATCAATCGCTCCTCCGCTAGCCGTCCCAGATCTTGTCCCAAGTTACCCGTGGAAAACCACGAAATAAGGGTGAGTATAAACATACTCGTAGTAAGAATCTAACCGGGGTACAATACGATACATCAATCATCTAGCACCCTAGTATACATGCAAACAATTACCAACACGGATCATAGCTCAACGAGCTTACAAGGCGAGAATCTGGAATCCTCGGAAGTCTCCTACTTCCGCCTAATGATTGGCTCTCATAACCAATCCCGGGACATCTCCGAGGGTCTTTCTCCCTCGGCCAATTGATCACTCAAAACCGATCCCAAAGATGTCCGACACCCTCGAGGGTCTTTCTCCTCGACCATATGATCACCTCAAAAGCCAATCCCAATGGGTGTCCTCAAGGGCCTCTTACCCTCGCTAATAAATCTGGACTATCGGAGAGTACCCAAGTCCGGCTCTAAATCGAAGGAACTGGTGTACTCACGAACATTAGCCCGGGGAGCTCTCCGAACCGGCGACTAACGCGGCGTGCGCGCACACACCGCATGCTTCCGCAAACCGCGTAAATGTGGGGGCCTAAGTACAAACTACGCGGGCGTGTACGCATGCCTAAGACTCGGAAACGGTGTCACCGAACACGATGGTCGCGAGGCCCTCGGCACTCATTTGTGCGACTGTACCACCGACTGAAGCTAAGAACCGGCCAAGGCGGCTAGCACCGCTAAGCGTGGTTCCGCTCTAGCAGCGCTACAAACTAGGCTTATGCCGATGTGGTAGCTAAATCCACATCGGCCGCCGGGGAAGCAATGTACGTTATGCTTCGCTCTACTCCCGACCGGTGGGGACAAGGTACGTTATGTCCGCTCTCGGCCTCTAGATGATGACAAATTTCTAACACACTAGCTAGAGTATAGAGTAAACGATTCTGGCTAAACATACATAATCATCATCAATCATACATAACCTAGCATGATACTACGAACTTAAAGCGAGAATCTCGGGCATGCCGGAAGAACAATCCTAGCATGGCACTAACATGTACAATCAAGCAAACATGCTAGCAGGAGTGCAATCACAAGTCATCCCTATCCACTAATCATGTCCATAAAAGTAAACATGCATATAAGGCACATTCAAGAAAGCATCGCGAGGTCCACACAACCACGGTAAGAATCCTTACCGAAACGAGCGAAAATAACTTTCACAATCAAATAATGACCCTCGAGCTTTAAAGCGAAACCTAGCAACCTAAGCATTTTAATAAAAACAACCTAATTAAATAAATAGCGGCCAATAGCCTAGGGCCCAAAGGAAAAAAGTCTCGGAATTACCGACCGAGAAGACACAAGGCCACGCCCCAACCCGCACGGCAAGGCGGTGCTGTCCGTCGCCAGCGACAAGCGGCGCGCGCTGGCGCTGGGCGCTGGCTGGCACTATCGGGCGCTATTCTTTGGCCGCTGGCGCGGCAGGGAAGGGCGCTGGCGCTGGTTGCGCGCGGATCGCGACAGGAGCAGCGCGCGCAGCGGGCGCGGACGCGACGCAGCGCGGCACGCACGCAGACGCGGGCTGCCGCAGCGAGCGAACACGCTGGCTCGGCGCGCGCGGCGAGGCGGCGCGGCCGGCGGCAACGAGCGGAGCGCGCGCGCGTCGAAGCTGATCGGTTCGCGAAGCGTAACGCGCGTAGCGCGCGAGAACTAGGGCGAGGCAGGCGATCGGGCGCGCTGAGAATGGGCGATCGAGGCGTCTGGGAGCTCTCGGGCTTAGCGCGGCTGCTTGGGCGACTGGGTTGGTGCGATCTGGGCATGGTGGCGGTGCAGGTGGTGCGGGTGGCTCGGCAGAGGATGTGCAGTGGTGCGATCTGGGCATGGCGGCTGGGCTTAGCGGCTAGGGTTTGGGTTCTTGGTGAGGTCGGCTAGGAGAGAGAGAGAGAGAGAGAGAGAGAGAGAGAGAGAGAGAGAGAGAGAGAGAGAGAAAATCTTGCCAAAACAAGGGGAAGAGGGATTTTCTTGATTTTTCCTTCTTTTTCCTAATTTAAAAGGCCTAAAATCCCTTCCCAAAGCATCCACTTTCAAAACCCGGCCCAAGCAAACTTACTTAAAAAATAAAACTCTCATTTCCTACAAACTCTCAAAGACCATTTAGGGCAAGGGCTCAAATCCCAATGGAAGCACCAAAAATTATAAATAATTTTGCCATTTTCAAAAATACTTCCAAACTTCCAAACAACTTGCCCAAACCTCTCGGGTCTTGCAACCAACAACCATTAAGCTTCGACAAAGCGGGAATGACCTGGAATCTCGAAAATCCACAAAACCACGACCAGGGGCAAAAGACCAAAATACCCTAAGGGTTAAAATAAGCGACTCTAACGGCCCATCCGAACATCCGAATAATGACCCGAAATCACCTGGGTAACCGAAATAGAAAACTGGGCCGTTACAGTTCTACACTTGGATGCCCTTCGGGCCTTACACAACCTAGGACTCAGTGATGCCCAGTGGGGCCTTACACACCTAGGACTCAGTGATGCCCAGTGGGGCCTTACACACCTAGGATGCCCATCGGGGCCTTACACCTCCAGAATCAGTGATGCCCAGTGGGGCCTTACACACCTAGGATGCCCATCGGGGCCTTACACCTCTAGAATCAGTGATGCCCAGTGGGGCCTTACACACCTAGGATGCTCATCGGGGCCTTACACCTCCAGAATCAGTGATGCCCAGTGGGGCCTTACACACCTAGGATGCCCATCGTGGTCTTACACCTCCGAGAATCGGTGATGCCCGGTGGGGCCTTACACACCTAGGATGCCCATCGTGGTCTTACACCTCCGCACTCGGTGATGCCCATCGAGGACTTACACACCTAGGATGCCCATCGTGGTCTTACACCTCCAACTCAGTGATGCCCATTGGGGACTTACACACCTAGGATGCCCATCAGGGTCTTACACCTCCAACTCAGTGATGCCCATTGGGGACTTACACACCTAGGATGCCCATCAGGGTCTTACACCTCCAACTCAGTGATGCCCATCGGGGACTTACACACCTATGATGCCCATCAGGGTCTTACACTTCCAACTCAGTGATGCCCATCGGGGACTTAGACACCTAGGATGCCCATCAGGGTCTTACGCCTCCAACTCAGTGATGCCCATCGGGGACTTACACACCTAGGATGCCCATCAGGGTCTTACACCTCCAGATGTCCATCGGGGTCTTACCCGAGCGGGACCTAAATAGTTACCCCTACAGTCTTCTACACTATACATCACCCGCCTATGCCTAGCATGGAACTTAACAGGATAAAATAGAACAAGGTATGCCAAGATAATTAAACCCCTTGCATGGAACTAACATAATATATCAGGGAAACAAGAGCAACACGATCTGGAAGCAAGAGAAAACATGTAACCTACCCACTGGAAATTTCATACAATCACAAGACATGGCATGCTGGAAGAACAAACCTAGCATGGCAATAACATGAACAACAAGCAACATGCTAGCAAGATTTCAAACACAAGCTGTTCAATAGCTAACATACTCATAACAACAACCAAGCATACAAGGCACAATCATGATAGCATCGCAGAGTCCACACAACAACGGTAAGAAATCCTTACCTGGGGGTAAGCGGGAAATAATGACCACAACCAACAAGCGACCCTCGAGCTTCTAAGAGTACCCGAGCAACCTAAGCAAACAATAAAAATCATCCTAATTAAGCAACCAACAACTAACATCTTAAGGTCCAAAAGAGTGGAGGCTCGGGAATTACCAACCGAGAAGGCACAAGGTCTCGGCCCAACTTTCTTGGCAAAAATCAAGCTCTCGGCAGCAAGGCGCAGGCAGGTTGGGCGGTAGAGGGAAGCAATCTGGGCGCTGCTGGGAGCGCTGGCGAGGCAAGGGACGGGCGCGCTGGCGCGGCAGGAGACAGGCGCGCGCGGACGGCACGACGACACGGACTGGGTGCGCGGGCGCGACGCGCGCAGCAAGGGCGTGTGTCTGGGCGCGATCTGGTGGGCTGTCTTTGGGCGTCTGGGCTGCTTGGCTGGCTGTGCGACAGGCAGGGGCTGTGCTGGGGCGTCTGGGCTGCTCGGCCGGCTGTGCGATAGGTAGGTAGGGCTGCTTGGTCTTTGGTCTTTGGTGGCTCGGTGCGGCTCCGTTGGGTTTCTTGGTGAGGTCGGCAAGGAGAGAGAGAGAGAGAGAGAGAGAGAGAGAGAGAGAGAGAGAGAGAGAGAGAGAAGGGGGAAGAATAAAGGTTTTTCTCTTGTCTTTTCCTTTTTCCTAAATTAAATAGGCTTTGGGTGGTCCAAAATCCCTTCCCAAGGCTTTCCTCCTTCGAGACCTAGCTGACGCATTCTTTTCCATTTAATAAAACCCATTTAAATCAAGCCTCCTAATAACCGTTAGGTCAAGGGTTCAATTCCCAAAGGAAGCACTCTAATTAACAATAATTTTGCTAATTACCAAAACACCTCCAAACTTCCAAACAACTAGCCCGAACTTCTTGGGTCCTGCAACCAACAACAATCAAGTCTCGACAAAGGCAGGAGTGACCCTGGAGTCCTCAAAATTCACAAAACCCTGACCGGGGGCTAAAAGACCAAAATGCCCCTAAGGGTTAAAATAGCACTAACGACCCATCCGAGCATCCGAATAATGAACCGGAAACACCTGGGAAACCGAAATAGAAAACTGGGCCGTTACAATACTCCCTCCTTTTAAGACTTTCATCCTCGAAAGTCCTAAGACGAAACAACTCTAGGAAAACTCCACTGATCCTTAACCAACCAAACTCCTTGTCAGGCCAACACTAGTCCTTCTTCGAAATCCCAACCCTCTTGGGTTTCCAAAGGCTCAAGCCATAAAGACATCGAGTCTGCCACAAACTATCTCAACCAAAACTGAACATACACAGAGCTTCGAAGAAAAAGATGCGATAGTGCTAGTCGGTAAGCCACATCCTCAAACCCGCATCAACTCTCAAACGGTCTCACAACCCTAGGGCTCACTTATCCCTGCTGACCCAACTCAGAACGCCTCTCCACGGCGCTACTCTCAGCAAACTTGTGGACGGGTTACAGGCTCTAAAACTCTACGCCACGCACCGGCGTAACTCCTCTTAATACTCACAACTGTTAACGAACAATCTCAACCCTACACCTTGCTGGCCAACCAACTGAACCTCTCGGGTTCCAGAAACCAGTCAGCCTACTCTTACTTCACAAGAGACCAACGAACTCCAATGGTTGTCTATAAGCCTTAACGAAATCCAATCGAACCACCATCTGGCGGCCGATCCCAAAGGCAAACTTGTCCAACTAGAACGCGTCCACAACACTTAAGCAACCATGTTGAAGAGCATCGACGCACTCAAGCCAAGGGCACATACCGTTCACTGACGGCTAACGCCACTAACACTAGCCGAAACTTCACTCACGGCCACCCCGAACGACAAGGTCCGAGAACAGGCTCCACTCAACCAAACTAATAAACTGGAGCCCTCATCGGCCGACAACAACTTTCCAATGCAATCGATCACCCATCGGCCTAAGAGAATATCGCGGATAGGAAAACAAACAACATACCTCTCTCGAAAATCCTTGAGCAAGAAGGAATAAAACAACACGCGGCTACTTGCAACACAACACCTCGAGGATAACAACTCAAAGGTTTTACCAACCATTGCCACGGCACCTCTGTGCCAACCCACTCAACTGCGGCTCAGCTATAACGCCAACTGCGAACGCACACCAACTAGGAACAGAGCCCGAGAAGGGCTTGCTCTGCAGAAACTCAACCCAAGCTTACAACGGGCGAAACTCGCCTCCAAGGACATGCAACTCTCAAGTCCAACTGGCTAATCAAATGACTTCCTCCTTTTAGCTTAGGCCTAACTCATCTACCAACCAGAAACTCCACAATCGATTGAACCATCAACATAGAACTAGCAGTATCTATCCAAACACCGAAGGAGGTGCCAACTCCCGAACCTTCCAAACAAGAACAAGTCCTCAGGGCCACGCCCGCTTGCTCCAACCAAGCTAGCTCTTACAACAACACGGGAATCAAACCTTGGCCAACTACAAGCACCAACAGATAACAGTTTCGAAGCCAATGCGGAGGTACTAAAATAACACTAGCTTGTCAACCGACTACAAGCTTCCAGCAACTCAACCGAGGAACACTGCCTGGGTCTGGCTGAGCTCTGGTGAGGCTCCCCACAACCTAGGGTTCCTCCGATCACCCTCCGACACACACAACCGTCAAACGGTCTAACAGACAACTGGCTACACGGGCACAACTCTCTCTCCAGCATCTCAACTATGCTGGGGCGCTCCAACTCCTCGAAAAACCAAGAAGACCAGAAATATTACAGAATGTGTCAGCCTCCAACTCAAGCATCGACCACATCGTAGCTTCTACCCAGGGTAGGGATCCGATCAACACTCTTAGCAAAGACGGAAAAAAAACTACGCGGCTTTGCTACCACCGCCCTTGTTCAGTTCCAACTGAACTCCAACCATCGATCAACAAGAAATTCCTCTACCTAGGTCAAAGGCCAACTAGCATAACTTGCCTAGCAACAACCCGGCTACAAGCACGGTATCCTTACGATCAAAATTAGGGCACTTGCCAAGAACTAAAGCCCTAACACCTCAAAGACTGAGCACTGGTTTCTCAACAAGAACCTTTCGTGGTTCCCAAAACATACCCCACGGAACGAGCTACACAAAAGTACACTGGCGTGCACAGCTCCAACTTGATTCCTTAAGATCCAACACGAACTCTAACACAAGGCAACCTTTGCCTCCAAAAAGAGCCACAACTAGCAAGGGAGCAACAAGAGTTCAAACCCACTCGGGGTCAACTCACGACGAAATGCCACATTGGCCAACTCACTCTACAAGAGCATAACCACACCAAGCTAACAACCTCATACCAATGTGTCCACCAAATGTGCTCCGCACAATCCATCCAACACATGGCTCCCACGCTGGACCAACCACGCATTATCGATGCCAACTCTACTCGTACCAAGGAAACTCAAGGGTAGTCGAATCACTCTACCAACAAACTGGCTCACAAGACCACAACACAAATGCGGGAACTCGAACGTGGTAGCCCTTCACAACCTACAACCTCTTTTGTACCCAACTCCTGGTGACCTTGAAAGCTCTTGCTTTCCCTCGAACGTCCTCACACTCGTAGTCCTCCGACTACCACCGAGCTAGATCCCTTATGCAACCCAAACAGATGCAACCTCAGAAAATTGGTACAAGGCTAGTGGGGATGCTAAACTCCGAGCGGGTCATAGAACTACCTGCACATCTGGTGCGAGCTGGCCTGAACCTAGGCCTCCTTACAGAGCTTGGTGCCAACAGGCACTACATCCTTTACAACACAAACATCCCTTTACGGGCTTTATGCCCCTCTGAGGGTAAGGAAGGTCACACTCCAGGGGACAGGGCAATGACACTCAACACAAGAGTCTCAACACTCGAGTAGTCTACTCTCTGGCAACTCGTCTAGCAGACATGCCACGACCTACTCCTGCATCCCACTCGATGCTCAACAACTACTCAGGCCAACACTCAGGTGGCATCATGTAAGGACCCGACCCAAGAAACGGTCTCTAACCTAAAGTCCTTACTTAGCATGCATGATTAAGAATGTAAAACTTCATTCAGAGCTTAAAATTTAAAACTTTGCAGTAGGCATATTTAAAACAAATCCATAATTCCAATTAAATAAAACAAGTAAATGACTGATCAGTACTTTCTTAAAACAAATCAAGGGAAACGGTACGAGAATCATAAAATAGTTTTTGAGTGTTTTTCCTAGGGACCCAAGTCCCACTACATGCTAAATCATAAAGAAACCAGTAAAAGAAACGTGCAACTCAGAGTCAGCTATCCATGATCATCCAGCAGCCTCCTCCTAGCCATCCAGCCTCTGTCCCAAGTTACCTAATGGAAAACCACAGAGAATAAGGGTGAGCAACAAAATACTCAGTAAGAATCCCCAACCGGGGTACAATACGAAACAACTCATCTAGCACACGGACATGCAACCATACAATGACTTAGAGCGGAAACGGTTGGTTTAGGCTATGAGCTACTTCAAAGGCGAGCCTACTCAAGGGCTTCCGTCTACAGCCTCTCCTAAGTCCTACATTTGGATGCCCTTCGGGCCTTACACAACCTAGGACACAGTGATGCCCAGTGGGGCCTTACACACTTAGGTTTCAGTGATACCCAGTGGGGCCTTACACCCTAGGATGCCCATCGCGCCTTACACCTCCAGAATCAGTGATGCCCAGTGGGGCCTTACACACCTAGGATGCCCATCGGGCCTTACACCTCCAGAATCAGTGATGCCCAGTAGGGCCTTACACACCTAGGATGCCCATCGGGCCATACACCTCCGGCTGTCCATCGGGGTCTTACCCGAGCGGGACCTACACTAGACCCTCCTACTATCTTCTATACTAAACCTAACACGAAACTAACAGAATACAAACTTAACTCGAACATGAATCAGAAGCAAACATGAAGCCTATCCACTAGAAACTCATACAGTTATGAAAAATCAATATGCTAACAAGAATTCGCAGGGTCCACATAACCCCGGGTAAGAAATCCTTACCTGGAAATAAGTGGAAAGTAACTATCACGAATCTACAACCGACCCTCGAGCTTTTAAGCGAACCCGAGCGACCAGCCGAGAAGGCACCGGGCTGGGCAAGGCAGGCAGCAGGTGAGGCGTGCAGAGCGACAGTTTCTTGCCGCCCGTGGTCGAAATGCGGAAATTTCTTCTGGGCGCGATCGTGCAAAGGGGCGCTGGGCGCGGGGGCGCGGGGGCAAGGGCGAGGCGCGTGGCCCTCGGCAGCACGGCAGGCAGGGCGTGCAGACGCGGTCGTCGCGGACGGACGAGCGACGCGGCTGGTGCGCTGGTGCATGGTCGTGCGGATGCGGCCGAATGGAGCGGTGCGCGGTCTGCGCTGGGCGCCGCGGTGCGGCGACGGTGGCGCTGGGGGCGTGCGGTGCAGGCGATGGGCTGGCTGGCTCTGCGGGCTGGCTGTGCAGGTGCGGCTTGGGGCGACGACGGCGTGGGCGCGGCTGGGTGCGACGGCGGCGTGGACGTGGCTGGGTGCGACGGCGGCGTGGGCGAGGGTGTGGGGCGATGGCGGCGTGGGCGAGGGTGTTAGGGTTTTGCTAGAGAGAGAGAGAGGCTTTTCTTCTTTTTCTTTTTTTTTTCTTTTCCTTCCTTCCCTAAGTTAAAATAGACTTGGGAATCTCAAATGTCCTTCCCCAAGGCTTCCCCCCTTCGAGCCCTGGCCAACGCATTTATTATTATTATTATTTTTTTAAAACTGCTTCCATTTAATTGAAATCCGAGCTGTTACAATACTCCCTCCTTGGAGGACTTCCGTCCTCGGAAGTCGCTGCATCAAAACAACCCCGGGTAGTTTCTCCTAATCTCCCCTTCCAACTCCCAAGTAGCTTCCTCAACTCCCTGATTCCGCCACTGCACTTTCACTAAGTCAATCGCTCAGTTCCTCAAAACCTTTTTCTCAAATGCCAGGATCTTTATGGGCTTCTCCTCAAAGCTCAAGTCATGGTTCAACTGCAAAGGCTCAAAATCTATGACGTGCGAAGGGTCTGCCACATACTGGCGGAGCATTGAAACGTGGAACACACTATGTACTCAGCACCAAGGGCTACGGCATAGCTAACCGGTGAGCCACACCCCAATCCTCTCAAGGACCTCGAAAGGTCCAACAAACCTAGGGCTCGATTTCCCCTTTTGCCAAACCTCAGAACCCCACGCATCGGGGCTACCTTAAGGAAAACATGCTGGCCAACCTAAAATTCCAACTCTCTACGCCTAACGTCGGCGTAGCTCTTCTGCCTGCTCTGGGCGGTCAACATACGAGCTCTGATTTTCTGGACAGCCTCATTGGTCAACTGAAGCAACTCCGGACCTAACACTTGCCTGTCTCCAACCTCTTCCCAGAATGCCGAGGATCTGCAACGCTTACCATACAACGCTTCAAACGGTGCCATCTGAATGGTCGACTGGAAACTGTTGTTGTAGGCAAACTCCATCAAGTACAGGTACTTGTAAAGACCCGACCCAAAAGGGCTCTAAATAGGCCTTTACCCCAATGCATGCATTCAAAGGAAAGGACAATATGCAAATAAGTTTTCAGATTCCCAATTAAAACAAAACAATCAAGGTTCAATCGTAAATCAATATAGTTCTTTGAAACTGTTTCAAGGCAAATACATTTCCAAAACGTACACTCGATCGAGATTTATTAAAACATTTGGAACATTCTCAAATTCAATAAAGCGGGAATCCACAAAATCATTCAGAAAACATCCTAGGCTCGTGTCTTGCGCTACATGCATTCGGGGAAAATGAAAGACAAGAGTCATAGAAATAAAAAGTCGAGACGACGAAGACGCTCCCATGATCATAGCTCCTCCTTCACCATCACCGCCTCGCGCCATGGTTACCCGAAAGATAAGTAAGGGTGAGTAACGAATTACTCAAGAAGAATCCCCGACCAGGTACAATACGATGCACATGGTCATCTAGATGAGTGTATGCAAGCTATGAACATAAACACATAATAGAGCACATAGCTTAAGTCCACACTTGGACCTCGGATGCCAACTCGTGGTCTTAGTCCGGAATAATCCACACCACACAATACGCCCTATACGAGAACCAAGTCTCGGCCTCACTGCTGTCTCATCGTCGATCACGAAAGGTACACTAGCTCAAGATCCCGAGGAGCTCTCCGGTCGTATTTGTAATGAGCGTAAGCATGCACCGCGTGCTCTGCGCAGACTATGGGGTGCCGGGTCTAGTGGCAAGCCGCCCATGTCCAGATCCCACGCCTAACTAAATCTCTCTGGATCGGTGTCACCGACATAGGGGTGTGAGACACGGACACGTGAACTATGTCACCTGAACCACCGCACCGAGGCTAAGGAACCGGGCGTGATAGGCTTACACCAGAAGCGGTCCTTGCCCTAACAGTGGCAATCAAGGGCTACGGCCGAACACGCCGAGGACGTGACGATCGCCGGGGGCGAGGCAATGCCAAGTCATCATCCCGACCGTTGGGGCATTTAACGATCCGCCACCCTCACCCAAGATTGCGGGGCCTACCGGTTGGGATAGCTAATCCTCACGGGGTCCAAGGACGAGAATCTGTCTCGAACGCCCTTGCCATAGATGCAAGATACTTTATGCATCGGGCCGGATGATGCTATCTACCCGAATTCTAACTCGCCTTAACAATCGAAGAACAATCCAATACGTGCTCGAAAGAATACAATGAGACCTAGCATGGTACTACTGAACAAGAATGAATATGAGCATGCGAGCGGAACAACCTAGCATGGACTAACATGAAAGAACAACATACGAAGTCATGCCATCAGAATTGAGCAGAGCACCTAAACTATACATGCTGATAATCACAAACAAACATACAACATCAATCACATAAAACATCGCAGGTCCACACAACCCCTGTAAGAAATCCTTACACGGGCGGGAGAGCAACTACACACAAAAATCCTAAGCTGCGATCGATCCCGAGCTAGCTAACGAGAACCTAACAAACACAATAATAATCACAATCCATAGGCCTAAACATAATAAAATAAACAAGGCTTGGCTCGGGAGCAACTCACGCGCGCGGCCGACTCATGGACGGCGAGCGACAAAGATGGCGAGGGCGAGGCCATTGGCGCTGATGGGCGCTGATGGCGGCGGTGGGTCGCGCGCTGGGCGCCGACAGCGCAGATGGGCGGCAGAGCTGGCGCGCGCGCAAGCGCGACGGCCGGCCGGCGCAGCGCGCACGGCGCGATAAGCTGAAGCGGACGGACACGCGCGCAGGCGCTGCGACGACGGCGCGCGCGACCGACGAGCGCTGACGACGCGCGATTTCGCTTCTGGGGCTCGGCAGGCGGCGCATCTGCTGGCGAGATCTGGGCCGCGACAGGGCCGCTCGGGCGTCATTGGCCGCGATAGGGGCCGCTCGAAAGTCTCATTGGCCGCGACGGCGGGCCGCTCGAAGCGTCTGCTCGGCCTGCTGAGCGACAGTCGCTCGATGGCACAAGCAGGGGCGATGAAGCCGGGCGACTCCGTGCGATCTGGGCTTGCTTCTTTGGGCGATCTGGGCGGCTCGGCTTGCTTCTTTGGCAGATCTGGGCATGCTTTGGCGACTGCTACAAACACACACACACACAAGCTCTTCTCCTTACCTTCGGCCAACAAGAACACCCAATCGAGAAGATGAAGAGGATGAAGACTTACCCGGAATGATGATGAACGATCCAAGGGAGCTGCAAGGATGAAGAATCGGCAAGGAGAGCTTGGGAGAAAGCTTGGGCGGCCACAACTCTTTTGGAGAAGAAAACACAACAAACCTAATTTCTATTTCATTTAACCAAATGCACCAAACACCAAAGATCCAAGGTTAACTAAGATGTGATGCGAGAAAGAGCAACAAGAGCACCTAATGGCTCAATTGGCACACATCTCTACAAGCTTCCTGGGAGACCCGGTTCAAACCCCACAGAGTAGCAAAATACCTTTATTTTTACTTTTGCATCTACCCATGCTCAAACCAAACCACAAAGCCTCAAAACCTTCATAAATCCATCCAATAATTTTAGCAACTGAAAAAGATATAAACGGCCCTCGACGGCCCGACCAAATTACTAAAATACCCCTAGGGCATACTCGAAGATCGGGACGAAAACTCGGGCCGTTACAATATTCCCTCCTTTTTATGACTTTCGTCCTCGAAAGTCCTTAAGACTGAAACAGCACAGGATACTGCAATCTCATCCCGTTTTCCCCGCTCACAAGCGGCCTCCTCTGAACTCTAACTCCTCCACTGAACTTTTACCAAACGGATCTCACGATTATGCAACGCCTTCGTCTCAAGGACGACTGAATACTCACAGGCTTCCTCTCGAAGCTCAAATCCTCAATCACCGCAAAGGCTCAAAGTCCACACCGAGCGATGGGTCCGACACATACTTTGCCTCACACCGATACATGAGAATATCGCACACGTACCGACAATGACAGTAAAAAGCTAACCAATATGCAACTCGCCAATCCTCTCGAGAATCTCAAATGGTCCAACAACAGAGACTCCACTTCTCCCGCTTACCAAAACTCAACACAACTCACAACGGCACAACCTTAAAAGCACGCACTTTGTCCAACCTCAAACTCTAAAACTCGACGCCGAACATCGACGAAACTTTCATGCTCGCTCTGAGCTAACCACAAACGAGCTCAACCTCCTCAGATAACACCTCTGGTCAGCTGCGCAGCAACACAGACCCAAAACAACACCGACGGCCACCAACCTTTTCTCACAAAGACTAGAGACTCGCAACACTTACCATACAATGCCTCAATGGAACCACAAGAATCGACCACGAGAATCGCTACCCAAGGCAACCTCCTAAAACCACACTGGTCTCCTCACCGCCTAATCACGGAAACACCAACTCGCAACAAGCTCAAAGGATCTCGCTCACTCCTCCCAAAAGACCATCGGACAAGAAGGGTGAAAACACTACAGAAATCGCACTCGGCTCATAAGCCTCTAAGAACACTCTCTCAATCACGGTTCGCCCATGCACCGCCTAGAACAAACCTTTGTTGCCACACCCTAATGGCAACATCTCCAACTCAAAATCGACATGCCTCTACTCCATAGAAATGGCATCTCGCACACTAACCGAGGTGCGAGCTCTAGCTACAAAGTCAATACTTCAAAAATCCGAACTCACACAACAACCTCAACTAGCCGACACCTCCCACACGAAACTTACAATCCAACAACTTGAGTGCTACGAACTAGGAAGCTCAAACAACTACAATCGCATAGCTATGCCAATCCACTCATCTCTAGCTCGACTCAAATCACTAGTGGGCAAGACAACTTGCAAACAACCAGGCCCAGAGGGCTCCATCCACTAAACTTACCTCCATGCAAACAACGGAACAAAGCTCGCCTCAAATATGAAACACATCTCACAAGTCCAAACGATAACACATACAGGCTTAACCCTCAAGCTTAGGCTTAATGCACCTTCCCACCGAAACTTCATAACTGGAACTCCACTACACCGGTCAACACCAACTACCAAGAACAAGAATACCAACAATGGTCGGCAGAGTGCAAGCTACACTAGCCGCCAAGATCCTCAATAAGTCCGCACCCTAATCCAAACCACAATGGTGCAACCTCAACCCACAAACCGATACAAAGGAGATCTTCCACTACAAAGGTGCAACATCTTCCATGCCAACACACAAAATCTTAACCAACTAGGCCAAACACTCATAAGAGGCAGGACAACCTTTCTGCTGCAACCTCTAGAACACCCTCCAAGAATCCGCTTAATCGGACAAACGACAACTTCCAAGCAAACCCAACAAACTTTTCCTTCAAGCTAGCGCTTCCACCATTAACTCCAAGACCAAGGGAGTAACTCGACAACTCCCCAAGGAAACGGCTCCTACAAGCGGACAACCAACGGACAGAGAACTCCACATACGCCACCGCCTTGCTCCACCGTGAGCAACAACATCTAATCTCACGGGGCACAACAAGGGTCCATCTCGCATCAACCTCCAAATGCCAAACGGGGGCAACTCAACATCCTGAAACAGAAAAAAACCAACATGGCACAAACCACTCGCCCCCACGAGCAAAACTAAACTCTAGCAACTTCAATCCACACTTGGTCAACACCAAGCATCAACTTGCCACCACACCGAAACCACTCCGGACTTTACTCCAAATAAACACTAGCTTGCTAGTCTACCAAGATCGCTAGCAACTCCACCGAGGCTACAAACTACACGCCTCCAGCCTAGCCAACTAAAACTCACTAGCTGGCCTGACCGAGCTCTAGAGAGGCTCTCCACAACCTAGGGTTCTTCGGCAACCTCGACACACACACCGCCAAGATACGATCTAACAGGACAACCCGCTCGAACAAACAACTCCAATTTCCAGCATCCCAACCATGCCGCCAACTCCAACTCCTTGGGAACCTAGAGGACCCGAACGCTACTGCACGCGTCATCCTCCTACTCAAAGCATCGGCCACAACATAACTTCTACCCAAGGAAGGATCCGAACAACTCTCTTAGCCATGCCGATCGTAAACCACGCGGCTTAGCTACCATCGCTCTTGTTCGGTTTCCAACTGAACTCCAACCAACGATCAACAAGAAGATCCGCCAACCAAGCTTAGGCCCAACTTAACAAATCTTGCCTAAGCAACAACTTGATACCACGAGCAATCGTATCCTTACCACCTCAACCCAAGCCTTACAACAACCACTGAGTCCAACTTCTCAAGGCACCGAGCACGAGATCTCCAAAGCAAACCCTACATGGATCTCAAAACTCTCGCCACGGAACGAACCACACAAAACACACTTGTGTGCACAACTCCCAACCTTCCTTTAGAGATCTAAGACTAACAAGCGCTTTTCCACAAAGCGACGATAACTCCCGGCAAATGATACAAACAATCCAAGGAACACCAAAAGTTCCATCTTCACACGATACTCGAGCGTTGGCAACCTTGCTCTGCTAAAACATAACGACGCCAAACCGAACTTACTTTATACCAAGACTCTACCAAGTGCGCTTACACATAAGGCGTCCTACTCATCTCATGGGCATCCAACTCATCTCATAAGCATCAAACTCATCTCGAAAGCATCCAACTCATCTCACGGGCATCCAACTCATGGTTCCCCTCTTTGACCGAACTCGCATCTACAATGCTCACTCAACTCGTGTTTAGGCACCCGAAGGTAGTGGACCGCACTACCAACCACAAAGATCTCTTGGCCTTAGCACTAGCGTGAGACTCACACGCACTAACACTTACCAGCCGCCAACCTGCTGACTTACTCGACCCCCAAGAACACCGGGAAGAGGCTCCACTCCTCTCTCGAACATCCTTTCACTTGTGGTCCTTCAACTACCACCGAACTAGCCCTCTTGCACGACCTAAACAAGTGCATTTTCCATAAATGGATCCAATGGCTAAAGAAGTGTGTTTGAACTCCGGACGGCATAGAACCATCTGCTATGCCAAGCCAAACTCAAGCTCGAACCGGACTTAGTGCCAAAGTGGCACACCAACCAATGCACCTCAAGTGCTACTACTACCAAATCCACATCCGAGGTAGCGGGGTCATTAAACAACAACAGGCTCGCAAGGGGGCAAAGATGACCCTTCATCCGCCTCAAGCCACTAACACGGCAACTTGCCAAACAATCGGGCGCGATCGTGGAGACTCGCTAGACCACCTCTCACAAGGGATTTCCACCACCATCCGATGAACCAAACAAAGACAGAACGGCACACCTCGGCCTTTGAACAACAGTGGCATCCCACACACGGATGCTAAACTCAAACTCAGCCAACTACTTTACTACTATCGTGAGGACTTACTAAAACATCGAGCTCTACAGCATCCATTTGCCAACCTCGGCGTCTCCAACAACGCCAACAAACTCATCCAAATAAACTCACTGATCATGCCCTCCCGAGAACCTCCGGCTACAAGAGCTACTGGGGAAAAATGCTTTGAAATAGACTCATCACCGGGCTAATCGTGCCGGGACTCCTCACTACGCGCTACAAATCGCGCTGGGTCTCCGCTCTCTCGATAGCTAAAGACTCGCCATCGATCTCTCATGGTGGAGCACACTCGCTCAAGGAGTCTCACTCGAGGCGCCGCTAGCCTCTACCCCCTCCTCTAGGCAACTCAATCGCGGCCAAATCGCATGCGGGCCTAACAACCTCGGACGCGGCCTCAACATCAACACGATCGTCCCAACTCCTCGGTCGGACATGCCAAGCGCCTCTGCTCCTGGGGTGCGATCAACATATTGGCGATCTGCACGAATCACCACCACCCTCTCACTAGGGAAAAGCGACAAAGAATCGGGCCACAAATGGCCAACGGAGTCTAAGCTCGCCTCCTCTCGAACGATGTCCTGGGCATCCGAATCTATCTTGATACCTCAACAAGCCGCTAAACAAACCGCTCCAGATCGCGAAAGTTGGCATGATGGCTCACTAAGCCCAAACCAACAACGAGTCAGAACCTGCTCGTCTCCGCTCCACAACACTACACAAGGCATACACTAGATGAAAGGTATTGTAAATTCTTAACCCTTTTCAAAAAAACAATAACTTAGGCGTACCTGATGACTGTCGGAGTGCTGGTGATCATGGGAAAGACGACCTACAACAAAAGGTCACTCTACAAAGTCTATGACTCGAGCTCGATACCAATCAGAAAGACCCGACCCAAAAGGGGCTCTAAATAGGCCTTTACCCCAATGCATGCATTCAAAGGAAAGGACAATATGCAAATAAGTTTTCAGATTCCCAATTAAAACAAAACAATCAAGGTTCAATCAGAAATCAATATAGTTGCTGAAACCTGTTTCAAGGCAAATACATTTCCAAAACGTACACTCTGATCAGAGATTTATTAAAACATTTGGAACATTCTCAAATTCAATAAAGCGGGAATCCACAAAATCATTCGTAAAACATCCTAGGGGTGCGTCCGCGCCACATGCATTCAGGGAAAATGAAAGACAAGAGTCATAGAAATAAAAAGTCGAGACGACAAAGACGCTTCCCATGATCATAGCTCCTCCTTCACCATCCCGCCTCGCGCCATGGTTACCTGAAAGATAAGTAAGGGTGAGTAACGAATTACTCAAGTAAGAATCCCGACCGGGGTACAATACGATGCACATGGTCATCTAGATGAGTGTATGCAAGCTATGAACATAAACACATAATAGAGCACATAGCTTAAGTCCACACTTGGACCTCGGATGCCAACTCAGGGTCTTAGTCCGGAATAATCCACACCACACAATACGCCCTATACGAGAACCAAGTCTCGGCCTCAGCCTGTCTACTGTCGATACGAAAGGTACACTAGCTCAAGATCCCGAGGAGCTCTCCGGTCGGCGCTGTAATGAGCGTAAGCATGCACCGCGTGCTACTGCAGACTATGGGGGGTGCCGGGTCTAGTGGCAAGTCGCCCATGTCCATCACCACGCCTAACTAAATCTCCGGATCGGTGTCACCGACATAGGGGTGTGAGACTCGACACGTGAACTATGTCACCAACCACCGCACTGAGGCTAAGGAACCGGCCGTGATAGGCTTACACCGAGAAGCGGTCCTTGCCCTAACAGTGGCAATCAAGGGCTACGGCCGAACACGCCGAGGACGTGCCGATCGCCGGGGACGAGGCAATGCCAAGTCATCATCCCGACCGCTGGGGCATTTAACCGCCACCCTCACCCAAGATTGCGGGGCCTACCGGTTGGGATAGCTAATCCCTCACGGGGTCCAAGGACGGAGAATCGTCTCGAACGTCCTTGCCATAGATGCAAGATACTTTATGCATCGGGCCCGATGATGCTATCTACTGCAATTCTAACTCGCTTTAACAATCAAGAAACAATCCAATACGTGCTCGAAAGAATACAATGCAGACCTAGCATGGTACTACGAACAAGAATGAATATGAGCATGCCGCGGGAACAACCTAGCATGGACTAACATGAAAGAACAACATACGAAGTCATGCGGTCGAGAATTGAGCGAGCACCTAAACTATACATGCTGATAATCACAAACAAACATACAACATCAATCACATAGAACATCGCAGGTCCACACAACCCCTGTAAGAAATCCTTACCGGGCCGGGAGGCAACTACACACAAAAATCCTAAGCCGCGATCGATCCCGAGCTAGCTAACGAGAACCTAACAAACACAATAATAATCACAATCCATAGGCCTAAACATAATAAAATAAACAAGGCTTGGCTCGAGCAACTCACGCGCGCGCGCCGACACGCGACGGGCAGACAAAGATGGCGAGGCCGCTGGCTGGCGCTGATGGGCGCTGATGGGCGGCGAGGGTCGGGCGCTGGCGCCGACAGCGCAGATGGGCGCGGCAGAGCTGGCGCGCGCAGCGCGGACGTGGCCGGCCGGCGCAGCGCACGGCGCGCGGACAAGCTGAAGCGACGGACACGCTACGGGCGCGCGCGGCCGACGAGCGCTCGACGCGCGATTTCGCTTCTGCTGCAGGCTCGGCAGGCGATCTGCTGGCGAGATCTCGCCGCGATAGGGGCTGTCTCGGCGTCTCTTGGCCGCGATGGCAGGCTGCTCTGAAAGCGTCTGCTGGCCGCGACAGGCCGCTCTGAGTCGCTCGCTCGGCTGGCGCTGAGCGACAGCCGCTGATGGCAGGCGGCGATGGAGCTGGGCGACTCCGTCGCGATCTGGCGCTTCTTCTTGCCGGGCGATCTGGGCGGCCTGGGCTTGCTGCTGGGCAGATCTGGGCATGCTGGGCAGCCTGCTACAAACACACACACACACAAGCTCTTCTCCTTACCTTCGGCCAACAAGAACACCCAATCGAGAAGATGAAGAGGATGAAGACTTACCTTAATGATGATGAACGATCCAAGGGAGCCGCAAGGATGAAGAATCGGCAAGGAGAGCTTGGGAGAAAGCTTGGGCGCCACAACTCTTTTGGAGAAGAAAACACAACAAACCTAATTTCTATTTCATTTAACCAAATGCACCAAACACCAAAGATCCAAAGTTAACTAAGATGTGATGCAGAAAAGAGCAACAAGAGCACCTAATGGCTCAATTGGCACACATCTCTACAAGCTTCCCAGGAGACCCGGGTTCAAACCCCGGCTGCAGCACAAATACCTTTATTTTTACTTTTGCATCTACCCATGCTCAAACCAAACCACAAAGCCTCAAAACCTTCATAAATCCATCCAATAATTTTAGCAACCGAAAGATATAAACGGCCCCGACGGCCCGACCAAATTACTAAAATACCCCTAGGGCATACCGGAAGATCGGGACGAAAACTCGGGCCGTTACAATATTCCTCCTTTTTATGACTTTCGTCCTCGAAAGTCCTTAAGATCAAAACAAGACAGATACCGCAATCTCATCCCGCTTTCCCGCTCACAAGCGGCCTCCTCTGAACTCTAACTCCTCCACCGAACTTTTACCAAACGGATCTCACGATTATGCAACGTCTTCGTCTCAAGGACCAGAATACTCACACGCCTTCCTCTCGAAGCTCAAATCCTCAATCACCGCAAAGGCTCAAAGTCCACACTGAGCGATGGGTCCGACACATACTGCCTCACACCGATACATGAGAATACTGCACACTACCGACAATGACAGTAAAAGCTAACCAATATGCAACTCGCCAATCCTCTCGAGAATCTCAAATGGTCCAACAACAGGAGACTCCACTTCTCCCGCTTACCAAAACTCAACACAACTCACAACGGCACAACCTTAAAAGCACGCACTGTCCAACCTCAAACTCTAAAACTCGACGCCGAACATCGACGAAACTTTCATGCCTCGCTCTGAAGCTAACCACAAACGAGCTCAACCTCCTCAGACAACACCTCTGGTCAATCAATGCAACAACACAGACCCAAAACAACACCGACGGCCACCAACCTTTTCTCACAAAGACTAGAGACTCCGCAACACTTACCATACAATGCCTCAATGGAACCACAAGAACCGACCACGAGAATCGCTACCCAAGGCAACCTCCTAAAACCACACTGGTCTCCTGCCGCTAATCACTAAAACACCAACTCGCAACAAGCTCAAGGATCCGGCTCACTCCTCCCAAAAGACCATCGGACAAGAAGGGTGAAAACACTACAGAAATCGCACTCGGCTCATAAGCCTCTAAGAACACTCTCTCGAATCACGGTTCGCCCATGCACCGCTCGAACAAACCTTTGTTGCCACACCCTAATGGCAACATCTCCAACCTCAAATCGACATGCCTCTACTCCATAGAAATGGCATCTGCACACTGTAACCGAGGTGCGAGCTCTAGCCATCAAGTCAATACTCCAAAAATCCGAACTCACACAACAACCTCAACTAGCCGACACGGCTCCACACGAAACTTACAATCCAACAACTTGAGTGCTACGAACTAGGAAGCTCAAACAACTACAACCGCATAGCTATGCCAATCCACTCATCTCTAGCTCGACTCAAATCACTAGCCGGGCAAGACAACTTGCAAACAACCGTGGCCCTGAGGGCTCCATCCACTAAACTTACCTCCATGCAAACAACGGAACAAAGCTCGCCTCAAATATGAAACACATCTCACAAGTCCAAACGATAACACATACAGCTTAACCCTCAAGCTTAGGCTTAATGCACCTTCCCACCGAAACTTCATAACGAACTCCACTACCCGTCAACACCAACTACCAAGAACAAGAATACCAACAATGGTCGGGCAGAGTGCAAGCTACACTAGCCGCCAAGGATCCCTCAATAAGTCCAGACCCTAATCCAAATACAATGGTGCAACCTCAACCCACAATCGATACAAAGGAGATCTTCCACTACAAAGGTGCAACATCTTCCATGCCAACACACAAAATCTTAACCAACTAGGCCAAACACTCATAAGAGGCGGGACAACCTTTACTGCAGCCTCTAGAACACCCTCCAAGAATCCGCTTAATCGACAAACGACAACTTCCAAGCAACCAACAAACTTTTCCTTCAAGCTAGCGCTTCCACCATTAACTCCAAGACCAAGGGAGTAACTCGACAACTCCCAAAGGAAACGGCTCCTACAAGCGCACAACCAACGGACAGAGAACTCCACATACGCTCACCGCCTTGCTCCACCAGAGCAACAACATCTAATCTCACGGGCACAACAAGGGTCCATCTCGCATCAACCTCCAAATGCCAAACGGGGCAACTCAACATCCCGAAACAGAAAAAACAACCAACATGGCACAAACCACTCGCCCCACGAGCAAAACTAAACTCTAGCAACTTCAATCCACACTTGGTCAACACCAAGCATCAACTTGCCACCACACCGAAACCACTCCGGACTTTACTCCAAATAAACACTAGCTTGCTAGTCTACCAAGATCGCTAGCAACTCCACCGAGGCTACAAACTACACGCCTCCAAATGCTAGCCAATCAAACTCACTAGCCGGGCTCGACCGAGCTCTAGAGAGGCTCTCCACAACCTAGGGTTCTTCGGCAACCCTCGACACACACCGCCAAGATATACGATCTAACAGCACAACCGCTCGAACAAACAACTCCAATTTCCAAAGATCCCAACCATGCTGGCCAACTCCAACTCCTTGGGAACCTAGAGGACCCAAACGCTACGCATGCGTCATCCTCCTACTCAAAGCATCGGCCACAACATAACTTCTACCCAAGGAAGGATCCGAACAACTCTCTTAGCCATGCCGATCGTAAACCACGCGCTTAGCTACCATCGCTCTTGTTCGGGCCTTCCAATCGAACTCCAACCAACGATCAACAAGAAGATCCGCCAACCAAGCTTAGGCCCAACTTAACAAATCTTGCCTAAGCAACAACTTGATACCACGAGCACTGTGTCTCCTTACCACCTCAACCCAAGCCTTACAACAACCACCTGGAGTCCAACTTCTCAAGGCACTGAGCACGAGATCTCCAAAGCAAACCCTACATGGATCTGAAACTCTCGCCACGGAACGAACCACACAAAACACACTTGTGTGCACAACTCCCAACCTTCCTTTAGAGATCTAAGACTAACAAGCGCTTTTCCACAAAGCGACGATAACTCCTGGCAGCGATACAAACAATCCAAGGAACACCAAAAGTTCCATCTTCACACGATACTCGAAGCAGTGGCAACCTTGCTCTGCTAAAACATAACGACGCCAAACCGAACTTACTTTATACCAAGACTCTACCAAGTGCGCTTACACATAAGGCGTCCTACTCATCTCATGGGCATCCAACTCATCTCATAAGCATCCAACTCATCTCGAAAGCATCCAACTCATCTCACGGGCATCCAACTCATGGTTCCCCTGCTGGACCGAACTCGCATCTACAATGCTCACTCAACTCAGGTTTAGGCACCCGAAGGTAGTGGACCGCACTACCAACCACAAAGATCTCTTGGCCTTAGCACTAGCGTGAGACTCACACGCACTAACACTTACCAGCCGCCAACCTCGCGACTTACTCGACCCCAAGAACACCGGGAAGAGGCTCCAGCTCCTCTCGAACATCCTTTCACTTGTGGTCCTTCAACTACCACCGAACTAGCCCTCTTGCACGACCTAAACAAGTGCATTTTCCATAAATGGATCCAATGGCTAAAGAAGTGTGTCTTTGAACTCCGGACGGCATAGAACCATCTGCTATGCCAAGCCAAACTCAAGCTCAACTGGACTTAGTGCCAAAGTGGCACACCAACCAATGCACCTCAAGTGCTACTACTACCAAATCCACATCCGAGGAAGCGGGTCATTTAAACAACAACAGGCTCGCAAGGGGGCAAAGATGACCCTTCATCCGCCTCAAGCCACTAACACGGCAACTTGCCAAACAATCGGGCGATCGTGGAGACTCGCTAGACCACCTCTCACAAGGGATTTCCACCACCATCCGATGAACCAAACAAAGACAGAGAACGGCACACCTCGGCCTTTGAGCAATGGGGCATCCCACACACGGATGCTAAACTCAAACTCGCCAACTACTTTACTACTATCGGTAGGACTTACTAAAACATCGAGCTCTACAGGCATCCATTTGCCAACCTCAAGGCGTCCCAACAACGCCAACAAACTCATCCGAATAAACTGCACGATCATGCCCTCCCGAGAACCTCCGGGCTACAAGAGCTACTGGGGAAAAATGCTTGAAATAGACTCTGCCACCGGGCTAATCGTGCCCGGACTCCTCACTACGCGCTACAAATCATACTGGGTCTCCGCTCTCGATAGCTAAAGACTCGCCATCGATCTCTCATGGCCGAGCACACTCGCTCAAGGAGTCTCACTGAGGCGCCGCTAGCCTCTACCCCTCCTCTAGGCAACTCAATGCCGGGCCAAATCGGCATGCGGGCCTAACAACCTCGGGCCGCGGCCTCAACATCAACACGATCGTCCCAACTCCTCGGTCGGACATGCCAAGCGCCGCTTCCTCCGGTGCGATCAACATATCGCGATCTGCACGAAGCACCACCACCCTCTCACTAGGGAAAAGCGACAATCGGGCCACAAATGGCCAACGGAGTCTAAGCTCGCCTCCCTCCGAACGATGTCCCGTGGCATCCGAATCTATCTGGATACCTCAACAAGCCGCTAAACAAATCGCTGCGATCATGCGAAAGTTGGCATGATGGCTCACTAAGCCCAAACCAACAACGAGTCGTCGAACTCGCTCGTCTCCGCTCCACAACACTACACAAGGCATACACTAGATGAAAGGTATTGTAAATTCTTAACCCTTTTCAAAAAAATAACTTAACTTAGCGTACTGATGACCGCTTGGAGTGCTTTGGTGATCATGGGAAAGACGACCTACAACAAAAGGTCGGTCTACAAAGTCTATGACTCGAGCTCGATACCAATCAGAAAGACCCGACCTAAAAGGGGTTCTAAATAGGCCTTTACCCCAATGCATGCATTCAAAGGAAAGGACAATATGCAAATAAGTTTTCGATTCCCAATTAAAACAAAACAATCAAGGTTCAATCGAAAATCAATATAGTTGTTTGAAACTGTTTCAAGGCAAATACATTTCCAAAACGTACACTCGATCGAGATTTATTAAAACATTTGGAACATTCTCAAATTCAATAAAGCGGGAATCCACAAAATCATTCGTAAAACATCCTAGGGCTCCATGCCCGCTACATGCATTCAGGGGAAAATGAAAGACAAGAGTCATAGAAATAAAAAGTCGAGACGACAAAGACGTTCCCATGATCATAGCTCCTCCTTCACCATCCCGCCTCGCGCCATGGTTACCTGAAAGATAAGTAAGGGTGAGTAACGAATTACTCAAGAAGAATCCCGACCGGGTACAATACGATGCACATGGTCATCTAGATGAGTGTATGCAAGCTATGAACATAAACACATAATAGAGCACATAGCTTAAGTCCACACTTGGACCTCGGATGCCAACTCGTGGTCTTAGTCCTAATAATCCACACCACACAATACGCCCTATACGAGAACCAAGTCTCGGCCTCGGCTGTCTCATCGCCGATCGTCGAAAGGTACACTAGCTCAAGATCCCGAGGAGCTCTCCGGTCGGCGTAAATGAGCGTAAGCATGCACCGCGTGCTACTGCGCACTATGGGGTGCCGGGTCTAGTGGCAAGCCGCCCATGTCCGATCCACCACGCCTAACTAAATCTCTGGATCGGTGTCACCGACATAGGGGTGTGAGACTCGGACACGTGAACTATGTCACCTGAACCACCGCACTTTTGGCTAAGGAACCGGCCGTGATAGGCTTACACCGAAGCGGTCCTTGCCCTAACAGTGGCAATCAAGGGCTACGGCCGAACACGCCGAGGACGTGCCGATCGTCGGGGACGAGGCAATGCCAAGTCATCATCCCGACCGTTGGGGCATTTAACGATCCGCCACCCTCACCCAAGATTGCGGGGCCTCACCGGTTGGGATAGCTAATCCCTCACGGGGTCCAAGGACGGAGAACTGTCTCGAACGTCCCTTGCCATAGATGCAAGATACTTTATGCATCGGGCCCGGATGATGCTATCTACACGAATTCTAACTCGCCTTAACAATCAAAGAAACAATCCAATACGTGCTCGAAAGAATACAGCAGACCTAGCATGGTACTACGTAACAAGAATGAATATGAGCATGCGAACGGAACAACCTAGCATGGACTAACATGAAAGAACAACATACGAAGTCATGCCATCGAGAATTGCAAGCAGAGCACCTAAACTATACATGCCGATAATCACAAACAAACATACAACATCAATCACATAGAACATCGCAGGTCCACACAACCCCTGTAAGAAATCCTTACAGGCCGGGAGGCAACTACACACAAAAATCCTAAGTCGCGATCGATCCCGAGCTAGCTAACGAGAACCTAACAAACACAATAATAATCACAATCCATAGGCCTAAACATAATAAAATAAACAAGGCTTGGCTCGGAGCAACTCACGCGCGCGCGACACGCGGACGGCAGCGACGAAGATGGCGAGGCTCTTCTTTGGCGCTGATGGGCGGCAGTGGTCGGGCGCTGGCGCCGACAGCGCAGATGGGCGGTAGAGCTGGCGCGCGCGCTATGGCGGACGGCCGGGCCCTGGCAGCGCACGGCGCGACAAGCTGGAAGCGGACGGACACGCGCGGCGCGCTGGCCGACGAGCGTCTGACGCGCGATTTCGCTCTTCTGCAGGGCTCGGCAGGCGCATCTGGCTGGGCGAGATCTGGGCCGCGATAGGGCTGTCAGGCGTCTTTGGCCGCGATGAGGCTGCTGCTCGAAAGCATTGGCCGCGACAGGGGCTGCTCGAGCGTCTGCCTCGGCCTGCTGAGCGACAAAGCCGCTCGATGGCACAGCAGGGGCGATGGAGCTGGGCGACTCCGTCGCGATCTGGGCTTCTTCTTTGCTGGCGATCTGGGCGGCTCGGCTTCTTCTTTGGGCGAATCTCGGGCATGCTTTGGCGACTGCTACAAACACACACACACACAAGCTCTTCTCCTTACCTTCGCCAACAAGAACACCCAATCGAGAAGATGAAGAGGATGAAGACTTACCCTAATGATGATGAACGATCCAAGGGAGCTGCAAGGATGAAGAATCGGCAAGGAGAGCTTGGGAGAAAGCTTGGGCGCCCACAACTCTTTTGGAGAAGAAAACACAACAAACCTAATTTCTATTTCATTTAACCAAATGCACCAAACACCAAAGATCCAAGGTTAACTAAGATGTGATGCGAGAAAGAGCAACAAGAGCACCTAATGGCTCAATTGGCACACATCTCTACAAGCTTCCCAGAGACCCGGGTTCAAACCTCACTGCAAAGACAAATACCTTTATTTTTACTTTTGCATCTACCCATGCTCAAACCAAACCACAAAGCCTCAAAACCTTCATAAATCCATCCAATAATTTTAGCAACTGGAAAAATACATAAACGGCCCCGACGGCCCGACCAAATTACTAAAATACCCTAGGGCATACCTGAAGATCGACGAAAACACGGGCCATTCTGATCGGTCCCAACTACCCGAAAATCCAACACACATGCTCGCAACATATCCTCTAAGATCTGATTTACCCGCTCAGTCTGGCCATCGGTCTGTGGGTGGAAGGTTGTACTGTAGCTGCACTCTGTGCCTAAACCTGCCTGAAGGGCTCTCCAAAATCGTGATGTAAAACGGGAATCCCGGCCGAGATGATTTTAACCGCACCCCGTGGTACCGACTATCTCGCTCAAGGAACAAGCTGTGCCCACCGCTCCACGGATAGTTTATCTGCCGGGAATGAAGTGTGCACACTTGGTCAACTCCGTCACGATCACCCAAATCTGTGCATAACCTCTAGGAGTCCTGGGCAAACCCGAAATAAAATCCATGGTGATCTCCTCCCACTTCCACTGTGGCACCCCGAGCGGTTGCAACAAACCTGTTGGTTTCTGCCTAGGCGCCTTCACTTGTTGACAGGTGAGACACCGACTGACGAACTGGGCAATCTCCCTCTTCATCCCCATCCACCAAAAATTCTGCTTAAGATCTTGATACATCTTGTTACCCCCTGGGTGCCATGCGAAAGGCGAGGTGTGAGCCTCGGTCAACAACTCTGTACGAATACCAGCATCGGCTAGGACACATAGCCGACCCTTATATCTCAAACCACCATCTGCGCATATCACAAAATCGAAGTCACCATCAGCCTGAACCCTCTCATACAAACTCTTTAACTTAGGATCACCCAACTGGCCGTCGATAATCCTTTGCCTTATCGACGGTTGGATGGTCAACTGAGCTATCCTGGCGGTAACATCTCCTAACAACACTGCTATTTCTGCTCTCCCGAGGTCTTTCCTTATGATACTCTTGGGATTTTCCAATGATGCCAAGTGCGAGGTCTTTCTACTTAGTGCATCGGCCACAACATTTGCCTTTCGGGGTGATACAAGATCTCACGATCGTAATCCTTTACAAGCTCCAACCACCTCCTCTCGCCTCATGTTCAGTCCTTCGAGTGAAGAAATACTTGAGGCTTTGGTGGTCCGAGAAAATCTGAATCTTTTCCCCATACAAGTAGTGCCTCCAGTTTTAAGTGCAAAGACGACATCACGCCAACTCCATATCATGAGTCGGATAGTTCTACTCGTGCGGTTTCAACTGCCTCGAGGCGTATGCTATCACCTTACCGTGTTGCATCAGAACGCAACCCAAACCAAACTTGCTGGCATCGCTGTACACCATGAAACCCCCAGTTCCCTCTAGAACTGCCAACACTGGCGCAGACGTCAAACTACTCTTTAGCTTAGCAAAACTCTCATCGCACTTCCTATCCCAAACGAAATCGACACCCTTCCTTGTCAATCGAGTAAGCGGGGTGGCTATAGCAGAAAAGTTCTGAACGAAGCGGCGGTAATATCCGGCCAGACCCAAAAAGCTGCGAATCTCTGACACAGTCGTCGGTCTAGCCCATGAACTAACGGCCTCTATCTTGGAAGGGTCCACAGCCACTCCCTCCTTAGACACAACGTGTCCCAGAAAGGCTACCTCCTCAAGCCAAAAGTCACACTTTGAAAATTTCGCATAAAGCTGGTTCTCGCGCAAGGCTGCCAAAACCTGCCTTAGGTGCGAAGCATGGTCCTCCTTAGACTTTGAGTACACAAGAATGTCATCTATGAACACAATGACAAAGCGGTCCAAGAAGGCCTTGAACACTCTGTCCATCATGTCCATAAATGCAGCTGGGGCGTTCGTCAGTCCGAAAGACATGACTACGAACTCATAATGACCATACCTCGACCTGAACGCTGTCTTGGGGATATCTGCATCCCGAATCCTCAACTGGTGGTAGCTCGACCTCAAATCAATTTTCGAAAACACACAAGCCCCTTGGAGCTGGTCAAACAGATCATCGATACGTGGCAGTGGATACTTGTTCTTGATGGTCACCTTGTTCAGTTCCCTGTAATCGATGCATAGACGCATCGAGCCATCATTTTTCTTAACAAATAGCACGGGTGCTCCCCACGAGGACACACTCGGCCAAATAAATCATTTATCAAGCAACTCCTGCAGCTGATCCTTTAACTCCTTTAGTTCAGCTGGCGCCATACGATAAGGAGCCTTTGAAATAGGACGAGTCCCTGGCTCAAGCTCTATTGAGAAATCCACCTCCCTCTTTGGCGGCAGACTAGGTAACTCTTCAGGAAAAACATCTGCAAACTCACGCACAACGGGCACTTGCTCAACAGATACCCGATCACGGTCCTCCCCGGATAACTTAGCTAAGAAACCCCAATCCCCTCGAGCTAGCAAACGGTGGGCTTTAGCTGCCGAAATCACTGGCGGACACACCCCACTCTGGGTGCCCCGAAATTTAAAACTGGGCTTGCCCGGCGATCTAAACACTACCTCCTTCCGGTGGCAGTCAATCAAAGCGTGGTTATCAGCTAACCAATCCATACCGAGGATCACATCGAAACCACTCATAGCTAACACTATGAGCGTAACCTGCAGAGACTCGTTGGATACCTGTACCCGACCCTCCCTTACCTTCTGACTAGCCATCATACTAGCTCCCGAGGGAGTAGCAACAGATAACTCAAATCCTAAAGGTTATAAAATCATGCAAGCATGCTCAAGAAACACAATGTATAAAAAATGTGTGGAACCCGAATCAAATAATACAAAAGCAAGGTGGTCGAGAACTAGAAGTGTACCTGCCACTGCGGCCCCGGCTTTCTCAGCCTCCTGGCGGGTCGTAGCATACACTCTCCCTTGCTGAGAGCTGGCCGAGCCAGCCACCACTTTACTACAGTTGCAATGCCGGGCCCGATGCCCTTCCTTTCCACAGTTGAAACAAGCTCTAGGGTTACCACCACAAGGTCCCCAATGCTGCTTCCCACAAGATCTACAATACGGTGGCGGCCTCCCTACGCCTTGTTGGCGAGGCTGATCACGATTCGGCCTCGATGATCGGTCTCGCCATGATAAGAACCCTGAGGGCGCTGACTGCCCCCACGGACATTGCTCCCTGAGTCAAACTTGCGCTTCGCCTGAGTTTCATCGGGCCTTCGACACTACGGTACTAACAACTCGCTCGGAGGATACTTCCCATCATAAATCGTTGCCAATCAGACTTCGCTTTGGCAAAGTCTCGGGGCTCTGTGCCCTAACATCCTAAGACACTCCCTGTCTCAAACCCGCAATAAACTTCCTGATCTTTAGCTCCGGGGTAGCAATCAACTGTGGCGCGAAGTATCCATACTCTGAGAACTTCTTCTCGTACACCTCGATCGAGTCGGACCCACAGCTAAGGTTTGAAAACAGACTCAATCATCTTTTCTTCTGGCTTCTTCACGATAAATTTTGCCTTGAACTCACGGCCTTGAAGAACTCCCGTGTGGCGGTGGAGACCCAAATGGTCTCTCACTTAAAGTGGAATCCCACCACCACTTAGTCATGCACTGCTAACACATGAGTCGCACACCGAGCTCGCGCACCTCGTGACACTCCATCACCATAAACGTATATTCTAACTCAAAGCAATCCACGTGGCAGCTACCAACGGTTCCCCATGGGCACTAAACTTCTCCGGCTTCCATTTCACAAAATCCTTCAGCCACTTGCCTAGATCCTCAGCACCTTCCGCCATAACGGCCTCATTCACAATTGGCTCCTGAGGAGTCGGCGCAGATCTTGTTGGCACCGCAGCCCTCGCCGAACCAACTCGGTCACCGCTCTATCTGAACGCGGACTCCTCCTCTCACGCAGCTAACAAAGCTTGTGTTTCACTCTCTCTGCTCGACCCTCCGGTCTAGCAGCAACCAACCATAAGAGCCCTCATAGACTCCACAAAAGCAGCTTCCGGTGCAGCCTCTCGAGGCTCATTTGCCTCTACGCCCTCTCCGGGCAACACAGTTGAAGGGCCTGACGGTGGCCTAACATCAGCATCAGCTTGGGACGAGGTCCCCCCAGTGTTAGAATCGATACGAATGCCCTGGGTGGTCGGCCTCGAGCCTCCTCGCCCTCTACGAGTGACCGCATACAGCAATCTACACCCAAACCAACAATGAGTCAGAACCTGTCTTCCCTGCTCTACAACAACAAGTCATGTACATGCAAGGTGCAAACGGTATTGTAATTCTTAACCCTTAACTTTAAACTTACGGACATACCGATGGTCATGGGCGCCGATGATCATGGAAAACAACCTACAATCGCAGTCGCCTACGTAACCTATAACTCGAGCTCGATACCAACCTGTAAGGACCCACCCCAAGAAACGGTCTCTAACCTAAAGTCCTTACTTAGCATGCATGATTAAGAATGTAAAACGTCATTCAGAGCTTGAAATTTAAAACTTTGCAAGAGGCATATTTAAAACAAATCCATAATTCCAATTAAATAAAACAAGTAAATGACTGATCGATGCGTTCTTAAAACAAATCAAGGGAAACGATGCGAGAATCATAAAATAGTTTTTGAGTGTTTTTCCTAGGGACCCAAGTCCCACTACATGCTAAATCATAAAGAAACCAAGAAAAGAAACGTGCAACTCAGTCGTCACTATCCATGATCATCCAAAGACCTCCTCCTAGCCATCCAAATTCTGTCCCCAAGTTACCCGATGGAAAACCACAGAGAATAAGGGTGAGCAACGAAATACTCAAGTAAGAATCCCCAACAGGGTACAATACTGAAACAACTCATCTAGCACACGGACATGCAACCATACAATGACTTAGAGCGGAAAACGGTTGGTTTAGGCTATGAGCTACTTCAAGGGCGAGCCTACTCAAGGGCTTCCGCTCTGACCTCTCCTAAGTCCTACATTTGGATGCCCTTCGGGCCTTACACAACCTAGGACACAGTGATGCCCAGTGGGGCCTTACACACTTAGGTTTCAGTGATACCCAGTGGGGCCTTACACCCTAGGATGCCCATCGGGCCTTACACCTCCAGAATCAGTGATGCCCAGTGGAGCCTTACACACCTAGGATGCCCATCGGGCCTTACAGCTCTAGAATTAGTGATGCCCATTGGGGCCTTACGCACCTAGGATGCCCATCGTGCCTTACACCTCCAGAATCAGTGATGCCCAGTGGGGCCTTACACACCTAGGATGCCCATCGGGCCTTACACCTCCGGCTGTCCATCGGGGTCTTACCCGAGCGGGACCTACACTAGACCCTCCTACTATCTTCTATACTAAACCTAACATGTCAAAACCTAACACGGAACTAACGGAATACAAACTTAACTCGAACATGAATCAGAAGCAAACATGAAGCCTATCCACTAGAAACTCATACAGTTATGAAAAATCAATATGCTAACAAGTATTCGCAGGGTCCACACAACCCCGGGTAAGAAATCCTTACCTGGAAACAAGTGGAAAGTAACTATCACGAATCTACAACCGACCCTCGAGCTTTTAAGCGAACCCGAGCGACCAACCGAGAAGGCACCGGGCTGGGCAAGGCAGGCAGCAGGTGAGGCGTGCAGAGCGACAGGCTGATCCGCGTGTGGTCGAGCAGCACCGCCGCGCTGGCACGGCGATCGGTGCGGCAGGCGCTGGGCGCGGGGGCGTGGGGGCAAGGGCGAGGCGCGTGGCCCTCGGCAGCACAGTAGGCAGGGCGTGAGGCTTTTCTTCTTTTTCTTTTTTTTTCTTTTCCTTCCTTCCCGATGTTAAAATAGACTTGGGAATCTCAAATGTCCTTCCCCAAGGCTTCCCCCCTTCGAGCCCTGGCCAACGCATTTATTATTATTATTATTATTTTTAAACTGCTTCCATTTAACTGAAATCCGGGCTGTTACACATCAACTAGTTCCACCTTTGGAACATGCTAACAAAAAGGGTGCTCCACTTCTACTAGCCAACAAAAAAACAAGGACGGATTAAGTCCTGACAAGCAAACTTCACACTTCACCCTGGCCACGAGGATACTAAAAGAGCTGGCTGAAAAATGACAGCAGGCTTGCAAGGGGTCAAGATGTCTCTACATCTTCGTCAAAAGCTACTAACACGGCACTTGCCAATCGACCAGGTGACTCGTGGAGACTCTGCTAGTCCACCTCTCTCAAGGGACTTCTACCACCAAAATGTCAGATCAAACAAAGACCAGAACAACACGCCTTGGCCTCTCAACATCGTGTCATCCCCACACTCGGATGATAAACTCGATCCTGGCCAACCACCTAGCTTCTGCTTGCCAAACTCGGCGGCTCCATCACGCCAACTAACTCATCAGCATAAACCTGCTGATCAAGCCCTCCCGAGAACCTCTGGGACTACTGGAGCTACTGGGGGTGTCTTCTAAATAAACTCTGTCAGCTGGGCTATCTGTGCCCGAGACTCCTCACTACGCGCTACAACTGCGCCTGGGTCTCCGCTCTCTGATAGCTAAAAGACCTGCCATCAATTCTCTCATGGCTAGAGCACACTATACTCAAGGAGTCTCACTCTGAGGCATGCTAGCCTCTACCTTCTTCTCTTGGCAACTCAACTGCCAGGGCCAAAGGTGGCCTACGGGTCTAGACAACCCTGGACGTGGTCTCATCATCAACATGCGCAGTACAACTCCTTAGCTGGAAATACCCAACTTCCCTGCTCCTCTATGTGTAATCAGCATAAACGATCTACACTAAACACAAAGCTAGTCCACACCGGGACTCTCACTACCCCACAAGGGGAACATATGTATACTAGATGCGGTATTGTAAAATAAAACCCTTAGCTTAATGAACTCAGACAAACCTGACGGCCGCGGAGTGTTGATGATCATGGGGACAACAACCTACAAAGCAGGTTAGTCTATAGAACCTATGACTCTGAGCTCTGATACCAAATGTAAGGACCCGACCTGAAATACGGTCCTAAACCTAGGTCCTCACTCAGCATGCAAGTTAAATATCTCAACAAGCGGTTTAGTGTTCATATTTAAAACTTTTTCAAAACATTTGGAAACGGGGAACACTTAAAACATAACCAACAATTTTCATAAAGCAAATCCAATAAGGTAAAATAAGCCTGGCCAGTATTTATAAAAGAACATTCAAAACAGTTTAAACAACTTTAACATCATTCCCCTAGGACTCCTGTCCACCTACATGCTGAATAAATAAATGCGAACAATAAACGACAGAGTGCCTGGCAAATTTCATGATCAAACAAATTCCTCCGCTAGCCGTCCCCGGTGTCTTTGTCCCAAATTACCCGTGGAAAAACCACGAAAACAAGGGTGAGTATAAACATACTCAGTAAGAATCCCCAACCGGGGTACAATACGATACATCAGTCATCTAGCACCCTAGTATACATGCAAATAAAACAATGACTTAGAGCAAAACGGTTGAGTTAGGCTATGAGCAACTTCTAGAACGAGCCTATTCATGGGCTTTCATCTACAACCTATCCTAGGTTCTACACTTGGATTCCCTTCGGGCCTTACACAACCTAGGACTCAGTGATGCCCAGTGAGGCCTTACACACCTAGGACTCAGTGATGCCCAGTGGGGCCTTTACACACCTAGGATGCCCATCGGGGCCTTACACCTCCAGAATCAGTGATGCCCAGTGGGGCCTTACACACCTAGGATGCCCATTAGGGCCTTACTCCTCCAGAATCAGTGATGCCCAGTGGGGCATTACACACCTAGGATGCCCATCGGGGCCTTACACCTTCAGAATCAGTGATGCCCAGTGGGGCCTTACACACCTAGGATGCCCATCAGGGTCTTACACCTCCAGAATCAGTGATGCCCAGTGGGGCCTTACACACCTAGGATGCCAATCAGGGTCTTACACCTCCAGACTCAGTGATGCCCATCGGGACTTACACACCTAGGATGCCCATCAGGGTCTTACACCTCCAACTCAGTGATGCCCATTGGGGACTTACACACCTAGGATGCCCATCAGGGTCTTACACCTCCAACTCAGTGATGCCCATTGGGGACTTACACACCTAGGATGCCCATCAGGGTCTTACACCTCCAACTCAGTGATGCCCATCGGGGACTTACACACCTAGGATGCCCATCAGGGTCTTACACTTCCAACTCAGTGATGCCCATCGGGGACTTAGACACCTAGGATGCCCATCAGGGTCTTACGCCTCCAAATCAGTGATGCCCATCGGGGACTTACACACCTAGGATGCCCATCAGGGTCTTACACCTCCAGATGTCCATCGGGGTCTTACCCGAGCGGGACCTAAACTAGTTGGCCGTTTGGTTTTCTGGAACCTGGAAGGTTTAGTTGTTTGGCCAGTTTGTTGTTGGGTTGAGGCTGCTTGTTAGCAGCTGTGAGTTTCCAGAGGAGTTCGCCAGTGCGTGGTGTAGAGTTTCAAAGCTTGTGGCCCGTCCTCGAGTTTGCTGGGAGTACACCCTTTGAGAGTTAGTGCGAGTTGAGGACGTGGTTTGCAGTCTATTTCCTTTGGAGTTCAGCGTATGCCCAGTATGGATGGCATTGTGGCCTTGAGTTTTTGAGAACCCAAGAGGGTTTGGTTCTCGAAGAGGGCTAGTGTTGTTGGCCGAGAAGTTCGGTTATTTGGATCGGTGGAGTTTTCCCGAGTGTTTTGTCTTAGTACTTTCGAGGACGAAAGTCTTAAAAGGAGGGAGTATTGTAACAGCCCCGCTTTCCTATTCCAGCTTTTAAGAGGTGCCTTCGGTCAAGATTCGGTTGTTCGGTTGGGTTTTTAGAGCTGTTTTGACCCTTGGGGGTATTTTGGTCTTTTGGCTCTCCGGGTAGGATTTGTGGTTTTCAGGGCTTCGAGGTAGCTCCTGCCTTTGTCGAGGCTTGTTTGTTAGTGGCTACGAGTCCCGAGGTGTTTGGGCTAGTCGGTTGGATGCTCGGTTGTGGTTTGGGCTTTGGCAAAGTGATGGTTGGTTGTGTGCTTCTTTTGGGATTCGAGCCCGAGCCCTTCGTGTTGCTTTGGGAGTTGGATTTAAGTGAGTTTTATTTATTGGAAAAGATTGCTTCGGTCGGGTCTCGGAGGAGAAAGCCGGGAAATGGGATTTTGAGATTTTAAAAGTGGATAAGGATGGAAAAATGAGATAAAAATCCCATTTTTTCCGTTTTCCCATTTCCCTTTTTATTTCCCATTTTCTTTTCTTTTTTTTCCCAAAATCATTTTCTCTCACTCTCTCTCTCTCTCTCTCTCTCCCCGACCTAGCCCCCCTAGCCCAGCCCTAGCCCGAGCAGCCCATGGCTCGCCCAGCTCGAGCCCGAGCAGCCCAGCCCCGTGCGTCGTCGCCCTCGCCCAGCCCGAGCCCCAGCTCGCCCATCCCGAGCTCGCCCTGCCCTGGTTCGCGTCGCCCAGGTTGTGTCGCCCGAGCCCCCCCTCGCCGCACAAGTGTCGCCCCAGTGTCGTGTCGCGACAGATCTGCCGAGCTCGCCGCCGAATCGCGTGTCGTCCGCTCTCGAGTCGCGCGTCCCAGCGCCAGATCGCGCGCCCTCGCGTCGTGTCGCTCGCGCCCGCTCGCCGTCCCTTGTGCCGAGCCGCGCTGCGTGCCGTCCCTTGTGCCAAGCCGCTCCGCGCGCCGTCGCCCAGCCGAGCTAGCACCCGCGCGCCTTGTGTCGCTCGAGTGCCGTCCGAGCGCAGCTCGCGAATAGCGCCCAAGCCCCAGCGCTCCCCCTGCGGCCCAGTAGCGCCCGGCCGACCCTTTGGTTGCCGCCTAGCTCGTCTTGGCAAAATGCGTTCAGCGTGTCACCGCGCCTCGTGAGTTGCTCCTCCCCCGAGCCCTATTTATTTTAGTGTATTTAGGGCTATTTTATGATTATTGATGTGTTTGCTTGGCTCGTTATAGGTTGCTCGGGTTCGATCGCAGTTAATTTTATTGTGTGTTGTTGCCTTCCGACCAGGTAAGGATTTCTTACCGGAGTTGTGTGGGCCCTGCGATATTTTCACGATTATGCCTTGCTTGTTTGCTGACTGTTATGAGCATGATAATAATAGAGCAGCTTTGATTGATTTCTTGCTAGCATGTTTGCTTGATATTACATGTTAGTGCCATGCTAGGTTTGTTCTGCCAGCATGCTTGTGATTCCTGCTTAAGCTCGTAGTATCATGCTAGGTAGTGTGATTGATGTCGGTCTTTGTTTGCTAGCCAGGAATCATTGCTTTTTGCTCAGACTCTTAGATAGAGTTGTAGGGTTTGTCATCATCCGTCCAGTGAGCGGACATAACGTACTTTGTCCCCACCGATCGGGAGTAGTGTGCGAAGCATAACGTATCTTGCTTCCCCCCCGGTCACTAAGGTGGATTTAGCTCGTGTCGGGAATAAAGTGTGCGCAAAGATAACGTATCTTGCTACCCCCGACGACGAGCGGTTGTGGAATTAGCTACCCACTTCGGCATAGCCTAGTTTGTAGCTCGCTAGAGCGGAACCCCGCCATCGGTGTAAGCTTTGCCTGGCGGTTCTTCTTAGCTTCAGTTTGGTGGACCATGCCGCATGCGGTGATGAGCGCCGAGGGCCTCGCTCATCGTGATCGGTGACACCGCTTCCGAGTCATAGGCATGCGTGCACGCCCACGTGAGTTTGCCCTTAGGCCCCGCATTTACTCGGTTGCGAGAAGAGCATGCGGTGTGCGCGCACACGCGTTAGTTGCCGGTTCGAGAGCTCCCGCCTAATGTTCGTGAGTACACCATTCTTTCCGTTAGAGCCGACTTGGGTACTCTCCGTAAGTCCAGATTAGTGCAAGGGCAAGGAGGCCCTTGAGGACATTCTAGGGATCGTGTTTTCCCCGAGTGACAGATACCTCGGTGATGTCCGAGATTGGACAAAGTATCCAATCCCAGCTTAGGCCGGAAGTAGGAGACTTCCGATGACTCCAAATCTTGTTTTATGAGCTCGTTGAGCCATGATCTGTGTTGGTAGCTGTTTGCTTGCATGCTTTGGTACTAGATGACTGATTATATCATATTGTACCCCGGTTGGGGATTCTTACTGAGTAATTCGTTACTCACCCTTATTTCTGTGGTTTTTCCACAGGTAACCATGGTGCGAGACAGGATAGCTGGAGGAGGAGCTGTGATCATGGAAACCCGTTGTTCAACTCTGAGTCTTATGTTTATGTTATGATTTAAATGTTCTCTGAATGCATGTAGTTGGGCACAGAGCCCTAGGGTGTTTTCTGAATGTATTTCCGGATTCTAGCATTGTTGTAAAGTTTGTATGATTTAAATAAATCTCTGATCAGAGTAAGGTTTTGTAAATGTATTTGTCTTGGAACAGGTGCTTGGAAACAGGGACAGGTTTCAGGAAAAGAAATGGATGTTTTATGTTTTAGTTTTTACTTAGAATCCGAACACCATCTTGCAAATTTTCTGTAGATTTGTATGCATGCATTGAGGTAACGACCTATTTAGAACCCATTCGGGTCGGGTCGTTACAAACATACTCATAACAGCAACCAAGCATACAAGGCACAATCATGATAGCATCGCAGGGTCCACACAACCACGGTAAGAAATCCTTACCTGGGGGTAAGCGGAAAATAATGACCACAACCAACAAGCGACCCTCGAGCTTCTAAGAGAACCCGAGCAACCTAAGCAAACAATAAAAATCATCCTAATTAAGCAACCAACAACTAACATCCTAAGGTTCAAAAGAGTGGAGGCTCGGGAATTACCAACCGAGAAGGCACAAGGTCTCGGCCCAACTATCTTGGCAAAAATCAGGCTCTCGGCAGCAAGGCGCAGGCAGGTTGGGCGGCAGAGGCGAGCAATCTGGGCGTTGTTGGGCGATCTTTGGCGCGGGCGCGCGCGGCAGAGAGGCGCGCGCGGACGACGACACGGGCGACACGGATCGGGGAGCTGGCGCGACGCGAGCAGCCGGGCGGGCGCGTCTGCGCGCGCGGCGTGGCTATCTTTGGGCGTCTGGCTGCTTGGCATCTGTCTGCGACAGCAGGGGCTATCTTTGGGCGTCTGGGCCGCTTTCGGCGGCCAGATAAAGCGATAGGCGGCATTTGCTTCTGCTTCTTCTTGGCTGGCTCAGTGCTGCTTGGTTTCTTTCTGAGGTTTCTGGTGAGTCTTCGAGAGAGAGAGAGAGAGAGAGAGAGAGAGAGAGAGAGAGAGAGAGAGAGAGAGAGAGAGAGAGAGAGAGAGAGAGAGAGAGAGAGAGAGAGAGAGAGAGAGAGAGAGAGAAGGGGGAAGAATAAGGGTTTTTCTCTTTTCTTTTCCTTTTTCCTAAATTAAATAGGCTTTGGGTGGTCCAAAATCCCTTCCCAAGGCTTTCCTCCTTCGAGACCTAGCTGACGCATTCTTTTCCATTTAATAAAACCCATTTAAATCAAGCCTCTTAATAACCGTTAGGTCAAGGGTTCAATTCCCAAAGGAAGCACTCTAATTAATAATAATTTTGCTAATTACCAAAACACCTCCAAACTTCCAAACAACTAGCCCGAACTTCTTGGGTCCTTCAACCAACAAAAATCAAGCCTCGAAAAAGGCAGGAGTGACCCTGGAGTCCTCAAAATTCACAAAACCCGGACCGGGGGCTAAAAGACCAAAATGCCCCTGAGGGTTAAAATAGCACTAACGACCCATCCGAGCATCCGAATAATGAACCGGAAACACCTGGGAAACCGAAATAGAAAACTGGATCGTTACACAAACCCTACTACACTAGTTAAGAATACAGAGTAAATGATTCCTGGCTAACATACATAATAAACATCAATCACACATAATCTAGCATGATACTACGAACTTAAAGTAGGAATCTCAAGCATGCTGGAAGAACAAACCTAGCATGGCACTAACATGTACAACATGCAAACATGCTAGCAAGAATTCAATCACAAGCTGTCCTATCCACTAACATGCTCATAAAAGTAAACATGCATACAAGGCATAATCAAGAAAGCATCGCAGGGTCCACACAACCACGGTAAGAAATCCTTACCTGGAATCAAGTGGAAAAAATAACTATCACGAATCAAAAATGACCCTCGAGCTTTAAAGCGAACCCAAACAACCTAGGCATACGATAAAAAAATCCTAAATAAATAAACAGCAGCCAGTAGCTTAAAATCTGAAACGGGAAAGGCTCAGGAATTACCAACCGCAAGACACGAGGTCTCGCAGGCAAGAGGGGCGAGGAATGGGCGCTGGCAGTGCGCGCAGAACGGCGGCGAGGCAAGCACCGGCGCTGCTCGGGCGTCTTGGCGGCGGCGAGCGCATTTGCTGGCGGAGCGGGCGCGCGGCAATGCGTCTGGGCGGCGGGGCAGCGTGCGGGCGACGCGTCTGGGCTGCGGAATGGCGCACGACGCGAGCGAAGGGGCTGGGCGACAGCGAGCGACGCTGGCTCGGGCCGCGCGAGCGTCGACGGCCGGGCGAGGCAGGGCCGAGCCACTGTGCGTGGCGGCTCGGGGCGCAGCCGGTGCGTCGCAGCTGATGGCCGAGCTATCCCGGCCGTGTGGTGCGTGGGCCGGGTGTGTAAAGGTGGTGTGGTGCGTGCTGCTGGGGTGGTCTTTGTCGGCTAGGGTTGATGGCTCAGTTTTAGGAGAGAGAGAGAGAGAGAGAGAGATGGTGCGGCTAACAAAGGGAAAAAGGGGGTTTTCTTGATTTTTCCTTCTTTTTCCTAACTTAAATAGGTTTGGTGACCTAAATTCCCTTCCCGAGGCTTCCTCCTTCGAGTCCCGGTTGAAGCAACTTTTCTTTTAATTTAAATCTCTTTTTTTCTACAAACTCCCAAATCACCATTTAGGGCAAGGGTTCAAATCCCAATGGAAACAATTAATTTACAATTAATTTTGCCATTATCCAGAGTGCTTCCAAACTTCAAAACATCTAGCCCAAACTCCTTGTGTCTTGCAACCAACAACAACCAAGTCTCATCGAAGGTAGGAATGACCCTGAAGTCTTGAAAATCCATAACTTCTGACCGGGGAGCAAAAAGACCAAAATACCCCTAAGGGTTAAAAAGCTCTAACGGCCCAACCAATTGCCCCAATACTGAACCGAGAGTACCTGGGAAACCGGAATGGAAAACTGGGCCGTTACAAACGGCCCAGGTTTCTTTCCAGTTCTCTAGGTGCATTCGGTTACTTTTTTTATCGATTCGTTGGGCCGTTAGGGCTGGTTGACCCTCTAGGGGTATTTTGGTCATTAGGCCTCCTGGGGCATTTTGCTAACTGCTCAGGGTTTTGGTTTGTTTCCTAGACTCGTGTTGAGTTATTATTTGTGTTCTGGTTCTTGGTTCCAGGTCAGAGAGTTGTTTGGAGGTCATTCGGGATTTATCGGAAAAAAAAATAGATTTTAAGAGTGAGCTTTCTAGGACTCGAAGGGGGAACCTCCAAGGACACTTGGCAAAAAGGAGGTTTTGGAGCACTTTTGGAAAGAGGAAAATTAAAAAGAAAAATCCCCGTCCCCTTCCTCTTTTTTATCGTGAAGCCCTAGCCCCAATCCCCTTCATCTTCTTCTCCATCGCAATCCCCAAGCCCCACCTCCAACTCGCCGGACCAGCCTTCCAGCCACAAGCAGCCGCTCATCACCGGGAGCCCATACTCTTGCCATCACAGCCATCATTCTCACGCCAGCATCTAGCGTCGCAAGCCACATCTCACTTGCACCCACTACAGCACACCCGATCCGGACTACAGCCTCAGGCCGTAGCCCCGCGAAAGCGACAGTCACCCAGACTGCACGCCGTGTCGCTCGCATCACCCTTGTACAACAGCTCACCCCGTGAGCTTCGACCTCGCCTCTGCAGCATGCCCGAGCGGATTTCCCTCGTGAGCTTCGCCCTAGCGAAGCCTACTGCCACCGAATGCACAGCTCCGCAGCAGCCTGATCACTCAGCCATGAGTCCTAGCGTGGTTGAAGCCTAGCCGAATTCCAAGGTTGTGTTGTTGGAGGAGCTAGCCGAGACCTCTTGTGTCCTTTCCTTGGCCGAGACTTCAAGGTGAGCCTTAGAGTGGTTGATGTTGGTTTCTTGCCCAATTTTCCCTTCGTAGCCGAGAGCACCATGAATGGTTTTGGGTTGTGTGTTGCTTGCAAATGAATCTAATGTATGCTTTGTGTTGGATTGTGTGCCCTAGCCGAAAGTGAAGAGAAAGAAGCTTGGAGTTCTCTTGTGTGTGGTGTGACCTAGCTTGGCCGAGACTACCCTTGGAGGTTGAAGTCTTGCTCGGGTTTCGGTAAAGCCCTATTTCTTGGTTGTTTGGTTGCTTGGTTGTTGTGGTTTGGTTTGTAATTGGTTGTTCTGTTGTTAGGGTAACTGTGTGGTGCTCTACAACTTAAGGATTATTCCGGGACTTGGGATTCTACTATTGACATGTAAGGGTTCGTTGTCGGGGTTGTGTGGACCCTGCGCACTGTAATGATATCTCCTAGTTGTGTGTTTATTCATATTGAACTGTTAGTGGATAGGTCTTCTGCAGGTTGTCTGGAATGTATTTATATATTGTTGGTGATAGGTTCTTACAAGTTCCCTGGAGGATGTTCTGTTGCTAATAATACATGTTCCTGGTTATCTTGTGTTTGCCAATTGATTTGAACTGTATGTTTGTTGGACTGTTAGTGGATAGGCTTTCTACAGGTTGTCTGGGATACACTTATTATTAGTGTTAGGTTCATGCAGGTACCCTGGAGGATGTTTGTTCTTGAACATGCCTAGTTCTGTTTATTCGTTGTTGCTTGTGATCTTGATTGTATGTTGTGTATGTTCTGCTGAAAATGTATGTTAAGCATGTTTGTGGCTAGAGTTCCTTGAATTGTTGCTAGGGTGTTGGCATGTAGATTGTTGTTCCCTGCCACTGTGCTCTCCTGTTCATTGACTGCATATCTTGTATGTATATACTCTAGTATCCTAGATCTGTTGCTGATATACTCTGTAATTCTAGGATGCTTAATGTGTTAGAGTCCTTAGGGAGTCCCGAGTGACAGTCTAGTTGTGTGCTGGCTCGGTTTGCTCAAGACTGCCCAGTGTGTTCTAGTCCAGGACAACCTAGTGTGTTGTTATCTTCTGTTAGCCCAGTGTGTTGCTAAACAGGTTGATCAGGACTGCCCAGTGTGTTGCAGTCCGGGACTAGCCCAGTGTGTGTTGTCCCTGTTGGCCCAGGGTGTGCTGACTAGATTCATGATTGGCCCAGTGTGTTGCTGATCCAGGGCTAGCCCAGTGTGTTGCTGCCCTCGTTGCTCCAGGACTAACCCAGTGTGCTGTTGTTCCCCTATTAGCCCAGTGTGATGCTAATTAGGTTGAGCAGAACTGCCCAGTGTGTTGTAGTTCAAGGCTGCCCAGTGTATTGCAGTCTAGGACTAGCCTAGTGTGTTGTTGTCCCTAGTTAGCCCAATGTGTGCTAACCTTGCTTGTTGTACTATTACAGCCTCTGAGATTGCTTAGTTGTTTCTCCTGTGTGTTAGCCCAGTGTGTGCTAACCCTGTTTAGCTTTGAGTCTAGACCTTAATGTTGTTTATCCTGATAAGTAAGCTGTTGTAACTGCCATGTTCTTGTTTGATGCCTGTATGCTAGGATGCTAGAGGATTTGTTGTGCGTATTGTACCCCGATTGGGAGATCCTTACTGAGTGCTTTGTACTCACCATTTCTATGGTTTTCTCCACCAGGTAACTTGGCACAGCATCGAGGTGGCTAGAGGAGGAGCTGATGGATCATGGGAAAGGTCGCTGCATGTGTTGAGTCTTTTCATTCTAGTCATGAAAGTGTCTTAGGGAACTTGTATTGGAATTTGTAAGAGTTGTGTAACTGTTTTAAATTAACTCTGGCCAGAGGCTTGTTTTATTGATTTTACTTGTGAACTCAAAGAAGTTTTTAAGTTCAATTCTTTTATAAAGATGTTTCGATTTTCAGTCTATTGCCTGTTTTAATGAGTAAACATCTTAAAGTAAAGACTATTTAGTACCATTTAGTGTCGGGTGTTTACACCACCGCCCTCGCGGGGAAGAACAACATGCCACTTGCTAACAGCACGCCGCAGGGATCCTCTAACTAGATTGACCGCTGCGCCACTCTGATCAACTCCACAACATAGGAGCTAAACTAACTCCTCCTAAACGGAAAGGATTCCCTACCAAGAGGACTTCTAAAGGACAGCGAACTCTACACACGCTCGCTGTCTAACTCAACAAAGGAACAACAACCAACCCACTCGGAAGCGACAATAGAGGGGTTTCACTATAGACCGAACCACCCCTCAAAACTAGCAGTACATACTCAACCGTCGAAGAAGGGGTCAACTCCCGAAACTTCCCACACAGGAACAAGTCCTCAGGGCAACGCCCGCTTGCTCCAACCAAGCTAGCTCTTAAAACAACATGGAAACCAAACCTTGTTCAACGCCAAGCACCAACTTGCTAACAGTTTCGAAACCAACGCGGAGGTTACTAAGAACAACATTAGCTTGCCGACCAACTATAACCTTCCAACAACTCAACCGAGGAACACTGACTGAGCTCTAGTGAGGCTCTCCACAACTTAGGGTTCCTTCGCCTACCCTCCGACACACACTGTCGTCAAACGGTCTAACAGTCCACTGACTACACGGGCAACAACTCCCTCCAACATCTCAACTATGCTGGCCAGCTCCAACTCCTTGAAAAAATAAGAAAACCAAAAACGCTACAGAATGTGTCATCCTCTTACTCAAAGCATCAGCCACATCACTTTTAGCAATGACGGTTAGAAACTGCGCGACTTCGCTACAACCGCTCTTTGTTCAGTACCATATGAACTCCAACCATCGAACAACAAGAAGTTCTTATAACCAGGTCACGGTCCAACTAGCGAAACTTGCTCAAGCAACAAACCGGCTACGAGCACGATATCCTTACAACCGAAGTTAGGGCACTTGACAAGAACTAAAGCCCTAACACCTCAAGGACTGAGCGCTGGCTCTTCAACTCGAACCACACGTGGTTCTCAAAATGTACACCACGGAACGAGCTACACAAAAGTACACCGGCATGTACAGCTCCAACTTGATCTCTTAAGATCCAAATCCAACAAGAACTCTCACACAAGGCAACTTTTGCCTCCAAATAGAGCCACAACTAGTAAGAGAGCAACAAGAATTCAAACCCACACGGGGTCAACTCACAACGAAATGCCACATTGGCCAACTCACTCTACAAGAGCATAACAACACCAAGCTAACATACCTCGTCCACTAAATGTGCTCCGCACAAACCATCCAACTCATGGCTCTAACGCTGGATCAACCACGCATCATCGATGCCCACTCTTTTCAGACTAAGGGAACTCAAGGGTAGTTGAATCACATCACCAACAAACTGGCTCACAAGGCCACAACACAAGTGCGAAAACTAAGACGCGCTAGCCCTTAACAACCTTCAGCAGCCTTCATACCTAACTCTTGGTGACCCTGAAAAGCTCCTACTTTCCCTCGAACGACCTCACACTGTAGTCATCTGACCACCACCGAGCTAGATCTCTTACGCAACCCAACAGATGCAACAACAGTAAATGGGTACAACGTCTAGTGGGGATGCTGAACTCTGGGTGGGTCATAAAACCACCTGCACATCTGGTGCGAACTGGCCTGAACCTAGGCCTCCTTACAAAGCTTGGTGCCAACAAGAACTATAGCCCTTACAACACACAAACATCTATATACAAGTTCCACGTCCCACTGAGGGTAAGGAAGGTCACACTCTAGGTGACGGGGACAAGGGTACTCCAAACAAGAACCCCAACACTCGAGGGGTCTAATCTCTGGCATCTCGTCTAACAGACAAGCCACAGACTACTCTTACATCCATTCGATGCTCAATAAATACTCAAGCCAACCCTCGGAAGGCAGTAACTAACTCGACTTTTGGAACATGCTAACAAAAGAGTGTTTCTCTCTACTGGCCAACTGGAAGCCACAGACGGATCAAATCCTGACAAGAGAACTTCACACTGCACCCTGGCTACGGGGTACCAACAGAACTGGTTATGTAAAGACCCGACCCGAATAGGGTCCTAAACCTAGGTCTTAAACCTCTTATGCATGTATGAAAACCCAAAATCATGAATGCGGAATTATAGAAAACTTTAAAACAATAAATATTCAGTGAAATTTCATTTATTTGGACCTGTCCCAGTTTCCAAGCACCTGTCAAAAGTTTTACCAAATCCAACCCTGGCCAGAGTTTCGTTTATTTGCAAATGAAAACATCCAAAACAAATTTAACAAAAAGAAACCGAAGCAGATAGTTTAATGTTTAGAAATACAGCAAAGTCCACCTAAGGGCGCCGTGCCCTGTCTACATGCAAAAGAATAAAGAATAGACGCAACAAGACTTAGAGTACTCTATCCATGATCATTCAGCAGCATTATAACGACCCGACCCGAATGGGGTTCTAAAATAGGCCGTTACCTCAATGCATGCATACAAATCTACAGAAAATTTGCAAGATGGTGTTCGGATTCTAAGTAAAAACTAAAACATAAAACATCCATTTAAAAGTCAACATCATTTCCTGAAACCTGTCCCTGTTTCCAAGCACCTGTTCCAAGACAAAAACATTTACAAAACTTACTCTGATAAGAGATTTATTTAAAACATACAAGCTTTACAACAATGCTAGAATCCGGAAATACATTCAGAAAACACCCTAGGGCTCCGTGCCCAACTACATGCATTTAGAGGACATTTAAATCATAACAACATAAACATAAGACTCAGAGTTGAACAACGGGTTTTCCATGATCACAGCTCCTCTTCCAGCCATCCTGTCTCGCACCATGGCTACCTGTGGAAAAACCACAAAAATAAGGGTGAGTAACGAATTACTCATTAAGAATCCCCAACCGGGGTACAATACGATACACATGGTCATCTAGCAGAAAGGTATGCAAGCTCTGAATATAAACACAGAATAGAGCACATAGCTTAGCCCACACTTGGGCCTCGGATGCCAACTCAGGGTCTTAGTCCGGAAATAACTCACCACACAATACGCCTATATACGAGAAACAAGTCCCGGCCTCTCACTGCTTCACTGCTCTCGAAAGGTGCACTGGCTCAAGATCCCGAGGAGCTCTCCGGTTGGCGCTATAATGAGCGTGCGCGCGCACCGCGTGCTACTGCAGACTATGGGGGGTGCCAGGTCCAGTGGCAAGCTGCCCATGTCCAGTCACCACGCCTAACTAAATCTCTAGATCGGTGTCACTGACATAGGGGTGTGAGACCTGGACACGTGAAATATGTCAGCCTGAACCACCGCACCTGAGGCTAAGGCACGGGTCGTGGAAGGCTTACACCAGGAAACCGTCCTTGCCCTATGAGAAGGAGGAACCCTTAAAACATAACCAACAGTTTTCATTTAAACAATCCAACGAAGTAAAACAACCTGGCCAGTATTTATAAAAATATACAATACAATTTAAACAACATTTTAAACAATGTTCCCCTAGGACTCCTGTCCATCTACATGCTGAATAAACAATGCAATAATAAATGATAGAGTGCCGGCGGCTCCCCATGATCAATCGGCTCCTCCGCTAGCCATCCCGGTGTTGTCCCAAGTTACCTGAAAGATAAATAAGGGTGAGTATAAACATACTCAGTAAGAATCCCCAACCGGGGTACAATACGATACATCAGTCATCTAGCACCTCAACATGCAAGCAAACAGCTATCAACACATATCATAGCTCAACGAGCTCATAAAATAAGATTTGGAGCCATCGGAAGTCTCTTACTTCCGGCCTAGGGATTGGATACACTGACCAATCCTGGACATCACCGAGGTATCTGTCACTCGGGGGAATACACTGATCCCTAGAATGTCCTCAAGGGCCTCCTTGCCCTTGCACTAAATCGGACTTACGGGAGAGTACCCAAGTCGATCTCTAACGGAAGAATGGTGTACTCACGAACATTAGCCCCGGGAGCTCTCCAACCGGCAAGAACTAACGCGTGTCTTGCGCGCACAGCATACCGCATGCCGCGCAACCGGCATAAATACGGGGCCAAAGGGCAAACTACGCGGGCGTGCGCATGCCTATGACTCGAGGCGGTGTCACCGATCACGATGAACGCGAGGCCCTTTGCGCTCATCTGCGGCTGATCCACCGACACGAAGCTAAGAACCGGCCAAGGTAGGCTTACACCGTTGCGTGGTTCCGCTCTAGCAGAGCTAAAACTAGGCATACGCCAATGAGGTGGCTAAGTCTCATTGGTCACGGAGGGGGAGAAAAAGCAATGTATGTTATGCTTTGCTCTATATCCGACCACTGGGGACAAAGTACGTTGTGTCCGCTCTCAACCCTTGAAGCAATGCTTCGCTTTACTCCCGACCGGTGGGGACAAAGTACGTCATGTCCGCTCTCAACCTCTGGATGATGACAAACCCTACAACTCTATCTAAGAGTACAGAGCAAATAAATGATTCCTGGCTAGCAAGCAATGACCGACATCAATCACATTTACCTAGCATGATACTACAACTTAGCGGGAATCATAAGCATCTTTGTGAGAACAAACCTAGCATGGCACTAACATGTAAAATCGAGCAAACATGCTAGCAAGAAATCAATCAATTGCTCTATCTCTAACATGCTCATAACTGTCAGCAAACAAGCAAGGCATATCGAGATATATCGCAGGGTCCACACAACCACGGTAAGAAATCCTTACCTGGGACAAGTAGAAAACAATAATAATAAATCACAAATCAACGAGCAATCCTCAAGCCTCTAATCGAACCCGAACAGCCTAAACATCAAACAAAGCACCCCAATAAATACAATAACCAGCAGCCAACAAATCAAGGCCCAACGAAGAAAAGACTTGGGAAATACCATCCGAGAAGCCACAAGGCTCAAGCCAACCAAAGACACCACAAGCGAGTTGTCGGTGAGGCGGGCGTGCCCCGGCCGGGCGCAGCGCTGGGCGCAGACACGCGCGCAGCGCACGAGCGCGCGTCTTGGTGAGTCGGGCGAGGCGAGGCGCGCGCGCGCGCGCCTTCGGCACAGGGGGGCGATCTTGGCGCGCGAGCTCGAGCTCACTGGGCGCGCTCGCGAGGAGACGCGACTCGACGGGCTCGGGGCGCTCGATCTGGCACGGCACTGTGCGAGGGACGGCTACGCAACACTGTGTGCGGCTTGGCACAGTGCCCAGCTGGGCGACACGAACCTGGGCGAGGTAGGCGACGCAGGCCTGGGCGAGGTTGGGTGACGCTGGGACAACCTGGACGACGCGGCACAGGGCAGGGCGAGCTGGGGCTGGGCTCGACGCGACCTGGGCGAGGCTGGCACGGGGTGGCTCGGAACGGCGCGGGCGATCTGGGCGGCCAGGGGCTCGGGATGGCTCGGGCTTGGGCGACCAAGGGCTGGCTCGGGCTGGGAGGTGAGGGGCCAAGGGGGGGGCTTGGGTTGGAGGAGAGAGAAAGGGAAAAATGGGGGAAAAATGGGATTTTTCTTTTTTTTTTCTTTTCTTTTCCTCTTTTATTAATTTTCCATCATTATCCAAATAAATCCAATTTTCCAATTTCTAAAATAAGCCTTAAAATCCTTAAATCCCATTTCTCGGCTTCCTCCTTCGAGACCCGACCGAAGCAACCATTTCCAATCAACAAATCTCACTTAAAACAACCTCCCAAATCAACACTGAGGGCCCGACTCGAATCCCGAAGGAAACACCCAAACAACCATCACTTTGCCCAAAACCCAATTCACAACCGAACTCCCAAACGAATAGCCCAAAAACCTCGGGACTCGCAGCCACCAACAAACAAGCCTCAACAAGGGCAGGAACTTCCTCGAAGCTTTGAAAATCCACAAATCCTGCCCGGGGAGCAAAAAGACCAAAATACCCCTAAGGGTCAAAACAGCTCTAACGGCCCAACCAAACCACTAAATCTGAACCGGAAGCACCTCGAGAACCGGAATAGAAAACTGGGCCGTTACACGGCTGTCGGGGACAAGGCAATGCCAAGTCATCATCCCGACCGTTGGGGCATTTAACAGTCTGCCACCCTCACCCAAGATTGCAGGGCCCGCCGTTAGGGTTAGCTAGTCCCTAACGGGATCAGGGACGGAGCACCATCTCGTACGTCCCTATCGGGGATGCAAGGTTTGTTATGCACCCGGCCCGGATGATGCTAGCTACCTGAACTCTAACCTGTCATAGCAATCAGGAAACAATCCAATCAATCCAATACGTGCTCAATAAGAATACAACGAACCTAGCATGATACTACGAAGCAAGAATAGATACGAGCATGCCAAAAAGAAACAACCTAGCATGGACTAACATGAGAAACAATATAGGAAATCATGCGAGTTGGGAATTCAGAATAGAGCACTTATCACTAAACATGTCAATAAACACAAACAAGCATACAATCAGCAACCACATAATATATCGCAGGGCCCACACAACTCCGGTAAGAAATCCTTACCTGGTCAGAAGGCAAAAACACACAACAAACCTAACTGCGATCGAACCCGAGCAACCTATAGCGAGCCAAACAAACACATCAATAATCATAAAATAGCCCTAAATACAATAAAATAAATAGGGCTCGACTCGGGAGCAACTCACGAGGCACGGTACGACACGCTGAACGAGCCGGCCAGCAGCGAGCAGGCAGGCTAAAGGGTGGCTGGGCTCGGGCTCAGGTGTGTAGAGTTGGGCGTTGCCTGCTCGCTCAGCCGGTGTGTGACGAACCCAACCCAAAACATGGTCCTAAACTGGGGTTCTCACTCAGCATGCAAGTTAAATATGATAACAAGCGGTTTAGTGCTCATATTTTGTAAGAACCCGACCCTAAATACGGTCCTAAACCTAGGTTCTCACTCAGCATGCAAGTTAAATATTTCATCAAGCGGTTTAGTGCTCATATTTAAAACCTTTAAAAACTTTTAGAACGGGAATGCTTAAAACATAATCAACAGCTTTTGTTTAAGAAAAACCAACGAAGTAAAACAAGCCTGGCCAGTATATATATAAAACATTCAAAACAGTTCAAACAACTTTTAATAATGTTTCCCCTAGGACTCCTGTCCATCTACATGTTGAACAAATATGCAAACAATAAAGACAGAGTGCTTGGCGGCTCCATGATCAATCACTCCCTCCGCTTAGCCGCCCCGGTCTTTGTCCCAAGTTACCCGTGGAAAACCACAGAAATAAGGGTGAGTATAAACATACTCGTGAAGAATCCCCAACCGGGTACAATACGATACATCAATCATCTAGCACCCTAGTATACATGCAAACAGATTACCAACACGGATCATAGCTCAACGAGCTTACAAGGCGAGAATCTGAATCCTCGGAAGTCTCCTACTTCCGGCCTAATGATTGGCTCTCACAACCAATCCTCGGGACATCTCCGAGGTCTTTCTCCTCTCGCCAATTGATCACTCAAAAACCGATCCCAAAGATGTCCGACACCCTCGAGGTCTTTCTCCCTCGACCATATGATCGACTCAAAGCCAATCCCAATGGGTGTCCTCAAGGGCCTCTTACCCTCGCTATAAATCTGGACTATCGGGAGAGTACCCGAAGTCCGGCTCTAAATCGGAAGGAACCGTGTACTCACGAACATTAGCCCGGGAGCTCTCCTAACAGGCGACTAACGCTGCGTGTGCGCGCGCCACCGCATGCATCTTTCTTTCAACCGGCGTAAATGTGGGGGCCTAAGTACAAACTACGCGCCGTGCACGCATGCCTAAAGACTTCGGAAGCGGTGTCACTTTGAACACGAGTGGTGCGAGGCCCTCGGCACTCATCTGTGCGGCTGTACCACCAACTGGGCTAAGAACCGGCAAGCCAGCGAGCTTGCACCGCTGGCGGGGTTCCGCTCTAGCGAGCTACAAACTAGGCTTATGCCGATGTGGTAGCTAAATCCACATCGGCCGCCGGGGAAGCAATGTACGTTATGCTTCGCTCTACTCCCGACCGTGGGGACAAGGTGCGTTATGTCCGCTCTCGGCCTCTAGATGATGACAAACCCTAACACACTAGCTAGAGTATAGAGTAAACGATTCTGGCTAAACATACATAATCATCATCAATCATACATAACCTAGCATGATACTACGAACTTAAAGCGGAATCTCAAGCATCTTTGGAAGAACAATCCTAGCATGGCACTAACATGTACAAACAAGCAAACATGCTAGCGGGAATGCAATCACAAGTCATCCTATCCCACTAATCATGTCCATAAAAGTAAACATGCATATAAGGCACATTCAAGAAAGCATCGCAGGGTCCACACAACCACGGTAAGGAATCCTTACCTGGAAACGAGCAGAAATAACCTTCACAATCAAATAATGACCCTCGAGCTTTAAAGCGAAACTGAGCAACCTAAGCATTTTAAAAGCATCCTAAATAAATATACAGCAGCCAGCAGCTTAAAAATCTAAAAGGGATAGGTTCGGGAATTACCAACCGAGAAGGCACGGGGTCTCGCAGCAAAGGGGGCGATTTTGGGCACTTGGCGCTTGCTTTGGGCGCTAACGGGCGCTTTTGCGCATATTGGCGCGCGCAGGGGACGGCGCCGGCGCTGGTTGGGCGCCGCGGGCGGACGCGGACGAGTGGCACGGGCACGCAGACGCGGACGGTCTTTGCGCGGGCGTCTGGCGAGGCGGCAACGTCGGCGTGAGTCGGCGTGGCTTTGGTGCGGGACGGCGCGCTTCTGGCGCGGGCGGTCGTTCGGGGCGGACGGCGCGCGTCTGGCGGGCGGCTCGTGCGGAACAGCAGGCGACGCTGCTCTGGCTGGGCGAGGCAACATGGCCCTGGGTGCGCTGGCATGGGCGATCTGAGGCGTCTGGGCACGCTGGGCATGGGCATCTTCTGATCTGCCGCTGGTGCGCTGGCTGGCTGCGGTAATGGCTGCTGGTGCGCTGCGCTGAGCAGGTGAGCGAGGAAGTGCGGCTAGAGCGGCTAGGGTTTCTTGGTGAGGTCGGCTAGGAGAGAGTGAGAGAGAGAGAGAGAGAGATTTTTTTTTCCAAAACAAGGGAATAGGATTTTCTTTCCTTTTCCTAATTTAAATGGGTCTAAAATCCCTTCCCAAGGCTTTCTCTTGCGGGTCCCTACTAAAGAAATTCTTTTCTTTTAACTAAATCTTCTTTTTCTAAAAACTCCAATTTCACCATTAGGGCAAGGGTTCAAATCTCAATGGGACCAATTAAATTCCAATTAATTTTGCTATCAAGCTGGAATGTCTCCGAACTTCTAATCAACTAACCCAAACTCCTTGGGTCTTGCAACCAACATTAATCAAGTCTCAACGAAGGCCGAAATGACCACAAGCCCGAAAATCCTCAACCTCCGACCGGGGAGCAAAATACCAAAATACCCTTAAAGGTTAAAACAGACTCTAACGGCCCATCCGAACATCCGAATAATGACCAAATCACCAGGTACCCAAATAGAAAAGCGGCCGTTATAATACTCCCTCCTTTTAAGACTTTCGTCCTCGAAAGTCCTAAGACGAAAAACATGCGATAACTAGTCGGTGAGCCACATCCTCCGACTCGCACCAACTCTCAAACGGTCTTACGACTCTAGGGCTCACTTATCCATGCTAACCCAACTCGGAACGCCTCTCTCGGTGCTACTCTCAACCAAACTCGTGAACGGGTCACAAGCTCTAAAACTCAACGCCACGCTCCGGCGTAACTTCACTGAATGCTCATAGCTGTTATCAAACAGCCTCGACCCTTCACCATGCTGACCAAACAACTGAACCTCCCAGGTTTAAGAAACTAAACGGCCTACTCATACTTCGCAAGAGACCTGCGAACCCCACTGTAAGAACCCCACTGGTTGCCTACAATCCTTAACGAAATCCAATTCGAACCACCAACTGGTGACTGATCCCTAGGCAACCTTCTCCAACTAGCATGCGTCCACAACACTAAAGCAACCATCTTATTAGAAATCGAAGCACCAAAGCCAAGGGCACTTTTCTGGTTCACCAAACGGCTACCACCACACACACTAGCTGATACTTCAGCTTCGGCCACCCCTGAACGACAGGGTCCAAGAACAGGCTCCACTCGGCCAAACTAATAAACCGGAGCCCCTCATCGGCCGACAACAAACTTTCCAATGCAATCCGATCAGCCACTGGCCTAGGTGAACATCGCGCGAGACGGAAAAACAAACAACATTCCTCTCACGGAAACCTCGAGCAACAAGGAATAAAACATTACGTGGCTACTAGCAACACGATAGGCCGGAGGATCGCAACTCAAGGGCTTTACCACCCAATGCCACGGCACCTCTGTGCCAACTCACTCAACGTGGCTCAGCTAAAATGCCAATCTGCGAATGCCACACGACTAAAAGAAAAGCCCGAGAAAGGCTTGCTTAGCGTAAACTCAAACCAAGCTCATAACGAGCAAAGCTCGCCTCAAGCGCCACTCAACTCTTAAGCCCATCCGGCGCCTCCAGGGGCTTCCTCCTTATAGCTTAGACCTAACTCTTCTTCCAATCCGAAAACTCCACCCACGAGACATCGCGAGGAATAAGGATAGCGGCGACCACAAGCTTGCGGATCTGAACAACACGAGTCGGCAAGACTACCTCAAAAGTTAAAACTCGAGGCCGACATCCACGGTGCAACTCAACTACCAAAGAACTAAGGGGGGTCTACAAGCTCCAAAGATCCAACAACCTTCCGCCAACAACTCAAGCCTTTGAACTGGCTGGCCTTCGCCCTCGCGGGAACAAACAACTTTCTGCTTGCTATCAAACAGACGCAGAGACACTCTCGCTAGGCTGACCGCTGCGCTACTCTGATCAACTACACAACTCATGAGCTAAGCTGACTCCTCCTCTACAGGAACGATTTCCTAGCAAGCGGACTTCCGAAGGACAGCGAATTTCACACACGCTCGCTGTCTTGCTCAAACTCAACAATAACAACCACCAACTCTTCTCGGAAGAAACATCCAAGGGTTCCTCAATCGCTTGAACCACCAACTTGGAACTAGCAGTGCCTACCCAATTGCCGAGGGAGGGGTCAACTCCCAAAACTTCCTGACTAGTAACAAGTCCCCAGGGCAACGCCCGCTTGCTCGAACCGAGCTAGCTCACAAAACAACATGGGAACCAAACCTTGGTCAACACCAAGCACCACCTCGCTAAGAATTCCGAAAATCAACGTGGAGGTTACCAGAAACGACTCTAACTTGTTATCCGACAACAAGCATCCAGCAACTCAACCGAGGAACACTGCCTTGGTCTGACTGAGCTCTGGTGAGGCTCTCCACAACTTAGGGTTCCTCCGATCGCCCTCCGACACACACTGTCGTCAAACGGTCTAACAGACAACTGGCTACACGAGCACATCTCCCTTCAGCATCCCAACTGTGCTGGCCAAAAGCTCTTCCTTGCCACATCTGTAGCAAGCACGCAGGCGATGCTCCACACAATCCAGCGCGCCTTACACTTGATGCAATGAGCGGCCGCCTGCCCCGCCCCGCCCGACGATCCTCGAGCTCTAACTGCGGTCGGCGTTGATCGCGACCCCTAGGCCGCCCCTATCGGCGAGTGCGCTAACCACCGAGCGAACAACCGAAGACCCAAACTCCCTCTTGCTCAAAGCATCACCACATCGTAGCTTCTACCTGTAAGGACCCGAACAACTCTCTTAGCCATGGTGCGCGAAACTACGCGATTATGCTACCATCGCCCTTGTTCGGCCTCAAACCAACTCCAACCATCGATCAACAAGAAATGCCTCTACCGGTCAAGGGCCAACTAGCATAACTTGCCTAAGCAACAACCAGAGCTACAAGCACGGTAAACCTCTCGACCCAAGTTAGGGCACTTGCCAAGAACTAAAGTCCTAACTCCTCGGAATCGAGCACTTGGTTTCACAACCCGAAACCCCTCGTGGTTCTTGAAAAATACACCACTTTAACGAGCTATACAAAAGTACATTGGCGTGTACAGGCTCCAACTTGGTTCCTTAAGATCCAAACCAACAAGTATTCTCACACAAGGCAACTTTTGCCTCCCAATAGAGCCACTTCTAGCAAAGGAGCAACAAGAGTTCAACCCACTCGGTCAACTCACCACGTAATGCCACATTGGTCGACTCACTCTTACAAGAGCATAGCCACACCAAGCTAACTTACCTCCTACCGATGGTCCACTAAACGTGCTCCGATCAACCATCCAACTCATGGCTCTAACGGTGGATCAACCACGCATCATCGATGCCAACCCTACTCATATTAGGGTAACTCCGAGTAATCGAATCACACTACCATCCAACTGGCTCACAAGCCCACAACACAGTGCGAGATCTCGGACGCGCGCTGGCCCTTAACAACCAACGGTATCCTTTGTACCCAACTCTCGGTGACCGTGAAAAGCTCCTACTTTTCCTCGAACGACCTCACACTTGTAGTGCTCGACTACCACCGAGCTAGATCTCTTAAGCAATCCAACGGATGCAACTTGAGAAAACGGGTACAAGGCCGGGTGGGGATGCTATACTCGGGCGGGTCATGGAACCACCTGCACAAAAGTGCCTACCGCCCGAATCTAGGCCTCCTCTCAAAGCTTGGTGCCAGCAGCACTACTTCCTTTACAACACAAACATCCCTTTACGGGCTTTAAGCCACTCTGAGGGTAGGGAAGGTCACACTCGGTGACAGGCAATGGCACTCAACACAAGAGTCTCAACAATCGAGTAGACTACTCTCTCGACATCACGTCTAACGCACAAGCCAAGGCCCACTCCTGCATCCCACTCGATGCTCAACGAATACTCGAGGCCAACCCTCGGGTGGCGGCACCTAGCTCCACACCGGAACATGCTAACGTAAGGTGCTCCTCTCTAATAGCCACCGAAAACCACGGACGGATTAAGTCCCGACAAGCAAACTCCACACTACCCCACAGCTCACGAGGGTACAAAAGAAGCTGGCCGCAAAGCGATCAGAGGCTTGCGGGAGGACAAGATGTCTCTACATCTTCCTCAAAAGCTACTAACTTGGCAGCTTGCCAATCGACCGGGTGGTGGTGGAGACTCTCTTGGTCCGCCTCTCACGGGGACTTCCACCACCACACCGCTGCATCAAACAACACCAGAACGGCGCGCCTCGACCTTTAAACATCTGGTCATCGGCCTCTGAACACTAGGTCATCGCAACACTTGGATGATAAACTCGATCCTGGCCAACCACCTTGCTGCTAGCAGTAGGTCTCAAAACATCCAAATTCTGAGGCTTCCACTTGCCAAACTCGGCGGCTCGATCAACGCCAACTATCTTATCAAAGATAAACCTGCTGATCAAGCCCTCCCGGAACCTCCGAGCTACCGGAACTACAAGGAGGGTGTCTCCTAAATAAACTCTACCACCGGGCTATCTATGCCCAAGACTCCTCACTTCGCGCTACAAATCTGCGCTGGTCTCCGCTCTCAGTTAGCTAAAAGACATGCCATCAACTCCCTCATGGCTGGAGCACACTCTGCTCAAGGAGTCTCACTCTGAGGCGTGCTAGCCTCTACCCCCTCCTCTAGGCAACTCAACTGCCAGGGCCAACTCTGGCCAACGGGCTAAACAACCTGGGCCGCGGCCTCAACATCCATACAAGCGGTCCAACTCCTCGGTCGGACATGCCAAGCGTCCCGCTCCTCGAGTGCGATCCACGCACTAGCGATCTGCACGAGCACCTCCACCCTCTCACTGGGGAGAACCACAATCGGGCCACAAATGGCCTCACGGAGTCTAAGCTCTACCTCCCTCCTGGGTGCGATCGACACACCGGCGATCCGCACAAAAGCATAAAACCTAGCCCACGCTAGGGCTCTCACTTTGCCAAACAAGGGTAACACATGTATACTAGATGCGATGTTGTAAAATAAAACCCTTAGCTTAATGAAATCGACAAACCTGACGGCCGCGGAGTGCTGATGATCATGGGGGCAACAACCTACAAAGCAGGTTAGTCTACAGAATCTATGACTCTGTGCTCTGATACCAACTGTAAGAACCCGACCCTAAATACGGTCCTAAACCTAGGTTCTCACTCAGCATGCAAGTTAAATATTTCATCAAGCGGTTTAGTGCTCATATTTAAAACCTTTAAAAACTTTTAGAACGGGGAATGCTTAAAACATAATCAACAGTTTTGTTTAAGAAAAACCAACGAAGTAAAACAAGCCTGGCCAGTATATATATAAAACATTCAAAACAGTTCAAACAACTTTTAATAATGTTTCCCCTAGGACTCCTGTCCATCTACATGCTGAACAAATATGCAAACAATAAAGACAGAGTGCTTGGCGGCTCCCCATGATCAATCGGCTCCCTCCGCTAGCCGTCCGGTCTTTGTCCCAAGTTACACGTGGAAAACCACGAGAAATAAGGGTGAGTATAAACATACTCGGTAAGAATCTAGCAACCGGTACAATACGATACATCAATCATCTAGCACCCTAGTATACATGCAAACAAAGCTTACCAACACGGATCATAGCTCAACGAGCTTACAAGGCGAGAATCTGGAATCCTCGGAGTCTCCTACTTCCGCCCTAATGATTGGCTCTCACAACCAATCTCGGGACATCTCCGAGGTCTTTCTCCTCGGCCAATTGATCGACTCAAAAACCGATCCCAAAGATGTCCGACACCCTCGAGGGTCTTTCTCCCTCGATCATATGATCACTCAAAAGCCAATCCCAATGGGTGTCCTCAAGGGCCTCTTACCCTCGCTATAAATCTGACTATCGGAGAGTACCCAAGTCCGCTCTAAAGCGGAAGGAACGGTGTACTCACGAACATTAGCCCGGGAGCTCTCCGAACCGGCGACTAACGCGTGTCTTGCGCGCACACCGCATCTTCTTTGCAACCGGCGTAAATGTGGGGGCCTAAGTACAAACTACGCGGGCGAGTGCACGCATGCCTAAAGACTCGGAAACGGTGTCATCGAACACGAGTGGTGCGAGGCCCTCGACACTCATCTCATGCGCACTGTACCACCAACACCGAAGCTAAGAACCGCCCAAGGCGAGCTTGCACCGCTAAGCGGGTTCCGCTCTAGCAGCTACAAACTAGGCTTATGCCGATGTGGTAGCTAAATCCACATCAGTGCGGGGAAGCAATGTACGTTATGCTTCGCTCTACTCCCGACCGGTGGGGACAAGGTGCGTTATGTCCGCTCTCGGCCTCTAGATGATGACAAATTTCTAACACACTAGCTAGAGTATAGAGTAAACGATTCTGTCTAAACATACATAATCATCATCAATCATACATAACCTAGCATGATACTACGAACTTAAAGCAGAAATCTCAAGCATGCTTTGGAAGAACAATCCTAGCATGGCACTAACATGTACAAACAAGCAAACATGCTAGCGGGAATGCAATCACAAGTCATCCTATCCACTAATCATGTCCATAAAAGTAAACATGCATATAAGGCACATTCAAGAAAGCATCGCAGGTCCACACAACCACGGTAAGGAATCCTTACACGAAAGCAGCGAAAATAACCTTCACAATCAAATAATGACCCTCGAGCTTTAAAGCGAAATCGAGCAACCTAAGCATTTTAAAAGCATCCTAAATAAATATACAGCAGCCCAGCAGCTTAAAAATCTAAAAGGGATAGGTTCGGAATTACCAACCGAAGGCACGGGTCTCGCAGCAAGAAGCGATTTTTGGGCGTTAGGCGCTTCTTTGGGCGCTAACGGGCGCTGGCTGCGCCCTGGCGCGGCAGGGGGGACGGCGCTGGCGCTGGCTGGCGCCGGCGGGCGGACGCGGACGAGTGGTACGGGCACGCAGACGCGAGACGGTCTTTGGCGCGCGTCGTCTGGCGAGGCGGCGCGTCTTGCGCGGTCTGGTGGCGGCTTTGTGCGGGACGGCGCGCGCGCATCTGGGCGGTCTCGTGCGGACGGCGCGGCGCGCGTCTGGGCGGCTCGTGCGGAGCAGCGCCGCGACAGCGTCTGGGCTGGGCGAGGCAGCAGCCGACTGGGTGCGCTGGCATGGGCGATCTGAGGGCGTCTGCACGCTGGGCATGGGCATCTTCTTGCGATGCAGGCCGCCTGGTGCGCTGGGGGCTGTGTCTGGTGGGCGCTGGTGCGCTTGGGCGCGAGCCGGGCTGAGCGGGGGTGCGGCTAGGGCGGCTAGGGTTTCTTGGTGAGGTCGGCTAGGAGAGAGAGTGAGAGAGAGAGAGAGAGATTTTTTTCCAAAACAAGGGGAATAGGATTTTCTTTCCTTTTCCTAATTTAAATGGGTCTAAAATCCCTTCCCAAGGCTTTCTCTTGCGGGTCCCGGCTAAAGAAATTCTTTCTTTTTAACTAAATCTTCTTTTTCTAAAAACTCCAATTTCACCATTAGGGCAAGGGTTCAAATCTCAATGGGACCAATTAAATTCCAATTAATTTTGCTATCAACTGGAATGTCTCCGAACTTCTAATCAACTAACCCAAACTCCTTGGGTCTTGCAACCAACATTAATCAAGTCTCAACGAAGGCCGAAATGACCACAAAGCCCAAAATCCTCAACCTCTCGACCGGGAGCAAAATACCAAAATACCCTTAAAGGTTAAAATAGCTCTAACGGCCCATCCGAACATCCGAATAATGACCCGAAATCACCTGGGTACCCGAAATAGAAAACTGGGCCGTTACATATTTAAAAATCTTTCAAAACATATGAGAAGGGGGAACCCTTAAAACATAACCAACACTTTTCATTTAAACAAACCAACGAAGTAAAACATCCTTGCCAGTGTTTATAAAAACATACAATACAATTTAAACAATCTTTTTAAAAAATGTTTCCCTAGGACTCCTGTCCATCTACATGCTGAATAAACAATGCAATAATAAATGACAGAGTGCCGGCGGCTCCCCATGATCAATCAGCTCCCTCCGCTAGCCATCCTGGTGTTGCCCCAAGTTACCTGAAAGATAAATAAGGGTGAGTATAAATATACTCAGTAAGAATCCCCAACCGGGGTACAATACGATACATCAGTCATCTAGCACCTCAACATGCAAGCAAACAGCTATCAACACAGATAATAGCTCAACGAGCTCATAATGCAAGATCTGGAGCCATCGGAAGTCTCCTACTTCCGGCCTAATGATTGGTTCTCATAACCAATCCCGGGACATCACCGAGGTATCTTTCACTCGAGGGATTGCTCAGCTCAAGAACTGATCCCAAAGATGTCCTCAAGGGCCTCTTGCCCTTGCTAAACTGAACTTACGGGAGAGTACCCGAAGTCTGGCTCTAACGGAAGGAATGGTGTACTCACGAACATTAGCCCGGGGGAGCTCTCCGAACCGACGACTAACGCGTGTGCGCGCACACCGCATCTTTCTTTTGCAACCGGCATAAATGCGGGGGCCAAAGGGCAAACTACGCGGGCCAGGTACGCATGCCTATGACTCGGAAGCGGTGTCACTGATCACAGTAACGCGAGGCCCTTTGCGCTCATCTGTGCAGCCTGATCCACCGACCTGAAGCTAAGAACCGGCCAAGGTAGGCTTACACCGTTGGCAGGGTTCCGCTCTAGCAGGCTACAAACTAGGCATACGCCAATGAGGTGGCTAAGTCTCATTGGCTGCCGGGAGGGGGGAGAAAAAGCAATGTATGTTATGCTTTGCTCTATATCCGACCACTGGGGACAAAGTACGTTGTGTCCGCTCTCAACCCTTGAAGCAATGCTTCGCTTTACTCCCGACCGGTGGGGACAAAGTACGTCATGTCCGCTCTCAGCCTCTGGATGATGACAAACCCTACAACTCTATCTAAGAGTACAGAGCAAATAAATGATTCCTGGCTAGCAAGCAATGACCGACATCAATCACATTTACCTAGCATGATACTACAAACTTAGCGGAATCATAAGCATCTTTGTGAACAAAACCTAGCATGGCACTAACATGTAAAATCAGGCAAACATGCTAGCAAGAGGTCAATCAAAGCTGCCCTATCAATATCATGTTCGTAACAACAAACAAGCATACAAGGAATATCATGATATATCGCAGGGTCCACACAACCACGGTAAGAAATCCTTACCTGGAACAAGCAGAAAACAATAATCAATCATAATAAATCATCAAGCAATCCTCGAGCCTCTAATCGAACCCGAACAACCTATACATTAAACAAAGCACCCAAATCAAATACATAAAACAGCCCAATTAAATCCATAACCAGCAGCCAACAAATCAGGGGCCAACGAAGAAACGACTCGGGAAATACCATCCGAGAAGCCACAAGGCTCGGCCAACCAAAGACACAACAGAGACAGGGGCGGGCGCTGGGCGCGAGGTCGCACGCGGGCGAGCCGGAGCGAGGCAAGGCGCGCGGCGCGCGCTCAAGCTCACCGGGCGACGGCCTTGCGCCGGGCTGGGCATAGAGGGGGCGCTCGGCGCGGCGACACGAGCTAGCTACGTAACGCGCGCGCGGGCGACGCGATGCGACGGGCTCAGAGCGCTCGAGAAGGCACGGCGAGCTACAGGAGCAACACGGACCAGGGCGACGCGGGCTTGGGCGAGCAGGGGCTGGGCTCGACGCGACCTGGGCGAAGGCGAGGTGGGCGACGCGGGGCCTGGGCGAGGTGCGCACTGGGGCTACACGAGCTGGCTCGGGCTGGGCGGCCAGAGATGGGCGACCAGGGGGGCTGGCTCGGGCGACCAAGGGGGCTGGGAGGGTGAGCTCGGGTTGGAGGAGAGAGAAAGGAAAAAAAAGAGAAGAAGGGAAAATGGGAAAAATAAAAGGAAAATGAGATTTTAAATAAAAAAGAAATTTCCTTTTTCTTTTTATCTTTATCCAAATTTTCCAATTTCTAAATAAGCCTTAAAATCCTTAAATCCCATTTCCCGGCTTCCTCCTTCGAGACCCGACTGAAGCAACCATATCCAAAGAATAAATCTCACTTAAATCAACCTCCCAAATCAACACTGAGGGCCTGGGCTCGAATCCCAAAGGAAACACCCAAACAACCATAACTTTGCCCAAAACCCAAATCACAATCGAACTCCCAAACGAATAGCCCAAACACCTCGGGACTCGCAGCCACCAACAAACAAGCCTCAACAAAGGCAGGAGCTGCCTCGAAGCTTTGAAAATCCACAAATCCTGCCCGGGGAGCAAAAAGACCAAAATACCCCTAAGGGACAAAATAGCTCTAATGGCCCAACCGAACCACTGAATCTGAACCGAAAGCACCTCGAGAACCGGAATAGAAAATCGGGTCGCATTCCGTGGCGTGTATTTGCTGGCAGCGGGCGACGCGCGGCGACACATGGGTGCGCGGCGCTGGTGCTAGCTTCGCTAGCGACGGCGCGCTGGCTCGCGGCTCAAGATGAGAGAATAAAGGCGGCGGCGCGAGCGACACGACGCCACGGGCAACAGGACGCGCAAACTGGCCGACACGAGCGCAGACGACACTGGCGATGCGAGCGCGGACGGACACGACACTGTGCGGCTGGGCTGGGCGAGCAGGGGCTTTGGCACGAGCGACGCGGACGCGGACGACCTGGGCGAGGGCTGCGCGACGCGACCTGGGCAGGGGCGACTCCGGCTGAGTGGCCTAGGGGAGCAGGGGCTGGGCTCGGCGCGGGGCGAGCTGGCACTGCGCAGGCGAGGGGCTCGGGCTAGCTGGGCTGGGCGAGCTGGAGGGGCTGGCTCGGCTAGGTGGGGGGCTAGCTCGGGGAGAGAGAGAGAGAGAGAGAGAGAGAGAAAAAAAAAGAGAGAAAATGGGGATTTAGAAAAGAAAATGGGAAAATAAAAGAAAAATGGGAATAAAAGGAAAATAATGGGATTTTAATCCTATTTCCATCCTTATCCACTTTTTATCCAAATTAAAACCTTAAAATCCCATTTCCTGGCTTCCTCCTTCGAGACCCGACTGAAGCAATCTTTCCAAAAAATAAAACTAAATTAAATCCAACTCCCAAATCAACAATAAGGGCCCGGGCTCGAATCCCAAAGGAAGCACACAACCAACCATCACTTTGCAAAAGCCCAAACCATAACCGAGCATCCAACCGACTAGCCCAGACATCTCGGGGCTCGCAACCAACCACAAACAAGCCTCGACAAAGGCAGGAGCTACCTCGAAGCCCTGAAAACCACAAATCCTGCCCGGGGAGCCAAAAGACCAAAATACCCCCAAGGGTCAAAACAGCTCTAAGACCCAACCAAACAACTGAATCTTGACCAAGGCACCTCAAAAAGCGGAATAGGAAATCAAGTCATTACAATACTCCTTCCTTTTTAGACTTTCGTCCTCGAAAGTCCTAAGAAGAAACAGCTCCAGGAAAACTCCACTGATCCAGCCAACTGAACCTCTCGGCCAACAACACCAACCTTCTTTGAAAACCAAACCCTCTTGGGTTCTCAAAAACTCAAGGCCACAATGCCATCCAGACTTCCATACACTGAACTCCGAAGGGAAACAGATGCGAAGAAGCTAGACGGAAAACCACGTCCTCAACTCGCACCAACTCTCAAAGGGTGCTACTCTCAGCAAAGTCGAGGACGGGCCACAAGCTCTGAAACTCCACACTACGCACTGGAAAACTCCTATGGGAGCTCACAGCTGTTAACAAACAGCCTCAACCCTACACAAGTTGGCCAAACAACTGAACCTCCCAGGTTCCAGAAAACCAAACGACCTACTCTTACTTCACAGAGACTAGCGAACCTTAAACCTTGCCTACAGCCTTAACGAAATCCAATCGAATCACCAACTGGCGACTGATCCAAAAGGCAAGGGGCACCATCCTGGTACACCAGACGGCTAACAACACCCACACCAGCTGAAACTTCAACTACGGCCACCTCTAAAAGACAAGGGCCAAACACAGGCTCCACTCGGCCAAACCAACAAACTAGAACTCCTCATCGGCCGAACGCAAACTTTCCAACAACTGGCCTAAGAAAACACTGCCAGGCAAGGAAACCACCAACATTCCTCTCAAGGAAAAACTCGGGCTGCAAGGACTAAACCATCACGCAGCTCTCTGCGGCACAACACCTTGAGGAAAACAGCACAACGACTTTACCAACCAAAGCCACGGCACCTCTGTGCCAACCCACTCAACTCTTAAAATCCAACTGGCTACGCAAAGGACTTCTTCCTTTTAGCTTAAGCGTAACTCAACTTCCAACCAGAAGCTCCACTCCCAAAACCTCACAAGGAAAACGGATAACGACAACCTCAAAGCTTACGGATCCTGAGCCACACAAATCCGCAAGACTACCTCAGAAGCTAACACTCGAGGCTGACATCCAGGGAGCAACTCAACCACCACAGAGACTAGGGGGAAAGGGAAATCTTCAATCCCCAAAGAACCAACAACTTGCCAGAAACAACTCTTACTGGCTGGCCTCCGCCCTTGCGGGGACAAACAACTTTGCTTGCTAACAACACAAAGCAAAGACCCTCACGCTGGGCTAATCGCTGTACTACTCTGATCCACTACACAACTCAGGAGCTAAGCTGACTCCTGCTAAACGGGAAACGATTTCCCAGCAAGCAAACTCTGAAGGGCAGCGAACTCCACACACGCTAGCTGACTTTGTAAAGACCCGACCCAAAAAGGGCTCTAAATAGGCCTTTACCCCAATGCATGCATTCAAAGGAAAGGACAATATGCAAATAAATTTTCGGATTCCCAATTAAAACAAAACAATCAAGGTTCAATCAGAAATCAATATAGTTTTCTGAAACCTGTCCCTGTCTCCAAGCACCTGTTTCAAGGCAAATACATTTCCAAAACGTATACCGATCGAGAGATTTATTAAAACATTTGAAACATCCTCAAATTCAATAAAGCGGGAATCCACAAAAACATTCGTAAAACATCCTAGGGCTCAGTGCCTGTCACATGCATTCAGGGGAAAATAAAAGACAAGAGTCATAGAAATAAAAAGTCGAGATGACAAAGAGTTCCCATGATCACAGCTCCTCTTTCAGCCATCCTGTCTCGCACCTTGGTTACCTGTGGAAAACCACAAAATAAGGGTGAGTAACGAATTACTCATTAAGAATCCCCAACCGGGTACAATACGGTATACATGGTCATCTAGCGTAAAATGTATGCAAGCTATGAATATACACACGTAATCGAGCACATAGCTTAAATCCACATATAACTTCGGATGCCAACACAGGGTTCTTAGTCCGAATAATCCACATCACACAATACGCTCTATACGAGAAACAAGTCTCGGCCTCAGCCTGTCTACTGTCGATACGAAAGGTGCACTGGCTCACAATCCCGAGGAGCTCTCCGATCGGCGCCAGTAATGAGCGTATGCGCGCACCGCATGCTCGCAACTCGGGGTTGTCGAGTCTAGTGGCAAGTCGCCCGTGTCCAATCACCATGCCTAACTAAATCTCTCGGATCGGTGTCACCGACATAGGGGTGTGAGACTGGACACGTGAACTATGTCACCAACCACCGCACTGAGGCTAAGGAATCGGTTGTGGTAGGCTTACACCAGAAACCGCCCTTGCCCTAACAGTGGCAATCGGGGGCTCTTCTTGAACACGCGCCGAGGACGTGCCAGCTGTCGGGGACGAGGCAATGCCAAGTCATCATCCCGACCGTTGGGGCATCGCGCAGACTACCACCCTCACTCAAGATTGCAGGGCCTACCGGTCGGGTTAGCTAAACCCTCACGGGGTCTAGGGACGGAGTACTACCTCGTACGTCCCTGCCATGGATGCAAGATACTTTATGCATCAGCCCCGGATGATGCTACCTACCTTCACTCTAACATATCATTTCAATAACATACAATCCAATACGTGCTCAACAGATACAACGAACCTAGCATGATACTAAGAAACAAGAACAGATATCGAGCATGCCAGAACGGAACAACCTAGCATGGACTAACATGAGAAACAACACAAGAGTTCATGCCAGTCGGAAATTCAGAATAGAGCACCTAATGCTAAACATGCTAATAATCATAACAGGCATACAAACAACAATCACATATAATACCGCAGGGCCCACACAACTCCGGTAAGAAATCCTTACCTTGTTCGGGAGGCTTCTACACACAAATCCTAAGCTACAGACAATCCCGAGCTAGCGAACGGGAACCTAGCAGACACAATAATAATCAATATCTATAAGCCTAAAAAAATAATGGAACAGCAGGCTCAGCTTGTGAGCACTCACACGGTAGGGCGACACTAGGCTAGGCGCCTCTTTGGCAGCTGCCGGCTGGTGTGGCGGCGCTGCTGTTGCGCAGCGACGCAGGCAGCGAGACCACAGCAGAAGCGAGCGGCAAGGCACGGGCGCACAAGAGCTGAGCGTGCGGCGCAGACACGGGCGAGAATCTGGGCGAGCGAGCGAGCGGCTCGGAGCAAAGGCGCGATGGTGCTTGGCGTGCGACGCGGACACGGCAAGCTGCTCAGGCGGGGACGCGTGCGCGGGCGATCTGCTGCTGCGCGCGACCTGGTGCGACGGCGGGTTGGCGATCAGGGCGACTCCGGGAGGGTTGCAACGGCGACCTGGGCGTGCGATGAACGATCTGGGCGTGCGAGCTGGCCGGCTAGAGCGAGCGATGGTTGCTTGCTGGGCTTCTCGGCTGGCTGCACAAACACACACACACACACACAACTTTCTCACCCAAACAGCACCCTAAACGGAGGAGAAGAAGAAGAAGAGACGATCGATACCTACCCGGATTGATGATTGATCCTCGGGCTGCAAAGGGGATGAAACTCGACTTGGAGAGCTAGGTAGAATAGCCTGGGCGGCCACAAAGCTTTTGGAGAAGAAGACATAACAAAACCTAATTTCTTTTCATTTAACCAAATGCACCAAACTCCAAGGATCCAAGGCTAACGATATATATGATGCAGAAAGAGCAACAAGAGCACCCAATGGCTCAACTGGCACGCATCCCCACAGGCTTTCCCGGAGACCCGGGTTCAAATCCTAGCTTCTACATAATTTCCTCTATTTTTACTTTTGCACCAACTCAAGCTCAAACCAATCCACAAGGCCTCAAAAACTTACATAAATCCATCCCATAATTTTATCAACCGGAAAAGGCATAAACGGCCCTGATGGCCCGACCAAATTACCAAAATACCCCTAGGGCATACTGGAAGACCGGGATGGAAACCTGGGCCGTTACAGACTTGCACAAACCCAAGGCAACAACAACCAACTCTCTTGGAAGCAACACCCAAGGGAAAACTCAACCAATCGGACCACCAATCAGGAACTAACAATACTTACTCAACTGCCGAGGGAGGGGTCAACTCCCAAAACTTCCTGACTAGGAATAAGACCTCAGGGCAACGCCCTCCAGCTAGAACCGAACTAGCTCTAGAAACAACAAGAGAACCAAACCTTGGCCCAACACTCACAAGAGGCAGAACAACCCTTACTGCAGCCTCTAGAACACCATTCAAGAGTCCACCTAACTGGACAACAACTGCTTCCAAGCAGCCAACAAACTCTTCCCTCTTGCTAGCACCTCTACCATCAACTCATGACTACGGGAGTAATCTGACAACTCCCAGAAGGAACGACTCTTACAAGCAGACAACCTAAGGACAGAGAGCTCCACATACGCTCACTGTCTTGCTCCACTAGAGCAACAACATCTAAATCTCACGGGGAAACAACAGGGGTCCACCACAGACTAAACCTCCAAATGCCAAACTGGGCAACTCTCAACATCCTGGAAACAGGAAAGCCACCAACAGGGCACGAACCATTCGCCCCACGAGCAAAACTAATTTCTAGCAGCTCCAATCCATACCTTGGTCAACACCAAGCATCAACTTGCCACCGCACCGGAACCAATACGGACTCTGCTCCAAACAAACACTAGCTTGCTAGTCTACCAAGACTGCTAGCAACTCAACCGAGGCTACAAACTACACGCCTCTAGCTAGCCAACTGAAACTCACTAGCTGGGCCTGACTGAGCTCTGGAGAGGCTCTCCACAACCTAGGGTTCTACGGCAACCCTCGACACACACTGTCGACAAACGATCTAACAGCCAACTGCCTGAACAGGCACAACTCTCTCCAACATCTCAACCATGCAGGCCAACTCCAACTCCTTGGGAACCAAGAGGACCCGAAACGCTACCGATTGCGTCGTCCTCCTACTCAAACATCAGCCACAACAAGGCTTCTACCCAAGGAAAGGATCCAAACAACACTCTTATCCAAGGCGATCAGAAACTGCGCGGCTTTGCTACCACCGCTCTTGTTCAGTTTCCAACTGAACTCCAACCGATGGAACACCAAAAGTTCCATATCCACACGATGCTCAAAGCTGAGGCAACCTTGCTTTACAAAAGCATAACCATGCCACACCGAATCTTACTTTATACCAAGCCTCTACCAAGGGTGCTTACCCATAAGGCATCCAAAATCCTCTCGCAAGTCATCAACTCATCTCGCCTCATAGGCATCCAGCTCATCTCATGAGCATCCAACTCAGGGTCCCTCTGCTGGACCGAACTCGCATCTACGATGCTCAACTCTCCTCAGATTAAGGCACTCGAAGGTAGTTGACCGCACTACCAACCACAAGGAATCTCTTGGCCTTAACACTAGCGCGAGACTCACGCGCACCAACACTTACCAACCGCCAACCTGCTGACTTACTCAACCCCCAGAAACACTAGGAAGAGGCTCCGGCTCCTCTCAAGCATCCTTTCGCTTGTAGTCCATCGACTACCACTGAATTAGCCCTCTGACACGACCTAAACAGGTGCAACTGCCATAAACGGATCCAAGGCTAAAAGAGTGCGCTGAACTCCGGACGGCATAGAACCATCTGCTATGCCCATGCCAAACTCAAGCCTGAATCAGACTTAGTGCCAAAGTGGCACACCAACCAATGCACCTCAAGTGCTACTACTACCAAATCCACATCTTACTACAGATGGGGCCAGCAAGGTCACTACCTCAAGTGACAACAACTCTGGCTAGGCATACGAGGGCTCAAACTCAAACAACCATGCCTATGGCATCTCATCAAACCGAAGGCTCACGGCCTACACTAGCATCTCCACATGATGCTCAACAAAACTCTGGCCGGATCTCTCAACATGCAACAGCTAGCTCCACTCTAGGAGCTCACCAAGGAAGAGTGCTCAACTCTACCAAACATCTGAGGAAACTGGGCTGTTAAACAACAGCAGGCTTGCAAGGGGGCAAAGATGTCTCTACATCTGCCTCAAGCCACTAACACGGCAACTTGCCAATCAATCTGGCGACTGGTGGAGACTCTGCTAGTCCACTTCTCTCAAGGGACTTCCACCACCAACTGCTGTACCAAACAGCACAGGAACGGCACACCTCGGCCTCTGAACAGCAGGGCATCCCAACACACGGATGCTAAACTCAAACCTGGCCAACCGCTTTACTACTAGCATCAGGACTTTCTAAAACATCGAGCTCTACATGCATCCACTTGCCAAACTGGGCGGCTCCATCATCGCCAACAATCTCATCTGAATAAACCTGCTGATCATGCCCTCCCGGGAACCTCCGGGGCTACAAGAGCTACTGGGGGGAAATGCTGAAATAAACTCTGCCAGCTGGGCTATCTGTGCCCGGGACTCCTCACTACGCGCGCTCTGAATCACTGCGCACAGGTCTCCGCTCTCTGATAGCTAAAGACCTGCCATCAAATCTCTCATGGCTGGAGCACACTCTGCTCAAGGAGTCTCACTCTGAGGCGTGCTAGCCTCTACCCTCTCCACTAGGCAACTCAACTGCCAGGGCCAACTCTGGCCTACGGGCCTAACAACCCTGGACGCGGCCTCAACATCAACATGATCAGTCCAACTCCTCGGTCGGACATGCTAAGCGTCCTGCTCCTCTGAGTGCGATCAACATAATGGACATCTGCACAAAGCACCTCCACCCTCTCACTAGGGGAAAAGAAACAACTGGGCCACAATTGGCCTATGGGAGTCTAAGCTCTGCCTCCCTCGGGGACGACGTCCCAGGGGCATCCGAATCTATCTGGATACCTCAACAAGCTGCTATCAAACTGCTCGCACTGCGGGAAAGTTGGCATGATGGCTCTCTAAGCCCAAACCAACAACGAGTCAGAACCTGCTCGTCTCCGCTCCACAACTCTACACAAGGCAAACACTAGATGAAAAGTATTGTAAATTCTTACCCCTTTCTTTAAAACAGTAAACTTAGGCGTACCTAATGACTGTCGGAGTGCTGATGATCATGGAAAAACGACCTACAACAAAGGTCAGTCTACATAATCTATGACTCTAAGCTCTGATACCAACCTGTAACGACCCGACCCGAATGGGGTTCTAAAATAGGCCGTTACCTCAATGCATGCATACAAATCTACAGAAAATTTGCAAGATGGTGTTCGGATTCTAAGTAAAAACTAAAACATAAAACATCCATTTAAAAGTCAACATCATTTCCTGAAACCTGTCCCAGTTTCCAAGCACCTGTTCCAAGACAAAAACATTTACAAAACTTACTCTGATAAGAGATTTATTTAAAACATACAAGCTTTACAACAATGCTAGAATCCGAAAATACATTCAGAAAACACCCTAGGGCTCCGTGCCCAACTACATGCATTCATAGGACATTTAAATCATAACAACATAAACATAAGACTCAGAGTTGAACAACGGGTTTTCCATGATCACAGCTCGTCCTCCAGCCATCCTGTCTCGCACCATGGCTACCTGTGGAAAAACCACAAAAATAAGGGTGAGTAACGAATTACTCAGTAAGAATCCCCAACCGAGGTACAATACGATACACATGGTCATCTAGCAGAAAGGTATGCAAGCTATGAATATAAACACAGAATAGATCACATAGCTTAGCCCACACTTGGGCCTCGAATGCCAACTCAAGGTCTTAGTCCGGAAATAACTCACCACACAATACGCCCTATACGAGAAACAAGTCCCGGCCTCAGCCTGTCTACTTTGGACGAAAGGTGCACTGGCTCAAGATCCCGAGGAGCTCTCCGGTCGGCGCTATAATGAGCGTCTTGCGCGCGCCGCGCGTGCTCTGCTGCAGACTATGGGGTGCCGGGTCTAGTGGCAAGCCGCCCATGTCCAAAGACCACGCCTAACTAAATCTCTCCGGATCGGTGTCACTGACATAGGGGTGTGAGACCTGGACACGTGAACTATGTCAGCCTGAACCACCGCACCTGAGGCTAAGGCACGGGTCGTGGTAGGCTTACACCAGGAAACCGTCCTTGCCCTATCAGGTGGCAACTCAAGGGCTACCGCCGAAACACGCTGAGGACGTGCCGGCTGTCGGGGACAAGGCAATGCCAAGTCATCATCCCGACCGTTGGGGCATTTAACAGTCTGCCACCCTCACCCAAGATTGCAGGGCCCGCCGTTAGGGTTAGCTAGTCCCTAACGGGATCAGGGACGGAGCACCATCTCGTACGTCCCTGTCGGGGATGCAAGGTTCGTTATGCACCCGGCCCGGATGATGCTATCTACCTGAACTCTAACCTGTCATAGCAATCAGCAAACAATCCAATCAATCCAATACGTGCTCAATAAGAATACAACGAACCTAGCATGATACTACGAAGCAAGAACAGATACGAGCATGCCAGAAAGGAACAACCTAGCATGGACTAACATGAGAAACAATATAGGAAATCATGCCAGTCGGGAATTCAGAATAGAGCACTTATCACTAAACATGTCAATAAACACAAACAAGCATACAATCAGCAATCACATAATATATCGCAGGGCCCACACAACTCCGGTAAGAAATCCTTACCTGGTTGGAAGGCAAAAACACACAACAAACCTAACTGCGATCGAACCCGAGCAACCTATAGTCAGCCAAACAAACACATCTATAATCATAAAATAGCCCTAAATACAATAAAATAAACAGGGCTTGGCTCGGGAGCAACTCACGAGGCACGGCTGACACGAGAATGAGCCGGTTACACGGGCGACGCAGCTAAAGGGGCTGGTTGGGCGCACTGGGGCGCAGAGCTGGGCGCTGGCGCGCTGGCTAGGGCGTGGACGGACGCGCGGGCGACACAAGGGCGCGCGGGCACGGGCGCTAGCTCGGCTGGGCGACGGCGCACGGCGCGGCTCGGCACAGGAACATCGCTCGGGTGCAAGCGACACGACGCCACGGGCTACAGGACGCGCGAACTGGCCGACACGGGCGCGAACGACACGGGCGACGCGAGCGCGTACAGACACGACACTGTGCGGCTGGGCTGGGCGAGCAAGGGCTCTGGCACGAGCGACACGGACGCGGACGGCCTGGGAGAGGGCTGCGTGATGCGACCTGGGCAGGGGCGACTCGGGCTGAGCGGCTGGGGGAGAAGGGGCTGGGCTCGGCGCGGGGCGAGCTGGCACTGCGCGGGCGAGGGGCTCGGGCTGGCGACCTGGCTCGGGCTAGCTGGGCTGGGCGAGCTGGAGGGGCTAGCTCGGCTAGGTGGGGGGCTAGCTCGGGGAGAGAGAGAGAGAGAGAGAGAGAGAGAGAGAGAGAGAGAGAGAGAGAGAGAGAGAGAGAGAGAGAGAGAGAGAGAGAGAGAGAGAGAAAAGAGAGAAAATGGGGATTTAGAAAAGAAAATGGGAAAATAAAAGAAAACTGGGAATAAAAGGAAAATAATGGGATTTTAATCCTATTTCCATCCTTATCCACTTTTTATCCAAATTAAAACCTTAAAATCCCATTTCCCGGCTTCCTCCTTCGAGACCCGACCGAAGCAATCTTTCCAAAAAATAAAACTCACTTAAATCCAACTCCCAAATCAACAATAAGGGCCTGGGCTCGAATCCCAAAGGAAGCACACAACCAACCATCACTTTGCCAAAGCCCAAACCACAACCGAGCATCCAACCGACTAGCCCAGACATCTCGGGACTCGCAGCCAACCACAAACAAGCCTCGACAAAGGCAGGAGCTACCTCGAAGCCCTGAAAGCCACAAATCCTGCCCGGGGAGCCAAAAGACCAAAATACCCCCAAGGGTCAAAACAGCTCTAAGACCCAACCAAACAACTGAATCTTGACCCGAAGGCACGTCGAAAACTGGAATAGGAAACTGGGCTGTTACAAGCATCCCCCTAACCATCCAGTCTCGGTCCCAAGTTACTTGGTGGAAAACCACAGAAAAGTATGGGTGAGCAACGAGTCGCTCAGTAAGAATCCCCAACCGGGGTACAACACGAAAAACTCATCATCTAGCCCACAGATACATGCAACCAATCACGAGCACAGAGAAAATAACCTGGTTCAAGCTAACTATCAATTTTAGAACTTGCCTATTCAAGGACTCACCGAGCTTCCCTTCGGGACTTACAACAACAGCCTACATTCGGTTTACACTTGGATGCCCATCAGGGACTTACACCAGCTAGAACACGTGGATGCCCGTCAGGGGCTTACACCAACTCAACCCAATAATGCCCATCGGGGTCCTACACCTGCAGGATGCCCATTGGGGTCATACACCTGGTGATGCCCATCGGGGTCTTACTCACTCAAAAGCGCGATGACGCCGTACAGGGTCTTACTCAAACAATACTCAAGGTTGCCCATCGGGGACTTACACCAACTTAAGCACGAGGATGCCCATTGGGGTCTTACACCTACTCAATACACGAAAGCCCATCGGGGACTTATACCTGCTTAAGCACAAGGATGCCCATTGGGGACTTACTCTTACTAGGTTCTCAAGCTACCCTACAGGGTCTTACACTCCCTAGCTACACTATGATGCCCATCGGGGACTTACACACACTAACAACGCATTGGTGCCCATCGAGGTCTTACCCATGCGAGACCTGCACTAACAACTCTTAACAGTCTCCTAGGTACAGTAATACAAGCTAACAGTTCGACCAGGCAGAAATTAATGACAACACGATCCTAGCATGGCTCTACCGAACATGAACAGGAAACATGGATATGCCAGTGTAAGAAAATCCCTAGCATGGAGCTAACATGAACAAGACAACAAACATGCCAGCAAATCAGAAACAAAGACCCTATCCACTAGAATGCTCATACATACTCGCAAAATATAAATGTGTTATTAAAGTGTTTCACAAGGCAAACACAACCCCGGTAAGAATCCTTACATGAAAGTAGTGGAAGACAATAACTCGAATAGTGCCCTCGGGCTGTAGGAACAACAGAGACGACCTAGCAACAATAATAAAACATCACAATTCTGACCCTGGGCACTCGAATCAACCAAAGAGTAACCAAGAGTAAATAAATTAGGGTCGTTACCCAAAATCGAGAAGAACAGCCTCGACACCAAGACTGGACGACGACGAAGGCAGAGGCGAAGGTGCTGCTGCTCTCGGTGGCTAGGTGTATGAACCCGACCCAAAATACGATCCTAAACCTAGGTTCTCACTCAGCATGTAAGAGAAATACGTTTACAAACGGTTTAATGCTCATATTTAAAACTTTTCAAACATTAAAGAACGGGGAACATTTTAAACATCACCAACAGTTTTCATTAAGCAAAACCAATAAAGTAAAAACAAGTCTGGCCAGTATTTATAAAAACATTAAAACAGTTTAAACAACTTTTAACTACGTTCCTGTAACGGCCCAGAAATTTCATCCCGGTCTTCCCGGGTTGCCCAGGGGCATTTTGGTAATTTGGTCGGGTCGATAGGGCCGGTTATGTATTTGCTAATTGCCGGAAAAATTATGAGTCGATTTGAATGGGATCGGGAATTTTGGTGAAGACATTTGGTCTTGGAAAAAGGTAAAAATAAATAGGGAATTAAATAGCGCGTCGAGTGAGATTCGAGCTAAGGACGCATTAGAAGCTAGGCAAGGGTCGTTGCCAACCGAGCCACTGGGAGTGTTTGTTAATCTATGCGCGCGATCTGGTATATATGCCGTGTGCAGTGGAGATTTATTATAAAAGCAAAATTTTCGCCCGAGCCTTCTTCTTCCTCCTCTCCTTCCTTCGCGATTTCTTCTTCTTCTCCCTCGACCGACCAGCGATTCGCCAGGTTTTCCTCCCCAATTCCAAGCCGGTTTTCATCCCGTGCTGCCGGAGGTCCGATCTTCTTCATCCTGGTAAGCTTCTTCTTCTTCCTTTCCTTCAAAATTCGATTTCTTCTCCCCTGTTTCGGCTGTGCCATTTCCGGCAGAGTCGAGGTGATTTGAGGTATGGGTTTTGTGCAGCTAGTGTAGGGGAGTTCGCCATCAACAAATCGCTCGTCGAATCCTCTCGGATCGCTCAATTTCGGTTCCTCTCCATCGCCCCTGTTCACGCGCAGAAACAGAGCCAGACGCCGAGCTCGCCAACGCCTCGACCGCACGCTCGTAGAAGCTCGCCTCAGGGCCCAGCCGCATCGCGTCGCCCGAGCCCCTGCTCGCCGAGTCGTGCCGCATCGCCCAGTGCCACTCGCGTCCGCGCACGCGGGTCCTCGCCAGCGCCCAGCCGAGCCGCATCGCCAACACACTGTTCGTCCGCGCGCAGCTCGTGCCCCAGCGCCCGATCCGCGCAGCAGCCAGCCGCCTCGCGCGCGCGCCCCACCAACCCGTTCTTTGCCCGTTCGTGCAATCACTCGTTAAGTGCGTTAAATGCGTGCCTCGTGAGTTGCTCCCGAGCTGAGCCTTGTTTATTTTATTATATTTAGGCCTATTGTGTGATTTTTGTTGTGATTGATAGGTTCTCGGTAGCTAGTTTGGGTTCGTTCGCAATTTAGGTTTTCGTGTCAAATCGTCCCCGACCAAGGTAAGGATTTCTTACCGGAGTTGTGTGAACCCTGCAATATTATACGTGATTGCTGATTGATTGCTTGTTTGTGTTTATTGACATATTTAGTAATAGGTGCTCGTTTATGAATTTCCAGTTAGCATGATTTTCCTGATTAATTCTCATGTTAATCCATGCTAGGTTGTTCCTTTTTGGCATGCTCGTATCTGTTCCTTGCTTCGTAGTATCATGCTAGGCTCGTTGTATTCTTATTGAGAACGTATTGGATTTTATGGAATTGTTTGCTGATTGCTAGGGCAGGTTAGAGTTGCAGGTAGATAGCATCATCCAGGCCTGATGCATAAAGTACCTTGCATCCATGGCGGGGACGTCGAGACGATGCTCGCCCCTGGACCTGTGAGGGATTAGCTAACCCAAGCGGTAGGCCCCGCAATCTTGGGTGAGGGTGGCGATCGTTAAATGCCCCAACGATCGGGATGATGACTTGGCATTGCCTCGTCCCGGCAATGGCATGTCCTCGGCATGTTTGGCGGAGCCCCCGATTGCCACTGTTAAGGCAAGGGCGGCTTCGGGTGTAAGCCTACCACGACCGTTCCTTGGCCCTGTGTGCGGTGGTTCAGCCGACATAGTTTACGTGTCGAGTCTCACACCCCTATGTCGGTGACACCGATCCAAAGATTTAGTTAGGCGTGGTGATCGGACATGGGCGACTTGCCTTGGACCGGCACTTCCCATAGTTCTGCAGATAGCACGCGGTGCATGATTACGCTCATTACTGTGTGATGGAGAGCTCCTCGGGATTGTGAGCTAGTGTACCTTTCGTCGACGATGAGACAGTGCCGCGGGACTTGTTTCTCGTATAGGGCGACTTGTGTGGTGATATTATTCCGACTAAGACCCTAAATTGGCATCCGAGGCCCAAGTGTGGGCTAAGCTATGTGCTCTATTCTGTGTTTATATTCATAGCTTGCATACGCTCATCGAGATGACCATGTATATCGTATTGTACCCCGGTTGGGGATTCTTACTGAGTAATTCGTTACTCACCCTTATTATTGTAGTTTTTCCACAAGTAACCAAGTTGCGAGACAGGATGGCTGAAGGAGGAGCCGTGATCATGGGGCTCAGTCATCAAACTCTGATTTTGTGTTATGACTCTTTATGTTTTATTTTCCCCTGAATGCATGTAGCCGGGCACGAAGCCCTAGGATGTTTTCTGAATATTTTGTGGATTCCAGCATTATTGTACCTAGACATGTTTTGAATGATTTTAAGAAATCTCTGATCGGAGTATACTTTGGAAATGTATTTATCTTGGAACATGTGCTTGGAAACAGGGACAGGTTCCAGGGAAATTGTCTAGTTTTTAAAGGGGTTATTTTGAATGTTTTTTTTTAATTGGAATCCGAAATCATGTCTGTTTAATGTCCTTTACTTTGAATGCATGCATTGGGGTAAGGGCCCATTTAGTGCCCCATTCGGGTCGGTCCCTTACAGTTGGTATCAGAGCTCAAAGTCATAAATTTTGTAAATTGACCTTTTGTTGTAGGTCGTTTTCCCATGATCACTAGCACTCAGAACCATCAGTGCGCCTAAGTTTACTATTTGTTGTAGAAAAAAAAAAAGGGTAAGAATTTACAATACCTGTCATCTAGTGTATGCCTTGTGTAGTGTTGTGGAGCGGAGACGAGCAGGTTCTGACTCGTTATTGGTTTGGGTTTAGTGCGCCATCATGCCAACTTCCCGCAGTGTGTGATGTATGTTGTGGCTTGTTGTGGTATCCAGATAGATTCGGATGCCCTGGAACATCTTTCCAGAGGGAGGTAGAGATTGGACTCCCATAGGCCAACCGTGGCCCGGCTTTGATGGTTTTCCCTAGTGAGAGGGTGGAGGTGCTTTGCCTTGGAATGCCACTCCAAGAGAGGAGTTAGCCGTGGTTGTCTTTGATGTGGATGTTTGTGGAGCGAGTCCCCGTGTGGACTAGCTCAGTAGCTCAAGTGTTGATCTTGAGCCTTGATAGATTATTTGGTTGCCCAGAGAGTGGTTGCAAAGTTGGTAGCCTTCGAGGAGGTTGATGAGGCATCTTTGTGCTTCTGTGAAGTGTGGTTGTTTGCGACCCGATGGCGGAACCACATGTAGTTAAGGGTGCAAAGAAGCGATGTTCCCTACGGACCGGATCCGTTGGTGGTTTCCTCGGTTGTTTGGTAGAATTGAACACTCTTCTTTTGGTAAGCCCTAGAGTAGGGCTAGGCTCATTCTGCATGTTGAGAGAGCCGGCGAGTTTGTTGAGCATCATGTGGAGACGCAAGAGTAGGCTGTGAGCCTTCAGCTTGATGAGATGCCTTAGGCATGGTTGTTGGAGTTGAGCCCTTGTATGCCTAGCCAGAGTTCGTGTCACTTGAGGTTGTGACCTTGATGGCCCCGTTGGTAGTAATATGTGGATTTGGTAGTAGTGGCACTTGAGGTGCATTGGTTGGTGTGCCGCTTTGGCACTAAGTCCGGTTCAGGCCTGAGTTTGGCATGGGTATAGCAGATGGTTCTATGCCGTCCGGAGTTCAGCGTACTCCTTTAGCCTTGGATCCGTTTATGGTAGTTGCACCTGTGGAGGTCGTGCAAAAGGGATAGTTCGGTGTGTAATCGAAGGACTTCAAGCGAAAGGATGTTCGAGAGGAGCCGGAGCCTTTTCCCAGTGTTACTGGAGGTTGAGTAAGTCAAGCAGGTTGTCGGTTGGTAAGTGTTAGTGCTCATGCATCTCACGCCGGTGTTAAGGCCAAGAGATCCTTGTGGTTGGTATTGCGGTCAACTACCTGCGAGTGCCTAAATCTGAGGAGGGTTGAGCATCGTAGAAGAAAGTTGGGTTCAGTTGAGGGACCATGAGTTGGATGCCTATGAGGTGAGTAGGATGCCTTGTGAGAGGAGTTGGATGCCTTATGGATAAGCACCCTTGGTAGAGGCTTGGTATAAAGTAAGTTTGGTTTGGCATGGTTATGCTTTGGTAGAGCAAGGTTGCCACAGCTTCGAGCATCGTGTGGAGATGGAACTTTGGGTGTTCCGTTGATTGGTTGTATCTCTGCCAGGAGCTAGTGTTGCTTTTTGGGAAAGACATTTGTTAGTCTTGGATCCCTAAATGAAGGTTGGGAGTTGTGCACACAAGTGTGTTTTGTGTGGTTCGTTCTGTGGCGAGAGTTTCAGATCCATGTAGGGTTTGCTTTGGGGATCTGGTGCTCAGTTCTTGGAAAAGTTGGACTTCAGGTGGATGTGGTAAGGCTTTAGCGAGGTGGTAAGGGTACCATGCTCGTGGTATCAGGTTGTTGCTTAGGTAAGATTTGTTAAGTGGACCTAAGCTTGGTTGGAGGATCTTCTTGTTGATCTTCATGACTGAGAGAGTTGTTCGGATCCTTCCTTGGGTAGAAGTTATGTTGTGGTTGTCGTCTGAGTAGGAGGATGACGCGCATCGGCAGTAGCGTTTCGGGTCCTCTTGGTTACCAAGGAGTTGGAGTTGGCCACATGGTTGTGTTCTTGGAAAAATGGAGTTGTTGTTTGTTCAGCGATTGGTTGTTAGTCCGTTAGTTGGCAGTGGGTGTCGAGGGTTGTCGGAGAACCCTAGGTTGTGAAGAGCCTCTCTAGAGCTCGGTCGGGATCGTAGTAGTGAATTTCAGTTGGCAAGCTGAAGCCGTGTGTAGTTTGTAGCCTCGGGTGAGTTGCTGGCAGTCTTGGTAGCCTAGCAAGCTGGTATTTGTTTGGAGTGGAGTACGGATTGGTTCCGGTATGGTGACAAGTTGATGCTTGGTGTTGACCAAGGTGTGGATTGGAATTGCTAGAAGTCAGTTTTGCTCGTGGGGCGAATGGTTCGTGCCCTGTTGGTTGTCTTCCTGTTTCCAGGAAAGTTGAGAGTTTCCCAGTTGGTATTTGGAGGTTCCGTTCGTGGTGGACCCCTGTTGCTACCCCGTGGGAATTAGATCTTCTGGCTTTAGTGGAGCAAGACAGTGATTGTATGTGAAGCTCTCTGTTCTTCGGTTGTCTGCTCGTAGGAGCCGTTTCTTTCTGGGTTTGGCAGTTTGCTGCCGTCGGTTTGTTAAGGATTTTTTCCGCCATAGCCTCGCCCCTCACTCGTCTGACGAGGAAGGGTGTCGAGTTTATTTGGAACAGTAAGTGTGATGAGAGCTCTGCCAGGCTCAAGCGTAGTTTGACTTCAGCACCAGTGTTGGTAGTCCCGGAGGGAACAGGTGGTTTCGTGGTTTACAGCGATGCTTCCAAGTTCGGGTTGGGTTGTGTGTTGATGCAGCACGGGAAGGTCATTGCCTATGCTTCCGCCACCAAGCCATATGAGCGAGAACTATCCGACTCATGATATGGAGTTGGCAACATGATGGTGTTCGTGACCAAGATTTGGAGGCATTACACCGTATGGTGAGAGCATTCGATGTTTACCGATCACGAGCCTCAAGTATCTGTTTACTCGTAAGGAATTGAATATGAGGCAGAGGAGATGGTTAGAGTTGGTAAAAGATTATGATCATGCGAGATTTTGTACCATCCGGCAAAGCAAATGTTGTAGCCGATGCTTTGAGTAGGAAGACGTCGCACTCCGCGGTGTTGTTGAGTTCCCACCAGTTTACGAGAGAGTTCGAAAGCGGCTGAGAGATTGCGATGTTGTTGGGTGAGGTTCTGACCAGAGTAGCTCGATTGGCATCCAACCATCGATTAGACAATGAGATTATTGATAGTCACCAATGACCCGCACTTAAGAGATTGGGTGACAGAGTTGTCTTGATGGAGATTTTGACTTTGTATATTCACGAGCATGGTGACGTCTGAGGCCGGTTGTGTGTTCCGGATGTTGCGAGATTGCGAGAGAGTTGCTCTCGAGAGGCCCACGATTCTCCGTTTGCTTGGCACCCTGGGGTACCAAGATGTATCGAGATCTTAAATGAGACATTCCGGTGGATGGGTATGAAGAGAGATGTTGCGGAGTTTGTCAGTCGATGTCTCACTTGTCAACAAGTGAAGGCACCCAGGCAGAGACCAGACGGTTTGTTGCAGCCGCTGAGTGTGCCTCAGTGGAAATGGGAAGAGATCTCCATGGACATTACTTCTGGTTTGCCGAGGGCTCCGAGGAAGTTCTCTCAGATTTGAGTGATAGTCGATCGATTGACTAAGAGCGCACACTTCATTCCCGGTAGAGACACTTATACCGTGGTACAGTGGGCGCAGTTGTTTTTTGGAGCAGATCATTTGTTATCACGGTGTGCCTGTGAGGATTGTGTGTAAAAACCCGACCAGAAAACGGTGCTAAACCTAGGTCTTTACTCAGCATGCAAGTGAAAAGCATAAAAGGACCCGACCAGGGTCGAGTTGTAAAACTTTTCAAACATAAGGGCGGAAAACATTAAAAACAAAGTAACCTTCATTAAGCAAAACCATTCAAAAATAAAAGCGTTGGATCGATCAAGTACTTTCCTTAAAAACATAAAAGCGATTCAAAACATAAGTTTTCCCTACGGACCAATGTCCAACTACATGTTTGAAATCATAAAGCAATAAAATAAGACACGACAGAGTGTCAAGCAGATCCATGATCCCCGGCTCCCTCCGCTAGCCGCCTCGGTGTTGTCCCAAGTTACACATGGAAGAAACCACAATAAGGGTGAGTATAAACATACTCGGTAAAGAATCCCCGACCAGGTAGTGCGATACGATGCAATCAATCATCTAGCAACCTAGTACACATGCAACCGATTATCAACAAGGATCTCACTCAACGAGCTCACAAGGCAAATCCGAGTCCTCGAAAGTTCCTACCTCCGACCTAATGATTGGTTCTCATAACCAATCCCGGACATCTCCGAGGGTCTTTCTCCCTCGGCCAATTGATCGACTCAAAAACCGATCCCAAAGATGTCCGACACCCTTGAGGGTCTTTCTCCCTTGACCAATTGATTAGCTCAAAAGCCAATCCCAATGGGTGTCCTCAAGGGCCTCTTACCCTCGCTTCTAAATCTGGACTATCGGAGAGTACCCGAAGTCGGCTCTAAACCGGAAGAAAGCGGGTGTACTCACGAACATTAGCCCGGGAGCTCTCCGAACCGGTGACTAACGCTACGTGTCTTGCGCGCACACCGCATGCTCTTTGCAACCGGCGTAAATGTGGGGGCTAAGTACAAACTACGCGGGCCGGTGCACGCATGCCTAAGACTCGGAAACGGTGTCACCGAACACGAGGTCACGAGGCCCTCGGCACTCATCAGTGCACCTGTACCACCGACACGAAGCTAAGAACCGGCCAAGGTAGGCTTGCACCGCTAAGTGGGGGTCCGCTCTAGCAGAGCTACAAACTAGGCTTATGCCAATGAGGTAGCTAATCCTCATTGGCTGCCGGGGAAGCAATGTACGTTATGCTTCGCTCTCTCTCCCGCCAGGTGGGGACAAGGTGCGTTATGTTCGCTCTCGACCTCTAGATGATGACAAATTTCTAACACACTAGCTAGAGTATAGAGTAAACGATTCTGGCTAAACATACATAATCATCATCAATCATACATAACCTAGCATGATACTACGAACTTAAAGCGGGAATCTCAAGCGTGCTGGAAGAACAATCCTAGCATGGCACTAACAAGTACAAAGAAGCAAACATGCTAGCAGGAATGCAATCACAAGCTGTCCTATCCACTAATCATGTTCATAAAAGTAAACATGCATATAAGGCACAATCAAGAAAGCATCGCAGGGTCCACACAACCACGGTAAGAAATCCTTACCAGGAAATAAGTGGAAAAAGCTATCAAGAATCAAAAAGACCCTCGAGCTTTAAAATGAAACCCGAGCAACCTAGGCATAATAAAAGCATCCTAAATAAATATCAAAGACAAAGAAAGACTTAAAAATCTAGAAGGGATAGGTTAGGGAATTACCAACCGAGAAGACACGGGGTCTCGGCAGAAGGGGATTTTGGCGCTCTTTGGTGTGCGATTAAGCGCGGGCGCTGAGCTGGCTCGGGCGCACGGCAAGGCGAGCGGACGCGCAGGAGCGGGCGTGCGGCACGACGTCTGGACGGCGGGGCAGCGCCCGGGCGATCGGCTGCGTAGGCGACGCGCGCAGCGAGCGGGCTCGGCTGGTTGGCGCGCGGCGCGCGCGTCTGATCCCATTGGCGTGTCGCCCAGCTGCGAGCAGTAACGGATCGGCGTCGGCCGAGACGTCGGCGGTGTTAGGCGTCGCGACGGTGGGGCTTCGATCGCTGCGAGCGTCGCGGCCGGGCGAGGCGAGGGATCGAGCGGCTTTGGCGGTGCGAGGGGTTAGGCGGTGCGATCTGGTGTGTGACGGCGGCTGGCATGCGGGCGGTGTGGTGGGGTGGCTCAGCTCGTGTGTGTGGTGCGGCTGGGTGGCTCAGTTAGGGTGTTTGGCTCGATTTTTAGAGAGAGAGAGAGAGAGATGGGGTGCGGCTAAACAAGGGGGAAAATAGGGGTTTTCTTGATTTTCCTTCTTTTCCCTATTTTAAATAGGTTAGGAGACCTAAATTCCCTTCCCAAGGCTTCCTCTCGCGGGTCCCGGCTAAAGCAACCTTTTTCTTTTTAATTAAGACTCTTTTCTAAAACTCCAAATTCACCATTTAGGGCAAGGGTTCAAATCCCGATGGAACCATTTAATTTTCAATTAATTCTGCCATTAATCCGGAATGCCTCCAAACTTCTAAACAACTAACCCAAACTCCTTGGGTCTTGCTACCAACATCAATCAAGTTTCAACGAAGGCCGAAATGACCCTGAAGCCCTGAAAATCCTCAACCTCTGGCCGGGGAGCAGAAAGACCAAAATACCCTTAAAGGTTATAAAGCTCTAACGGCCCAACCGATTGCCCCAATACTGAACCGAGAGTACCTGGGAAACCGGAATGGACAACTGGGCCGTTACAATACTCCCTCCTTAAAAGATATCGTCCCCGAAAGTCCTAAGACTGGAACAGCTCCGGGTAATGAGTCCTCATCTCATCCTCTAGCTCCCACGTCGCTTCCTCTGCCCTCTGATGCCACCAAAGAACCTTTACTAAACTTATCTCCGTTGCTGCGCAATACCTTGCGCTCATAAGCCAAAATCTGCACGGGCTTCTCCTCGAAGGATAAATCTTTACTCAACTCTAAGGGCTCATGCTCTAGCACATGCGACGGATCTGCCACGTACTTTCTCATCATCGAAACGTGGAACACATTATGCACCGCTGCTAAGGACGGGGGTAAAGCTAACCGGTAGGCCACTGCTCCGATCCGCTCAAGGATCTCAAAAGGCCCTACAAACCTGGGGCTCAACTTGCCTCGCTTACCAAACCTTAACACCCCACGCATAGGTGCTACCTTCAGAAAACATGTTGACTCACTTCAAACTCCAAATCCCTCGCCTCACATCGTAACTCTTACGCCTACTTTGTCTTTGTCAACATGCGAGCCCTGATCTTCTGCACTGCGTTGTTCGTCATCTGAAGTAACTCGGGTCCTAGAACCTGTCTATCACCAACCTCCTCCCAAAACACTGGGGATCTGCAACGCTTACCATACAACGCCTCGAATGGGGCCATCTGAATAGTCGCCTGATAGCTATTGTTGTAAGCGAACTCCATCAAATACAGGTACTGGTCCCAACTGCCTGGAAAATCCAAAACACAGGCTCTCAACATATCTTCCAGAATCTTATTTACCCTCTCAGTCTGACCATCGGTTTGAGGGTGGAAGGCGATCTTTGAAAGCCGCACTCGGTTCCCAAACCCTTATGGAGCGCTCTCCAGAAGCGAGATGTGAACTGAGAATCCCGATCTGACACTATCTTCGCGGGTACCCCATGGTACCGCACAATCTGCTCTAGGTATAACTGTGCCCACTGTTCCACGGTATAACTAGTCCTCTCGGGAATAAAGTGTGCACTCTTAGTCAGCCGGTCCACTACTACCCAGATCTGAGTAAACCCTCTCGGTGTCCTTGGCAACCTAGAGATATAATCCATCGAGATCTCGTCCCACTTCCACTGTGGAACACTTAATGGCTGCAATAAACCTGCAGGCTTCTGTCTGGGAGCCTTCACTTGCTGACAAGTGAGACACCGGCTAACAAACTCAGCTATATCCCGCTTCATGCCCATCCACCAAAACGTCTGCTTGAGATCCTAATACATCTTAGTACCTCCTGGGTGCCAAGTGAATGGGGAACTATGTGCCTCGGCGAGCAACTCTGCTCGAATCTCTGCGTCATCCAGGACGCACAACCGACCTCTGTACCTCAAGCCTCCGTCTGGTGCCACATCAAAGTCAAAATCGCCATCAGCCTCAACTCTCTCGAGCAATCTCTTTAACTTGGGATCACTCGGTGGATCACCGATGATCCTCTGCTAAGCGGCGGGTGAATCGATAGTGGGCTACCACAGCGGTAACCTCTCCCAACAAAATCTGCGATACCGGTTCGCTCAAACTCTTTCCGCAATTAAACTTGGGAGCTCAGCAAAGCTGCTGAATGCGACGTCTTCCTACTCAGCGCATCAGCCACAACGTTGGCTTTTCCAGGATGGTACAAGATCTCACAGTCGTAGTCCTTTACTAACTCGAGCCACCTTCTCTGCCTCATGTTCAACTCCTTCTGAGTGAAGAAATATTTGAGGCTCTGGTGGTCCGTGAACAACTGAATCCTCTCACCATATAAGTAGTGCCTCCAAATCTTTAGGGCAAAAACAACTGCAGCCAACTCCATATCATGAGTTGGATAGTTCTTCTCATAAGGCTTCAACTGCCGGGAAGCATAAGCTATCACCTTCCCATGCTGCATCAACACACAGCCTAAACCATACTTGAAAGCATCACTATAAACTACGAAACCTCCTGTTCCTTCCAGATCGCCAACACAGTCTTTGTCGTCAAACTGAGCTTAAGCTGGGCAAAACTTTCCTCACATCTAGCATCCCAAACAAAGTCAACACCCTTCTTTGTCAGAAGGGTTAGGGGTGCTGCCTTAGCGGAAAAGTCTTTCACGAAACGCCGGTAATAACCTGCCAGACCCAGAAAGTTGCGTATCTCGGCGACCGTCGTCGTTCTCGCCCACGAGCTAACTGCCTCTATCTTTGTGGGGTCCACCGCTACACCATCTGCCGACACTATATGCCCAAGGAAGGCTACTCTCTCTAGCCAGAATTCACACTTAGAGAACTTTGCGAACAACTGGTTTTCTCGCAATGCTGTCAAAACTTGCCTCAAATGCGAAGCATGGTCCTCCTTTGTCCTGGAATAAATCAAAATGTCGTCTATGAATACGATGACAAAGTTGTCCAAGAATGCCTTGAACACTCTGTCCATCATGTCCATAAACGCTGCGGGGGTGTTCGTTAGTCCAAAAGACATGACCACGAACTCATAATGACCATACCTCGATCTGAACGCGGTCTTCGGGATATCCGCATCCCGAATCCTCAGCTGATGGTACCCTGACCTCAAATCAATCTTATAAAACACTGAGGCTCCCTGAAGCTGATCAAACAGATCATCTATACGCGGCGGGGATACTTATTCTTCACCGTGACTTTATTCACTCTCGTAGTCTATACACAGACGCATGGATCCATCCTTCTTCTTAACAAACAGGACAGGTGCTCCCCACGGGGACACACTCGGTCGGATGAAACCTCGATCCAACATCTCTTGCAACTGCACTTTGAGCTCTTTTAACTCAGCTGGCGCCATACGATACGGGGCTTTAGAAATGGGAAGAGTCCCTGGCTCCAACTCGATGGTGAAGTCTAACTCTCGCTTTGGGGGTAAACCCGGCAACTCTTCAGGGAAAACATCTGCAAACTCTTGCACCACAGGGACCATGTCAACAGTCAACGCAGTACTACTATCTCCTGACAGCTTTGCCAAGAAGCCCCAAGCTCCTCGAGCCAACAATCTATGGGCTTTCATTGCTGAGATCAATGGCGGGCAAGTTCTGCCCTGGACACCGCGAAACTTGAAGCTCGGCTTCTGAGGCGGCCTAAACACCACTTCTTTCGTGGCGATCTATCAATGCATGGTTCTCTCGCCAACCAATCCATGCCAAGGATCACATCGAAACCGCTCATAGACAACACTATGAGGGTAGCCTCTAAAATCTCATCGAGATATCTCAGTATCCGCCATGCTTAACTCTACCGCTAGCTAACATACTCACACCCGAAGGAGTGGCAACACACACTCAAACCCTAGAGGTTCGAGTTCCACACAAGCTTGTCTAACGAATGCATCGAAAACAAGGAATGGGTCGAACCCGAATCAAACAATACAAATGCATAGTGTCTTTGTAAGACAAGCGGCGTACACAATCGCATCATCGATGCGCGCTCCGCCTCCCGGCGAGTAGTGGCAAACACCCGCCCTGCTTTGTTGGTCCGATTCTCGCTGCTGCTAAATCTTGAGTGCAGAATCTGGCCAAATGCCCTTCCTTGCCACATCTGTAGCAAGCACGGGGCGATGCTCCACACAAACCAAAGTGTGCCTTTCCACACTTGTTGCAATGAGCTGGCCGCTGCCCCGCCTCTGCCGCGATCTGGGCTCTCCACAGTGGTCGGCGCAGAGCTCGACCTCTAGATCGCCCCGGCGGCGAGTCTCTTTGACCAGTGAGCGGAAACCACTAGAAGTCCCGGACTTCCTCTTACCTTAATCTTCTGAGCATCTTTGAATCGGCCGAGCTAGAGCAGCAGATCCTCGCACTAGAGGATACTTGGATTATAAATCGTGGCCAACTCCACTGCTCGGTCATAACTCTCAGGGGCGAGTGCTCGAACATCCTGTGCAACCTCCTTCCTCAGCCCACAAATAAACTTCTTAGTCTTAAGCTCCTCAGTGGCAATGAGCTCCGGGGCGAAATAGCTATACTCGAGAGAACTTCTTTTCATAGGCGACAATACTATCTCGATCCTGTTTGATTCGAGAAGGCCTCTGCCATCTCCTGCCGAGCCTCGTCATTAACATACTTAGCTCTGAACTTCGTTCTAAAGAACTCCCAGTGGTGGAGAAGACCCACCGGGTCTAGCTCTATCTGTGGACTCCCACCACCACTCACCGTGTGTCGGAGAGAACATGGGCCGCACATCTCGGCCTCTCTGTACATCTGGGCATCCCATAACTCAAGATGTACTCCATTCTTGCCAACCACCTGATCGCCACCAGGTGGGTTCTCTCAAAGCATCAAATTCCCTAAGCTTCCACTTGGTGAAATCTTTCAACCACTTGCCAAACTCGGCTCCTCCTGCGCACTATCAAGTGAGTCTGCTGGTCTCGATGACCTGCCCCTCCGTTGAGCTACCGGAGCTACTGGGAGCTCTTTGGAGCTGCTTTGGGGAGTCAGGGGCTGCTGAGGGTGCTCACTGATGCGCTGTGTCAATGGGTTATCTCGTGCCTAGACTCCTCTCTCTGCGCTGCTAGCTGCGCCTGAGTCTCAGCTCTCTGCTCGGCCATTAGGCCCATCATCATATCTCTCATAGCAGAAATATCTCCTCCTGGAGCTGTACCTTGAGGCATAGCAGCCTCCACCCCTTCTCTGGGCAAGTTAGCCTCTGGTGCCACGGGCGCCTCGAGCTTTGATATACAGTGGGGCTGCGGCTCTGCGGCATCTCTCTATTTGCAGTTCCAGACGGACCTGCTCCACTGCGTGTAACCGGCATACTGGCGATCTACACGGAAACCACAACGGGTTAGTCCACGCTCGGACTTTCTCTGCCAACAAAGATAACACATGTGTACTGCATATAGTATCGTAAACAAAACCCTTAGCTTATTGAACTTAGACAAACCTGGCGGCCGTGGAGTGCTGGAGATCATGGGAACACAACCTACAAACAGGTTAGTCTACAGAATCTATGACTCTGTGCTCTGATACCAACTGTAAAACCCGACCAGAAAACGGTGCTAAACCTAGGTCTTTACTCAGCATGCAAGTGAAAAGCATAAAAGGACCCGACCAGGGTCGAGTTGTAAAACTTTTCAAACATAAGGGCGGAAAACATTAAAAACAAAGTAACCTTCATTAAGCAAAACCATTCAAAAATAAAAGCGTTGGATCGATCAAGATGCGTTCCTTAAAAAACATAAAAGCAGTTCAAAACATAAGTTTTCCCTACGGACCAATGTCCAACTACATGCTAAAATCATAGAGCAGTAAAATAAGACACGACAGAGTGTCAGCAGCATCCATGATCCCCCAGCTCCCTCCGCTAGCCGCCTCGGTGTTGTCCCAAGTTACCTGTGGAAGAAACCACAATAAGGGTGAGTATAAACATACTCAGTAAGAATCCCCGACCGGGGTACGATACGATGCAATCAATCATCTAGCAACCTAGTACACATGCAACCAGTTATCAACAAGGATCTCAGCTCAACGAGCTCACAAGGCAAATCCGGAGTCCTCGGAAGTCTCCTACCTCCGACCTAATGATTGGTTCTCATAACCAATCCCGGGACATCTCAGAGGTCTTTCTCCCTCGGCCAATTGATCAGCTCAAAAACCGATCCCAAAGATGTCCGACACCCTCGAGGGTCTTTCTCCCTCGACCAATTGATTAGCTCAAAAGCCAATCCCAATGGGTGTCCTCAAGGGCCTCTTACCCTCGCTATAAATTTGGACTATCGGGAGAGTACCCGAAGTCTGGCTCTAAACTGGAAGGAACTGGTGTACTCACGAACATTAGCCCGGGGGAGCTCTCCGAACCGGCGACTAACGCGTGTGCGCGCACACCGCATCTTCTTTGCAACCGGCGTAAATGTGGGGCCTAAGTACAAACTATGCGAGGCCAGGTGCGCATGCCTAAGACTCGGAAACGGTGTCACCGAACACGAGGTCGCGAGGCCCTCGGCACTCATCTGTGCGGCTGTACCACCGACACGAAGCTAAGAACCGCCAAGGTAGGCTTGCACCGTTAAGCGGGGTTCCGCTCTAGCGAGCTACAAACTAGGCTTATGCCAATGAGGTAGCTAATCCTCATTGATCTGCGGGGAAGCAATGTACGTTATGCTTCGCTCTACTCCCGACCGTGGGGACAAGGTACGTTATGTCCGCTCTCGACCTCTAGATGATGACACCCTAACACACTAGCTAGAGTATAGAGTAAACGATTCCTGGCTAAACATACATAATCATCATCAATCATACATAACCTAGCATGATACTACGAACTTAAATCAGGAATCTCAAGCATGCTGGAAGAACAATCCTAGCATGGCACTAACATGTACAAACAAGCAAACATGCTAGCAGGAATGCAATCACAAGCTGTCCTATCCACTAATCATGTTCAAAAAAGTAAACATGCATATAAGGCACAATCAAGAAAGCATCACAGGGTCCACACAACCACGGTAAGAAATCCTTACCAGGAAATAAGTGGAAAAAGCTATCACGAATCAAAAAGACCCTCGAGCTTTAAAACGAAACCCGAGCAACCTAGGCATAATAAAAGCATCCTAAATAAATATACAGCAGCCAGCAGCTTAAAAATCTAGAAGGGATAGGTTAGGGAATTACCAACCGAGAAGACACGGAGTCTCGGCAGCAAGGGGGCAGTTTTGGGCGCTGCGAGTGCGGTTAGGGCCGCGGCGCTAAGCTGCTTTCGGCGCGCATCTGCAAAGCGAAGCGGACGCGGCGAGGCGGCGCGTGGCGGCACGGGAATGACGGCGCGCAGCGCGCGGCGATCGGCTGCGTAGGTGACGCGGAGCGCGGGCTCGGCCCAGGTTGGCGCGCGGCGAGCGCTGGATCGGCTGGGCGTGTCGCGCGCGCAGCGACGGATCGGGCGTCGGCGGCGACGTCGGCGGTGTTAGGCGTCGCGACGGTGGGGCTTCGGGCGCAAAGCGTCGCGGCGGTGTGTGCGTGGCGAGGCGGAGCCGAGCGGCACAGGTGGTGCGGGGTTTTGGCGGTGCGATCTTGTAACGACCAGTTTTTTCATCCGGTCTTCCGGTATGCCCTAGGGGTAATTTGGTAATTTGGTCAGGCCGTCAGGGCCGTTTGTGTCTTTTCCAGTTACTAAAATTATTGGATGGATTTATGTAGGTTTTGGAGGATTTGTGGTTTGGTTTGAGCAAGGTTTGATGCAAAAGTGAAAATAAAGGAAATTGTGCTCTGGTGGGGTTTGAACCCGTCTCTCTGGGAAGCTTGTGGGGATGTGTGCCAATTGAGCCATTAGGTGCTCTTGTTGCTCTTCCCGCATCATCTTATGGTTAGCCTTGGATTTTGGAGTTTTGGTGCATTTGGTTAAATGAAATAGAAATTAGGTTTATTCCATCTTCTTCTCCAAATCACCTCTTGGCCGCACTTTGCTTTCCTCTCCATAGCCTTTGCCGATTCTTCTTTCCCCTTGCATCTCCTTGGGTTCGATCATCATCATTCCGGGTAAGTCTTCATCCTCTTCATCTCCTCATTTGGTTATTGATGCTTGGCCGAAGGTAAGAAGTAGAGTGTTGTGTGTGTTGTGTGGTTTGCGGCCACCGAGAAAGCCACCAGCCTGACCATCGTCGCCGTCCGCCCCCGCCAGCCCCTCGCCCAGATCTGTTGAGCGCGGCGCCGCCGACGCCAAAGCGGGACAGCAGCCGCGGTCGCGTCGCCGCCATCGCCGCTCGCGAATCGCTTCGCGACGCCATCGCTCGCCCGGTCGCGTCGGATCCACCGTCGCGAGCCCTCCCGCGCGCCATCGCTCGTCGTCGTGCGAATCACGCAGCGAAGCGAAGACTCGAGACGCTAACAGCGCCGCGCGCCTTCGCCAGCCGCCTCGCCGCGCGCCAGCCCAGCGTCGCGTGCGCTTGTCGCCGCGCTGGCGCCCAGCGCGCCTTCGCCCGCCGCTGCTCGCCCGCCGCGCCCGACGCTCGCTGCCGCGCGCGCGCGTCCTCGCCGTGCATCCGTGCCGTGCCAGCGCAAGCGGCCAGCGCCCGCCCTGCTGCCGTGCGGCGCCCGCCCCTACTGTGCCACCGCCAAAGAACTCCAAGTTCGTGTCGCGCGCGCGTGAGTGCCCCTAGCCGAGCTTTACGTTTCTATTGTTTTTAGACGTTTTAGATGCTGATTATTATTGGTTTTCTAGGTTCCCGCTCGCTAGCTCGGGATTGTTCCGCACTTAGGATTTGTGTGTAGAAGCCTCCGACCAAGGTAAGGATTTCTTACCGGAGTTGTGTGGGCCTGCGGTATATTTGTGATTGTTGTTTTGTATGCTGTGTATGATTATTAGCATGTTTAGCCCTAGGTGCTCTGTTCAATTCTGATCGCATGAACTCTTGTATTGTTTCTCATGTTAGCCCATGCTAGGTTGTTCTATTCTCGCATGTTCGATATCTGTTCTTGCTTTGTAGTATCATGCTAGGTTCCTGTGATCTGTTGAGCACGTATTGGACTGCATTGAATGAATTGTTATTATTGCTATGGTTTAGAGTTCGTAGGTAGCATCATCCGGCCGGGTGCATAACGTAACTTGCATCCCCGACGGGACGCGTGCGAGATAGTACTCAGTCCTCGATCCCGTTAGGGTTTAGCTAACCCTAACGGTGGCCTCCGCAATCTTGGGTGAGGGTGGCGGTGTTAAATGCCCCAACGGTCGGGATGATGACTTGGCATTGCCTCGTCCCGGCGATCGGCACGTCCTCGGCGTGTTCGGTCGTAGCCCTTGATTGCCACTGTTAGGGCAAGGACCGCTTCGGTGTAAGCCTACCATGACCGATTCCTTAGCCTTAGGTGCGGTGGTACAGTGACGACATAGTTCACGTGTCCGAGTCTCACACCCCTATGTCGGTGACACCGATCCAGAGATTTAGTTAGGCATGGTGGTGAACTCAGGCGGCTTGCCACTAGACCCGGCACCCCCGAGTTTGCGTGTAGCATGCGGTGCGCGCTTACGCTCATTACAACGCCGATCGAGAGCTCCTCGGGATCTTGAGCCGGTGCACCTTTCGTATCGTCGATGAGCAGTGAGGCCGGGACTTGTTCCCGTATAGAGCGTATAGTGTGTTGTGGTATTTCCGGACTAAGACCCTGAGTTGGCATCCGAGGTCCAAGTGTGGACTTAGCTATGTGCTCCGCTCTGTGTTTATATTCATAGCTTGCATACATTCTTCTAGATGATCATGTATATCGTATTGTACCCCGGTTGGGGATTCTTACTGAGTAATTCGTTACTCACCCTTATTCTGTGGTTTTCCACAGGTAACCAAGGCGCGAGACAGGATGGCTGAAGGAGGAGCTGTGATCATGGAATCCTGCTATCATCTCTGACCATTTTATTATATCATGACTCTTGACTTTTGTTATTCCCCTGAATGCATGTAGACGGGCCCGGAGCCCTAGGATGTTTTCTCACGTTTTATGGATTCCAGCATATTTATACTTGTGGAATGTTTAAATGGTTTAAATAAATCTCTGATCAGAGTATGTTTTTAGAAATGTATGTTTTGATTGTTGAATGTTTCTGTTTTTACTTGGGATCCGAAACTTACTCTTTCATAATGTCTTTTATTTTGGATACATGCATTGGGGTAAAGGCCCATTTAGAGCCCCTTTTGGGTCTGGTCTTTACAGTTGGTATCAGAGCTCAGAGTCATAGATTCTGTAGACTGACCTTTTGTTGTAGGTCGTCCTTCCATGATCACCAGGACTCCGACAGTCATCAGGTACGCCTAGGTTTATTGTTTTAGAAAGAAAAAAGGGTTAAGAATTTACAATACCTTTCATCTAGTGTATGCCTTGTTTGGTGTTGTGGAGTGGTGACAGGCAGGTTTTGATTCATTGTTGGTTTGGATGTAGATCGCCAGCATGCGACCACCCGCATCGAGAGGAGGTTCGAGAGCGGTCGGCGACGATCGGGATCGGATCGATATCTGCAGGGGACATCGTCCCAAGCCGAGGCCGATGGCATTCCACCAAAGAGCTCCTCTTGTTACGCCTAGAGCGGGCGTTGAGGCGCTGGCCGCCGTGAGATCGCTTCTGGAGCAGATTTTGGCCGAGTCTATGAGGGCTTTTATGGTCGCATGTTGAGTGACCAGAGGGCGAGAGACCGAGCTTTATTGGCGTGCAGCGGGAAGAGTCCCGAGCCCAGTTGAGCAAAATGACTCGATTGGTTCAAAGAGAGCTCAAGAGCACCTCCACTCCACAAGAGCAAGTAGCCCCAGAGGCGAGATATGGCGGAGAGGTGCCGAGGAGTTGGGTAGGTGGTGAAGGATTTTGTGAAGTGGAAGCTTTGAGAAGTTTGATGCCACCGGTGATGCGTTAGCGGCGGCCAGTGGATTGCCCATTTGGAGTACACCTTCCCGATCATGGTGTGCCCCGATATTCGAGGCCGAGGTGTGCGGCTCATGTGCTAGGAGGCACAATGAGATGGTGGTGGGAGTCCACCTTGAGCGAGAGACCACCGGGTCTCCACCCGCTACTTGGGAGTTCTTCAAGGTGAGTTCAAGGTAAAGTTCATCAGTGATGAGGCTCAAGAGAAGATGGTGGAGCTCTTCCAGAACCTGAAGCAGGGTTCTGATTCCATTGAGGAATATGAGAGGAAGTTCTCGGAGTATGGATATTTTTGTAACGGCCCAGTTTTCTATTTCGGGTACCCAGGTGATTTCGGGTCATTATTCGGATGTTCGGATAGGCCGTTAGAGCTTTTTTTTAACCTTTAAGGGTATTTTGGTATTTTGCTCCCGGTCGAGGGTTGAGGATTTTCAGGGCTTCAGGGTCATTTCGGCCTTCGTTGAGACTTGATTAACGTTGGTTGCAAGACCCAAGGAGTTTGGGTTAGTTGATTAGAAGTTCGGAGTCATTCCGGTTGATAGCAAAATTAATTGGAATTTAATTGGTCCCTTTGAGATTTGAACCCTTGCCCTAATGGTGAAATTGGAGTTTTTAGGAAAAGAAGATTTAGTTAAAAAAAGAAAAGAATTTCTTTAGCCGGGACCCGCAAGAGAAAGCCTTGGGAAGGGATTTTAGACCCATTTAAATTAGGAAAAGGAAAGAAAATCCTATTCCCCTTGTTTTGGAAAAATCTCTCTCTCTCTCTCTCTCTCTCTCTCTCTCTCTCTCTCTCACTCTCTCTCCTAGCCAACCTCACCAAGAAACCCTAGCCGCCCTAGCCGCACCCCCGCTCAATTGCTGCTCGGCCCAGCGCACCAGCAGCGGCCAGTGCAGCAGCCGAGCGCACAGGCAAATTTCATGACCGCAGCCATGCCCATGCCCAGGCGTGCCCAGACGCCTCAGACGCGCCCAGCGCAAGCGCGCCCGATCGCCGCGCCTCTCGCCAGACAGAGCGCTGCGCCGTCCGCACCAAAGCCGCCACGCACGCGCGCGCGCTGCCGCGTCGCCCTACCCCGCGCGCCAAAGCGCCAGCCCAGCCATGTCTGCGCGTCTGCGTGCCGTGCCGCCGCGCGTCGCGTCCGCCCAGCGCGCGCGCTGCGCCCATGTCGCGATCCGCGCGCGGCCAGCGCCAGCTCCGTCCCTGCGCGCGCCACGCCCAGCCAGCGCCGTTAGCGCCGAGCAGCGCCCAGCGCCCAGCCCTTGCACTCAAAGAAGCCGCCAAAATCGCCCCTTGCCGCTGAGACCCGTGCCTTCTCGGTTGGTAATTCCCGAACCTATCCCTTTTAGTTTTTAAGTCTTGGTCTGCTGTATATTTATTTAGGATGATTTTAAAATGCTTAGGTTGCTCGGTTTCGCTTTAAAGCTCGAGGGTCATTATTTGATTGTGAAGGTTATTTCTGCTCGTTTCCAGGTAAGGATTCCTTACCGTGGTTGTGTGGACCCTGCGATGCTTTCTTGATTGTGCCTTATATGCATGTTTACTTTTATGAACATGAATAGTGGATAGGACAGCTTGTGATTGCACTCCTGCTAGCATGTTTGCTTGATTGTACATGTTAGTGCCATGCTAGGATTGTTCTTCCAGCATGCCTGAGATTCCTGCTTTAAGTTCGTAGTATCATGCTAGGTTATGTATGATTGATGATGATTATGTATGTTTAGCCAGGAATCGTTTACTCTATACTCTAGCTAGTGTGTTAGGGCCGCTCATCATCTAGAGGTGAGAGCGGACATAACGTACCTTGTCCCCACCGGTCGGGAGTAGAGCGAAGCATAACGTACATTGCTTCCCCGGCGCGCCGATGTGGATTTAGCTACCACATCGGCATAAGCCTAGTTTGTAGCTGCTAGAGCGGAACCACGCCAACGGTTCAAGCTGCCTTGGCGGTTCTTAGCTTCGTCGGTGGTGGTACAGTGCGCATGTGATGAGTGCCGAGGGCCTCGCACTCATCGTGTTCGATGTGACACCGTTTCCGAAGTCTTAGGCATGCGTGCACTGCCCGCGTAGTTTGCCCTTAGGCCCCCGCATTTACGCCGGTTGCGCGAGAAGAGCATGCGGTGTCGCGCGCCACGCTTTAGTCGCCGGTTCGGAGAGCTCCCGGGCTAATGTTCGTGAGTACACCGTTTCCTTCCAGCTTTAGAGCCGGACTTTGGGTACTCTCCGATAGTCCAGTTTATAGCAAGGGTAAGAGGCCCTTGAGGACACCCATTGGGATTGGCTTTTGAGTGATCATATGGTCGAGGAGAAAGACCCTCGAGGGTGTCGGACATCTTTGGGATCGGTTTTTGAGTGATCATTTGGCCGAGGAGAAAGACCCTCGAGATGTCCCGGGATTGGTTATGAGAGCCAATCATTAGGCCTAAGTAGGAGACTTCCGAGGATTCCAGATCTGCCTTGTAAGCTCGTTGAGCTATGATCCATGTGTTGGTAATCGTTGCATGTATACTAGGGTGCTAGATGATTGAAGTATCGTCTTCGTACCCTGCCAGATTCTTCTTGAGTATGTTTATACTCACCCTTATTTCGTGGTTTTCCACCGGGTAACTTGGGACAAAGCCTGGGCGGCGGCGGAGGAGCTGAATGATCATGGGGAGCCGCGGACTCTGTCTTTATTGTTTGCATATTTGTTCAAATGTAGATGGACAGAGTCCTAGGGGAAACATTATAAAAAGTTGTTTGAACTGCTTTTGAATGTTTTTATATATCTTGGCAGAGCTTGTTTTACTTCGTTGGTTTTCTTAAACAAAGTTGTTGATTATGTTTTAAGCATTCCCGTTCTAAATGTTTTGAAAGGTTTTAAATATGAGCACTAAACCGCTCGGTGAAATATTTAACTTGCATGCTTAGTGAGAACCTAGGTTTAGGACCGTATTTTGGGTCGGGTTCTTACAATTTTGCTCCTCGCTTGATAGCCACCCCAGAGAAAGATTCGGAAGTTCATATCCGGATTGAGGCAGGTGTTTCTCGATGTCGAGGCTCGTGCCCCCGACACTTATGCTAGGGTACATCCCGATTAGCCACGATCTATAATGGGAAGTATCCTGCTTTGGCGGGTTGTTGCCGCTCTGTTCAGCGTCTCTGTCCCAGCAGTGTGGGGCGCGAAGAGGAAGTTTGATTTTGGGAGGCGCCGGCGCGCCAAGGGCGATTCAACAGAGAGATCGGCGGAGAGCTCCATCCGTTTCCAGCCCCAGCAGCGGGAGGACCCAGGCGAGTTCCCGCTTGTGCTACTTGTGGGAAAGTCCACGCAGCTGGAGCTTGTCGACCGGACCTAGATTGTGCTTCCGTTGTGGTAGAGAGGGGCACATGGCCCGTTTTTGTGATCACCAACTATGGCGGCTCGGCCAATGCAATGCAGCGGTCGAGTGTTTGCTACGACCCGTCGGAGGCCGAGCGTGCGGATGCCACCGTGGCGGTGCACGCTTCTTGTTTTAGATCACTGCGCATTTGTCTTGTTTGATTCTGGTTCTACGCATTCATTTGTATCTGAGTTGTTTGCTGAGCATGCTAAGTTAAGGCTAGAGCCTCTAGGTTTCGAGTTATCTATTGCAACTCCTTCGGGAGTTAATATGTTGGCTAGAGATAAGATTAGGGATGGCCGGATCGAGATATCCGGAGAGTTGCTTGTGGCTACGCTCATAGTTCTGCCTATGAGCGGTTTTGATGTGATTCTTGGTATGGAGTGGTTAGCTGCCAACCACGCGTTGATTGACTGCCACCGGAAAGAAGTAGTGTTCAGCCGCCAGTGTCGCCCAACTTTTAAGTTTCGTGGAGTCCAGGTGGAGTTTGCCCGCCGATGGTGTCACCGTGAAAGCTCGTCGTTTGCTAGCTCATGGAGCTTGGGGCTACTCGCCAAGTTGTCATGCGAGAGCCGTCCCCTGGCGATCGTTAATCAGTGCCGGCCGTGTAGGAGTTCACGGATGTGTTTCTGAGGAGTTACGGGGTTGCCCCGAAGAGAGGTTGACTTCACTATTGAGCTCGAGCCAAGGACCCTCCCTATCTCGAAGGCTCCATATCGCATGGCGCCAGTGAGTTAAAGGAATCGAAGATTCATTCTGCGGGAGATGTTAGATCGAGGGTTCATCCGTCCGAGTGTGTCCCCGTGGGAGCACCATTCTGTTTGTGAAAAAGAAGGATGGTTCTATGCGCTTATGTATTGATTATCGCGAGCTTAATAAGGTGACAGTGAAGAATAAGTATTCGTTGCCCCGTATTGACGATTTGTTCGATCAGCTTCAGGGAGCTTCCGTGTTCTCCAAGATAGATCTGAGATCCGGTTACCATCGATTCTGCGGATCGGGGATGCCGATATTCCTAAGACGACTTTTCGTGTCTAGGTATGGTCACTATGAGTTTGTGGTCATGTCGTTTGGATTGACCAATGCCCCAGCTGCGTTCATGGACATGATGGATAGGGTGTTCAAATCATTTTTGGACAGCTTCGTCATCGTGTTCATTGACGATATCTTGATTTATTCGAGGTCTAAAGAAGACCATGCAGAGCATTTGAGGCGAGTATTGGCGGCTTTGAGGAAAACCACTTTTATGCGAAGTTTTCCAAATGTGATTCTGGTTGGAGCGGTGGCCTTCCTAGGCCACGTGGTTTCGAGAGATGGTATAGCCGTGGACCCCGCGAAGATTGAGGTAGTGAGTTCATGGGCCAAGCCGACTTCAGATTCTGCCGAGATTCGCAGCTTTCTTGGTTTGGCGAGTTACTACCGTCGATTCGTTAAGGACTTTTCCGCCATAACCGCCCCTCACTCGTCCGACGAGGAAGGGTGTCGAGTTTGTTTGGGACAGCAGTGTGATGAGAGCTTTGCTGTGCTCAAGCGCAGCTTTGACTTCACACTAGTGTTGGAAGTCCCGAGGGGAGGTGTGGTTTCATAGTTTATGATGCTTCCAAGTTTGGATTAGGTTGTGTGTTGATGCAAAGACGGGAAGGTCATCGCCTATGCTTCCCGTCACCAAAACCGTATGAGCGAACTACCCGACTCACGATATGGAGTTGGCGGCGGTGGTGTTTGCACCGAAGATTTGGAGGCATTACCCGTATGGTGAGCGGATTCGAGATGTTTACCTATCACGAGCCTCAAGTATCTGCTTACTCAAAAGGAGTTGAATATGAGGCAGAGGAGATGGTTGGAGTTGGTAAAGGATTATGATCTGCGAGATTTTGTACCATCCGGTAAAGCCAATGTAGTGGCCGATGCTTTGAGTAGAAAGACGTCGCACTCGCGCGGCGTTGTTGAGTTCCCAGCCAGTTTGCGGAGAGAGTTCGAGCGGGCCGAGAGGTTGCGATATTGTTGGGTGAGGTTACCGCCAGTAGCTCGATTGACTGCTCATTGTGCGTCGATTAGGCGGCGGATTATAGACAGCCAGTTGGGTGACCCCGCACTTAAGAGATTGGTTGTGAGTTAGTGCTGACGGAGACTTTGACTTTTTATATTCACCGATGAAGGGTTGACTTATAGAGGCCGGTTGTGTGTTCCGGACATTGCGGGATTGCGAGCGAGTTGCTCTCGAGAGGCCCACAGCTCCCATTTTTCTTGGCACCCCGGGTACCAAGATGTATCAGACCCTTAAGCGCACCTTCCGGTGGATGGGAATGAAGAGAGATGTGGCGAGTTTGTCACCTGTCTCACTTGTCGCCAAGTGAAGGCACCCGAGCAGAGGCCACCGTAGTTTGTTGCGACCACTAAGTGTGCCCGAGTGGAAATGGGAAGAGATCTCCATGGACTTTATCTCTGGTTTGCCAAGGACTCAGAGGAAGTTCTCTCGATTTGGGTGATAGTCGACCGTTTGACCAAGAGCGCACACTTCATTCCCTGTAGAGACACTTATACCGTGGAAATGGCGCGATTGTTTTTGGAACAGATCATCCGATATCATGGTGTGCCGGTGAGGATTGTGTCCGATCGTGACTCGCGGTTCACTTCTCGTTTCTAGAGAGCGCCCGTAAGGGTTTGGGCACAGAGTGCGATTTCAAAGATGACCTTTCACCCTCGGAGGATGGTCGACCGAGAGAGTGAATCGATTCTTGAGGATATGTTGAGGGCTTGTGTGTTGGATTTCCCAGCAGATTGGGACCAGATGTCAGATTTCTGATGGAGTTTGCCTATAACAACGATTACGATCGGCGATTCGAGATGGCTCCATTCGAGGCATTGTATGGTAAGCGTTATCCGGTCCCCGTGTTCGGGAAGAGGTTGGTGATAGACAGGTTTTGGGTCCCGAGTTACTGCAGCTTGACCAATGGTGCAAAGTCACGCGAAGATTAGAGCCCGTATGTTGACATTTCAGAGAGCAGCGAGAAGAGTTACGCCGATGTTCGGCGTCGGGATTTGGAGTTTGAGGTTGGTCAAGCATGTGTTCCTTAAGGTTGCTCCGATGCGAGGTGTTTTGAGGTTTGGTAAGCGTGGGAAGTTGAGTCCCCGTTTTGTTGGTCCATTTGAGATCCTAGAGAGGATTGGCGAGTTGCTTACCGGTTAGCCCTTCCTCCGTCACTATCGGTGCATAGTGTTTTTCATGTATCGATGTTGAGGCGGTATGTGCCGGACCCGTCGCACATTGTGGACTTTGAGCCTTTGCAACCGAATGAGGATTTGAACTTCAAGAGAAGCCGGTGAGGATCCTTGCCTTTGAGACCAAGACGTTGCGTGTCGCGAGATTCATTTGGTAAAGGTTCGATGTGGAAGAATCGGGGTTACGAGGAAGCCACTTGGGAGCGGGAAGACGAGATGAGATTGCATTATCCTGAGTATGCTTTGATCTTAAGGACTTTCGAGGACGAAAGTCATAAAAAGGAGGGAATATTGCAACGACCAGTGTTTTTCATCCCGGTCTTCCGGTATGCCCTAGGGGTAATTTGGTAATTTGGTCGGGCCGTCGAGGGCGTTTGTGTCTTTTTCCATTACTAAAATTATTGGATGGATTTATGTAGGTTTTTGGAGGGATTTGTGGTTTGGTTTGAGCAAGGTTTGATGCAAAAGTTAAAATAAAGGAAATTGTCTTTGTCAGAGCTGGTTTGAACCCTGTCTCCGGGAAGCTTGTGGGGATGTGTGCCAATTGAGCCATTAGGTGCTCTTGTTGCTCTTCCCGCATCATCTTATGGTTAGCCTTGGATTTTGGAGTTTTGGTGCATTTGGTTAAATGAAATAGAAATTAGGTTTATTCCATCTTCTTCTCCAAATCACCTCTTGGCCGCAAGCTTTCCTCTCCATAGCCTTTGCCGATTCTTCTTTCCCTTGCATCTCCTTGGGTTCGATCATCATCATTCCGGTAAGTCTTCATCCTCTTCATCTCCTCATTTGGTTATTGATCTTTGGCCGAAGGTAAGTAAGTAGAGTGTTGTGTGTGTGTTGTGTGGTTTGCGGCCGGTAGAGAGAAGCCCGACCAGCAGCCATCGTCGCCGTCGGTACGTGGCCACCCTCGCCCAGATCTGTTGAAGCGACCCCTGCCGCCGCGCCAGGCCGGACAGCGAGCGCCGCGCGGTCGCCTGCCGCCATCGCTTCGCGATCGCCGCGACGCCATCGCTTTCGCCAGTCGCGTCGGATCCACCGTCGCAGCCCTCCCCGCACGCCATCGCTTCGTCGTCGTGCGGTCGCGCAGCAGCAGAGACGCCAGACGCCAGCGCCAGCGCCGCTCGCCGCCGCCGCTTCCGCGCGCCCAGCCAGCCGCGCCGCGTCGCTTGTCGCCGCTGCCCAGCGCCAGCGCCTTGCCGCCGCGCTGCTCGCCCGCCGCGCCAGACGCTTCGCCGCGCGCGTATGCGTCTGTCGTCGTGCATCCGTGCGTCTGCCGTGCAGGCAATGCGGCCAGCGCCAGCCACTGCCGTGCAAGCAGCGCGGCGCCACCCCTACTGCGTGCTAGCTTTGCAAAGCAACTCCAAGTTCGTGTCGCCGTGCCGCGTGAGTGCCCCTAGCCGAGCTTGCTGTTCTATTGTTTTTAGACGTTTTAGATGCTGATTATTATTGGTTTTCTAGGTTCCCGCTCGCTAGTTCGGGATTGTTCCGCAGCTTAGGATTTGTGTGTAGAAGCCTCCCGACCAAGGTAAGGATTTCTTACCGGAGTTGTGTGGGCCTGCGGTATATTTGTGATTGTTGTTTTGTATGCCTCGTATGATTATTAGCATGTTTAGCCCTAGGTGCTCTGCTCAATTCTGGATGGCATGAACTCTTGTATTGTTTCTCATGTTAGCCCATGCTAGGTTGTTCTATTCTAGCATGTTCGATATCTGTTCTTGCTTTGTAGTATCATGCTAGGTTCCTTGTATCTGTTGAGCACGTATTGGACTGCATTGAATGAATTGTTATTATTGCTATGGTTTAGAGTTAAGGTAGGTAGCATCATCCGGCCGGTGCATAACGTAACTTGCATCCCCGCGGACGTGCGAGATAGTACTCGTCCCCGATCCCGTTAGGGTTTAGCTAACCCTAACGGTGGCCCCCGCAATCTTGGGTGAGGTGGGCGCATCGTTAAATTCCCCAACGGTCGGGATGATGACTTGGCATTGCCTCGTCCCGGCGATCGGCACGTCCTCGGCGTGTTCGGTCGTAGCCCTTGATTGCCACTGTTAGGGCAGGACCGCTTCTCGGTGTAAGCCTACCACGACCGATTCCTTAGCCTCAAAGTGCGGTGGTACAGTGACATAGTTCACGTGTCCGTGTCTCACACCCTATGTCGGTGACACCGATCCGGTAGATTTAGTTAGGCATGGTGATCGAACACGGCGACTTGCCACTAGACCCGCACTCCCCGAGTTTGCGGTGGCATGCGGTGCGCGCTTACGCTCATTACAAATGCCGATCGAGAGCTCCTCGGGATCTTGAGCCGATGCACCTTTCGTATCGTCGATGAGAGCGGTGAGGCCGGGACTTGTTCCCGTATAGAGCGTATAGTGTGTTGTGGTATTTCCGGACTAAGACCCTAAGTTGGCATCCGAGGTCCAAGTGTGGACTTAGCTATGTGCTCCGCTCTGTGTTTATATTCATAGCTTGCATACATTCTTCTAGATGATCATGTATATCGTATTGTACCCCGGTTGGGGATTCTTCTTGAGTAATTCGTTACTCACCCTTATTCTGTGGTTTTCCACAGTAAACCAAGGCGCGAGACAGATGGTGAAGGAGGAGCCGTGTGATCATGGAATCCTCTTTGTCATCTCTCGACCATTTTATTATATCATGACTCTTGACTTTTGTTATTCCCCTGAATGCATGTAGACGGGCACGGAGCCCTAGGATGTTTTCTCACGTTTTATGGATTCCAGCATATTTATACTTGTTGAATGTTTAAATGGTTTAAATAAATCTCTGATCAGAGTATGTTTTTAGAAATGTATGTTTTGATTGTTGAATGTTTCTGTTTTTACTTGGGATCCGAAACTTACTCTTTCATAATGTCTTTTATTTTGAATACATGCATTGGGGTAAAGGCCCATTTAGAGTCCCTTTTGGGTCGGGTCTTTACAAAGTCAAAGTGCACTGGCCGTGGTGTGCGGGCCGTGTGTGGTGAGGGGTGGCTCTACTGTGTGTGGTGCGGCTGGGTGGCTCGGTTAGGGTGCTTGGCTCGATTTTTAGAGAGAGAGAGAGAGAGATGGGGTGCGGCTAAACAAGGGGAAAAATAGGGGTTTTCTTGATTTTCCTTCTTTTCCCTATTTTAAATAGGTTAGGAGACCTAAATTCCCTTCCCAAGGCTTCCTCTTGCGGGTCCCGCTAAAGCAACCTTTTTCTTTTAATTAAGACTCTTTTCTAAAACTCCAAATTCACCATTTAGGGCAAGGGTTCAAATCTCGATGGAACCATTTAATTTTCAATTAATTACGCCATTAATCCTAATGCCTCCAAACTTCTAAACAACTAACCCAAACTCCTTGGGTCTTGCTACCAACATCAATCAAGTTTCAACGAAGGCCGAAATGACCCTAAAGCCCTGAAAATCCTCAACCCCTGGCCGGGGAGCAGAAAGACCAAAATACCCTTAAAGGTTATAAAGCTCTAACGGCCTAACTGATTGCCCCAATACTGAACCGAGAGTACCTGGGAAACCGGAATGGAAAATTGGGCCGTTACATTGTGTCTGACCGTGATTCGAGGGCTTGTGTGTTGGATTTTCTGGGCAGTTGGGACCAGTATCTGTATCTGATGGAGTTTGCATATAACAACGATTATCGATCGGCGATTCGATCTGCGGCTCCATTCGAGCTTTGTATGGTAAGCGTTGCCGCTTCTCTGGGTTCGGGAAGAGGTTGGTGATAGGCGTGTTTTGGGTCCCGAAGTTGCTTTGCGATTGACCAATGGTGCCGTCGCGAAAGATTAGAGCTCGTATGTTGACATTTCGAGCGACGAGAAGAGTTACGCCGATGTTCGGCGTCGGGATTTGGAGTTTGAGGTTGGTCAGCATGTATTCCTAAAGGTTGTATCGATGCAAGGTGTTTCGAGGTTTGGCAAGCGTGGAAAGCTGAGTCCCCGTTTTGTCGGTCCATTTGAGATTCTGGAGAGGATCGGCAAGGTTGCGTATCGGTTAGCCCTGCCTCCGTCATTGTCGCGCATGCCGCGATGTTTTTCATGTTTCGATGTTGAGACAAAGTGCGTGCCGGATCCGTCGCACATTGTTGATTTTGAGCCGTTGCAGCTGAATGAGGATTTGAGCTTCGAGGAGAAGCCAGTGGGGATTCTTGCTTTTGAGACAAAGTCAATGCATAATCGTGAAATCCGGTTGGTAAAAGTTCAGTGGAGGAGTCAGAGTTCAGAGGAAGCCACTTGGGAGCTGGAAGATGAGATGAGATTGCAGTATCCCGAGCTGTTCCAATCTTAAGTGACTTTCGAGGACGAAAGTCTTATAAGGGGGGAATATGGTAACGGCTCAGAAATTTCATCCCGGTCTTCCCGGGTTGCCCAGGGGCATTTTGGTAATTTGGTCAGGCCGACAGGGCCGGTTATGTATTTGCTAATTGCCAGAAAAATTATGAGTCGATTTGAATGGGATCGGGAATTTTGGTGAAGACATTTGGGCTTGGAAAAAGGTAAAAATAAATAGGGAATTAAATAGCGCGTCGAGTGAGATTCGAGCCAAGGACACATTGGAAGCTAGGCAAGGGTCACTGCCAACCGAGCCACTAGGCGTGTTTGTTAATCTATGCGCGCGATCTGGTATATATGCCGTGCGCAGTGGAGATTTATTATAAAAGCAGAATTTTCGCCCGAGCCTTCTTCTTCCTCTTCTCCTTCCTTCGCGATTTCTTCTTCTTCTCCCTCTACCGACCAGCGATTCGCTGGGTTTTCCTCCCCAATTCCAAGCCGGTTTTCATCCCGAGCTGCCGGAGGTCCGATCTTCTTCATCCCGGTAAGCTTCTTCTTCTTCCTTTCCTTCAAAATTCGATTTCTTCTCCCCTATTTCGGCTGTGCCATTTCGGGCCGAGTCGAGGTGATTTGAGGTATGGGTTTTATGCAGCCAGTGTAGGGGAGTTCGCCATCAACAAATCGCTCGTCGAATCCTCTCGGATCGATCGATTTCGGTTCGTCTTTATCGCCCCTGTTCACGTGCAGAAACATAGCCAGACGCCGAGCTCGCCAACGCCCCGGCCGCACGCGCGCAGAAGCTCGCCTCAGCGCCCAGCCGCATCGCGTCGCCCGAGCCCCTGCTCGCCGAGTCGTGCCGCATCGCCCAGTGCCACTCGCGTCCGCGCGCGCGCGTCCTCGTCAGCGCCCAGCCGAGCCACATCGCCAAAGCCCTGTTCGTCCGCGCGCAGCTCGCGCTTCAGCGCCCTCGCGCGCGCCCACGCGCCCAGCCAGCCTCTTTGCTGCCCCGTTCGTGCAATCGGCTCGTTCGTGCGTTCGTCGCGCCTCGTGAGTTTCTCCCGAGCTGAGCCTTGTCTATTTTATTATATTTAGGCCTATTGTGTGATTTTTGTTGTGATTGATAGGTTCTCGGTAGCTAGTTCGAGTTCGTTCGCAATTTAGGTTTTCGTGTCAAATTGTCCCCGACCAAGGTAAGGATTTCTTACCGGAGTTGTGTGGACCCTGCGATATTATATGTGATTGCTGATTGATTTCTTGTTTGTGTTTATTGACATATTTAGTAATAGGTGCTCGTTTCTGAATTCCCGGTTAGCATGATTTTCCTGATTAATTCTCATGTTAATCCATGCTAGGTTGTTCCTTTCTGGCATGCTCGTATCTGTTCCTTGCTGCGTAGTATCATGCTAGGCTCGTTGTATTCTTATTGAGCACGTATTGGATTTTATGGAATTGTTTGCTGATTGCTAGGGCAGGTTAGAGTTGCAGGTAGATAGCATCATCCGGGCCTGATGCATAAAGTACCTTGCATCCATGGCAGGGACGTCGAGACGGTGCTCCGTCCCTGGACCCCGTGAGGGATTAGCTAACCCAAGCGGTAGGCCCTGCAATCTTGGGTGAGGGTGGCAGACTGTTAAATGCCCCAACGGTGCGGATGATGACTTGGCATTGCCTCGTCCCGGCGGCCGGCATGTCCTCGGCATGTTTGGCGTAGAGCCCCGATTGCCACTGTTAAGGCAAGGACGGCTTCCTGGTGTAAGCCTACCACGACCGTTCCTTGGCCCCAAGTGCGGTGGTTCAGGCTGACATAGTTTACGTGTCCAGGTCTCACACCCCTATGTCAGTGACACCGATCCAAAGATTTAGTTAGGCGTGTTGGTCGGACATGGGCACTTGCTTTCGGACCGGCACCCCCCATAGTCTGCGCAGAGCACGCGGTGCATGCTTATGCTCATTACAGCACCGATCGAGAGCTCCTCGGGATTGTGAGCCATGTACCTTTCGTCGGCGATGAAGAGCAGTGCCGAGGCCGGGACTTGTTTCTCGTATAGGGCGACTTGTGTGGTGATATTATTCCGGACTAAGACCCTAAATTGGCATCCGAGGCCCAAGTGTGGGCTAAGCTATGTGCTCTATTACGTGTTTATATTCATAGCTTGCATACGCTCATCGAGATGACCATGTATATCGTATTGTACCCCCCTGTTGGGGATTCTTCTTGAGTAATTCGTTACTCACCCTTATTATTGTGGTTTTTCCACAGTAACCAAGTTGCGAGGCGAGGATGGGTGAAGGAGGAGCCGTGATCATGGGGCTCAGTCATCAAACTCTGATTTTGTGTTATGACTCTTTATGTTTTATTTTCCCCTGAATGAATGTAGCTGGGCACGGAGCCCTAGGATGTTTTCTGAATATTTTATGGATTCCAGCATTATTGTACCTAGACATGTTTTGAATGATTTTAAGAAATCTCTGATCGGAGTATACTTTGGAAATGTATTTATCTTGGAACAGGTGCTTGGAAACAGGGGCGAGTTCGAGGAAATTGTCTAGTTTTTAAAGGGGTTATTTTGAATGTTTTGTTTTAATTGGAATCCGAAATCATGTCTGTTTAATGTCCTTTACTTTGAATGCATGCATTGGGGTAAGGGCCCATTTAGTGCCCCATTCGGGTCGATCCCTTACAGTTCCCCTAGGATTCTTGTCCATCTACATGCTGAATAAACAATGCGAATAAAAACGACAGAGTGTCGCCAGCTCCCATGATCATGCAGCCCCCTCCGCTAGCCGTCCATGTGCGGTCCCAAGTTACCTGGTGGAAAAACCACAGAAATAAGGGTGAGTATAAACATACTCAGTAAGAATCCCCAACCGGGGTACAATACGATACATCAGTCATCTAGCACCCTAGTATACATGCAAACAGTTACTAACACAGATCTTATCTCAACGAGGTGACAAGGCAAAATCTGGAGTCCTCAGAAGTCTCCTACTTCCGGCCTAATGATTGGTTCTCATAACCAATCCCGTGACATCTCCGAGGGTGTTTCTCCTTTAGCCAAATGATCAGCTAAAAACCGATCCCAATAAATGTCTTACATCCTCGAGGGTCTCTCTCCCTTGACCACATGATCAGCTCAAAAACCAATCCCAATGGGTGTCCTCAAGGGCCTCTTACCCCTCGACTAGATAAACTGGACTAACGGGAGGGTACCCGAAGTCTGGCTCTAAACTGGCAGGAAACTGGTGTACTCACGAACATTAGCCCGGGGGAGCTCTCCGTACCGGCGACTAACGCATGTGAGCGCACACCGCATGCTGCTGCAACTGGCGTAAATGTGGGGGCCTAGGGACAAACTACTCGGGCCAGGTACGCATGCTTAAAGACTCAGAAGCGGTGTCACTGAACACAGTAGTGCGAGGCCCTCGACACTCATCTGTAACAGCCTGTACCACCGACCTGAAGCTAAGAACCGGCCAAGGTAGGCTTGCATCGTTGGCAGGGTTCTGCTCTAGCAGGCTACAAACTAGGCTTATGCCGATGTGGTAGCTAAATCCACATCGGCTGCCGGGGGGAAGCAATGTACGTTATGCTTCGCTCTAACTCCCGGCCAGTGGGGACAACGTACGTTATGTCCACTCTCAGCCTCTAAATGATAACAAACCCTACTGTTCTAACTACGAGCACAGAATAATTGATTCCTGGCTAAACATACATATTCAACATCAATCACACTTAACCTAGCATGATACTACGAACTTAAAGCAGGAATCATAAGCATGCTGGAAGAACAAACCTAGCATGGCACTAACATGTACAAATAGGCAAACATACTAGCAAGAGATCAATCATACCTGTCCTATCACTATCATGCTCATAACAGTCAACAAGCATACAAGGCACAATCATGATACATCGCAGGGTCCACACAACCACGGTAAGAAATCCTTACCTGGAAACAAGCAGTAAATAAGTATAATGCTCCTAGAGCTGCAGAACACACAACCTAGCAAAACATACATAGTTACATCAATAACCTAAACTAGCTATCTCTAAACTAAACTCAAAGAAACAAGAACCGGGAAGTTACCCGGTGAACTATACAAGCTCTCGGCCAACCCGTTTATGAAAGTCCAAGGGAACTCTCGGCTAAGGCTTTGCTTCTAGCTTCCTCACAACACCTCCTGGAACAAGCTCGGCTTCACCTCAACAGGAAGGAACATAGGTTAGCTTGTCGGGAAAACAAACATCACACTCCCAAACCACACCAACATGTTCTCGACTAGGGGAAAGAACACACCTCGAGAGTGTGTGCTCGGCTTGGCTACTGCTCACGGCTGCTAGGGTTTGATGCGGGAACTCTCTCGGCTTCAATCGGAGCTTGCAAAACAACGTAGAAACGCTTAGGGAACAACCAACCAGCAACCTTAGGCTCTCGGCCAAGGGAAAGAAAACTCACCTTAACAAGAATCGGCTCCAAGAAAGCTTGAGGGAAGGCGCGGCTACAATGGCTTCACTTGGATGGAGTTTTCGGCAACAACAATTTTAACTAGGGCTTGCGAAAACACCTTGCGGGAAAGCTTCTTGAACTAGGCTTGTGACAACCCATGGAGAAGAACAAGAGAGTGATCGGCCCTCTCTTGAAAGAAGAAGGAGATGATTCGACAATCCCAAGAACTCCAAAGGGAAGGCCTCGGCTTCAAGAGGAAACAACTTGCTCGGTTAGGGTTTGCCCAATCAACAAGGAAAGCAAGTCTTGGCTAGGAAAAAGAAAGGAAAAGGAGATGATTACCCGGTTCTTGATCTTGATCTTGATCTTGGAGAAATGGCAAGAAGATGGAAGGGAGGAAGTTCCTGGCAACACAAGGAAGAAGAGTAGGTTGGGATCTCGGCTAGGGCTTTCTCAAGCCCTTGGCTAGAACGTAGAAGAGAGAGGAGATGAAGTTGGCAAGAGGGAAGGGCTTGATCGATTGGGGAAGATGGGAGTCGGCAAAAAGAAGGGAGGAGAAGGAGAGTTTGGTACGGCAAGAGGAATGAGTGAAAAAAAAAACAATTTCCTTTTCTTTCTTCCTTAGGTTTTTTTTTACGTTTCCAACACCTGGGCTTTCCCCCCATCGAGTCCAGGCGGCAGCACAATTCTCTTCTTAATTAATTCTTTTTAATTCAAGCCTCCTAACTTCCTTGCAGGTCAAGGGTTCGAAACCCACAAGCAACATTTTTTTTTTCTTATTAATTATCTACAAAGCAAGCCTCCCAAAGCCTAGCTGGTCACAGGTTCGAATCCCAGCAGCAACATTAATTAATTCTTAATTAATTAACAACGAACTTCAACTTCTAGCCACCTGGGTTTGAGTCTTGGCTCGAGCACTTTACTTTTAAATTTTCCTTAATTTTTACATTCAACTGGGATACCTCCAAAACCCTAACAAACATCATAACTCCCAGGAACCTGCAACCAACAAAAAGTCAGGTCTCAACGAAAGACAGAAACAGCCCTGGAACCCTAAATATCCGCCTGGTCAGCCTTAAGAGAAAAATGACCAAAATGCCCTTAAGGGTTAAAAAGCCCTAACGGCCCAACCGATTGTCCCAATACTGAACCGAAAGTACCTAGGATACCGGAACGAAAAAATGGGCCATTACAATACTCCCTCCTTTTAAGACTTTCGTCCCCGAAAGTCCTAAGACTAAAAGAACTCTAGGAAAACTCCACTGATCCTTAACCAACCAAACTCTTGGTTAAGACAGCACCAGCTCTTCTTCGAAACTCAAACCCTCTTAGGTTCCCAAAGGCTCAAAGCCAAAATGCCAATGAGTCTGCCACAACCATCTCGACCAAAACTAGATATACACTGAGCCCGAAGACAGAGACGTGACAGTGCAAATCGGTAAGCCACGTGCTCCGACTCGCTCCAACTCTCAAACGGTCTTACAACCTTGGGGCTTACCTATCTCCGCTTGCCAAACTTAGAACGCCCCACCATGGCGCTACTTTCGACAAACATGTCAACTGATCACAAACTCTAAAACACTATGCCGGACACTGACGTAACTTCCCTGAACGCTCGCAGCTGTTAACAAACAGCCTCAACCCTACACCACGCCGACCAAACAACTGAGCCTCTCGGGTTCCAGAAACCAGTCAGCCTCCTCTCTCTTCACAGGAGACCAGCGAACTCCAATGTTTGCCTACAAAACTCAACGGAATCCTTCCGAACCACCATTTGGTGACTGATCCTAAATGCAAACTTCACCAACTGGTACGAGTCCCAAACAACTATGCTACCACCTTAAAGAGAAATTGGCGTACTAAGGTCAAGTCACAAACTCCACTCGACCAAACCAACAAATTGGGCCCCTCAACGGCCGACCGCAAACATTCCAACGCAATCCTACCAGCAACTGGTCTAAGAGAACATCGCTAGCGAAGGAAGCAACCAACAATCCTTTCATGGCAATCTCGAGCAGTAAGGAAGAAAACACCATGTGGCTACTGCAACTCAACAGCTTGAGGATAACAACTCAAAGGTCTAACCAACCAATGCCACGACACTACTATGCTAACCCACTCAACTTTGGCTCAACTAAACGCCAACACGAACGCGCAACAACTAGGAGCAAAGCCTGAGAAAGGCTTGCTCTGCAGAACTCAACTCAAGCTTACAACGGGCGAAGCTCGCCTCCGAGGACTTGCAACTCTCAAGTCCAACTGGCTAGTCAAAAGACCTCCTCATTTTCGCTTATGTAACGGCCCAGGTTTTCATCCCGGTCTTCCAGGTATGCCCTAGGGGTATTTTGGTAATTTGGTCGGGCCGTCAGGGCCGTTTATGTTTTTTCAGTTGTTAAAATTATTGGATGGGCTTAAGTAGGATTTTGATGCTTTGTGGATGTGTTTGGGCATGGTGAGATGCAAAAGTAAAAATGAGAAATAATTGTGCTGTTGTTGGGATTCGAACTTGAGTCTCCGGGAAGTCTGTGGGGTCGTGTGCCAGTTGAACTATTTGGAGCTCTTGTTACTCTTCCCACGACATATCTTGGTTAGCCTTGAGTCCTTGGGGTTTTGGTGCATTTGATTAAACGAAAAGGAATTAGGGTTGTTGTTGTTTTTCTCCAAATCAACCTTGGCCGCCCAAACTATTCTCTCCCAAGCTCCAAGCCGAATTCCTTCTCCCTAGCAGCTCCGTTGTGTCATTCTGGGTAAGATTTATTGTTCTCTTCTTCTTCTTCGATTGATGTTCTTGCTGGCCGAGTGAAAAAGAGGTGAGTGTGTGTTTTGTGAAGCTAGCCGAGAGGTCCAGTAGAGCGGCGAAGATCCGCCAAAGATCCCGTCGCCCTTGTGGCACGCACAGCCAGCGAGCGTCGCGTCGCGTGCGCGGCACGCACCAAGCCAGCAGCGGCCGTCGCGCAGCCTTCGCACGCACCAGACGCCATCGCCCAGCCGAGCTCACGCACGTACGCCCGCGTTCATCCGTCTGCGTCTGCGCCCCGCGCCCGCGCACCCGCTTCTCGTCTGCACGTCGCGCCCGCCCACCCTTGTCTCGCCCGCAGCTAGTCCGTGTCGTGCCGAAGCGACCAGCGCCAATCGTCGTGCCATCGCAGTCGGCAGCCGTACCCAGCCGCCCGCACGCCCGCCGCCGCCCGCTCCGTGTCGCCCATGCCGTGTGAGTGTTTCCGAGCTGAGCCCTGTTTGTTTAACTATGTTTAGGCCTATGGATTGTGATTATTATTGTGCTTGCTAGGTTCCCATTAGCTAACTCGGGATAGATCGCAGCTTAGGATTCTTGTGTGTAGTTGCCTTCCGACCAAGGTAAGGATTTCTTACTGGAGTTGTGTGGGCCCTGCGATATTATATGTGATTGTTGTTTGTATGCCTGTTTATGTTTATCAGCATGTTTAGTGATAGGTGCTCTTTTCTTAATTCCCAACTGGCATGATTTCTTATCTTGTTTCTCATGTTAGTCCATGCTAGGTTGTTCCGTTCTGGCATGCTCGTTATCTGTTCTTGCTTCGTAGTATCATGCTAGGTTCATTGTATCTGTTGAGCACATTTTGGATTGTTTGCTGTTGTTGTTATAGTTTATAGTTTAGATAGGTAGCATCATTCGGGCCAGGATGCATAACGTAACTTGCATCCACGGCAGGGACGTACGAGGCAGTACTCCATCCCTGATCCACCGTTAGGGTTTAGCTAACCCTAACGGCAGGCCCAGCAATCTTGGGTGAGGGTGGCAAACTGTTAAATGCCCCAACGGTCAGGATGATGACATGGCATTGCCTTGTCCCCGGCAGTCGGCACGTCCTCAGCGTGTTCGGCCGTAGCCCTTGATTGCCACCTGTTAGGGCAAGGACCGCTTCATGGTGTAAGCCTACTACGACCGGTTCCTTAGCCTCAGGTGCGGTGGTACAGGTTGACATAGTTCACGTGTCCAGGTCTCACACCCCTATGTCAGTGACACCGATCCAGAGATTAGTTAGGCATGGTGACTGGACCAGGGCAGCTTGCCACTAGACCCAGCACCCCCCATGGTTTGTAGTAGCATGCGGTGCGCGCATACGCTCATTACAGCGCCAATCGGAGAGCTCCTCGGGATCTTGAGCTAGTACACCTTTCGTATCAACAGTAGTCAGGCTGAGGCCGAGACTTGTTTCTTGTATAGGATCGTATCGTGAGGTGGATTATTCTAGAGTAAGACCCTGAGATGGCATCTGAAGTTTATGTGTGGATTTAAGCTATGTGCTCTCTTTTGTGTTTATATTCATAGCTTGCATACCTTTCTGCTAGATGACCATGTATATCGTATTGTACCGCGGTTGGGGATTCTTACTGAGTAATTCGTTACTCACCCTTATTTTGTGGTTTTCCACAAGTAACCAAGGTGCGAGACAGGATGGCTAAAGGAGGAGCTGTGATCATGGAAACCAGCTGTCGAACTCTGAATTTTATCTATGATTCTTTATGTCTTATTTTCCTCTGAATGCATGTAGCTGGGCACGGAGCCCTAGGTTGTTTTCTGACTGCTTTTCTGGATTCTAGCACTATTGTAACTGTTGGATGTTTTGAATGTTTTAAATAAATCTCTGATCAGAGTAAGTTTTGGAAATGTATTTGTCTTAGAACAGGTGCTTGGAAACAGGGACAGGTTTCAGGAATTTATGTTGACTTTTTAAATGGATGTTGTATGTTTTAGTTTTCACTTAGAATCCGAAAAACCATTCTTGCATATTGACTTTAGTTTTGAATGCATGCATTGAGGTAAAGGCCCAGTTTAGAACTCCTTTTTGGGTCGGGTCTTTACAGTTGGTATCAGAGCTCAGAGTCATAGATTCTGTAGACTAACCTTTTGTTGTAGGTCATTTTTCCATGATCATCGAGACTCTCACACTCATCATCATCAGTGCGCCTAAGTTTACTGTTTTTAGAAAAAGGGTTAAGAATTTACAATACCATTCATCTAGTGTATGCCTCGTTTAGTGTTGTAGAGCGGAGACGAGCAGGTTTTGATTCGTTATTGGTTTGGGTGTAGATCGCCAGCATGCCAATCACCCGCGCCGGAAGAGGAGGATCGAGAGCAAGTCAGAGTATCAGGATTGGGTCTGATACTGTAGGGACTTCGTCCCAAGCTGAGACTGATGGCATTCCACCAGTAGCTTCCTCTGTTGCGCCTAGAGCAGACGTTAAGGCGACCGAGGGCCGTGAGACTGCTCCTGGAGCAGAATTTGCTGATTCTATGAGGGCTATGATGGTCAGTCTGTTGAGTGACCAGAGGGCAGAGACCCAGGCTTTGTTGGCCGTGCAGCGGGAAGAGTCCCGAGCCCAGATCGAGCAGTTGACTCGCATGTTTCAGCAGGGCGCAGCAGCACCCCCAGCTCCACAGGAGCAAGCAGCCCCAGAGGCAGATGTGGCAGAGGGTGCCGAGAAGCTTGGTCGATGGTTGAAGGACTTCGTGAAGTGGAAGCCAGAGAAGTTTGATGCCTCGGGAGATGCTTTAGCGGCAGCCAGATGGATTGCCCATTTGGAGTATACCTTCCTGATTATGGTGTGCCCCGATGTTCAGAGGCCGAGGTGTGCGGCTCATGTGCTAGGAGGCACAGCTAGATGGTGGTGGGAGTCCACTCTGAGTGAGAGACGAGCTGGGTCTCCACCTGCCACGTGGGATTTCTTCAAGTGTGAGTTCAGGGTCAAGTATATTAGTGATGAGGCCCAGGAGAAGATGGTAGAGTTGTTCCAGAATCTGAAGCAGGGTTCTGATTCCATTGAGGAGTATGAGAGGAAGTTCTCGGAGTATGGTTATTTTGCTCTGCAATGGATAGCTACTCCTGAGCTGAAGATTAGGAAGTTCATTTATGGTTTGAGGCAGGGTGTGTATCAGGATGTCAGGGCACAAGCCCCTGACACTTATGCTAGAGCGGTTCAGTTGGCTACCATTTATAATGGGAAGTATCTAGTTGAGCGGATTGTTGCCGCTCCAGTTCCGCGTTCTGTCCCAGCTGTAGTGGGGCAGAAGAGGAAGTTTGATTTCAGGGGAGGCGACCAGCGTCGCCAAGGTCAGTTTCAGAACCGGGATCAGCGTAGAGTTCCGGCCCATTTCGACCTCGCTAGCGCGGGCGGTCCCAGCATGCAGATTCCCGCATGTGCTACTTGTGGGAGAGCCCACACTGGAGTTTGTCAGATTGGGCCCAGGTTGTGTTTTCGCTGTGTAATAACCCAAATTTTACTTGCAAGTTAAATGGTGGTTTTGGTTAATAAATAAATAGGAAAGGGCAAAATGGTCTTCCAACCCTTGTATTTAAGTGAAAATGATGAGATTGTGGATCCCTAGGTCACCCCTTGCTACTGTTCATCTTCTTCCCCATCTCTCCACTTTTGTGCGTTTCCGAGCAGCTTGACGGAGCTAAGTCGTTGCCGTCGCGAGGAGTTGTAGTGATTGCAAAGTGGATATCGGTCGAATCGTCGCCCGACATGACTCGGTGGTTCGCGTGCGTGGGTTGCTGCTCAGCTAGGAGGTTCGTTCGAACAGGTCTCCGAGTGTGGCTCAGGCGAGTTCGTTGCGAGTTCGCTGGATGCATGCTGGTGATGTGGGTCACTATCGTCACTGCCTTGGTTCAGATATCACGCGTCTTGGGTTCGATTCAGCGTGGGGTGGTGTCGTAGGAGTGTTGTGAAGCGGCGCCAGCGAGCTCCCTTCTCGCCACCGTGAAGAAAAGCGTCGTTGCGAGTGCAGATTGTCGCCGCCGTCGTTATCTTGTCCAGTCGCCGGAGTTTGGGTGAGTTCTTCCCTTGTCTTTTGTTTAGTTTTGAAGATGGTGAATCAAGGTTAAAGAAAGGTGGAGTTTGGTTAGGGGTTTAAGCTTATTTAAATGAAGGATAAGGCTGTTTGTTTTTAGGTTCAAATTCATTTAAATGAGGGATTGGCTTTGGTTGGTTTGGTGTTTAAGATATTTAAATTGCGGATTGGAGGTGTTTGTTTGCAAGTATATGGATATGTAAGTTGAGATTAAGCTTGATTGGCTGCTGGGTTATGTTATTCAAGTTATAGATAGGTGGTGTTTGTTTGCTGGGTTATGGTTATTTAAATAAGGGTTAAGGGTTGTTTGTTTGCAAGTTTATAGTTATTTAGATCTTGGATAAATAGTGGTTGTTTATTGTGTCATGGATACTTAAATAACGATTAAGCTTGTTTGGCTAGTGGTTTCACTTCATTTAAAATGTGGTTGTGGTACATTTAGTAAAGGGCTTAGTGGTTGTTGGACTATAGGTTAATGGGTGTTTGGTTTGGGGTTTAAAGGTGTTAAATGAGACTTTATGACACTTTGGTTAGATTTTGACCCATTGACTTTTATTGACCAGATTTGACTTGAACCATTTTCTGTTCTTCGAGCCGAGTTCGTGAGGCACGTGTAGCCGCCAGGTGTCTTTGGGACACGTTTTTTGAGGTTCTTCTCGGTTTGATAAATTTGATATTCTGGATCGGATTTTGATGGTCTAAGGTGCTATTTTTTACTGATTTGTTCGTTTCAGGGCTCAAAGTTGTGTATGGCTAGTTGGAGCTTCTAGTGGATTCATGGAGAGCTGTTAGTGGATTGGCCAAGGTAAGGGACCTGTTACCCCCTTCTCGAGGCCCGTGGCTATTACATGTGTTAGATTGACTGTACTCACTTACTTGTTTGATTTGACATACCCGTTGTGTGTTGTTGCTTGCATTGATTTCAACGAGAGCATGCACTATATGATTGATATCATGTCTAGGGCAAGCATGTAGATTATGTTGATTATCTGGAAATGCATGAACTACCGTATGTTGATTGACAGAGTCGGTCTTGCATGATGGTTCTTATGTCCCACCGGGACTTGCATGATGTTTGATGCACGGCTTGGTGCCTCGTTTGGACGCAAACGACACGAAAGACTGGATAGAGGATGCTAGTAAGCGGACGCGTGCATGGTTTGTGGCCGCACGCGTTCTCGCGAGGATTTGTGGTCCCTTGCCATCGGGTTCCGTGGATGGTTGGCCCACTGGCCCACACCCGTCGGCATTTTTACTAGTAGCCTAGGTGCTCTCCGGTATGTGGTTGGGTATGTGGCCCTTTGGTGAGCGTCTTTGGATCCACCCTCACCGTGTAGTATGAGACTGTGTGGGATTTTTGGTCCCTTAGCTACCGTGCTTCTCTACTCCCGTGATCCCTCGGCTGAGCAGTATCCCATTGCCTTAGAGATTTGTGGTCTCTATTGGCCTTTAGGTCTTTGGTTTGTGGCCTCAGACCGCTCTGCGTGGCGTGGATCTTGGACATGGTTCCTAACCCTTTTTCGCCCAGGAGCTCGGGTTTTGTGGACCCCTTGATTATGTTGCTATCTTGCATGTTCGTGATGCTTTTGACCTGATGCATGTCGTTACCCCGAGGTGGGGAATCCTTACTGAGTTGCAAAACTCACCCTTTCCACTGTGGAATACCACAGGTACTACGAGATTGTATCGAGATGGGTTATCAGACGAGCTGAAGATGACCATGGGACCCGCTGCATTATTCTGTTTTGAGTCTTCTAAATTCCTTCTTTCTGCATGAACTATTTAAGGGCGTGATAAGTGGAACATGCTTTATCGAGTTTTTATGTTTTGACTTTAGGGTACCCTAAGACTGTTTTAATGAATTTATACTCTTACAACCTTGTTCTTTCGAGTTGTTTTAAAGAATTTTTGTTTTAAGTTTACATGCCCAAGATTGCAAATACTATTTTCATGCATTTTAGTTAAGGACTTAGGTTTAGACCCTAGTTTGGGTCGGGTCCTTACAATTGGTATCAGAGCCCAGAGTCATAGATTCTGTAGACTAGCTTACATCGTAGGCTGTTGTTTTGGTCCCCATGGTCTTCAGCTGTCGATCTCCATCAGGTAACTTGGTAGTGGATTAAGGATTTTAAAGCATGCTTAGTTATGATAACACGATTTGTTTATTGTATGTTATTTCCTATTATCATACTTGCATACTAGCCCAAAACTTTTGGAGGGGATTGAGATGTCCCTAAGTATGTTGTAAACTATTGAGATTCCTAGTAGAGCTGGTAGAAACTTTGTTAAAGGTTCAAGGACTGTTGAGCAGCTTGAGTTTTCGAGCTCAAGAGGAGCACCGATCTTGAGGTGCAATTTTCTAGAGGTCAGAATGAGGTGTAACCATAGAGTTGGATCAAAAGGCACCCAGTGTTGTTGCTGATGTTGCAAGCGCAAGAATTGAGCTGAAAGATGACATGTTGGTTGTTTGCAAGCTAGAAAACAATTTCAAGGATCTCTTCATGGTGCGTTGGATGTTGATCAGGTGTCTACACCAGTTGCAGATGCCCAAGATTTGAGCAGTGATGAAAAAAAAAAAAAGAAAGAAAAAAAAGAAGAAGTTGAATTTTCAAAGATCTTAAGAGAGTTTAAGTAGTGGGATCTCTACCACCTTGTTGGATTGTCTAAAATCCATCTAGTAGCTGAGGCGTGGTTGTCGCTGTTCGAGATGATCTTCAACCACCAAATTTGCTTAGAGGGGCGGAAGATTCAATTTGATGGTTCACTTGAGAGTTCGAGGCAAAGGACTGGCAACGGTTTGTGCTGATCTTGACCTAGAAGGTTCGACCGTTTAAGAGTTTATTGACCTTAGAGAGTTGTTTCTCAGTTGGTTTGCCAAATGTTGTTAAGTAAAGGGCGTTGGTTCAGTTCCCCTACTTTCAGCAGGGGAATGGCGTAGTGTCAGTTTATGAGATAAACTGATTGGACTTGCAAGTTTGTTTCCAAGGAGCTTACTCATGTTGTTTGGCAAGAGAGAAAGTTTGAGACTACCAAATCGTCTAGGTTTGGGAGTCAGCACCAAGTTTAAAGATTTGATAGTTTTGAGGTCAAACCAGTTAGCGGGTTGTGTTTGGGGAATCGTTAGATGCCGCCCATGGTTGCCTCCAAGTAAGTTTTATCCAATTCTTAGTTTGGAGGGGTTGTCAGAGAACCATGTTGTGATTGCTGGAAGCGTAAGGAAGTGTTCTTTAGGCATCTCAGAAAGCTGAGCTGTTAGCTCAAAGGCAGGAAATAAGAGAGAGGCTCTTGTCGATTGTGACCTAAAAGGTGAGGAAGCAGTTAGCTAAGGAAATGTGGGCTTTCTTACCTTAGTACTAGGGGATGAAGTTTTGAGTGGGCTGTCAGTTCAGGTCCAGTGGTGATAAAGTTCGCCGATGTGTTTCTTGTGGATTTGGCAAGATTGCCTCTGCCCCTATCAGTGTTCTTCAAGTTGAGCTTGAGCTAGGGAATGACCCCCATCTTAAGGGTTTTGTTTGGGATGACCTCGATACAGTAAATTAACTTGAAGGTTCAGTTGCAGGAGTTATTTGATAGTGGTTTCGTCCGTCATAGTGTGTTATTGTGGGAGCACTTGAGAAAGAGGATGGACCTTTGAGTTTTGTGTTGCCCATGTAAAGCTTGTTAAGGTAACAGTTGAGATCAGATACTCATTCGATCAACATCGGTGTGTCGTAGTTGTTATCCTTCAGATTGTTTGGTTATGGTTTCCATTAATTGAGGATCAAGGAAGAGGACATCTCTAAGACAACTTTTAGATCTTATTTCGGTCACTGATAGTTCTTAGTGATGTCGTTTGATTTGTCAATTGGCGTGTAGCGATTATGGATGTGATGGATAGAGCATTAAGGATTTCCTGAGCAAGTATGTGTTCGCACATGATCGATATCTTGGTTTTCTAAGTTGCAGTCAGATCATGAGGAGTTGACAAGGAGTTTTTGTTAGCACTCCGTGAAGATGGTTTGGTTGCCAAGTTGCTAGGTGTGAGTTCTGGTTGGATTCAGTGCCCTTCTTTAAGGCCATGTGGGTTATCGTCCAGGAATTTCAGTAGGTCTTTTGAGACCAATGCAGTGAGCAGTTAGGACCAAGTTGACATCAGTTGTAGAGGACCGATGACACAGCTCGCCAAGGAGAGAGTCAGGCGTTGTGTGATCAGTTGGGTGTGAGACCGACTCAGTATTCGGAGAAGATGCTTGAGTTCAGCACGGTTTGGTCAATACCTTAGAGGTCAGATGGATTGTGGCTTGCAGGGATGCTTCTAAGAGGGTCTGTGTTGTGCCCTTGCTGAGAAGGAGAATAGTGTTAGCGTGTGGGCGGACCGCTTAAGCTGTATGAGCAGATCCTTGATTTCACGTTCTGGCGTTGGCATTTGTGGTTGGCTTGGAGATCCTAGAGGCGACGCTTGTTTGGAGAGATGTTGTAGTTCCGTGGTTCATAAGAGATGCGAAGTATTGTTTCGTCTAGAATGAGCTCATATAAGATGACACCAATTGTTGGAACTTGTAAGTTTATGATTGCGAGGGTCTTTATCACCCTGGTAAAGCTTTTGTGGTTGCTCTTGCATTGAGTAGAGGCGTTTGTTGTTTCTCTATTTTATTGTGGCCTTAGATCTATCGAACAGGGTATGTTGGTTGAAAGGTTTCGGCTCAGTTGCCTGCATAGTTGTTGTTGGTCGAGTTTTGCAACGAGTCAGTTGCATGCGAGATTGCAGTCAGGAGAGCACACTGAGATATATGTTGCTTCTATTGTGAGTGGCAGTTCAGTTAGAAACTCAGAATGTTTGTTGATGCTGAAATTAGGCCCAGGTTCTCGTTAGATGTGTATAGTTCGTCGTTTTCTTGGCACCCCGAGATTACCAAGAGTTATGGAGGTCAAAGGATTCTGTGACTATGGATTACCGAGCAGCGAGATTGTTGGAATTCCAGTTTGGGGTTGAACTTTTAGCAGGTGTGTGACGAACCCGACCCAAAACATGGTCCTAAACCGGGGTTCTCACTCAGCATGCAAGTTAAATATGATATCAAGCGGTTTAGTGCTCATATTTAAAAACCTTTCAAAACATATGAGAAGGGGGAACCCTTAAAACATAATCAACAATTTTTCATTTAAACCATCCAACGAAGTAAAACCACCTGTCCAGTATTTATAAAATCATACAATAAAATTTAAACAACTTTTTAAACAATGTTCCCCTAGGACTCCTGTCCATCTACATGTTGAATAAACAATGCAATAATAAATGACAAAGTGTCGGTGGCTCCCCATGATCAATCAGCTCCCTCCGCTAGCCCTCCTGGTGTTGTCCCAAGTTACCTGAAAGATAAATAAGGGTGAGTATAAAGATACTCAGTAAGAATCCCCAACCGGGGTACAATACGATACATCAGTCATCTAGCACCTCAACATGCAAGCAAACAGCTATCAACAAAGATCATAGCTCAACGAGCTCATAAAACAAGATCTGGAGCCATCAGAAGTCTCTTACTTCCGGCCTAACTGGGATTGGATACACTGACCAATCCTGGGACATCACCGAGGTATCTCTCACTCGGGGGGAATACACTGATCCCTAAAATGTCCTCAAGGGCCTCCTTGCCCTTGCACTAATCTGGACTTACGGGAGAGTACCCAAAGTCAGGCTATAACGGAAGGAATGGTGTACTCACGACATTAGCCCGGGGGAGCTCTCCGAACCGGCAACTAACGCGTGTGCGCGCACACCGCATGCTCCTCTGCAACCGGCGTAAATGCGGGGGGCCTAAGGGCAAACTACGCGGGCCAGGTGCACATGCCTATGACTCAGAAGCGGTGTCACTGATCACAGTAGCGCGAGGCCCTCGGTGCTCATCTGTGCAGCATGATCCACCGACCTGAAGCTAAGAACCGGTCAGGGCAGGCTTACACCGATGGCAGGGTTCCGCTCTAGCAGGCTACAAACTAGGCTATGCCGAAGTGGGTAGCTAATTCCACAACCGGCGGGTCGGGGTGGTAGCAAGATACGTTATGCTTCGCACACTTTACTCTCGACCTGAGCTAAATCCACCTTGGTGACCGGGGGGGGGGGTAGCAAGATACGTTATGCTTCGCAGACTTTACTCCCGATCAGTGGGGACAAAGTACGTTATGTCCGCTCAGCCTCTGGATGATGACAAACCCTACAACTCTATCTAAGAGTACAGAGCAAAAACAATGATTCCTGGCTAGCAAGCAATGACCGACATAAATCACATTACCTAGCATGATACTACAACTTAAGCAGGAATCATAAGCATGCTGGCAGAACAAACCTAGCATGGCACTAACATGTAAAATCAGGCAAACATGCTAGCAAGAAATCAATCAACTACTCTATCTCTAACATGCTCATAACAGTCAGCAAACAAGCAAGGCATATCGAGATATATCGCAGGGTCCACACAACCACGGTAAGAAATCCTTACCTGGAACAAGCAGGAAAACAATAATAATAATCACAAATCAACGAACGACCCTCGAGCCTCTAATCGATCCCGAACAGCCTAAACATCAAACAAAGCACCCAAATCAAATACATAAACAGCCCAAATAAATCCATAACCAGCAGCCAATAAATCCTGGCCCAACGAAGAAAAGACTCGAGAAATACCATCCGAGAAGCCACAAGGCTCGGGCCAAGCCAACACACAACAAGCTGGCTGGGCTGGCTGGGGCGCAGGGCAGGGGTGTTGGGCGCGCTGGGACGCAGAGGCTGGGCGTTGGGGGCGCGGAGCTGCGCGCAGGCGAGCTGGGGCGAGGCGAGGGCGCGCGGGCGCGGGAGAGCAGCTTGCTGGGCGCGGCTCGACACAGGGAACGGCGCGCGGGCGCGAGCTCGGCAAGCACAGAGGCGCGCGCGCGAGGCGACGAGCTACAGGGCGCTCGGGCGTGAGCGACACGAGCTACAGGACACTCGGGCTAGCACGGCACGCACGCACGGTCGGGCGACTCGCACTCAGGCGAGGGGGTGCGACCGGCGACGCTAGGCGGGCGATCAAGCATAGGGCGGGGGCGAGCAAGGTCGGGCTCGTGCATACCAGGCGACGCGGGCAGGCGGCTAGGCTCGCGACCATGGGCGAGCTGGGCTCGGGCTGGGCGGCCAGGGTGGGCGACTAGGGGCTGCTCGGGCAGGGAGGTGAGGACCAAGGGGGGGCTCGGGTTGGAGGAGAGAGAAAGGGGAAAATGGGGGGAAAGAAAATGGGATTTTTTTTTTTTTTCTTTTCTTTTTCTCTTTTATTTATTTTCCATCCTTATCCAAATAAAATCCAATTTTCCAATTTTCCAAAAATCCTTAAATCCCATTTCTCGGCTTCCTCCTTCGAGACCCGACTGAAGCAACCTTTCCAAACAACAAATCTCACTGAAATCAACCTCCCAAATCAACACCAAGGGCCCGGGCTCGAATCCCAAAGGAAACACCCAAACAACCATAACTTTGCCCAAAACCCAAATCACAACCGAACTCCCAAACGAATAGCCCAAACATCTCGGGACTCGCAGTCCACAACAAAAAAGCCTCAACAAAGGCAGGAGCTGCCTCGAAGCCCTGAAAATCCACAAATCCTGCCCGAGGAGCAAAAAGACCAAAATGCCCCTAAGGGTCAAAACAGCTCTAACGGCCCAACCGAACCACTGAATCTGAACCGGAAGCTCCTCCAGAACCGGGATAGAAAACTGGGTCGTTACAAGGTGAGTTTGCTTAGTTGTTGCAGCCCCTTAGTTCCCAGAGTGAAAGTGGACGAGGTCTCTATGAGTTTTATTTCAAGACTTTCTAGGATACCGAGAGGTTTCACCATGATATTGGCGATTGTGGATCGACTTACCAGTGCGCTCACTTTATTCCAGGAAAGCTGGATTGTTCTGTTGAGAAGTGAGCATAGTTTTACTTGAGAGGGATTTTCAAGTAGCATGGGGTTCCTGGCCGTATCGTTGTAGATAGAGACATTCGGTCCACTTCGCACTTTTAGGAGAGCCTTTAGAAAGGCAGTGAAACTACCTGTAAGTTTAGTTCAGGTTTTCACCCACAGACAAATGGTCATATTTAGAGAGTCAGTCAGATCTTGGAGGATAATTTGAGTTCAGATGAGTTTTGCTCTCTATGTGGATGAGACAGATGGATGTAACTGAAGAGTTTGCTTGTTATCAAAGATCAGTCCATTGTCCAGTGGGCACCATTCGAGGCATGGTTTAGGAAAGATGTTGTTCACATGTCCATTGGAACGAGGTTAGGGAGAGAAGTTTGAAGGTCTGCGCTTGAATGCTTTCAGTTAGGGTTGTTAGAAAAGTTGTGTAGATATTTGTCGCAAAGGCATAGAATTTGAGGTAAACAGTCTTATGATTCTTGAATGAGTTGTGTAGTATTTGGTATGCAGTGCATTCTGTGTTCCATGTTTGATGCTTCGTCAGTATGTGTCAAGCTTGTTCCATGTTGATTATGAGCATTTGAGTTAAATGCGGATATATCTTATGAAAGAAGATTTTTCAGGCGCTGGATCGAGATTCATGAAGTTCTAAAGATCAGTGAGATCAATCTTGTAAAGTGTATTGAAGGAGGTTTCGTGCTCTTGCCTTCCTGAATTGTTTGAGACTTAGTCAACTTTCGAGGACGAAAGTTTTCTAAGGGGGGAATATTGTAATAACCCAAATTTTACTTGCAAGTTAAATGGTGGTTTTGGTTAATAAATAAATAGGAAAGGGCAAAATGGTCTTCCAACCCTTGTATTTAAGTGAAAATGATGAGATTGTGGATCCCTAGGTCACCCCTTGCTACTTTTCATCTTCTTCCCCATCTCTCCACTTTTGTGCGTTTCCGAGCAGCTCGACGGAGCTAAGTCGTTGCCGCCGCGAGGAGTTGTAGTGGTTGCAAAGTGGATATCGGTCAGGTGCGGCTCATGTGCTAGGAGGCACAGCTAGATGGTGGTGGGAGTCCACTCTTAGTGAGAGACCAGCTGGGTCTCCACCTGCCACCTGGGATTTCTTGAAGTGTGAGTTCAGGGTCAAGTATATTAGTGATGAGGCCCAGGAGAAGATGGTAGAGTTGTTCCAGAATCTGAAGCAGGGTTCTGATTCCATTGAGTAGTATGAGAGGAAGTTCTCGGAGTATGTTTATTTTGCTCTGCAATTGATAGCTACTCCTGAGCTGAAGATTAGGAAGTTCATTTCTGGTTTGAGGAAGGGTGTGTATCAGGATGTCAGGGCACAAACCCCTAACACTTATGCTAGAGCGGTTCAGTTGGCTACCATTTATAATGGGAAGTATCCAGTTGAGCGGATTGTTGCCGCTCCAGTTCCGCGTTCTGTCCCAGCTGTAGTGGGGCAGAAGAGGAAGTTTGATTTCAGGGGAGGCAACCAGCGTCGCCAAGGTCAGTTTCAGAACCAGGATCAGCGTAGAGTTCCGGCCCATTTCCAGCCTCGCTAGCAGGGCGGTCCCAGACAGATTCCCGCATGTGCTACTTGTGGGAGAGCCCACACTGGAGTTTGTCAGACTAGGCCCAGGTTGTGTTTTCGCTGTGTAATAACCCAAATTTTACTTGCAAGTTAAATGGTGGTTTTGGTTAATAAATAAATAGGAAAGGGCAAAATGGTCTTCCAACCCTTGTATTTAAGTGAAAATGATGAGATTGTGGATCTCTAGGTCACCCCTTGCTACTGTTCATCTTTTTCCCCATCTCTCCACTTTTGTGCGTTTCCGAGCAGCTTGACAGAGCTAAGTCGTTGCCATCGCGAGGAGTTGTAGTGATTGCAAAGTGGATATCGGTCAGATGCGTCGCCCAGCATGACTCCGGTGGTTCGCGTGCGTGGGTTGCTGCTCAGCTAGGAGGTTCGTTCGAACAGGTCTCCGAGTGTGGCTCAGGCGAGTTCGTTGCGGGTTCGCTGGATGCAAGCTGGTGATGTGGGTCACTATCGTCACTGCCTTGGGTCAGATATCACGCGTCTTGGGTTCGATTCAGCGTGGGGTGGTGTCGTGGGAGTGTTGTGAAGCGGCGCCAGCGAGCTCCCTTCTCGCCACCGTGAAGAAAAGCGTCGTTGCGAGTGCAGATTGTCGCCGCCGTCGTGATCTTGTCCAGTCGCCGGAGTTTGGGTGAGTTCTTCCCTTGTCTTTTGTTTAGTTTTGAAGATGGTGAATCAAGGTTAAAGAAAGGTGGAGTTTGGTTAGGGGTTTAAGCTTATTTAAATGAAGGATAAGGCTGTTTGTTTTTAGGTTCAAATTCATTTAAATCAGGGATTGGCTTTGGTTGGTTTGGTGTTTAAGATATTTAAAATGCGGATTGGAGGTGTTTGTTTGCAAGTATATGGATATGTAAGTTGAGATTAAGCTTGATTGGCTGCTGGGTTATGTTATTCAAGTTATAGATAGGTGGTGTTTGTTTGCTGGGTTATGGTTATTTAAATAAGGGTTAAGGGTTGTTTGTTTGCAAGTTTATAGTTATTTAGATCTTGGATAAATAGTGGTTGTTTATTGTGTCATGGATACTTAAATAACGATTAAGCTTGTTTGGCTAGTGGTTTCACTTCATTTAAAATGTGGTTGTGGCTATTTAGTAATGGCTTAGTGGTTGTTGGACTATAGGTTAATGGGTGTTTGGTTTGGGGTTTAAAGGTTTTAAATGAGACTTTATGACACTTTGGCTAGATTTTGACCCATTGACTTTTATTGACCAGATTTGACTTGAACTATTTTCGGTTCTTCGAGCCAAGTTCGTGAGGCACGTGTAGCCGCCAAGTGTCTTCGGGACACATTTTTCGAGGTTCTTCTCGGTTTGATAAATTTGATATTCTGGATCGGATTTTGATGGTCTAAGGTGCTATTTTTGACTGATTTGTTCGTTTCAGGGCTCAAAGTTGTGTATGGCTAGTTGGAGCTTCTAGTGGATTCATGGAGAGCTGTTAGTGGATTGGCCAAGGTAAGGGACGCGTTACCCCCTTCTCGAGGCCCGTGGCTATTACATGTGTTAGATTGACTGTACTCACTTACTTGTTTGATTTGACATACCCGTTGTGTGTTGTTGCTTGCATTGATTTCAACGAGAGCATGCACTATATGATTGATATCATGTCTAGGGCAAGCATGTAGATTATGTTGATTATCTGGATATGCATGAACTACCGTATGTTGATTGACAGAGTCGGTCTTGCATGATGGTTCTTATGTCCCACTGGGGACTTGCATGATGTTTGATGCACGGCTTGGTGCCTCGTTTGGACGCAAACGAGACACGAAGACTGGATAGAGGATGCTAGTAAGCGGACGTGCATGGTTTGTGGCTGGCACGTTCTCGGCGGGGGATTTCTGGTCCCTTGCCGTCGGGTTCCCGTGGATGGTTGGCCCACCAGGCTCACGTCCCCGTCGGCATTTTTACTTGTAGCCTAGGGTGCTCTCCAGGTATGTGGTTGGGTATGTGGCCCTTTGGTGAGCGTGCTGGATCCACCCTCACCGTGAGTATGAGACCTATGGGATTTGCGGTCCTTTAGCTACCAGGCTTCTCTACTCGCAGGATCCCTCGGCCTGGAGCAGGTATCCCAGATTGCCTTAGAGATTTGTGGTCTCTATTGGCCTTTAGGTCTTTGGTTTGTGGCCTCAGACCGCTCTGCTTGGCGTGGATCTTGGACATGGTTCCTAACCCTTTTTCGCCCAGGAGCTCGGGTTTTGTGGACCCCTTGATTATGTTGCTATCTTGCATGTTCGTGATGCTTTTGACCTTATGCATGTCTTTACCCCGAGGTGGGGAATCCTTACTGAGTTGCAAAACTCACCCTTTCCACTGTGGAATACCACAGGTACTACGAGATTGTATCGAGATGGGTGATCGGACGAGCTGAAGATGACCATGGGACCCGCTGCATTATTCTGTTTAGAGTCTTCTAAATTCCTTCTTTTTGCATGAACTATTTAAGGGCGTGATAAGTGGAACATGCTTTATCGATTTTTTATGTTTTGACTTTAGGGTACCCTAAGACTGTTTTAATGAATTTATACTCTTACAACCTTGTTCTTTCGAGTTGTTTTAAAGGAGTTTTGTTTTAAGTTTACATGTCCGAGATTGCAAATACTATTTTCATGCATTTTAGTTAAGGACTTAGGTTTAGACCCTAGTTTGGGTCGGGTCCTTACAGTAGATGTAAGAACCCGACCCAAAATATGGTCCTAAACCTGGGTTCTCACTCAGCATGCAAGTTAAATATGATAACAAGCGGTTTAGTGCTCATATTTAAAAACTCTTCAAAACATATGAGAAAGGGGAACCCTTAAAACATAACCAACAATTTTCATTTAAACAAACCAACGAAATAAAATAGGCCTGGCCAGTGTTTATAAAAACATACAATACAATTTAAACAACTTTTTAAACAATGTTCCCCTAGGACTCCTGTCCATCTACATGTTGAATAAACAATACAATAATAAATGACAGAGTGCTGGCAGCTCCCATGATCAATCAACTCCCTCCCCTAGCCCTCCTGGTGTTGTCCCAAGTTACCTGAAAGATAAATAAGGGTGAGTATAAAGATACTCAGTAAGAATCCCCAACCGGGGTACAATACGATACACCAGTCATCTAGCACCTCAACATGCAAGCAAACAGCTATCAACACAGATCATAGCTCAACGAGCTCATAATGCAAGATCTGGAATCATCGGAAGTCTCCTACTTCCGGCCTAATGATTGGTTCTCATAACCAATCCTGAGACATCACCGAGGTCTCTTTCACTCGGGGGATTGATCAGCTAAAAAACTGATCCCAAGGATGTCCTCAAGGGCCTCTTTGCCCTTGCTAATAATCTGGACTTACGGGAGAGTACCCGAAGTCTGGCTCTAAACTGGAAGGAATGGTGTACTCACGACATTAGCCCAGGGGAGCTCTCCAAACCGGCAACTAATGCGTGTGCGCGCACACCGCATGCTGCTGCAACCGGCGTAAATGTGGGGGCCTAAAGACAAACTACGCGAGCCAGGTATGCATGCCTAAGAATCGGAAGCGGTGTCACTGATCACAGTAGCACGAGGCCCTCGGCGCTCATCTGTGCAGCCTGAATCACTGACCTGAAGCTAAGAACCGGCCAAGGTAGGCTTACACTGTTGGCAGGGTTCCGCTCTAGCAGGCTACAAACTAGGCTTATGCCGATGTGGGTAGCTAAATCCACATCGGCGATCAGGGGGAAGCAATATACGTTATGTTGTGCACACTTTACTCCCGACCAGAGCTAAATCCACATCGGCGGCCGGGGGGGAAGCAATGTACGTTATGCTGCGCGCACTTTATCCCCACCAGTGGGGACAAAGTACGTTATGTAAGCTCTCAGCCTCTGGATGATGACAAACCCTACAACTCTATCTAAGAGTACAGAGTAAAATGATTCCTGGCTAGCAAACAATAACCGACATCAAACACGCTTACCTAGCATGATACTACGAGCTTAAACAGGAATCATAAGCATGCTGGAAGAACAAACCTAGCATGACACTAACATGTACAATCAGGTAAACATGCTAGCAAGAGATCAAACATAGCTGCCCTATTACTATCATGCTCATAACAGTAAACAAGCATACAAGGCACAATCATGATATATCGCGGGGTCCACACAGCCACGGTAAGAAATCCTTACTTGGAACAAGCAGAAATAATTAACACAAATCACCCAACGACCCTCGAGCCTCTAATCGAACCCGAATAGCCTAAACATTCAATTAAAACACCCAAATTAAATCAATAATCAGCAGCCAACAAATTTGGGACCAACGAAGAAAAGACTCGGGAAATACCATCCGAGAAGCCACAAGGCTCGGGCCAACCAACACAGCTGGGCAGGCTAAGCGCAAGGTCATAGGACGCGGGGTGAGGGCGAGACAAGCGACAGCGGGCGCGGGCTCGACTTCACTGGCGACGGCATGCGGCGCGGCGCGGCTCGCACAGAGGGCAGACGCGGCGCTTAGCGACATGAAGCGCTAGAGGGACGCGCTCGCGGGGGGACGCGACGCGACGGTTATAGGGCGCATGGGCTCGGCGTGACGGCGCGCTAGCTACGCGCGCCGCAGGCTCGGCGACGCAGTCTGCGGCGCGCTTCGGACTGGCGACGCGGGGCGGGCGGTAGTCGGGCGACGCGGGGACGGCCTGGGCGACGCGACACAGGGCAAGGCTAGCTAGGGCTGGGCGCCTGGGCACTGTGCGTGTAACGGCCCATTTTTCTATTTCGGTTTCCCAGGTGTTTCCGGTTCATTATTCAGATGTTCGGATGGGCCGTTAGAGCTATTTTAACCCTTAGGGGTATTTTGGTCTTTTTGCCCCCGGTAAGGGTTTTGTGGATTTTCAAGACTTCAGGGTCACTCCTGCCCTTGTCGAGGTTTGATTGTTGTTGGTTGCAGGACCCAAGAAGTTCGGGCTAGTTGGTTGGAAGTTTGGAGGTGATTTGGTAATTAACAAAATTATTGTTAATTTAAGTGCTTCCATTGGGATTTGAACCCTTGCCCTTGATGGTGATTTGGAAGCTTGGTTTAAATAAGTTTTAATAAGGAGAAAAGGTTGCTTCAGCCGGGAATCGAAGGAGGAAGCCCGGGGAAGAGATTTAGGTCACCAAGACCTATTTAAATTAGGAAAAGGAAAGAAAATCAAGAAAATTCCATTCCCCTTGTTTTACCTCTCTCTCTTTCTCTCTCTCTCTCCTTGCCGACCTCACCAAGAAACCCAACCGAGTCGCACCTAGCTGCCCCGAGCCACCAGCCCCAGCAGCAGCCCCTGCCTGCCATCAGCTCTGTCGCCCAGCCATCAGCCCTGTCGCAGCCGGTAGCCCGTCGCCCAGACGCCAGATGCCCAGGAGCGCGTCGCACAGCCCGTCGCCCAGCGCCAGCGCGCCCGCGTCAGGCGTTTCCGTCTGCTTCTGCTCGCCAGCGCTCCCTCGCCCAGCGCCGCGTCGCGCTTTGCCAGACGATCGTGTCACCAGCGCTGTCCGCACGACTTTCCTCTCCCTTCGCCAGCGCATCCCAGCCAGCGCCCTCAAGAATGCCAATGCTCAGTTGATCTGCTCGCGCCCAGTTCACACGTCGCCCCGCCGCCCCCACTTGCCGCCGAGAGCCTGTTTTGCCAAAATTGTTGGGGCCGAGACCTAGTGCCTTCTCGGTTGGTAATTCCCGAGCCTCCACTCTTTTTGGACCCTAAGTTGATTGGCTGTTGTTATTTAATTAGGATATTTTTATTAAATGCTTAGGTTGCTCGGGTTCACTTAGAAGCTCGGGAGTCGCTTGGTTGGCTTATGGTAGTTATTTTCTGCTTGTTTCCAGGTAAGGATTTCTTACCGTGGTTGTGTGGACCCTGCGATGCTATCATGATTGTGCCTTGTATGCTTGGTTGTTGTTATGAGTATGTTAGCTATTGAACAGCTTGTGTTTGAAATCTTGCTAGCATGTTGCTTGTTGTTCATGTTAGTGTCATGCTAGGTTTGTTCTTCCAGCATGCCATGTCTTGTGATTGTATGAAATTTCCAGTGGGTAGGTTACATGTTTTCTCTTACTTCCAAATCGTGTTGCTCTTGTGTCCCGTGATATATTCTGTTAGTTCCATGCAAGGGGTTTAATTATCTTGGCATAACTTGTTCTATTTTATCTTGTTAGTTCCGTGCCAGACATAGGCGGGTGATGTATAGTGTAGAAGACTGTAGGGGTAACTAATTTAGGTCCCGCTCGGGTAAGACCGCGATGGACATCCGGAGGTGTAAGACCCTGATGGGCATCCTAGGTGTGTAAGTCCCTGATGGGCATCACTGAGTTGGAGGTGTAAGACCCTGATGGGCATCCTAGGTGTGTAAGTCCCTGATGGGCATCACTGAGTTGGAGGTGTAAGACCCTGATGGGCATCCTAGGTGTGTAAGTCCCTGATGGGCATCACTGAGTTGGAGGTGTAGGACCCTGATGGGCATCCTAGGTGTGTAAGTCCCTGATGGACATCACTAAGTTGGAGGTGTAAGACCCCGATGGGCATCCTAGGTGTGTAAGTCCCCAATTGTAACGACCCAGGTTTTTCATCCCGGTCTTCCAGGTATGCCCTAAGGGTAATTTGGTAATTTGGTCGGGCCGTCAGGGCCGTTTGTGTCTTTTCCAGTTACTAAAATTATTGGATGGATTTATGTAGGTTTTTGGAAGGATTTGTGGTTTGGTTTGAGCAAGGTTTGATGCAAAAGTAAAAATAAAGGAAATTGTGCTGCAGCTGGGGTTTGAACCCGGGTCTCCTGGAAAGCTTGTGGGGATGTGTGCCAATTGAGCCATTAGGTGCTCTTGTTGCTCTTTCTGCATCATTTTATGGTTAGCCTTGGATTTTGGGAGTTTTGGTGCATTTGGTTAAATGAAATAGAAATTAGGTTTGTTCCATCTTCTTCTCCAAAGTGTGTGGCCGCCCAAGCTATTCTCTCCATTGCCTTGCCGAGTTCTTCATCCTTGCAGCTCCCTTGGATCGATCATCATCATTCCGGGTAGGTATCGATCTTCCTATTCTTCTTCTCATCCGTTTGGTGCGCTGTTTGGCCAAGTGAATAGAAGAGTGTTGTGTGTGTTTGTGTTGATTGCAGCCAGCCGAGAGAAGCCCCACCGCCAGAATATCGTCGCGACATCCAGCCAAAGAAGACCATCGTCGCCGACGTCCAGCCGCCAGCTCGCCACGCCGGATCGCGCCAAGCCAGCAGCCCCGATCGCCGGGTCGCCAGCCTCTCCGTCCGTCGCGCCAAGAAGAGCCCGAGATCGCCCAAGGTCGCTCGCGGTCGCGACCATCGCCACGCCCGGATCGCGGTCGTCCTCGCCTGATCGCTCGCACGCCAGGAGGCCCTCACCGGCGCCCGCGCGCCTTCACTTCGAGCTAATCGACCGCGCGCGCCGCTCGAGCGATCGCTCGACGCGCCGAGCGCGCTTCGCTGCCTGCGCGCGTCGTCCGTCTGCGTGCCTTGCTGCCGCGCGCGCAGCCGCGCCTCGCGCCCATCCATCCGCGCGCAGCGCGCGCCACCTGCCGTGCCAGGCTGCCGCAAAGAACTCCAAGTTCGTGTCGCCGTGCCGCGTGAGTGCCCTGAGCCGAGCTTGTTGTTCTATTGCTTTTTAGACGTTTTAGATGTTGATTATTATTGGTTTGCTAGGTTCCCGCTCGCTAGCTCGGGATTGTTCCGCAGCTTAGGATTTGTGTGTAGAAGCCTCCCGACCAAGGTAAAGATTTCTTACCGGAGTTGTGTGGGCCTGCGGTATATTTGTGATTGTTGTTTTGTATGCCTGTGTGATTATTAGCATGTTTAGCCCTAGGTGCTCTGCTTCAATTCTTGACCGGCATGAACTCTTGTATTGTTTCTCATGTTAGCCCATGCTAGGTTATTCCATTCTCGCATGTTCGATATCTGTTTCTGCTTCGTAGTATCATGCTAGGTTCCTTGTATCTGCATTGAGCACGTATTGGACCGCATTGAATGAATTGTTATTATTGCTATGGTTTAGAGTTCGGGTAGGTAGCATCATCCGGGCCGATGCATAACGTAACTTATATCCCCTACAGGGACGTACGAGATGGTACTCCGTCCCTGATCCCGTTAGGGTTTAGCTAACCCTAACGGCTGGCCCTACAATCTTGGGTGAGGGTGGCGGATCGTTAAATGCCCCAGCCCGGTCGGAATGATGACTTGGCATTGCCTCGTCCGGCAGATCGGCACGTCCTCGGCGTGTTCGGCCGTAGCCCTTGATTGCCACTGTTAGGGCAAGGACCGCTTCTGGTGTAAGCCTACCACGACCCGTTCCTTAGCCTTAGGTGCGGTGGTACAGGTGACATAGTTCACGTGTCCGTGTCTCACACCCCTATGTCGGTGACACCGATCCAGAGATTTAGTTAGGCATGGTGATCGGACTGGGGCGGCTTGCCACTAGACCCAAAGACTTCCCGAGTTTGCGGCGAAGATGCGGTGCGCGCTTACGCTCATTACAAACGCCCGATCGAGAGCTCCTCGGGATCTTAAGCTAGTGCACCTTTCGTATCGACGATGAGGCAGGAGGCCGGGACTTGTTTCCGTATAGGGCGTATAGTGTGTTGTGGTATTTCCGGACTATGACCCCGAGTTGGCATCGAGGTCCAAGTGTGGACTTAGCTATGTGCTCCGCTCTGTGTTTATATTCATAGCTTGCATACATTCTTCTAGATGATCATGTATATCGTATTGTACCCCTGTTGGGGATTCTTACCGAGTAATTCGTTACTCACCCTTATTTTGTGGTTTTCCACGAGTAACCAAGGCGCGAGACAGGATGGTGAAGGAGGAGCCGTGATCATGGAATCCTCGCTTGTCATCTCTCGACGTTTCTTATGTTATGACTCTTATCGTTATTTTTCCCCGAATGCATGTAGCGCACGAGCCCTAGGATGTTTTCTCAATGAATTGTGGATTCCAGCTTTGTTGAATTTGAGGAAGTTTTAAATGTTTTTAATAAAATCTCTGATCAGAGTAAACTGTTGGAAATGTATTTGTCTGTGAAACAGGTGCTTGGAGACAGGGACAGGTTTCAGTAGACTTTATCGTTTTGAATGAATCTTGAATGTTTTGTTTTTAATGGGAATCCGAAAACTTTATTTGCATTTTGTCTTTTACTTTGAATACATACATTGGGGTAAAGGCCTATTTAGAGCCCCTTTTTGGGTCGGGTCTTTACAGTTGGTATCAGAGCTTAGAGTCATAGATTTTGTAGACTGACCTTTTGTTGTAGGTCGTCCTTCCATGATCACCAACACTCAAAGCAGATCATCAGTGCGCGCTAGGTTTATTGTTTTAGAAAGAAAAAGGGTTAAGAATTTACAATACCTTTCATCTAGTGTATGCCTTGTTTGGTGTTGTGGAGTGGTGACAGCGTGTGTTTTGATTCGTTGTTGGTTTGGATGTAGATCGCCAAAGATGCTACCACCCGCATCGGGAGAGGAGGTTCGAGAGCGAGTCGAGGTATCGTGGATCGGATCTCGATCATCGCAGGGACATCGTCCCAAGCCGAGATCGATGGCATCCCACCGGCAGCTCCTCCCGTTACTCCTAGAGCGGGCGCGTGAGGCGATGGAAGGCCGTGAGATCGCTCTGGAGCGAGAATTTGCCGAGTCTATGAGGGCTTTTATGGTCGGCATGTTGAGTGACCAGAGGCGAGACCTGTGCCTTGTTGGCGCTGCCAGCAATGGGAAGAGTCCCGAGCCCAGATTGAGCAAATGACTCGATTGGTTCAAGCGAGCACAGTAGCACCTCCACTCCACAGAGCAAGTAGCCCCAGAGGCGAGATATGGCGAGGGTGCCGAGGAGTTGGGTAGGTGGTCAAGGATTTTGTGAAGTGGAAGCTCGAGAAGTTTGATGCCGCCGGTGATGCGTTAGCGGCAGCCAGGTGGGATGCCCATTTGGAGTATACCTTCCCGATCATGGTGTGCCCCGATATTCAGAGGCCGAGGTGTGCGGCTCATGTGCTAGGAGGCACAAATGAGATGGTGGTGGGAGTCCACCTTGAGCGAGAGACCACCGGGTCTCTCCGCCCGCTACTTGGGAGTTCTTCAAGGCCGAGTTCAAGGTGAAGTACATCGGTGATGAGGCTCAAGAGAAGATGGTGGAGCTCTTCCAGAACTCTCAAGCGAGGTTCTCGATTCCATTGAGGAATATGAGAGGAAGTTCTCGGAGTATGGATATTTTGCTCCTCAGTTGATAGCCACCCCAGAGTGAAGATTCGGAAGTTCATATCCGGATTGAGGCGGGGTGTTTCTCGGATGTCGTGGCTCGGGCCCCGACACTTATGCTAGGGCTGTCCAGCTTAGCCACGATCTATAATGGGAAGTATCCTGTTGAGCGGGTTGTTGCCGCTCTGTTCGGCGTCTCCGTCCCACCGGTGGGGCGAAGAGGAAGTTTGATTTCCGAGGAGGCGGCGGCGCCTCCAAGGATTGTATCGAACCGAGACCAAAGAAGAGTTCCGCCCGCTTCCACCTCGCCCGGTAGGCGATCCTGAGCAAGTTCCCGCATGTGCCACTTGTGGGAAAGTCCACGCTGGAGCTTGCCAGATTGGACCTAGATTGTGCTTTCGTTGTGGTAGAGAGGGGCACATGGCCCGTTTTTGTGATCACCCAGTAGCAGCAGCGAGGTCGAGTTTTTGCTACGACCCGTCAGAGGCCGAGCGTCACGGATGCCACTGTGGCGAGTGCACGCTTCTTGTTTTAGATCACCGCGCATTTGTCTTGTTTGATTCTCGTTCTACGCATTCATTTGTATCTCGTGTTGTTTGCCGAGCATGCTAAGTTAAGATTAGAGCCTCTAGGTTTTGAGTTGATCAAGGCAACTCCTTCGGGAGTTAATATGTTGGCTAGAGATAAGATTAGGGATGGCCGATCGAGATATCCGGAGAGTTGCTTGTGGCTACGCTCATAGTTCCGCCTATGAGCGGTTTTTTGATGTGATTCTTGGTATGGAGTGGTTAGTCTGCTAACCACGCGTTGATTGACCGCCACCGGAAAGAAGTAGTGTTCAGCCGCGCCGTGTCGCCCACTTTAAGTTTCGTGAAGTCCAGGGTGGAGTTTGCCCGCCGATGGTGTCACCGTGAAAGCTCGTCGTTTGCTAGCTCATGGAGCTTGGGGCTATCTAGCCAAGTTGTCTAGGGAGAGCCGCCCCTCGCCGTCTGTTGATCGTGTGCCGGCCGTGCAGAGTTTGCGGACGTGTTTCCTAAGGAGTTCTGGGGTTGCCCCAAGAGAGAGGTTGACTTCACAATTGAGCTCCACTAGGGACCCTCCCTATCTCGAAGGCTCCGTGATCGTATGGCGCCACCGAGCTAAAGGCGAAGATTCGATTCTGCAGAGATGCTTGATCGAGGGTTCATCCGTCCGAGTGTGTCCCCGTGGGGAGCACCATTCTGTTTGTGAAGAAGAAGGATGGTTCGATGAGCTTATGCATTGATTACCGCGAGCTTAATAAGGTGACAGTGAAGAATAAGTATCCGTTGCCCCGTATTGACGATTTGTTCGATCGGCTTGAGGAGCTTCCATGTTCTCCAAGATAGATCTCGAGATCCGGTTACCATCGATTCATGGATCGGGGATGCCGACATTCCTAAGATGACTTTCGAGTCTAGATATGGTCACTATGAGTTTGTGGTCATGTCGTTTGGATTGACCAATGCCCCAGCTGCGTTCATGGACATGATGGATAGGGTGTTCAAATCATTTTTGGACAGCTTCGTCATTGTGTTCGTTGACGATATTCTGATTTATTCAAGGTCTAAGGAGGACCATGCAGAGCATTTGAGGCGAGTATTGGCGGCTTTGAGGAAAACCACTTTATGCGAAGTTTTCCAAATGTGATTTCTGGTTGGAGCGGTGGCCTTCCTAGGCCACGTGGTTTCGAGAGATGGTATAGCCGTGGACCCCGCGAAGATTGAGGCCGTGAGTTCGTGGGCCAAGCCGACTTCAGCTTGCGGAGATTCGCAGCTTTACTGGTTTGGCGCGTTACTACCGTCGGTTCGTTAAGGACTTTTCCGCCATAGCCTCGCCCCTCACTCGTCTGACGAGGAAGGGTGTCGAGTTCGTTTGGAACAGTAAGTGTGATGAGAGCTTTGCCAGGCTCAAGCGTAGTTTGACTTCAGCACCCGTGTTGGCGATCCCGTAGGGGACAGTGTGGTTTCGTAGTTTACAAATGATGCTTCCAAGTTCGGTTTAGGTTGTGTGTTGATGCAAAGACGGGAAGGTCATCGCCTATGCTTCCCGTCACCAAACCGTATGAGCGTAACTACGACTCATGATATGGAGTTGGCGTGATGGTGTTTGCAATCAAGATTTGGAGGCATTACCGTATGGTGAGCGGATTCGGATGTTTACCGATCACCGAGCCTCAAGTATCTGCTTACTCGAAAGGAGTTGAATATGAGGCGAGAGGAGATGGTTAGAATTGGTAAAGGACTATGATCGAGAGATTTTGTACCATCCGGGTAAAGCCAATGTAGTGGCTGATGCTTTGAGTAGGAAAACGTCGCACTCTGCGGCGTTGTTGAGTTCCCAGCCTGGATTGCGGAAAGAGTTGGAGCGGGCTGAGGTTGCCGTGTTGTTGGGTGAGGTTACCGCCAGAGTAGCTCAGTTGTCAGTTCAGCCATCGATTAGACAGCGGATTATGGATAGCCAGCTGAGTGACCCCGCATTTAAGAGATTGGTTGACAGAGTTAGTGCTGACGGAGACTTTGACTTCGTATATTCACTAGACAGTGGGTTGACTTATAGAGGCCGGTTGTGTGTTTCGGACATTGCAGGATTGCGAGCAGAGTTGCTTTCAGAAGCCCACAGTTCCTCATTTGCTTGGCACCCCGGGGGTAACAAGATGTATCAGGACCTTAAGCAGACCTTTTGGTGGATGGGGATGAAGAGAGATGTGGCGAGTTTGTCACCGGTGGTGTCTCACTTGTCAACAAGTGAAAGCACCCAGGCAGAGGCCAGCGGGTTTGTTGCAGCCACTGAGTGTGCCTCAGTGGAAATGGGAAGATATTTCGATGGACTTTATTTCTGGTTTGCCGAGGACTCCGAGGAAGTTCTCTCAGATCTGGGTGATAGTCGACCGGTTGACCAAGGGCGCACACTTCATTCCCTGGTAGAACACTTATACCGTGGAACAATGGGCGCGATTGTTTTTGGAACAGATCATCCGATATCATGGTGTGCCAGTGAGGATTGTGTCCGATCGTGACTCGCGGTTCACTTCGTTTTCGGAGAGCACTTGAAAGGGTTTAGGCACCGAGTGCGATTTCAAAAGATGACTTTTCACCCTCGGACGGATGGTCGATGAGAGAGTGAATCGATTCTCGAGGATATGTTGAGGGCTTGTGTGTTGGATTTCCCGTGCGATTGGGACCAGATGCTCTCAGCATTTGATGGAGTTTGCCTATAACAACAGCTTATCGATCGACGATTCGAGATGGCCCCATTCGAGGCTTTGTATGGTAAGCGTTATCGGTCCCCTGTATTCTCGGGAAGAGGTTGGTTATAGACGTGTTTTGGGTCCCGAGTTACTGCGGTTGACCAATGGTGTAGTGCGAGAAGATTAGAGCTCGTATGTTTACACAACTCGTGAGCGAGCGAGAGAGTTACGCCGATGTTCGGCGTCGGGATTTGGAGTTTGAGGTTGGTCAACATGTGTTCCTTAAGGTTGCTCCGATGCGAGGTGTTTTGAGGTTTGGTAGCGTGGGAAGTTGAGTCCCCGTTTTGTTGGTCCATTTGAGATCCTGGGAGAGGATTGGCGAGAGTTGCTTACCTGTTAGCCCTACCTCCCTCACTATCAGTGCATAGTGTTTTTCATGTATCGATGTTGAGGCGGATGTGCCGGACCAGTCGTACATTGTGGACTTTGAGCCTTTGCAATGAATGAGGATTTGAGCTTCGAGGAGAAGCCGGTGAGGATCCTTGCCTTTGAGACCAAGACGCTTGCGTAATCGCGAGATTCGTTTAGTAAAGGTTCGATGGAAGAGTCGGGTTCTGAGGAAGCCACTTGGGAGCGGGAAGACGAGATGAGATTGCATTATCCCGAGTGTTTCAGATCTTAAGGACTTTCAAGGACGAAAGTCATAAAAAGGAGGGAATATTGTAACGACCCAGGTTTTTCATCCCGGTCTTCCAGGTATGCCCTAGGGGTAATTTGGTAATTTGGTCGGGCCGTCAGGGCCGTTTGTGTCTTTTCCAGTTACTAAAATTATTGGATGGATTTATGTAGGTTTTTGGAAGGATTTGTGGTTTGGTTTGAGCAAGGTTTGATGCAAAAGTAAAAATAAAGGAAATTGTGCTGCAACTGGGGTTTGAACCCGGGTCTCCTAGAAAGCTTGTGGGGATGTGTGCAAATTGAGCCATTAGGTGCTTTTGTTGCTCTTCCTGCATCATTTTATGGTTAGCCTTGGATTTTGGGAGTTTTGGTGCATTTGGTTAAATGAAATAGAAATTAGGTTTGTTCCATCTTCTTCTCCAAAGTGTGTGGCCGCCCAAGCTATTCTCTCCATTGCCTTGCCGAGTTCTTCATCCTTGCAGCTCCCTTGGATCGATCATCATCATTCCGGGTAGGTATCGATCTTCCTCTTCTTCTTCTCATCCGTTTGGTGCGCTGTTTGGCCAAGTGAATAGAAGAGTGTTGTGTGTGTTTGTGTTGATTGCAGCCAGCCGAGAGAAGCCCGACCAAAGCACCCATCGTCGCGACGCGTCCAAACCAGCCACCCATCGTCGCGACGTCCAGTAGCCACTCGCCGCCGCCGGATCGCGCCAGCAGCAGCCCCGATCGCCCGAAGTCGCCAGCCCTCCGTCCATCGCGCACAGCAGCAGCCCAGATCGCCCAAGGTCGCTCGCGGTCGCAGCCATTGCACGCCAGATCACCGGTCGTCCTCGCCTGATCGCTCGCGCCGCCAGAGGCCTCGCCGTGCCAAGCACGCCTAGACGCTTTCGCCGCGCGCGCGCGTCCCGTCCGCGCTCCGTCGCGTGCGTTTGCCTTACTGCCGTCGCGCGCAGCCGCATTCCAGCGCCCATCCGCGCGAGTAGCCGCGCCCAAAGACCGTGCGTTAGCGCGCAGCGCCCCAGCCCTGCCGTGCCAGCTGCCCAAGAACACCAAGTTCGTGTCGCCGTGCCGCGTGAGTGCCCTTGCGAGCGAGCTTGCTCGTTCTATTGTTTTTAGACGTTTTAGATGTTGATTATTATTGGTTTGCTAGGTTCCCGCCGCTAGCTCGGGATTGTTCCGCACTTAGGATTTGTGTGTAGAAGCCTCCCAACCAAGGTAAGGATTTCTTACCGGGAGTTGTGTGGGCCTCTGCGTATATTTGTGATTGTTGTTTTGTATGCCCGTATGATTATTAGCATGTTTAGCCCTAGGTGCTCTGCTCAATTCTGATCGCATGAACTCTTGTATTGTTTCTCATGTTAGCCCATGCTAGGTTGTTCCATTCTCGCATGTTCGATATCTGTTCTTGCTTCGTAGTATCATGCTAGGTTCCTTGTATCTGTTGAGCACGTATTGGACCGCATTGAATGAATTGTTATTATTGCTATGGTTTAGAGTTCGTAGGTAGCATCATCCGGGCGGATGCATAACGTAACTTGCATCCCCGACAGGGGACGTGCGAGATGGTACTCCGTCCCGATCCCGTTAGGGTTTAGCTAACCCTAACGGTGGCCTCGCAATCTTGGGTGAGGGGGCGATCATTAAATGCCCCAAATGGTCGGGATGATGACTTGGCATTGCCTCGTCCTCGGCGATCGGCACGTCCTCAGCGTGTTCGGCCGTAGCCCTTGATTGCCACCGTTAGGGCAAGTACCGCTTCGGTGTAAGCCTACCACGACCGGCCGGTTCCTTAGCCTCGGTGCGGTGGTACAGGTGACATAGTTCACGTGTCCGTGTCTCACACCCCTATGTCGGTGACACCGATCCGAGATTTAGTTAGGCATGGTGGATCGGACTGGGCGCTTGCCACTAGACCCGCACCCCGTTTTGCGGCGGCATGATGGCGGTGCGCGCTTACGCTCATTACAAATACGACCGGAGAGCTCTTCGGGATCTTGAGCGATGCACCTTTCGTGACGACGATGAGACAGTGAGGCCGGGACTTGTTTCCCGTATAGGGCGTATAGTGTGTTGTGGTATTTCCGGACTAAGACCCTGAGTTGGCATCCGAGGTCCAAGTGTGGACTTAGCTATGTGCTCCGCTCTGTGTTTATATTCATAGCTTGCATACATTCTTCTAGATGATCATGTATATCGTATTGTACCCCGGTTGGGGATTCTTACTGAGTAATTCGTTACTCACCCTTATTTTGTGGTTTTCCACAAGTAACCAAGGCGCGAGACAGGATGGCTGAAGGAGGAGCTGTGATCATGGAATCCTGCTGTCATCTCTGACGTTTCTTATGTTATGACTCTTATCGTTATTTTTCCCCTGAATGCATGTAGCCGGGCACGGAGCCCTAGGATGTTTTCTGAATGAATTGTGGATTCCAGCTTTGTTGAATTTGAGGAAGTTTTAAATGTTTTTAATAAAATCTCTTATCAGAGTAAACTGTTGGAAATGTATTTGTCTGTGAAACAGGTGCTTGGAGACAGGGACAGGTTTCAGTAGACTTTATCGTTCTGAATGAATCTTGAATGTTTTGTTTTTAATGGGAATCCGAAAACTTTATTTGCATTTTGTCTTTTACTTTGAATACATGCATTGGGGTAAAGGCCTATTTAGAGCCCCTTTTTGGGTTGGTTCTTTACACGAATGGGCATCACTGAGTTGGAGGTGTAAGACCCTGATGGGCATCCTAGGTGTGTAAGTCCTCGATGTGCGTCACTGAGTTGGAGGTGTAAGACCCTGATGGGCATCCTAGGTGTGTAAGTCTCCGATGGGCATCACTGAGTTGGAGGTGTAAGACCCTGATGGGCATCCTAGGTGTGTAAGTCCCCGATGGGCATCACTGAGTTGGAGGTGTAAGACCCTGATGGGCATCCTAGGTGTGTAAGTCCCCGATGGGCATCACTGAGTTGGAGGTGTAAGACCCTGATGGGCATCCTAGGTGTGTAAGTCGCCGATGGGCATCACTGAGTTGGAGGTGTAAGACCCCGATGGGCATCCTAGGTGTGTAAGGCCCCACTGGGCATCACTGATTCTGGAGGTGTAAGGCCCCGATGGGCATCCTAGGTGTGTAAGGCCCCACTGGGCATCACTGAGTCCTAGGTTGTGTAAGGCCCGAAGGGCATCCAAGTGTAGAACCTAGGATAGGCTGTAGATGAAAGCCCTTGAATAGGCTCGCTCTAGAAGTAGCTCATAGCCTAATTCAACCATTTTGCTCTAAGTCATTGTTTTATTTGCATGTATACTAGGGTGCTAGATGACTGATGTATCGTATTGTACCCCGGTTGGGGATTCTTACTGAGTATGTTTATACTCACCCTTATTTCTCGTGGTTTTTCCACCGGGTAACTTGGGACAAACCGGGATGGCTAGCAGAGGGAGCCGTTTGATCATGGGGGTCACTTAGGCACTCTGTTGTTTATTGTCCGCATTTTATTTATTCAAAGCATGTAGGTGGACAGGAGTCCTAGGGGAATGATGTTAAAGTTGTTTAAACTGTTTTGAATGTTCTTTTATAAATACTGGCCAAGCTTATTTTACCTTGATTGGATTTGCTTTATGAAAACTGTTGGTTATGTTTTAAGTGTTTCCCGTTTCCAAATGTTTTGAAAACATTTTAAATATGAGCACTAAACCGCTTGTTGAAATATTTAACTTGCATGCTGAGTGAGGACCTAGGTTTAGGACCGTATTCCAGGTCGGGTCCTTACAGTTGGTATCAGAGCTCAGAGTCATAGATTCTGTAGACTAACCTGCTTTGTAGGTTGTTGTCCCCATGATCATCAGCACTCCGCGGCCGTCAGGTTTGTCTGAGTTCATTAAGCTAAGGGTTTTATATTACAATACCGCATCTAGTATACATATGTTCCCCTTGTGGGGTAGTGAGAGTCCCGGTGTGAACTAGCTTTGTGTTTAGTGTAGATCGCTTATGCTGATTACACATAGAGAAGCAGGGACGTTGGGTATTTCCAGCCAAGGAGTTGGACTGCGCATGTCGATGATGAGACCACGTCCAGGGTTGTCTAGACCCGTAGGCCACATTTGGCCCTGGCAGTTGAGTTGCCAAGAGAAGAGGGTAGAGGCTAGCATGCCTCAGAGTGAGACTCCTTGAGTAGAGTGTGCTCTAGCCATGAGAGAATTGATGGCAGGTCTTTTAGCTATCAGAGAGCGGAGACCCAGGCGCAGTTGTAGCGCGTAGTGAGGAGTCTCGGGCACAGATAGCCCAGCTGACAGAGTTTATTTAGAAGATACCCCCAGTAGCTCCAATAGTCTTGGAGGTTCTCGGGAGGGCTTGATCAACAGGTTTATGCTGATGAGTTAGTTGGTGTGATGGAGCCGCCGAGTTTGGCAAGCAGAAGCTAGGTGGTTGGCCAGGATCGAGTTTATCATCCGAGTGTGGGGATGACCTGATGTTCAGAGGCCAAGGCGTGCCGTTCTGGTGCTGTTTGATACCGCAGTTTGGTGGTGGAAGTCCCTTGAGAGAGGTGGACTAGCAGAGTCACCACGAGCCACCCGGTCGATTGGCAAGTGCCATGTTAGTAGCTATTGAGGAAGATGTAGAGACATCTTGACCCCTTGCAAGCCTGCTGTCATTTTGCAGCCAGCTCTTTTAGTATCCTCGTGGCCAGGGTGAAGTGTGAAGTTTGCTTGTCATGACTTAATCCGTCCTTGTTTTTTTTTGTTTTGTTGGCTAGTAGAAGTGGAGCACCCTTTTTGTTAGCATGTTCCCAAGGTGGAACTAGTTGATGCCACTTGAGTGTTGGCCTGAGTAGTTGTTGAGCATCGAGTGGGATGCAGGAGTAGGCCGTGGCATGTCTGCTAGACGAGTTGCCAGAGAGTAGACTACTCGAGTGTTGAGACTCTTGTGTTGAGTGCCATTGCCCTGTCCCTTGGAGTGTGACCTTCCTTACCCTCAGAGGGGCTTAAAGCCCGTAAAGGGATGTTTGTGTTGTAAAGGATGTAGTGCCTGTTGGCACCAAGCTCGGTAAGGAGGCCTAGGTTCAGGCCAGCTCGCACCAGATGTGCAGGTAGTTCTATGACCCGCCCGGAGTTTAGCATCCCCACTAGCCTTGTACCAATTTTCTGAGGTTGCATGTAAAGACCCAACCCGAAAATGGAACTAAATCTAGGTCTTTACTCAGCATGCAAATTTAAAACATAAAAAGGACCTAGCCAGGGTCGGATTAAAAGTTTTTCAAAGACATGAGCGGGAAAACAGTCAAAACAAAATAATCATTCATTCAAACTAAAAACTGTGACTGATCAGTACTTTCCTTAAAAAACATAAAATAGTTCAAATCATAGTTTTCCCTACGGATCTAAGTCCAACTACATGCTGAAATCCAAAAACAGTAAAATAAGACACGACAGAGTGTCAAAGAAGATCCATGATCTCCCAGCTCTCTCCGCTAGCCACCTCGGTGCTGTCCCAAGTTACCTGTGGAAGAAACCACGATAAGGGTGAGTATAAACATACTCAGTAAGAACCCCCGACCGGGGTACGATACGATGCAATCTATCATCTAGCAACCTAGTACACATGCCACAAATATCAACACGGATCTTAGCTCAACGAGCTCACAAGGCAAATCCGGAATCCTCGGAAGTCTCCTACTTCCGGCCTAATGATTGGCACTCAAACCAATCTCGGGACATCTCCGAGGGTCTTTCTCCCTCGGCCAATTAATCAGCTCAAAAACCGATCCCAAGATGTCCGACACCCTCGAGGGTCTTTCTCCCTCGACCAATTGATTAACTCTAAAGTCAATCCCAATGGGTGTCCTCAAGGGCCTCTTTACCCTCGCTATAAATCTGGACTATCGGGAGAGTGCCCGAAGTCTGGCTCTAAACGGGAAGGAACTGGTGTACTCACGAACATTAGCCCGGGAGCTCTCCGAACCGCTACTAACGCGTGTGCGCGCGCACACCGCATGCTCTTCTGCAACCGGCGTAAATGCGGGGCCTAAGGGCAAACTACGCGGGCCAGTGCATGCCTAAGACTCGAAACGGTGTCACCGAACACGAGAGTGCGAGGCCCTCGGCACTCATCTGCAGGCACTGTACCACCGACTGGCGCTAAGAACCGGCCAAGGCGAGCTTGCACCGTTGGCAGGGTTCCGCTCTAGCAGGCTACAAACTAGGCTTATGCCGATGTGGTAGCTACATCCACATCGGCTGTCGGGGGGAAGCAATGTACGTTATGCTTCGCTCTACTCCCGACCGGTGGGGACAAGGTACGTTATGTCCGCTCTCAGCCTCTAGATGATGACAAACCCTATTATACTAGCTTAGACTACCAAGTACGTGATTCTGGCTAACATTCACAAAGACATCTCATCATACATAGCCTAGCATGATACTACGAGCTTAAAGCGGAATCTCAAGCATGCCGGAAGAACAAACCTAGCATGGCACTAACATGTACAAAAGGCAAAACATGCTAGCAAGAATTCAATCACTAGCTATCCTATCCACTAACATGCTCATAAAGGTAACAAGCATACAAGGCACAATTAAGAAAGCATAGCAGGGTCCACACAACCACGGTAGGAAGTCCTTACCTGGAAACAAGTGGAGAATAGCTATCACAACCAAAAAGACCCTCGAGCTTAATACGAACTCGAGCAACCTAGGCATAAATAAAGCATCCTAAGTAAATACATACAAAGACCTGAAAGCTTAGAAAACACAAAGGGATTGGTTCGGGAATTACCACCGAGAAGACACGGGCCTCGCAGCAAGGAGGGTGGCTTGGGCGCCTTTGAGTGCGGCTGGGCCGCTGGCGCTGCTGCGCGCGGCACGTCGGGCGGACGGGCGGCGCAGCGCGCGTGTGCGGCTGCAAAGACGCGCGAGCGAGCGCTCGGCTGGGTTGGCGCGCGCGAGGGGTCGCGCCGGAGTGGGCGCTTGCGCAGGTCGCGCCGAGCGCGGCGGCGCGTCGCGGCGGCGCGCGGCGTCTGGGCTGCGTTGCGGCCTTTGTGCGACCACGAGCGACGTCCGGCGCGGTCTTTGGCGCCACAGCGACGTCGGCGGCGATGGGTGTGCGACGGTGGGGCTTCAGTGCGCAGCGTCAATGGTGGCGAAGCGGTAGGTAGGGCGGCGAGCAGGGCGTGCGGGCAGGGGTGGTGCGATGGAGCAGGTGGTGCGTGCGGCTAGGGCTGGGTGGCTCGGGGGTGGTTCGATGATGGTTCGATGGTGTGGCTAGGGCTGCTCGGCGAGGGTTTTAGGAGAGAGAGAGAGAGAGAGAGAGAGAGAGATGGCCAACAAAGGGAAAAATAGGGGTTTCTTGATTTTTTCCTTCTCTTCCTTATTTTAAATAGGGTTAGGAAACCTAAAATTCCCTTCCCAAGGATTTTTCTCTTGCGGGTCCCGGCTAAAGAAATTCTTTTCTCTTTTTAGATCAAATTCTTATTTAAAACTCCAATTCCACCATCTAGGGCAAGGGTTCAAATCCCAAAGGATCCAATTAATTCCCAATTAATTTTGCTATTAACCGGGAGGAAAACGGGGCCGTTACATTGCACCTGTTTGGGTTGCATAAGGGATCTAGCTCGGTGGTAGTCGGAGGACTACGAGTGTGAGGACGTTTGAGGGAAAGCAAGAGCTTTCAAGGTCACCAGGAGTTGGGTACAAAAGAGGTTTTAGGTTGTTAAGGGCTACCGCGTTCGAGTTCCCGCGTTTTTGTTGTGGCCGTGTGAGCCAGTTTGTTGGTAGAGTGATTCGACTACCCTTGGGTTTCCTTGGTACGAGTAGAGTTGGCATCGATGATGTGTGGTTGGTTCAGCGTGGGAGCCATGTGTTGGATGGATTGTGTGGAGCACATTTGCTGGACACATTGGTATGAGGTTGTTACCTTGGTGTGGTTATGCTCTTGTAGAGTGAGTTGGCCAATGGGGCGTTTCGTGGTGAGTTGACCCCGAGTGGGTTTGAACTCTTATTGCTCCCTTGCTAGTTGTGGCTCTTTTTGGAGGCAAAGGTTACCTTGTGTTAGAGTTCGTGTTGGATCTTAAGGAATCAAGTTGGAGCTGTGCACGCCAGTGTACTCTTGTGTAGCTCATTCCTTGGGGTATGTTTTGGGAACCACAAAGGGTTCGTGTTGAGAAACCAGTGCTCAGTCCTTGAGGTGTTAGGGCTTTAGTTCTTGGCAACTGCCCTAATTTTGATCGTAAGGATACCGTGCTTGTAGCCGGGTTGTTGCTTAGGCAACTTATGCTAGTTGGCCTTTGACCTGGGTAGAGGAATTTCTTGTTGATCGATGGTTGGAGTTCAGTTGGAACTAATCAAGGGCAGTGGTAACAAAGCCGCGTAGTTTTTGTCCGTCATTGCTAAGAGTGTTGACCGGATCCCTACCCTGGGTAGAAGCTATGATGTGGTCGATGCTTGAGTTGGAGGCTGACACATTCTGTAGTATTTCTGGTCTTCTTGGTCTTTCGAGGAGTTGGAGCACGCCAGCATAGTCGAGATGTTGGAGAGAGAGTTGAGCCCGTGTAGCCAGTTGTCTGTTAGACCGTTTGACGGTTGTGTGTGTCGGAGGGTGATCGGAGGAACCCTAGGTTGTGGAGAGCCTCACCAGAGCTCAGCCAGACCCAGGCAAAGTTCCTCGGTTGAGTTCTTTGAAAGCTTGTAGTCGGTTGACGAGCTAGTGTTGTTTTAGTACCTCCGCGTTGGCTTCAAAACTGCGTTATCCTGTTTGTGCTTGTAGTTGGCCAAGGGTTGGTTCCCATGTTGTTGTAAGAGCTAGCTTGGTTGGAGCAAGCGGCGTGGCCCCGAGGACTTGCTCTTGTTTGGAAGGGTTTCAAAAGTTGGCACCTCCTTCGGTGTTTGGATAGATACTGCTAGTTCTAAGTTGGTGGTTCAATCGATTGTGGAGTTTCTCGTTTGGAAGATGAGTTAGGCCTAAGCTAAAAGGAGGAAGTCATTCGTTTAGCCAGATTGGACTTGAGAGTTGCATGTCCTTGGAGGCGAGCTTCGCGATTGTAAGCTTGAGTTGAGTTCTCTGAGCAAGCCATTCTCGTGCTTTGCTCCCGGTTGTTGCGCTGCGTTCGTGTTTGGCATTTAGTTGAGCCAAAGTTGAGGGGGTTGGCATAGAGGTGCCGTGGCATTGGTTGGTTAAACCTTTGAGTTGTTATCCTCGAGGTGTTGTGTTGCAAGTAGCCGCGTGTTGTTTTATTCCTTGCTGCTCGAGATTTCCGAGAGAGGTATGTTGTTTGTTTTCCTGTCTGGCGATATTCTCTTAGGCCAGTGGCTGATCGGATTGCATTGGGAAGTTGTTGTCGGCCGATGAGGGGCTCCAATATATTAGTTTGGCTGAGTGGAGCCTGTTCCTGGACCTTGTCGTTCATGGGTGGCCGTAGCTGAAGTTTCAGCTAGTGTGAGTGGCGTTAGCCGTCCAGTGAACTGTATATGTGCCCCTGGCTTGAGTGCGTCGGTGCTCTTCAAGATGGTTGCTTAAGTGTTGTGGACGCGTTCTAGTTGGACAAGTTTGCCTTTGGGATCGGCCGCCAGGTGGTGGTTCGATTGGATTTCGTTAAGGCTTATAGGCAACCATTGGAGTTCGTTGGTCTCTTGTGAAGTAAGAGTAGGCTGACTGGTTTCTGGAACCCGAGAGGTTCAGTTGGTTGGCAAGGATGGTGTAGGGATGAGATTGTTCGTTAACAGTTGTGAGTATTAAGAGGAGTACGCCGGTGCGTGGCGTAGAGTTTTAGAGCCTGTGACCCGTCCACAAGTTTGCAGAGAGTAGCGTCGTGGAGAGGCGTTCTGAGATGGGTCAGCTGGGATAAGTGAGCCCTAGGGTTGTGAGACCGTTTGAGAGTTGGTGCGAGTTTGAGGATGTGGCTTACCGACTAGCACTATCGCATATTTTTCTTCGAAGCTCAGTGTATGTTCAGTTTTGGTTGAGATAGTTTGTGGCAGACTTGATGCCTTTTTGGCTTGAGGCTTTCCTAGAGTTGTTTTCGTCTTAGGACTTTCGAGGACGAAAGTCTTAAAAGGAGGGAGTATTGTAATAGCCCAGTTTTCTATTTCGGTTTCCCAGGTGTTTTCGGTTCATTATTCGGATGTTCGGATGGGCCGTTAGAGCTATTTTAACCCTTAGGGGTATTTTGGTCTTTTTGACCCCGGTAAGGGTTTTGTGGATTTTCAAGACTTCGGGGTCACTTCTGCCCTTGTCGAGGCTTGATTGTTGTTGGTTGCAGGACCCAAGAAGTTCGGGCTAGTTGGTTGGAAGTTTGGAGGTGATTTGGTAATTAACAAAATTATTGTTAATTTAAGTGCTTCCATTGGGATTTGAACCCTTGCCCTTGATGGTGATTTGGAAGCTTGGTTTAAATGAGTTTTAATAAGGAGAAAAGGTTGCTTCAGCCGGGAATCGAAGGAGGAAGCCCGGGGAAGAGATTTAGGTCACCAAGACCTATTTAAATTAGGAAAAGGAATGAAAATCAAGAAAATCCCATTCCCCTTGTTTTACCTCTCTCTCTTTCTCTCTTTCTCTCCTTGCCGACCTCACCAAGAAACCCAACCGAGTCGCACCGAGCCGCCCCGAACCACCCCAAGCAGCCCCCGCCGCCATCACCTTGTCGCCCGACCATCACCACTGCCGCCCACCCGAGCAGCCCAGACGCCTGTCGCAGCCGGCAGCCCGTCGCCTAGACGCCAGGATGCCCAAAGAATAGTCGCCACATTTCGTCGCCAGCGCCCACGCGCCCAAGATCGAGCATTTCCGTGTGCATCTGCGCATGCCAGCGCCAGCCGCGCCAGCGCCAATGCCGTCGCGCGCTGCACGACGATCGCGCCGCCCGTCCGCGCGCCTGTCCCCTGCCGTGCCAGCGCCCGTGTCGCCGTGCCAGCGCCGGTTCCCTGCTGCGCCAGCGCGTGCCCAGCCAGCCCAGATCTGCTCGCCCGGTACCCGTCCCGCCACCCACTTGCCGCCGAGAGCCTGTTTTGCCAAAATTGTTGGGGCCGAGACCTAGTGCCTTCTCAGTTGGTAATTCCCGAGCCTCCACTCTTTTTGGACCCTAAGTTGATTGGCTGTTGTTATTTAATTAGGATATTTTTATTAAATGCTTAGGTTGCTCGGGTTCACTTAGAAGCTCGGGAGTCGCTTGGTTGGCTTATGGTAGTTATTTTCTGCTTGTTTCCAGGTAAGGATTTCTTACCGTGGTTGTGTGGACCCTGCGATGCTATCATGATTGTGCCTTGTATGCTTGGTTGTTGTTATGAGTATGTTAGCTATTTAACAGCTTGTGTTTGAAATCTTGCTAGCATGTTGCTTGTTGTTCATGTTAGTGACATGCTAGGTTTGTTCTTCCAGCATGCCATGTCTTGTGATTGTATGAAATTTCCAGTGGGTAGGTTACATGTTTTCTCTTGCTTCCAGATCGTGTTGCTCTTGTGTCCCCTGATATATTCTGTTAGTTCCATGCAAGGGGTTTAATTATCTTGGCATACCTTGTTCTATTTTCTCCTATTAGTTTCGTGCCAGGCATAGGCGGGTGATGTATAGTGTAGAAGACTATAGGGGTAACTAGTTTAGGTCCCGCTCGGGTAAGACCCCGATGGACATCCGGAGGTGTAAGACCCTGATGGGCATCCTAGGTGTGTAAGTCCCTGATGGGCATCACTGAGTTGGAGGTGTAAGACCCTAATGGGCATCCTAGGTGTGTAAGTCCCTGATGGGCATCACTGAGTTGGAGGTGTAAGACCCTGATGGGCATCCTAGGTGTGTAAGTCCCTGATGAGCATCACTGAGTTGGAGGTGTAAGACCCCGATGGGCATCCTAGGTGTGTAAGTCCCTGATGGGCATCACTGAGTTGGAGGTGTAAGACCCCGATGGGCATCCTAGGTGTGTAAGTCCCCAATGGGCATCACTGAGTTAGAGGTGTAAGACCCTGATGGGCATCCTAGGTGTGTAAGTCCCCGATGGGCATCACTGAGTTGGAGGTGTAAGACCCTGATGGGCATCCTAGGTGTGTAAGTCCCCGATGGGCATCACTGAGTTCGAGGTGTAAGACCCTGATGGGCATCCTAGGTGTGTAAGTCCCCGATGGGCATCACTGAGTTGGAGGTGTAAGACCCTGATGGGCATCCTAGGTGTGTAAGTCCCCGATGGGCATCAATGAGTTGGAGGTGTAAGACCCTGATGGGCATCCTAGGTGTGTAAGTCCCCGATGGGCATCACTGAGTTAGAGGTGTAAGACCCCGATGGGCATCCTAGGTGTGTAAGGCCCCACTGGGCATCACTGATTCTGGAGGTGTAAGGCCCCGATGGGCATCCTAGGTGTGTAAGGCCCCAGTGGGCATCACTGAGTCCTAGGTTGTGTAAGGCCCGAAGGGCATCCAAGTGTAGAACCTAGGATAGGTTGTAGATGAAAGCCCTTGAATAGGCTCGCTCTAGAAGTAGCTCATAGCCTAATTCAACCGTTTTGCTCTAAGTCATTGTTTTATTTGCATGTATACTAGGGTGCTAGATGACCCGATGTATCGTATTGTACCCCGGTTGGGATTCTTACTTGAGTATGTTTATACTCACCCTTATTTCTGTGGTTTTTCCACCGGGTAACTTGGGACAACACCGGGATGGCTAGCGGAGGAGCCGTTTTGATCATGGGGGCCGCCACACTCTGTTGTTTATTGTTTGCATTTATTTATTCAAAGATGTAGGTGGGCAGAGTCCTAGGGGAATGATGTTAAAGTTGTTTAAACTGCTTTTGAAAGTTCTTTTATAAATACTGCCGGGCTTATTTTACCTTGATTGGATTTGCTTTATGAAAATTGTTGGTTATGTTTTAAGTGTTCCCGCTTTCCAAATGTTTTGAAAACGTTTTAAATATGAGCACTAAACCGCTTGTTGAAATATTTAACTTGCATCTTTGGTGAGGACCCGTGTTTAGGACAATATTCCGTGGGGTTCTTCTTACGCGCTACCGGCTCTGGGCCGTAACGGCCCGAGTTTTCATCCCGGTCTTCAAGGTATGCCACGGGGTATTTTGGTAATTTGGTCGGGCCGTCGGGGCCGTTTATATCTTTTTTCCATTGCTAAAATTATTGGATGGATTTATGAAGGTTTTGAGGCTTTGTTGTTTGGTTTGAGCATGGGTAGATGCAAAAGTAAAAATAAAGGAATTTTTGTTGCAAACTGGGTTTTGAACCCGAGCCTCCGAGAAAGCTTGTGGGGATGCGTGCGCTTGAGCTATTGAGAGCTCTTGTTACTCTTTTAAGCGTCATATCTTAGTTACCCTTGGATCTTTGGAGTTTTGTGCATTTGGTTAAATGAAAAGAAATTAGGTTTTGTGTTTTCTTCCCAAAACTCCATGGCCGCCCAACCCTCTTCTCTCCCAAGCCCCTTGCCGTGATTTTCTTCCCTTGCGGCCCGAGCGCTGCCCGCCAGCCCAGCGACCAGCCCGAGCAAGCCTGGCCGAGCAGCCACCAGATCGCACCAAAGCGGCCCAGCGCCAGCCAGAAGAGCGCCGCCCAGACGCCAGCGCCAAAGAGACGCAGCCAGCGCCCGAGCCGCCGCGCAACCGCCAAAGCAGCGGCGCGCGAGCACCGATCCCGCGCGTCCGTCGCGTCGCGCAGCCGTCGCATCGCACCGCTGCCGCCGCGCCCAGCCAGCCCGCCATCGCCAGCCGAAGCTTCGCGTCCGCATCGCGCCCCGCGCGCCTCTCGTCGCGCGCGCTCGCGCCGCGCCCTCCGCGCGCGCGTGCCCGTCGCGTGCCCGTCCCAGCTGCGCGTCGCGCCTAGCGCTTCATCCGCGCCCAGCGCTGTCCGTCTGCGCGCAGCAGCGCCAGATGTCGCCCCCATTTGCCGCCCATCAGCGCCCGGTGTGCGCCCATTTGCCGCCATCGCCAGCGCCCATCAGCGCCCATCCGCGCCAGCCAAGCCCACCGTCGTCTTTGCCCGTCGCGTGTCAACCGCGCATCGCGTGAGTTGCTCCCAGCCGAGAGCCCTATTTATTTTATTATATTTAAGCCTTTAGAGTGTGATTATCATTGTTTTTGTTAGGTTCTCGGTAGCTAGCTCGGGTTCGATCGCACTTAGGATTTTGTGTGTAGTTGCCTCCCGCGCCGTAAGGATTTCTTCACCGGGGTTGTGTGGACCTGCGATGTTCTATGTGATTGATGTTGTATGTTTGTTTGTGATTATCGCATGTATAGTTTAGGTGCTCTGTTCGAATTCTGATGGCATGACTTCGTATGTTGTTCTTTCATGTTAGTCCATGCTAGGTTGTTCCGCTCGGCATGCTCATATTCATTCTTGTTCAGAGTACCATGCTAGGTCTGCTTGTATTCTTTCGAGCACGTATTGGATTGTTTGGCTTGATTGTTAAGGCGGAGTTAGAATTCAGTAGATAGCATCATCCGGCCCGATGCATAAAGTATCTTGCATCTATGGCAAGGACGTTCGAGACAGTTCTCGTCCTTGGACCCCGTGAGGGATTAGCTATCCCAACCGTGAGGCCCCGCAATCTTGGGTGAGGGTGGTAGTCTTAGCGATGCCCCAACGGTCGGGATGATGACTTGGCAATGCCTAGTCCCCGACGGTGGCACACGTCCTCGGTGTGTTCGGTAGTAGCCCTTGATTGCCACTGTTAAGGTAAGGACGGCTTCTGGTGTAAGCCTACCACGACCCGTTCCTTAGCCTCGGTGCGGTGGTACAGCCGACATAGTTCACGTGTCCAAGTCTCACACCCCTATGTCGGTGACATCAGTAAAGACCCGACCCAAAAGGGGGCACTAAATAGGCCTTTACCCCAATGCATGCATTAAAATGAAAAGAACAATATGCAATTTAGTTTTCTGATTCCCATTAAATCAAAACATTCAAGATTCATTCAGAACAATAAAGTCTCACAAACCTGCTTCTCTGTCTCCAAGCACTGTTTCACAGACAAATACATTTCCAACGAGCTTTACTCGATCGTAGATTTTATTAAAAACATTTAAAACATCCTCAAATTCAACAAAGCTGGAATCCACAAATAATTCGAAAAGTATCCTAGGGCTCGTGTCTTGCCACATGCATTCGGGGAAAAATAACGAAAAAGAGTCATAACATAAGAAAAGTCGAGACGACAAAGAAGTTCCCATGATCACAGCTCCTCTTTCACCCATCCCGCCTCGCGCCATGGTTACTCGAAAGATAAGTAAGGGTGAGTAACGAATTACTCAAGAAGAATCCCCAACCGGGTACAATACGATGCACATGGTCATCTAGATGAGTGTATGCAAGCTATGATTATAACCACGAGCAGAGCACATAGCTTAAGTCCACACTTGGACCTGGGATGCCATCTCGTGGTCTTAGTCCGGAAAATACCACAACACACTAAACGCACTATACGGGAACAAGTCCCGCGGCTGTCTCATCGTCGATACGAAAGGTGCAATCGCTCAAGATCCCGAGGAGCTCTCCATCGCGCCCAGAATGAGCGTAAGCGCGCCACCGCATGCTACCGCAAACTCGGGGTGCGGGTCTAGTGGCAAGCCGCCTGTGTTCGATCCACCATGCCTAACTAAATCTCTCGGATCGGTGTCACCGACATAGGGGTGAGACTGGACACGTGAACTATGTCGGCTGTACCACCGCACTTTGAGGCTAAGGAACCGGCCGTGGTAGGCTTACACCGAGGCGGTCCTTGCCCTAACAGTGGCAATCAAGGGCTACGGCCGAACACGCCGAGGCGTGTCGATCGCCGGGACGAGGCAATGCCAAGTCATCATCCCGACCGTTGGGGCATTTAACGATCGCCACCCTCACCCAAGATTGCGGGGCCTACTGGTCGGGTTAGCTAAACCCTAACGGGGGTCCAGGGATCGAGAACTGTCTCGACGTCCCCGCCATGGATGCAAGATACTTTATGCATCGTGCCCGGATGATGCTACCTACCTACACTTTAACCTATCATATCAATAACATACAATCCAATACAATCCAAAACGTGCTCAATGTATACAACGAACCTAGCATGGTACTACGAAGCAAGAATAGATATGAGCATGCTAGAACGGAACAACCTAGCATGGGCTAACATGAGAGAACAACATACGAAGTCATGCTAGTCGAGAATTGAATGCAGAGCACCTAAACTATACATGCCGATAATCACAAACAAACATACAAACAACAATCACATAGAACATCGCAGGTCCACACAACTCCGGTAAGAAATCCTTACCTTGGTCGGAAGACTTTTACACACAAATCCTAAGTGCATGAACAATCCCGAGCTAGCGAGCGGGAACCTAGCAAACCAACAATAATCGTGATCTAAAATATCTAAACAACAATAGAAACGCAAGCTCGGCTCGGGAACTCACGCGGCGCGACGACACGAGCTTGGGGCTGGCAACAAGCCGCTCGGCAAAGGCAAGGCGCTGGCGCGCTACCGGCACGGCAGCGACACGCTACCGTTGCGCTACCGCACGCAAGACGGACACGCCACGCTGGCCGCGCTACCGGCACGGCAAGCGAGGACACGCGCGCGCGGGCGAGCGCTCGACGACGGCGCGCGGCGCGCCGCGTCGGCGCTGGCGCGCGCGCGAGCAACTCGCGGCGGACGCGCGCGCGCAGCGAATGTCTCGAGCCGCGCGCGCGCGCGCGCGCGCGGCTCGGCAAGCGGACACGGCGAGGGCGTCGCGAGCGACGGCGATCTCGCTGGCTGGCGAACGGCGAGGCTGCTTCTTTGGCGAACGGCGCGGCCGCTGCGGAACAGTGTCCGGGCGTCGGCGGTGGCTGGCTCGACCGATCGGGCGTGCGACAGTGGCTGGCTCGGCCCGACTCGGGCGTCGACAGGTCGCTCGGCCGATCTGGGCGTCGCGGCAGTGGCTGCTCGACCGATCTGGGCGTCTGGTGAAGCTGGCCGATGATGGTCGCCTCCTCTCGGGGCCGCACAACACACACACACACACAACCCCTTTTTCTTACATTCGGCCAACAAACACCCAAATGAGAAGATGAAGAAGACGAAGACTTACCCGGAATGATGATGATCGAACCCAAGGAGATGCAAGGATGAAGAACTCGGCAAGGCTATGGAGATGGAGAGCTTGGGCGGCCAAGAGGTGTTGTTGGAGAATAAGATGAAATAACCTATTTCTATCTCATTTAACCAAATGCACCAAAACTCCAAAATCCAAGGTTAACTAAGATGTGATGCAGAAAGAGTAACAAGAGCTCTCCATAGCTCAACTGGCACGCATCCTCACAGGCTTTTCTGGAGACCCGGGTTCGAATCCCAGCTGCAACACAAATTCCTTTATTTTTACTTTTGCATCTACCCATGCTCAAACCAAACCACAAAGCCTCAAAAACCTTCATAACTCCATCCAATAATTTTAGCAACTGGAAAAAGACATAAACGGCCCTGACGGCCCGACCTAATTACCAAAATACCCCCAGGGCGTACCTCGAAGACCGGGATGAAAACTCAGGCCGTTACAATATTCCTCCTTTTATGACTTTCGTCCTCGAAAGTCCTTAAGACTCAAACAAAGACAGATATCTGCAATCTCATCCGCCTTCCCGCTCACAAGCGGCCTCCTCTGAACTCTAACTCCTCCACTGAACTTTTACCAAACGGATCTCACGATTACCCAACGTCTTCGTCTCAAAGACCAGAATACTCACAGGCTTCCCCTTGAAGCTCAAACCTCAATCAGCTGCAAAGGCTCAAAGTCCACAATGAGCAATGGGTCCGACACATCTTGCCTCACACCGATACATGAGAACACTTGCACACGGTGACAATGACGAGAAAAGCTAACCAATATGCAACTCTGCCAATCCTCTCGAGAATCTCAAATGGTCCAACAACAGGAGACTCCACTTCTCCCGCTTACCAAACCTCAACACAACTCACAACGGCACAACCTTAAAAGCACGCACTGTCCAATCTCAAACTCTAAAACTCGACGCCAACATCGGCGAAACTTTCATGCTCGCTCTGAGCTAACCACAAACGAGCTCAACCTCTTGCACAACACCTCACAGTCAATCTGCAGCAACACAGACCCAAAATAAAGACTGACGGCCACCAACCTTTTCTCACAGCACTAGAGACCTGCAACACTTACCATACAATGCCTCAATGGAACCACAAGAACTGACCGCTGAGAACTGCTACCCAAAGGCAACCTCATAAAACCACTCTAGACTTCCGCTGCCTAATCACGGAAACACCAACTCGCAACAAGCTCCAAAGGTTCTGGATCACACCTCCCAAAAGACAATCGGTCAGAGGGTGAAAACACTACAGAAACTGCACCCGGCTCATAAGCCTCTTAACAACGCTCTCCAGAACCACGGTTCATCACGCACTACCTAGAAAAATCTTTGTTGCCACACCCTAATGGCAACATCTCCAACTGAAAACGACCATGCCTTTCCCCATAGAAATGGCATCTGCACACCAACCGAGGTGCGAGCTCTAGCTACTGAAGTCAATACTCCAAAAGTCCGAACTCACACAACAACCTCAACTAGCTGACAGCTCCCACACGGAAACTTACAATCCAACAACTTGAGTGCTACGAACTAGGAAGCTCAAACAACTACAACTGCATAGCCATGCCAATCCACTTATCTCTAGCTCGACTCAAATCACTAGCTGGGCAAGACAACTTGCAAGACAACTTGCAAACAACCAGGCCCCAGAGGGCTCTCCATCCACTAAACTTACCTCCATGCAAACAACGGAGCAAAGCTCGCCTCAAATATGAAACACATCTCACAAGTCCAAACGATAACACATACAGCTTAACCCTCAAGCTTAGGCTTAATGCACCTTCCCACCGAAACTTCATAAACGGAACTCCACTACCGGTCAACACCAACTACCAAGAACAAGAATACCAACAATGGCTGGCAGAGTGCAAGCTACACTAGCCAACAAGGATCCTCAATAAGTCCAGGACCTAATCCAAACACAAAGGTGCAACCTCATCCACAATCAAACAAAGGGGCCTTCAACTACAAAGGTGCAACAGACTTCCAAGCCATCACTCAAAACCTTAACCAACTAGGCCAAACACTCATAGGAGGCGAACAACCCTTCGCAACTTCCAAACACCACTCACGAGTCCGCTTAACTAGACCAACAACTGCTTCCAAGCAGCCAACAAACTTTTCCTCCTACTAGCACCACTACCACCAATTCCAAGACCAAGGAATAACCTGACAACTCCCAAGGAGAAACAGGTCCTTACAAGCAGACAACCAACGGACAGAGAACTCCACATACGCTCACTGCCTTGCTCCACCAGAGCAACAACATCTAATCTCACGGGGCACAACAAGGGTCCATCTCAGACGAACCTCCAAATGCCAAACGGGGTAACTCAACATCCGGAAACAGGAAAAACAACCAACATGGCACAAACCACTCGCCCCACGAGCGAAACTAAACTCTAGCAACTTCAATCCACACTTGGTCAACACCAAGCATCAACTTGCCACCACACCGAAACCACTCCGGACTTTACTCCAAATAAACACTAGCTTGCTAGTCTACCAAGACTGCTAGCAACTCCACCGAGGCTACAAATCGCACGCCTCCAAAATAGCCAATCCCAGAAACTCACTAGCTGGGCTGACCGAGCTCGGAGAGGATCTCCACAACCTAGGGTTCTTCAAACCCTCGACACACACACTGCTTCTTAGGCATACGATCTAACAGATAAATCGCTCAACAAACAACTCCAATTTCCAAAGATCCCAACCATGCTTTGGCCAACTCCAACTCCTTGGGAACCTAGAGGACCCGAAACGCTACTGAATCGTCATCCTCCTACTCAAAGCATCGGCCACAACATAACTTCTACCCAAGGAAGGATCCGAACAACTCTCTTAGCCATGCCGATCGAAACCACGCGGCTTAGCTACCATCGCTCTTGTTCGGTTTCCAATCGAACTCCAACCAACGATCAATAAGAAGATCCGCCAACCAAGCTTAGGCCCAACTTAACAAATCTTGCCTAAGCAACAACTTGATACCACGAGCACTTTGTATCCTTACCCCTCAACCCAAGCCTTACAACAACCACCTGGAGTCCAACTTCTCAAGGCACTGAGCACGAGATCTCCAAAGCAAACCCTACATGGATCTGAAACTCTCGCCACGGAACGAACCACACAAAACACACTTGTGTGCACAACTCCCAACCTTCCTTTAGAGATCCAAGACTAACAAGCGCTTTTCCACAAAGCAACGATAACTCCCGGCAATGATACAAACAATCCAAGGAACACCAAAAGTTCCATCTCCACACGATACTGAAAGCCGAGGCAACCTTGCTCTACCAAAGCATAAACATGCCAAACCAAACTTACTTTGTACCAAGCCTCTACCAAGGGTGCTTACCCCTAAGGCATCCAAAACCTCTCGCAAGGCATCAACTCATCTCGCCTTAAAAGCATCCAACTCGCCTCATAGGCATCCAGCTCATCTGATAAGCATCCAACTCATGGTCCCTCAGCTGGACCAAATCCACAACTACAATGCTCAACTCTCCTCAGATTTAGGCACTCGAAGGTAGTTGACCGCACTACCAACCACAAAGAAAATCTCTTGGCCTTAACACTAGCGCGAGACTCACGCGCACCAACATTTACCAACCGGCAACTCTTGCGACTTACTCAACCTCCAGAAACACTGGGAAGAGGCTCCGGCTCCTCTCGAGCATCCTTTCGCTTGTAGTCCATCGACTACCACTGAACTAGCCTTCTGGCACGACCTAAACGGGTGCAACTGCCATAAACAGATCCAAGGCTAAAGGAGTACGCTGAACTCCGAACGGCATAGAACCATCTGCTATGCCCAAGCCAAACTCAAGCCTGAACCAGACTTAGTGCCAAAGTGGCACACCAACCAATGCACCTCAAGTGCTACTACTACCAAATCCACATTTGAGGAAGTCAATGATAAACAACAACAGGCTCGCAAGGGGGCAAAGATGACCCGTCATCTGCCTCAAGCCACTAACACGGCAACTTGCCAAACAATCGGGCCACTAGTGGAGACTCTGCTAGTCCACCTCTCACAAGGGACTTCCACCACCATCTGATGAACCAAACAGCACAGGAACGGCACACCTCGGCCTTTGAACAGCAGGGCATCCCACACACGGATGCTAAACTCAAACTGGCCAACTACTTTACTACTAGCGAGGGACTTACTAAAACATCGAGCTCTCTGGGCATCCATTTGCCAACCCAGGCGTCTCCAACAACGCCAACAAACTCATCCGAATAAACTCGCCGATCATGCCCTCCCGGAACCTCCGGGGCTACAAGAGCTCTTTGGGGAAAAATGTTGAAACAAACTCATCACCGGGCTATCTGTGCCGGACTCCTCACTACGCGCTACAAATCGCGCGCTGGGTCTCCGCTCTCGATAGCTAAAGACCTCGCCATCAAATCTCTCATGGCCGGAGCACACTCTGCTCAAGGAGTCTCACTCTGAGGCCCTACTAGCCTCTACCCCCTCCTCTAGGCAACTCAACTGCCGGGGCCAAATCTGGCATGCGGGCCTAACAACCCTGGACGCGGCCTCAACATCAACACGATCGGTCCAACTCCTCGGTCGGACATGCCAAGCGCCTGCTCCTGCAGGTGCGATCAACATACCGGCGATCTACACGAAGCACCACCACCCTCTCACTAGGGAAAAGCAAAGAATCGGGCCACAAATGGCCAACGGAGTCTAAGCTCGCTTCCCTCCTGCGGACGATGTCCCGGGGCATCCGAATCTATCTGGATACCTCAACAAGCCGCTAAACAAACTGCTCGCAGATGCGGAAAAGTTGGCATGATGGCTCACTAAGCCCAAACCAACAACGAGTCGAAACACCTTTCTCGTCTCCGCTCCACAACACTACACAAGGCATACACTAGATGAAAGGTATTGTAAATTCTTAACCCTTTTCAAAAAAGCAATAACTTAGGCGTACTGATGACCGCTTCTGAGTCTTTGTGATCATGGGAAAGACGACCTACAACAAAAGGTCGAGTCTACAAAGTCTATGACTCTGAGCTCGATACCAATCAGAAGACCCGACCCAAAAGGGGCACTAAATAGGCCTTTACCCCAATGCATGCATTAAAATGAAAAGAACAATATGCAATTTAGTTTTGGATTCCCATTAAATCAAAACATTCAAGATTCATTCAGAACAATAAAGTCTCATCAAACTGCGTCTGTCTCCAAGCACTGTTTCACAGACAAATACATTTCCAACGATTTACTCGATCGAGATTTTATTAAAAACATTTAAAACATCCTCAAATTCAACAAAGCTGGAATCCACAAATAATTCAGAAAAGTATCCTAGGGCTCCGTGCCCGGCTACATGCATTCAGGGGAAAAATAACGAAAAGAGTCATAACATAAGAAAAGTCGAGACGGCAAAGAAGTTCCCATGATCACGGCTCCTCTTTCACCCATCCTGCCGCCTCGCGCCATGGTTACTGAAAGATAAGTAAGGGTGAGTAACGAATTACTCAAGAAGAATCCCCAACCGGGGTACAATACGATGCACATGGTCATCTAGATGAGTGTATGCAAGCTATGATTATAACCACAGAACAGAGCACATAGCTTAAGTCCACACTTGGACCTCGGATGCCATCTCAGGGTCTTAGTCCGGAAAATACCACAACACACTAAACGCACTATACGGGAACAAGTCCCGGCCTCGGCTGTCTCATCGCCGATCACGAAAGGTGCACTCGCTCAAGATCCCGAGGAGCTCTCCGATCGGGCGCCAATAATGGCGTAAGCGCGCACCGCATGCTCTGCAAACTCGGGGTGCCGGGTCTAGTGGCAAGCCGCCCGTGTTCGATCCACCATGCCTAACTAAATCTACGGATCGGTGTCACCGACATAGGGGTGTGAGACACGGACACGTGAACTATGTCACCTGTACCACCGCACTTTGAGGCTAAGGAACCGGTCGTGGTAGGCTTACACCGAGAAGCGGTCCTTGCCCTAACAGGTGGCAATCAAGGGCTACGGCCGAACACGCCGAGGACGTGTCGATCGCCGGGGGCGAGGCAATGCCAAGTCATCATCCCGACCGTTGGGGCATTTAACGATCGCCACCCTCACCCAAGATTGCGGGGCCTACCGGTCGGGTTAGCTAAACCCTAACGGGGTCCAGGACGGAGAATCGTCTCGACGTCCCCCGCCATGGATGCAAGATACTTTATGCATCGGGCCCGGATGATGCTACCTACCTACACTTTAACCTATCATATCAATAACATACAATCCAATACAATCCAAAACGTGCTCAACAGATACAACGAACCTAGCATGGTACTACGAAGCAAGAACAGATATGAGCATGCTAGAACGGAACAACCTAGCATGGGCTAACATGAGAGAACAACATACGAAGTCATGCTAGTCGAGAATTCGAGCAGAGCACCTAAACTATACATGCCGATAATCACAAACAAACATACAAACAACAATCACATAGAACATCGCAGGTCCACACAACTCCTGGTAAGAAATCCTTACCTTGGTCGGAAGACTTTACACACAAATCCTAAGTCTGCGAACAATCCAGGAGCTAGCGAGCGGGAACCTAGCAAACCAACAATAATCGATATCTAAAATATCTAAACAACAATAGAAACGAAGCAAGCTCGGCTCGGGGAACTCACGCGCGCGACGACCACGAGCTTGAAATCTTTGGCAAGCGTCGCGCTCGGCAAGGCTGGCGCGCTGCCGCGCTACCGGCACGCAGTGACACGCTACCGTTGCGCGCGGCACGGCACGGCACGGACACGCATTGCGCTGCCGCGCTACCGCACGGCAGCGAGGACACGCGCGCGGCGGGCGTCTGGCTCGACGACGAGCGGCGCGCGCGCGCTGGCGTCAAGGCGGCGCGCGGGCGAGCAACTCGCGGACGCGCGCGCGGCGAGTATGTCTCGAGCGAAGCGCGCGGCGAGCGCGCTCGGCAAGCGGACACAGCGAGGGCGTCGGCGATCGAGCGCGTCTCTTCTGGGCGAACGGCGAGGGCTCGCTGGCTGGGCGAACGGCGAGGCTGCTGCGAAACAGTCTCCGGGCGTCGGCGGGTGGCTCGACCGATCTGGGGCGTCGGCGAAGCTGGCTCGGCCGATCCGGGCGTGGCGACAGTGGTGGCTCGGCCGATCCGGGCGTCGACGGCAGTAGCTCTCGACCGATCCGGGCGTCTGGTAGGGCCGGGATGATGGTCGCTCCTCTCGGTGGGCGCACAACACACACACACACACAACCCCTTTTTCTTACATTCGGCCAACAAACACCCAAATGAGAAGATGAAGAAGACGAAGACTTACCCTAATGATGATGATCGAACCCAAGGAGATGCAAGGATGAAGAACTCGGCAAGGCTATGGAGATGGAGAGCTTGGGCGGCCAAGAGGTGTTGTTGGAGAATAAGATGAAATAACCTATTTCTATCTCATTTAACCAAATGCACCAAAACTCCAAAATCCAAGGTTAACTAAGATGTGATGCAGAAAGAGTAACAAGAGCTCTCCATAGCTCAACTTGCACGCATCCTCACAGGCTTTTCTGGAGACCCGGGTTCGAATCCCAGCTGCAACACAAATTCCTTTATTTTTACTTTTGCATCTACCCATGCTCAAACCAAACCACAAAGCCTCAAAAACCTTCATAACTCCATCCAATAATTTTAGCAACTGGAAAAAGACATAAACGGCCCTGACGGCCCGACCTAATTACCAAAATACCCCCAGGGCGTACCTCGAAGACCGGGATGAAAACCTGGGCCGTTACAGACACCGATCCAGAGATTTAGTTAGGCGTGGTATCCGGATATGGGCAGCTTGCCACTAGACCCGGCACCCCCCATAGTCTGTGGAAGCACGCGGTGCATGCTTACGCTCATTACAGCGCCGACCGGAGAGCTCCTCGGGATCTTGAGCTAGTGTACCTTTCGTATCGACGGCGATGAAGCCGAGGCCGAGACTTGGTTCTCGTATAGGGCGTATTGTGTGGTGTGGATTATTCCGGACTAAGACCCTGAGTTGGCATCCGAGGTCCAAGTGTGGACTTAAGCTATGTGCTCTATTCTGTGTTTATATTCATAGCTTGCATACACTCATCTAGATGACCATGTGCATCGTATTGCACCCCGGTTGGGGATTCTTACTGAGTAATTCGTTACTCACCCTTACTTATCTTCGGTAACCATGGCGCGAGGCAAGATGGTGAAGGAGGAGCTATGATCATGGGAACGTCTTTGTCGTCTCGACTTTTTATTTCTATGACTCTTGTCTTTCATTTTCCCCACTGAATGCATGTAGTCGTCGGACACAGAGCCCTAGGATGTTTTCTGAACGATTTTGTGGATTCCCGCTTTATTGAATTTGAGAATGTTCCAAATGTTTTAATAAATCTCTGATCGAGTGTACGTTTTGGAAATGTATTTGCCTTGAAACAGTTTCAAAGAACTATATTGATTTGATGGAACCTTGATTGTTTTGTTTTAATTGGGAATCTCAAAACTTAATTGCATATTGTCCTTTCCTTTGAATGCATGCATTGGGGTAAAGGCCTATTTAGAGCCCTTTTTGGGTCGGGTCTTTCTGATTGGTATCGAGCTCGAGTCATAGACTTTGTAGACCGACCTTTTTGTTGTAGGTCGTCTTTCCCATGATCACCCGAAGACTCAAGCGGTCATCAGTGCGCCTAAGTTCTCGTCTTTTTGAAAAGGGTTAAGAATTTACAATACCTTTCATCTAGTGTATGCCTTGTGTAGTGTTGTGGAGCGGAGACGAAGCGAGTTCTCGACTCGTTGTTGGTTTGGGCTTAGTGAGCCATCATGCCAACTTTCTCGCGATCTGGGCGAGCAGTTGTTTAGCGGCTTGTTGAGGTATCCAGATAGATTCGGATGCCCCGGGACATCGTTCCGAGGGAGGCGAGCTTAGACTCCGTTGGCCATTTGTGGCCCGATTCTTTTCGCTTTCCCTAGTGAGAGGGTGGTGGTGCTTCGTGTAGATCGCCAAAGATGTTGATCGCACCCGGAGGAGCAAGGCGCTTGGCATGTCCGACCGAGGAGTTGGACCGATCGTGTTGATGTTGAGGCCGCGTCCAGGGTTGTTAGGCCCTCATGCCGTTTGGCCCCGCGGATGAGTTGCCTAGAGGAGGGGGTAGAGGCTAGTAGCGCCTCAGTGAGACTCCTTGAGCGAGTGTGCTCCACCATGAGAGATTTGATGGCGTGTCTTTAGCTATCGAGAGCGGAGACCCAGCGCGATTTGTAGCGCGTAGTGAGGAGTCCCGGCACAGATAGCCCAAATTGATGTGAGTTTGTTTCAACATTTTCCCCAGTAGCTCTTGTAGCCCCTGAGGTTCCCGGGAGGGCATGATCAGCAGTTTATTCAGATGAGTTTGTTGGCGTTGTTGGAGACGCCCAGGTTGGCAAATGGATGCCTGTAGAGCTCGATGTTTTAGTAAGTCCTACTGCTAGTAGTAAAGTAGTTGGCCGTGTTTGAGTTTAGCATCCGTGTGTGGGATGCCCCGCTGCTCAAAGGCCGAGGTGTGCCGTTCTGTCTTTGTTTGGTTCATCGGATGGTGGTGGAAGTCCTTGTGAGAGGTGGACTTGCGAGTCTCCACCAAAGGGCCCGATTGTTTGGCAAGTTGCCGTGTTAGTGGCTTGAGGCGGATGACGGGTCATCTTTGCCCCTGCGAGCTCCGTTGTTGTTTATCACCCACTTCCTCAAATGTGGATTTGGTAGTAGTAGCACTTGAGGTGCATTGGTTGGTGTGCCACTTTGGCACTAAGTCTGGTTCAGGCTTGAGTTTGGCTTGGGCATAGCGATGGTTCTATGCCGTTCGGAGTTCAGCGTACTCCTTTAGCCTTGGATCTGCTTTATGGCGCTTGCACCCGTTTAGGTCGTGCGGAGGGCTAGTTCGGTGGTAGTCGATGGACTACAAGCGAAAGGATGCTCGAGAGGAGCGGAGCCTCTTCCTAGTGTGTCTGGAGGTTGAGTAAGTCAGCAGGTTGCGGGTTGGTAAATGTTGGTGCGCGTGAGTCTCGTGCTAGTGTTAAGGCCAAGAGATTTTCTTTGTGGTTGGTAGTGCGGTCAACTACCTTCGAGTGCCTAAATCTGAGGAGAGTTGAGCATTGTAGATGTGGATTTGGTCCAGCTGAGGGACCATGAGTTGGATGCTTATCAGATGAGCTGGATGCCTATGAGGCGAGTTGGATGCTTTTGAGCGAGATGAGTGATGCCTTGCGAGGTTTTGGATGCCTTAGGGGTAAGCACCCTTGGTAGAGGCTTGGTACAAAGTAAGTTTGGTTTGGCATGTTTATGCTTTGGTAGAGCAAGGTTGCCTCAGCTTCGAGTATCGTGTGGAGATGGAACTTTTGGTGTTCCTTGGATTGTTTGTATCATTGCCGGAGTTATCGTTGCTTTGTGGAAAAGCGCTTGTTAGTCTTGGATCTCTAAAGGAAGGTTGGGAGTTGTGCACACAAGTGTGTTTTGTGTGGTTCGTTCCGTGGCGAGAGTTTCAGATCCATGTAAGGGTTTGCTTTGGAGATCTCGTGCTCGGTGCCTTGAGAAGTTGGACTCCGGTGGTTGTTGTAAGGCTTGGGTTGAGGGGGTAAGGATACAGTGCTCGTGGTATCAAGTTGTTGCTTAGGCAAGATTTGTTAAGTTGGGCCTAAGCTTGGTTGGCGGATCTTCTTGTTGATCGTTGGTTGGAGTTCGATTGGAAACCGAACAAGAGCGATGGTAGCTAAGCCGCGTGGTTTCCGATCGGCATGGCTAAGAGAGTTGTTCGGATCCTTCCTTGGGTAGAAGTTATGTTGTGGCCGATGCTTTGAGTAGGAGGATGACGCGATGTCAGAGCGCCGGGTCCTCTAGGTTCCCAAGGAGTTGGAGTTGGCCAACATGGTTGGGATCTTTGAAATTGGAGTTGTTTGTTCAGCATTGTCTGTTAGATCGTATGCCTAGGCGGTGTGTGTGTCGAGGGTTGTGAAGAACCCTAGGTTGTGGAGAGCCTCTCGAAACTCGATCGAGCCCAGCTAGTGAGTTTCGATTGGCTAGCCGGAGGCGTGCGATTTGTAGCCTCGGTGGAGTTGCTAGCGATCTTGGTAGACTAGCAAGCTAGTGTTTATTTGGAGTAAAGTCCGGAGTGGTTTCGGTGTGGTGGCAAGTTGATGCTTGGTGTTGACCAAGTGTGGATTGAAGTTGCTAGAGTTTAGTTTTGCTCGTGGGGGCGAGTGGTTTGTGCCATGTTGGTTGTTTTTCCTGTTTCCGTGATGTTGAGTTGCCCCGTTTGGCATTTGGAGGTTCATCGAGATGGACCCTTGTTGTGCCCCGTGAGATTAGATGTTGTTGCTCGTGGAGCAAGCGGTGGCGTATGTGGAGTTCTCTCGTCCGTTGGTTGTCCGCTTGTAAGGACTGCTTTCTCCTTGGGAGTTGTCGAGTTATTCCTTGGTCTTGGAATTGGTGGTAGTGGTGCTAGTAGGAGGAAAAGTTTGTTGGCTGCTTGGAAGCGCTTGTTTGTCTAGCTAAGCGAACTCGTGAGTGGTGTTCTGAAGTTGCGATGAAGGGTTGTTCTGCCTCCTATGAGTGTTTGGCCTAGTTGGTTAAGGTTTTGAGTGTTGGCTTGGAAGTCGTTGCACCTTTGTAGTTGAAGGCCCCTTTGTTTCGATTGTGGATGAGGTTGCACCTTTGTGGCTGGATTAGGTCCGACTTATTGAGGATCCTTGCGGCTAGTGTATCTTGCACTCTGCCAGACCATTGTTGGTATTCTTGTTCTTTGGTAGTTGGTGTTGACCAGTAGTGGAGTTCCGTTAATGAAGTTTCGGTGGGAAGGTGCATTAAGCCTAAGCTTGAGGGTTAAGCTCAGTATGTGTTATCGTTTGGACTTGTGAGATGTGTTTCATATTTGAGGCGAGCTTTGTTCCGTTGTTTGCATGGAGGTAAGTTTAGTGGATGGAGCCCTCTGCTGGGGCCGGTTGTTTGCAAGTTGTCTTGCCCACTAGTGATTTGAGTCGAGCTAGAGATGAGTGGATTGGCATAGCTATGCGATTGTAGTTGTTTGAGCTTCCTAGTTCGTAGCACTCAAGTTGTTGGATTGTAAGTTTCAGTGTGGGAGCTGTCACCTAGTTGAGGTTGTTGTGTGAGTTCGGATTTTGGAGTATTGACTTGATGAGCTAGAGCTCGCACCTCGGTTGGTGTCAGATGCCATTTCTATGGAGTAGAGGCATGTCGATTTGGAGTTGGAGATGTTGCCATTAGGGTGTGGCAACAAAGGTTTGTTCTAGGCGGTGCGTGGGCGGCGAACCGTGGTTCAGAGAGTGTTCTTAGAAGCTTATGAGCCGAGTGCGATTTTGTAGTGTTTTCACCCTTTTTGTCCGATGGTCTTTTGGGAGGTAGGCCGGATCCTTCTGAGCTTGTTGCGAGTTGGTGTTTCCGTGATTAGGCGGCGGAGACCTGTGTGGTTTTAGGAGGTTGCCTTGGGTTGCGATTCTCGTGGTCGGTTCTTGTGGTTCCATTGAGGCATTGTATGGTAAGTGTTGCGTCTCTAGTCTTTGTGAGAAAAGGTTGGTGGCCGTCGGTGTTGTTTTGGGTCCCGTGTTGCTTGCAGCTGACCGAGAGGTGTTGTGCAGGAGGTTGAGCTCGTTTGCGGTTAGCTCGGAGCGAGCATGAAAGTTTCGCCGATGTTCGGCGTCGAGTTTTAGAGTTTGAGGTTGGGCGGTCGTGCTTTTAAGGTTGTGCCGTTGTGAGTTGTGTTGAGGTTTGGTAAGCGGGAGAAGTGGAGTCTCCTGTTGTTGGACCATTTGAGATTCTCGAGAGGATTGGCGAGTTGCATATTGGTTAGCTTTTTCTGTCATTGCCACCGTGTGCGCGTGTTCTCATGTATCGGTGTGAGCGGTATGTGTGGACCCATTGCTCATTGTGGACTTTGAGCCTTTGCGGTGATTGAGGTTTGAGCTTCAAGGGGAGCTGTGAGTATTCTGGTCTTTGAGACGAAGACGTTGGGTAATCGTGAGATCCGTTTGGTAAAAGTTCGATGGAGGAGTTAGAGTTCGAGGAGGCCGCTTGTGAGCGGGAAGACGGATGAGATTGCAGATATCTGTCTTTATTTTGATCTTAAGGACTTTCGAGGACGAAAGTCATAAAAGGAGGAATATTGTAACGCCCGAGTTTTCATCCCGGTCTTGAGGTATGCCCCGGGGGTATTTTGGTAATTTGGTCGGGCCGTCGGGGCCGTTTATATCTTTTTCGGTTGCTAAAATTATTGGATGGATTTATGAAGGTTTTGAGGCTTTGTTGTTTGGTTTGAGCATGGGTAGATGCAAAAGTAAAAATAAAGGAATTTTTGTTGCAATTGGGTTTTGAACCCGAGCCTCCGGAAAAGCTTGTGGGGATGCGTGCGATTGAGCTATTGAGAGCTCTTGTTACTCTTTTCGCGTCATATCTTAGTTACCCTTGGATCTTTGGAGTTTTGTGCATTTGGTTAAATGAAAAGAAATTAGGTTTTGTGTTTTCTTCCCAAAACTCCATGGCCGCCCAACCCTCTTCTCTCCCAAGCCCCTTGCCGTGATTTTCTTCCCTTGCGGCCCCGCGCGCCGCTCCGGCCAGCCAAGCGACCAGTAGAGCAGGCCGGTCAGCAAATTTCAACCAGATCGCACCAAAGAAATTTCAGCGCCAGCCAGCAGCCGCCCAGACGCCAGCGCCCCGCCAGCGAGCAGCCAGCAGCGCCAGTGCCGTCGCAGCCGCCAATGAGCGTCGCGGCACCGACGATCCAGCGTCCGTCGCGTCGCAGCTGCGTCGCCGCACGCACCGCTTCGCCACGCGCCAGCCAGCCGCCTCGCCATCGCCAGCCGAGCTTCGCGTCCGCATCGCAGCCCGAGCGCCGTCGTCGCGTCGCGCCCGCGCGCCTCTCGCGCGTCTGCGCCCGTGCCGTCCGCGTGCCGTCCCTGCCCTCAGCGTCCGCGCCTTAGCGCTTCATCCGCGCCCAGCGCTGTCCGTCTGCGCGCAGCAGCGCCAGATGTGCGCCCATTTACCGCCCATCAGCGCCCGATGTGCGCCCATTTGCCGCCCATCAGCGCCCATCAGCGCCCATCCGCGCCAAAGAAGAAAGCCCCCGTCTTTGCTGCCGCCGCGCGTGTCGTGTCACCGCATCGCGTGAGTTGCTCCCGAGCCGAGCCCTATTTATTTTATTATATTTAAGCCTTTAGAGTGTGATTATCATTGTTTTTGTTAGGTTCTCGGTAGCTAGCTCGGGTTCGATCGCAGCTTAGGATTTTGTGTGTAGTTGCCTCCCGGCTGTAAGGATTTCTTCACGGGGTTGTGTGGACCTGCGATGTTCTATGTGATTGATGTTGTATGTTTGTTTGTGATTATCGGCATGTATAGTTTAGGTGCTCTGTTACAATTCTGATGGCATGACTTCGTATGTTGTTCTTTCATGTTAGTCCATGCTAGGTTGTTCCGCTCGGCATGCTCATATTCATTCTTGTTCACGTAGTACCATGCTAGGTCTCATTGTATTCTTTCGAGCACGTATTGGATTGTTTGCTGATTGTTAAGGCGAGTTAGAATTCGGGTAGATAGCAGCATCATCCGGCCCGATGCATAAAGTATCTTGCATCTATGGCAAGGACGTTCGAGACAGTTCTCCGTCCTTGGACCCCGTGAGGGATTAGCTATCCCAACCGGTAGGCCCTGCAATCTTGGGTGAGGGTGGTAGTCTTAGCGATGCCCCAACGGTCGGGATGATGACTTGGCAATGCCTAGTCCCCGACAAAAACACGTCCTCGGTGTGTTCGGTAGTAGCCCTTGATTGCCACTGTTAAGGTAAGGGCGGCTTCTGGTGTAAGCCTACCACGACCCGCCTCCTTAGCCTCAAAAAAGCGGTGGTACAGTGACATAGTTCACGTGTCCGTGTCTCACACCCCTATGTCGGTGACACCGATCCGAGATTTAGTTAGGCGTGGTATCCGGATATGGGCGGCTTGCCACTGGACCCGGCACCCCATAGTGCTGTGGAAGCACGCGGTGCATGCTTACGCTCATTACAACACCGACCGGAGAGCTCCTCGGGATCTTGAGCTAGTGTACCTTTCGTGACGACGATGAGCAGTGAGAGGCCGAGACTTGGTTCTCGTATAGGGCGTATTGTGTGGTGTGGATTATTCCGGACTAAGACCCTGAGTTGGCATCCGAGGTCCAAGTGTGGACTTAAGCTATGTGCTCTATTTTGTGTTTATATTCATAGCTTGCATACACTCATCTAGATGACCATGTGCATCGTATTGTACCCCGGTTGGGGATTCTTACTGAGTAATTCGTTACTCACCCTTACTTATCTTTCAGGTAACCATGGCGCGAGGCAAGATGGCTGAAGGAGGAGCTATGATCATGGGAACGTGCTGTCGTCTCTGACTTTTTATTTCTATGACTCTTGTCTTTCATTTTCCCCTGAATGCATGTAGTCGGGCATAGAGCCCTAGGATGTTTTCTGAACGATTTTGTGGATTCCCGCTTTATTGAATTTGAGAATGTTCCAAATGTTTTAATAAATCTCTGATCAGAGTGTACGTTTTGGAAATGTATTTGCCTTGAAACAGGTTTCAGCAACTATATTGATTTCTGATGGAACCTTGATTGTTTTGTTTTAATTGGGAATCTGAAAACTTAATTGCATATTGTCCTTTCCTTTGAATGCATGCATTGGGGTAAAGGCCTATTTAGAGCCCTTTTGGGTCGGGTCTTTACAGGCTGGCTCGAGCTTGGGCGGCCAGGCTGGGCGACAAGGGGGCTGGCTCGGGCTGGGGGGGGGTGATGGCTCGGGTTGGAGGAGAGAGAGAGAAAAAGGGAAAAAAGGAAAAATGGGAAAAATGGGGATTTAGAAAAATAAAAAGGGAAAATGGGAAATAAAAAGGAAAAATGGGATTTTATCCTAATTTTCATCCTTATCCAATTTTATCCAAATTTAAATAAGCCTTAAAATCCTTAAAATCCCATTTCCCGGCTTCCTCCTTCGAGACCCAGCTGAAGCAACCTTTTCCAATAAACAAATCTCACTTAAATCACCCTCCCAAATCAATACTAAGGGTCCGGGCTCAAATCCCAATGGAAGCACTCAACCAACCATAACTTTGCCCAAAACCCAAATCACAACCGAACTTCCAAACGAAAAGCCCAAACATCTCGGGACTCGCAACCCATAACAAACAAGCCTCGACAAAGGCAGGAGCTGCCTCGGGATCCTGAAAATCCACAAATCCTGCCCGGGGAGCAAAAAGACCAAAATGCCCCTAAGGGTCAAAACAGCTCTAACGGCCCAACCGAACAACCGAATTTGAAACGGAAACACCTTGAGAACCGGAATAGAAAATTGGGCCGTTACAGTAGAGAGGGGCATATGGCCCGTTTTTGTGATCAGCCAGCTATGGCAGCTCAGCCAGTGCCAGCAGCAGGGTCGGGTGTTTGCTACGACCCGTCAGGAGGCCGTGCGTACAGATGCCGCTGTGGCAGGTAAGCTTCTTATTTTAGATCACTGCGCATTTGTATTGTTTGATTCTGGATCTACGCATTCGTTTGTATATGTGTTGTTTGCTGAGCATGCTAGGTTGAGATTAGAGCCTCTAGGTTTTTAGTTATTTATTGCAACTCCTTCGGGAGTTAATATGTTAGCTAGAGATAAGATTAAGGATGGCCGGATCGAGATATCCAGAGAGTTGCTTTGTAACGACCCGACCCAAAAGGGGTTCTAAAATAGGCCGTTACCTCAATGCATGCATTCAAATCTACAAAAAAATTTGCAATATGGTGTTCGGATTCCAAGTAAAAACTAAAACATAAAACATCCATTTAAAATCAACATCAATTCCTGAAACCTGTCCCTGTTTCCAAGCACCTGTTCCAAGACAAATATATTTTCAAAACTTACTCTGATCAGAGATTTATTTATAACATACAAGCTTTCCAATAGTTACAACAATGCTAGAATCTGGAAATACATTCAGAAAACACCCTAGGGCTCCGTGCCCAACTACATGCATTCAGAGGACATTTAAATCATAAACATAAACACAAGACTCAGAGTTGAACAACAGGTTTTCCATGATCACAGCTCCTCCTCCAGCCATCCTGTCTCGCACCATGGTTACCTGTGGAAAAACCACAAAATTAATGGTGAGTAACGAATTACTCAGTAAGAATCCCCAACCTGGGTACAATACGATATAATCAGTCATCTAGTACCAAAGCATGCAAGCAAACAGCTACCAACACAGATCATAGCTCAACGAGCTTACAAGGCAAGATCTGGAATCATCGGAAGTCTCCTACTTCTGGACTAATGATTGGTTATCCTGACCAATCCTGGGACTTCACCGAGGTATCTTTCACTCGGGGGATTGCTCAGCTCAAAAACTGATCCCAAAGATGTCCTCAAGGGCCTCCTTGCCCTTGCTACTAATCTGGACTTACGGAAGAGTACCTGAAGTCTGGCTCTAACGGAAGGAATGGTGTACTAACGACATTAGCTCGGGGGAGCTCTCCGAACCGGCAACTAACGCGTGTGCGCGCACACCGCATGCTGCTGCAACCGGCGTAAATGCGGGGGCCTAAGGGCAAACTACGCGAGCCAGGTACGCATGCCTAAGACTCGGAAGCGGTGTCACTGATCACAGTAGCGCGAGGCCCTCGGCGCTCATCTGTGCAGCCTGAACCACCGACCTGAAGCTAAGAACCGGCCAAGGTAGGCTTACACCGTTGGCAGGGTTCCGCTCTAGTAGGCTACAAACTAGGCTTATGCCGATGTGGGTAGCTAAATCCACATCGGTGGGTCGGGGGGGGGGGAAGCAAGATACGTTATGCTGCGCACACTTTACTCCCCATCAGTGGGGACAAAGTACGTTATGTCCGCTCAGCCTCTGGATGATGACAAACCCTACAACTCTATCTAAGAGTACAGAGAAAATAAATGATTCCTGGCTAGCAAACAATGACCGACATCAATCACATTTACCTAGCATGACACTACAAGCTTAAGCAGGAATCATAAGCATGCTGGAAGAACAAACCTAGCATGGCACTAACATGTACAATCGGGCAAACATGCTAGCAAGAAATCAATCAAAGCTGCTCTATTACTATCATGCTCATAACAATCAGCAAACATACAAGGCATATCATGAAAATATCGCAGGGCCCACACAACTCCGGTAAGAAATCCTTACCTCGTTGGAAGGCAACAACACACAATAAAATTAACTGCGATCGAACCCGAGCAACCTATAGCGAGCCAAACAAACACATCAATAATCATAAAATAGGCCTAAATACAATAAAATAAACAGGGCTCGGCTCGGGACCAACTCACGAGGCGCGGTGACACGCTGAACGAGCCAGCCGCAGGGGCGAGGCAAAGAAGCTGGGCGGCCGGCGCCGGGCGCGACTTCGAAGCGATGGGCTACGCGCGAACGGGCGCGCGAGCGACACACAGAGGAGCGCGCGCGCGCGCGCTAAGCGTCTTGCGCGCGGCTCGGCCACGAGGATCGCTGCATGGGCGACGCGACGCGACGGCTTCTAGGCACGCGCTCGAGGACCAGCGACTCGACAAGCTAAAGGGACGAGGGCGTGCGACCACAGCCACGATCTGCAGAGCGACTTCGGCGCGGACGGACCGACGACATCTGTCAAATGGGCGGGCGACGCGACTGGCTGGGGCGGTAGCCCAGCCAGAGCTCGGGCCGGGCGAGGCGACTGGTCGGGCGACGCAAGCGGGGCCCTGGCTAGCTCGGTGGGGCTTGGCGGCAGTGGCGACACCAAGGGGCTGGCTCGGGCTAGGTGGGGGGCTCGGGGAGAGAGAGAGAGAGAGAGAGAAATGGGAATTTTGAAAAGAAAAGGGAAAATGGGAAAATAAAAGGAAAATAGGGATTTTAATCCTAATTTCCATCCTTATCCAAATTAAAACCTTAAAATCCCATTTCCCGGCTTCCTCCTTCGAGACCCGACTGAAGCAACCTTTTCCAATAAATAAAACTCACTTAAATCCAACTCCCAAAGCATCACTAAGGGCCCGGGCTCGAATCCCAAAGGAAGCACCCAAACAACCATAACTTTGCCAAAGCCCAAACCACAACCGAGCTTCCAACCGACTAGCCCAAACACCTCGGGACTCGCAGCCAACAACAAACAAGCCTCGACAAAGGCAGGAGCTACCTCGAAGCCCTGAAAACCACAAATCCTGCCCGGAGAGCCAAAAGACCAAAATACCCCCAAGGGTCAAAACCGCTCTAATGACCCAACCAAACAACCGAATCTTGACCCGAAAGAACCTCGAAAACTGGAATAGACAACTGGGCTGTTACAATACTCCCTCCTTTTAAGACTTTCGTCCTCGAAATTCCTAAGACGAAACAACTCCAGGAAAACTCCACTGATCCAGCCAACTGAACTTCTCGGCCAACAACACCAACCTTCTTCGAAAACCAAACCCTCTTGGATTCTCAAAAATTCAAGGCCACAATGCAATCCAGACTGCCATACACTGAACTCCGAAGGGAAACAGATGCGAAAAAGCTAGACGGCAAACCACGTCCTCAACTCGCACCAACTCTCAAAGGGTGCTACTCTCAGCAAACTTGAGGACGGGCCACAAGCTCTGAAACTCTACACCACATACTGGCAAAACTCCTATGGGAGCTCACAGCTGTTAACAAACAGCCTCAACCCTACAACAAACTGGCCAAACAACTGAACCTTCCAGGTTCCAGAAAACCAAACGGCCTACTCTTACTTCACAGAGGTCAGCGAACCTCAAACCTTGCCTACAGCCTTAACGAGGCACAATCGAACCACCAACTGGCGACCAATCCAAAAGGCAAGGGGCACCATCCTGGTACACCAGACGGCTAACAACACTCACACCAGTTGAAACTTCAGCTACGGCCACCTCTAAAAGACAAGGGCCAAGCACAGGCTCCACTCGACCAAACCAACAAATGAAAAATCTTCATCGGCCGAACGCAAACTTTTCGGAGCAAACCTACCTGCAACTGGCCAAAGAGAATATTGCCAGGCAAGGAAACCACCAAAATTCCTCTCAAGGAAACTCGGACTGCAAGGACTAAACCATCACGCAGCTATCTGCGACACTATAACAGCCCAGTTTCCTATTCCAGTTTTCGAGGTGCCTTCGGGTCAAGATTCTGTTGTTTGGTTGGGTCATTAGAGCGGTTTTGACCCTTGGGGGTATTTTGGTCTTTTGGCTCCCTGGGCAGGATTTGTGGTTTTCAGGGTTTCGAGGTAGCTCCTGCCTTTGTCGAGGCTTATTTGTTGTTGGCTGCTAGTCCCGAGGTGTTTGGGCTATTCGGTTGGATGCTCGGTTGTGGTTTGGGCTTTGGCAAAGTGATGGTTGGTTGTGTGCTTCCTTTGGGATGGTTGGTTGTGTGCTTCCTTTGGGATTCGAGCCCGGGCCCTTAGTGTTGCTTTGGGAGTTGGATGTAAGTGAGTTTTATTTATTGGAAAAGATTGCTTCGGTCGGGTCTCGAAGGAGGAAGCCGGGAAATGGGATTTTAAGGTTTTAAAAGTGGATAAGGATGGAAAAATGGATAAAAATCCCATATTTTCCCTTTTTTCCCATTTTCCTTTTATTTCCCATTTTCTTTTATTTTTTTTCCCAAAATCCTTTTTCTCTCTCTCTCTCTCTCTCTCTCTCTCTCTCTCTCTCTCTCTCTCTCTCTCCCCGAGCCCCCACCTAGGTGGCGGCCCAGCCCGACCCACCCCTCGCTCGCCGGCGGCCCACCCAGTCGCGCCATCGCCAGCCCGAGCCTCGCCCAGCTCGCGTCGCTCGAGCCCCTGCCTAGCACATTGTCACCCCAGTCTCTGCTCGCGTCGCCCGAGCCCTCGCCCAGGCCGTGTTTGTCCGCGCTCGAGTCGCCCCGCACAGTGCCAGGCCGCCCAGCCCTCGCGTCGCCCGTGTCGTCCGCACCCGTGTTGGCCAGATCGCGCGTCCTGTAGCCTGTAGCGTCGCGTCGCTCGCGCCCGCGCGTTGTCCCTGTGCCGAGCCGCGTCGCGCGCCGTCGCACAGCCGAGCTAGCTCCCGCGCCCGCGCGCTCCTGTGTCGCTCAGGGCCCGTCCGCGGGCAGCCAGCGCTTCTAGCGCGCCACCACCCATCCATGCGCCTGTCTGCGCCCATCAGCTGCCTAGCCCGTGTAGCCAGCTCGTTCGCGTGTCAGCCGCGCCTCGTGAGTTGCTCCTGAGCCGAGCCCTATTTATTTTATTGTATTTAGGGCTATTTTATGATTATTGATGTGTTTTTTTGGCTCGCTATAGGTTGCTCGGGTTCGATCGTAGTTAGTTTTATTGTGTGTTGTTGCCTTTCGACCAGGTAAGGATTTCTTACCGGAGTTGTGTGGGCCCTGCGATATATTATGTGATTGTTGATTGTATGCTTGTTTGTGTTTATTGACATGTTTAATGATAGGTGCTCTATTCTGAATTCCCGACTGGCATGATTTCGTATGTTGTTTCTCATGTTAGTCCATGCTAGGTTGTTCCTTTCTGGCATGCTCGTATCTGTTCTTGCTTCGTAGTATCATGCTAGGTTCGTTGTATTCTTTTGAGCACGTATTGGATTGTTTGAATTGTTTGCTGATTGCTATGACAGGTTAGAGTTCAGGTAGATAGCATCATCCTGGCCGTGTGCATAACGAACCTTGCATCACCGACAGGGACGTACGAGATGGAGCTCCGTCCCTGATCCCGTTAGGGACTAGCTAACCCTAACGGCGGGCCCCTACAATGCTGGGTGAGGTGGCGGTCGTTAAATGCCCCAACGGTCGGGATGATGACTTGGCATTTCCTTGTCCCCGACAGCCGGCACGTCCTCAGCGTGTTTCGGCGGTAGCCCTTGAGTTGCCACCTAAAAGGGCAAGGACGGTTTCCTGGTGTAAGCCTACCACGACCCGTGCCTTAGCCTCAAGTGCGGTGGTTCAGGCTGACATAGTTCACGTGTCCAGGTCTCACACCCCTATGTCAGAGACACCGATCCAGAGATTTAGTTAGGCGTGGTGACTGGACATGGGCAGCTTGCCACTAGACCCGGCACCCCCCATAGTCTCCAGTAGCACGCGGTGCGCGCGCACGCTCATTATAGCGCTGACCGGAGAGCTCCTCGGGATCTTGAGCCAGTGCACCTTTCGTCGACAGTAGATAGGCTGAAGCCGAGACTTGTTTCTCGTATAGGGCGTATTGTGTGGTGATTATTTCCGGACTAAGACCCTGAGTTGGCATCCGAGGCCCAAGTGTGGGCTAAGCTGTGTGCTCTATTCTGTGTTTATATTCATAGCTTGCATACTTTTCTGCTAGATGACCATGTGTATCGTATTGTACCCCAGTTGGGGATTCTTACTGAGTAATTCGTTACTCACCCTTATTATGTGGTTTTCCACAGGTAGCCATGGTGCTAGACAGGATGGCTGGAGGAGGAGCTGTGATCATGGAAACCCGTTGTTCAACTCTGAGTTTTATGTTTATGATTTAAATGTCCTCTGAATGCATGTAGTTGGGCACGGAGCCCTAGGGTGTTTTCTGAATGTATTTCTGAATTCTAGCATTGTTGTAACTATTGTAAAGTTTGTATGTTTTAAATAAATCTCTGATCAGAGTAAGTTTTGTAAATGTATTTGTCTTGGAACAGGTGCTTGGAAACAGGGACAGGTTCCAGGAATTGATGTTGATTTTTAAATGGATGTTTTATGTTTTAGTTTTTACTTAGAATCCGAACACCCTATTGCGAATTTTCTGTAGATTTGAATGCATGCATTGAGGTAACGGCCTATTTTAGAACCCTTTCGGGTTGGGTCGTTACAGGTTGGTATCAGAGCTCAGAGTCATAGATTATGTAGACTGACCTTTGTTGTAGGTCGTTTTTCCATGATCATCAGCACTCCGAATGTAACGGCCCAGTTTTCTATTTCGGTTTCCCAGGTGTTTTCGGTACATTATTCGGATGTTCGGATGGGCCGTTAGAGCTATTTTAACCCTTAGGGGTATTTTGGTCTTTTTGCCCCGGTCAGGGTTTTGTGGATTTTCAGGATTCTAGGGTCACTCCTGCCTTTGTCGAGGCTTGATTGTTGTTGGTTGCAGGACCCAAGAGGTTTGGGCAAGTTGTTTGGGAGTTTGAAGGTATTTTAGTTATTGGCTAAATTAATGGGTTTTTTAGTGCTTTCTTTGGGATTTGAACCCTTGCCCTAATTGGTTTTGGGAGTTTGTAGGAAAAGAGTTTTTTTTTAAAAAAAAAAAAGTTTGCTTGGGCCGGGTTTTGAAAGGGGAAGCTTTGGGATGGGATTTTAGACCCATTTAAATTAAGAAAAAGGAAAGAAATCAAGAAAAATCCCTTTCCCCCTTGTTTTGCAAGATTCTCTCTCTCTCTCTCTCTCTCTCTAAACCCTAGCCGCACCATGCCCAGCCCTTGCCGCACCAACCCCAGCCGAGCCACCACACTCTAGCCGCACCCCCGCACCAGGCCGCTCAGCCCCTGCCCGATCGCGGCCTGCGCCCGCACCAGCCACCTGCTCAAATTTCACACCCAGATCGCTCGGCCCATGGCGGCCGCTCTGCACCACCCGCACCACCACTCCAGTCCCGCCCGGCCCGCTCCACCTGAGTCGCGCAGACGCGCCGCCGCTGCTGCCTTGCCCATCGCCCATGCGTCGACCCAGCCGCCCAGATGCGCCTCCCGTGCGTCGTCCCAGCCGTTGCACGCCCGCAGCCCAGACGCGTTGCCCGCGCGCCGTCCTCGCAGACCCAACGTCTCGCCCGCGCGCCCGCTCCAGCGCGTCTGCTCGCCTTGCCGCCCTCCCGAGCCAGCGCCCATTCCTGCCCTTTTGCTACCGAGACTGCATGTCTTCTCGGTTGGTTATTCCCGAGCCCTTCCCCTTTTAGATTTTAAGCTGCTGGCTGCTGTTTATTTATTTAGGATGTTTTTATCATATGCCTAGGTTGCTCGGGTTCGTGTTAAGCTCGAGGGTCGTTATCTGATTCGCGATAGTTATTTTCCACTTGTTTCCAGGTAAGGATTTCTTACCGTGGTTGTGTGGACCCTGTAATGCTTTCTTGATTGTGCCTTATATGCATGTTTACTTCTATGAACATGATTAGTGGATAGGACAGCTTGTGATTGCATTCTTGCTAGCATGTTTGCCTGTTTGTACATGTTAGTGCCATGCTAGGATTGTTCTTCCAAAGATGCTTGAGATTCCCGCTTTAAGTTCGTAGTATCATGCTAGGTTATGTGTGATTGATGCTTTGATATGTATGTCTAGCATGGAATCGCTTATTTTGTACTTTTAGCTAGTATAGTAGAGTTTGTCATCATCCGGGGAGAGAGCGGACACATAACGTACTTTGTCCCCACCGGTCGGGAGTAGAGCGAAGCATAACGTACATTGCTTCCCCGACGGCCGATGTGGATTTAGCTACCACATCGGCATAAGCCTAGTTTGTAGCTCGCTAGAGCGGAACCACGCCAGCGGTGCAAGCTGCCTTGGCGGTTCTTAGCTTCGTGTCGGTGGTACAGTGCCGCACAGATGAGTGCCGAGGGCCTCGCACTCTGTGTTCGGTGACACCGTTTTCGAGTCTTTAGGCATGCGTGCACTGCCCGCGTAGTTTTTACTTAGGCCCCACATTTATGCCACCGCGCGAAAGATGCGGTGTGCGCGCAAGACACGCATTAGTCGCCTGCTCGGAGAGCTCCCCGGCTAATGTTCGTGAGTACACCAGTTCCTTCCCGTTTAGAGCCGGACTTGGGTACTCTCCGATAGTCCGTTTGTTGGCGAGGGTAAGAGGCCCTTGAGGACACCCATTGGGATTGGCTTTTGAGTGATCATATGGTCGAGGAGGAAGACCCTCGAGGTGTCGGACATCTTTGGGATCGGTTTTTGAGCTGATCAATTGGCCGAGGGAGAAAGACCCTCGGAGATGTCCCGGGATTGGTTATGAGAACCAATCATTAGGCCGGAAGAAGGAAACTTCTGAGGATTCCAGATTCTTCCTTGTATGCTCGTTGAGCTATGATATGTGTTGGTAACTGTTAGCATGTATACTAGGGTGCCAGATGATTGATGTATCGTATTGTACCCCCTGGTTGGGATTCTTACGAGTATGTTTATACTCACCCTTATTTCTGTGGTTTTCCACCGTAACTTGGGACAAAGACCGGACGGCTAGCGGAGGGAGCCGATTGATCATGGGAGCCGCCGGCACTCTGTCTTTTATTGTTTGCATAATTTGTTCAGCATGTAGACGGACAGGAGTCCTAGGGGGACGTTTCTAAAAGTTGTTTAAATTGTATTGTATGTTTTTATAAACACTGGCCAGGCTTGTTTTACTTTGTTGGTTTTGCTTAAATGAAGGTTGTTGTTTATGTTTTAAGTGTTCCCTGCTTTTAAATGTTTTGAAAGGTTTTAAATATGAGCACTAAACCGCTTGATGGAGTATTTAACTTGCATGCTGAGTGAGAACCTAGGTTTAGGACCGTATTTTGGGTCGGGTTCTTACAGTTGGTATCAGAGCACAGAGTCATAGATTCTATAGACTAATCTGCTTTGCAGGTTGTTGCCCCCATGATCATCAGCACTCCGCGGCCGTCAGGTTTGTCTGAGTTCTTTAAGCTAAGGGTTTTATTTTACAATACTGCATTTAGTATACATGTGTTACCCTTGTTGGGCAATGAGAGCCCCAGCGTGGGCTAGTTTTTATGCTTTGTGTAGATCGCCAGTATGTTGATTACACCTAGAGTAGCAGGGACGTTGGTATTTCCAACCGAGGAGTTGGACTGTTCATGTTGATGATGAGACCTCGTCCAGGGTTGTCTAGACCCGTAGGCCAGTTCTGGCCCTGGCAGTTGAGTAGCCAAGAGGAGGGGGTAGAGGCTAGTCTGCCTCAAAGTGAGACTCCTTGAGCAGAGTGTGCTCCAGCCATGAGGGAGTTGATGGCAGGTCTTTTAGCTAACAGAGAGCGGAGACCCAAGCGCAGTTTGTAGCGCGTAGTGAGGAGTCTTGGGCACAGATAGCCCAGCTGGCAGAGTTTATTTAGGAGACACCCCCCAAGTAGCTCCAGTAGCCCTAGAGGTTCCCGGGAGGGCTTGATCAGCAGGTTTATGCTGATAAGTAGTTGGGGTTGATCGAGCCGCCGAGTTTGGCAAGTGGAAACCTGTAGAGCTGGATGTTTTTGAGACCTACTGCTAGCAGCAAGGTGGTTGGCCAGGATCGAGTTTATCATCCAAGTGTTGGGATGACCTGGTGTCCAGAGGCCGATGACCTGATGTTCAGAGGTCGAGGCGTGCCGTTCTAGTGTTGTTTGATGCAGCAGTGTGGTGGTGGAAGTCCCCTGTGAGAGGTGGACCAACAGAGTCTCCACCAGCCACTCGGTCGATTGGCAAGCTGCCAAGTTAGTAGCTTTTGAGGAAGATGTAGAGACATCTTGTCCTCCTGCAAGCCTGCAGTCGTTTTGCAGCCAGTTCTTTAGTACCCTCGTAGCCAGGGTGTAGTGTGGAGGTTGCTTGTCAGGACTTAACCCATATGTGGATTCTAGTTGGCTAGTAGAGAGAAGCAACTTGTGTTGGCATGTTCCAGATGTGGAGCTAGGTGCTGCCACCCGAGGAGTTGGCCTGAGCTTTTGTTGAGCATCGAGTGGGATGCAGAAGTTGGCCTAAGCTATTGTTGAGCATCGAGTGGGATGCAGGAGTAGGCCGTGGCATGTCTGTTAGGCGAGATGCCAGAGATTAGGCTGCTCGAGTGTTTAGACTCTTGTGTTGAGTGCCTTTGCCCCGTCACTTGGAGTGTGACCTTCCCTATCCTCAGAGGGGCATAAAGCTTGTTTTGGGCTGATTTGTGTTGTAAAGGATGTTGTGCCTGTTGGCACCAAGCTTTGAGAGGAGGCCTAGATTCGGGCCAGTTGGCACTTTTGGTGCAGATGGTTCCATGCCCGCCCGGAGTTTAGCATCCCCACTAGTCTTGTACCCATTCCTGAGATTGCACCTGTTTGGGCTGCATAATAAATCTAGCTCGGTGGTAGTCAGAGAACTACAAGTGTGAGACCGTTCGAGGGATAAGTAGGAGCCTTTCAGGGTCACCGAGAGTTGGGTACAAAGGATGCTGTTGGTTGTTAAGGGCTAGCGCGTCCGAGTTCTCGCGCCTGGGTTGTGGGCTTGTGAGCCAGTTGGATGGTAGTGTGTTTTGGCTACCCTAGAGCTACCCTAATATGAGTAGAGTTGGCATCGAGGATGCGTGGTTGATCCAGTGTTGGAGCCATGAGTTGGATGGTTGATCGGAGCACATTTAGTGGACCATTGGTATGAGGTAAGTTAGCTTGGTGTAGCTATGCTCTTGTAAGAGTGAGTTGGCCAATGTGGCATTCCGTGGTGAGTTGACCCCGAGTGGGTTGAACTCTTGTTGCTCCTTTGCTAGATGTGGCTCTTTGGGAGGCAAAAGTTGCCTTGTGTGAGAGTACTTGTTGGTTTGGATCTTAAGGAACCAAGTTGGAGCTGTACACGCCGGTGTACTTTTGTGTAGCTCGTTCCGTGGTGTATTTTTCAGGAACCACGAGAGGATTCTGGTTGAGAAACGAGTGCTCAGTTCTGAGGAGTAAGGGCTTTAGTTCTTGGCAAGTGCCCTAACTTTGGTTGAAAGGTTACCGTGCCGGTAGCCGGGTTGTTCGCAGGAAAGTTATGCTAGTTGGCCCTTGACCAGGGTAGAGGCATTTCTTGTTGATTGATGGTTGGAGTTCAGTTGGAACTGATCCAAGGCGATGGTAGCAAAATCGCGGAGTTTCTGACCGCCATGGCTAAGAGTGTTGTTCAGATCCTTACCCTGGGTAGAAGCTACGATGTGGCTGATGCTTTGAGAAAGAGGAAGTTTAGGTCTTCCGGTGGTTCTCGCTCAAGTGGATAGCAGACTCGCCGACAGGGCCAGTCTAGGGGTCGGGATCAGCGTCGACTGCAAGTTAGAGCTCAGGATCGTCAGCAGGGCGGGGCCAGGCCGCCGACTCATTGCATCAAGTGTGGTAAGGCGCTTTTCGGATTGAGTTGCTGAATGCTTGTTGTCGGTTGACAAGCTAGAGTTGTTCTTAGTATCCTCCATGCTTTCGGAATTCTTAGCAAGGTGGTGCTTGGTGTTGACCAAGGTTTGGTTCCCATGTTGTTTAGTGGGCTAGCTCGGTTCGAGTAAGCAGGCGTTGCCCTGAGGACTTGTTCCTAGTCAGGTTGTTTCGGGAGTTGACCCCTCCCTTGGTGCTTGAGTGAGTACTGCTAGTTCTGGTAGGTGGTCCAATCGGTTGTGGACTCCCTCTGGTGTTGCTTCCGAGAGCGTTGGTTGTTGATGCCTTTGAGTTTGAGTAAGGCAGCGAGCATGTGTGTAGTTCGCTATCCATCGGAAGTCCGTTTGCTAAGGAATCATCCCCGTTTAGAAGGAGTCAGCGTAGCTCCTGAGTTGTGAAGTTGAGCAGAGTGGCGCAGCGGTCAGTCCAGCCAGGGGAATTCCTGTGTAGTGTTGTAGCAAGCGGCAAGTTGATCAACCTCGTGAGGTCGGTGGTTAGCCAGACTAAGTGGTTAGGTTGTTGTTGATCATTTGATGGATCTTGGGAGTTTGAAGGACCCCTAGTTTCTGTGATCGTTGAGTTGCACCGTGGATGCAAGTTTCGAGTATTAACTTTTGGGGCAGTCTTGCTTGATTGGTGTTTCTCATGATCCGCAAGCTTTGTGGTTGTCGTTATCGTTATTCTTCGGGATGTTTCGGTGTGGAGTTTCTGGTTGGAAAAGGAGTTAGGTCTAAGCTAAAGGAGGAAGTCCTTTGAGTAACCAGATGGGCTTAAGAGTTGAGTGGCAGCTGGGAGGCGAGCCTTGCTCGTTATATGCTTGAGTTGAGTTTCTGCAGAGCAAGCCTTCTCAGGATTTGTTCCTAGTTGAGGTGCGTTCGCAGTTGGCATTATAGCTGAGCCACAGTTGAGTGGGTTGGCACTGTGACGAACCCGACCCAAAACATGGTCCTAAATCGGGGTTCTCACTCAGCATGCAAGTTAAATATGATAACAAGCGGTTTAGTGCTCATATTTAAAAACCATTCAAAACATATGAGAAGGGGGAACCCTTAAAACATAAACCACAGTTTTCATTTAAACCATCCAACGAAGTAAAACCACCGCCAAATGTTATAAAATCATACAATACAATTTAAACAACTTTTTAACAATATTCCCCTAGGACTCTGTCCATCTACATCTTTGAATAAACAATGCAACAATAAAAGACAGAGTGCTGGCGCTCCCCATGATCAATCGGCTCCTCCGCTAGCCCTCCCGGTGTTGTCCCAAGCTACCCGAAAGATAAATAAGGGTGAGTATAAAGATACTCAGTAAGAATCCCCAACCGGGGTACAATACGATACATCCGTCATCTAGCACCTCAACATGCAAACAAACAGCCATCAACACAGATTATAGCTCAACGAGCTCATAAGGAAAGATCTGGAACCATCAGAAGTCTCCTACTTCCGGAATCATCGGAAGTCTCCTACTTCCGGAATCATCGGAAGTCTCCTACTTCCGGCCTAATGATTGGTTCTCATAACCAATCCCGGACATCTCCGAGGGTCTTTCTCCTCGGCCATTTGATCACCTCAAAAATCGATCCCAAGATGTCCGACACCCTCGAGGGTCTTTCTCCTCGACCAATTGATTAGCTCAAAACCCAATCCCAATGGGTGTCCTCAAGGGCCTCTTACCCTCGCTATACATCCGGACTATCGGAGAGTACCCAAGTCCGGCTCTAAATCGAAGGAATGGTGTACTCACGAACATTAGCCCGGGGAGCTCTCGAACCGGCAACTAACGCGTGTGCGCGCGCACACCGCATGCTCTCAAACCGGCGTAAATGCTTTGGGGCCTAAGGGCAAACTACGCGCCGGTACGCATGCCTATGACTCGGCGGTGTCACGATCACGATGGCGCGAGGCCCTCGGCGCTCATCTCATGCGGCTGATCCACCGACTGCTAAGAACCGCCAAGGTAGGCTTACACCGCTGGCGTGGTTCCGCTCTAGCAGGAGCTACAAACTAGGCTTTGGCCGGAGTGGGTAGCTAAGTCCACAACCGGCGGGTCGGGGGTAGCAAGATACGTTATGTTACGCACACTTTACTCCCGACTGAGCTACTAGGGACAAAGTACGCTTTGTCCGCTCACCTCTAGATGATGACAAACCCTACAACTCTATCTAAGAGTACAGAGCAAAAATCAATGATTCACTGGCTAGCAAGCAATGACTGACATAAATCACATTACCTAGCATGATACTACAACTTAGCGGGAATCACAAGCATGCTTGTGAGAACAAACCTAGCATGGCACTAACATGTAAAATCGAGCAAACATGCTAGCAAGAATTCAATCAATCGCTCTATCTCTAACATGCTCATAACAATCAAAGAAACAAGCAAGGCATATCGAGATATATCGCAGGGTCCACACAACCACGGTAAGAAATCCTTACCTGGGACAAGCAGAAAACAATAATTATAATAAATCTACTAGCGAATCCTCGAGCCTCTAGACGATCCCGAACAGCCTGAACATCAAACAAAGCACCCAAATCACATACATAAACAGCCCAATAAATCAACAACCAGCAGCCAAAAAATCAGGGCCCAACGAAGAAAAGACTCGGGAAATACCATCCGAGAAGCCACAAGGCTCGGGCCAAACCAACACACACAAGCAGGCTGTCGGCAAGGCAGAGGCTGGCTGGGCGCAGGCACTAGGTGCGCTGGGGGCTCGGACACGGGCGTAAAGGCACGCTAGGGCACAGGGCACGGGCGCAGGGGCGCCGAGCTGCGCGCGGGCGAGCTGGGACGAGGCGAGGGTGCGCGGCTCGGCACAGTGGACGCGCGCGGGCGCGAGCTCAGCAAGCACAGGGGCGCACGCGGGGCGACGCGACGCGACGGGCTCAGGCGCTCGATCTGGCATGGCACTGTGCGAGGGACGGCGAGCTACAGGGCGCACGGCACGGGGCTGGGCGACTCAAACCAGGGCGAGCTGGCTCGAGGACGGCCTGGGCGAGGCAGATCTGGGTGACGCAGGGGCCTAGGCGACGCGGGCTTGGGCGAGCAGGGCTGGGCTCGACGCGCATGGGCGAGCTGGGGGCGAGCTCGGGCGGCCAGGGCTCTCGGGGCGGCGGGGGCGAGCTGGGCGCCGGGCGAGGAGGAGAGGGCCAAGGGGGCTCGGGTGGAGGAGAGAAAAAGGGAAAAATGGGGAAAAATGGATTTTTTTCCTTTTTTTCTTTTCTTTTTCTCTTTTATTTAAATTCCAACCTTATCCAAATAAATCCAATTTATCCATTTTCCAATTTTTCCAAAAATCCTTAAAATCCTTAAATCTCATTTCCCGGCTTCCTCCTTCGAGACCCGACTGAAGCAACCTTTCCAAACAACAAAACTCATTGAAATCAACCTCCCAAACCAATATTGAAGGCCTAGCTCGAATCCCGAAGGAAACACCCAAACAACCATCATTTTGCCCAAAACCCAAATCACAACCGAACTCCCAAAGGAATAACCCAAACATCTCGGGACTCATGACCCACAACAAACAAGCCTCAACAAAGCGGGAGCTGCCTCGAAGCCCCGAAAATCCACAAATCCCGCCTAGGGAGCAAAAGACCAAAATGCCCCTAAGGGTCCAAATACTCTAACGGCCCAACCGAACCACTGAATCTGAACCGAAAGCTCCTCGAGAACCGGGATAGAAAACTGGGCCGTTACAGGCACGGAGGTGCCATGGCATTTGTTGGAAAAACCTTTGAGTTGTATCCTCCAGCTATTGTGTTGCTAGTAGCCGCGTAATGTTTTATTCCTTGCTGCTCGAGATTTCCGTAAGAGGAATGTTGTTTGTTTTTCTGTCTGGCGATGTTCTCTTAAGCCAGTGGCTGATCGGATTGCATTGGAAAGTTTGTTGTCGGTCGTTGAGGGGCTCCAGTTTGTTAGTTTGGTTGAGTGGAGCCTATGCCTGGACCTTGTCTTCTAAAGGTGGCCGTAGCTGAAGTTTCAGCTGGTGTGATGCTGGTAGCCGTTTGGTGAACCAAAAAAGTGCCCCTTGGCTTTGGTGCTTCGATTTCTCGTAAGATGGTTGCTTAAGTGTTGTGGACGCGTGCTAGTTGGAGAAGTTTGCCTTGGGATCAGTCACCAGTTGGTGGTTCGATTTGGATTTCGTTAAGGATTGTAGGCAACCATTGGGGTTCGCAGGTCTCTTGCGAAGTAAGAGTAGGCCGTTTAGTTTCTGAAACCTGGGAGGTTTAGTTGTTTGGTCAGCATGGTGTAGGGTCGAGGCTGTTCAATAACAGCTATGAGCATTCAGAGAAGTTACGCCGGTGCGTGGAGTAGAGTTTTAGAGCTTGTGACCCGTCCACGAGTTTGCTGAGAGTAGCGTCGTAGAGAGGCGTTCCGAGTTGGGTTAGCAGGGTTAAGTGAGCCCTAAGATTTTAAGACCGTTTGAGAGCTAGTGCGAGTTTGAGGATGTGGATTACCGTTAGCACTATCGCATCTATTTCTTCGGAGTTCGGTATATGCCCAGTCTTGGTTGAGATAGTTTGTGGCAGACTGGATAGCTTGTGGCTTGAGCCTTTGGGAACCCATGGGGGTTTGGATTTCAAAGAAGAATTAGTGTTGTCTTGACCGGGAGTTTGGTTGGTTAAGGATCAGTGGAGATGTCCTAGAGTTGTTTTCGTCTTAGGACTTTCGAGGACGAAAGTCTTAAAAGGAGGGAGTATTGTAACGGCCCAGTTTTCTATTTTGGTTTCCCAGGTGTTTTTGAGACATTATTCGGATGTACGGATGGGCCGTTAGAGCTATTTTAACCCTTAGGGGTATTTTGGTCTTTTTGCCCCGGTCAGGGTTTTGTGGATTTTCAGGATTCCAGGGTCACTCCTGCCTTTGTCGAGGCTTGATTGTTGTTGGTTGCATGACCCAAGAGGTTTGGGCAAGTTGTTTGGGATTTTGGAGGTATTTTAGTTATTGGCTAAATTAATGGGTTTTTTAGTGCTTCCTTTGGGATTTGAACACTTGCCCTAATTGGTTTTGGGAGTTTGTAGGAAAAAGAGTTTTTTTTTAAAAAAAGAAAAGTTTGCTTGGGCCGGGTTTTGAAAGGGGAAGCTTTGGGATGGGATTTTAGACCCATTTAAATTAAGAAAAAGGAAAGAAATCAAGAAAAATCCATTTCCCCCTTGTTTTGCAAGATTCTCTCTCTCTCTCTCTCTCTCTCTCTCTAAACCCTAGCCGCACCATGCCCAGCCCTTGCCGCACCAACCCCAGCCGAGCCACCACACCCTAGCCGCACCCCACACACTGTGCCGCTCGGCCCCTCCCGATCATGTTGCCCCAAGCACCACCCCTGCTCATTACGCCCGGATCTCAGAAGACTCGACCCAAAAGGGGCTCTAAATGGCCTTTACCCCAATGCATGTATTGAAAATAGAAGACATTATGAAAAACACATTTGATTCCAAGTAAAAACAGAAACATTCAACAACCAAAACATACATTTCTAAAAGCATACTCACGATCGAGATTTATTTAAACCATTAAAACAATCCACAAGTGCAAATATCTTGGAATCCATAAAACGTAAGAAAACATCCCGGGCTCTGTGCCCGTCTACATGCATTCAGGGAAATAACAAAAGTCAAGAGTCATGATAAAATAAAATAGTCGAGAGATGACAAAGCGATTCCATGATCACGGCTCCTCCTTCACCATCCATCCTCTCCCGCCTTGATTACCCGTGGAAAACCACGTAATAAGGGTGAGTAACGAATTACCCAGTAAGAATCCCCAACCGGGGTACAATACGATATACATGATCATCTAGAAGAATGTATGCAAGCTATGAGTACAAACACGAGCGGAGCACATAGCTAAGTCCACACTTGGACCTCGGATGCCAACTCGGGTCTTAGTCCGGAAATACCACAACACACTAAACGCGCTATACGGGAACAAGTCCCGGCCTCGGCTGCCTCTCTCTGTCGATCACGAAAGGTGCACTAGCTCAAGATCCCGAGGAGCTCTCCGGTCGACGCATTGTAATGAGCGTAAGCATGCACCGCGTGCTTCTACAGAACTATGGGGGTGCCGGTCTAGTGGCAAGCCGCCCATATCCGGATACCACGCCTAACTAAATCTCCGGATCGGTGTCACACGACATAGGGTGTGAGACACGGACACGTGAACTATGTCACCTGTACCACCGCACTGAGGCTAAGGAACGGGTCTGGTAGGCTTACACCAGAAGCCGCCCTTACCTTAACAGTGGCAATCAAGGGCTCTCGCCGGCCGCCGGACTAGGCATTGCCAAGTCATCATCCCGACCGTTGGGGTATCGCTTAGACTACCACCCTCACCCAAGATTGCGGGGCCTACCGTTGGGATAGCTAATCCCTCACGGGGTCAAAGGGCGGAGAAGCTGTCTCGAACGTCCTTGCCATAGATGCAAGATACTTTATGCATCGGGCCCGGATGATGCTATCTACCTGAATTCTAACTCGCCTTAACAATCAAGCAAACAATCCAATACGTGCTCGAAAGAATACAAAGAGACCTAGCATGGTACTACTGAAACAAGAATGAATATGAGCATGCGAACGGAACAACCTAGCATGGACTAACATGAAAGAACAACATACGAAGTCATGCCACCGAGAATTCGAGCGAGCACCTAAACTATACATGCTTTGATAATCACAAACAAACATACAACATCAATCACATAGAACATCGCGAGGTCCACACAACCCCAGTAAGAAATCCTTACCTTGGTCGGAAGACTTCTACACACAAATTCCTAGGCTGCGAACACTTCCGAGCTAGCTATCGAGAACCTACAAACATGGTAACAATCATAACCATATCCCTAAAAATATAATAAAACAAGAAAGCTCGGCTCGGGAGCACTCACACGGCACCGCGACACGAAGCAAGCAAGCTGCGCTTTGGCGGTCGGGCACAGGCCGAGCTAGGCGCTGCGCTGCGCGCTACCGCTGCGGCTGGCGCGGCATCGCTCGCGCGCGAACGACAGACGGACTCGGCGAGCAAGCGGCGCGGCACGCGCACGGCGCCGGGCGTGCGATGCGGACATGGCGAGTTGCTCGGCGAGGCGCGCGCGACGCCGCGAACGTCTTGGCGTCGCGGCGGCGAGCGGTTCGGCAAGCGGACACGGCGAGGGCGCGCGGACACGCGCGGGCGTCGCGATGGGGCGGCGATCGTGCAATGGGCGAACTCGGTGGGCGTGCGACTTCGGCGATGGTTTTCCCTCGGTGCGCGACCGGCGTCGACGAGGTCGGGCGCGACGGCGACGAGATCTGGCGACAGACACAGGGGGCGTCGCGACAAGCGATCTGGCGATCCTCGGCGGATCTGGTGCAATTTCTTGTCGAGGGCGTCTGCGGCGGCAAGGCGGTCTGCGACAGCGATCTGCGATCCTCGGTGGATCTGGTGCAGCTCTCGGGTTGGGCTTCTCTCGGTGGTTGCAATCAACACAAACACACACAACACACCTCTTTTCACTTGGCCAAAAGCACACCAAACGGATGAGAAGAAGAAGAGAGCGGATCTATACCTACCCTAATGATGATGAACGATCCAAGTGAGTCACAAGGATGAAGAATCGGCAAGGCTATGGAGAGGGAGAGCTTGTGGCGCCAAGAGGAGATTTGGAGAAGAAGATGGAATAAACCTAAATCCATTTCATTTAACCAAATGCACCAAAACTCCAAAATCCAAGGTTAACTAAGATGTGATGCGAGAAAGAGCAACAAGAGCACCTAATGGCTCAATTGGCACACATCTCTACAAGCTTCCCGGGAGACCGGGTTCAAACCCATTGCGGACAAATTCCTTTATTTTTACTTTTGCATCAACCTTGCTCAAACCAAACCACAAGCCCTCCAAAAACCTACAAAAAACCATCCAATAATTTTAGTAATCGAAAAGACACAAACGACCACGGCGGCCCGACCAAATTACCAAATTACCCCTAGGGCATACCTGAAGACCGGAAGAAAAACACTGGTCGTCACACAATATTCCCTCCTTTTTATGACTTTCGTCCTCGAAAGTCCTTAAGACAAAATAGCTCGGGGTAATGCAACCTCATCTCGTCTTCCCGCTCCCAAGTGGCTTCCTCGAACCCCCGATTCTTCCATCAACCTTTACCAAACGAATCTCGCGATTACGCAACGCCTTGGTCTCAAAGGCAAGGATCCTCACCGCTTCTCCTCGAAGTTCAAATCCTCATTCACCGCAAAGGCTCAAAGTCCACAATGTGCGACGGGTCCGGGCACATCTTGCCTCAACATCGATACATGAAAAACACTATGCACCGCGTAGTAGTGACGGAGGAAGGGCTAACCGGTAAGCAACTCGCCAATCCTCTCTAGGATCTCAAATGGACCAACAAAGCGGGGACTCAACTTCCCACGCTTACCAAACCTCGGAACACCTCGCATCGGAGCAACCTTAAGGAACACATGCCGACCAACCTCAAACTCTAAATCTCGACGCCGAACATCGGCGTAACTCTTCTGCTCTCTGAGTTTGTCAACATACGAGCTCTAATCTTACGCTTCGCACCATTGTTCAACCGCAGTAACTCGGGACCCAAAACTCTGTCTATCACCAACCTCTTCCCGAACACGGGGGGACCGACAACGCTTACCATACAATGCCTCGAATGGAGCCATCAGAATCGCCGATCGTAATCTGTTGTTATAGGCAAACTCCATCAAATCTGAATCTCGTCCCAATCGCTCGGGAAATCCAACACACAAGCCCTCAACATATCCTCGAGAATCGATTCACTCTCTCGTCGACCATCCGTCGAGGGTGAAAAGTCATCTTTGGCGCACTCTGTGCCCAAACCCTTCCGGAGCGCTCTCGAAACGAGAGTGAACCGCATGAGTCACGATCGGACACAATCCTCACCGCACACCATGATAACGGATGATCTGCTCCAAAAACAATCTGCGCTTCTCGCTCCCACGGTATAAGTGTCTCTTCCGGAATGAAGTGTGCGCTCTTGGTCAAACGGTCGACTATCACCCAAATCGAGAGAACTTCCTCGAGTCCTTGGCAAACCAGAGATAAAGTCCATGGAGATCTCTTCCCATTTCCACTGGGCACACTCGGTGGGCGCAACAAACCCACTGGCCTCTGTCTAGGTGCCTTCACTTGCCGACAAGTGAGACACCTACCGACAAACTCGCCACATCTCTCTTCATTCCCATCCACCGAAAGGTCCGCTTAAGTCTCGATACATCTTGGTACCCCAGGGTGCCAAGCAAAAGAAGGGGAATGTGGGCCTCCGAGAGCAACTCGCTGCAAAAACTCGCAATGTCCGGAACACACAACCGGCCTCTATAAGTCAACCCACCGCTGCGTGAATACACAAAGTCAAAGTCACCGTCAAGACTAACTCATCAACCAATCTCTTAAGTGCGGGGTCACCCAACCGGTCGTCTATAATCCATTGCCTAATCGGCGGTTGAGCAGTCAATCGAGCTACCACAGCGGTAACCTCACCCAACAACACTGCAACCTCGGCCCGCTCGAACTCTCTCCATAAATCGGGCTGGAACTCAACAACGCCGCAGAGTGCGATGTCTTTCTACTCAAAGCATCGACCACTACATTGGCTTTACCGGATGGTACAAAATCTCGCAGTCATAATCCTTTACCAACTCTAACCATCTCCTCTCGCCTCATATTCAACTCCTTACGAGTAAACAGATACTTGAGGCTCGTGATCGGTAAACATCCGAATCCGCTCACCATACGGTAATGCCTCCAAATCTTGATTGCAAACACCACTGCGCCAACTCCATATCATGAGTCGGGTAGTTACTGCTCATACGGCTTGGTGACGGGAAGCATAGGCAATGACCTTCCCGTCTTGCATCAACACACAACCTAATCCAAACTTGGAAGCATCATCAGTAGACCACGAAACCACTGTCCCCTCGGATCGCCAACACGTCTGCTGAAGTCAAACTACGCTTGAGCACAGCAAAGCTCTCATCACACTCGCTTGTCCCAAACAAACTCGACACCCTTCCTCGTCGAGACAGTGAGGGGCGAGGCTAAAGCCGAAAAGTCCTTGACGAACCGACGCGGTAGTAACACGCCAAACCCGACCAAAAGCGAATCTCGGCAATCAAGTCGGCTTGGCCCATGAATTCACGGCCTCAATCTTCGCGGGGTCCACGGCTATACCATCTCTCGAAACCACGGGCCTAGGAAGGCCACCGCTCCAACCAGAATCACATTTGGAAAACTTCGCATAAAGCCGTTTTCCCTCAAAATTGCCAATACTCGCCTCGGATGCTCTGCATGGTCTTCTTTAGACCTCGAATAAATCGAATATCGTCAATGAACACAATGACGGCCGTCCAAAATGATTTGAACACCCTATCCATCATGTCCATGAACGCGAATTTGGGCATTGGTCAATCCAAACGACATAACCACAAACTCATAGTGACCATATCCGGACTGAAAGCCGTCTTAGGAATGTCGGCATCCCCGATCCGCAATCGATGGTAACCGGATCTCAAATCTATCTTGGAGAACACTGGAAGCTCCTGAAGCCGATCAAACAAGTCATCAATACGGGGCAACGGTACTTATTCTTCACCGTCACCTTATTAAGCTCGCGATAATCGATACATAAGCGCATAGAACCATCCTTCTTTTTCACAAAGAATCGGTGCTCCCCACGGGACACACTCGGACGGATGAACCCTCGGTCTAACATCTCCTGCAAGCTGAATCTTCGTTCCTTTAACTCCGCTGGCGCCATGCGATACGGAGCCTTCGAGATAGGGAGGGTCCTGGCTCGAGCTCAATAATGAAGTCAACCTCTCTCTTTGGGGCAACCCCAGTAACTCCTCGAAACACATCCGCGAACTCCTGCACGACCGGCACTGATCGACAATCGGCAGGGGACGGCTCCCCACGAACAACTTGGCTAGGTAACCCCAAGTTCCATGAGCTAGCAAACGACGAGCTTTCACACCGACACCATTGGCGGGCAAACTCCACCACGGACTCCACGAAACTTAAAGTCAGGCGACTGGCGGCTGAACACTACTTCCTTCCGGTGGCGGTCAATCAACGCGTGGTTAGCGACTAACCACTCCATACCAAGAATCACATCAAAACCACTCATAGGCAGAACTATGAGTGTGGCTACAAGCAACTCTCCGGATATCTCGATCCGGCCATCCTTAATCTTATCTCTAGCTAACATACTAACTCCCGAAGGAGTTGCAACAGATAACTCAAAACCTAGAGGCTCTAGTCTCAACTTAGCATGCTCGAAGAAACAACACAGATACAAATGAATGCGTAGAACCGAGAATCAAACAAGACAAATGCGCGATGATCTAAAACAAGAAGCGTGCACCTTGCACGGCGGCATCCGTGCGCTCGGCCTCTGACGGGTCGTAGCAAACACCCGACCCTGCTGCTGCTTATTGGCTACTGGCCGAGAGACGAAAACGGATCATATGTCCCTCCTTACCACAACGAAAACACTCTCGGGCCCCCGCATGCATCAAGCTCGGTGTGGGTCCTCCCGCAAGAAGCACAAGCGTGAACTCGCTCGGGACCGCCTGGCCGCGCGGGCCGAAAACGGATCGGGGCCTATCGCCGATCCCGTTTTGGAATCGCCCTTGGCGACGTTGGCCGCCACCCCTAAACTCAAACTTTCTCTTACGCCCCACAATTTCTTTGGACAGACGGGATGGAGCAGAGCGGCAACAACCCGCTCAAAGCAGATACTTCCCATTATAGATCGTGGCTAATCGGGCGACCCTAGCATAAGTGTCGGGGCACGAGCCACGACATCTCGGAAACACCCCGCCTCAATCCGGATATGAACTTCCGAATCTTGACTCAGGGGTGGCAATCAACCGAGGAGCAAAATATCCATACTCGAGAACTTGCGCTCATATTCCTCAATGGAATCGAGAACCCCGCTTGAGTTCGGAAGAGCTCCACCATCTTCTCTTGAGCCTCATCACCGATGAACTTTACCTTGAACTCACCTTGAAGAACTCCCAAGTAGCGGGTGGAGACCCACCGGTCTCTCGCTCAAGGTGGACTCCCACCACCATCTCATTGTGCCTCCTAGCACATGAGCCGCACACCTCGGCCTCAGAATATCGGGGCACACCATGATCGGGAAGGTGTACTCCAAATGGGCAATCCACACCGCCGCTAACGCATCACCGGTGGCATCAAACTTCTCGGGCTTCCACTTCACAAAATCCTTGACCACCTACCCAATTCCTCGGCACCCTCTGCCATATCTCGCCTCTGGGGCTACTTGCTCCCGGAGCCGGAGGTGCTCTTGAGCTCTCTTGAACCAATCGAGTCACCGCTCGATCCGGGCTCGGGACTCTTCCCATTGCACGCGCCAACAAGGCACAGGTCTCGCCCTCTGGTCACTCAACATGCGACCATAAAAGCCCTCATAGACTCAAAGAAACTCTGCTCCGGGAGCGATCTCACGGCGCTCATTCGCCTCAACGCCCGCTCTAGGCGTAACGGGAGAGGAGCTGGCGGTGGAATGCCATCGATCTCGGCTTGGGACGATGTCCTGCAGATGTCGAGATCCGATCCCGATACCTCGACACGCTCTCGAACCTCCTCTCCCGATGCGGGTGGTAGCATCTTTGGCGATCTACATCCAAACCAACAACGAATCAAAACACACTGTCACCATTCCACAACACCAAACAAGGCATACACTAGATGATAGGTATTGTAAATTCTTAACCCTTTTCCTTTCTAAAACAATAAATCTAGGCGCACTGATGACTCGCCGAGTCTTTGGTGATCATGGAAGGATGACCTACAACAAAGGTCGATCTACGAGAATCTATGACTCGAGCTCGATACCAATCAGAAAGACCCAGACCCAAAAGGGGGCTCTAAATGGCCTTTACCCCAATGCATGTATTGAAAATAGAAGACATTATGAAAAACACATTTCGGATTCCAAGTAAAAACAGAAACATTCAACAACCAAAACATACATTTCTAAAAGCATACTCGATCGAGAGATTTATTTAAACCATTAAAACAATCCACAAGTGCAAATATCTTTGGAATCCATAAAACGTAAGAAAACATCCTGGGCTCTGTGTGCCGTCTACATGCATTCAGGGGAAATAACAAAAGTCAAGAGTCATGATAAAATAAAATAGTCGAGAGATGACAGCGAGGATTCCATGATCACGGCTCCTCCTTCACCATCCCGCTCTCCCGCCTTGATTACACCGTGGAAAACCACGAATAAGGGTGAGTAACGAATTACCCAGTAAGAATCCCCAACCGGGTACAATACGATATACATGATCATCTAGAAGAATGTATGCAAGCTATGAGTACAAACACGGAGCGGAGCACATAGCTAAGTCCACACTTGGACCTCGGATGCCAACTCGGGGTCTTAGTCCGAAATACCACAACACACTAAACGCGCTATCACGGGAACAAGTCCCGGCCTCACCTGTCTCATCGTCGATACGAAAGGTGCACTAGCTCAAGATCCCGAGGAGCTCTCCGGTCCGCCGTTGTGATGGCGTAAGCATGCACCGCGTGCTTCTACAGAACTATGGGGTGCGGGTCTGGTGGCAAGCCGCCCATATCCGGATACCACGCCTAACTAAATCTCTCGGATCGGTGTCACCGACATAGGGGTGTGAGACACGGACACGTGAACTATGTCACTGTACCACCGCACTGAGGCTAAGGAACGGTCTGGTAGGCTTACACCGAGAAGCCGCCCTTACCTTAACAGTGGCAATCAGGGCTCTTTGCCGAACACGCGAGGGCGTGTGCGGCCGCCGGGGACTAGGCATTGCCAAGTCATCATCCCGACCGTTGGGGTATCGCTTAGACTACCACCCTCACCCAAGATTGCGGGGCCTACCGGTTGGGATAGCTAATCCCTCACGGGGTCCAAGGACGGAGAATCGTCTCGAACGTCCTTGCCATAGATGCAAGATACTTTATGCATCGGGCCGGATGATGCTATCTACACAATTCTAACTTTGCCTTAACAATCGACAAACAATCCAATACGTGCTCGAAAGAATACAAAGCAGACCTAGCATGGTACTACGAACAAGAATGAATATGAGCATGCGAGAATCGGAACAACCTAGCATGGACTAACATGAAAGAACAACATACGAAGTCATGCGATCGAGAATTGAGCGAGCACCTAAACTATACATGCGATAATCACAAACAAACATACAACATCAATCACATAGAACATCGCAGGGTCCACACAACCCCTGTAAGAAATCCTTACCTTGGTCGGAAGACTTCTACACACAAATTCCTAGGCTGCGAACACTTCCGAGCTAGCTATCGAGAACCTACAAACATGGTAACAATCATAACCATATCCCTAAAAATATAATAAAACAAAGAGCTCGGCTCGGGAGCACTCACACGGCACCGCGACACGAAGCAAGGCGCGCTAGCGCGCAGCGGTAACACCGAAGCTGGCGCTGGCGCTGGCCATTGCCGCACTGGCATTGGCGCGTCTGCGCGTGCGAAACGAGCGACGGACTCGGCGAGTAAGCGGCAACGCGCACGCCGCGCGACGGCGCCGGCGTCGCGATGCGGACACGGCGAGTTGCTCGGCGAGGGCGCGCGCGCGCGCGAACGCCTTGGCGTCGCGGCGGCGGTTTCGGCAAGCGGACCGCGGCGAGGGCGCGCGACACGGCGAGGGCGTCGCGATGGGGCGATCTGCGTGCAATGGGCGAACTTCGGTAGGCGTGCGACTCGGCGATGGTTTTCCCTCGCGACCGACTGGCGTCGCGACAAGGCGGTCGACGGCGGCGATCGATCTGGCGACAGACACAGGGCGTCGCGACAAGCGATCTGCGATCCTCGGCGGATCTGTGCAATTCTTGATCGAGGCGTCATGCTGGCGGCAAGGCGAGTGGCTCGCGACGAGCGATCTGGCGATCCTCGGTGGATCTGTGTGCGACTCTTGCCGGGCTTCTCTCGGGTTTGCAATCAACACAAACACACACAACACACCTCTTTTCACTTGGCCAAAAGCACACCAAACGGATGAGAAGAAGAAGAGGCGGATCTATACCTACCCGAATGATGATGAACGATCCAAGTGAGTCGCAAGGATGAAGAATCGGCAAGGCTATGGAGAGGAGAGCTTGTGCGGCCAAGAGGAGATTTGGAGAAGAAGATGGAATAAACCTAAATCCATTTCATTTAACCAAATGCACCAAAACTCCAAAATCCAAGGTTAACTAAGATGTGATGCGAAAGAGCAACAAGAGCACCTAATGGCTCAATTGGCACACATCTCTACAAGCTTCCCAGAGACCCGGTTCAAACCCCATTGCAAAGACAAATTCCTTTATTTTTACTTTTGCATCAACCTTGCTCAAACCAAACCACAAGCCCTCCAAAAAACCTACAAAAAACCATCCAATAATTTTAGTAATCGAAAAGACACAAACGACCGACGGCCCGACCAAATTACCAAATTACCCCTAGGGCATACTCGGAAGACCGGAAGAAAAAACTGGGTCGTCACAAGATCGCTCGACCCATGGCGGCCGCTCTGCACTACCGCACGCACCACCACCCAGTCCGCCCGGCCCGCTCCACCAGTGCGCCCAGACGCCGCGCCGCAGCGCGCCGCTAGAGTCGCCCGTCGTCGACCACCGCGCCGCCAGATCGCCTCCGTCCGTCGTCGGTCGTTGCGCACGCCAAAGAACCTCCAGACGCGTCGCCTGCGCGCCATCCTCGCAGACCCAACGTCTCGCCCACGCGCGCGCGCTCCAGTAGCGTCGCCTTTCGCCTTGCCGCGCTCCGAGCAGCGCCCGGCGCCCTGCCACTCAAAGGCGCCCATTCCTGCCCTTTTGCAGCCGAGACCGCATGTCTTCTCGGTTAGTAATTCCCGAGCCCTTCCCCTTTTAGATTTTAAGCTGCTGGCTGCTGTTTATTTATTTAGGATGTTTTTATCATATGCCTAGGTTGCTCGGGTTCGCTTTAAGCTCGAGGGTCGTTATCGATTCGCGATAGTTATTTTCCACTTGTTTCGGTAAGGATTTCTTACCGTGGTTGTGTGGACCCTGCGATGCTTTATTGATTGTGCCTTATATGCATGTTTACTTCTATGAACATGATTAGTGGAAAGGACAGCTTGTGATTGCATTCTTGCTAGCATGTTTGCCTGTTTGTACATGTTAGTGCCATGCTAGGATTGTTCTTCCAAAGATGCTTGAGATTCCCTTTAAGTTCGTAGTATCATGCTAGGTTATGTGTGATTGATGCCGATATGTATGTCTAGCCAGGAATCAGTTATTTTGTACTTTTAGCTAGTATAGTAGAGTTTGTCATCATCTAGAGGCTGAGAGCGGACATAACGTACTTTGTCCCCACCGGTCGGGAGTAGAGCGAAGCATAACGTACATTGCTTCCCCTCGGCAGCCGATGTGGATTTAGCTACCACATCGGCATAACCCTAGTTTGTAGCCTGCTAGAGCGGAACCCTGCCAACGGTGCAAGCCTGCCTTGGCCGGTTCTTAGCTTTAGGTCGATGGTATAGGCTGCACAGATGAGTGTCGAGGGCCTCGCACTACTGTGTTCAGTGACACCGTTTCTGAGTCTTTAGGCATGCGTACTTGGCCCGCGTAGTTTGTACTTAGGCCCCCACATTTACGCCAGCTGCAGCAGCATGCGGTGTGCGCGTGTAACGGCCCAGTTTTCTATTTCGGTTACCTAGGTGATTTCGGGTCATTATTCGGATGTTCGGATGGGCCGTTAGAGCTGTTTTAACCCTTAGGGGCATTTTGGTCTTTTGCCCCCGGTCAGGGTTTTGTGGATTTTCAGGATTCCAGGGTCATTCCTGCCTTTTTTGAAGCTTAATGGATGTTGGTTGCAAAACCCGAGAGGTTTGGGCAAGTTGTTTGGAAGTATGGAGGTGTTTTAGAAACTGGCAAAATTAATGGGTTTTTGAGTGCTTCCTTTGGGATTTGAACCCTTGCCCTAAATGGTTTTGGGAGTTTGAAGGAAAAAGAGTTTTATTAGAAAGAAAAGTTTGTTTGGGCCGGGTTTTGAAAGAGGAAGCTTTGGGAAGGGATTTTAGACCCATTTAAATTAGGAAAAGGGAAGAAAATCAAGAAAGTCCCTTTCCCCTTGTTTTGCAATCTCTCTCTCTCTCTCTCTCTCTCTCTCTCTCTCTCTCTCTCTCTCTCTCTCTCTCTCTCTCTCTCTCTCTCTCTCTCTCTCTCTCTCTCTCTCTCTCTCTGCCGACCTCACCAAGAAAACCCAACCCTAGTCACACCACCCTAGCAAAGACCAACCCGAGCCACACCACCTTGTGCCCCCCGCACCGACCACCTCGGCCCATGCCCACCCGCTCTGCACGAGCCGCGCCCAAGATCCAGCCATTCCGCCCGATCGCCTGCACCGCCGCGCACCGAGTCAAAAACGTGCGCGCGCCGCCTCGCACGAACCGCCACGCACCGCGCCCGCTTCGTTGCCGTCCGCGCGCCCGACCAGCGCGCCGCTCCGTCACCCGCTTCGGCCACAGATGCGCCCGAGCGCGCCAGCGCCGTTCCGCCGCAGACCGTCGTCGCCCAGCGCGCCGCGCCGCTGCCATTGCCGCCGCCAGCGTCGCCGCGTCGCGTCTGCTCCTCGCGAACCCGATGTCTCGCCCGCGCGCGCTGACCTAAGGCGTGTTCGCTCGCTGCGGCGATCGCGTCTGCTCGTCCACTGCCTCGCCGCGCCGGCCACCTCCCTTGTCGCTGTTCTTCGGACGGACACCGCCTGCTGCCGTGAGGGTTGGGGCGTGACCTTGTGTCTTCTCGATCGGTAATTCCCGAGTCTTTTCTCCTTTGGGCACTAGGCTGTTGGCTGCTGTTTATTTAATTAGGTTGCTTTTGCTAAAATGCTTAGGTTGCTCGGTTTCGCTTTAAAGCTCGAGGGTCGCTATTTGATAGTGAAAGTTATTTCTGCTTGATTCCAGGTAAGGATTTCTTACCGTGGTTGTGTGGACCGTGCGATGCTTTCTTGATTGTGCCTTATATGCATGTTTACTTCTATGAACATGATTAGTGAATAGGACAGCTTTTGATTGCATTCTTGCTAGCATGTTTGCCTGTTTGTACATGTTAGTGCCATGCTAGGATTGTTCTTCCAGCATGCTTGAGATTTCTGCTTTAAGTTCGTAGTATCATGCTAGGTTATGTGTGATCGATGTTGATATGTATGTCTAGCCAGGAATCAGTTATTTTGTACTCTTAGCTAGTATAGTAGAGTTTGTCATCATCCGCAGGCCGAGGCGGGCGGGCATAACGTACTTTGTCCCCACCGGTCGGGTGTAGAGCGAAGCATAACGTACATTGCTTTCCCCCGACAACCGATGTGGATTTAGCTACCACATCGGCATAAGCCTAGTTTGTAGCCTGCTAGAGCGGAACCCTGCCAATGGTGCAAGCTGCGCTTGGCGGTTCTTAGCTTCGGTCGGTGGTGCAATACCGCCGCAGATGAGTGCCGAGGCCTCGCACTCACCGTGTTCGGTGACACCGTTTTTCAGTCTTTAGGCATGCGTGCACGCCCGCGTAGTTTTGTACTTATGCCCGCACATTTACGCCGGTTCTGGCGAAAGATGCGGTGTGCGCGCGCTGCGCTTTAGTCGCTGTTCGGAGAGCTCCCGGGCTAATGTTCGTGAGTACACCCGTTCCTTCCGGTTTAGAGCCGGACTTGGGTACTCTCCGATAGTCCAGTTTATTAGCGAGGGTAAGAGGCCCTTGAGGACACCCATTGGGATTGGTTTTGAGTGATCATATGGTCGAGGAGAAAGACCCTCGAGGTGTCGGACATCTTTGGGATCGGTTTTTGAGTGATCAATTGGCCGAGGAGAAAGACCCTCGGAGATGTCCCGGGATTGGTTATGAGAACCAATCATTAGGCCGAAAGTAGGAGACTTCCGAGGATTCCAGATTCTGCCTTGTAAGCTCGTTGAGCTATGATCTGTGTTGGTAACTGTTTGCACGTATACTAGGGTGCTAGATGATGGATGTATCGTATTGTACCCTGGTTGGGGATTCTTACTGAGTATGTTTATACTCACCCTTATTTCTGTGGTTTTCCACTAGGTAACTTGTAACAGCACCGGGACGGCTAGCGGAGGGAGCTGATTGATCATGGGAGCCGCCGGCACTCTGTCTTTTATTGTTTGCATAATTTGTTCAGCATGTAGTCGGACAGGAGTCCTAGGGGGATGTTTTTAACAGTTGTTTAAATTGTATTGTATGATTTCATAAACACTGGCCAGGCTTGTTTTACTTTGTTGGTTTGCTTAAATGAAGCTTGTTGTTTATGTTTTAAGTGTCCCCGCTTTTGAATGTTTTGAAAGGTTTTAAATATGAGCATTAAACCGCTTGATGAAGTATTTAACTTGCATGCTGAGTGAGAACCTAGGTTTAGGACCGTGTTTTGGGTCGGGTTCTCACAGCGCGCACACGCGTTAGTCGCCGGTTCGGAGAGCTCCCCTGGGCTAATGTTCGTGAGTACACCAGTTCTTTCCAGTTTAGAGCCAGACTTCGGGTACTCTCCCGATAGTCCAGATTTGTTGGCGAGGGTAAGAGGCCCTTGAGGACACCCATTGGGATTGGCTTTTGAGCTGATCATATGGTCGAGGGAGGAAGACCCTCGAGGGTGTCGGTCATCTTTGGGATCGGTTTTTGAGCTGATCAATTGGCCGAGGGAGAAAGACCCTCGGATATGTCCCGGGATTGATTATGAGAACCAATCATTAGGCCGGAAGAAGGAAACTTCCGAGGATTCCAGATTCTGCCTTGTAAGTTCGTTGAGCTATGATCTGTGTTGGTAACTGTTAGCATGTATACTAGGGTGCCAGATGATTGATGTATCGTATTGTACCCCGGTTGGGGATTCTTACTGAGTATGTTTATACTCACCCTTATTTCTGTGGTTTTCCACCAGGTAACTTGGGACAGCACCGAGACGGCTAGCGGAGGGAGCTGATTGATCATGGGAGCCGCCGGCACTCTGTCTTTTATTGTTTGCATAATTTGTTCAGCATGTAGACGGACAGGAGTCCTAGGGGGACGTTTCTAAAAGTTGTTTAAATTGTATTGTATGTTTTTATAAACACTGGCCAGGCTTGTTTTACTTTGTTGGTTTTGCTTAAATGAAGGTTGTTGTTTATGTTTTAAGTGTTCCCCGCTTTTAAATGTTTTGAAAGGTTTTAAATATGAGCACTAAACCGCTTGATGGAGTATTTAACTTGCATGTTGAATGAGAACCTAGGTTTAGGACCGTATTTTGGGTCGGGTTCTTACACCGACAGTCATCAGGTACGCCTAAGTTTACTGTTTTAAAGAAAGGGGTAAGAATTTACAATACTTTTCATCTAGTGTATGCCTTGTGTAGTGTTGTGGAGCGGAGACGAGCAGGTGCTGACTCGTTGTTGGTTTGGGCTTAGAGAGCCATAATGCCAAGTTTCCGCAGTGTGAGCATTATGTAGCAACTTGTTGAGGTATCCAGATAGATTCGGATGCCCTGGGACGTCGTCCCCGAGGGAGGCAGAGCTTAGACTCCCGTAGGCCATTTGTGGCCTAGTTGCTGCTTTTCCTTTAGTGAGAGGGTGGAGGTGCTTTGTGCAGATCGCCAGTATGTTGATCGCACTCAGAGGAGCAGGACGCTTGGCATGTCCGACCGAGGAGTTGGACTGATCGTGTTGATGTTGAGGCCGCGTCCAGGGTTGTTAGGCCGGCAGGCCAGATTTGGCCCTGGCAGTTGAGTTGCCTAGTGGAGGGGGTAGAGGCTAGCACGCCTCAGAGTGAGACTCCTTGAGAAGAGAGTGCTCCAACCATGAGAGATTTGATGGTAGGCCTCTAGCTATCAAAGAGCGGAGACCCAGGCGCAGTTTGTAGCCCGTAGTGAGGAGTCTCGAGCACGAGCCCAACCCAAGCCCAGCGAGTTTGTTTCAAATTTCTTCCCAAGTAGCTCTTGTAGCCCGAGGTTCCCTGAGGCATGATCAGCAGTTTATTCAGATTAGATTGTTGGCGGTGATGGAGCCGCCACTTTAACAACCGGATGCTGTAGAGCTCGATATTTCGTAAAGTCTCGCCGCTAGTAGTAAAGCGGTTGGCTGAGTTTGAGTTTAGCATCCGTGTGTTGGGATGCCTGCTGCTCGAGGCCGAGGTGTGTCGTTCTGTCTTTGTTTTGGTACATCAGTTGGTGGTGGAAGTCCCTTGTGAGAGGTGGACTAGCAGAGTCTCCACCTGTTGCCCGATTGATTGGCAAGTTGCAGTGTTAGTGGATTGAGGCAGATGTAGAGACATCTTTGCCCCCTTGCAAGCCTACTGTTGTTTAACAGTCCAGTTTCCTAAGATGTTTGGTAGAGTTGAGCACTCTTCCTTGGTGAGCTCCTAGAGTGGATCTAGCTGCTGCATGTTGAGAGATCCGGCCAGAGCTTTGTTGAGCATCATGTGGAGATGCAAGAGTAGGCTGTGAGCCTTTGGTTTGATGAGATGCCATAGGCATGGTTGTTTGAGTTGAGCCCTCGTATGCCTAGCCAGAGTTGTTGTCACTTGAGGTAGTGACCTTGCTAGCCCCATCTGTAGTAAGATGTGGTTTTGGTAGTAGTAGCACTTGAGGTGCATTGGTTGGTGTGCCGCTTTGGCACTAAGTCTGGTTCAGGCTTGAGTTTGATATGGGCATAGAAGATGGTTCTATGCCGTCCGGAGTTCAGCGCACTCCTTTAGCCTTGGATCTGTTTATGGCAGTTGCACCTGTTTAGGTCGTGCTAGAGGGCTAGTTCAGTGGTAGTCGATGGACTACAAGCGAAAGGATGCTCGAGAGGAGCCGGAGCCTCTTCCCAGTGTTTCTGGGGGTTGAGTTAGTCAGCAGATTTGCGGTTGGTAAGTGTTGGTGCGCGTGAGTCTCGCGCTAGTGTTAAGGCCAAGAGTTTCCTTGTGGTTGGTAGTGCGGTCAACTACCTTCGAGTGCCTTAATCTGAGGAGAGTTGAGCATCGTAGATGAGAGTTTGGTCCAGCAGAGGGACCTTGAGTTGGATGCTCATGAGATGAGCTGGATGCCTATGAGCCGAGTTGGATGCCATGAGGCGAGTTGGATGCTTTTGAGGCGAGATGAGTTGATGCCTTGCCAGAGGATTTGGATGCCTTATGGGTAAGCACCCTTGGTAGAGCAAGGTTGCCTCAGCTTTGAGCATCGTGTGGAGAAGGAACTTTTGGTGTTCCTTTGGTTGGAGTTCAGTTGGAAACTGAACAAGAGCGGTGGTAGCAAAGCCGTGCAGTTTCTGTTCGCCTTGGCTAAGAGAGTTGTTTGGATCCTTTCCTTGGGTAGAAGCCTTGTTGTGGCTGATGTTTGAGTAGGAGGATGACGCATTCGGTAGCGTTTCGGGTCCTCTTGGTTCCCAAGGAGTTGGAGTTGGCCTGCATGGTTGAGATCTTTGGAGAGAGTTGTGCTGTTCGAGCGGTTGGTCATTAGCTCGTTTGTCGACAGTGTGTGTCGAGGGTTGCCGAAGAACCCTAGGTTGTGGAGAGCCTCTCTAGAGCTCAGCCAGGCCCAGGTAGTGAGTTTTAGTTGGCTAGCTGGAGCCGTGTAGTTTGTAGCCTCGGTTGAGTTGCTGGCAGTCTTGGTTGACTAGCAAGCCAGTGTTTGTTTGGATTAGAGTCCGGATAGGTTCCGGTGTGGTGGCAAGTTGATGCTTGGTGTTGACCAAGGTGTGGTTTGGAGCTGCTAGAGATTAGTTTTGCTCGTGGGGCGAATGGTTCGTGCCCTGTTGGTTGTTTTCCTGTTCCAGGATGTTGAGTTGCCCCGTTTGGCATTTAGAGGTTCAGTCTGTGGTGGACCCCTGTTGTTGCCCCGTGAGATTTAGATGTTGTTGCTCTAGTGGAGCAAGATAGTGAGCGTATGTGGAGCTCTCTGTCCTTCGGTTGTCTGCTTGTAAGAGTCGTTTCCTTCTGGGAGTTGTCAGATTTCTCCCGTAGCCATGAGTTGATGGTAGAGGTGCTAGCAAGAAGGAAAAGTTTGTTGGCTGCTTGGAAGCAGTTATTTGTCCAGTTAGGTGGACTCTTGGATGGTGTTCTAGAGGCTGCAGTAAGGGTTGTTTTGCCTCTTGTGAGTGTTGGGCCAAGGTTTGGTCCTCTTGTTGTTTCGATAGCTAGTTCGGTTCTAGCTGGAGGGCGTTGCCCTGAGGTCTTGTTCCTAGTCAGGAAGTTTGGGAGTTGACCCCTCCCTCGGCAGTTGAGTAAGTGTTGTTAGTTACGGATTGGTGATCTGATTGGTTGAGTTTTCCCTTGGGTGTTGCTTCCAAGAGAGTTGGTTGCTGTTGCCTTGGGTTTGAGCAAGTCAGCGTGCGTGTGTGGAGTTCGCTGCCCTTCTGGAGTTTGCTTGCTGGGAAGTTGTTTCCCATTTGGCAGGAGTCAGCTTAGCTCCTGAGTTTTGTAGTTGATCAGAGTAGCGCAGTGGTCAGCCCAGCGAGAGGGTCCCTGCATTGTGTTGCTAGCAAGCAAGAGTTGTTTGTCCCCACAAAGGCGGAGGCCAGCCAGTAAGAGTTGTTTCTGGCAAGTTGTTGGTTCTTTGGGGATTGAAGATTTCCCTTTCCCCCTAGTCTCTGTGGTGGTTGAGTTGCTCCCTGGATGTCAGCCTCGAGTGTTAGCTTCTGAGGCAGTCTTGCAGATTCGTGTGGCTTAGGATCCGTAAGCTTTGAGGTTGTCGTTATCTGTTTTCCTTGTGAGGTTTCGGGAGTGGTAGCTTGGAGGCGAGCATTGCTCGTTATAAGTTGGGTTGAGTTCTGCAGAGCAAGCCCTTCTCGGGCTTTGCTTCTTGTTGTTGTGCGTTCGCAGTTGGCGATAGCGGAGCCTCGTTTGAGTGAGTTGGCACAGAGGTGCCGTGGCATTGTTTGGTAAGCTGTTGAGCTGTTTTCCTCAAGGTGTTGTGCCGCAGAGAGCTGCGCGATGGTTTAGTCCTTGCAGCCCGAGATTCCTTGAGAGGAATTTTGGTGGTTTCCTTGCCTGGCAGTATCTCTTTGGCTAGTTGCTGGTAGGTTTGCTCCGAAAAGTTTGCGTTCGGCCGATGAGGAGTTCCAGTTTGTTGGCTTGGCCGAGTGGAGCCTGTGCCTGGTTTTGGCCATTTAGGGTTGGCCGTAGCTGAAGTTTCAGCTTGTGCTAGTGGGAAAAGTTAGCCTTTTTGGATCAATCGCCAGTTGGTTGTTCGATTGGATTTCGTTAAGGCTGTAGGCAAGGTTTGAGGTTCGCTGGTCTCTCGTGAAGTAAGAGTAGGCCGTTTGGTTTTCTGGAACCTGGAAGGTTCAGTTGTTTGGCCAGCTTGTGTAGGGTTAAGGCTGTTTGTTAACAGCTGTGAACTTCCAGAGGAGTTTCGCCAGTGCGTGGCGTTGAGTTTTGTAGCTTGTGGCCCGTCCTCGAGTTTGCTGAGAGTAGCACCCTTTGAGAGTTGGTGCGAGTTGAGGACGTGGTTTGTCGTCTATTCCCTTTGGAGTTCAGTGTATGCCCAGTCTTGGTTGAGATAGTTTGTGGCAGTCTGGATGGCATTGTGGCTTTGAGTTTCGAGAACCCAAGAGGGTTTGGTTTCGAAGAAGGTTGGTGTTGTTGGCCGAGAAGTTCAGTTGGCTGGATCAGTGGAGTTTTCCTGAAGCTGTTTCGTCTTAGGACTTTTGAGGACGAAAGTCTTAAAAGGAGGGAGTATTGTAACAGCCCAGTTTCCTCTTCCAGTTTTCGAGGTGCCTTCGGGTCAAGATTCAGTTGTTTGGTTGGGTCATTAGAGCGGTTTTGACCTTTCGGGGTATTTTGGTCTTTTGGCTGCCCGGGCAGGATTTGTCGTTTTCAGGGCTTCGAGGTAGCTCCTGCCTTTGTCGAGGCTTGTTTGTTGTTGGCTGCGAGTCCCGAGGTGTTTGGGCTAGTCGGTTGGATGCTCGGTTGTGGTTTGGGCTTTGGCAAAGTGATGGTTGGTTGTGTGCTTCCTTTGGGATTCGAGCCCGGGCCCTTAGTGTTGCTTTGGGAGTTGGATCTAAGTGAGTTTTATTTATTGGAAAAGATTGCTTCGGTCGGGTCTCGAACGAGGAAGCCGGGAAATGGGATTTTAAGGTTTTAAAAGTGGATAAGGATGGAAAAATGGATAAAAATCCCATATTTTCCCTTTTTTCCCATTTTCCTTTTATTTCCCATTTTCTTTTATTTTTTTCCCAAAATCCCTTTTCTCTCTCTCTCTCTCTCTCTCTCTCTCCCTGAGCACCCCACCTAGCCGAGCAGCCCCAGCCAGCCCAAGCCTCTGCTCGCCCGAGCATCCCCAGCCCGAGCCCTGCTCGCGTCGCCTAGGTCGCGCCATCGCCAGCTCGAGCCTCGCCCAGCTCGCGTCGCCCGAGCCCCTGCCTCGCACAGTGTCACCCCAGCTCCTGCTCGCGTCACCCCAGCCCTCGCCAAGGCCGTGTCCGTCCGCGCTCCAGTGCCAGCCCTCGCATCGCCCGTGTCGGTCAGATCGCGCATCCTGTAGCTCGTGGCGTCGTGTCGCTCGAGCCCGCGCGTTGTCCCTTTGCCGAGCCGCGCTGCGCGCCGTCGCTTAGCCAAGCTAGCGCCCGCGCCCGCGAGCCCCTGTGTCGCTCAGCGAACGTCCGCGCGCAGCCAGCGCCCGTGTAAGGACCCGACCCAAAAGAAGCGGTCTCTAACCTAGATCCTTACTTAGCATGCATGCCTAGGAATGTAAAACACCATCCATTCTACTCATTTAAAACTTTTGCAATCAACAGAACTTTAAACAAACCACAGTAGCCAATGTAAAAATCAAGAGTAATTGACTGATCAGTGCTTTTCTTAAAAACAAAACAAGAGTACTGATGCGAGAACCATAAAATAGTTTGAGTGTTTTCCCTAGGGACTTAAGTCCCACTACATGCTAAATCATAAAGAGAACAATAAAAGAACATGCATCCCAGTCGACTATCCATGATCATCCAGTAGCCTCCTCCTAGCCATCCCGCCGATGTCCCAAGTTACACAGTGGAAAAACCACGAGAAATAAGGGTGAGTATAAACATACTCGGTAAGAATCCCCAACCGGGAATACAATACGATACATCAGTCATCTAGCACCCTAGTATACATGCAAATAAAACAATGACTTAGAGCAAAACGGTTGAGTTAGGCTATGAGCTACTTCTAGAGCGAGCCTATTCAAGGGCTTTCATCTACTCCCTATCCTAGGTTCTACACTTGGATGCCCTTCTGGCCTTACACAACCTAGGACTCGGTGTTGTCCAATCGGGACTTACACCTCCAACTCGGTGATGCCCATCGGGGACTTACACACCTAGGATGCCCATCGGTCTTACACCTCCAACTCGGTGATGCCCATCGGGGACTTACACACCTAGGATGCCCATCGGGTCTTACACCTCCAACTCGGTGATGCCCATCGGGGACTTACACACCTAGGATGCCCATCGGTCTTACACCTCCAACTCGGTGATGCCCATCGGGACTTACACACCTAGGATGCCCATCGGGTCTTACACCTCCAACTCGGTGATGCCCATCGGGACTTACACACCTAGGATGCCCATCGGGTCTTACACCTCCAACTCGGTGATGCCCATCGAGACTTACACACCCTAGGATGCCCATCGGGGTCTTACACCTCCAACTCGGTGATGCCCATCGGGGACTTACACACCTAGGATGCCCATCGGGTCTTACACCTCCAACTCGGTGATGCCCATCGGGACTTACACACCTAGGATGCCCATCGGGTCTTACACCTCCAACTCGGTGATGCCCATCGGGGACTTACACACCTAGGATGCCCATCGTGTCTTACACCTCCAGATATCCATCGGGGTCCTACCCGCGGGACCTAAACTAGTTACCCCTACGATCTTCTACACTATACATCACCCGCCTATGCCTCGGCATGGAACTAACAGATAAAATAGAACAAGGTATGCCAAGATAATTAAACCCCTTGCATGGAACTAACGAGAATATATCGGGGACACAAGAGCAACACGATATGGAAGCAAGAGAAAACATGTAACCTATCCACTGGAAATTTTCATACAATCACAAGACATGGCATGCTTGGAAGAACAAACCTAGCATGGAACTAACATGAACAACAAGCGACATGCTAGCAAGATTTCAAACACAAGTCGTTCAATAGCTAACATACTCATAACAACAACCAAGCATACAAGGCACAATCATGATAGCATCGCAGGGTCCACACAACCACTGTAAGAAATCCTTACACGAAACAAGCGAAAAATAACTACCATAAGCCAACCAAACGACTCCCGAGCTTCTAAGTGAACCCGAGCAACCTAAGCATTTAATAAAAATATCCTAATTAAATAACAACACCAAACAACTTAGGGTCCAAAAGAGTGGAGGCTCGGGAATTTACCAACCGAGAAGGCACTAGATCTCGGTCCCATCTATCTCGGCAAAAGGCACTCGGCAAGTGGGCGAGCGGGGCGTCTGGTAGGGCGCAGCAGTGGCGCTGGCGCGCTGGCTAAGCTCTGGGCGCTGCTTGAGCTGGGCGGCGGGCGCATTCTTTGCGCCTTGCGGTCTGTGAGACAGCCAGGGCGCAGTGTGACACGGCGCTGGCGCGCGCGCGCACGGGCGCGAAATCGGTTGGGCGATGGCGTCACGTCTGCGCGACGGCGAGCGGACGGGGCAACGCGCGCGGCGGCGCGGCGCTGCCTGGCGTCTGGGCGCTGAGGCTGCTGGCTGCGACAGATCTCTCGGCGGTGGGCTGGGCGTCTCATCTGCGACGATTGGGCTTTCTTTGGTGCGATCTGGCTGGGCGCTGACAGTGAAATTTGCTTTTTGGGTGGCTGCTCAACTTGGGTTGCTTGGGTGGCGGGACGGCTCGGTGAGGCTCGGTTGGGTTTCTTGGTGAGGTCGGCCAGAGAGAGAGAGAGAGAGAGAGAAAAAGTGGTAAAACAAGGGAATGGGATTTTCTTGATTTTCTTTCCTTTTCCTAATTTAAATAGGTCTTGGTGACCTAAATCCCTTCCCAGACTTCCTCCTTGAGTCCCGGTTGAAGCAACCTTTTCTCCTTATATAAACTCATTTAAACCAAGCTTCCAAATTACCATCTAGGGCAAGGGCTCAAATCCTAATGGAAGCACTTAAATTAACAATAATTTTGCTAATTACCAAATCACCTTCAAACTTCCAAACAACCAGCTCGAACTTCTTGAGTCCTGCAACCAACAACAATCAAGCCTCGACAAAGCGGGAGTGACCTGGAATCCTCCAAACCCACAAAACCACGGCCAGGGGCAAAAGACCAAAATGCCCCTAAGGGTTAAAATAGCACTAACGACCCATCCGAACATCCGAATAATGAACCGGAAACACCTGGGAAGCCGAAATAGAAAACTGGGCCGTTACAATACTCCCTCCTTTTAAGACTTTCGTCCTCGAAAGTCCTAAGACGAAAACAACTCTAGGAAAACTCCACTGATCCTTAACCAAGTAAACTCCTTGTCAAGCCAACACTAGTCCTTCTTCGAAATCCCAACCCTCTTGGGTTTCCAAAGGCTCAAAGCCGCAAAGCCATCCATTCTGCCACAAGCTATCTCAACCAAGACTGGGCATACCCTGAACTCCGAGGAAATAGATGCGGTAGTGCTAAACGGTAAGCCACATCCTCAAACTCGCATTAGCTCTCAAACGATCTTAAAATCTTAGGGCTCACTTATCCCTGCTGACCCAGCTCAGAATGCCTCTCCACGACGCTACTCTCAGCAAACTTGTGGATTGGTCACAGGCTCTAAAACTCTCCGCCGCGCACCGGCGAAACTTCTCTGGGCTCACAGCTATTACCAAACAGCCTCAACTCTACACCATGCTGACCAAACAACTGAACCTCCCGGGATTCAGAAACTACAAGGCCTACTCTTACTTCACATGAGATCAACGAACCACAAGGCTTGCTGCGGCCTTAACGAAATCAATCGAATCACCAATCGCGACGGATCCCAAAGGAAAACTTGTCTCACTAGAACACGACCACAACACTTAAACAACCATCTTGAAGAGCACCGACGCCCGAAGCCGGGGGCACATACCTGGTTCACCAGACGGCTAACGCCACTCACACTAGCTGAAACTTCAGCTACGGCCACCCATGAACGACAAGGTCCAGGAACAGGCTCCACTCAACCAAACTAATAAACTGGAGCCCTCATCGGCCGACAACAACTTTCCAATGCAATCCGATCAGCCACTGGCCTAAGAGAATATCGCCAAATAAGGAAACAAACAACATACCTCTCTAAAAAAATCTCGAGCGAAAGAAGGAATAAAACAACACGCGGCTACTTGCAACACAACACCTCGAGGATAACAACTCAAAGGTTTTACCAACCATTTCCACGGCACCTCTGTGCCAACCCACTCAACTGTGGCTCAGCTATAACGCCAACTGCGAACGCACACCAACTAGGAACAGAGCCCGAGAAGGGTGGCTCTCTGAAAACTCAAACCAAGTCTTAGAACGAGCTAAGCTCCCCTCCAAGCCGCCACTCAACCCTTAAGTCCATCTGTTTGCTCTAAGGACTTCCTCCTTATAGCTAGACCTAACTCTCCTTCCGATCCGAAACTCCACCCACGAAACATCGCGAGGAATAAGGATAGCGACGACCACAAGCTTGCGGATCATGAACAACTCAGGTCGGCAAGACTACCTCAAAAGTTAATACTCGAAACTGGCATCCACGGTGCAACTCAACGACCAAGGAACTAGGGGTTCTACAAACTCCAAGGACCCAACAACCTTCCAACAACAACTCAAGCCCTTGAACTGGCTGGCCTCCGCCCTTGCGGGGACAAACAACTTTCCGCTTGCTAACAAGCCAACGCAGGACACTCTCATTTGGGGTGACCGCTACGCCACTCTAATCAACTACACAACTCGGGAGCTAAAGTGACTCCTCCTCTACAGGGATGATTTCCCAGCAAGCGGACTTCCGAAGGACAGTGAACTTCACACACGCTAGTTTTCCTCTCATCGAAGGCAACAACAACCAATTCCCTCGAAAGCAACAATCGAGGGATTCCACAATCGCTTGAACCACCAACTTAGAACTAGCCAGTACTTACTCAACCTCCGAGGAGGGGTCAACTCCCAAAACTTCCTGACTAGGAACAAGTCCTCAGGGCAACTCCCGCTTGCTCGAACGAAGCTAGCTCTAGAAACCACATGGGAACCAAACCTTGGTCAACGCCAAGCACCACCTTGCTAAGAATTACAAAACCAACGCAGAGGCTACTAAGACCAACTCTAGCTTGCCAACCGACTACAAGCATCCAAAGAACTCAACCGAGGGACACTTGCTTGGAGTGCGACCGAGCTCTGGTTCCTCAACACGAACCTTTCGTGGTTCCCAAAACATACACCACGGAACGAGCTACACAAAAGTACACCGACGTGTACATCTCCAACTTGATTCCTTAAGATCCAAACCAATAAGTACTCTCACACAAGGCAACTTTGGCCTCCCAATAGAGCCACAACTAGCAAAGGAGCAACAAGAGTTCAACCCACTCGTGGTCAACTCACCACGGAATGCCACATTGGTCCACTCACTCTTACAAGAGCATAGCCACACCAAGCTAACTTACCTCATACCAATGGTCCACTAAACGTGCTCCGATCAACCTTCCAACTCATGGCTCTAACATCGGATCAACCACGCATCATCGATGCCAACCCTACTCATATTAGGGTAACTCCGGGTAGTCGAGTCACACTACCATCCAACTGGCTCACAAGCCCCCACAACACAGGCGCGAGAACTCGGACGCGCTAGCCCTTAACAACCAACACATCCTTTGTACCTAGCTCTCGGTGACCCTGAAAGGCTCCTACTTATCCCTCGAACAACCTCACTCTTGTAGTTCTCTTACTACCACCGAGCTAGATCTCTTATGCAACCCAAACAGGTGCAATCTCAGGAAGTGGGTACAAGACTAGTGGGGATGCCAAACTTCGGGCGGGTCTTGGAACCATCTGCACAAAAAGTGCCAACTGGCCTGACTCTAGGCCTCCTCTCAAAGCTTGGTGCCAACAGGCACTACATCCTAACAACACAAACATCTCTTTACGGGCTTTAAGTCCCTCTGAGAAGGGGAGGTCACACTCCAGGTGACAGGGCAATGGCACTCAACACAAGGGTCTCAACACTCGAGTAGATTATTCTCTGACATCACGTCTAACAGACAAGCCACGGCCCACTCCTGCATCCCACTCGATGCTCAACAAATACTCAGGCCAACCCTCGGGTGGCAAAGACTGCTCCACTCTTGGAACATGCTAACGAAGGTGCTTCTCTCTAATAGCCAGTGAAAACCACGGACGGATTAAGTCTTGACAAGAAAACTCCACACTACCCCCTCAGCTACGAGGGTACTAAAAGAAGTGGCTACAAAACGCATTGCGAGGCTTGCGGGAGGACAAGATGTCTCTACATCTTCCTCAAAAGCTACTAACTTGGCGACTTGCCAATCGACCGGGGTGTGGTGGTGGAGACTCTGCTGGTCCGCCTCTCATGGGGACTTCCACCACCACACACGCTGCTTTGCATCAAACGAAGACGAGCGGCACGCCTCGACCTGCGAACATCGTCATCATCGGCCTCTGAACACCGAGTCATCCCAACACCGGATGATAAACTCGATCTGGACAACTACCTCGCGCCGATGGGTCTCAAAACATCTAGCTCTCTGAGGTTCCACTAGCCAAACTCGGCGGCTCGATCAACGCCAACTAACTTATCGGCATAACTCGTTGATCGATCCCTCCGAGAGCCTCAGGGCAGCTGGAGCTACAAGGAGGGGTGTCTCCTAAATAAACTCTGCCAGCTGGGCTATCTGCGCCCAAGGCTCCCCATTACGCGCTACAAATTGCGCCTGGGTCTCCGCTCTCTGTTAGCTAAAAGACCTGCCATCAATTCTCGCATGGCCGAGCACACTCTGCTCAAGGAGTCTCACTGAGAGGCGTGCTAGACTCTACCCCTTACTCTTGGCAACTCATCTGCCAGGCCAAAGGTGGCCTACGGGTCTAAACGACCACTGGGCGAGGTCTCATCATCAACATGAACGGTCCAACTCCTCTGTTGGAGATACCAAACGTCCTGCTCCTCAATGTGTAATCAACAAGCGGCGGTCTCTGAAAAACATAAAAACTAGCCCACGCTGAGCTCTCAACGCCCAACAAGGGTAACACATGTATACTAGATGCAGTATTGTAATTCTTAACCCTTAACTTTAAACTTACGGACATACCTGATGGCTGGCGGAGCGCTGATGATCATGGAAAACAACCTACAAGCTGCAGTCGATCTACAGAACCTATAACTCGAGCTCGATACCAACCTGTAAGGACCCGACCCAAAGAAGCGGTCTCTAACCTAGATCCTTACTTAGCATGCATGCCTAGGAATGTAAAACACCATCCATTCTACTCATTTAAAACTTTTGCAATCAACGAACTTTAAACAAACCACGAAGCCAATGTAAAAATCAAGAGTAATTGACTGATCGATTGCTTTTCTTAAAAACAAAACAAAGAGTACGATGCGAGAACCATAAAATAGTTTGAGTGTTTTCCCTAGGGACTTAAGTCCCACTACATGCTAAATCATAAAGAGAACAATAAAAGAACATGCATCCCAGAGTCAGCTATCCATGATCATCCAGCCGCCTCCTCCTAGCCATCCTGCCGATGTCCCAAGTTACCCGGTGGAAAAACCACGAGAAATAAGGGTGAGTATAAACATACTCGGTAAGAATCTAACCGGGTACAATACGATACATCAGTCATCTAGCACCCTAGTATACATGCAAATAAAACAATGACTTAGAGCAAAACGGTTGAGTTAGGCTATGAGCTACTTCTAGAGCGAGCCTATTCAAGGGCTTTCATCTACTCCCTATCCTAGGTTCTACACTTGGATGCCCTTCGGGCCTTACACAACCTAGGACTCGGTCTTTCCAAATCGGGGACTTACACCTCCAACTCGTGATGCCCATCGGGACTTACACACCTAGGATGCCCATCGTGGTCTTACACCTCCAACTCGGTGATGCCCATCGAGGACTTACACACCTAGGATGCCCATCGGGTCTTACACCTCCAACTCGGTGATGCCCATCGGGGACTTACACACCTAGGATGCCCATCGGTCTTACACCTCCAACTCGGTGATGCCCATCGGGACTTACACACCTAGGATGCCCATCGGTCTTACACCTCCAACTCGGTGATGCCCATCGAGACTTTACACACCTAGGATGCCCATCGGGTCTTACACCTCCAACTCGGTGATGCCCATCGGGGACTTACACACCTAGGATGCCCATCGAGTCTTACACCTCCAACTCGGTGATGCCCATCGAGACTTACACACCTAGGATGCCCATCGGGGTCTTACACCTCCAACTCGGTGATGCCCATCGGGACTTACACACCTAGGATGCCCATCGGGGTCTTACACCTCCAACTCGGTGATGCCCATCGAGGACTTACACACCTAGGATGCCCATCGGTCTTACACCTCCGTGATATCCATCGGGGTCCTACCCGAGCGGGACCTAAACTAGTTACCCCTACAGTCTTCTACACTATACATCACCTGCCTATGCCTGGCATGGAACTAACAGGATAAAATAGAACAAGGTATGCCAAGATAATTAAACCCCTTGCATGGAACTAACAAGAATATATCGGGGACACAAGAGCAACACGATATGGAAGCAAGAGAAAACATGTAACCTATCCACTGGAAATTTTCATACAATCACAAGACATGGCATGCTGGAAGAACAAACCTAGCATGGAACTAACATGAACAACAAGCAGCATGCTAGCAAGATTTCAAACACAAGCTGTTCAATAGCTAACATACTCATAACAACAACCAAGCATACAAGGCACAATCATGATAGCATCGCAGGGTCCACACAACCACGGTAAGAAATCCTTACCTGGAAACAAGCAGAAAATAACTACCATAAGCCAACCAAACGACTCCCGAGCTTCTAAGTGAACCCGAGCAACCTAAGCATTTAATAAAAATATCCTAATTAAATAACAACAGCCAAACAACTTAGGGTCCAAAAGAGTGGAGGCTCGGGAATTTACCAACCGAGAAGGCACTAGATCTCGGTCCCATCTATCTCGGCAAAACAGGCACTCGGCGGCAAGTGGGCAGGCAGGACGTGCAGCTGGGGCGAGCAGGCTGGGCGCTGGCGGCGCTGGCTGGCGCGCTGGCTGGCTTTGCGCGCTGTGCGTCTGTGAGGGGCAAAGCCCCAGTGACGCGGGCGCTGGCGCGCGGCGCCTTGTGCGCGAAATCGGTTAAGGCGATGGCGTCGTGCGTGCGTCGCGCAGCGCGACGGGCAACGCGGCGGCGGGCGCTGGCTGGCGTCTGGCGCTGAAATTTCTTCAGCTGCAGCAGATCTCTTCTTTGGGGGCCGGGCGTCTGCTGGCTTGATGATGGGGCTTTGCAGTGCGATCTGGCTGGCCGCTGACTCGGCCGCTTTTTTGCTCAAATTTGGCCGCTCATTGGGGTTGCTTGGTGGGCGGGACGGCTCGGTGAGGCTTCGGTTGGGTTTCTTGGTGAGGTCGGCCAGAGAGAGAGAGAGAAAAGTGGTAAAACAAGGGAATGGGATTTTCTTGATTTTCTTTCCTTTTCCTAATTTAAATAGGTCTTGGTGACCTAAATCCCTTCCCAGGCTTCCTCCTTCGAGTCCCATTGAAGCAACCTTTTCTCCTTATATAAACTCATTTAAACCAAGCTTCCAAATTACCATCTAGGGCAAGGGCTCAAATCCCAATGGAAGCACTTAAATTAACAATAATTTTGCTAATTACCAAATCACCTTCAAACTTCCAAACAACCATTTCGAACTTCTTGAGTCCTGCAACCAACAACAATCAAGCCTCGACAAAGGCGGGAGTGACCACGAATCCTCCAAAACCCACAAAACCCTCGACCAGGGCAAAAGACCAAAATGCCCCTAAGGGTTAAAATAGCACTAACGACCCATCCGAACATCCGAATAATGAACCGGAAACACACAGGAAGCCGGAAATAAAAAGCGGGTCGTTCTGGCCCGAGCCCAGTAGCGCGCGGCGCCATCCTCGCGCTGTCTGCGCCCATCAGCTGTCTAGCCCGTGCAGCCGGCTTGTTCGCGTGTCATTTGCGCCCGTGTCGGCCAGATTGCACGTCCTGTAGCCCGTGGCGTCGTGTCGCTTGCGCCCGCGCGCTGTTTTTGTGCCGAGCCGCGCCGCGCGCATCCTCAGAGTCGTCCAGTAGCGCGGCGCCATCCTCGCTGCGCTTGCTCTGCGCCCATCACCGCCCTAGCCGTGCGCAGCTGTTCGTTCAGCGTGTCAGCCGCGCCTCGTGAGTTGCTCCCAAGCCGAGCCCTGTTTATTTTATTGTATTTAGGGCTATTTTATGATTATTGATGTGTTTGTTTGGCTCGCTATAGGTTGCTCGGGTTCGATCGCAGTTAGTTTTATTGTGTGTTGTTGCCTTTCGGCCAGGTAAGGATTTCTTACCGGAGTTGTGTGGGCCCTGCGATATATTATGTGATTGCTGATTGTATGCTTGTTTGTGTTTATTGACATGTTTAATGATAAGTGCTCTATTCTGAATTCCCGACTGGCATGATTTCCTATGTTGTTTCTCATGTTAGTCCATGCTAGGTTGTTCCTTTCTGGCATGCTCGTATCTGTTCTTGCTTCGTAGTATCATGCTAGGTTCGTTGTATTCTTTTGAGCACGTATTGGATTGTTTGAATTGTTTGCTGATTGCTATGACAGGTTAGAGTTCAGGTAGATAGCATCATCCGGGCCAGGTGCATAACGAACCTTGCATCCCTGACAGGGACGTACGAGATGGAGCTCCGTCCCTGATCCCGTTAGGGACTAGCTAACCCTAACGGCGGGCCCTACAATCTTGGGTGAGGGTGGCAGACTGTTAAATGCCCCAACGGTCAGGATGATGACTTGGCATTGCCTTGTCCCCGACAGCCGGCACGTCCTCAGCGTGTTTCAGCGGTAGCCCTTGAGTTGCCACCTGATAGGGCAAGGACGGTTTCCTGGTGTAAGCCTACCACGACCCGTGCCTTAGCCTCAGGTGCGGTGGTTCAGGCTGACATAGTTCACGTGTCCAGGTCTCACACCCCTATGTTAGTGACACCGATCCAGAGATTTAGTTAGGCGTGGTGACTGGACATGGGCAGCTTGCCACTTGACCCAGCACCCCCCATAGTCTGCAGTAGCATGCGGTGCGCGCGCACCCTCATTGTAGCGCCGACCGGAGAGCTCATCGGGATCTTGAGCCAGTGCACCTTTCGACGACAGTAGACAGGCTGAGGCCGAGACTTGTTTCTCGTATAGGGCGTATTGTGTGGTGATTATTTCCGGACTAAGACCCTGAGTTGGCATCTGAGGCCCAAGTGTGGGCTAAGCTGTGTGCTCTATTCTGTGTTTATATTCATAGCTTGCATACCTTTCTGCTAGATGACCATGTGTATCGTATTGTACCCCGGTTGTGGATTCTTACTGAGTAATTCGTTACTCACCCTTATTATGTTGTTTTCCACAGGTAGCCATGGTGCGAGACAGGATGGCTGGAGGAGGAGCTGTGATCATGGAAACCCGTTGTTCAACTCTGAGTTTTATGTTAATGATTTAAATGTCCTCTGAATGCATGTAGTTGGGCACGGAGCCCTAGGGTGTTTTCTGAATGTATTTCCGGATTCTAGCATTGTTGTAACTATTGTAAAGTTTGTATGTTTTAAATAAATCTCTGATCATAGTAAGTTTTGTAAATGTATTTGTCTTGGAACAGGTGCTTGGAAACAGGGACAGGTTCCAGGAATTGATGTTGATTTTTAAATGAATGTTTTATGTTTTAGTTTTTACTTAGAATCTGAACACCCTATTGCGAATTTTCTGTAGATTTGAATGCATGCATTGAGGTAATGGCCTATTTTAGAACCCTTTCGGGTCGGGTCGTTACAGACACAGCACCTTGAGGAAAATAGCTCAACAGCTTTACCAACCAATGTCATGGCACCTGTATGCCAACCCACTCAAACGAGGCTCCGCTATAACGCCAACTGCGAACGCACAACAACAAGAAGCAAAGCCCGAGAAGGGCTTGCTCAACAGAACTCAACCCAACTTATAACGAGCAAAGCTCGCCTCCAAGCAACTACTCAACTCTCAAAATCCATCAGGCTACTCAAAGGACTTCTCCTTTTAGCTTAAGCCTAACTCAACTTCCAACCAGAAGCTCCACTCCCGAAACCTCACGAGGAAAATGGATAACGACAACCTCAAAGCTTACGGATCCTGAGCCACACGAATCCGCAAGACTACCTCTGAAGTTAACACCCGAGGCTGGCATCCAGAGAGCAACTCAACCACCACAGAGACTAGGGGGGAAAGGGAAATCTTCAATCCCCAAAGAACCAACAACTTTCCAGAAACAACTCTTACTGGCTGGCCTCCGCCCTAGCGGGGACAAACAACTTTGCTTGCTAACAACACAAAGCAAGGACCCTCTCGCTGGGCTGACCGCTGCACTACTCTGATCCACTACACAACTCAGGAGCTAAGCTGACTCCTACTAAACGGAAAACGATTTTCCCAGCAAGCAAACTCTGAAGGGCAGCGAACTTCACACACGCTCGCTGACTAGCTCAAACCCAAGGGAACAGCAACCAACTCTCTTGGAAGCAACACCCAAGGGAAAACTCAACCAATCAGATCACCAATCCGGAACTAACAGCACTTACTCAACTGCCGAGGGAGGGGTCAACTCCCAAAACTTCCTGACTAGGAACAAGACCTCAGGGCAACGCCCTCCAGCTAGAACCGAACTAGCTCTCGAAACAACAAGAGGACCAAAACTTGGCCAAGCACTCACAAGAGGCAGAACAACCTTTACTGCAGCCTCTAGAACACCATCCAAGAGTCCACCTAACTGGACAAACAACTGCTTCCAAGCAGCCAACAAACTTTTCCTTCTTGCAAGCACCACTACCATCAACTCATGACTACGGGAGCAATCTGACAACTCCCAGAAAGAAACGGCTCTTACAAGCAGACAACCGAAGGACAGAGAGCTCCACATACGCTCACTGTCTTGCTCCACTAGAGCAACAACATCTAAATCTCACGGGGCAACAACAGGGGGGGTCCACCTCAGGCTGAACCTCCAAATGCGAAACGGGGCAACCCTCAACATCCTGGAAACAGGAAAAACAACCAACAGGGCAGGAACCACTCGCCCCACTAGCAAAACTAATTTCTAGCAGCTCCAACCATACCTTGGTCAACACCAAGCATCAACTTGCCACCACACCGGAACCAATCCGGACTCTACTCCAAAACAAACACTGGCTTGCTAGTCTACCAAGACTGCCAGCAACTCACCCGAGGCTACAAACTACACGCCTCCAGCTTGCCAACTGAAACTCACTATCTGGGCCTGACTGAGCTCAAGAGAGGCTCTCGTCAACCTAGGGTTCTTCGGCAACCCTCGACACACACTGTCGACTAACAGACTAACAGCCCACTGCCTGAACAGGCACAACTCTCTCCAGCATCTTAACCATGCTGGCCAACACCAACTCCTTGGGAACCAAGAGGACCCGAAACGCTACTGAATGCGTCATCCTCTTGCTCAAACATCAGCCATAACAAGGCTTCTACCCAAGGAAAGGATCCAAACAACTCTCTTAGCCAAGGGGATTAGAAACTGCGCGGCTTTGCTACCACCGCTCTTGTTCAATTTCCAACTGAAATCCAACCGAAGGAACACCAAAAGTTCCAACTCCACACGATGCTCAAAGCTGTGGCAACCATGCTCTACCAAGGCATAACCATGCCAAACCGAACTTACTTTATACCAAGCCTCTACCAAGGGTGCTTACCCATAAGGCATCCAAAACCTCTCACAAGGCATTAACTCATCTCGCCTGATAGGCATCGAACTCGCCTCATAGGGATCCAGCTCATCTCATGAGCATCCAACTCATGGTCCCTCTGCTGGACCAAACTCGCATCTACGATGCTCAACTCTCCTCAAATTAAGGCACTCGAAGGTAGTTGACTGCACTACCAACCACAAGGATCTCTTGGCCTTAACACTAGCGCGAGACTCACGCGCACCAACACTTACCAACCGCCAACCTGCTGACTTACTCAACCTCCAGTAACACTGGGAAGAGGCTCCGGCTCCTCTCGAGCATCCTTTCGCTTGTAGTCCATCGACTACCACTGACTAGCCCTCCGCACGACCTAAACAGTGCAATCGCCATAAACGGATCCAAGGCTAAAGAAGTGCGTTTGAACTCCGGACGGCATAGAACCATCTGCTATGCCCATGCCAAACTCAGGCCAAACCAGACTTAGTGCCAAAGTGGCACACCAACCAATGCACCTCAAGTGCTACTACTACCAAATCCACATCTTACTACATATGGGGCCAGCAAGGTCACTACCTCAAGTGACAAGAACTCTGGCTAGGCATACAAGGGCTCAACTCAAACAATCATGCCTATGGCATCTCATCAAACCGAAAGCTCACGGCCTACACTAGCATCTCCTCATGATGCTCAACAAAGCTCTGGCCGGATCTCAACATGCAACAGCTAGCTCCACTCTAGGAGCTCACCAAAAGGAGAGTGCTCAACTCTACCAAACATCTGAGGAAACTGGGCTGTTAAACAACAACAGGCTTGCAAGGGGGCAAAGATGTCTCTACATCTTCCTCAGGCCACTAACACGGCAACTTGCCAAACTGGGCGGCTCCATCAACGCCAACAAACTCATCGGCATAAACCAGTTGATCATGCCCTCCCGGGAACCTCCGAGGCTACAAGAGCTACTGGGGGTGAAATAATGAAACAAACTCTGTCAGCTGGGCTATCTGTGCCCGGAACTCCTCACTACGCGCTACAAACGGGGCCTGGGTCTCCGCTCTCTAATAGCTAAAGACCTGCCATCAAAACTCTCATGGCTGGAGCACACTCTGCTCAAGGAGTCTCACTCTGAGGCGTGCTAACCTCTACCCCCTCCACTAGGCAACTCAACTGCCAGGGCCAAATCTGGCCTGCGGGCCTAACAACCCTGGACGCGGCCTCAACATCAACACGATCAGTCCAACTCGTCGGTCGGACATGCCAAGCGTCCTGCTCCTTTGAGTGCGATCAACATACTGGCGATCTGCACAAAGCACCTCCACCCTCTCACTAGGGGAAAAGCAACAACTGGGCCACAAATGGCCTACGGGAGTCTAATCTCTGCCTCCCTCTGGAACGATGTCCCAGGGCATCCGAATCTATCTGGATACCTCAACAAGCTGCTACATAATGCTCGCACTGCGAAAAGTTGGCATGATGGCTCTCTAAGCCCAAACCAACAATGAGTCAGAACCTGCTCGTCTCCGCTCCACAACTCTACACAAGGCAAACACTAGATGAAAAGCATTGTAAATTCTTACCCCTTTCTTTAAAACAGTAAACTTAGGCATACCTGATGACTGTCGGAGTGCTGATGATCATGGAAAAACGACCTACAACAAAAGGTCAGTCTACAAAATCTATGACTCGAGCTCACGATACCAATCTATATGACCCGACCCAAAGGGGTTCTAAAATAGGTCATTACCTCCTCAATGCATGCATTCAAATCTACAGAAAATTTGCAATATGGTGTTCGGATTCTAAGTAAAAACTAAAACATAAAACATCCATTTAAAATCAACATCAATTCCTGAAACCTGTCCCTGTTTCCAAGCACCTGTTCCAAGACAATTACATTTCCAAAACTTACTCTGATCAGAGATTTATTTAAAACATACAAGCTTTCCAATAGTTACAACAATGCTAGAATCCGGAAATACATTCAGAAAACACCCTAGGGCTCCGTGCCCAACTACATGCATTCAGAGGACATTTAAATCATAAACATAAACACAAGACTCAGAGTTGAACAACGGGTTTTCCATGATCACAGCTGCTCCTCCAGCCATCCTGTCTCGCACCATGGTTACCTGTGGAAAAACCACAAAAATAATGGTGAGTAACGAATTACTCAGTAAGAATCCCCAACCGGGGTACAATACGATATAATCAGTCATCTAGTACCAAAGCATGCAAGCAAACAGCTACCAACACAGATCATAGCTCAACGAGCTTACAAGGCAAGATCTGGAATCATCGGAAGTCTCCTACTTTCGGACTAATGATTGGTTATCCTGACCAATCCTGGGACATCACCGAGGTATCTTTCACTCGGGGGATTGCTCAGCTCAAAATTGATCCCAAAGATGTCCTCAAGGGCCTCCTTGCCCTTGCTACTAATCTGGACTTACTGGAGAGTACCCAAAGTCTGGCTCTAACGGAACGAATGGTGTACTCACGACATTAGCCTGGGGGAGCTCTCTAAACCTGCAACTAACGCGTGTGCGCGCACACCGCATCCTGCTGCAACCGGCGTAAATGCGGGGACCTAAGAGCAAACTACGCGAGCCAGGTACGCATGCCTAAGACTCGGAAGCGGTGTCACTGATCACAATAGCGCGAGGCCCTCGGCGCTCATCTGTGCAGCCTGAGCCACCGACCTTAAACTAAGAACCGGCCAAGGTAGGCTTACACCGTTGGCAGGGTTCCGCTCTAGCAGGCTACAAACTAGGTGTAAAGACCCGACCCAAAAGGGGCTCTAAATGGGCCTTTACCCCAATGCATGTATTCAAAATAAAAGACATTATGAAAAATAAATTTCGGATCCCAAGTAAAAACAGAAACATTCAACAATCAAAACATACATTTCTAAAAGCATACTCACGATCGAGATTTATTTAAACCATTTAAACATTCCACAAGTACAAATATGCTGGAATCCATAAAACGTAAGAAAACATCCTAGGGCTCCGTGCCCGTCTACATGCATTCAGGGGAAATAACAAAAGTCAAGAGTCATGATATAATAAAATGGTCAGAGATGATAGCAGGATTCCATGATCACAGCTCCTCCTTCAGCCATCCTGTCTCCCGCCTTGGTTACCTGTGGAAAACCATAGAATAAGGGTGAGTAACGAATTACTCAGTAAGAATCCCCAACCGGGGTACAATACGATATACATGATCATCTAGAAGAATGTATGCAAGCTATGAATATAAACACAGAGCGGAGCACATAGCTAAGTCCACACTTGGACCTCGGATGCCAACTCAGGGTCTTAGTCCGGAAATACCACAACACACTATACGCCCTATACGGGAACAAGTCCCGGCCTCACTGCTTCATCGCCGATACGTCTGAAAGGTGCACTGCTCAAGATCCCGAGGAGCTCTCCACGGCGCCAGTAATGAGCGTAAGCGCGCACCGCATGCTCTCGCAAAACTCGGGGGTGCCGGTCTAGTGGCAAGCCGCCCGTGTTCATCACCATGCCTAACTAAATCTCTCGGATCGGTGTCACCGACATAGGGTCGTGAGACTGACACGTGAACTATGTCACCGTACCACCGCACTTGAGGCTAAGGAACCGGTCGTGGTAGGCTTACACCGAAGCGATCCTTGCCCTAACAGGTGGCAATCAAGGGCTACGGCCGAACACGCCGAGGACGTGCCGATCGCCGGACGAGGCAATGCCAAGTCATCATCCCGACCGTTGGGGCATTTAACAATCGCCACCTCACCCAAGATTGCGGGGCCACCGTTAGGGTTAGCTAAACCCTAACGGGATCGAAGACGGAGTACCATCTCGTGCGTCCCATCGGGGATGCAAGTTACGTTATGCATCCGGCCCGGATGATGCTACCTACCAAACTCTAAACCATAGCAATAATAACAATTCATTCAATGCGGTCCAATACGTGCTCAATGAGATACAAGGAAACTAGCATGATACTACAAAGCAAGAACAGATATCGAACATGCGCCGTATGGAACAACCTAGCATGGGCTAACATGAGAAACAATACAAGAGTTCATGCGATCGAGAATTGAGCAGAGCACCTAGGGCTAAACATGCTAATAATCATACACAGCATATACAAAACAACAATCACAAATATACCGTAGGGCCCACACAACTCCGTAAAGAAATCCTTACCTTGGTCGGAGAGGCTTCTACACACAAATCTAAGTCGCGGAACAATCCCGAGCTAGCGAGCGGAACCTAGCAAACCAATAATAATCAACATCTAAAACGTCTAAACAACAATAGAACAAAGAAGCTCGACTAGGGGCACTCACGCGGCACGCGCGACACGAACTTGGAGTTGCTTTGGCGGTAGGGCACGGCAGTGGGCTGGCGCTGGCCGCGCTACCGGCGCGCGACAGCGCCGCTGCGCATTTGGCACCGGCGCTGGCGCGTCTGCGGCGTGGATGGGCGCTGGGCGCGGCAGGTCTTGCCTAAATGAGACGGGACTCGGCGGCGAAGCGGCACGGCACGGACGCACGGGCGCCGGGCGTGCGATCGTGCGGACACGGCGAGCTGCTTTCGGCAAGGACGCGCGCGCGGCGAACGTCTGGGCGTGCGGGCGCGCGGCTCGGCAAGCGACACGGTGAAGCGCGCGCGTCGAGCGCGTCTGCTTCTCTGCGCGCGATCTCGCGTGGCGTCGGCGGGCGATGGCGGCGGTGGGCTGGGCTGGTTCTTCCGTCGCGAGATCTGGGCGCGACAGGCCGTGTGACGGCAAGGGCGATGGTCGTGCGACGGCGAAGCGATCTGAAATTTCTTCTTTGGCGCGATCGGGCGTCGCGGTAGCCGGTGGGCGTCGCGACGATGGCATTGGCCGGTGGGGCTTCTCTCGGTGGCCGCAATCAACACAAACACACACAACACTCCTCTATTCACTTGGCCAAACAAAGACACCAAACGGATGAGAAGAAGAAGAGGGAGATCGATACCTACCCTAATGATGATGAACGATCCAAGGAGCTGCAAGGATGAAGAATTCGGCAAGGCAATGGAGAGCAAAGCTTGGGCGGCCACACACTTTGGAGAAGAAGATGGACAAACCTAATTTCTATTTCATTTAACCAAATGCACCAAACACCAAAGATCCAAGGTTAACTAAGATGTGATGCAGAAAGAGAGCAACAAGAGCAACTAATGGCTCAAATTGGCACACATCCCCACAAGCTTTCCAGAGACCGGGTTCAAACCCCAGTTGCGGCACAATTTCCTTTATTTTTACTTTTGCATCAAACCTTGCTCAAACCAATCCACAAATCCTCCAAAAAACCTACATAAATTCATCCAATAATTTTAGTAATCGAAAAGATACACAAAGCGGCCCCGACGGCCCGACCAAATTACCAAATTACCCCTAGGGCATACCTGGAAGACCGGGATGAAAAACTGGTCGTTACAATATTCCCTCCTTTTTATGACTTTCGTCCTCGAAAGTCCTTAAGACTGAAACACATTTCGAGGTAATGCAATCTCATCTCGTCTTCCCGCTCCCAAGTGGCTTCCTAAGAACCACGATCGTTCCATCAACCTTTACCAAACGAATCTCGCGATTACGCAACGTCTTGGTCTCAAAGGCAAGGATCCTCACCGCTTCTCCTCGAAGCTCAAATCCTCATTCACCGCAAAGGCTCAAAGTGCACAATGTGCGACGGGTCCGCACATCTTGCCTCAACATCGATACATGAAAAACACTATGCACCGCCGATAGTGACGGAGGTAGGGCTAACCGGTAAGCAACTCTGCCAATCCTCTCTAGGATCTCAAATGGACCAACAAAACGGGGACTCAACTTCCCACGCTTACAAACCTCAAAACACCTCGCATCGGAGCAACCTTAAGGAACACATGCCGACCAACCTCAAACTCCAAATCCCGACGCCGAACATCGGCGTAACTCTTCTGCTCTCAGTTGTCAACATACGAGCTCTAATCTTACGCCTTGCACCATTGGTCAAGCTGCAGAACTTCGGGACCCAAAACTGTCTATCACCAACCTCTTCCCGAACACGGGGACCGAAACAACGCTTACCATACAAAGCCTCGAATGGAGCCATCCGAATCGCCGATCGATAATCGTTGTTATAGGCAAACTCCATCAAGTACAGAGATCGGTCCCAATCGCTGGGAAATCCAACACACAAGCCCTCAACATATCCTCGAGAATCGATTCATTCTCTCGATCGACCATCCGTCTGAGGAGGTGAAAAGTCATCTTTGAAATCGCACTCTGTGCCCAAACCCTTCTGGAGCGCTCTCGAAACGTGAAGTGAACCGCGAGTCTCGGTCGAGACACAATCCTCACAGGCACACCATGGTAACGGATGATCTGCTCCAAAAACAATTGCGCCTTTCGTTCTACGGTATAAGTGTCTCTACCGGGAATGAAGTGTGCGCTCTTGGTCAAACGGTCGACTATCACCCAAATCTGAGAGAACTTCCTCGAGTCCTTGGCAAACCAGAGATAAAGTCCATGGAGATCTCTTCCCATTTCCACTCGGGGCACATTCGGTGGCTGCAACAAACCAGTGGCCTCTGCTGGGTGCCTTCACTTGCGACGACAGTGAGACATCGGCCGACAAACTCGCCACATCTCTCTTCATTCCCATCCACGGAAGGTGCGCTTAAGGTCTGATACATCTTGGTACCCCTGGGTGCCAAGCAAATGGGGAATCAGTGTGCCTCGAGAGCAACTCGCTCGCAATCCTGCAATATCCGGAACACACAACCGCCTCTATAAGTCAACCCACATGCTCGTGAATATACAAAGTCAAAGTCTCCGTCAAGCACTAACTCACAACAACCAATCTCTTAAGTGCGGGGTCACCCAACTGGCCGTCTATAATCCATTGCCTAATCGACGGCAATGAGCAGTCAATCGAGCTACCACAGCGGTAACCTCACCCAACAACATCGCAACCTCGACCCGCTCGAACTCTCTCCTCAAACTGGCTGAAACTCAACAACGCCGCGGAGTGCGACGTCTTTCTACTCAAAGCATCGGCCACTACATTGGCTTTACCGGATGGTACAAAATCTCGCAGATCATAATCCTTTACCAACTCTAACCATCTCCTCTGCGCTCATATTCAACTCCTTCGAGTAAACAGATACTTGAGGCTCGGTGATCGGTAAACATCCGAATCCGCTCACCATACGGTAATGCCTCCAGATCTTGATTGCAAACACCACTGCCGCCAACTCCATATCGTGAGTCGGGTAGTTACGCTCATACGGCCGGTGACGGGAAGCATAGGCAATGACCTTCCCGTGCTGCATCAACACACAACCTAATCCAAACTTGGAAGCATCACTGTAGACTACGAAACCACCTGTCCCCTCCGGGACTGCCAACACGGGTGCTGACGTCAAACTACGCTTGAGCCTGGCAAAGCTCTCATCACACTTACTGTTCCAAACGAACTCGACACCCTTCTTCGTCAGACAAGTGAGGGGCGAGGCTATGGCGGAAAAGTCCTTAACGAACCGACGGTAGTAACCTGCCAAACCCAGAAAGCTACGAATCTCGGCAACTGAAGTCGGCTTGGCCCACGAACTCACGGCCTCAATCTTCGTGGGGTCCACGGCTATACCATCTCTCGAAACCACGTGGCCTAGGAAGGTGTAACGGCCCAGTTTTCTATTCCAGTTCTCGAGGTGCTTCCGGTTCAGATTCAGTGGTTCGGTTGGGCCGTTAGAGCTGTTTTGACCCTTAGGGGTATTTTGGTCTTTTTGCTCCCCGGGCAGGATTTGTGGATTTTCAGGGTTTCGAGGCAGCTCCTGCCTTTGTTGAGGCTTGTATGTTGGTGGCTGCGAGTCCCGAGATGTTTGGGCTATTCGTTTGGGAGTTCGGTTGTGATTTGGGTTTTGGGCAAAGTGATCGTTGTTTGGGTGTTTCCTTTGGGATTCGAGCCCAGGCCCTTAGAGATGATTTGGGAGTTTATTTTTAAGTGAGATTTGTTGATCGGAAAAGGTTGCTTCAGCCGGGTCTCGAAGGAGGAAGCCGGGAAGTGGGATTTAAGGACTTTAAGGCTTATTTAAATTGGTTAAGGATGGAAAGGAGGATAAAATCCCATTTTTCCTTTTAATTCCCTTTTTCCTTTTATTTTTCCCTTTTATTTTCCAAAATCCCCAAAATTCCTTTTTCTCTCCCTTTCTCTCTCCTCCAGCCCGAGCAGCCCTAGCCGCACTGGCCCAGCCCTAGTCGCACCATGTCCACCGAGCAGGCGCCTCGCACCAAGCCGCCCAGTGTCGCCCATGCCCGCGCCGTCCGAAAACCACTCCAGCGCCCGATCGCACGCCTCCGCGCCCTAGTCGCGCCGAGCACGCAGATCTGCGCCGCCCGTGCCGCCTCCGTGTCGCCTAGGTCACGCCGAGCCCAGATCGGCATCGCCCGGTGCCGTCTCGTGTCGCCCAGTCCGTGTCGAGTCGCCCGAGCCACAGCGCACCGAAGTCGCTCGCCACAGGTCGTCGCCGTGCCTTCCCGAGCGCCCCAGAGCCCATCGCGTCGCCGCCTCGCGCGCGCGCCGTCTGCCGTCTTACGCCAAGCCGCGCGGTGTGTCGTCGCCAGCCGAGCTCGAGCCGCGCCCGTGCGCCCTTGCCTCGCCCCCCAGCGCTCGTGCTGCGCGCCCGCCACTCTGCCTCCTCCCGGTGCCCAAAGCACATGCCCAGCCGCCAGCCAGCTACTCTTCTCTGCCCGCCCGCTGCTGTTGTGTCTTTGGTTGGCTTGAGCCTTGTGGCTTCTCGGATGGTATTTCCTGAGTCTTTTCTTCGTTGGGCCCCGATTTGTTGGTCTTTGTTTAGGGATTTATTTGGGCTGTTTTTATGTATTTGATTTGGGGTTTGCTTTATTTTATGTTTAGGTTGTTTGGGTTCGATTAGAGGCTCGAGGATTGCTTGGTTGATTTGTGATTATTTTCTCGCTTGTCCCGTGTAAGGATTTCTTACCGTGGTTGTGTGGACCTGCGATATATCTCGATTGTGCCTTGTATGTTTGCTTGATTGTTATGAGCATGATAGCGATAGGCGACTTTGTTTGATCTCTTGCTAGCATGTTTGTTGATTTTACATGTTAGTGCCATGCTAGGTTTGTTCTTCCAAAGATGCTTGTGATTCTGTTTAAGTTGTAGTATCATGCTAGGTAAACGTGATTGATGTCGGTCATTGCTTGCTAGCCGAGGAATCATTGATTTACTCGGTATTCTTAGATAGCGTAGTAGGGTTTGTCATCATCCGCAGGCCGAGAGCGGACATAACGTACTTTGTCCCCACCGGTCGGGAGTAGAGCGAAGCATAACGTACATTGCTTCCCCGTGCAGCCGATGTGGATGTAGCTACCACATCGGCATAAGCCTAGTTTGTAGCTGCTAGAGCGGAACCCCGCCAGCGGTGCAAGCTGCCTTGGCGGTTCATAGCTTCGTGTCGGTGGTACAGTGCCGCAGATGAGTGCCGAGGGCCTCGCACTCATCGTGTTCGGTGACACCGCTTCCGAGTCTTTAGGCATGCGTGCGACCCGCGTAGTTTGCCCTTAGGCCCCGCATTTACGCCGGTTGCGGATGAGCATGCGGTGTGCGCGCACACGCGCGTTAGTCGCCGGTTCGGAGAGCTCCCGGCTAATGTTCGTGAGTACACCGGTTCCTTCCATTTAGAGCGGATCATGGGTACTCTCCCGATAGTCCAGTTGTTAGCGAGGGTAAGAGGCCCTTGAGGACACCCATTGGGATTAGCTTTTGAGCTAATTAATTGGTCGAGGAGAAAGACCCTCGAGGGTGTCGGACATCTTGGGATCGGTTTTTGAGTGATCAATTGGCCGAGGAGAAAGACCCTCGGAGATGTCCCGGAATTGGTTATGAGAACCAATCATTAGGCGGAAGTAGGAGACTTCCGATGATTCCGAAGTAAGAGACTTCCGATGTTTCCCAGAGATCTTGTTTTATGAGCTCGTTGAGCTATGATCTGTGTTGATAGCTGTTGCTTGCATGTTGAGGTGCTAGATGACTGATGTATCGTATTGTGCCCCGTTGGGGATTCTTCATGAGTATGTTTATACTCACCCTTATTTATCTTTCGGTAACTTGGGACAACACCGGGAGGGCTAGCGGAGGAGTTGATTGATCATGGGAACCGCCGGCACTCTGTCTTTTATTATTGCATTGTTTATTCGGAATGTAGATGGACAGAGTCCTAGGGGAACATTGTTTAAAAACGTTGCTTAAATTGTATTGTACATTTTATTAAACACTTGCGCGAGTTGTTTTACTTTGTTGGATTGTTTTAAATGAAAATTGTTGGTTATGTTTTAAGGGCTTCCCCTTCTCATATGTTTTGAAAGGTTTTTAAATATGAGCTCTAAACCGCTTGTTATCATATTTAACTTGCATGCTGAGTGAGAACCCAGGTTTAGGACCATGTTTTGGGTCGGGTTCTTACAGTTGGTATCAGAGCACAGAGTCATAGATTCTGTAGACTAACCTGCTTTGTAGGTTGTTGTTCCCATGATCATCAAGGCCTCCACGGCGCCAGTTTGTGCGAGTTCAATTAAGTTAAGGGGTAAGAATTTACAATACTTTTCTTCTAGCTTTTATGCCCGTGTATAGTTGTGGAGCGGAGACGAAGCGGTTCGACTCGTTGTTGGTTTGGGCTTAGAGAGCCATCATGCCAACTTCTCAGCAGATCGCGGCGATTTGTTGAGCAGTGAGAGCCCCAGTGTGGGCCAACGATTTATGCTTTGTGCGGATCGCCAGTGTGTCGATCGCACTCAGAGGGAGGCAGAGATTTGACTCCCATAGGCCATTTATGGCCCAGTTGTTGGTTTCTCCCCTAGTGAGAGGGTGGATGTGCCTTGTGCGAATCGCGATATGTTGATTGCACTCGGAGGAGCAGGGCGCTTGGCATGTCCGGCCGAGGAGTTGGGTGATCTTGTTGATGTTAAGGCGCGTCCCTGTGGTTGTTAGGCCCGTAGGCCAAAGTTGGCCCCGGCGATTAAGTTGCCTAGAGGAGGGGGTAGAGGCTAGCTCGCCTCGAGTTTGACTCCTTGAGCGAGTGTGCTCCACCATGTGAGATTTGATGGCGGTCTTTAGCTATCGAGAGCAAAGACCAGCGCGCGATTTGTAGCGCGTAGCGAGGAGTCCCGGGCATAGATAGCCCAAATGACAGAGTTTGTTTCAGCATTTTCCCCGGTAGCTCTCGTAGCCCCCTGAGGTTCCCTGGGAGGGCTTGATCAGCAAGTTTATGCGATTGAGTTTGTTGGCGTTGATGGAGCCGCCCGGTTTGGCAAGTGGATGCCTCAGAGAGCTCGATGTATTAGAAAGTCCTACTTCTAGTAGTAAAGCGGTTGGCGAGTTTGAGTTTAGCATCCGTGTGTTGGGATGTCCTGCTTGCTCGAGGCCGAGGTGTGCCGTCCCCGTCTTTGTTTGAGTACAGCAGATTGGTGGTGGTAGTCCCTTGAGAGAGGGGACTAGCGAGTCTCCACCAGTCGCCCGATTGATTGGCAAGTTGCCGTGTTAGTGGGTTGAGGCGGATGTAGAGACATCTGTGCCCCCTTGCAAGCCTCTTTGTTGTTTTGCAGCCAGTTCTCTTTGTACCCTCGTAGCTGAGTGTAGTGTGGAGTTTGCTTGCCGGGGTTTTATCCATCTGTGGATTTCGGCGGGCTAGTAGAGTGGAACACTCTTTTATTTGGATGTTCCCAGTGTGAAACTAGTTGTTGCCACCCGAGGAGTTGGCCTGAGCTTTTGTTGAGCATCGAGTGGGATGCAGGAGTTGGCCGTGGCAAGTCTGTTGGTCGAGATGCCAAAGATTAGGCTGCTCGAGTGTTTTGGACTCCTGTGCTGAGTGCCATTGCCCCGTCACTTGGAGAGTGACTTTCCCTATTCTTAGAGGGGCATAAAGCTCGTTTGAGGCTGATTCGTGTTGTAATGGATGTAGTGCCTGTTGGCACCAAGCTTTGAGAGGAGGCCTAGATTCGGGCGGTTGGCACTTTTTAGTGCAGTGGTTCCATGGTCGCCCGAGTATAGCATCCCCGCTTGTCTTGTACCCTTTTCCTGAGGTTGCACCTGTTTGGTTGCATAAGAGATCTAGCTCGGTGGTAGTCAGAGGACTACAAGTATGAGGTTTTCGAGGGAAAGTAGGAGCTTTCCTTGGTCACCGAGAGTTGGGTGCAAAGGATATTGTAGGCTGTTTAGAGCTAGCGCGTTTGAGTTCTCGCGCCTCTATTGTGAGCTTCTGAGCCAGTTTGGTGGTAGCATGTTTCGGCTACCCTTTGAGGTACCCTAGTATGGGTAGTGTTGGCATCGATGGATGCGTGGCTGATCCAGTGTTAGAGCCATGAGTTGGTTGGCTGTTCGGAGCGTGTTTAGTGAGCACATTGGCTTGAGGTATGTTAGCCTGGTTGGATTTGCTCTTATAGAGTGAGTTTGCCAATGTGGCTTTCCGTGGTGAGTCGACCCCGAGTGGGTTTGGACTCTTGTTACTCCCTGGTTAGTAGTGGCTCTGTTGGAGGCAAAAGTTGCCCTGTGTGAGAGCCCTTGTTGGCATTGGATCTAGTTGGAGCTGTACACCCCAGTGTACTTTTTTTTTGTAGCTCGTTCCGTGGTTATGTTGGAGAACCACGAAGGGTTCGTGTTGAGGAGCCAGTGCTCAGTCTTGGAGTTGTCAAGGCTTTGGTTCTTGGCAAGTGCCCTAGCTTTGGTTGTAAGGATGCCGTGCTCGTAGCCGGGTTGTTGTTTGAGCAAGTTTTGCTTGTTGGTCCTTAGCCTGGTCAGAGTTCAGTTGGATCTGAACAAGAGCGGTGGTAGCAGCCGCGTAGTTTCTGATCGTTATGGCTAAGTGAGAGCTGTTCGGATCCTTGCCTTGGGCAGAAGGTTTGTTGTGGTTGAGCTTTGAGTAGGAGGATGACGCATTCTGTAGCGTATCCGGTCCTCTTGGTTTTCAGAGTTGGAGTTAGCCAGCTTAGTTGAGATGCTGGAGAGGATTGTGCCCGTGTGGCCGGTTGTCTGTTAGATTGTTTGACGACAGTGTGTGTCGGAGGGTGATCGGAGGATCCCTAGTTTGTGGAGAGCCTCTCCAGAGCTCAGTTAGACCTAGGCAGTGTTCCTTGGGTGAGTTGCTTGCAGATTTGGCAGTCTAGCAAGCTAGTGCTTGTTTGGAGTAGAGCCCGGATTGGTTCCGGTTTGGAGGCTAGTTGGTGCTTGGTGTTGACCAAGTTTTGGTTCTCTTGATGTTTCAAGAGCTAGCTCGGTTCGAGCAGGGGGGCGTTGCCCTGAGGATCTGTTCCTAGTCAGGTTGTTTAGGAGTTGACCCCTCCTCGGCGATTGAGTAAGTTCTCGCTTGTTCGGTTGGTGGTCCAATCGGTTGGGTTTCCCAACAGGGTGTTGCTTCCAAGAGTGTTGGTTGTTGTTTGCCCTTGGGTTTGAGCTAGTCGGCGAGCATGTGTGATGTTCGCGCCCTTCGGAGAGTTCGCTTGCTGGGGAAATCGTTCCGTTGAGGAGTCGGCGTAGCTTCCGAGTTGTGTAGTTGATCGAGTAAGCGCAGTTGGTTAGCCCAATGAGAGGGTCCTCGCATTGTGTTGTTAGCAAGCAAGAAATTGTTTGTCCCCAAAGAGCGGTGGCAGCCAGATTTAAGAGTTGAGCTTTTCTTTGGTAAGTTGTTGGTTCTTGGGGTTTGAAGTTTTTCCCCTAGTTGCACCATGGATGCCACCTCGAGTATTATCTTTGGAGATAGCCTTATCGGTTCGTTTTCCTTGCAATATTTCGAGTGTGGAGTTTCTAGTCGCAAGATGAGTTAGGCTGAGCTAAAGGAGGAAGTCCCTTGAGTAGCCGGTGGGACTTAGGTGTTGAGTGGTAGCTTGGAGGCAAGCTTTGCTCGTTATGAGCTTGAGTTGAGTTTCTGTTGAGCAAGCCCTTCTCGGGCTTTGTTTCTAGTTGTTGAGCTTTCGCGATTGGCGAATAGTGAGCCTCGATTGAGTGTGTTACACGCAGGTGCCGTGGCATTGGTTGGTTAGCCTTTGGGCCGCTTTTCCTCAAGCCGTTGTGAGTTCTTTGGTAGCCCCGTGAGGTTTGGTCCTTCTTTGCCGAGATTTTCCATGAGAGGAATGTTGGGCGTTTCCTTGCTCGGCAATGTTCTCTTTGGCGATTGCTAGTAGGTTTGCATGGAAAAGTTTGTGTTCGGCCGTTGTGAGGCTCCAGCTTGTTGGCTTGGCCGAGTGGAGCTGTGCATGCTTTTTTTTTTTTTTTTTGCCATTTAGGGTTGGCCGTGGCTGGAGTTTCACTTGTGCTAGTGGGAAAAGTTTGCCTTTTGGATCAATCGCCATTGGTGGTTCGATTGTTTTTCGTTAAGGCTTTAGGCAAGCCTTGTGGTCTCGCTGGTCTCTTGTGAAGAAAGAGTAGGCCGTTTGGTTTCTAGAACACGAGAGGTTCAGTTGTTTGGCCACTTGGCGTTGTGTTGAGGCGATTTGTTATCGATTGTGGGCATTCAGAGAAGTTACGCCGGTCGCGTGGCGTTGAGTTTTGGAGCTTGTGCCAGATCCCGCTTCTTTGAGAGTAACACCGTTGAGAGGTGTTCCGTGTTGGTTTAGCGGGGTTTTGGCCGAGCCCCAAGTTTGTAGGGCTTTTGAGAGATCCCCTGAGCGGATTGGAGCGATGGTTAGCTTTGCCCCGTCTTTGGCAAAGATCACGAGATTTGTGTTCCTCGTCTCTTTGTTGAGATAGTTTTGGCGGCATGAATAGCATTGTGGCTTTGAGCTTTTGAGAACCCAAGAGGGTTTGGTTTTGAGAGAAGGGTTAGTGTTGTTTTGGCCGAGAAGTTACATGTGGCTAGGAAACATTGGAGTTTTCCTAGAGATGTTTCGTTTTAGGACTTTCGAGGACGAAAGTCTTAAAAGGAGGGAGTATTGTAACGGCCCGATTTTCTATTCCAGTTCTCGAGGTGCTTCCTGTTCAGTTCATGATTCGGTTGGGCCGTTAGAGCTGCTTTTGACCCTTAGGGGTATTTTGGTCTTTTGCTCCCGGCAGATTTGTGGATTTTCGGGGTTTCTGGGCAGCTCCCGCTTTTTGTTGAGGCTTGTATGTTGGTGGTCATGCGAGTCGCGAGATGTTTGGGCTATTCGTTTGGGAGTTCGGTTGTGATTTGGGTTTTGGGCAAAGTGATCGTTGTTTGGGTGTTTCCTTTGGGATTCGAGCCTGTGCCCTTAGAGATGATTTGGGAGTTTATTTTTAAGTGAGATTTGTTGATCGGAAAAGGTTGCTTCAGTAGGGTCTCGAAGGAGGAAGCGGGAAGTGGGATTTAAGGACTTTAAGGCTTATTTAAATTGGTTAAGGATGGAAAGGAGGATAAAATCCCATTTTTCCTTTTAATTCCCTTTTCCTTTTATTTTTCCCTTTTATTTTCCAAAATCCCCAAAATTCCTTTTTCTCTCCCTTTCTCTCTCCTCCACCCGAGCAGCGATCCCTAAGCGCACCATGCCCAAACCCTAGTCGCACCATGTCCAGGTGAGCCGCGCCTCGCACCCGTGCCGCCCAGTCGCCCATGCCCGCGCCGTCGCAGGAGCCACCCAGCGCCGATCGCATCCCCGCGCCCTAGTCGCGCGAGCACGGATCTGCATCGCCCGTGCCGCCGTCTCCGTGTCGCCTAGGTCGCGCCGAGCCCAGATCGGCATCGCCCGAGCCGTCTCGTGTCGCGCCAGTCCGTGTCGAGTCGCCCGAGCCACGCCGCACCGAAGTCGCTTCGCCACAGTAGGTCGCCGTGCCTTCCCGAGCCCCGAGCCCATCGCATCGCCTCGCGCGCGCGCCGCTGCGCCGTCTTCTGCCAAGCCGCGCGTGTGTCGCCGCCCAGCCGAGCTCGAGCCCGCGCCGCGCGCGCCCTGCCTCGCCCAATGCGCTCGTGCACTGCTCCAGCGCCCGCCTGCGCCCGATGCCCGGCACAAAGCCCAGCGCCCAACCAGTGCTCTTCTGCGCCCGGCACTGCTGTTGTGTCTTTGGTTGGCCCGAGCCTTGTGGCTTCTCGGATGGTATTTCCCGAGTCTTTTCTTCGTTGGGCCCCGATTTGTTGGTCTCTTTGTTTAGGGATTTATTTGGGCTGTTTTATGTATTTGATTTGGGCTACTTTATTTTATGTTTAGGTTGTTTGGGTTCGATTAGAGGCTCGAGGATTGCTTGGTTGATTTGTGATTATTTTCTCGCTTGTCCCGGTAAGGATTTCTTACTGTGGTTGTGTGGACCTGCGATATATCTCGATTGTGCCTTGTATGTTTGCTGATTGTTATGAGCATGATAGCGATAGGCGACTTTGTTTGATCTCTTGCTAGCATGTTTGTTGATTTTACATGTTAGTGCCATGCTAGGTTTGTTCTTCCAAAGATGCTTGTGATTCTGTTTAAGTTGTAGTATCATGCTAGGTAAACGTGATTGATGTCGGTCATTGCTTGCTAGCCAGGAATCATTGATTTACTCGGTATTCTTAGATAGCGTAGTAGGGTTTGTCATCATCCGAGGCCGAGAGCGGACATAACGTACTTTGTCCCCACCGGTCGGGAGTAGAGCGAAGCATAACGTACATTGCTTCCCCGGCACGATGATGTGGATGTAGCTACCACATCGGCATAAGCCTAGTTTGTAGCTCCGCTAGAGCGGAACCACGCCAGCGGTGCAAGCACGCCTTGGCGGTTCATAGCTTCGTCGGTGGTACAGTGCGCGCAGATGAGTGCCGAGGGCCTCGCACTCACGTGTTCGGTGACACCGCTTCCGAGTCTTTAGGCATGCGTACTGACCGCGTAGTTTGCCCTTAGGCCCCGCATTTACGCCGGTTGCGAGATGAGCATGCGGTGTGCGCGCACACGCGTTAGTCGCCGATTCGGAGCTCCCCGGGCTAATGTTCGTGAGTACACCGGTTCCTTCGATTTAGAGCGGTGCGGTACTCTCCGATAGTCCAGTTGTTAGCGAGGTAAGAGGCCCTTGAGGACACCCATTGGGATTAGCTTTTGAGCTAATTAATTGGTCGAGGAGAAAGACCCTCGAGGGTGTCGGACATCTTGGGATCGGTTTTGAGTGATCAATTGGCCGAGGAGAAAGACCCTCGGAGATGTCCCGGATTGGTTATGAGAACCAATCATTAGCCGGAAGTAGGAGACTTCCGATGATTCCGGAAGTAAGAGACTTCCGATGTTTCCAATCTTGTTTTATGAGCTCGTTGAGCTATGATCTGTGTTGATAGTTTGTTTGCTTGCATGTTGAGGTGCTAGATGACTGATGTATCGTATTGTACCCCGTTGGGATTCTTCACGAGTATGTTTATACTCACCCTTATTTATCTTTCGGTAACTTGGGACAACACCGGGAGGGCTAGCGGAGGAGCTGATTGATCATGGGGAACCGCCAAGCACTCTGTCTTTTATTATTGCATTGTTTATTCAAAGATGTAGATGGACAGAGTCCTAGGGAACATTGTTTAAAACGTTGCTTAAATTGTATTGTACATTTTATTAAACATCTGGCGAGGTTGTTTTACTTTGTTGGATTGTTTTAAATGAAAATTGTTGGTTATGTTTTAAGGGCTTCCCCTTCTCATATGTTTTGAAAGGTTTTTAAATATGAGCTCTAAACCGCTTGTTATCATATTTAACTTGCATCTTGAGTGAGAACCTGTGTTTAGGACCATGTTTTGGGTCGGGTTCTTACTGAGAGGCCACCGCTCCAACCGAAATCACATTTGGAAAACTTCGCATAAAGTCGGTTTTCCTCAAAGCCGCCAATACTCGCCTCAAATGCTCTGCATGGTCCTCCTTAGACCTTGAATAAATCGAATATCGTCAATGAACACAATGACGAAGCCGTCCAAAAATGATTTGAACACCCTATCCATCATGTCCATGAACGCGGTGGGGCATTGGTCAACCCAAACGACATAACCACAAACTCATAGTGACCATATCCGACTCGAAGTCGTCTTAGGAATGTCGGCATCCCCGATCCGCAAGAATCGATGGTAACCGGATCTCGGATCTATGTTGGAGAACACGAAGCTCCTGAAGGCCGATCGAACAAATCATCGATACGGGCAACGGGTACTTATTCTTCACTCACACCTTATTAAGCTCGCGATAATCAATACATAAGCGCATAGAACCATCCTTCTTTTTCACAAACAAACAATCGTGTGCTCCCCACGGGGACACACTCGAACGGATGAACCCTCGATCTAACATCTCCTGCAAGAATCGAATCTTGATTCCTTTAACTCACTGGCGCCATGCGATACGGAGCCTTCGAGATAGGGGAGGGTCCTGGCTCGAGCTCAATAGTGAAGTCAACCTCTCTCTTCGAGGGCAACCCCGGTAACTCCTCGAAAACACATCCGCGAACTCCCGCACGACCGGCACTGATTAACGATCGGCGGGGGCGGCTCTCCACGAACAACTTGGCGAGTAACCCCAAGCTCCATGAGCTAGCAAACGACGAGCTTTCACGGTGACACCATTGGCGGGCAGACTCCACCTTGGACTCCACGAAACTTAAAGTTGGGCCGACCGGCGGCTGAAACACTACTTCTTTCCGGTGGCGGTCAATCAACGCGTGGTTAGCAGCCTAACCACTCCATACCAAGAATCACATCAAAACCGCTCATAGGCGGAACTATGAGCGTAGCCACAAGCAACTCTCCTGATATCTCGATCCGCCATCCCTAATCTTATCTCTAGCCAACATATTAACTCCCGAAGGAGTTGCAACAGATAACTCGAAACCTAGAGGCTCTAGTCTTAACTTAGCATGCTCGAAGAAACAACACAGATACAAATGAATGCGAAGAACCAGAATCAAACAAGACAAATGCGCGTTGATCTAAAACAAGAAGCGTGCACGCCACGCAGGCATCCGTGACGCTCGGCTAGCAAACACTCGACCTAACTGCTGCCTGGGCCGAGCCGCCATAATCGGCCGATCACAAAAACGGGCCATGTGCCCCTCTCTACCACAACGAAAGCACAATCTAGGTCGGTCGACAAGCTCCAGCGTGGACTTTCCCACAAGTAGCACATGCGGGAACTCGCTGGTCCTCCTGCTTTGTCGGGGCTAGAAACGGACTGGAGCTCTCCGATGATCTCGCTGCAAAGCGCCCTTGGCGGCGCCGCCGCCTCCCGAAAATCAAACTTCCTCTTACGCCCCACACCGCCGGGACGGAGACCAGCCAGAGCGGCGGCAACAACCCGCTCAGCAGGATACTTCCCATTATAGATCGTGGCTAATCGACAGGCTGACCCTAGCATAAGTGTCGGGGCACGAGCCACGACATCTGAGAAACACCTGCCTCAATCCGGATATGAACTTCCGAATCTTCACTCTGGGGTGGCTATCAACCGAGGAGCAAAATATCCATACTCAGAGAACTTCCTCTCATATTCCTCAATGGAATCGTAACCACCGCTTGAGTTCCGGAAGAGCTCCACCATCTTCTCTTGAGCCTCATCACCGATGAACTTTACCTTGAACTCGGCCTTGAAGAACTCCCAAGTAGCGGGTGGAGACCCGGTGGTCTCTCGCTCAAGGTGGACTCCCACCACCATCTCGCTGTGCCTCCTAGCACATGAGCCGCACACCTCGGCCTCTGAGTGTCGGGGCACACCATGATCGTGAAGTTGTACTCCAAATGGGCAATCCACACAGGCGCCGCTAACGCATCACCGGTGGCATCAAACTTCTTAGGCTTCCACTTCACAAAATCCTTGACCACCTACCCAACTCCTCGGCACCCTCTGCCATATCTCGCCTCTGGGGCTACTTGCTCTGTGGAGCCGGAGGTGCTACTTGTCCTCTCTTGAAACCAATCGAGTCACCGCTCAATCTGGGCTCGGGACTCTTCCCGCCACAATGCGCAACAACAAGGCACAGGTCTCGCCCTCTGGTCACTCAACATGCTGACCATAAAAGCCCTCATAGACTCGGCAAATTCTGCTCCGAGGGCGATCTCACGGCGCTCGATCGCCTCAACGCCCGCTCTAGGCGTAACGGGAGGAGCTGCTTTGGTGGAATGCCATCGATCTCGGCTTGGGACGATGTCCTGCGATGTCGAGATCCGATCCACGATACCTCGACACGCTCTCGAACCTCCTCTCCCGATGCGGGTGGTAGCATCTTTGGCGATCTACATCCAAACCAACAACGAATCAAAACTCACTGTCACCACTCCACAACACCAAACAAGGCATACACTAGATGAAAGGTATTGTAAATTCTTAACCCTTTTTCTTTCTAAAACAATAAACCTAGGCGTACTGATGACTGCCAGAGTGTGGTGATCATGGAAGGACGACCTACAACAAAAAGGTCGATCTACGAGAATCTATGACTCTGAGCTCGATACCAATCAGAAAGACCCCGCCCAAAAGGGGCTCTAAATGGGCCTTTACCCCAATGCATGTATTCAAAATAAAAGACATTATGAAAAATAAATTTGGATCCCAAGTAAAAACAAAAAACATTCAACAATCAAAACATACATTTCTAAAAGCATACTCTGATCGTAGATTTATTTAAACCATTTAAACATTCCACAAGTACAAATATCTTTGGAATCCATAAAACGTAAGAAAACATCCTAGGGCTCCGTGCCCGTCTACATGCATTCGGGGAAATAACAAAAGTCAAGAGTCATGATATAATAAAATGGTCGAGATGATGACAGCAGGATTCCATGATCACAGCTCCTCCTTCACCATCCTCTCTCCCGCTTTTACCTGTGGAAAACCACGAGAATAAGGGTGAGTAACGAATTACTCAGTAAGAATCCCCAACCGGGTACAATACGATATACATGATCATCTAGAAGAATGTATGCAAGCTATGAATATAAACACGAGAGCGGAGCACATAGCTAAGTCCACACTTGGACCTCGGATGCCAACTCGTGGTCTTAGTCCGGAAATACCACAACACACTATACGCCCTATACGGAACAAGTCCCGGCCTCGGCTGTCTCTCGCATCGATCTGACGAAGGTGCACTGGCTCAAGATCCCGAGGAGCTCTCGATCGGCGTTGTAATGAGCGTAAGCGCGCACCGCATGCTCCGCAAACTCGGGGTGCCGGGTCTAGTGGCAAGTCGCCTAGGTTCGATCACCATGCCTAACTAAATCTCTCGGATCGGTGTCATTGACATAGGGTGTGAGACACTGGACACGTGAACTATGTCGGCTGTACCACCGCACTGAGGCTAAGGAACCGTTCGTGGTAGGCTTACACCGAGCGGTCCTTGCCCTAACAGTGGCAATCAAGGGCTACGGCCGAACACGCCGAGGACGTGCCGATTGCGCCGAGGGCGAGGCAATGCCAAGTCATCATCCCGACCGTTGGGGCATTTAACGATCGCCACCCTACCCAAGATTGCGGGGCGGCCGTTAGGGTTAGCTAAACCCTAACGGGATCGAAGGACAGAGTACCATCTCGTCACGTCCACTGTCGGGGATGCAAGTTACGTTATGCATCCGGCCGGATGATGCTACCTACGAACTCTAAACCATAGCAATAATAACAATTCATTCAATGCGGTCCAATACGTGCTCAATGAGATACAAGGAAACTAGCATGATACTACAAAGCAAGAATGAGATATCGAACATGCGAGAATGGAACAACCTAGCATGGGCTAACATGAGAAACAATACAAGAGTTCATGCGATCGAGAATTGAACAGAGCACCTAGGGCTAAACATGCTAATAATCATACACAGCATACAAAACAACAATCACAAATATACCGCGCGCCCACACAACTCCGGTAAGAAATCCTTACCTTGGTGGGGAGGCTTCTACACACAAATCCTAAGTCTGGAACAATCCCGAGCTAGCGGCGGGAACCTAGCAAACCAATAATAATCGGCATCTAAAACGTCTAAACAACAATAGAACGACAAGCTCGGCTCAAGGGCACTCACGCGCACGGCGACACGAACTTGGAGTTGCCGGTAGCCGGCACGGCAGGGCGGGCGCTGGGCCGAAGCAACGCACGCGCGGCGGGGCGCTGTCATGCTGTGCGGATGATGGGCGCTGGGCGCGGTATGCGCGCGGACAAACGGGACTTAGCGGCGGCGGCGCGCACGCGCGCGCCGCAGCGCCGGGCGTCGCGATCGCGGACACGGCGAGATGCTCGGTAGAGACGCTCGCGAAGCGCGAACGCCTGGGCGTCGCGGCGGCGCGCTCTGCAAGCGACACGGTGACAGCGGTGAAGGCGCGCGCGCGTCGCTCTCTGCTGCTGCGCGCGTGCGCGTGTGCCGGGCCGGCGATGGCCGGCGCGGTGGGCCGGTTCTTGTCGCGAGATCTGGGCGCGGCGAGGTGTGTGACGGCAAGGGCGATCTGGTGCGACGGCGAGGGCGATCTGGGCGCTTTCTTTGGCGCGATCGCGGCGTCTTGGTGGCGGTGGGCGTCGCGGCGATGGGCTCTTGGTCGGGGCGTCTCGGTGGCCGCAATCAACACAAACACACACAACACTCCTCTATTCACTTGGCCAAACAAAGACACCAAGCGGATGAGAAGAAGAAGAGGAGATCGATACCTACACCGGAATGATGATGAACGATCCAAGGAGCTGCAAGGATGAAGAATTCGGCAAGGCAATGGAGAGCAAAGCTTGGGCGGCCACACACTTTGGAGAAGAAGATGGAAAAACCTAATTTCTATTTCATTTAACCAAATGCACCAAACACCAAAGATCCAAGGTTAACTAAGATGTGATGCAGAAAAAGCAACAAGAGCAACTAATGGCTCAATTGGCACACATCCCCACAAGCTTTCCAGGAGACCCGGGTTCAAACCCAGTTTGCGAGACAATTTCCTTTATTTTTACTTTTGCATCAAACCTTGCTCAAACCAAACCACAAATCCCTCCAAAAACCTACATAAATTCATCCAATAATTTTAGTAACTGGAAAAGACACAAACGGCCCTGACGGCCCGACCAAATTACCAAATTACCCCTAGGGCATACTTGGAAGACCGGGATGAAAAACCTGGGTCGTTACACTAGGCTTATGCCGATGTGGGTAGCTAAATCCACATCGGCGGGTCGGGGGGGGGGAAGCAAGATACGTTATGCTGCGCACACTTTACTCCCGACCAGAGCTAAATCCACAATGGCGATCGGGGGGGAAGCAAGGTACGTTATGCTGCACACACTTTACTCCCGATTAGTGGGGACAAAGTACGTTATGTCCGCTCAGCCTCTGGATGATGACAAACCCTACAACTCTATCTAAGAGTACAGATCAAAGAAATGATTCCTGGCTAGCAAACAATGACCGACATCAATCACATTTACCTAGCATGATACTACGAGCTTAAGCAGGAATCATAAGCATGCTAGAAGAACAAACCTAGCATGGCACTAACATGTACAATCGGGCAAACATGCTAGCAAGAAATCAATCAAAGCTGCTCTATTACTATCATGCTCATAACAATCAACAAACATACAAGGCATATCATGAAAATATCGCAGGGCCCACACAACTCCGGTAAGAAATCCTTACCTGGTCGGAAGGCAACAACACACAATAAAATTAACTGTGATCGAACCCGAGCAACCTATAGCGAGCCAAACAAACACATCAATAATCATAAAATAGGCCTAAATACAATAAAATAAATAGGGTTCGGCTCGAGAGCAACTCACAAGGCGCGGCTGACACTCGAACGAGCCGGCTTTGCCGCACGCAAGGCAACTAAAGGGCGTGGCTGGCGGCGCGCTGGGAGCAAAAAGCTAGCGCCGCCTTGTGCTACTTGCTCAGCGCTGGGCGCTTAGGTCTGCGCGGCGATGGGCGCACGAGCGACACAAGGGCGCGGGCGCTAGCTCGGCTGGGCGCTGGCGTGCGGCGCGGCTCGGCATAGGGACGACGCGCGGGCCCGAGCTTGACGAGCTACAGGGACGCGCGCGCGGGGCGAGGTGACGCGACGGCTACAGGGCACACGCGTGAGGACCAGCGACTCGTCAAGCTACAGGGACGAGGGCGCGCGACACGGCACAGTGCAGGGCGACTCGGGTGCAGACGGACACGACACTGTGCGGCCGTGCTGGCGACGCGACCTGGCTGGGTGAGCTCGGGATGGCGACCTGGCTGGGCAAGCTGGGCGAGCAGGCTCGGGCTGGGCGAGGCGACTGGTGGGGCGAATTGGGCGGCGGCAGCTCGGGCCGGCCGAGGCGACTGGTCGGCGACCCAGCGGTGGGGGCTAGCTCGGCTGGGGATTGGGCGAGCAGGCTGGGCGACCAAGGGGCTGGCTCGGGCTAGGTGGGGGGCTCGGGGAGAGAGAGAGAGAGAGAGAGAGAGAAAAAAAAAGGGAATTTTGATAAGAAAATGGAAAATGGGAAAATAAAAGGAAAATAGGGATTTTAATCCTAATTTCCATCCTTATCCAAATTAAAACCTTAAAATCCCATTTCCCGGCTTCCTCCTTCGAGACCCAACTGAAGCAACCTTTTCCAATAAATAAAACTCACTTAAATCCAACTCCCAAAGCAACACTAAGGGCCCGGGCTCGAATCCCAAAGGAAGCACCCAAACAACCATAACTTTGCCAATGCCCAAACCACAACCGAGCTTCCAACCGACTAGCCCAAACACCTCGGGACTCGCAGCCAACAACAAACAAGCCTCGACAAAGGCAGGAGCAACCTCGAAGCCCTGAAAACCACAAATCCTGCCCGGAGAGCCAAAAGACCAAAATACCCCCAAGGGTCAAAACCGCTCTAATGACCCAACCAAACAACCGAATCTTGACCCGAAGGCACCTCGAAAACTGGAATAGAAAACTTGGTTGTTACAATACTCCCTCCTTTTAAGACTTTCGTCCTCGAAAGTCCTAAGACGAAACAGCTCCAGGAAAACTCCACTGATCCAGCCAACTGAACTTCTCGGCCAACAACACCAACCTTCTTCGAAAACCAAACCCTCTTGGGTTCTCAAAAACTCAAGGCCACAATGCCATCCAGACTGCCATACACTGAACTCCGAAGGGAAACAGATGCGAAAAAGCTAGACGGCAAACCACGTCCTCAACTCGCACCAACTCTCAAAGGGTACTACTCTCAGCAAACTCGAGGACGGACCACAAGCTCTTTAACTCTACACCACACACTGGCAAAACTCCTCTGGGAGCTCACATCTGTTAACAAACAGCCTCAACCCTACAACAAACTGGCCAAACAACTGAACCTTCCAGGTTCCAGAAAACCAAACGGCCTACTCTTACTTCACAGAGGTCAGCGAACCTCAAACCTTGCCTACAGCCTTAACGAGGCACAATCGAACCACCAACTGGCGACCGATCCAAAAGGCAAGGGGCACCATCCTGGTACACCAGACGGCTAACAACACTCACACCAGCTGAAACTTCAGCTACGACCACCTCTAAAAGACAAGGGCCAAGCACAGGCTCCACTCGGCCAAACCAACAAATGAAAACTCCTCATCGGCCAAACGTAAACTTTTCGGAGCAAACCTACCAGCAACTGGCCAAAGAGAATATTGCCAGGCAAGGAAACCACCAAAATTCCTTTCAAGGAAACTCGGACTACAAGGACTAAACCATCACGCAACTATCTGCGACACAACACCTTGAGAAAATAGCTCAACATCTTTACCAACCAATGCCACGGCACCTCTGTGCCAACCCACTCGAACGAGGCTCCGCTATAACGCCAACTGCGAATGCACAACAACAAGAAGCAAAGCCCCAGAAGGGCTTGCTCAGCAGAACTCAACCCAACTTATAACGAGCAAAGCTCGCCTCCAAGCTACTACTCAACTCTCAAAATCCATCAGGCTACTCAAAGGACTTCTCCTTTTAGCTTAAGCCTAACTCAACTTCCAACCAGAAGCTCCACTCCCGAAACCTCACGAGGAAAACGGATAACGACAACCTCAAAGCTTACGGATCCTGAGCCACACGAATCCGCATGACTACCTCAGAAGCTAACACTCGAGGCTGGCATCCAGGGAGCAACTCAACCACCACATAGACTAGGGGGAAAGGGAAATCTTCAATCCCCAAAGAACCAACAACTTGCCAGAAACAACTCTTACTGGCTGGCCTCTGCCCTAGCGGGGACAAACAACTTTGCTTGCTAACAACACAAAGCAAGGACCTCTCATCATTGGGCCGACCACGCACTACTCGATCCACTACACAACTCGGGAGCTAAGCTGACTCCTGCTAAACGGGAAACGATTTTCCCAGCAAGCAAACTCTGAAGGGCAGCGAACTTCACACACGCTCGCTGACTAGCTCAAACCCAAGGGAACAGCAACCAACTCTCTTAGAAGCAACACCCAAGGGAAAACTCAACCAATCGGATCACCAATCCAGAACTAACAGCACTTACTCAACTGCCGAGGGGGGGTCAACTCCCAAAACTTCCTGACTAGGAATAAGACCTCAGGGCAACGCCCTCCAGCTAGAACCGAACTAGCTCTCGAAACAACAAGAGGACCAAAACTTGGCCAAGCACTCACAAGAGGCAGAACAACCTTTACTGCAGCCTCTAGAACACCATCCAAGAGTCCACCTAACTGGACAAACAACTGCTTCCAAGCAGCCAACAAACTTTTCCTTCTTGCTAGCACCATTACCATCAACTCATGACTACGGGAGAAATCTGAAAACTCCCAGAAGGAAACGGCTCTTACAAGCAGACAACCGAAGGACAGAGAGCTCCACATACGCTCACTGTCTTGCTCCACTAGAGCAACAACATCTAAATCTCACGGGGCAACAACAGGGGGGGTCCACCCCAGGCTGAACCTCCAAATGTAAAACGGGGCAACCCTCAACATCTTGGAAACAGGGACAGGTTTCAGGAATTGATGTTGATTTTAAATGGATGTTTTATGTTTTAGTTTTTACTTAGAATCCGCACACCATATTGCAAATTTTCTGTAGATTTGAATGCATGCATTGAGGTAACGACCTATTTTAGAACCCCTTTCGGGTCGGGTCGTTACATGCTTGTAGCTACGCTCATAGTCCTGCCTATGAGCGGTTTCGATGTGATTCTTGGTATAGAGTGGTTAGCTGCTAACCACGCGTTGTTTGACTACCACCAAAAAGAAGTAGTGTTCAGGCCGCCGGGTCGGCCCATCTTTAAGTTTCGTGGAGTCTAGGACGGAGTTTGCCCGCCGATGGTGTCAGCTGTGAAAGCTCGTTGTTTGCTAGCTCGTGGAGCTTGGGGCTACCTAGCCGAAGTTATGCTGGGAGAGCCGCCTCGCCGATCGTTGATCAGGTGCCGGTCGTGCAGGAGTTTGCGGATGTGTTTCTTGAGGAGTTACCGGGGTTGCCCCCGAAGAGAGAGGTTGACTTCACAATTGAGCTCGAGCCAGGGACCCTCCCTATCTCGAAGGCTCCATATCACATGGCGCCAGCCGAGTTAAAGGAACTGAAGGTTTAGTTGCAGGAGATGTTAGATCGAGGGTTCATCCGTTCGAGTGTATCCCTGTGGGGAGCACCAGTCCTATTTGTAAAGAAGAAGGATGGTTCAATGCGCTTATGTATTGATTATCGCGAGCTTAATAAGGTGATAGTGAAGAATAAGTACCCGTTGCCCCGTATTGATGATTTGTTCGACCAGCTTCAGGGAGCTTCCGTGTTCTCCAAGATAGATCTGAGATCCGGTTACCATCAGTTGCGGATCAGGGATGCCGACATTCCTAAGACATCTTTCAGGTCTAGATATGGTCACTATGAGTTTGTGGTCATGTCGTTTGGATTGACTAATGCCCCAGCAGCGTTCATGAACATGATGGATAGGGTGTTCAAATCATTTTTGGACAGCTTCGTCATCGTGTTCATTGACGATATTCTGATCTATTCGAGGACTAAGGAGGATCATGCAGAGCATTTGAGGCGAGTATTGGCAGCTTTGAGGGAAACCAGCTTTATGCGAAGTTTTCCAAATGTGATTTCTGGTTGGAGCAGGTGGCCTTCCTAGGTCACGTAGTTTCGAGAGATGGTATAGCCGTGGACCCTGCGAAGATTGAGGTCATGAGTTCATGGGCCAAGCCGACTTCAGTCGTCGAGATTCGCAGCTTTCTGGGTTTGGCAAGTTACTACCGTCGGTTCGTTAAGGACTTTTCCGCCATAGCCTCGCCCCTCACTCGTCTGACGAGGAAGGGTGTCGAGTTTGTTTGGGATGGTGAGGGTGATGAGAGCTTTTCCAGGCTCAAGCGTAGTTTGACTTCAGCTCCAATGTTAGCAGTCCCGGAGGGGACAGGTGGTTTCGTGGTCTATAGTGATGCTTCTAAGTTCGGGTTAGGTTGTGTGTTGATGCAGCACGGGAAGGTCATTCCTTATGCTTCCCGTCAGCTGAAGCCGTATGAGCAGAACTACCCAACTCATGATATGGAGTTGGCAGCCGTAGTGTTTGCGCTGAAGATTTGGAGGCATTACCTGTATGGTGAGCGTATTCAGATGTTCACTGATCACCAGAGCTTCAAGTATCTGTTTACTCAAAAGGAGTTGAATATGAGGCAAAGGAGGTGGTTAGAGTTGGTGAAGGATTATGACTGCGAGATTTTGTACCATCCGGGTAAAGCCAATGTTGTGGCTGATGCTTTGAGTAGGAAGACGTCGCACTCCGCGGCGTTGTTGAGTTCCCAGCCCAGATTGCGGAAAGAGTTCGAGCGGGCCGAGGTTGCAGTGTTGTTGGGTGAGGTCACTGCTAGAGTAGCTCAGTTAACAGTTCAGCCGTCGATCAGACAGCAGATTATTGATAGCCAGCTGAGTGACCCCGCACTTAAGAGATTGTTTGACAGGGTTAGTGCTGACGGAGATTTTGACTTCGTGTATTCACCAGACAGTGGGTTGACTTACAAAGGCCGGTTGTGTGTTCCGGATGTTGCAGGATTGCCAGCAGAGTTGCTCTTAGAGGCCCACAGTTCTCCATTTTCTTGGCATCCCGGGGGTACCAAGATGTATCAGGACCTTAAGCAGACGTTTTGGTGGATGGGTATGAAGAGAGATGTTGCAGAGTTTGTCAGTCGGTGTCTCACTTGTCAGCAAGTGAAGGCACCCGTGCAGCGAGGCCACCGGTTTGTTGCGCGCCACGAGTGTGCCTCAGTGGAAATGGGAAGAGATCTCCATGGACTTTATTTCTGGTTTGCCGAGAACTCCGAGGAAGTTCTCTCAGATCTGGGTGATAGTCGATCGTTTGACTAAGAGCGCACACTTCATTCCCGGTAGAGACACTTATACCGTGGAACAGTGGGCGCAGTTGTTTTTGGAGCAGATCATCCGTTACCATGGTGTGCCTGTGAGGATTGTGTCTGACCGTGATGCTCGGTTCACTTCTCGTTTCTGGAGAGCTCTCCATAAAGGTTTAGGCACCGAGTGCGATTTCAAAGACAACTTTTCACCCTCGAGATGGATGGATCGAGAGGGTGAATCGATCAGATCGATGAAGTTGAGACCAGTTGAGACTTCCCTGGCAGTTGTTGGGATTCGAACCCGAGTCTCCGGGAAGTCTGTGGGGTCGTGAGCCAGTTGAGTTATTGGGAGCTCTTGTTACTCTTCCCGCGGCATATCTTGGTTAGCCTTGAGTCCTTGGGGTTTTGGTGCATTTGATTAAAAGAAAAGGAATTAGGGTTGTTGTTGTTTTTCTCCAAATCAACCTTGGCCGCCCAAGCTATTCTCTCCCAAGCTCCAAGCCGAATTCCTTTTCCCTAGCAGCTCCATTGTGTCATTCCGGGTAAGATTTATCGTTCTCTTCTTCTTCTTCGATTGATGTTCTTGCTGGCCGAGTGAAAAAGAGGTGAGTGTGTGTTTTGTGCAACTAGCCGAGAGAAGTCCAAACAGCGCCAGATTCGCCCACCAGTGCCGCCGCCGCCTCGTCTCAAGCACCAAAGCAGCGCGCCGTCGCAGCTCGCCGCGACGCACGCACGGCATCGCGTCTGCGCCCCTCTTCTCGTCTGCATGCCGCGCCCGCGCGCCCTTGTCTCACCCCCAGCCCCGTGCCATCGCCTGTCCCCATGCGTAGCCCAGCGTCGTGCCATCGCCTATCGGCGCGCGCCCGTGTACCAGTGCCGTGCCGCCGCTCAAATAGCAGCCAGCCCACGCACCCAAGACGCCAGCCAGCGCCCGGCTCCGTGTCGCCCGTGCCGTGTGAGTGCTCTCGAGCTGAGCCCTGTTTGTTTTACTATGTTTTTGCCGATGGATTGTGATTATTATTGTGCTTGCTAGGTTCCCATTAGCTAGCTCGGGATCGATCGCAGCTTAGGATTCTTGTGTGTAGTTGCCTTCCGACCAAGGTAAGGATTTCTTACCGGAGTTGTGTGGGCCCTGCGATATTATATGTGATTGTTGTTTGTATGCCTGTTTATGTTTATCAGCATGTTTAGTGATAGGTGCTCTGTTCTGAATTCCCAACTGTCATGATTTCTTATGTTGTTTCTCATGTTAGTCCATGCTAGGTTGTTCCGTTCTAGCATGCTCGTTATCTGTTCTTGCTTCGTAGTATCATGCTAGGTTTGTTGTATCTGTTGAGCACGTTTTGGATTGTTTGCTGTTGTTGTTATAGTTTAGAGTTCAGATAGGTAGCATCATCCTGGCCAAGATGCATAACATAACTTGCATCCACGGTAGAGACGTACGAGGCAGTACTCCGTCCCTGATCCACCGTTAGGGTTTAGCTAACCCTAATGGCAGGCCCTGCAATCTTGGATGAGGTTGACAGACTGTTAAATGCCCCAACGGTCGAGATGATGACATGGAATTGCCTTGTCCTCGGCAGTCGGCACGTCCTCAGCGTGTTTGGCCGTAGCCCTTGATCGCCACATGTTAGGGCAAGGACCGCTTCATGGTGTAAGCCTACCACGATCGATTCCTTAGCCTCAGGTGCGGTGGTACAGGCTGACATAGTTCACGTGTCCAGGTCTCACACCCCTATGTCAGTGACACCGATCCAGAGATTAGTTAGGCATGGTGACTGGACCAGGGCAGCTTGCCACTAGACCCGGCACCCCCCATGGTTTGCAGTAGCATGCGGTGCGCGCATACGCTCATTACAGCGCCGACCGGAGAGCTCCTCGGGATCTTGAGCCAGTGCACCTTTCCTATCAACAGTAGTCAGGCTGAGGCCGAGACTTGTTTCTCGTATAGGATCGTATCGTGAGGTGGATTATTCTGGAGTAAGACCCTGAGATGGCATCCGAAGTTTATGTGTGGATTTAGCTATGTGCTCTCTTTTGTGTTTATATTCATAGCTTGCATACCTTTATGCTAGATGACCATGTATATCGTATTGTACCCCGGTTGGGGATTCTTACTGAGTAATTCGTTACTCACCCTTATTTTGTGGTTTTCCACAGGTAACCAAGGTGCGAGACATGATGGCTGAAGGAGGAGTTGTGATCATGGAAACCAGCTGTCGAACTCTGAATTTTATCTATGATTCTTTATGTCTTATTTTCCTCTGAATGCATGTAGCTGGGCACGGAGCCCTAGGTTGTTTTCTGACTGCTTTTTTGGATTCTAGCACTATTGTAACTGTTGAATGTTTTGAATGTTTTAAATAAATCTCTGATCAGATGAAGTTTTGGAAATGTATTTGTCTTGGAACAGGTGCTTGAAAACAGGGACAGGTTTCAGGAATTTATGTTGACTTTTTAAATGGATGTTGTATGTTTTAGTTTTCACTTAGAATCCGAAAAACCATTCTTGCATATTGACTTTAGTTTTGAATGCATGCATTGAGGTAAAGGCCCAGTTTAGAACCCCTTTTTGGGTCGGGTCTTTACAGCTTAGGCCTAACTCATCTTCCAACTAGAAACTCCACACCCGAAACATCGCAAGGAATACGAATAACGACAACCACGATGCTGGCGAATCGCATGTAACACGAACTAACAAGGCTACCTCAAAAGTTAAGGCTCGAGGCTGGCACCCACGGTGCAACTCAACCACCATAGAAACTAGGGGTTCCTCAAACTCCAATGATCCAACAACTTCTAGCACCAACTCAACCACTTAAACTGGCTAACCACCGTCCTCACGGGGTCGAACAACTTGGCGCTTGCTATTAACACCAAGCAGGAATTCCTCTGGCTGGGCTGACCACTGCACCACTCTGATCAACTTCACAACTCAGGAGCTACGCTGACTCCTCCTAAACGGGGACGATTCCCTTGCAAGCGGACTTCCGAAGGACAGCGAACTTCACACACGCTCGCTGTCTTGCTGAAACTCAAGGTCAACAACAACCAACTCTCTCGAAAGCAACACCAGAGGGATTCCACAATTGATTGAACCACCAACTTAGAACTAGCAGTACTTACCCAAACACCGAAGAAGGTGTCAACTCCCAAAACTTTCCAAACAAGAACAAGTCCTCAGTGCCACGCCCGCTTGCTCCAACGAAGCTATCTCTTAAAACAACATGGGAACCAAACCTTGGTCAACGCCAAGCACCAACTTGATAACAGTTTCGAAACCAACGCGGAGGTACTAAAAACAACACTAGCTTGTCAACCGACTACAAGCTTCTAGCAACTCAATCGAGGAACACTGTCTGGGTCTGACTGAGCTCTGGTGAGGCTCTCCACAACTTAGGGTTCCTCCGACCAACCTCCAACACACACTGTCGTCAAACGGTCTAACGGTTCACTGACAACACGGGCACAACTCCCTCCAGCATCTCAACTATGCTGGCCCGCTCCAACTCCTCGTACTCAAAGCATCAGCCACATCGTAGCTTCTACCCAGGGTAAGGATCCGAACAACACTCTTAGCAATGACGGTCAGAAACTACGCGACTTTGCTACCACCTCTCTTGTTCAGTTCCAACTGAACTCCAACCATCGCTCAACAAGAAATTCCTCTAACCAGGTCAAGGTCCAACTAGCATAACTTGCCTAAGCAACAACCCGGCTACGAGCACGGTATCCTTACAACCAAAGTTAGGGCACTTGTCTAGAACTAAACCCTAACACCTCAAGGACTGAGCACTGGTTTCTCAACACGAATCTCTCGTGGTTCCCAAAACTTACGCCACGGAACAAGCTACAAAAAAAAGTACACCGGCATGTACAACTTCCTCTTGTTTTCAAAGATCCAAGTCCAACAGGACAACTCACACAAGGGAAACTTTCGCCTCCAAATAGAGCCACAACTAGCAAGGGAGCAACAAGAGTTCAAACCCCTCGGGGTCAACTCACCACGAAACGCCACATTGGCCAACCTACTCTACAAGAGCATAACCACACCAAGCTGACATACCTCATACCAATGTGTCCACTAAATGTGCTCTGCTCAACCATCCAACTCATGGCTCTAATGTTGGATCTACTACGCATCATCGATGCCAACTCTACTCATACTAGGGTAACTCAAGGGTAGTCAAATCACACTACCATCAAACTGGCTCACAAGCCCACAACACAGGCGCGAGAACTCGGACGCGCTAGCCCTTAACAACCTACAGCATCCTTCGCACCCCACTCTCGGTGACCCTGAAAAGCTCCTACTTTCCCTCGAACGACCTCACACTTGTAGTTCTCTGACTACCACCGAGCTAGATCTCTTATGCAACCCAAACAGGTGCAACCTCAGGAAACGGGTGCAAGACTAGTGGGGATGCTAAACTTCGTGTGGGTCATAGAACCACCTGCACGTCTGATGCGAACTGGCCTGAACCTAGGCCTCCTTGCCAAGCTTGGTGCCAACAAGCACTACATCTTTTACAACACAAAACAACTATTTACGAGCTCTACGTCCCGCTAAGGGTAAGGAAGGTCACACTCCAGGTGACGAGGACAATGGCACTCAACACAAGACTCCCAACACTCGAGTAGTCTAATCTCTGGCATCTGGTCTAACAGGCATGCCACAGCCTACTCTTGCATCCCACTCGATGCTCAACAAATACTCAGGCCAACCCTCGGGCGGCAACAACTAGTTCCACATTTGGAACATGCTAACAAAAAGAGTGCTCCACTCTACTAGCCAACTGAAAATCCACGGACGGATTAAGTCCTGACAAGCAAGCTTCACACTATACTCTGGCCACGGGGTACTAACAGGATAGGCTGCAAAACAACGACAGGCTTGCAAGGGGCAAAGATGTCTCTACATCTTCCTTAGAAGCTACGAACTCGACAACTTGCCATACGACCATGTGGCTGGTGGAGACTCTGCTGGTCCGCCCCTCCTGGTGGACTTCCACCACCAACCTGCTGTGTCAACAGCTCACGAGCAGCACATCTCAGCCTCTGAACATCAGGTCATCCCAACACTCGGATGAAAAGCTCTACAGGCTTCCACTTGCCAAACTCGCGCGGCTTCATCAACTCCATCTAACTCATCAGCCTAAACCTGCTGATTCTGCCCTTCCGGGGAACCTCTAGGGCTACTGGAGCCATTGGGGGTGTCTCCTAATAAACTTTGCTGCTGGGCTATCTGTGCCCAGGACTCCTCACTACGCTACAAACTGCGCCTGCGTCTCCGCTCTCTGTTAGCTAAAAAGACCTGCCATCTACTCTCTCATGGCTCGAGCACACTCTACTCAAGGAGTCTCATTCTGAGGCATGCTAGCCTCCACCCCCTTCTCTTGGCAACTCAACTGCCAGGGCCAAAGGTGCCCTACTGGTCTAGACAACCCTGGACGTGGTCTTATCATCAACATGCGCAGTCCAACTCCTCGATTGGAAATACCAAACGTCCCTGCTTCTCTAGGTATAATCAGCATACGCGATCTACACTAAACACAAAGCTAGTCCACACTGGGACTCTCACTGCCCAACAGGGGTAACACATGTATACTAGATGCAGTATTGTAAAATAAAACCCTAAGCTTCATGAACTCAGACAAACCTGACGGCCTTGGAGTGCTGATGATCATGGGGACAACAACCTAAAAAGCAGGTTAGTCTATAGAATCTATGACTCTGTGCTCTGATACCAACTGTAAGAACCCGACCCGAAATACGGTCCTAAACCTAGGTTCTCACTCAGCATGTAAGAGAAATACGTTTACAAACGGTTTAATGCTCATATTTAAAACTTTTCAAACATTAAAGAACGGGGAACATTTTAAACATCACCAACAGTTTTCATTAAGCAAAACCAATAAAGTAAAAACAAGTCTGGCCAGTATTTATCAAAACACTAAAACAGTTTAAACAACTTTTAACTACGTTCCTCTAGGATTCCTGTCCATCTACATGCTGAATAAACAATGCGAATAAAAACGACAGAGTGCCGGCAGCTCCCATGATCATGCAGCTCCCTCCGCTAGCCGTCCCGGTGCGGTCCCAAGTTACCTGGTGGAAAAACCACAGAAATAAGGGTGAGTATAAACATACTCAGTAAGAATCCCCAACCGGGGTACAATACGTGTAACGACCCGACCCGAAAGGGGTTCTAAAATAGGCCGTTACCTCAATGCATGCATACAAATCTACAGAAAATTTGCAAGATGGTGTTCGGATTCTAAGTAAAAACTAAAACATAAAACATCCATTTAAAAATCAACATCAATTCCTGGAACCTGTCCCTGATTCCAAGCACCTGTTCCAAGACAAATACATTTACAAAACTTACTCTGATCAGAGATTTATTTAAAACATACAAGCTTTACAACAATGCTAGAATCCGGAAATACATTCAGAAAACACCCTAGGGCTCCGTGCCCAACTACATGCATTCAGAGGACATTTAAATCATAACATAAACATAAGACTCAGAGTTGAACAACGGGTTTCCATGATCACAGCTCCTCCTCCAGCCATCCTGTCTCGCACCATGGTTACCTGTGGAAAAACCACAAAAATAAGGGTGAGTAACGAATTACTCAGTAAGAATCCCCAACCAGGGTACAATACGATATAATCAGTCATCTAGTACCAAAGCATGCAAGCTGGCCAAACAACTGAACCTCCACCCTACACAAGCTGGCCAAACAACTGAACCTCCCAGGTTCCAGAAAACCAAACGGCCTACTCTTACTTCACAAGAGACCAGCGAACCTCAAATCTTGCCTCACACCTTAACGAAATCCAATCGAATCACCAATCGGCATCGATCAAAGGCAAGGGCACCATCCTGGTACACCCAACGGCTAACAACACTCACACCACCAAACTTCACCTCGGCCTCTCTAAAGACAAAGGCCGTGCACTGCTCCACTCGCCAAACCAACAAATGAAAACTCCTCATCGGCCGAACACAAACTTTTCGGAGCCAACCTACCAGCAACTGGCCAAAGAAAATACTGCCAGGCCAGGAACAACCAACATTCCTCTCAAGGAAAGCTCGGGCTGCAAGGACTAAACCATCATGCAGCTCTCTACGGCACAACACCTTGAGGAAAACAGCTCAACGACTTACCAAACAAAGCCACGGCACCTCCGTGCCGACTCACTCAAACGAGGCTCCGCTATCGCCAACTGCGAACGCACAACAACTAGGAGCAAAGCCCGAGAAGGGCTTGCTCAGCAGAACTCAACCCAACTTCCAACCAGAAGCTCCACTCCTGAAACCACACAAGGAAAACGGATAACGACAACCTCAAAGCTTACAGATCCTGAGCCACACGAATCCGCAAGACTACCTCGGAAGCTAATACTCGAGGCTGGCATCCAGGGAGCAACTCAACCACCACAGAGACTAGGGGGAAAGGGAAAACTTCAATCCCCAAAGAACCAACAACTTGCCAGAAACAACTCTTACTGGCTGGCCACCGCCCTAGGGGGGACAAACAACTCTGCTTGCTAACAACACAATGCAGGGACCCTCTCGCTGGGCTGACCACTGCGCTACTCTGATCCACTGCACAACTCAGGAGCTAAGCTGACTCCTGGCAAACGGGAAACGACTTTCCCAGCAAGCAAACTCAGAAGTGCAGCGAACTTCACACAAGCTCGCTGAGTAGCTCAAACCCAATGCAACAGCAACCAACTCTCTCTTGGAAGCAACACTCAAGGGAAATCTCAACCAATCGGATCACCAATCTGAAACTAACAGCACTTGCTCAACTGCCGAGGGAGGGGTCAACTCCCAAAACTTCCTGACTAGGAATAAGACCTCAGGGCAACGCCCTCCAGCTAGAACCGAACTAGCTCTCGAAACAACAAGAGGACCAAACCTTGGCCCAACACTCACAAGAGGCAAAACAACCCTTACTGCAGCCTCTAGAACACCATCCAAGAGTCCACCTAACTGGACAAACAACTGCTTCCAAGCAGCCAACAAACTTTTCCTCCTAGCTAGCACCTCTACCATCAACTCATGGCTACGAAAGAAATCTGACAACTCCCAGGAGGAAACGGCTCTTACAAGCAGACAACTGAAGGACATAGAGCTCCACATACGCTCACTGTCTTGCTCCACTAGAGCAACAACATCTAATCTCACGGGGCAACAACTGGGGTCCATCTCAGAGTGAACCTCCAAATGCCAAACGGGGCAACTCAACATCCTGGAAACAGGAAAGCCACCAACAGGGCACGAACCACTCGCCCCACGAGCAAAACTAATCTCTAGCAGCTCCAAACCACACCTTGGTCAACACGAAGCATCAACTTGCCACCGCACCGGAACCAATCTGGACTTTACTCCAAACAACCACTGGCTTGCTAGTCAACCAAGACTGCCAGCAACTCAACCGAGGCTACAAACTACATGCCTCTAGCTTGCCCACTGAAACTCACTACCTGGGCATGACTGAGCTATGGAGAGGCTCTCCACAACCTAGGGTTCTTCGGCAACCCTCGACACACATTGTCGACAAACGAGCTAACAGCCCACTGCCTGAACAGGCACAACTCACTCCAGCATCTCAACCATGCAAGCCAACTCCAATTCCTTGGGAACCAAGAGGACCCGAAACGCTACCGAATGCGTCGTCCTCCTACTCAAACATCAGCCTCAACAAGGCTTCTACCCAAGGAAAGGATCCAAACAACTCTCTTAGCCAAGACGATCAGAAACTGCGCGGCTTTGTTACCACCGCTCTTGTTCAGTTTCCAACTGAACTCCAACCGAAGGAACACCAAAAGTTCCTTCTCCACACGATGCTCAAAGCTTAGGCAACCTTGCTCTACCAAGGCATAACCATGCCAAACTGAATCTTACTTAACCAAGCCTCTACCAAGGGTGCTTACCCATAAGGCATCCAAAACCTCTTGCAAGGCATCAGCTCATCTCGCCTCAAAAGCATCCAACTCGCCTAATGGCATCCAGCTCATCTCATGAGCATCCAACTCAGGGTCCCTCTGCAGGACCAAACTCGCATCTACGATGCACAACTCTCCTCAGATTAAGGCACTCGAAGGTAGTTGACCGCACTACCAACCACAAGGAATCTCTTGGCCTTAACACTAGCGCGAGACTCACGCGCACCAACACTTACCAACCGGCAACCTGCTGACTGGCTCAACCTCCAGAAACACTGGGAAGAGGCTCCGGCTCCTCTCGAGCATCCTTTCGCTTGTAGTCCATCGACTACCACTGAACTAGCCCTCTGACACGACCTAAACAGGTGCAACTGCCATAACGAATCCAAGGCTAAAGGAGTGCGCTGACCTCCGGACGGCATAGAACCATCTGCTATGCCCATGCCAAACTCAAACCTGAACCAGACTTAGTGCCAAAGTGGCACACCAACCAATGCACCTCAAGTGCTACTACTACCAAATCCACATCTTACTACAGATGGGGCCAGCAAGGTCACTACCTCAAGTGACAACAACTCTGGCTAGGCAAACGAGGGTTCAACTCAAACAACCATGCCTATGGCATCTCATCAAACTGAAGGCTCACAGCCTACTCTTGCATCTCCTCATGATGCTCAACAAAACTCTGGCCGGATCTCTCAACAAGCAGCAGCTAGCTCCACTCTTAGGAACTCACCAAGGAAGAGTGCTCAACTCTACCAAACATCTGAGGAAACTGGGTTGTTAAACAACAGCAGGCTTGCAATGGGCAAAGATGTCTCTACATCTGCCTCAAGCCACTAACACGGCAACTTGCCAAACTGGGCGGCTCCATCATCGCCAACAATCTCATCTGAATAAACCTGCTGATCATGCCCTCCCGGGAACCTCTGGGGCTACAAGAGCTACTGGGGGTGAAATAATGAAACAAACTCTGTCAGCTGGCCTATCTGTGCCCGGAACTCCTCACTACGCGCTACAAACTGCGCCTGGGTCTCCGCTCTCTGATAGCTAAAGACCTGCCAACAAATCTCTCGTGGCTGGAGCACACTCTACTAAAGGAGTCTCAGTCTGAGGCGTGCTAGCCTCTACTTCCTCCTCTAGGCAACTCAACTGCCAGGGCCAAATCTGGCCTGCGGGCCTAACAACCCTGGACGCGGCCTCAACATCCACACGATTAGTCCAACTCCTCGGTCGGACATGTCAAGCGTCTTGCTCCTCTGGGTGCGATCAACATACTGGCGATCTGCACAAAGCACCTCCACCCTCTCACTAGGGGAAAAGCAGCAACTGGGCCACAAATGGCCTACGGGAGTCTAAGCTCTGCCTCCCTCGGGGACGACGTCCCAGGGCATCCGAATCTATCTGGATACCTCAACAAGCTGCTATAAAATGCTCGCACTGCGGAAAGTTGGCATGATGGCTCTCTAAGCCCAAACCAACAACGAGTCAGAACCTGCTCGTCTCCGCTCCACAACTCTACACAAGGCATACACTAGATGAAAAGTATTGTAAATTCTTACCCCTTTCTTTAAAACAGTAAACTTAGGCGTACCTGATGACTGTCGGAGTGCTGATGATCATGGAAAAATGACTTACAACAAAAGGTCAGTCTACAGAATCTATGACTCTAAGCTCTGATACCAACCTGTAACGACCTGACCCGAAAGGGGTTCTAAAATAGGTCGTTACCTCAATGCATGCATACAAATCTACAGAAAATTTGCAAGATGGTGTTCGGATTCTAAGTAAAAACTAAAACATAAAACATCCATTTAAAACTCAACATCAATTCCTGGAACCTATCCCTGATTCCAAGCACCTGTTCCAAGACAAATACATTTACAAAACTTACTCTGATCCGAGATTTATTTAAAACATACAAGCTTTACAACAATGCTAGAATCAGGAAATACATTCAGAAAACACCCTAGGGCTCCGTGCCCAACTACATGCATTCAGAGGACATTTAAATCATAACATAAACATAAGACTCAGAGTTGAACAACGGGTTTCCATGATCACGGCTCTCCTCCTCCAAACCATCCTGTCTCGCACCATGGTTACCTGTGGAAAAACCACAAAAATAAGGGTGAGTAACGAATTACTCAGTAAGAATCCCCAACCGGGGTACAATACGATATAATCAGTCATCTAGTACCAAAGCATGCAAGCAAATAGCTACCAACACAGATCATCGCTCAACGAGCTCATAAGAAAGATCTAGAGTCATCGGAAGTCTCCTACTTCCGGCCTAAGGATTGGATACACTGACCAATCCTGGGACATCACCGAGGTATCTGTCACTCGGGGGGAATACACTGATCCTAAGAATGACCTCAAGGGCCTCCTTGCCCTTGCACTAATCTGGACTTACGGGAGAGTACCCGAAGTCAGGCTCTAACGGAAGGAATGGTGTACTCACGACATTAGCCCGGGGGAGCTCTCCAAATCGGCAACTAACGCGTGTGCGCGCACACCGCATGCTCTCTACAACCGGCGTAAATGCGGGGGCCTAAGGGCAAACTACGCGGGCCAGGTACGCATGCCTATGACTCGGAAGCGGTGTCACTGACCACAGTAGAGCGAGACCTTCGGCGCTCATCTGTGCAGCATGATTCACTGACCTGAAGCTAAGAACCGGCCAGGGCAGGCTTACACCGATGGCAGGGTTCCGCTCTAGCAGGCTACAAACTAGGCTATGCCGAAGTGGGTAGCTAATTCCACAACCGGCGGGTCGGGGGAAGCAAGATACGTTATGTTGTGCACACTTTACTCCCGACCTGAGCTAAATCCACCTTGGCGACCGGGGGGGAAGCAAGATACGTTATGCTGCGCACACTTTACTCCCGATCAGTGGGGACAAAGTACGTTATGTCCGCTCAGCCTCTGGATGATGACAAACCCTACAACTCTATCTAAGAGTACAGAGTAAAAAGCAATGATCCCTGGCTAGCAAACAAAGACCGACATCAATCACACTAACCTAGCATGATACTACGAGCTTAAGCAGGAATCATAAGCATGTTGGCAGAACAAACCTAGCATGGCACTAACATGTAAAATCAGGCAAACATGCTAGCAAGAAATCAATCAAAGCTGCTCTATTATTATCATGCTCATAATAATCAACAAAAAAAGCAAGGCATATCATGAAAAATATCGCAGGGCCCACACAACTCCGGTAAGAAATCCTTACCTGGTCGGAAGGCAACAACATACAATAAAATTAACTGCGATCGAACCCGAGCAACCTATATCGAGACAAACAAACACATCAATAATCACACAATAGGCCTAAATAATAATAAAATAAACAGGGCTCAGCTCGGGAGCAATTCACGAGGCGCGGCTGACACGCGAACGAGCCGGCCAGCACAGGCTAGGCGGTGATGGTGGTTGGCCTGGGCGCAGGCGCGCGCGCGGCGACATTGGGCGCCCGGCGCGGCACTAGCTTCGGTTGGCGGCGCGCGCGCGCGGCCAAAGATAGAGACGGCGCGCGGGCGCGAGCGACACGACGCCACGGCTACAGGACGCGCGATCTGGCCGACTCGGGCGCGGACGACACGGGCGACGCGAGGGCTCAGGGCGCTCGGGCTGGCACGACACTGTGCGGAGCTGGGAGACGCGACACTTTGAGCAGCTCGACACAGTGCGCAGTTGGGCGAGGCTCGGGCTGGCGACACGACCTGGCGGGCGAGCTTGGGCGACACGAGTAGGGCGAGGGCGACGCGACGCTCGGGCTGGGCGTTGCGAGGCGAAGCTCAGGCTGAGGCTTGGCGAGCGGGCTGGGCGAGCTAGGGGCTCGGGCTGGCTGGGCTAGCTCGGGCTGGGCTTGGGCGAGCAAGGGGCTCGGGCTAGGCTAGGTGGGGGGCTCGGGGAGAGAGAGAGAGAGAGAGAAAAAAAAATGGATTTTGGGAAAAAAATAAAAGAAAATGGGAAATAAAAGGAAAAATGGGAAAAAGGGAAAAATGGGATTTTATCTCATTTTTCCATACTTATCCAAATTTTATCCAAACTTAAAAATCCTTAAAATCCCATTTCCCGGCTTCCTCCTTCGAGACCCGACCGAAGCAACTTTTTCCAATAAACAAACTCACTTAAATCCAACTCCCAAATCAACATTGAGGGCTCGGGCTCGAATCCTAAAGGAAGCACACAACCAACCATCACTTTGCCAAAGCCCAAACCACAACCGAGCATCCAACCGACTAGCCCAAACACCACGGGACTCGCAGCCAACAACAAACAAGCCTCGACAAAGGCAGGAGCTACCTCGAAGCCCTGAAAACCACAAATCCTGCCTGGGGAGCCAAAAGACCAAAATACCCCCAAGTGTCCAAACAGCTCTAAGACCCAACCAAACAACCGAATCTAGACCTGAAGGCACCTCGAAAACTGGAATAGGAAACTGGGCTGTTACAATACGATACATCAGTCATCTAGCACCCTAATATACATGCAAACAGTTACTAACACAGATCTTAGCTCAACGAGCTGACAAGGTAAAATCTGGAGTCCTCAGAAGTCTCCTACTTCCTACCTAATTATTGGTTCTCATAACCAATCCCGTGACATCTCTGAGGGTCTTTCTCCCTCAGCCAAATGATCAGCTCAAAAACCGATCCCAATAGATGTCTGACACCCTAGAGGGTCTCTCTCCCTCGACCACATGATCAGCTCAAAAACCAATCCCAATGGGTGTCCTCAAGGGCCTCTTCCACTCGACTAGATAAACTGGACTAATGGGAGAGTACCCGAAGTCTGGCTCTAAACTGGAAGGAAACTGGTGTACTCAAGAACATTAGCCTGGGGGAGCTCTCTGTACCGGCGACTAACTCGTGTGGGCGCACACCGCATGCTGCTGCAACCGGCGTAAATGTGGGGGCCAAGGGACAAACTACGCGGGCCAGGTACGCATGCCTAAAGACTCGGAAGCTGTGTCACTGAACACAGTAGGAACTGAACATTAACAGAATCTGTCATTCTACATGCAAGCCCTAACCAACAATCCAGATAAAGTCTATCCACTAACATGTTTAACCACAACATATGAAACATAGCACACAACATAGAAGAACAGATCATCAGACATACATGATCAGAACATAATATTAATAGAGTAACATCTAGGAAACCTGCACAAACCTATCCACTAACAATATAATTCAAAAAAAACAAACTAGGAGTTATCATTGTCGTGTGCAGGGTCCACACAACCTCGACAAGGAACCCTTACCTAAAATTAGAAACAGACAACAACAACGATGTCGAGCTGTAGGATCACAAATCAATGTTATACAACGAATCAACAAACAAACATTAAACAAGCCTTAGAATTAGGGTTTTACCCAAAATCGAGAGGCAAGGCTTGGGAGCAAGGTCGCCTCGGCAAGGATGCGTGCGGCTAGCTCGACGAGTGGCTAGGTGTGTGCAGTAGGCCTCGGCAGGAAGGCAGGATGGCTCGATGATGGTGCAGCAACAGGCGGACGTGCGCGACAGCTTGCGGCTGGGCGAGGGGCTATTGTGCGGTCGTGAACTGTGAAGCTAGCGGGCCAGCTAGGCAGCGTGTGCAAGTGTGACGACCCAGGTTTTTCTTCCCGGTCTTCCAGGTATGCCCTAGGGGTAATTTGGTAATTTGGTCGGGCCGTCAGGGTCGTTTGTGTCTTTTCCAGTTACTAAAATTATTGGATGGTTTTTGTAGGTTTTGGAGGGGCTTGTGGTTTGGTTTGAGCAAGGTTGATGCAAAAGTAAAAATAAAGGAATTTGTCTTTGCAGTGGGGTTTGAACCCCGGTCTCTGGGAAGCTTGTAGAGATGTGTGCCAATTGAGCCATTAGGTGCTCTTGTTGCTCTTTCTGCATCACATCTTAGTTAACCTTGGATTTTGGAGTTTTGGTGCATTTGGTTAAATGAAATGGATTTAGGTTTATTCCATCTTCTTCTCCAAATCTCCTCTTGGCCGCATGCTCTCCCTCTCCATAGCCTTGCCGATTCTTCATCCTTGCACTCACTTGGATCGTTCATCATCATTCCGGTAGGTATAGATCTTCCTCTTCTTCTTCTCATCCGTTTGGTGTGCTTTTGGCCAAGTGAAAAGAGGTGTGTTGTGTGTGTTTGTGTTGATTGCAACCACCGAGAGAAGCCCAAACCAGAAATTTGCACCAGATATCTGTACCGAGATCGCCAGATCGCTCGCTCGCGCCGCCTTGCCGCCGCAGACGCCCTCGATCGGCCAATGCACCAGATCCGGCCGAGGATCGCCAGATCGCTTGTCGCGACGCCCAGTCTGTCGCCCAAATCAATCGCCGCCGCACGCACGACTTGTCGCACGCCAGTCGCGCACTGAGGGAAAACCATCGCCGAAGTCGCTCGCCTGTCGCACGCGCCACCGAGTTCGCCCATTGCACGCACGCAAGCCCCTCCCATCGCGACGCCGCTGTGTCGCGCGCCCTCGCGCGTGTTCGCTGCTTGCCGAACCGCTCGCCGCCACGCCAAGACGTTCGCGCGTGCGCGCGCTCCTCGCCGAAGCAACTTCGCCGTGTCGCGCACGCGACGCCGGCGCCCGTCGCGCGCGTGCCGCGCCGCTTGCTCGCGAGTCCCGTCTGTCCGTCGCGCAACAGCGCGCCCAGCGCCATCATCCGCGCAGCAGCGCAGCGCCAGCAGCCCGTGCAGTGCGCAGCCAGCGCGCCCATCTCAACCGTGCTAGCTCGCCAAAGCGCTTCTTTGCTTCGTGTCGCGGTGCCGTGTGAGTGCTCCCGAGCCGAGCTCTTTGCTTTTATTATATTTTTAGGGATATGGTTATGATTGTTACCATGTTTGTAGGTTCTCGATAGCTAGCTCGGAAGTGTTCGCAGCCTAGGAATTTGTGTGTAGAAGTCTTCCGACCAAGGTAAGGATTTCTTCACCGGGGTTGTGTGGACCTGCGATGTTCTATGTGATTGATGTTGTATGTTTGTTTGTGATTATCAAAGATGTATAGTTTAGGTGCTCGCTCAAATTCTGATCGACATGACTTCGTATGTTGTTCTTTCATGTTAGTCCATGCTAGGTTGTTCCGCTCGGCATGCTCATATTCATTCTTGTTCAGTAGTACCATGCTAGGTCTGCTGCCGTATTCTTTCGAGCACGTATTGGATTGTTTGCTGATTGTTAAGGCGGGTTAGAATTCGTGTAGATAGCATCATCCGGGCCCGATGCATAAAGTATCTTGCATCTATGGCAAGGACGTTCGAGACGAGTTCTCCGTCCTTGGACCCCGTGAGGGATTAGCTATCCCAACCGGTAGGCCCCGCAATCTTGGGTGAGGGTGGTAGTCTAAAGCGATACCCGGTGGCCGGGATGATGACTTGGCAATGCCTAGTCCCCTGGCAATGCACACGTCCTCGGCGTGTTCGGCGGTAGCCCTTGATTGCCACTGTTAAGGTAAGGACGGCTTCTGGTGTAAGCCTACCAGACCCGTTCCTTAGCCTCGAAAGCGGTGGTACAGCCGACATAGTTCACGTGTCCGTGTCTCACACCCCTATGTCGCTGACACCGATCCGAGATTTAGTTAGGCGTGGTATCCGGATATGGGCGCTTGCCACTGACCCGGCACCCCCATAGTCAGTAGAAGCACGCGTGCATGCTTACGCTCATTACAAATACGTCGACCGAGAGCTCCTCGGGATCTTGAGCTAGTGCACCTTTCGTATCGACGATGAGCGCCGAGGCCGGGACTTGTTCCCGTATAGCGCGTTTAGTGTGTTGTGGTATTTCCGACTAAGACCACGAGTTGGCATCCGAGGTCCAAGTGTGGACTTAGCTATGTGCTCCGCTCTGTGTTTGTACTCATAGCTTGCATACATTCTTCTAGATGATCATGTATATCGTATTGTACCGGTTGGGGATTCTTCTTCTGGGTAATTCGTTACTCACCCTTATTCTCGTGGTTTTCCACGGTAATCAAGGCGGGAGACAGGATGGTCAAGGAGGAGCCGTGATCATGGAATCCTGCTTTGTCATCTCTCGACTATTTTATTTTATCATGACTCTTGACTTTTGTTATTTCCCACGAATGCATGTAGACGGGCACAGAGCCCCGTGATGTTTTCTTACGTTTTATGGATTCCAAAGCATATTTGTACTTGTGGATTGTTTTAATGGTTTAAATAAATCTCACGATCGTGAGTATGCTTTTAGAAATGTATGTTTTGGTTGTTGAATGTTTTTGTTTTTACTTGGAATCAAAATGTGTTTTTCATAATGTCTTCTATTTTCAATACATGCATTGGGGTAAAGGCCATTTAGAGCCCCTTTTTGGTCGGGTCTTTACAGCTTGGTATCGAGCTCGAGTCATAGATTCTGTGAGACTCCGACCTTTGTTGTAGGTCATCCTTCCATGATCACCAAGACTCAAGCAGTCATCAGTGCGCCTAGATTTATTGTTTTAGAAAGGAAAAGGGTTAAGAATTTACAATACCTATCATCTAGTGTATGCCTTGTTTGGTGTTGTGGAATGGTGACAGAAGGTTTTGATTCGTTGTTGGTTTGGATGTAGATCGCCAAAGATGCTACCACCGCATCGGAGAGGAGGTTCGAGAGCGGTCGAGGTATCGTGGATCGGATCGATCTCGCAGGGACATCGTCCCAAGTTGAGATCGATGGCATTCCACCAAAGCTCCTCTGTTACGCCTAGAGCGGGCGTTGAGGCGATCGAAGCGCCGTGAGATCGCTCTCGGAGCAGAGTTTGCCGAGTCTATGAGGGCTTTTATGGTCGACATGTTGAGTGACCAGAGGCGAGACCCGAGTGCCTTGTTGGCGCCATGCAATGGGAAGAGTTCCTAGCCCGGACGAGCGGTGACTCGATTGGTTCAAGAGAGCTCGAGCACCTCCAGGCTCCTCGGAGCAAGTAGCCCCAGAGGCGGATATGGCGGAGGTGCCGAGGAATTGGGTAGGTGGTGAAGGATTTTGTGAAGTGGAAGCTTTGAGAAGTTTGATGCCACCGGTGATGCGTTAGCGGCAGCCAGTGGATTGCCCATTTGGAGTACACCTTCCGATCATGGTGTGCCCCGATATTCAGAGGCCGAGGTGTGCGGCTCATGTGCTAGGAGGCACAGTGAGATGGTGGTGGAGTCCACCTTGAGCGAGAGACCAGTTGGGTCTCCACCCGCTACTTGGGAGTTCTTCAAGGCCGAGTTCAAGGTAAAGTTCATCGGTGATGAGGCTCAAGAGAAGATGGTGGAGCTCTTCCGTAACTCAAGCGTGGTTACGATTCCATTGAGGAATATGAGCGCAAGTTCTCGAGTATGGATATTTTGCTCCTCGCTTGATTGCCACCCCGGGCCAAAGATTCGGAAGTTCATATCCGGATTGAGGCGGGGTGTTTCCCGATGTCGTGGCTCGTGCCCCGACACTTATGCTAGGGCTGTCCATTAGCCACGATCTATAATGGGAAGTATCTGCTGAGCGGGTTGTTGCCGCTCGCATTCGGCCTGTCCCCGTCCCAGTACTGTGGGGCGAAGAGAAAGTTTGAGTTTAGGGGTGGCGGCCAGCGTCGCCAAGGGCGCTTCCAAAACCGGATCGGCGATAGGGCCCCGATCTGCTTTCACCCTCGCCAGGGGCGGTCCCGAGCGTTCCTGCTTGTGCTTCTTGCGGGAGGACCCACACCGGAGCTTGCCAGACAGGGCCCAGAGTGTGTTTTCGTTGTGGTAAGGAGGGACATATGATCCGTTTCGCCCTCGGCCAGCCAGCAGCCAGGCAGGTCGGGTGTTTGCTACGACCCGTCAGAGGCCGAGCGTCACGGATGCCGCTGTGGCGTGCGCTTCTTGTTTTAGATCACTGCGCATTTGTCTTGTTTGATTCTCGTTCTCGCGCATTCATTTGTATCTGTGTTGTTTGGTTTGAGCATGCTAAGTTGAGACTAGAGCCTCTAGGTTTTGAGTTATCTGTTGCAACTCCTTCGGGAGTTAGTATGTTAGCTAGAGATAAGATTAAGGATGGCCGGATCGAGATATCCGAGAGTTGGTTGTAGCCACACTCATAGTTCTCGCCTATGAGTGGTTTTGATGTGATTCTTGGTATGGAGTGGTTAGTCGCTAACCACGCGTTGATTGACCGCCACCGGAAGGAAGTAGTGTTCAGCCGCCAGTCGGCCCAAACTTTAAGTTTCGTGGAGTCCAGGTGGAGTTTGCCCGCCAATGGTGTCACCGTGAAAGCTCGTCGTTTGCTAGCTCATGGAGCTTGGGGTTACCTAGCCAAGTTGTGCAGGGGGGAGCCGTCCCTGCTTGATCGTCGATCAGTGCCGGCCGTGCGCGGAGTTCGCGGATGTGTTTCTGAGGAGTTACCGGGTTGCCCCAAAGAGAGAGGTTGACTTCATTATTGAGCTCGAGCCGGACCCTCCCTATCTCGAAGGCTCGTGACGCATGGCGCCAGTGAGTTAAAGGAATCAAGATTCATTTGCGGGAGATGTTAGACCGAGGGTTCATCCGTCCGAGTGTGTCCCCGTGGGGAGCACCATTCTGTTTGTGAAAAAGAAGGATGGTTCTATGCGCTTATGTATCGATTATCGTGAGCTTAATAAGGTGACGGTGAAGAATAAGTACCCGTTGCCCGTATTGATGACTTGTTTGATCGGCTTGTGGAGCTTCCGTGTTCTCCAAGATAGATTTGAGATCCGATTACCATCAGGGCTGCGGATCGTGGATGCCGACATTCCTAAGACAACTTTTCGTGTCCGTATATGGTCACTATGAGTTTGTGGTTATGTCGTTTGGATTGACCAATGCCCCACCCGCGTTCATGGACATGATGGATAGGGTGTTCAAATCATTTTTGGGCAACCGTCATTGTGTTCATTGACGATATTCGATTTATTCGAGGTCTAAAGAAGACCATGCGAGCATCCGAGGCGAGTATTGGCGGCCTTGAGGAAAACCACTTTATGCGAAGTTTTCCAAATGTGATTTCTGGTTGGAGCGGTGGCCTTCCTAGGCCACGTGGTTTCGAGAGATGGTATAGCCGTGGACCCCGCGAAGATTGAGGCCGTGAGTTCATGGGCCAAGCCGACTTCGATTGCCGAGATTCGCAGCTTTACGGGTTTGGCGAGTTACTACCGCTTCGGTTCGTCAAGGACTTTTCGGCTTTAGCCTCGCCCCTCACTCGTCGGCGAGGAAGGGTGTCGAGTTTGTTTGGGACAAAGAGTGTGATGAGAGCTTTGCCGTGCTCAAGCGTAGTTTGACTTCACACCACTGTTGGCGATCCCGGAGGGGACAGTGGTTTCGTGGTCTCATGATGATGCTTCCAAGTTTGGATTAGGTTGTGTGTTGATGCAAAGACGGAAGGTCATTGCCTATGCTTCCCGCGTCACCAAGCCGTAGTATGAGCGAGAACTACCCGACTCATGATATGGAGTTGGCGGCGATGGTGTTTGCAATCAAGATTTGGAGGCATTACCAGTATGGTGAGCGGATTCGATGTTTACCGATCACCGAGCCTCAAGTATCTGCTTTACTCGTAAGGAGTTGAATATGAGGCGAGAGGAGATGGTTAGAGTTGGTAAAGGATTATGATCTGCGAGATTTTGTACCATCCGGGTAAAGCCAATGTAGTGGCCGATGCTTTGAGTAGAAAGACGTCGCACTCTGCGGCGTTGTTGAGTTCCCAAATTTGGTTTGTGGAGAGAGTTCGAGCGGGCCGAGGTTGCGATGTTGTTGGGTGAGAGTTACCGCCAGAGTAGCTCTCGATTGACTGCTCACCGTCGATTAGGCGTGGATTATAGACGGCCAGTTGGGTGACCCCGCACTTAAGAGATTGGTTGACAGTTAGTCTTGACGGTGACTTTGACTTTGTATATTCACCGCATGATGGGGGTTGACTTATAGAGGCCGGTTGTGTGTTCCGGACATTGCGGTGTTTCATGAGCGAGTTGCTCTCCTGAGGCCCACAGTTCCCCTTTTGCTTGGCACCCCGGGGTACCAAGATGTATCGAGACCTTAAGTAGACCTTACGGTGGATGGGAATGAAGAGAGATGTGGCGAGTTTGTCACCTGGTGTCTCACTTGTCGCCAAGTGAAGGCACCCGAGCAGAGGCCAGCCGAGGTTTGTTGCAACCACCGAGTGTACCCAGTGGAAATGGGAAGAGATCTCCATGGACTTTATCTCTGGTTTGCCAAGGACTCAGGAAGTTCTCTCGATTTGGGTGATAGTCGACCGTTTGACCAAGAGCGCACACTTCATTCCCGGTAGAGACACTTATACCGTGGAACAATGGGCGCAGCTTGTTTTGGGAGCGAGATCATCCGTTATCATGGTGTGCCTGTGAGGATTGTGTCCGATCGTGACTCGCGATTCACTTCTCATTTCGGAGAGCGCTCCAGAGGGTTTGGGCACGAGTGCGCTTTAAAGATGACTTTTCACCCTCGAGACGGATGGTCGACCGAGAGAGTGAATCGATTCTCGAGGATATGTTGAGGGCTTGTGTGTTGGATTTCCCGGCATTTGGGACCAAATGTCTGTATTTGATGGAGTTTGCCTATAACAACGATTACGATCGACGATTCGGATGGCTCCATTCGAGGCATTGTATGGTAAGCGTTATCGGTCCCCGTGTTCAGGAAGAGGTTGGTGATAGACAGTGTTTTGGGTCCCGAAGTTCTGCAGATTGACCAATGGTGCAATCACGAGAAGATTAGAGCTCGTATGTTGACACTCGGGAGCGTGCGAGAAGAGTTACGCCGATGTTCGCGCCGAGATTTAGAGTTTGAGGTTGGTCGGCATGTGTTCCTTAAGGTTGCTCCGATGCGAGGTGTTCTGAGGTTTGGTAAGCGTGGGAAGTTGAGTCCCCGTTTTGTTGGTCCATTTGAGATCCTAGAGAGGATTGGCAGAGTTGCTTACCGGTTAGCCCTTCCTCCGTCACTATCAGCGGTGCATAGTGTTTTTCATGTATCGATGTTGAGGCAAGATATGTGCCGACCCGTCGCACATTGTGGACTTTGAGCCTTTGCAACGGTGAATGAGGATTTGAACTTCGAGGAGAAGCCGGTGAGGATCCTTGCCTTTGAGACCAAGACGTTGCGTGTGTCGCGAGATTCGTTTGGTAAAGGTTCGATGGAAGAATCGGGTTTCGAGGAAGCCACTTGGGAGCGGGAAGACGAGATGAGGTTGCATTACCCTGAGCTATTTCTGTCTTAAGGACTTTGGAGGACGAAAGTCATAAAAAGGAGGGAATATTGTGACGACCTAGGTTTTTCTTCCCGGTCTTCCAGGTATGCCCTAGGGGTAATTTGGTAATTTGGTCGGGCCGTCGGGGTCGTTTGTGTCTTTTCGATTACTAAAATTATTGGATGGTTTTTTGTAGGTTTTTGGAGGGCTTGTGGTTTGGTTTGAGCAAGGTTGATGCAAAAGTAAAAATAAAGGAATTTGTGCTCAAATGGGGTTTGAACCCGGGTCTCTGAGAAGCTTGTAGAGATGTGTGCCAATTGAGCCATTAGGTGCTCTTGTTGCTCTTTCTCGCATCACATCTTAGTTAACCTTGGATTTTGGAGTTTTGGTGCATTTGGTTAAATGAAATGGATTTAGGTTTATTCCATCTTCTTCTCCAAATCAACTCTTGGCCGCACAAGCTCTCCTCTCCATAGCCTTGCCGATTCTTCATCCTTGCAAAACTCACTTGGATCGTTCATCATCATTCCGGTAGGTATAGATCTTCCTCTTCTTCTTCTCATCCGTTTGGTGTGCTTTTGGCCAAGTGAAAAGAGGTGTGTTGTGTGTGTTTGTGTTGATTGCAACCACCGAGAGAAGCCCGGCCAAGCACCGCACTGATCCAGTAGAGATCGCAGATCGCTGTCGCAGCCACTGCCTTGCCGCCCGCAGACGCCCTCGATCGCGACCGCACACAGATCCGGCCGAGGATCGCCAGATCGCTGTCGCCACGCCTCTGTGTCTGTCGCCCGAGATCTGTCGCCGTCGCACCCCGGCTTATCGTCGCGACGCCAGTCGCGCATGAGGGAAAACCATCGCCGAAGTCGCTCGCCTGGCCGTGACGCCGCCCGCCGAGTTCGCCCATTGCACGCATCGCGCCCCATCGCGCGCGCCTCGCGCGTGTCCGCGCCGCTCGCGGTGTCGCTTGCCGAACCGCTCGCCCGCCGCGCCAAGACGTTCGCGCGTGCGCGCCCTCGCTGAGCAACTCGCCGTGTCGCATCGCACGCCAGCGCCGTCTTGCCCGTCTTGCGTCCGCTTTGCTTGCTGCCGAGTCCGTCGTCTCGTGGCGCGCACCTGGCGCGCCCAGCGCCCATCCGCTGCGCAGCAGACGCGCGCCAGCCCCACTTCAGGCCGCGTGCCGGCTGCCAGCAGCGCCCTTGCTTCGTGTCGCGGTGCAGTGTGTGAGTGCTCTCGAGCCGAGCTTTCTTTGTTTTATTATATTTTTAGGGATATGGTTATGATTGTTACCATGTTTGTAGGTTCTCGATAGCTAGCTCGGAAGTGTTCGCAGCCTAGGAATTTGTGTGTAGAAGTCTTCCGACCAAGGTAAGGATTTCTTACCGGGGTTGTGTGGACCCTGCGATGTTCTATGTGATTGATGTTGTATGTTTGTTTGTGATTATCGGCATGTATAGTTTAGGTGCTCTGTTCAAATTCTCGATCGACATGACTTCGTATGTTGTTCTTTCATGTTAGTCCATGCTAGGTTGTTCCGTTCTGGCATGCTCATATTCATTCTTGTTCTGTAGTACCATGCTAGGTCTGCTGTATTCTTTCGAGCACGTATTGGATTGTTTGCTGATTGTTAAGGCAGGTTAGAATTCAGGTAGATAGCATCATCCGGGCCCGATGCATAAAGTATCTTGCATCTATGGCAAGGACGTTCGAGACGATTCTCCGTCCTTGGACCCGTGAGGGATTAGCTATCCCAACCGGTAGGCCCCCGCAATCTTGGGTGAGGGTGGTAGTCTAAGCGATACCCGGTGGCCGGGATGATGACTTGGCAATGCCTAGTCCCGGCGGCCGGCAAGACGTCCTCGGCGTGTTCGGCAAGAGCCCTTGATTGCCACTGTTAAGGTAAGGACGGCTTCCCGTGTAAGCCTACGGACCCGTTCCTTAGCCTCAAAAAGCGGTGGTACAGTGACATAGTTCACGTGTCCGTCTCACACCCTATGTCGCTGACACCGATCCAGAGATTTAGTTAGGCGTGGTATCCGGATATGGGCGGCTTGCCACTGACCCGGCACCCCCATAGTCTCAGAAGCACGCGGTGCATGCTTACGCTCATTACAAATCGTCCGACGAGAGCTCCTCGGGATCTTGAGCTAGTGCACCTTTCGTATCGACGATGAGACAGCCGAGGCCGGGACTTGTTCCCGTATAGCGCGTTTAGTGTGTTGTGGTATTTCCGGACTAAGACCACGAGTTGGCATCCGAGGTCCAAGTGTGGACTTAGCTATGTGCTCCGCTCTGTGTTTGTACTCATAGCTTGCATACATTCTTCTAGATGATCATGTATATCGTATTGTACCCTGGTTGGGGATTCTTACTGGGTAATTCGTTACTCACCCTTATTCTCGTGGTTTTCCACGGTAATCAAGGCGGGAGACAGGATGGTGAAGGAGGAGCCGTGATCATGGAATCCTCGCTTGTCATCTCTCGACTATTTTATTTTATCATGACTCTTGACTTTTGTTATTTCCCACGAATGCATGTAGAGGCGGGCACAGAGCCCGGGATGTTTTCTTACGTTTTATGGATTCGGCATATTTGTACTTGTGGATTGTTTTAATGGTTTAAATAAATCTCGATCGTAGTATGCTTTTAGAAATGTATGTTTTGGTTGTTGAATGTTTCTGTTTTTACTTGGAATCCGAAATGTGTTTTTCATAATGTCTTCTATTTTCAATACATGCATTGGGGTAAAGGCCATTTAGAGCCCCTTTTGGGATTGGGTCTTTACACTTGACTAGGGCAAAGCTCTCGGCCAAGAGGAAGGATGAAAAAGCTGCTTGTGGCAAGGTGATCAAGTCCGTGCTCTCGACTATTGGTGTTTGCGGCGACAAGGAGAAGGTGGTGCGACTAGGGAAGCTTCTCCTCGGCTAGGGTATTGTTCACGACAAGAAGAAGAGGAGAATGGTGGAGCTCGGCTGCTAAGTGATGTGCTCGATAGTGTTTGAGACGGTAAGGAGAAGAAGAGAGAGGTGCTCCTCGGCTAGGGGGAAAAATGCGGCAAGGACCAAAACCCTTGGCTAGGGTTACAGTTTAGTGGAGAAGGCTTGGAGAATTCGACAAGGCCAAGGGAACAACGAAGGAGAAGAGGTAGAGATGAAGTGTAAAGACCCAGGTTTTCATTCTGATTCTTCAGGTACGTTCAATTGTTCATTCAGTGGTTTGGTTGGGCCGTTAGGGCTGTTTGAGCCTTCATGGGCATTTTGGTCTTTTGACATTCAGGGTAGTTTGGTAATCGATCAGGGTTTCATTTTATTTCCAGACTTGTGCTGAGTTGATAATTATGTTTCAGTTTCAGGTTTCAGGACCGGGAGTTGCTGTTGAGAGGTTTGATGTTCGTTCAGTCTTAAAATAGAAAATAGGATTTAATTATGAGCTTTCCAAGACTCGAAGGGGGAACCTCCATGGACACTTGGCATTTGGAGGAATTAAGTTGTTTTAATTTGTTAAAAATAAGAGAAAAACTCCCTTCCTCCCTTATAACCCTAGCCGACCTCCCTTGCCCCTACATTCTTCTTCTTCTCCATTTTCTTCCTTGGCCGATTTCTCTCAAGCTCCAACCTCATCGCAACCCCAAGCACCATCGCCAAGCCCATCGCCGAGAGTTGCCGCACACCATCGCCCCTCGCAACTGCAAGCATGAGCCAACGCACGCCTGCAGCCAAGTAGTTCTGCCCATCCCGCTTGCTGTAAAGACCCGACCCAAAAAGGGGCTCTAAATGGCCTTTACCCCAATGCATGTATTGAAAATAGAAGACATTATGAAAAACACATTTCGGATTCCAAGTAAAAACAGAAACATTCAACAACCAAAACATACATTTCTAAAAGCATACTCGATCGATCGAGATTTATTTAAACCATTAAAACAATCCACAAGTACAAATATCTTTGGAATCCATAAAACGTAAGAAAACATCCCGGGCTCTGTGCGCCTACATGCATTCGGGGAAATAACAAAAGTCAAGAGTCATGATAAAATAAAATAGTCGAGATGACAACAGGATTCCATGATCACGCCTCCTCCTTCACCATCCTGCCTCCGCGCTTGATTACCCGGAAAACCCACGAATAAGGGTGAGTAACGAATTACCCAGTAGAATCCCCAACCGGGGTACAATACGATATACATGATCATCTAGAAGAATGTATGCAAGCTATGAGTACAAACACAGAGCGGAGCACATAGCTAAGTCCACACTTGGACCTCGGATGCCAACTCGTGGTCTTAGTCCGAAATACCACAACACACTAAACGCGCTATACGGGAACAAGTCCCGGCCTCGGCTGTCTCTCGCCGATCTGAAAGGTGCACTAGCTCAAGATCCCGAGGAGCTCTCCTGGCCGACGCCAGTAATGAGCGTAAGCATGCACCGCGTGCTTCTACAGACTATGGGGTGCCGGGTCTAGTGGCAAGCCGCCCATATCCGGATACCACGCCTAACTAAATCTGCGGATCGGTGTCACCGACATAGGGTGTGAGACTCGGACACGTGAACTATGTCACTGTACCACCGCACTGAGGCTAAGGAACGGGTCCCGGTAGGCTTACACCGTGAAGCCGTCCTTACCTTAACAGTGGCAATCAAGGGCTCTTGCCGAACACGGCGAGGACGTGCCGGCCGCCGGGGACTAGGCATTGCCAAGTCATCATCCCGACCGGCGGGTATCGCTTAGACTACCACCTCACCCAAGATTGCGGGGCCTACCGGTTGGGATAGCTAATCCTCACGGGGTCCAAGGACGGAGAATCGTCTCGAACGTCCTTGCCATAGATGCAAGATACTTTATGCATCGGGCCGGATGATGCTATCTACACGAATTCTAACTTTGCCTTAACAATCGCAAACAATCCAATACGTGCTCGAAAGAATACAAAGCAGACCTAGCATGGTACTACTGAACAAGAATGAATATGAGCATGCCGAACGGAACAACCTAGCATGGACTAACATGAAAGAACAACATACGAAGTCATGTCGATCGAGAATTGAGCAATGAGCACCTAAACTATACATGCCGATAATCACAAACAAACATACAACATCAATCACATAGAACATCGCAGGTCCACACAACCCCTGTAAGAAATCCTTACCTTGGTCGGAAGACTTCTACACACAAATTCCTAGGTCGCGAACACTTCCGAGCTAGCTATCGAGAACCTACAAACATGGTAACAATCATAACCATATCCCTAAAAATATAATAAAACAGCAGGCTCGGCTCGGGAGCACTCACACGGCACCGCGACACGAAGCAAGGGCGCTGCTGGCAGCAGGCCGCACGGTTGAGATGGGCGCTGTTTGCGCTACCGGCACGGCGCGGCGTCTGCGGCGCGCGCGGATGGGCGCGCTGGGCGCGCAGGCGTGCGCGACGACGAGACGGGACTCGGCGAGCAAGCGGCGCAACGCGACGCGCGCCTCGGGCGCCGGCGTCGCGATGCGGACACGGCGAGTTGCTCGGCGAGGACGCGCGCCGCGCGCGAACGTCTTGGCGTCGCGGCGAGCGGCGGTTCGGCAAGCGGACACGGTGAGGGCACGCGACACGGCGAGGGCGTCGCGATGGGGCGGCTGCGTGCAATGGGCGAACTCGGTAGGCGTCACGACGGCGGCGACGACTTCGGCGATGGTTTTCCCTCGGCTGCGACCTGGCGTGCGACAAGCTGGTGCGACGGCGACAGATCTGGGCGACAGACCTGGGGCGTGCGACAGGCGATCTGCTGATCCTCGGCCGGATCTGGTGCAGCTGCTGATCGAGGGCGTCTGCGGCGGCAAGGCAGGGCTGCGACAGGCGATCTGCTGATCCTCGGCTGGATCTGGTGCAGCTGCTGGCTGGGCTTCTCTCGGCTGGCTGCAATTAACACAAACACACACAACACACCTCTTTTCACTTGGCCAAAAGCACACCAAACGGATGAGAAGAAGAAGAGGAAGATCTATACCTACCCGGAATGATGATGAACGATCCAAGTGAGCTGCAAGGATGAAGAATCGGCAAGGCTATGGAGAGGGAGAGCTTGTGCGGCCAAGAGGAGATTTGGAGAAGAAGATGGAATAAACCTAAATCCATTTCATTTAACCAAATGCACCAAAACTCCAAAATCCAAGGTTAACTAAGATGTGATGCAGAAAGAGCAACAAGAGCACCTAATGGCTCAATTGGCACACATCTCTACAAGCTTCCCAGAGACCGGGTTCAAACCCCGGGCACAAGATAAATTCCTTTATTTTTACTTTTGCATCAACCTTGCTCAAACCAAACCACAAGCCCCTCCAAAAACCTACAAAAAACCATCCAATAATTTTAGTAACTGGAAAAGACACAAACGACCCTGACGGCCCGACCAAATTACCAAATTACCCCTAGGGCATACCTGGAAGACCGGGAAGAAAAACCTGGGTCGTCACATCAAGGGTCCTAGCAGCCAATCAACATTTCTCTAGTGCATTGCCGAGAGCTCCTACCTATTTGGTTTGGGAAGCTTCTCGTTCCCAGGCTTTGTGCCTTGGTTGTTGTTACTTAGATTGTAAGAGTTTAACAGTATACTTGTTGTTTATTGCCTAGGTTTCGGGTTGGTTCTGCAGCTCATGGAGCACTATTTTATTCATTGTGATTTCTGCTTGTTTCCAGGTAAGGGTTCCTTGCCAGGGTTGTGTTGTAAAAACCCAACACTAAATGGTCCTAAATAGTCTTTACTTAAGATGCAATTTCAGAATAGAAACATACAATAGACTAAAAAATTCAACATCTTAATAAATCATTCAAACTTAAGCATTTGAGGTGCATAGTTAAGAAAACAGTGAAACAACATGTGGTTGTTTGCTCCTAGTCGAGACCTAACATGTGGTTGTTGTGTGGTTTTGTCCTAGCCGAGACACTTTATTGCAAGGAGTAGCCGAGCCTAGGGTTCCTTCAAGTGCTTGGCCGAGTGCACTAGTTGTTTGTTGGGGTAGTCTCTTGATTCCCTTGTTCTGGTTTAGTATTTGGTTAGATGATTAGCTAGCTACGTTTAATTGTCTATTTTATGCTTTTAGGTTGTGAGACACTACAGCTCAAGGAGCACTTTACTGTTTATACTTCTGCTTGTTCCAGGTAGGATCTCTTACCAGGGTTTTGTGGACCCTATGATATATTTTGATTGCATCTTGTATGTATGTTGTTTGTTATGAGCATGTTAGTGGTTAGGACTATTTCACTGTTTATCTCTGCTAGCATGTTTGCCTTGCTTCTACATGTTAGTGCCATGCTAGGTTTGTCCTTCCAGCATGTTTTGAGTTCCCTGTTTACATTCGTAGTATCATGCTAGGTTGTACTTGTATTCTTGATGAGCATGTTCCATTACTAGGAATGTCTACTATGTGATGTTAGATAGTTAGATAGACTTGTCTTCTTCCAGAGGCTGAGAGCAGACATAACGTACCTTGTCCCCACAGGTCAGGATCAGTGAGTAGCATAACGTACTTTGCTTCCGCCCCCGACAGTCGGTGCGGATTAGCTCTCGCATCAGAATAAGCCTAGTTTGTAGCTTGCTAGAGCGGAACCCGTCACGGGTGCAAGCCTGCCCGGAGACAATTCTTAGCTTTGGGTCGGTGGTACAGGCTGCTATAGCTGAGTGTCGAGGGCTCTACACTACTGTAGTTCAGTGACACCGTTTTCATTCTTATATTAGAGCCTAACTTTGGGTACTCTCCTGTTGTCCTAGGATAAGCTTGGCCGAGGGTAAGAGGCCCTCGAGGACACCTATTCGGGATCAGCGTTTGAATTGGTCATTTGGCCGAGGGAGAAAGACCCTTGAGGGTGTCTGACATCTATTTGAGATCAGCTTTTGAGTTGATCAATTGGCCGAGGGAGAAAGACCCTCGAGGATATCATTTGGGATTGGTTAGGAGAACCAATCCATAGGCCGGAAGTAGGAAACTTTCGAGGTTCCCAGACTTGTCTTGATTAGCTTGATGAGCAAAGTTCAATGCTGGTAACTGATTGCATGTATACTAGGATGCCAGGTGATTGATGTATCGTATTGTACCCCGGTCGGGGATTCTTACTGAGTGTCTTCGTACTCACCCTTACTTATCTTTCAGATAACTTGGGACAACACCGGGATGGCTAGTGGAGGGAGCTGTGTGATCATGTGAGCTACCGACGTACTCTGTCCTCATTTATGTTTGAGTCTTTATTCTGTAGTAGCATGTTGGGAAAACTCTGTTTTACTTTGAGAGTTGTTTAAACTGTTGTTTAAAATACTGGCCAGGAATTATTTATGGAAACTTATTCATGAAATGAATATGTTACTTTATGTTGGTTTAACCAAGTTTTATTTTTAAGTAGTTTTCCTTATTGTTTAAATGTTTTAAATTGTAATCATGCTAGTAAGAACATGGTTTAGGACCACTTTTGGGTCGGGTTCTTACAGTAACATGCGATCATAAACAACCAGGTGTGAGCTGATTTAGGGTTAGCTTAGTTGTGTGCTACTCGAGCATGTTCAGGACAAGCCCAGTTGCGTGCTGACCAAGTTTGTCTTAGAGTTAGAGACTCCCGAGTTCCAAGGTCACTTAAGTTGTCCTTTTGTATAGTCAGTCCAGTTGTGTGATGATCCTGCTTGACACTTGATTTTGAAATTTTTTTAAAAAATAACCCTGATTTTTTCTACTTTAATCCACGCCATTCATTTCCAACGGTTGCGATGCATGCCACCCTTAACCCTCTACTGCCACGTGTCAGTCCTCATGATGCCTTTTTGGTCACGCCTTGTCACAGCCTTAAATCCAATTTTCTTCCTAACTACCCCTAATTAACTATAATTTAAATGCAAAAAATAACAGGAAATAAACAACATAAAATAAAGCATTAAGATATTTATGAGTCGGAAATATTAATGCCCAAAAACTATTTCTTGAAGCTTAAATTAAAAATACCAAACATTCCATTGCTCCAAGCGCTTATGAATTCCTATTCGCTTGAAAGGGGCCACGGGGATTTTTCCTTCCTAAAATCCTCGCCCCAATAATGCTTTAAACGTTGACCGTTCACCATGAATTCACTTCCATCTTCCTCATTTATCATCTTAACGACTCCACCCGCATAGACCTGCAAAATTCTGAAAGGCCCAGACCATTTAGACTTTAATTTTCCAGGAAATAATTTAAATCTTGAATTATATAATAATACTCTTTGCCTTGTCTCAAATGCTTTTGGCTTTATTTTTTTGTCATGCCAAGACTTTGTTCTTTCCTTGTACAACTTAGCATTTTCGTAAGCATACTGCCTGTGTTCATCCAGCTCGAGAAGCTACATCATCCTTGCCGGCCCGGCTAAGGTCAGGTCTAAGTTCAATTTCTTCAGAGCCTAAAATGCTCTATGCTCCAGCTCTAGAGGCAAGTGACACGACTTTCCAAAACACAAGCTGATACAGAGACATTCCTAAATGAGTTTTGAAAGTTGTTCGGTATGCCCAAAGTGAATCTTCAAGCCGCATCGACCAGTCTTTTCTTGACGGACCACAACTTTTTCCAGAATGCTCTTAATTTCCTTGTTCGAAATTTCCGCCTGCCCATTTGACTGAGGGTGATATGGTGTAGCCACTCTATGCTTAATATTACATTTCATGAAGACATTGGCCATAGCTCGATTGATAAAGTGTGTTCCGTCATCGCTCACCAACGCCCTTGGAGTTCCGAACCCCATAAAAATATTTCTATGCAAGAATCGGGTCACCGTTTTGGCATCATTAACTGGGCTGACAATTGAGTCTACCCATTTTGGGACATAGTCCACCGCAACTAAAATGTAGAGATTGCCCTTGGATGGTGAGAATGGGCCCATGAAGTCGATGCCCCAAACGTCGAATAACTCGACTTCAAAGATACATGTCATCGGAATTTCATCCCGCACTCCAATGTTCCCAAGCCTCTGACATTTATCACATGTTTTAGCAAAATGTTGGGCATCCTTAAAAACTGAGGGCCAGTACAACCCAGATTGAAATATTTTGGCCGCAGTCCTTGCCCCTCCAAAGTGTCCACCATATGGGGAGCTAGACATCTGTAACAGCCCAAGATTTTCCTTCCAGTTCTCCAGGTTTGTTGGTTGTTCTCCAGTGAGTTGTTAGGGTTGTTTGTGCTTCTAGGGGTATTTCAGTCATTTTGTCTTCTAGGGGTATTTTGGTCATTTTTCCTTCCCGAGACAGTTTTACAGTAAGTCAGGGTTTCAGGGTTGTTTTTGTCATTGTGGATTCCGGTTATTATTCGGTTTCAAGTTACAGATCAAGAGTTCCATTTATGGTAAGTTTGGAGCCCTCCCGGTTAAAAGAAGAAAAATGAAAATAAAAGTGTTGGAGCTAGGATTCGAACCATGGTGGCTTGGGAGTTGAGTTTGAGCCTTGTGTAGAGAAAAATAAAAGAGTTTTTAAAAGTGCTCTTGGTGGGATTTGAAGGTGGGAATTTTGGTGGCTTTTTATTAATTAAAAATAGGGAAAAATCAAGTAGGGTTTCACCTTTTTCTCCTCATTTCTCCCCTTGGCCGACCCACACTCCTCCATTTCTCCCCTTGGCCGAGACACATCTTCAACATAGCTTCTCCATTGATTCCAAGCTCTTCTTGCTTCTTTCCTCAAGATCTCCAAGTGTGCTCCCTAGTTTTTCTTCTCCCATTGTTATTCCAAGGTAAGCCTTTACAAAATCCATTCTCTTTCTCTTCTCCTTGCCATGGTCAAGCCATCATCTAGCCTAGAGGTGATGTCTCTTCTTCTCTTCTTGTAGATCCGAGGAGCTTGCTTGGTTAGAGAAGATCTTGGTCGTTCTTCTTGTTTGTGTGAGATCCGAGAGCACATTTCTTCCAAGCTTCTTGGTCGAGATTCATTGGGTAAGTATGTTGGTGGTTATGCTTGGTTTAGTGTTGTAGTGTGTAGATCTAACATTGTTCAACTTCCTTTGTGCAAATCAAGCCCTAGCCGAGCCAACCTTGTAGTGCATCCTTCTTGGTCGAGACCATCTTGCTCATTGGAGGTCCTTGCCGAATCTTCATAGGTGAGTTAGTAAGTTGTGGTTTTGCTATGCTTGTGTGTTGGTTTGGCCGAGAGCCCCTTAAGGGTGTGGTTGGCCTAGAGCTTCATGAGGATTTGAGAGTGTTTGCTTGCTTCATGGATGAGATCTAATTGTGGTTGTTGTTTGTTGATGCCCTAGCCGAGACACCTTGTTGCAAGCAGTAGCCGAGACCTAGCTAGGTTGTGCTTGTTGTGTTGCCCTAGCCAAGATCAAGTGTGGAAGTGTTGTGGCCGAGAGTCTTAAGGTTCCATCATTGGTGCTTGGCCGAGAGCACTAGGTGCTAGTAGGGGTAGTCTGTTGCTCCTTTGCTTCTAGTTTGTAGTTGATAGATAAGCGTTTAGCTATCTAGGTTAATTTGTATGTTGTATGCTTTTAGGTTGTGAGACACTGCAGCTCAAGGAGCACTTTACTATTTGTATTTCTGCTTGTTCCAGGTAAGGATCTCTTTACCAGGGTTGTGTGGTCCCTGCGATATGTTTTGATTGCATCTTATATATATATGTTGTTTGTTATGAGCATGTAGTGGTTAGGACTGTTTCACTGTTTATCTCTGCTAGCTTGTTTGCCCTGTTTCTACATGTTAGTGCCATGCTAGGTTTGTCCTTCCAGCATGTTTTGAGTTCCCTGTTTACATTCGTAGTATCATGCTAAGTTGTTCTTGTATTCTTGTTAAGCATGTTCAGTTGCTAGGGGTGTATATTATGTGATATGAGAGATAGTTAGTTAGATTTGTCTTCTAGAGGCTGAGAGTGGACATAACGTATCTTGTCCCCACAGGTCGGGATCAGTGAGAGGCATAACGTACTTTGTCTCCGCCGCCGGCAGCCGATGTGGATTAGCTCCCGCATCGGTACAAGCCTAGTTTGTAACCTGCTAGAGCAAAAACAGTCACGGGTGCAAGCCTGCCCGGAGATAGTTCTTAGCTTCAGGTTGGTGGTATAGGCTGCTACAGCTGGGTGTCGAGGGCTCTGCACTACTATAGATCAAACACCATTCTTATTCTTATTAGTTAGAGCTTGACTTCGGGTATTCTCCCGTTGTCTTAGGGTTTAGCCTTGCCGGGGGTAAGAGGCCCTAGAGGACACCTATTTGGGATCAGCTTTTGAGTTGGTCAATTGGCCGAGGGAGAAAGACCCTCGAGGGTGTTTGACATCTATTGGGATCAGCTTTTGAGTTGATCATTTGGCCGAGGGAGAAAGACCCTCGAGGATGTCTTTAAGATTGGTTAGGAGAACCAATCATTAGGCCGGAAGTAGGAAACTTCCGAAGTTCCCGGACTTATCTTGATAGATCAGCTTGGACATAACTCACTTTGTCCCATCAGCTTGGACATAACGCACTTTGTCCCATTAGTTTGGAATAGGATATGACAGCTGATCTCTAAGCCGGAAGTAGGAGACTTCTGAGGTTTCTGGACTTGTCTTGATTAGCTTGATGAGTAAAGTTTCTGTGCTGGTAAATGATTGCATGTATACCAGGATGCTAGATGATGGATGTATCGTATTGTACCCCGGTTGGGGATTCTTACTGAGTATGTTTATACTCACCCTTACTTATCTTTTAGGTAACTTCGGACAACACTGGGATGGCTAGTGGAGGGAGCTGTGTGATCATGGGAGCTGCCGGCGTACTCTGTGTCTTTTATGTTTGAGTCTTTCATTCTGTAGTAGCATGCTGGGAGAATTGTATTGATTTCTGAGTGGTTTAACTGTTTACTGTTGTGACTTGTTCAAACTGTTTTGTTGAAACACTAGCCAGGCTTGTTTTAAGGAACTTATTAAATGAACGTTTTCTATTGAGGTTTGAATAAGTTTTATCTTGAGCTATTTCCTTTAATATTTTAAGAATTTAAAATTGTAAGCATGCTAGTAAGAACCGGGTTTAGGACCATTTTGAGTCGGGTTCTTACAACATCGTTCAAGGATTCCTTGCACTTCACCTTCAGGGACACATCGTCTAATGATGTTGTCAGCACATTGTCGGAATAGAAACGACTCATCCCAAAAAAAACCTTCACATCTACTGAAAACTTCTTGGTTTTTTCTCTTGTTAGGCCCTCAGGCAAAATTCCACTTGAATGATAATTAGCAAAGTTAGCAAACCAAGGTCGTTCTGCGGCTGGCAATGTTGTAGCCACCAACAATTTCTCATCGAGAAAACTTTCTACAATTGGAATGTTTTTGTCAGCTTCATTTGCTTTCTTTAACCTTAACAAGTGATTCGCCACAGCATTCTCACTTCCCTTTTTGTCTCTAACTTTCTACAATTCGAAGCCCTCACGTTCACCGTCGAGCATCCCTGCACACATACGCCCGTGAATAACCCCTCGCCCAACCGCAAACACCAGCCGCCGAGCATTCCCTCGCACACGTCTGCACTTCCCTCACCCATGCTGGACGCCCGCTTAGCCCTTGCGTGTAACGGTCCAGTTTTCTATTCCGGTTCTCGAGGTGCTTCCGGTTCAGATTCAGTTGTTCGATTGGGCCGTTAGAGTTGTTTTAACCCTTAGGGGTATTTTGGTCTTTTTGGCTCCCTGGGCAGGATTTGTGGATTTTCAGAGCTTCGAGGCAGCTCCTGCTTTTGTCGAGGCTTGTTTGTTGTGGGCTGCGAGTCCCGAGATGTTTGGGCTTTTCGTTTGGAAGTTCGGTTGTGATTTGGGTTTTGGGCAAAGTTATGGTTGTTTGGGTGTTTCCTTTGGGATTCGAGCCCAGGCCCTTAGTGTTGATTTGGGAGTTGGATTTAAGTGAGATTTGTTTATTGGAAAAGGTTGCTTCAGTCGGGTCTCGAAGGAAGAAGCTGGGAAATGGGATTTTAAGGATTTTAAGGCTTATTTTAAAAATTGGATAAAATGGATAAGTTTGGATAAATTGGATAAGGATAAAAATAAAAGAATAAAATCCCATTTTTCCTTTATTTTTCCCCATTTTTCCTTTTTCCCTTTTTTTTCTCTCCCTCTCTCTCTCCTCCAGCCCGAGCCCTCACCCCTCCCAGCCCGAGCCAGCCCCTGGTCGCTCAGCTCTGGCCACCCAGCTCGCTCAAGCCCGAGCCAGCCCGAGCCCCAGCTCAGCTCGCGTCGCCCAGCTCTCAGGCCGTCCAGCCCGCGTCGCCCAGATCCGCCTCGCCCAGGCCGTCCCCGAGCCAGATCGCCTTGGTCCGTGTCGCCCAACTGCGTACAGTGCCGAGCCGCGCACAGTGCCGCGTCGCCCAGCCCCGTACAGTGTCGTGCCAGCCCGAGCGCCCTGTGGCTCGTCGCGTCGCGTCGCGCCCACGCGCCCCCCTTGTCTTGAAGCTGCGCCGCCTGCGCCGTCGCCAAGCTGAGCTCGAGCCGTGCCCCCAGCGCCGCGCCTGCGCCCGATGCCCGGCCAGCCCTCTTTTCTTCTGCCGAACGGCCTGCCCACCGTGTGTTGGTTGGCCCGAGCCTTGTGGCTTCTCGGATGGTATTTCCCGAGTCTTTTCTTCGTTGGGCCCTGATTTGTTAGTTGCTGGTTATTGATTTGATTTGGGTGTTTTATTGAATGTTTAGGTTGTTCGGGTTCGATTTGAGGCTCAAGGGTTGCTTGGTTGATTTGTGATTATTATTGTTTTCTGCTTGTTCCAGGTAAGGATTTCTTACCGTGGTTGTGTGGACCCTGCGATATTATCACGATGTACCTTGTATGTTTGCTGATTGTTATGAGCATGATATTGATAGGGCAGCTTTGTTTGATCTCTTGCTAGCATGTTTGCCTGATTTTACATGTTAGTGCCATGCTAGGTTTGTTCTACCAGCATGCTTATGATTCCTACTTAAGTTTGTAGTATCATGCTAGGTAAGCGTCTTTGATGTCGGTTATTGTTTGCTAGCCAGGAATCATTTTTCTCCGTACTCTTAGCTCTAGTTGTAGGGTTTGTCATCATCCAGAGGCTGAGAGCGGACATAACGTACTTTGTCCCCACCAGTCGGGAGTAAAGCGAAGCATAAAGTACATTGCTTTAGGGGTTGAGAGCGGACATAACGTACTTTGTCCCCACTGGTCGGAAATAGAGCAAAGCATAACGTACATTGCTTTTTCTCCCCCCTCCCGGTAGCCAATGAGAATTAGCAACATCATTGGCGTATGCCTAGTTTGTAGCCTGCTAGAACGGAACCCTGCCAACGGTGTAAGCCTACCTTGGCCGGTTCTTAGCTTTAGGTCGGTGGCTCAGGCTGCACAGATGAGTGTCGAGGGCCTCGCACTACTGTGATCAGTGACACCGCTTCCGAGTCATAGGCATGCGTATCTGGCCTGCGTAGTTTGTCCTTGGGCCCCCACATTTACGCCGGTTGCAGCAGCATGCGGTGTGCGCGCACACGAGTTAGTCGCCGGTTCGGAGAGCTCCCCTGGGCTAATGTTCGTGAGTACACCATTCCTTCCAGTTTAGAGCCAGACTTCGGGTACTCTCCCGTAAGTCCAGATTAGTAGCAAGGGCAAGAGGCCCTTGAGGACATCCTTGGGATCGATTTTTGAGTGAACAATCCCCGAGTGAAAGAAACCTCGGTGATGTCCCGTGATTGGTCGAGTGTAACCAATCATTAGGCCTAAGTAGGAGACTTTCGATGACTCGAATCTTGCATTATGAGCTCGTTGAGCTATGATCTGTGTTGATAGTCGTTTGCTTGCATGTTGAGGTGCTAGATGACCGATGTATCGTATTGTACCCCGGTTGAGGATTCTTACTGAGTATGTTTATATTCACCCTTATTTATCTTTCAGGTAACTTGGGACAACACCAGGATGGCTAGCGGAGGGAGCTGATTGATCATGGGAGCTGCCGGCACTCTGTCATTTATTATTGCATTGTTTATTCAGCATGTAGATGGACAGGAGTCCTAGGGGAACATTGTTTAAAAAGTTGTTTAAATTGTATTGTATGTTTTTATAAATACTGGCCAGGTTGTTTTACTTCGTTGGTTTGTTTAAATGTAAATTGTTGGTTATTTTTTAAGGGTTTCCCCCTTCTCATATGTTTTGAAAGGTTTTTAAATATGAGCACTAAACCGCTTGTTATCATATTTAACTTGCATGCTGAGTGAGAACCCAGGTTTAGGACCATGTTTTGGGTCGGGTTCGTCACATTGTGCCTTCGTCGTGTAGTGCCTTGCCGAGTAGTCCCGCCGAGCTTCCTTTCTTCACGTTCACAGCCGAGAATAGCTTTTGGTCGAGAGCCTTACTTACTGAGAGCTCTTGCCCTTTGGTTTATGTAACTTTCCCGAGCCCCGACGAACTTGTAGCTTAGTCAATTAGTTAGCTGTTAATATTAATTTGTGCTTGCTATTATATTGCCTAGGTTTCGTGTTGGTTCTGCAGCTCAAGGAGCATAGTTTATTTGTTTGTGATTTATGCTTCTTTTCCAGGTAAGGATTTCTTATCGGGGTTGTGTGGTGTAACGACCCGACCCGAAAGGGGTTCTAACTAGGCCGTTACCTCAATGCATGCATTACAAATCTACAGAAAATTTGCAAAATGGTGTTCGGATTCTAAGTAAAAACTAAAACATAAAACATCCATTTAAAATCAACATCAATTCCTGGAACCTGTCCCTGTTTCCAAGCATTTGTTCCAAGTCAAATACATTTACAAAACTTACTCTGATCAGAGATTCATTTAAAACATACAAACTTTACAACAATGCTAGAATCCGGAAATACATTCAGAAAACACCCTAGGGCTCCGTGCCCAACTACATGCATTTAGAGAACATTTAAATCATAAACATAAAACATAAGACTCAGAGTTGAACAACGGGTTTCCATGATCACAGCTCCTCCTCCAGCCATCCTGTCTCGCACCATGGTTACCTGTGGAAAAGCACAAAAATAAGGGTGAGTAACGAATTACTCAGTAAGAATCCCCAACCGGGGTACAATACGATATAATCAGTCATCTAGTACCAAAACATGCAAGCAAACAACTACCAACACAGATCATGGCTCAACGAGCTCATAAAACAAGATCTGGAGTCATCGGAAGTCTCTTTCTTCCGGCCTAACTGGGATTGGATACACTGACCAATCCTGGACATCACCGAGGTATCTGTCACTCGGGGGGAATACACTGATCCCTAGAATGTCCTCAAGGGCCTCCTTGCCCTTGCCACTAATCTGGACTTACGGAGAGTACCCGAAGTCGCTCTCTAACGGAAGAATGGTGTACTCACGACATTAGCCCGGGAGCTCTCCGAACCAGACAACTAACGGCGTGTGCGCACACCACCGCATGCTCTCTGCAACCGCGTAAAATGCGGGGGCCTAAGGGCAAACTACGCGGGCCAAGTGCACATGCCTATGACTCGGAAGCGGTGTCACGATCACGATGAGCGCGAGGCCCTCGGCGCTCATCATGCGGCTGATCCACCAACTGAAGCTAAGAACCGCCAAGGCAGCTTACACTCGTTGGCGGGGTTCCGCTCTAGCAGCTACAAACTAGGCATACGCCAATGAGGTAGCTAAGTCTCATTGGCTGCCGGGAGGGGGGAGAAAAAGCAAGGTATGTTATGCTTTGCTCAATATCCGACCACTGGGGACAAAGTACGTTATGTCCGCTCTCAACCCCTGAAGCAATGCTTCGCTTTACTCCCGACCGGTGGGGACAAGATACGTTATGTCCGCTCTCAGCCTCTGGATGATGACAAACCCTACAACTCTATCTAAGAGTATAGAGCAAAAAGAAATGATTCCTGGCTAGCAAACAATGACCGACATCAATCACATTTACCTAGCATGATACTACGAGCTTAAGCAGGAATCATAAGCATGCTGGCAGAACAAACCTAGCATGGCACTAACATGTAAAATCAAGCAAACATGCTAGCAGAAATCAATCAAAGCTGATCTATTACTATCATGCTCATAACGATCGACCAACAAGCAAGGCATAATCATGAAAATATCGCGGGGCCCACACAACTCCAAAGAAGAAATCCTTACAGTGGGAAGGCAACAACACACAATAAAAATAACTGCGATCGAACCCGAGCAACCTATATCGAGCCAAACAAACACATCAATAATCACACAATAGGCCTAAATAATAATAAAATAAATAGGGCTCGGCTCGGGAGCAACTCACGAGGCGCGGCTGACACTCGAACGAGCCGGCTGCACGGGCGAGGCAGCCAAAGGGGCTGGCTGGGCGCGCTGAGGCAGCAGGGGCTCGTTGGGGTGCACTGGCACGGGCGCTGGGCTGCGCGAGGACAGGCCCGCAGGCAACACAGGGGCGAAGCAAGGCCCGCAAGCGCGGTGCTAGCTCGGTTGGGCGCTGGCGCGCGGTGCGGCTCGGCACAGGGATGGCGCACAGGCGCGAGCAACACGACGCGACGGGCGAGCTCGGGCGACACGGGCTCGGACGCGACCTGGCGACACTGTGCGAGGCTCGGGCAACACGAGCTGGGTGACGCGGCGACATCGTGTCTGCGCGCTCGGCACAAAGGCGCACCGGGAGACACCGACCAGAGCGAGGCGAGCTCGGGCGGCGACGCGACGGCTGGGCGAGGGGCGGCGAGGGGGCCGGGTGACGCCGGCGCGAGCGAGGGCGGCCTTCGACGCCGGGGCGAGCCGGGATGGCGAGGGCGCGCGGGCTGGCTGGGCTGCTCGGGCTGGGGCTGGGAGAGCCAAGGGCTAGGTCGGCTAGGAGGGGGGCTAGGTCGGGGAGAGAGAGAGAGAGATAGAGAGAAAAAATAAATTTTGGGGAAAAAATAAAAGAAAATGGAAAATAAAAAGGAAAATGGGAAAAAAGGAAATAAATGGGATTTTAATCCTAAAATCCAACCTTATCCATTTTTAAAACCTTAAAATCCCATTTCCCGGCTTCCTCCTCCGAGACCCGACCGAAGCAATCTTTTCCAACAAATAAAACTCACTTAAATCCAACTCCCAAAGCAACACTAAGGGCCCGGGCTCGAATCCAAAAGGAAGCACACAACCAACCATCACTTTGCCAAAGCCCAAACCACAACCGAGTATCCAACCGACTAGCCCAAACACCACGAGACTCGCAGCCACCAACAAACAAGCCTCGACAAAGGCAGGAGCTTCCTCGAATCCCTGAAAACCACAAATCCTGCCTGGGGAGCCAAAAGACCAAAATACCCCCAAGGGTCCAAACGGCTCTAAAACCCAACCAAACAACTGAATCTTGACCCGAAGGCACCTCGAAAACTGGAATAGGAAACTGGGCTGTTACATGTGGGCCCTGCGAAACTTCATTGATTGTATTCTTGGTTGCATGTTTACTGTTTACAAGCATGTTAGTGGATAGGATTATATGTTGTTCTGTTCTACTAGCATGTATTGTTCCTGTTTCCACATGTTAGTGCCATGCTAGGTTTGTTCTTCCGGCATGCGATGTGATTCTTGTTTACTGTTGGACCCTGACTACTAACAACAGGTAAAACATGTATACTAGATGCAAGTAATGTAATCAAAACCCTTAACAAAAGAACTTTCGACATACCTGACGGCCGTTGGAGTGCTGATGATCAGGGGACAAACAACATAACTAAGTAGGTCAGTCTCCATAAATTATGACTCTGTGCTCTAATACCAACTGTAAGAACCTGACTCTAAAAACAGTCCTGAACCTGATTCTTACTCAGCATGCATGTATATAAAGGCATTTAAAACAATAATGAGATCTCTGTAAATAAACCCTTTTCAATTAAAACATCAAATCCAGCTAATACAAAATAAGTTCTTGGCCAGTAATTTATTCAAAATCCTCAAAACAAACTTAAAGAACACTAAGAAAAACCCTACGGACTCCGTGTCCAACTACATGCTGAAATAAATAAATAAATGAAAGAGTGACGCCGACAGCTCCCATGATCATTCAGCTCTCCGCTAGTAGTCTCGGTGATGTCTCGAGTTACCTGGTGGAAAACCACAAAAATAAGGATGAGTACAAAGGCACTCAGTAAGAATCCTCAACCGGGGTATAGTACGAAACTTCAAATCATCTAGCATCCTAGTATACATGCAATACCGTTACCAACAAAGAATCTCTGCTTTGAGTTATCAACACATCTCTTGAATCCTAGAGAGTCTCTTACTCTCGGGCTAGTGATCAACTCTCTAAACTGATCCTGACCAGCTCTCTAAACTGGTCATGGGACAGCTGGGAGAGTACTCGATGTTTGGCTCTAAACTCTTAACAGAAGTGGTGTACTAACGACATTAGCCTAAGGGAGCTCTCTTCCCAGTGCCTAATGCACGTGCGGCACACCGCATGCTGCTGCAAACTGAGTAAATGTGGGGCCTAAACAAACTACGCCGGTCCAGGTACGCATGCTAAGTACTCGAAAATGGCGTCACTGATCTACAGTAGTGGGAGGCCCTTGGCACTCAGATGTAGCAGCCTGAACCACCGACGCCTGAAGCTAAGAACCGTCCAAGGCAGGCTTGCACCAAGGAAGGGTTCCGCTCTAGCAGGCTATAAAATAGGCTTATGCCGGGTGGTGAGCTAGACCATGCCCGGCTGCCGTAAGAAATAAGAATAACACATACCAGTAAGGAACAAATCAACATACAACAACCTATCCACTAAGCATGGTCGTAAACAGTAAACATATAATAAGGATGCAATCATCGAACGTATCGCAGGATCCATACATCCCCGGTAAGAATCCTCACCTAGAACAAGTAGAACAAATACAAAAAATAATTCTTCTTGAGCTACAGAATACCAACACGAGTAACAACCTAGGCAAGGTAAACACAACAAATAGTTAATATCTACGCAACCAACAAACTAGGCAACCAAAAGCTTGAGGCTCGAGAGAAGGGAATTACCCAAAACCGAGAAAGAACAAAACCTCGACAACAAGGCCTTGGCAAGGGCAGGCCTCGGCAGCGCGAGCGTGCGAGCTGGAACGGCTAAGGCAAAGGCTCACATATGGGCTAGCGGGGCTGCTGCGCGGGAGTGCTCATGGTGGGGTTGCGGGCGTGACCGTGCGTTGCGGATGGTGCTACTCAGCGAGGCGATCCGTGCGTGAGGCAGCGACGGTGCGGCGATAGATGCGTGCGGCACTGAGCGGTTGGGGCTGCGATGTGGTCTCGACAACAATACGCGAGACAGTGTGAGCGGGTCGATGCTCGGCTGCGGTGGTGTGGCCGAGGGGCTGTGCGGCGAGGAGAGGGTTAGGGCTACCGAAGGGGTGATCTAGCGATGGTGATGCCCGACGGTGAGGAATGGTTGGCAATGAAGGGGTGGTTTTCAGCAAGAAGAAGGAAAAGATGAAGAGATCGATTGAGTGGGGGAGAGGAGACGATCAAAATCCCTGGCTTCTTGAAAGATCGATCAATACACGCGAACTCTTTTCTTTCTTTTTTTTTAAACAAAATAAACTCCCTTGCTCACTTACAAAACTAGCCCTTAAAACCCTTTAACCTGCAAAACCAACCCTGAAAGCCTGAAATCACAAAACAGTCCTGGTTTAGTTAAATGCAAGAACGACCCTAAAGACCATCAATTTACCAAACTAGCCCTAGGGGTAAAATGACCAAAATACTCCTGAAGGCTAGAACTGCCCTAACGACCCAACCAAACTACCGAATGAACAAACGAACGTACATAGGGAATCAGAATGAAAACCTGGGCCGTTACAGGTCTAGTAATCAAGAAGACCTTAATAACTAAAAAATCCACTACTTAGTTTTTTGAACCTATCATAGATTATTGAACTTATCACCTCTTAGTTATTCAAACACTTTTAATAGCTAGGTCACTCTATAAGGGTTAGCCACTACCTAAAAACTTTATTGAGAAATTTACAAGATTAATCAAATTTAGAAAATTACAAATATGTTCACTTTTAAAAAAATTTTAAGAAAGCTAGTCATCGATAATAATGAGTATTGTCCATAATGTTTTTATAATACTATATTAATAATACACAATACTATATTAATGAATATCTATAATATTACTATTTTATATGTCAAATTTTTTTTTAAATGTATTAATGGTTATGAATGGAAACATTTTAAAATTTTGACTATTTATAAATTACTTGGGAGAAGAGCTCACCTACCGTTCTCCAAATTAATTTTATACAATTTTTTTGAAATGTAGAGTTAAAATATATATATCTTTAAAATTAGAAGTTTAATTTCCTACGGAATAAATTATATATATGTATATATTATAAGGACCCAATCAAAATTTTTGAAAAGACGCAAACGATATTTGGAAGTATACCAAATTATAGCATCGAATGTATCAGTACCACAATGATTTCGGCATACAAAAAACAGTCTCAGGCAATTCTATCTCTACTTTCGTCCGCATAAACCCCTAAACCCTGAACTGTACACTCTGGATTGTGGGGGAGCTGTGTGAAGTAGTGTGAAGAAGCAATTGGCGAAGAAAAAGACTGTAATTGGCAATGAAGAAGCCCCCACCCATCCTGAGAAAGCTTCAAGCTCCTCAAGCAGCGCCCCCATCTCCATTGCCCGATTCAATTTTGCCCTCTCCCCCACAGCCCCATCTCCCCAATTTCAACCTCTCTCCTCCCCACCATTACACCCAACTCCTTCGTTTCCTCAAAACCCACCTCCCTTTCCCCTTCACCCCCAACCATCTCCTCCATTTCCTCAAATCCAACCTCCATTTTCACCCCATCTTCTCCCTCTACGACTTCCATATCTTCAATTGGGCTTCCACCGTCGACTCCTTCCGCCACCACCACTCCACCTTCGCCTGGATGGCTCGCAATCTCGCCGCCACCCATCGCTTCCCCGAATTGAACTCCCTCCTTCTCTTCTTCGTCGCCTCTCCTTGCCCCTGCTCCGACGGTATCTTCTCTTGCCCTCACACCGAATCTATTTTTCAATTCGCTATTTCTGCTTATTGTAGATCTGGGAAGTTTGATGATGCCGTTTCTGCCTTTGATTCCATGCGAAAGTTGATTGATGGGAGGCCTAGTGTTGTTGTTTATAATGTTTTGATTCATGGGTTTGTCAAGTCTCGTCGATTTGATATGGCTTTGGGGTTTTATCGTAGGATGCTTACGGATCGGGTTAAGCCTGACGTGTATACTTTTAACATTTTGATTAGTGGGTATTGTCGCAATTCACAGTTTGTGCTGGCTTTGGAGTTGTTTAAGGAGATGAGGGAAAAGGGCTGCAGCCCAAATGTGGTGAGTTTCAATACTCTGATTAGGGGCTTCTTCAGGGAGAGAAAGTTTGAGGATGGGATTGCTATGGCTTATGAGATGATTCAACTTCGATGTAAATTCTCTACTGTCACTTGTGAAATTGTAGTGGATGGACTCTGTAGAGAAGGTAAGGTTTGTGAGGCCTGTGAAATTTTGATTGATTTTTCTAGGAAGCGAGTGCTGCCGAAGGATTATGATTCCTTCGGAGTTGTCGAGATGCTTTGTGGGAGAGGAAGTGCAGGCAAAGCTATGGAGGTTGTGGATGAGCTGTGGAGGGAAGGAAATGTTCCTAGCTTCATTGCTTCCACCACTTTGATTGATGGGTTGAGCAGAGTAGGGAAAGTGAATGAAGCACTGAATGTAACAGAGAGGATGCTTAAAGAAGGTATGGTTCCTGACAGTGTGACTTTGAACTCTCTCCTTCAAGATCTATGCAATGTGAAGAAAACAGTGGAAGCTAATAACTTGAGATTGTTGGCTTCAAACAAGGGATTTGAACCAGACAGTAAAACCTACTACATTTTAGTTTCTGGGTATACAATGGAAGGCAACAAGGTGGAAGGGTTAAGGCTTGTGGATGAGATGATGGACAAGGAGTTTATACCTGATATAGCAACGTATAACAGGTTGAGGGATCGATTGTCGTATACGTATAAGAAAAGATCTATACCATCGCAAAATCATTGTCCATTGACTGCAAAGTTAACAGAATGATGAGAGCAGTATGAACTGAGATAATTACTTGTCTAATGTGAATGATTGCTGATAACACTGGTAGTCGTCCAAGTTTTGGTAGCCAGATAACACTGGTAGACTTTACAGCGGGTGATTATAATTATAGAAACCCATTAAGTCCGTACAACGTGTATTAATCTATGCTTGAGCTTGACATCTCCATTATGAAAAAATTGGGTTTAGAATGTTTCTGTATAGATGAATTTGGGCCAGACTTGATGGGGTTAGTGTATAAGAGCTTCAAAGAACACAAGCACAACTACCTGAAGATTCATGAAAGACGAGTTTTTTGATTCTTGTGGGTGGATGCTCTCACACTTGCACTGCCAAATGGAGCAGTAAGAGATACATCCACCTTTAGGGGCTCATTTGCATTCTTCTCATTGCTTTGAGTGAGATTTAGATCATCCTTAAGAAAACAAGAGATGCCATTGTAACGAATCCAAAGCAGCCATTTCTTAACATATGGTATCTATTCATTCTCTGTTATATTACAAAAGAAAAGCTATCGTGTGATTCTAATAAAATAGCAAGTATTATATCTTTTGTTTCCTACGAATAGATCAAATAAAATATTTTTTAAAAACAATTCACGATGCCTTTTCATTTAATTACAGAACATAAAAGTTAACAACCAAGCTGAGAAGAAAGTAGTCTTTTGGTTCTATTTAATGTCACTAGTTCCATGTTTTATCAACTATGTTCATGCATGATTTCATCTTCAAATGCCTGAAAGTCTTACCAACCGCATACTGCTCAATATTACAATAGATGACTCTCTCTCTACACTTTTCGCTCTCACCTCTCTCTACACTTGCTCCACCTGCCTCACCATCTCGGGTTAACTAATGACACATCTGAGCTCCAATCAGCTTGTTAGATGGACTCTCCGAAGTATCCTCGTTCTACAAATGTTGAACATAAGACGTTTACCATTGATATCGACTCGCGTTATAGGGGAAGTCGAGTAAAAATTACTGAGACTACTAGGGAGGACCGTGCTTTCTTCATATCTCTGCAGTGGTCTTCCTATGAATGGCTCAAAAAGACTTTCCAGACTCTTCTTTCTACCCCTCTCAATCACAAGTTCTTCACCGAAACTAAGTTGGATGACTACACTCTTTGGGTTGAAAAATCTAGTAGCAAAAGGGGTTATTGCGCTGAAGTTATTAAGAATGACTCTAATGGAGGAAACACAAAAATCGTAATCCCTTGTGGGGACCAACGTTGGGGTTGGGAAACTTTTCATATGCTTCTTATGGGAAAGAAATCTTTGGCACAAGTACAAATTGAACAACAGAAGGTGATTAATGCTGCGGTGAAGCCCCCAATCAACACAAATCTGCCATGAAATGAAGCTTTAAATCACACCTCTTCTTATAGTCAAGTGGTGCTGAAAGGACCTTCTAGACCCATGAAAGTTGCTCCTAACACAAATAAGAAAGAAGTTCATTCGAGGAAAGAGAAGCGACCCATAAACAAGCCTTCATACAGACCAAAACTTTCCCAACCCTTGAAAGACCCCGTGAAAATAGGTGTTTTTATTCCGTTGAAGGACAAGATAAAAGAAGCGATCATTGTTTATAGGAAATTTTTTTATGATGAATGGTCTTGATAGAATCTACCACTTTTTATTGATAAATCTCTAGAGAGAATCTCCCTTAGAGCCAGAGTACAAAAGACTACTACTTTCTGAATGAATACTAATGACCTAACTTCTCCTATTTATAGACTTAGAACATCTTCCTAATCCTAATCCTAATCCTATTTCCTAATTCTACAAGAAACCCTAATTAATAATAAGGCCTAATAATAATAAATAGCCAACTATAATTAAAATAGCAACTAATAATTAAATACTAATAACTAAATAAATACTACTAATAATAATACTAATAATCCATGGTCTGGATCGTACCAGGTCTCTGATTGAAGAAGAAATCCAGACAGCTCTCAAATTAAATTGTTCCCTCTTTCCTCATGCAGCTGACAGAGCATGCCTCATGGACAATAACAGAGATCTCCCTCAATTTACTATTAGATTCAAGGACTGGTCTCTTCTCGGCCATTCTATGATTAAATGTAAATTATGGAGTCCTGAAAACCAACTTTTTGACTCGAAAGTTCCATTATATGGTGGATGGATTAGAGTTCACCAGCTTCCACTCGATAGATGGAACATGGAAGCGTTTACTATCATTGGAAATATCTGTGGAGGCTTCATAGAGGAGGGACAAAAAACTCTCTGTTACAGAGACTTATCGGAGGCATCAATCAGAGTTAAAGAAAACAATTCGGGTTTTATCCCACAAGAGGTTTGGCTCCCTTCTTCATCAAATGGCTCTGTGAAAGTGGTTATCTCGCCTTTCTTTCGAGCGGAAAATGTTTTTGGGATGAAATCGGTTGGTTTTGTTTCAGCACAGACATCCTCATCGGAAAATTTAGCCATCGCCAGAGAAGTTTCACTGGAAAGGGGTATCCTTGGGCCGTACCCTGGAACAATCGCAGATACATCATATCAAACCTCACGCGCTGAAATCAAGCATTTGTCTGGTGAAAAATACTGTTTCTCTCACTTACCTTGCTGTACAAGAAGAATGTATCGATGCAACAGGTACGACTTTGATCTCCACCATTCTTTCCCCACCTCTCTCCTCTTCTTTGGACTCGATTTTTCCTTCATTTTGTGATCAACAAACATCATGTTTTTCTTTGAGGGGCCCGACTCATTTAGATCTTTTTAATAATCCAATTCAAACTGAACCAATTCCCTTGGCTATTCTGCCTCCTTCCTCTATTTTGCCTGAACCTTGCCAAGTAAATCTCTCCACCAAACTCCTTATCACCATCGAAAAACAAAACACTTTTCTTTTACCATGCACTAAACATCACTCGAAACCAGCTGATAGTGACCCTGAGGATCTATCAAGCCCTTACCCATCCACCTCACCATATTACCTACAGACTCCTCCGCCCCCACAGCTCCCCTTGTGTAAAATAGCCACTACCAACACATTTTCTAGCTCTACAAAACTCTCCCCCCCCTTTTGGACCCCTCCATCCATGCCTCATTGTAAGGACCCGACCCGAATGGGGCTCTAAATGGGCCCTTACCCCAATGCATGCATTCAAAATAAAGGACATTATACAAACATGATTTCGGATTCCAATTAAAAACAAAACATTCAAACATTCAGTTCAAAGCCCGGACAATTTTCCTGAAACCTGTCTCTGTTTCCAAGCACCTGTTCCAAGATAAATACATTTCCAAAGTTTACTCGATCGAGATTTCTTAAAATCATTCAAAACTCGTCTGTGTACAACAATGCTGGAATCCACAAAACATTTAGAAAACATCCTAGGGCTCCGTGCCTGGCTACATGCATTCAGGGGAAAATAAAACATAAAGAGTCATAACACAAAATCAGAGTTTGATGACTGGGCCCCATGATCACAGCTCCTCCTTCAGCCATCCTGTCTCGCGACTCGGTTACCTGTGGGAAAACCACAATAATAAGGGTGAGTAACGAATTACTCAGTAAGAATTCCCAACCGGGGTACAATACGATATACATGGTCATCTAGCTGAGCGTATGCAAGCTATGAATATAAACACAGAATAGAGCACATAGCTTGAGTCCATACTTGGACCTCGGATGCCAACTCGTGGTCTTAGTCCTAATAATCCACCACACAATTCTTCACAATACGCCCTATACGAGAAACAAGTCCCGGCCTCGGCTGTCTCTTTGTCGAATGAAAGGTACACTAGCTCAAGATCCCGAGGAGCTCTCGGTCGTGTTGTAAATGAGCGTAAGCATGCACCGCGCAGCGCTCATCGCAGACTATGGGGTGCCGGGTCTAGAGGCAAGTCGCCCATGTCCACCACCACGCCTAACTAAATCTTTGGATCGGTGTCACCGACATAGGGGTGTGAGACTGGACACGTAAACTATGTCGGCCGCTCCACCGCACTGGGCTAAGGAACGGTCGTGGTAGGCTTACACCAGAAGCCGCCCTTACCTTAATAGGTGGCAATCAAGGGCTACGGTCGAACACGCCGAGGACGCGCGCCGATCGCCGGGGGCGAGGCAATGCCAAGTCATCATCCCGACGGTTGGGGCATTTAACGATCGCCACCCTCACCCAAGATTGCGGGGCGGTAGTTAGGGTTAGCTATTCCCTAGCGGGATCGGGCGAGTACCATCTCATACGCCCCCGCTCGTGGATGCAAGGTTCGTTATGCACCCTACCCGGATGATGCTATCTACCCGCCACTCTAACTCGCCTTAGCAATCGAGAAACAATTCCATAAAATCCAATACGTGCTCAATAAGAATACAACGAACCTAGCATGATACTACGAAGCAAGAATGATACGAGCATGCTAGAAAGGAACAACCTAGCATGGATTAACATGAGAATTAACCAGGAAAATATGTCAATCGGGAATTCCAGAATAGAGCACTTAGCTACACATGTCAATAAACACAAACAAGCAATCAATCAGCAATCACATAATATATCGCAGGGTCCACACAACTCCGGTAAGAAATCCTTACCTTGGTCGGGGACGATTACACGAAAACCTAAGCTGCGAACGAACCCGAACTAGCTACCGAGAACCTATCAATCACAACAATAATCACACAATAGGCCTAAATACAATAAAATAAATAGAGCTCGGCTCGGGAGCAACTCACGAGGCTCGACGGACACACGAACGAGCCGATTGCACGAACGAGGCAGCAATAGGGCTGGCTGGGCGCGTTGGCTGCGCGCGCTGGGTCGCTAACTGCGCGCAAACGGGCGCGCGGGCGACACAGGGGCCCGCGGGCGCGGCTCGGCTGGGCGCGCTGGCGCGATGGAGGAGAACGAGCTCGGTGTTCTGGGCGCGATGGAACCGGCTTCTGCGCGCGATCGAGACAACGAGCTGGGGCGATTTGCTGGTCGATTACCTCTCCACAAGCTGCACAAGAAACTCACAACCATTCCCTTCAATTCCTCTCGACCAGCAATGGCAGAACGAAAACAGGGGAGAAGAAATTGAAGGAGAAGAAGAAGAAGAGAAGAGAAAAGGAGGTTACTGGGATGAAGAAGATCGGACCTCCGACAGCTCGGGATGAGAACCGGCTTGGAATTGGGGAGGAAAACTCCGGCGAATCGCTGGTCGATCGAGGGAGATTTGGAGAAGAAGAATCGCGAAGAAATGGGGAAGGAGAAGGAGAAGGCTCGGGCGACTCTGTTTTAAATTAAAACTCAGCTCAAACCGACTTATATACAAGTTGGCGCGTTTAGAATAACAAGAGCGTCTGGTAGCTCAAGTGGCAAAGCCACCCAACTAGCTTCCCAAGCGGCCCTGGTTCGAATCCCGCTCGACGCGCTATTTAATTCCCTATTTCTTTTTGCATTTTACCAAGCCCAAATACCTTCACAAAGCTTCCCGATCCCATTCAAATCATCTCATAATTTTTCCGGCAATTAGAAAAGACATAACCGGCCCTGTCGGCCGGACCAAATTACCAAAATGCCCCTGGGGCAAACTGGGAAGACCGGGATGAAATTCCGGGCCGTTACACTCATCCTACCTTCAACCTGTCCTGGAATGGCTGAATACAATGGGACTTTGGCATTCTCCCACTTGCATTCAAACTACCAAAACAGGTTAAGGAAGATAGAAGTAAGTTTGGTTGCTAGGGAGATCATCAATTTGCAGTCTAATGTTAATTATGATAGATCTACTAACAGACTAATAAGGGTGGGGCTTTTTATTCTTCATGGATATCATCTCATGGAACGTCAGGGGTTTGGGAATGGTGGGCAAATGGGCGGTGGTAAAATCATTTATTATGAAGCACAACCCATCTATTATTATTTTGAGAAACCAAGCTGGCTAAGGTTGGCATTTGGATCATTAAATCTCTTTGGAGTTCTCGAAATATTGAATGGTCCTCTCTTGATGCAAAGGGCTCCTCGGGTGGTATTCTCATCATGTGGAATGACCCATCATTCACTGTATCAACTCCCATGCAAGGTACATTCCCTTTGTCCCTATCTTTTTCTCTGGCTGATGGCTCTTCTTTTTGGGTGTCGAGTATCTATGGACCCTCCAGGAACGAAGATAGACCATTGCTTTGGCCTGAATTCTTGGAGCTTACTCAAAGATGGGTCTTGGGTATTGGGTGGTGATTTCAATATAATTCGGTGGCCTAGTGCGAAATCTGTCTGGAGGAATCCTATGGCTGATATGCACACCTTCAACAACTTCATTGAAACCCACGCTCTCATTGATCCATTGCAGACCAACGGGCTTTACACTTGGTCTGATTACAGAGGTAATCCCACACTTTACAGGCTGGACAGATTTCTCATCACTGAAGGTTTCTTGACATTATTCCCGAAACTGATGAATAAAAGGCTTGAAAGTGTTGGAGATACTCACCAATGCTCACCATGTGGAAATTGTCCCACATTGGAAAGGTGAGGCTACAACACATTTATAAAGGATATGAGTCACTCCCCTCATTGCCAATTGGTTTTGAGGTGGAATCCCATATTCTCTAAGATGGTATCAAAGCTCCATGTGGGTTAATGGTCCCCCCAAATTCCGATCCTACCCAAAATGCTTTGAATTAAAAAAAGCGGGTGTGGACCCCCACCCAAGCAGGCATAAGCTTAGCGTGTATTTGATCCCAAATATTCGGATCCACTGCTAGCAAAAGTAAGCCAAAACGGGTATTTCGGTCCACAAATTTGGATCCAATTCAAGATGGCATTTCCCGGTATGGCCGCCATCTTGAGGGGCATGTTGGAGATACTCACCAATGCTCACCATGTGGAAATTGTCCCACATTGGAAAGGTGAGGATTCTACAACACATTTATAAAGGATATGAGTTACTCCCCTCATTGCCAATTAGTTTTGAGGTGGAACCCCATATTCTCTAATAGAAAAGAATCACATCTGATCATTATCCGATTCACTTGTACTTGAGATACAAAGTTTGGGGCCCACTCCTTTCAGATTTCAGAACATGTGGCTGATGAATAAAAATTTTTCTCCTATGCTTGAATATTGGTGGCTGAATACACCATTGAGGGGTAGATCGAGCCATGAATTCATCCAGAAACTGAAGGCTTTCAAGCTAATTTTAAAAGAATGGAACTGCAATACCTTTGGTTGCATCAAAACGCAAAAGGAAAATTTCGCTACAGAAATTGCTATCTGGATGCACTTGAAGAGGAAGGTACTATACAACTTGTTCAAATTACACAAAGAATTTCTTTAAAGGCAAACTTGTTAGACCTTGCTTTGAAAGAGGAGGTTATATGGAAACAAATTTGCAAAAATAAATGGCTGGACGAGGAGGACAAGAACTCTAGCTATTTTCATCGAATTGTTGCTGCAAGAAGGAGAAAGCCACTATTATTGAAATCTTGGGGGAGGATGGCAGCAGTATTATAGATGAATCCGAGATTGAAACAGAATTCATTAATTTCTTTAGCAATTTGTATAAGAAGAGAGAAGGTCTTCGTTTGATTCCTACCAATGTGGATTGGGAACCGATTAGTTATGAACAAGCATCTTTTCTTGAAAGGCCTTTTACAGAAGGTGAAATTCATAGAGATGTTTTTGACTTGGGGACTAACAAATCTCCTGGCCCGGATGGATACACTGTTGAATTCTATAAAAATTCATGGAACATCCTTATACCTGATATTAAGAGGGTGTTCCAAGAATTTTTTAGGAATGGTATCATTAAAGCTAGTGTTAATGAGACATACATTTTCCTCATTCCTAAAGTGATGGACCCTAAGAAAGTCAGTGATTATTGCCCCATTAGTATGACTACTGGTTTATACAAGATCATGGCTAGAGTTTTCTGAAAGATTGAAGAGTGTCATCCTTGAAAATCAATCTTCTTTTGTGGCCCAAAGACAGATTTTAGACCGAAGCTTGATTGCCAATGAATTGATTGATGAATGGGTCAAGAAAAAAAGGAAAGGCTTCCCTATGAAACTTGATATTTTTTTTTTGAAATAAGGATAACCACGCCCATCCCTAGGCTAGGCACCAGGAGACATCGAAGGAGTAATGTCACAGCTGAGTCTCGAACCTGGGACCTTGAGGGGAGCATACTCTCAAAGCCCAAGTCTTCAACCACTGTGCCACCTCTTGGGGACCCTATGAAACTTGATATTGAAAAAGCATTTGACAAAGTTGATTGAGATTTTTTAGATGCATTATTAAAAGCAAAAGGTTTTGGGCCAAAGTGGAGAAAATGGATTAGAGGATGCGTATCAACAACAAATTTTTCCATCATCATTAATGGTCGGCCTCGGGGTAAGATCATTGCATCCAGGGGCCTTAGACAAGGGGACCCCCTCTCCCCTTTTCTTTTTATTATCATTATGGACTTCTTTAGTCGTTTGCTGAATAGAGTCGCTGATGAAGGTTTATTAAGGGTTTCTTCGTGGGCACTATACCTATCCAAATTCACCATTTGTAGTTTGTCGATGAAACTCTTCTTTTGTTCAAATATAACTCGGTTAGTGTAACAGCCCAGTTTCCTATTCCAGTTTTCGAGGTGCCTTCGGGTCAAGATTCGGTTGTTTGGTTGGGTTTTAGAGCCGTTTGGACCCTTGGGGGTATTTTGGTCTTTCGGCTCTCCGGGCAGGATTTGTGGTTTTCGGGGCTTGAGGTAGCTCCTGCCTTTGTCGAGGCTTGTTTGTTGGTGGCTGCGAGTCCCGAGGTGTTTGGGCTAGTCGGTTGGATGCTCGGTTGTGGTTTGGGCTTTGGCAAAGTATTGGTTGTTGGGTGTTTCCTTTGGGATTCGAGCCTGGGCCCTTATTGTTGGTTTGGGAGTTGGATTTAAGTGAGTTTTATTTATTGGAAAAGATTGCTTCGGTCGGGTCTCAAAGGAGGAAGCCGGGAAATGGGATTTTGAGGTTTTAAGTGGATAAGGATGGAAAAATGAGATAAAAATCCCATTTTTCCCTTTTTTCCCATTTTCCTTTTTATTTTCATTTTCCTTTTATTTTTTCCCCAAAAATCAATTTTCTCTCTCTCTCTCTCTCTCTCTCTCTCTCTCTCTCTCTCCCCGACCTAGCCCCTTAGCCCAGCCCCTTGGCTCGCCCAGCCCTAGCCCGAGCAGCCCCTGGCTCGCCCAAGCCCAGCCCCTGCGCGCCCTCGCCCTCGCCGATTAAGCTTCGCCAGTCGCCCGACTGAAAGGTCGCGCGCCCTCGCCCGCCCGCGTGCCTCGCCACTGCCGCTCTGTTCGTGTCGCCCACGCCAGATCGCCATCGAAGCCGCGCAATGCAATGCGCGTCGCATCGTCCGTGTCGTCCGCGCTCGAGTCGCGCGTCCCAGCGCCAGATCGTCGCCGCCCGCGTCGCGTCGTCGCGCACCGCACCGCCGCGCGCCGTCCCTGTGCCGAGCGCGCCGCCGCCAATGAAACAGCGCCGCGCGCCGCTAGCGCCCGCGCCGCCCTGTCGCTGTCGCGCGCTCACAGCGCGCCGCCTTCCAGCGCCCTAGCGCTGAGCGCAGCCTCACAGCGCCAGCCAGCCTTTGGTTGCCTAGCCCGTCTGCAATGCCGGCTCGTTCGCGTGTTAGCCGCGCCTCGTGAGTTGCTCCCGAGCCGAGCCCTGTTTATTTTATTATATTTAGGGCTATTTTATGATTATTGATGTGTTTGTTTGGCTCGATATAGGTTGCTCGGGTTCGATCGCAATTATTTTATTGTGTGTTGTTGCCTTCCGACCAAGTAAGGATTTCTTACCGGAGTTGTGTGGGCCCTGCGATATTTTCATGATTATGCCTTGCTTGTTTGCTGACTGTTATGAGCATGATAATAATAGAGCAGCTTTGATTGATTTCTGCTAGCATGTTTGCTTGATATTACATGTTAGTGCCATGCTAGGTTTGTTCTGCTAGCATGCTTGTGATTCCTGCTTAAGCTCGTAGTATCATGATAGGTAGTGTGATTGATGTCGGTCTTTGCTTGCTAGCCAGGAATCATTGCTTTTTACTCTGTACTCTTAGATAGAGTTGTAGGGTTTGTCATCATCCAAAGGCTGAGCGGACATAACGTACTTTGTCCCCAGTAGCTTAGGTCGGGAGTAAAGTGTGCGAAGCATAACGTATCTTGCTACCCCCCGACCCGCCGGTTGTGGAATTAGCTACCCACTACGGCATAGCCTAGTTTGTAGCCTGCTAGAGCGGAATCCTGCCATCGGTGTAAGCCTGCCCTGGCCGGTTCTTAGCTTCAGTCGGTGGATCATCTTGCCGCATGGATGAGCGCCGAGGGCCTCGCGCTCTTGTGATCGATAACACCGCCTCGAGTCATAGGCATGTGCACCTGGCCCGCGTAGTTTTCCCTTAGGCCCCCGCATTTACGCCGGTTGTAGAGGAGCATGCGGTGTGCGCGCACACGCGTTAGTTGTCGGTTCGGAGAGCTCCCCCGGGCTAATGTCGTGAGTACACCATTCCTTTCGCTAGAGCCTGACTTCGGGTACTCTCCCGTAAGTCCAGATTAGTGCAAGGGCAAGGAGGCCCTTGAGGACATTCTAGGGATCAGTGTATTCCCCCCGAGTGATAGATACCTCGGTGATGTCCAGGATTGGTCAGTGTATCCAATCCCAGCTAGGCCGGAAGAAAGAGACTTCCGATGACTCCAGATCTTGTTTTATGAGCTCGTTGAGCTATGATCTGTGTTGGTAGCTGTTTGCTTGCATGCTTTGGTACTAGATGACTGATTATATCGTATTGTACCCCAGTTGGGGATTCTTACTAAGTAATTCGTTACTCACCCTTATTTCTGTGGTTTTTCCACAGGTAACCATGGTGCGAGACAAGATGGCTGGAGGAGGAGCTGTGATCATGAAAACCCGTTGTTCAACTCTGAGTCTTATGTTTATGTTGATGTTTTAAATGTTCTCTGAATGCATGTAGTTGGGCACGGAGCCCTAGGGTGTTTTCTGAATGTATTTCCGGATTCTAGCATTGTTGTAAAGTTTGTATGTTTTAAATGAATCTCTGATCAGAGTAAATGTATTTGACTTGGAACAGGTGCTTGGAAACATGGACAGGTTCCAGGAATTGATGTTGATTTTAAATGGATGTTTTATGTTTTAGTTTTTACTTAGAATCTGAACACCGTCTTGCAAATTTTCTGTAGATTTGTAATGCATGCATTGAGGTAACGGCCTAGTTAGAACCCGTTTCGGGTCGGGTCGTTACAGTTAGCATGGACAAATTAATTTTGATGGTGTCATTTTTTGAAATGTTATCGGGATTGGATATAAACATGCACAAATCAGAGATTATGGGCATTAATATTCATGATGAGACTGTACTAGCCTTTGCTGATAGATATGGTTTTAAGAGTACTACTTGGCCGACCATTTACTTAGGTCTTTCGCTCTTCAGAAAACCTAGAACCTCGAGCTTTTGGTTACCAATGATCGAAAAATTTGAGAAAAAGATTAGCTCTTGGAAACATTCTGATAGAATCTACCACACAATATTATTAAACTACGATAATCTCTCGAGAGGATCTCTCAAAGAGTCAATGACAAAGACGACAACTGTTTGAATGTCTAACATAGTGCCTAACATATCCTATATATAGTAAACCTAGGTGATAACCTAATTTAAGTAATAATCCATATTAAGGCCCATAAGCCCAATACAACTTAAATAAACAAATATAAATATATTAAAGAATAGTAATGGCTAAATCTGTCACTTCTTCCGCCTCAAGTAGACCTTCAACGATCTCGGGATCGTATCACATTCACACATTTCAAAATGGGGCTGCCTAACATTAATCCAAGTCACACTTGAAAACCTTCCCACATATTACACGTCTCTTTTCCAAATGCCTTGCAAGATTGTCTCCGTTCTTAAAAAATTGATTCGTAAATTTCTTTGGAAAGGAAAGAATGAGACAAGGGTCCTAATCTTGTTAAGTGGTCAAAGCTCACGAAACATGTTGAAGTAGGGGCCTGGGGATTCATGGCATCAAGACTAAAAATTCTGCTCTTTTAACAAAATGGATTTGGAGATTTTTGAATGAAAATAATGCCTTATGGAGACGAGTGATTGTTGCTAAATATGGGATTTCACAACCTATGGATTCCATCAACAACAGAACCTTGAGGAATGCTAGAGGCCCATGGAAAGCTATTGTTCAACATAGCCATTTGATTTTTATTTTTGATATGAAACAATTTCATTATGAATATGAAATTAAAGGCAAAAGCTAATTACAAAAGAGATCTCCAATTGTTCAAAAGAGTGTCATAACTGTAATTAGCGAAAATGGGTGATATGTAATAGCAACATCTTCCACAAAATAGGTAATGGGATATGCACTTGAAATTTTGGGAGGATCATTGGATCTTAGATGCTCCTCTCATTGTTCTCTTCCCAAGACTTTTTTATTTGACCATAAAAAAAGAGGCCTCCGTGAAGGAAATGTGGGATTAAACGGTTAGCTTTTGGAGCTTTGGTTTTAGGAGGAATCTTAAGGATGAAGAAGTGGCTGATTTAACATTCTATTGCTCGCTCTTGACCAAATTCATCTATCCCTCTCGGATGACAAGATTGTATGGAACCTTAAATCCTCAGGTTCATATTCCACTAATTCTCTGGTGCGTAGTATAGAACCCAGGCCGTTGGAGAGCACTCCTGCTATTTTTCATTACTTATAGTGAGGCCCTTCTCCTAGAAAAACCAAATTTCTGATTCAGAAAATTGCACACAAGGCTGTAAACACCAATGAGAAACTGCAAAGAAGGCCCCCCTATTGGAGCCTCTCTCCTAATTGGTGTACACTCTGTCGGCTGGATACAGAAACACAAGGCCATATATTTTCAACATGTTTTTTCTCCAGGCGTTTTTGGAACGAATTGCTAATCTCTTTCCATTGATGTTTTCCTTTACCGATGGATCCCTTGATGCTTCTAGATAGCTGTTTGTTGGGACACCCTTTTAAGAATAAGACTAAATTAATATGGGAATCTTTTATAAGAGCTGTCTTTTGGGAAATATGGTGTGAAAGAAACAAGAGGATCTTCCAAGATGTTGATCACCCTTCCAGCGTTTTTTTGATAGCATTGTCCTGACGGTTGTATCATGGATCAAACAATACCCATTTTTAAAGATTACTCTTTCTCCTCACTCCTTTCTAATTGGAAAAACCTTATGTAATTATGTTATTTTGTATGGTTCCTATGAACCTCATATTTCATCATTAATGAAATCGTTTCTTTATCCCAAAAAAAAAAAGTTTTACCAGCCCGCTAGCATTCATAGGGACGCCATGCCGCAACAAATTAAATATCAATCAGAGAAACAGCTTTACAATCAATATAAGCATAAATTACCAATCAAAGAAACAAATATAATAATGGGAGGGAGCATGAAGGCCGACGAAGTTAGTACGCTCGTTGATTCTAAGAAATCCAGTTCGCTTGGTTGGATTCAGAACAGAGAAGGAGAGTATGGCTCTGGAAACTTGGGAATGGCCACAAAGCTGGTTTCTTTATTATAATTAACAGATGAGTTGGAGTAAATTTTATTATATCAATAACACTTTTCTCACTGTAAGCTTTAAAATTTGAAAATATCCCACAAGTGAAATCAATATTAATTAGGATAAAATGAAATGATTTGACATGAATTTGAACACATGTTCTCTTGCCTGAAGTTATGTTAATTCACCAATCTGGGGATAAATTTGTTTGTTTGTTGAATTTCATTCAGGCCAGTAGCAAAATCCCGATGGCACCAATTGATGCTGGTTTCGGCATGGTTTCAAGGAATGAGCCTACAACAGGTAACTGTTCTTTTTTCTCAACTTTAATCCAATCAAATATTAATTTAGATGCTTTTGCTTGTTTTCTTTGATGACATACTTGTGTATAGTTTGGATTACTAATCTCACCTCAAAAATATGTGTTGGCTTCTACATACTCTCAGACAACTTGTTATTCTTAAATAGACCCGACTGCATTTTTTCCCAGGATCGAGTGGTGTATTAGGTCCTTCAGGTGTTGCTCGAAGGGGTGGAAGCACTAATCGATGTAAAATTCAAGAAAAATCAGTATATGAAGAGAATTACATCTTCACAATCCACAAATGTAAACACTATCTATTGGGACAAAAGTTCACAGTACTCACCGATCAATGCTCACTATGACATCTACTTGAACAGAGCAAAGTGCAACCAAACTACCCAAAATGGTTAACCAGGATCCTAGGGTATGGATTTGAAATCATTACCATTTTAGATTTATGAACAAGGCCACTGATGCCATGTTTCAGATGTTGATAGGTGAAGAACTATTTAGTAACCCTGTGCCATCCCTGTTAGATACACCAACCATCCATGAAGAGATCGAGCTTGATGATGATCTGCAAAGAATAATCAAGAGGCATTCAAGAAGTTCTTCCTACATCATGGTCAGGTACGCTACAAGAATACATTGGTACTATTCTTTCTCATCACGGTCAGGGTTAGAACTGATAGAGTGAGAACTGATTTTTGACTTTGGAATCTATGATTTCTATGTACAATAATATGAAGTGCTATTTTCATTATGTTCACAGAAGAGGGCAAATACTCATTTGGAAAATTTCCTTTATGAATAATAATGCAATAAATATAAATATGAAAATATAGATTTATTCATGAGGTTACACGTTTGAATCTCCTTTCCCAAATGTTGTTGGATAAAAAAAGGAGTATTGTTTAGATGCAACACTTAGGATCTAATTATCCATACTTCAACTATCCAAACATTTTGAATTTGTGATTAATTGCTCTTTTGTCTTCCTTTTATTTATTTATTTTTTTCAATTTAATATGCGTTCAAGTTAATGGGTAACAACTTTCCATTTCCTCATTCCTCTTAATTTTGGGTGTGACCAGCCACAATCAATGAGTGGTATCAATATCTTTCGTGGTCTTGGAGCAATACAAGTTGATTCTCTCGATACATTGTATATCATGGATCTTGATAAGCAATTCCAGAGAGCTAAAGAGTGAGTGTTTTGAATACAATCTTTTCCATGCATGACACTTAATGACTCTCGGTTACATATTCTAGATCTTTTGTTCTTCCTGTTACAAAAAAAAAGAGAATCAAAATGGGTTTTGTCCATTTTTTGGTTTCATGTACCAATGAAATTTGTTTCTCATTAAAAAAAAAAAAAAACAAAAACGAACTAACAAAAAAGCATCAAAATTTTATTTGTTGCGAACTTCGAGCACTATTTTCTTCCATGCTCCCCCGCCTTTTATTCTCTTACTTTGTATTTTTTCTAAGTAGTTTAAATTTCTTTATTGCCATATAAACTTACTTTTTGTTAATTATGGTGATTCAATTTTTATACTTCAACTTAATTGGGTGATTCAATAGTATGATATGTTTGGTCAATGGCCTATGCATATGTGTTGTTAAAAAATTATGCAGAAAATTTTGATACCTCTAAATATTGCTTCACTTTATAGGTGGGTTGCGAACTCGTTGGATTTCAACAAGAATTATGATGCCAGTGTTTTTGAGACAACCATAATGTTGCGTAATAAGGTTTAATATGTTGTTGAATATAAGTTGTCTTTGTTACTTCCTACTGGGTCGAAGACCATTGAACTTGTTGCTTTACTTTGGTTCTCCTAACGAGAAATTCAAAAAGTTATAGCCACATTTAGTTTTCCCATTTGTGAATTGGATCCAGAGTTGTAGGTGGACTTCTCAATGCATATGATCTCTCCGGTGACAGTTTTTCTTGACAAGGCTAGAGATATAGCAGATAGGTTACTTCTAGCATGGAATACCCCAACGGAATCCCTTATAACTTCATAAATTTGGCTGATGGAAGACCTCATAATCCTGGGTGAGTTTGTCAAATTCTTACAGATTTTTAGTTTTCCAATGCACATTCAATGTATGATAAACTGCAATTTACATATCCTTGAAATAGAAATTCCCGTTTATATTGAAATCCCCACATGGATTGAAGTTTAATCCTGGTTATTCCTTTTGAATGTGATACGAATGCCCAATAGGAGTAGGTTAGGTACGTATAAATAAAGGATAGGAATGGTATGAGGTTACTAATAAGAGAGGGGGAGAAGAGAGAAAGCATTAAGTCATTGATTGAGTGATTGATTTAGGGCTTGCGAGTGATCTCAAGAGGGAGGGCTAAAATACCTTGAACATTTGATTTATCTTGGTCTTACATAATCGCAATCCACTCTTGTTGTAATCTCAAAAGAAAAAAGAATAATCACAATCCGCTCTTCAACTGACCCAGAACAGATAGAAACTAAGCTTTTGATTAAAGAAATGAAAAAAAAAGAGACTAGCACTCAAAATACAAACAACTCCAAAAGGAGAAAAACAACAAGACATAAAGAAAGAACAAACTAAAAAGGAAACACAAACACTTAATAATAATTAATAAAGCCAACCTAATCACCTAACAAGGATCGCCTTTATTCCACCCAATCTTTTCTCATTGATCGTAGAACTTTCTCCACTAGGTTTTGATGTTTCATCTAGAGGTTGTCAAGTCGAGATCACTGAGCTTGGAAGATTCTCATCTCACTCTATATTCTTATCTTGGAGTTCCCTTAACTAGTTAACTACATATTTTGGTACTCTTTGTAGGTATCCATGTACCTACAATTTTTTTAAAAAGAAAATCCATTGTCATGACACTCTAGTTGGGAAATCGAAGCAACAAATCTGGCTTTCTTTTTCGTGGAGTGTACACAACTTAACAATTTGATACGATCCCAAGACCTCTAATGGTCTATTCGAGGCGGAGCAAGAAGTGACGGAATTATTCATTAGTTATTAGTATTTAATTATTAGTTGTTATTTTAATTGTAATGGGCCATGGGCCTTTCTGGATTATTAGTCTTTTATTACTAAATTAGGGTATTATTAGGTTTACTTGGGGAGTAAGTTTGCTAGGGATTATAAATAGGGGATGTTAGGTCATTGTCATTCATTCATTGAGTTGTTGTCTTTGGAACTTTTGGCTCTAAGGGAGATTCTCTCTAGAGATTTATTAATAAAGTTGGTAGATTCTATCAATTTTGGTATCAGATAGGGTTGAGTCTTAGTAGAAATAGGAATAATAATGGTATGTTAGCAATTACTTGGGGAGTAAGTTAGGGTATTTTATTATAAATAGGGAGGGTTAGGATAGTGTTTAGGCATCCAAAATATTGAGTGAATTAATGTAGGGCTCATAGAGAGTATTCTCTTGAGAGGGGTGGTTCCAAGACCTATCAAATCTTGGTTTATCTTGTATTCTTTTACGTTTGATATAATCTAGATCTAGTATCTTATCAATACATGCGACTTCTAATGGTCTATTTGAGGCGGAGCAAGAAGTGACGAAATTATTTATTAGTTATTATTTAATTATTAGTTGTTACTTTTTGGATTATTAGTCTTTTATTATTAAATTAAGGTACTATTAGGTTTACTTGGAGAGTAAGTTTGCTAGAGATTATAAATAAAAGATGTTAGGTCATTGTTATTCATTCATTGAGTTGTTGTCTTTGAAACAAGGTAACCACGCTCGTCCCTAGGCCAGACATCGGAGACATCAAAGGAATAATGTCACAGCTGAGTCTCGAATCTAGGACCTTGAGGGGAGCATACCCTCTGCGCCACCCCTTGGGGACAGATTCTCTCTAGAGATTTATTAATAAAGTTGGTAGATTCTATCACAATTCTGGTTAAAGGAAGATGTTCATCATATAACCTGAAGACAAAAAACATGGTTGGTTCTCATTCTTCTCTCCTATGAGGAAGCCATCTTAATTATACAACACCAACCGTTTTACCAATCGCTACTCTCATCTCCAAAGCATCTGCTGAGTTTTTGGAAGGGACGATCATAGTGCAAGGCCACTTGCCCAAATACTTGAGCATCAATGCAAAAGAATCTCTCTTTCAGTGTGCCAGCAATCCTTTTCGGATAACAAGGCTATTATCAATGTTTATGACTCACAAACTCTTGCAAGCCTTTGCACCACCTCTGTTTGGCAATTTATTGGCGATTACAATGTGAAGTTCCCAGTATTTTCTACTTTTATCTATGGTGGGTTTTTTTGGTGGTTGGATAGAAATTTTGTATGCCATTGCATTTTAAAATGAATTGGTGAACAACTTGGTGGTTTTGTTTAGGTCTCAAATCACACGAATCATTGAATAGATCTTTAGAATGATTACTGTTTGGGGTTGATGGGGAGCTATGGATTTTGAATGTAAATAATACTCCCTGGAATATGCGTCATGGGTTTGTGAGCAGATTTAAGTGATACACACTTGGACTGCCTCTTTTTTTTTGAGTAAGTACACGTTCAAGTTTATTACATTGATGTGTGATATGTTTCAATGTGTTTCATTTAAATGTCATAAATTTAGGTGAAGCCAAAGATCAACTTGTCTAAATTAGAATCCTGACAATAAACCCAACTTTTATTTACAGTGCTTAGTGAGAGGGATTCTTGAAGACGCTCACCAGTTGCCATGGCTGCTTTGCTCTCACTCGTTCTTACAGAGATGCCAAGTATGTCATTTGTATATTGGCAATATATGCATTCATTTTCATAGTGCTATTTAATTAACTTAATTATAATTATTTCCAAGTAACCGTTAAGTTGGAACCTAATACTGGCTTAATAATTCTTTATAAAAATGTACCTCGATTCACTTGGAGTATAAATTGATAACTAAAATATTATAGATATAAATCCTACCACCCTATATGCTAGTTGAATTAAAAAAAAAAAGTTGTAATACAAATTATTAGTGTGTTTCCCATGGTAATTTTTTTAATGAAATTTTATGTTTCAACATTTAAATTTACATTTAATAGATCATTATATTATCAAGTTTGCATCTATTAGGGGTGTTCACGAAAATGTCTCAAACCGATCCGACCGACCAAAACTGACCGAATCAGTGTCGGTCGGGCGGTTTTTCAAAATAGTCGGTGAAAAAATTTTAAAAAAATCGACCGACCGACCGAACTATGCATATACAGTAAAGATTTTTATTTTTTCAATAGATGTTAAAGAAACTTGTGAAGTTAAAGGCAAAAGTCAGAGAGGGCGAAGGAGAAGGAAGATGAAGGGAACTTAGAAAGGAGGGAGAGAGATAGAAAGGGAAAGAATAGAGAGTCAAAATAAAGCCAGATTAGAAAATGTATTTAATTTTTATTAATCATAATTTTTTAGAAAGCAAATGTCACCTCATATTTCTTTCTCGTTAATGTAAATACAAATAACTTTAAAATAAAAGAAAAATCTCATGATTTTTTATAAAACTACTAATGGGATTTTAAAAAATAATAATATTTTTTACTTCTTCTCTTTCTACTCATTAATGACTTTTCTATTTCAACTTTATTTTCTGTTCATTTCTCTCCTTCGTCTGCCTCACCATCCTGGTTCTCCTCAACTTTTGTTTCTTTATTTTTTCTCCTCACTCTACAACGACATCTGTATCATTTTCTTTCTTCTTAATCACCCAACAACCAATAACAATCCATCAAAATCATGGAGACAATATTGTGTAGTCCCATGATTTTGTAAATCTAATAAAAAAGTGTTTTGGATGTTTGTGTGTGTGTGTTTTTTTTTTTTGAAATCCGTTTTTTTGTTGAGAAATCTCGAAATCTGTTCTATATCGTAATCCTTACAAATGTTGGGTAATTCCATAAAAAATAATCTTCTAGATGACGAAAGAGTATAACTATAAATGAAAAAGGTGCCAGAATAAGCCTAGTATCAATTATATTATGTATATCAATATGTGAGGAAGAAGATAATTTTTGAAATGTGATATTTCAAATGGTCTAAATATAATTGTCAGAGTTACAAATTATGATTATTAGAGGAGATAATATTGTTATAGAAGATGTGGACTCTTTAAATAACTTGCAAATGTGAAATTTATTAAATTTCTAAAAAAGGTAAAGTGAATTGGCCGGATGAAAGAAGCAAAGTAGTACTATGTGCTTCAAGTACTATAAATGGGAGCAAGTGCCTTTGGTTTCAAAGTATCTCATTCAAGCACTTTAACCTTTGTGTACTAATTCTTATTAAATTCATTTTAATAGTATGAGCTTTGAAGATAATGTTTATGTAATTAAGATCCATAAATTTGTTTTTGTGTAATTGCAACAATTTTTCACATAGTAGATTTTTTTTTTTTTTTGTGATTTTTTTCTTTGACTTGAGAATTTTTTAATGTAAATACTTGTATTTTCTATTTTGTTGTTTCTTTTATTTTCTTAATTTTATTTTTAAATTTCTGCCATATTTAGGGAGGTTCCATAAATTTTTTTTTGTGTAATTGCAACAATTTTTCACATGGTAGATTTTTTTTCTTTTTTTTTGTGATTTTTTTCTTTGACTTGAGAATTTTTTAATGTAAATACTTGTATTTTCTATTTTGTTGTTTCTTTTATTTTCTTTGTGTACTAATTCTTATTAAATTCATTTTAATAGTATGAGCTTTGAAGATAATGTTTATGTAATTAAGATCCATAAATTTTTTTTTGTGTAATTGCAACAATTTTTCACATAGTAGATTTTTTTTTTTTTTTTTTTGTGATTTTTTTCTTTGACTTGAGAATTTTTTAATGTAAATACTTGTATTTTCTATTTTGTTGTTTCTTTTATTTTCTTAATTTGTTTTTAAATTTCTGCCATATTTAGGGAGGTTCCATAAATTTTTTTTTGTGTAATTGCAACAATTTTTCACATAGTAGATTTTTTTTTTTTTTTTTTTTTTTGTGATTTTTTTCTTTGACTTGAGAATTTTTTAATGTAAATACTTGTATTTTCTATTTTGTTGTTTCTTTTATTTTCTTTGTGTACTAATTCTTATTAAATTCATTTTAATAGTATGAGCTTTGAAGATAATGTTTATGTAATTAAGATCCATAAAATTTTTTTTGTGTAATTGCAACAATTTTTCACATAGTAGATTTTTTTTTTTTTTTTTTTGTGATTTTTTTCTTTGACTCGAGAAGTTTTTAATGTAAATACTTGTATTTTCTATTTTGTTGTTTCTTTTATTTTCTTAATTTTGTTTTTAAATTTCTGCCATATTTAGGGAGGTTCCATAAAAAATGTTTTGTGTAATTGCAACAATTTTTCACATAGTAGATTTTTTTTTTTTTTTTTGTGATTTTTTTCTTTGACTTGAGAATTTTTTAATGTAAATACTTGTATTTTCTTAATATTGTTTTTAAATTTCTGCCATATTTAGGGAGGTTCTTTCTTAAATATTTTGTTGAATAAGAAAATAAATAGAAATGTATTTGCTTAAAAAAACACACTCACGTAACTACCAGGTTGGTTTATGGATATTAATATTTTAGGAAACTGGGTTAAAGTGAATTTAACTCCATAATACTTTATATCATTGCCCAGAAAAATTTATAGGTTAGAATCCTTTAATCTCCAAATGTACGTTGTACCAAAACACGGAAAATTTGTTGGTTGTGGGTTCTTTATAATTTCTTTAATTATGGGCCTGAAATTACTTTGTGGGCTAAACAATAAATCAAAGTAGAGGCCCACAAAATGTGGGTTTGGAATGGGCCGCACGTTCGATCAATTCGTGTAGGTTTTTTCATACAATTGGGCTTCAGCCTGAATATATGGTTTTGCGTGATTGCAAATCTTCTATAATCCACATTATATATAGGGACAACTAGGAAAATGTCTAGATTTTGGATAAATTTTAAGAGAATGTCTACAATATCAAAGCTAGTAAGTTAATGTCTAGAGAAGCCTGAGGATTCTTAGCGTCGATATTCAGGGAGCAAGATTTAGAGTTGGCTATTGATGTCGTGCCAGTGATCAGGGAGTTTGCTGAGGTGTTTCCTGATGACCTATCGGGCTTGCTGCCGCCTAAGCTGTCGATTTCTGTATCGAGTTAGAGCCTAGAATAGTTTCGATCTCGAGGCCAACATACACGATGACCCTAAAAGAATTAAAGGTACAATTGCAAGAATTAATTGACAAGGGGTTCATCAGACCTAGTGTGTCGCCATGAGGAGCTCTAGTACTCTTTGTTAAAAAGAAGGATGGATTGATGAGATTGTGCATTGATTACCACGAGCTGGATAAAGTGATGATTAAAAATAAGTACCCGTTGCCCATAATTGAAGATTTGTTCGACCAATTACAGGGAGCCTCTGTGTTCTCAAAGATTGACTTGCGATCAGGATACCATCAGTTGAGGATCCGGGAACAAGACATCCCTAAGACAACCTTCAGATCTAGGTACGGGCACTACGAGTTCGTTGTGACGTCGTTCGGTTTGACGAACGCACCGGCAACTTTCATGGATATGATGGATAGAGTGTTCAAGGAATTTTTGGATAAGTTTGTGATTGTGTTTATTGATGACATCCTAATTTACTAAAAGACCAAGGTCGAGCATGAGAAACACTTGATGATGGTCTTGTCGGCGCTCAGAGACAATAAGTTATATGCCAAGTTTTCAAAGTGTGAGTTTTGGATTATCAATGTTTCTTTTTTGGGCCATGTGGTTTCCAGCGAAGGAATCTCGGTGGACCTCGCTAAGGTTGAGGGGGTAAGTAATTGGAATAGCCCGACTTCTGTATATGAGGTGAGAAGCTTTCTAAGCCTAGCCGGTTACTACCGTCGTGTTATGGAGGATTTTTCCTAGATAGTTGGGCCTATGACACAGTTAACTAGAAAGGGCCAACCTTTTGTGTGGTCGGATAAATGTGAGACTAGTTTCAAGGTGTTGAAAAGGCGATTGACTGAAGCGCCAGTGTTAGTAGTGCCAGAAGAAACTGGAGACTTTGTGGTTTACAGTGATGCTTTGAAGTTTGGACTCGGTTGCGTTTTGATGCAGAAGGGGAAAGTCATTGCTTATGCTTCCAGGCAACTTAAGGATTATGAACAGAATTACCCAACTCATGACATGAAATTGGCAGTGGTGGTTTTTGCGTTAAAAATCTGGAGGCACTATTTGTATGGAGAGAAAATCAAGATATTTACAGACCACCAGAGCTTGAAATACTTCTTCACCCAGAAAGAATTGGAAATGAGACAACGCCGTTGGTTGGAGTTGGTGAAGGACTATGATTGTGAGATCTTATATGACCCAGGAAAAGCTAATGTCGTTGTTGATGCCCTCAGTAGGAAGACATCGCATTCTGTCGCCTTGTCGATATTGTCAGTGCCCCTACGACGAGATCTAGACCAGTATGAGATTGCTTTAGGCAGGGAGACTATAACACAGTTGGCTCAGGTGACGATGTAGTCTTCGTAAGATTGTTGATAGACGCTAGAGTGACCAAGGGTTGCTAGTATTGTTTGCTCGAGCTCATGTTGAGGAGGGGACTGATTGGTCAGTGGCTTCAGACGGGGGTTTACAGTTCCGACAACGCCTGGTTGTTTCAGATGATGCCGAGATCAGGGCAGAGTTGTTAACTAGGGCTCACAGTTCGTCGTTTGGTTGGCACCCAAGGGGTACTAAGATGTATCAAGATCTGAAACAGTGATATTAGTGGAATGGTATGAAAAAAGACATCACAGTTTTTGTTTGTCGGCGTTTAACTTGTCAACAAGTGAAAGCGCCAAGGCTGAAACCAGCAGGGCTCCTTCAGCCGTTGAGTATTCAAAAGTGGAAGTGGAACGATATCTCAATGGATTTTATATCAGGACTCCCTAAGACGGCAAAGGGGTTTATAGTGATACTGGTGATTGTAGACTGTTTGACCAAGAGTGCGCATTTCATTCCGAGTAAGCCAGTTTATTTTGTTGAGAAATGGGGACAATTGTACTTGGTGGAGGTCGTGCGACTTCACAGAGTTTCGGTGAGCATTGTTTCAGATAGAGATACCCGGTTCACTTCGCGATTCTGGAAGAGCCTTTAAGAAGGTCTGGGTACCACATGCAAGTTTAGTACTGCTTTCCATCCTCAGACGGATGGTCAGACCGAGAGGGTCAACTAGATTTTGGAAGACATGCTGAGAGCCTGTGTGCTTGATTTCCCAGGGAGCTGGGATGGCTGGTTGTATCTGATGGAGTTTGCCTATAATAACAATTATTAGTCCACCATCGGGATGACTCCATTCGAGGCCTTGTATGGCAAGAGATGCAGATCGCCAGTATTTTGGGAAGAAGTCGGGGAAAGGAAATTGTTAGGTCTCGAGCTTTTACAGTTAACTAATGGCGCCGTGCAGAAAATTTGTGCCAGGATGCTTACAGCGTAGAGCCGGCAAAAGAGTTACCGATGTTCGGCGTCGAGATCTGGAGTTTGAAGTGGGGAATCACGTTGTCCTCAAGGTTGCGCCTATGAGGGATGTTTTGCGTTTTGGCAAGCAAGGGATGCTTAGTCCTAGATTTGTTGGCCCGTTTGAAATCTTAGAGAGGGTTGATTCAGTTGCGTACAGGTTGACTTTGCCCCCGTTCCTATCAAGGGTGCATGATGTTTTCCACGTATCGATGCTTAGACAGTATGTGCGGGACTCTTCCCATGTGATCGATCATGAGCCATTACAACTATATAAGGATTTGAGCTTTGAGGAAAAGCCTATGCAAATTCTAGATAGAGATAGGAAGGTACTAAGGAATAGAGAGATCAACTTGGTAAAAGTTATTTGGAGGAACCAATCAGTTGAGGAGGCTACTTGGGAGCACGAGGAAGTTATGCATGCTCATTACCTGGAGCTGTTTTTACCTTAATCAACTTACGAGGACGAAAGTTTCCTAAGGGGGGAATATTGTAATGCCGCGGTCTTCTTTTTACTCCATTTATGTGAGTTTAATTTATTTTATTTCACTTTTATTTAATTTTTATTTAAATTCAAATGAAAGTGGTTGGGTTTATTTATTTGGTTGATATTTTAAGCTACATTTTTGGTTTGGTCAAAATGCCAAATCAATCAAAAGGAAAAGAAAAGAAAAAAAGAAAAAAGGGTTCTTTAATTAATTTTTTTTTCTTTTCTTTCTTTCTTTCTCTTTTTCTCTTTTTCTTTTCTTTTCTCTTTCCCTTCTCTCTTCTTCACGTGTGCGACCCCTCCCCCTTCTCCCATTCTTCTGCTTTCGCCGCCATAGCCCAGACAACACCGCCACCGCCTGAACGTCGCCACCACCACACGAACAACGTCGCCCAAATGCCCCGCCACCCATCTGCGTGACGACCCGCGCCGCCACCCATCTCTGCTTGCCCAATCGCCGATTCGCACTGATCGTTGCTGCAGGTCTGTCATCGTCGCCGATTGCCAATCGTTGGGCTGATTTCTGGCTAGATTTGGGGTAAGAGATTCAAACTTTAGTCTGTATTCTTTTCCATGTTTTCAATTGAAACCCGATTTATTTTTTACTCGTGATTGTTGACTAGATTCGAGATTTGAGCCGCTGCCTCCGTGTTTAATCGATCAGGCTGATCAATTTCGGACCAGCAGGTAAATGCTTCGTTCAGATTCTGTTTTAGGTGGTTTAAGGTGCTATGTTCTGACACAAAAATCACATTCTAGGTTTCGTAAGTTGAAAGGTTTGGGAGAAGCAATTTAGGCCAGAAAATTGTAGGATTTGTGTTCGGCCAAGGTAAGGGGAATGAGTTAGAAATTTTGGCGTTACTTATATATGGTGAGGGGCTATATGCCTATTTATTTATGTTTGGGGCACGATGTGCCCATTGTATGCTTGAGTGGTGTACCAACTATTGTTATATCTGTTAAGGGGTTTCATGATGTAACGACCCAGGTTTTTCTTCCCGGTCTTCCAGGTATGCCCTAGGGGTAATTTGGTAATTTGGTCGGGCCGTCAGGGTCGTTTGTGTCTTTTCCAGTTACTAAAATTATTGGATGGTTTTATGTAGGTTTTTGGAGGGGTTTGTGGTTTGGTTTGAGCAAGGTTTGCTGCAAAAGTAAAAATAAAGGAATTTGTGCTGCAGTCGGGGTTTGAACCCGGGTCTCCTGGGAAGATTGTAGAGATGTGTGCCAATTGAGCCATTAGGTGCTCTTGTTGTTCTTTCTGCATCACATCTTAGTTAACCTTGGATTTTGGAGTTTTGGTGCATTTGGTTAAATGAAATAGAATTAGGTTTATTCCATCTTCTTCTCCAAATCTCCTCTTGGCCGCACAAGCTCTCCCTCTCCATAGCCTTTGCCGATTCTTCTTTCCCTTGCATCTCCTTGGGTTCGATCATCATCATTCCGGTAAGTCTTCATCCTCTTCATCTCCTCATTTGGTAATTGATGCTTTGGCCGAAGGTAAGAAGTAGAGAGTTGTGTGTGTTGTGTCGATTGCGGCCACCGAGAGAAGCGGCGAAGATAGATCGCCCTGCTGCCGCACTGGGCCGCGCAGGCCGGACAAGCAGCCGCGCTGCACCGTCCCGCACGCCATCGCGCGCACTGATCGCCCAGATCTGTTGAAGCGGCTCCCCTCCCGCGCGCCATCGCTCGCGATCGCCGCGGTCGCGCGCAGCAGCGAGACGCCAGACGCCAGCGCCCGCGCGCGCTTTTCGCCCGCCGCCGCTCGCCGCCCTTGCGCCCAGCCAAGGTCCGCGTCGCATGTCGCCACGCCAGCGCCCGCGCGCTTTTGCGGCTCGCCGCCGCGCGCCAGCCAGCCGTCGCGTCGCGCTCGCCGCGCGCACGCCGCCGCCAGCGCGCCGCCCAGTGCTCGCCCGCACGCCCGACGCCGCTCGCGCGCGCGCGTCCTGCCGTGCATCCGTGTGCCGCGTCTGCGTGCAGCGCGCGGCCGGCGCCAGCCACTGTCGTGCCAGCGGCGGCTGCGCCCACCCTGCTGCGTGCCGGCTACGCAGCCAGCTCCAAGCTCGTGTCGCCGCGCCGCGTGAGTTCCCCGAGCCGAGCTTGCTCGTTCTTTTGTTGTTTAGACGTTTTAGATGCTGATTATTATTGGTTTGCTAGGTTCCCGCCGCTAGCTCGGGATTGTTCCAGCTTAGGATTTGTGTGTAGAAGCCTCCCACCAAGGTAAGGATTTCTTACCGGAGTTGTGTGGGCCCTGCGGTATATTTGTGATTGTTGTTTTGTATGCTGTGTATGATTATTAGCATGTTTAGCCCTAGGTGCTCTGCTTCAATTCTGATCGGCATGAACTCTTGTATTGTTTCTCATGTTAGCCCATGCTAGGTTGTTCCATTCTCGCATGTTCGATATCTGTTCTTCTTGCTTCGTAGTATCATGTTAGGTTCCTTGTATCTGTTGAGCACGTATTGGACCGCATTGATTGATTTATTATTATTGCTATGGTTTAGAGTTCGGGTAGGTAGCATCATCCGGGCGGATGCATAACGTAACTTGCATCCCCGAGCGGGACGTGCGAGATGGTACTCGTCCCCGATCCCGTTAGGGTTTAGCTAACCCTAACGGTGGCCTCGCAATCTTGGGTGAGGGTGGCAAATCGTTAATTGCCCCAACGGTCGGGATGATGACTTGGCATTGCCTCGTCCCGGCAGTCGGCACGCCCTTAGCGTGTTCGGCGTAGCCCTTGATTGCCACTGTTAGGGCAAGGACCGCTTCTGGTGTAAGCCTACCACGACCGGTTCCTTTAGCCTCAAAAAGTGTGGTACAGCCGACATAGTTCACGTGTCTGTGTCTCACACCCCTATCTCGGTGACACCGATCCGGAGATTTAGTTAGGCATGGTGATCGAACCTAGGCGACTTGCCACTAGACCCGGCACCCCGAGTTTGCGGTGCATGCGGTGCGCGCTTACGCTCATTACAAATACGCCGATCGGGAGAGCTCCTCGGGATCTTGAGCGAGTGCACCTTTCGTATCGACGATGAGTCAGTGAGGCCGGGACTTGTTCCCGTATAGCGCGTTTAGTGTGTTGTGGTATTTCCGGACTAAGACCCCGAGTTGGCATCCGAGGTCCAAGTGTGGACTTAGCTATGTGCTCCGCTCTGTGTTTGTACTCATAGCTTGCATACATTCTTCTAGATGATCATGTATATCGTATTGTACCCGGTTGGGGATTCTTACTGGGTAATTCGTTACTCACCCTTATTCTCGTGGCTTTCCACAGTAATCAAGGCGGGAGACAGGATGGTCAAGGAGGAGCTGTGATCATGGAATCCTCTGCTGTCATCTCGACTATTTTATTTTATCATGACTCTTGACTTTTTGTTATTTCCCTGAATGCATGTAGACGCGCACAGAGCCCCGGATGTTTTCTTACGTTTTATGGATTCCAGCATATTTGTACTTGTGGATTGTTTTAATGGTTTAAATAAATCTCACGATCAGTATGCTTTTAGAAATGTATGTTTTGGTTGTTGAATGTTTCTGCTTTTACTTGGGATCCAAATGTATTTTTTCATAATGTCTTTTATTTTCACTACATGCATTGGGGTAAAGGCCCATTTAGAGCCCCTTTTGGGTCGGGTCTTTACTGATTGGTATCGAGCTCGAGTCATAGATTCTCAGAGATCGACCTTTTTTTGTAGGTCGTTTTTCCATGATCATCGGCCTCAAGGCAGTCATCAGTGCGCCTAAGTTTACTATTTGTTGTTGAAAAAGGGTTAAGATTTTACAATGCCTATCATCTAGTGTATGCCTTGTTTGGTGTTGTGGAGTGGTGACAGTGTGTTTTGATTCGTTGTTGGTTTGGATGTAGATCGCCAAAGATGCCACCACCGTGCATCGGAGAGGAGGTTCGAGAGCGTGTCGAGGTATCGGGATCGGATCTCGATCATCGCAGGACATCGTCCCAAGCCGACAATGATGGCATTCCACCAAAGCAGCCCTCTGTTACGCCTAGAGCGAGCGTTGAGGCGATCGAGCGCCGTGAGATCGCTCCCCCGGAGCAGAGTTTGGCCGAGTCTATGAGGGCTTTTATGGTCAGCATGTTGAGTGACCAGAGGGCGAGACCTGTGCCTTGTTGGCGCCATGGCGGAAGAGTCCCGAGCCCAGATCGAGCAAAATGACTCGATTGGTTCAAAGAGAGCTCAAGAGCACCTCCAGCCTCATGAGCAAGTAGCCCCAGAGGCGAGATATGGCGGAGGGTGCCAAGAGTTGGGTAGGTGGTGAAGGATTTTGTGAAGTGGAAGCTCGAGAAGTTTGATGCCACCGTGATGCGCTAGCGGCGGCCCGTGTGGATTGCCCATTTGGAGTACACCTTCCCGATCATGGTGTGCCCCGATATTCAGAGGCCGAGATGTGCGGCTCATGTGCTAGGAGGCACAAATGAGATGGTGGTGGGAGTCCACCTTGAGCGAGAGACCACCGGGTCTCCACCCGCTACTTGGGAGTTCTTCAAGGCCGAGTTCAAGGTAAAGTTCATCGGTGATGAGGCTCAAGAGAAGATGGTGGAGCTCTTCCCGAACTCGAAGCGGGTTACGATTCCATTGAGGATTATGAGCGCAAGTTCTCGAGTATGGATATTTTGCTCCTCGATTGATTGCCACCCCGAGTGAAGATTCGAAAGTTCATATCCGGATTGAGGCGGGGTGTTTCCCGGATGTCGTGGCTCGGGCCCCCACACTTATGCTAGGGTCGCATCAGCTTAGCCACGATCTATAATGGGAAGTATCCTGCTGGCGGGTTGTTGCCGCTCTGTTCGGCGTCCCGTCCCAAAGTACTGTGGGGCGAAGAGGAAGTTTGACTTTCGGGGGAGGCGGCGCGCGCCAAGGGCGCTTCAGAACAGAGATCGTGGAGAGCTCCAAATTGTTTCCACCCCCGCAGCAGGGGAGGACCCGAGCGATTCCCGCTTGTGCTACTTGTGGGAAAGTCCACGCCGGAGCTTGTCACTGGACCTAGATTGTGCTTCCGTTGTGGTAGAGAGGGCACATGGCCCGTTTTTGTGATCACCACGGCTATGGCAGCTCGGCCAAGCAGCAGCGAGCGGTCGAGTGTTTGCTACGACCCGTCAGAGGCCGAGCGTCACGGATGCCGCTGTGGCGGTGCGCTTCTTGTTTTTAGATCACTGCGCATTTGTCTTGTTTGATTCTCGTTCCACGCATTCATTTGTATCCGTGTTGTTTGCTTGAGCATGCTAAGTTAAGACTAGAGCCTCTAGGTTTCGAGTTATCTGTTGCAACTCCTTCGGGAGTTAATATGTTGGCTAGAGATAAGATTAGGGATGGCCGGATCGAGATATCCGGAGAGTTGCTTAGGCTACGCTCATAGTTCCGCCTATGAGCGGTTTTGATGTGATTCTTGGTATGGAGTGGTTAGTCGCTAACCACGCGTTGATTGACCGCCACCGGAAAGAAGTAGTGTTCAGCCGCCAGTCGGCCCACTTTAAGTTTCGTGGAGTCCAGGTGGAGTTTGCCCGCCGATGGTGTCACCGTGTGAAAGCTCGTCGTTTGCTAGCTCATGGAGCTTGGGGCTATCTAGCCAAGTTGTGCGGGAAGAGCCGCCCCTCGCTCTGTTGATCGTGTGCACCGGCCGTGCGGGAGTTTGCGAGCGTGTGTTTCTGAGGAGTTACCGGGTTGCCCCAAGAGAGAGAGGTTGACTTCACAATTGAGCTCGAGCCGGACCCTCCCTATCTCGAAGGCTCCGTGATCGTATGGCGCCAGTGAGTTAAAGGAATCAAGATTCGGGCACGGGAGATGTTAGATCGAGGGTTCATCCGTCCGAGTGTGTCCCCGTGGGGAGCACCGATTCTGTTTGTGAAAAAGAAGGATGGTTCTATGCGCTTATGTATTGATTACCGCGAGCTTAATAAGGTGACATGAAGAATAAGTATCCGCTTGCCCGTGATCGACGATTTGTTCGATCGGCTTCGAGGAGCTTCATGTTTCTCCAAGATAGATCTCGAGATCCGGTTACCATCGATTCATGGATCGTGGATGCCGACATTCCTAAGACAAACTTTCGAGTCCGGATATGGTCACTATGAGTTTGTGGTTATGTCGTTTGGATTGACCAATGCCCAACCGCGTTCATGGACATGATGGATAGGGTGTTCAAATCTTTTTGGACAAACCGTCATCATCGTGTTCATTGACGATATTCTGATTTATTCGAGGTCTAAAGAAGACCATGCAGAGCATTTGAGGCGAGTATTGGCGGCTTTGAGGAAAACCGGCTTTATGCGAAGTTTTCCAAATGTGATTTCTGGTTGGAGCGGTGGCCTTCCTAGGCCACGTGGTTTCGAGAGATGGTATAGCCGTGGAGCCCGCGAAGATTGAGGCCGTGAGTTCATGGGCCAAGCCGACTTGATTGCCGAGATTCGCAGCTTTCTGGGTTTGGCGAGTTACTACCGTCGGTTCGTCAAGACTTTTCGGCTTTAGCCTCGCCCCTCACTCGTCGGCGAGGAAGGGTGTCGAGTTTGTTTGGGACAAGAGTGTGATGAGAGCTTTGCGTGCTCAAGCGCTGCTTTGACTTCAAAGACTGTTGGCGATCCGGAGGGGACAGTGGTTTCGTGGTCTCAAATGATGCTTCCAAGTTTGGATTAGGTTGTGTGTTGATGCAAAGACGGGAAGGTCATTGCCTATGCTTCCCGTCACCAAGCCGTATGAGCAGAACTACCCGACTCATGATATGGAGTTGGCGGCAGAGTGGTGTTTGCAATCAAGATTTGGAGGCATTACCCGTATGGTGAGCGGATTCGGATGTTTACCGATCACCGCCTCAAGTATCTGCTTACTCGTAAGGAGTTGAATATGAGGCGAGAGGAGATGGTTAGAGTTGGTAAAGGATTATGATCATGAGATTTTGTACCATCCGGTAAAGCCAATGTAGTGGTCGATGCTTTGAGTAGGAAGACGTCGCACTCTGCGGCGTTGTTGAGTTCCCAGCCAGGTTTGCGGAGAGAGTTCGAGCGGGCGAGGTTGCGTTGTTGTTGGGTGAGGTTACCGCCAGAGTAGCTCGATTATCTGCTCACCGTCGATTAGGCAAATGGATTATAGACGACCAGTTGGGTGACCCCGCACTTAAGAGATTGGTTGATAGAGTTAGTCTTGACGGTGACTTTGACTTTGTATATTCACCGCATAAAGGGTTGACTTATAGAGGCCGGTTGTGTGTTCCGGACATTGCGAGGTTTGCGAGCGAGTTGCTCTCGAGGCCCACAGTTCCCCTTTTGCTTGGCACCCGGGGTACCAAGATGTATCAGACCTTAAGCGGACCTTCCGGTGGATGGGAATGAAGAGAGATGTGGCGAGAGTTTGTCACCGGGTGTCTCACTTGTCGCCAAGTGAAGGCACCCAGCGAGAGGCCACTGGTTTGTTGCGACCACCGAGTGTACCCCAAAGGAAATGGGAAGAGATCTCCATGGACTTTATCTCTGGTTTGCCAAGGACTCAGGGAAGTTCTCTCGATTTGGGTGATAGTCGACCGTTTGACCAAGAGCGCACACTTCATTCCCGTAGAGACACTTATACCGTGGAACAATGGGGCGTAGTTGTTTTTGGAGCGCATCATCCGTTATCATGGTGTGCCGGTGAGGATTGTGTCCGATCGTGACTCGCGGTTCACTTCTCGTTTCGAGAGCGCCGTAAGGGGTTTGGGCACAGAGTGCGATTTAAAGACAGACTTTTCACCCTCGACGGATGGTCGGTCGAGAGAGTGAATCGATTCTCGAGGATATGTTGAGGGCTTGTGTGTTGGATTTCCCGAGCAAAGGGGACCAGATGATCTGTGCTTGATGGAGTTTGCCTATAACAACGATTACGATCGGCGATTTATCTGATGGCTCCATTCGAGGCATTGTATGGTAAGCGTTATCGGTCCCCCCGTGTTCAGGAAGAGGTTGGTGATAGACAGTTTTGGGTCCCGAGTTCTGCAGCTTGACCAATGGTGCGGTCACGAGAAGATTAGAGCTCGTATGTTGACACTCAGGCAGAGCAGCGAGAGAGAGTTCGCCGATGTTCGGCGTCGAGATTTGGAGTTTGAGGTTGGTCGGCATGTGTTCCTTAAGGTTGCTCCGATGCGAGGTGTTCTGAGGTTTGCAAGCGTGGGAAGTTGAGTCCCCGTTTGTTGGTCCATTCGAGATTCTAGAGAGGATTGGCGAGTTGCTTACCGGTTAGCCCTACCTCCGTCACTATCGGTGTGCATAGTGTTTTTCATGTATCGATGTTGAGGCGGATGTGCCTGGACCCGCCGCACATTGTGGACTTTGAGCCTTTGCGGTGAATGAGGATTTGAACTTCGAGGAGAAGCGGTGAGGATCCTTGCCTTTGAGACCAAGACGTTGCGTGTCGCGAGATTCGTTTAGTAAAGGTTCGATGGAAGAATCGGGGTTACGAGGAAGCCACTTGGGAGCGGGAAGACGAGATGAGATTGCATTACCCCGAGCTATTTCTGTCTTAAGGACTTTCGAGGACGAAAGTCATAAAAAGGAGGGAATATTGTAACGACCGGTGTTTTTCTTCCGGTCTTCCGTATGCCCTAGGGGTAATTTGGTCGGGCCGTCGTGGTCGTTTGTGTCTTTTCCATTACTAAAATTATTGGATGGTTTTATGTAGGTTTTGGAGGGGTTTGTGGTTTGGTTTGAGCAAGGTTTGCTGCAAAAGTAAAAATAAAGGAATTTGTCTTTGCAGTAGGGGTTTGAACCCGGTCTCTGGGAAGCTTGTAGAGATGTGTGCCAATTGAGCCATTAGGTGCTCTTATTGTTCTTTCTGCATCACATCTTAGTTAACCTTGGATTTTGGAGTTTTGGTGCATTTGGTTAAATGAAATAGAATTAGGTTTATTCCATCTTCTTCTCCAAATCTCCTCTTGGCCGCACAAGCTCTCCCTCTCCATAGCCTTTGCCGATTCTTCTTTCCCTTGCATCTCCTTGGGTTCGATCATCATCATTCCGGTAAGTCTTCATCCTCTTCATCTCCTCATTTGGTTATTGATGCCGGCCAAAGGTAAGAAGTAGAGAGTTGTGTGTGTTGTGTCGATTGCGGCCACCGAGAGAAGCGGCGAAGATAGATCGCCCTCGCCGTCGCACTGATTCGCCAGGTCGACAGCGGCTTTCGCGACCGTCCGCGACGCCATCGCGCACTGTGATCGCCCGATCCGTTGAGCGCCCTACCGTCGCACCAGTCGCCCAGATCTGTTGAAGCAGCCCCGCGCGCGCCATCGCTCGCCAGATCGTGCGATCGCGCGCGCAGCGAGCAGACGCCAGACGCCGCGCCCGCGCGCGCCGCCGCGAAGCCGCTCGCCGCCGCCAGCCCAGCGTCGCTCGCTATGCCGCGCCAGACGCCAGCGCGCGCGCCTTTGCTCGAAGCCGCCGCCGCCAGCCCGCGTCACGCGTCGCTGCTCGCCGCCGCCGCCGCGCCGCGCGCCTTCGCCGGGTGCTCGCCCGCCACGCCCGCGCGCGCGCGCGCGCGCGCTGCAAGGCCTGCCGTGCATCCGTGCGCCGTCCGTGCCAGCAACCCAGCGCAGCGCCACCACCACCGTGCGGCGGGCACTGCGCCCGCCTGCCGTGCTGCTGCGCGCCGCCAGCTCCAAGCTCGTGTCGCCGCGTGCGCGTGAGTTCCCCGAGCCGAGCTTGCTTTGTTCTTTTGTTGTTTAGACGTTTTAGATGCTGATTATTATTGGTTTGCTAGGTTCCCGCTCGCTAGCTCGGGATTGTTCTGCAGCTTAGGATTTGTGTGTAGAAGCCTCCCGACCAAGGTAAGGATTTCTTACCGGAGTTGTGTGGGCCTGCGGTATATTTGTGATTGTTGTTTTGTATGCCTGTGTATGATTATTAGCATGTTTAGCCCTAGGTGCTCTGTTCAATTCTGATCGCATGAACTCTTGTATTGTTTCTCATGTTAGCCCATGCTAGGTTGTTCCATTCTCGCATGTTCGATATCTGTTCTTGCTTCGTAGTATCATGTTAGGTTCCTTGTATCTGTTGAGCACGTATTGGACTGCATTGATTGATTTATTATTATTGCTATGGTTTAGAGTTCGTAGGTAGCATCATCCGGGCCGGATGCATAACGTAACTTGCATCCCCGCGAGGGGACGTGCGAGATGGTACTCGTCCGATCCCGTTAGGGTTTAGCTAACCCTAACGGTGGCCCCGCAATCTTGGGTGAGGGTGGCAAATCGTTAATTGCCCCAACGGTCGGGATGATGACTTGGCATTGCCTCGTCCGGCAGATCGGCACGCGTCCTCGGCGTGTTCGGCCGTAGCCCTTGATTGCCACTGTTAGGGCAAGGACCGCTTCTGGTGTAAGCCTACCACGACCGGTTCCTTAGCCTCAAAGTGCGGTGGTACAGGTGACATAGTTCACGTGTCGTGTCTCACACCCCTATCTCGGTGACACCGATCCGGAGATTTAGTTAGGCATGGTGGCCGAACCTAGGCGACTTGCCACTAGACCCGGCACCCGAGTTTTGCGGTAGCATGCGGTGCGCGCTTACGCTCATTACAGCGCCCGATCGAGAGAGCTCCTCGGGATCTTGAGCCGCACCTTTCGTGACGATGAGTGAGTCGGTGGAGGCCGGGACTTGTTCCCGTATAGCGCGTTTAGTGTGTTGTGGTATTTCCGACTAAGACCACGAGTTGGCATCCGAGGTCCAAGTGTGGACTTAGCTATGTGCTCCGCTCTGTGTTTGTACTCATAGCTTGCATACATTCTTCTAGATGATCATGTATATCGTATTGTACCCCTGGGTTGGGGATTCTTCTTTGGGTAATTCGTTACTCACCCTTATTCTGTGGCTTTCCACGGTAATCAAGGCGGGAGACAGGATGGTGAAGGAGGAGCCGTGATCATGGAATCCTGCTTTGTCATCTCTCGACTATTTTATTTTATCATGACTCTTGACTTTTTGTTATTTCCCTGAATGCATGTAGGCGGGCACAGAGCCCCGTGATGTTTTCTTACGTTTTATGGATTCCAAAGATATTTGTACTTGTGGATTGTTTTAATGGTTTAAATAAATCTCTGATCAGAGTATGCTTTTAGAAATGTATGTTTGGTTGTTTAATGTTTCTGGTTTTTACTTGGGATCCGAAATGTATTTTTTTCATAATGTCTTTTATTTTCACTACATGCATTGGGGTAAAGGCCCATTTAGAGCCCCTTTTGGGTCGGGTCTTTACACATGACCAAATTGTTAATTGTTAGGGTTATGCGCCCATTTTATGTTGAGGTGTGTTACCCACTATTGTTATATTCGTTGAGGGGTTTCGTGCCCAAATTGTTAATTGTTGGGGTTATGCGCCCATTTAATTGTAAGATCGAAAGGCAACACTAGAGGGGGCGAATAGAGTTTGTCAAATTTTTAGTTATTTAAAAATATACTTTTAAGATCTAAACTTTGTTAATCTAAAATCATCCAACAATCAATTATAATATGTAAGAATTGAAATTGCAAAAAGTAAAAGTTAAGGGAAGAGAGAAAGACACCGAAGTTTATAGTGGTTCAGAAATCTTACTCCACTCCCCAAGACTATTTCTTGGGTATTTTACTAGGCGATCCTCTTGCGGGTGAGAACCAAACCGACACGATCCTTTTTTTCCTAGGCTAAACAGAAACCTCAATCCTTTTACCTGGTTCAGGATTAAACCACTCCGATTCTGTTTTTCTTAGGCTAAAGAGAAACCCACCTTTTCACTGGTTTAGGATTAAACCAATTGCATTTTCTCACAACCCAAGGTGTACCCCACACCTTAATACAAATCCCAAATAACAAATAAAAATTAAACCTTACAATATACCTCTCGTAGGTAAAATATACAAGTTGAGCGTTGACAGCTTCTTCACAAAATTTGCAATGCGCCGATTTAAGAATGTGTGAAGCAAATGAAACTTTTTGAAGCTTTGAGAATGATAATGTTGTTGTAAAAAAATAGTTCTTGAAGCAATGTATTTAATGGAGAGAAGATGAAAAGTGTCTGTTGGATTTAGGGCAAAATGATCGACGAACGAGATTTGATGAAGATATGATGAAATTGTGACCATTGGGTTTAGGAAAAAGGTGTATATGGCTAAGATTGAATGATTAGATCATGAAATGAGTTTGGGTTAAAAATGAAACAATTTGAAAATGAAAAACTCGTTTTTTTTTTTCGTAGGCGATTTTTCTTCAAATCTTTATTTGTCCATATCTTCTTCATTTTAACTCCGATTTGCACAATTCAAAATGCGTAGGAATCGTCTCTTCAAGTTCTACATAATAAACACTTAAAAACTCCAAAAATATCAGAAAACAAAATTCGAGTTTGTTATCATCAAAACATTAATTAATTAATTTAGGTAGGGGTGAAAAAGTCAATAATCTTCCCCTTTTTGATGATGACAAACTATACTAGAAAAATGAAATATAAAGTAATGTGTGTGATGTAATATATTAACCACATGCATAATCAAACACGAATATATTTTTTTTGAAACAAGGTTAACCACGCCCGTCCCTAGGCCAGCACCAGCACCAGGTGACATCGAAGAAGTAATGTCATAGTTGAGTCTTGAACCTGGGACTTTGAGGAGAGCATACCCCAAAGCTCAAATCTTCAACCACTGTGCCACCCTTTGGGGACAATCAACACACGTAATTAATAATAACATACTTTCATTTTTCTTATTAACTCTCCCCCTTTTGGAATCAATAAAAAAGAAATATTAGGGAAAAGAATAATTTAAATCTTTCTTTAATGCAAACTCCCTAAATTTCTCCACTCTAAAAATCAATTTAACACTCTCATCTAATAAGAGACAAAAAGACATTTAACACAAAAATCTAAGGATATAAATATAAAAACACAATTTCAAATGAATTCTTCTTCTAAAATAAATTTTCATTTATGCAATAACTCCCCTTAATTAAAATGATATATAATACACATAAGAGAAGTATACTTAACGATAAATTACTTTATCAATATTAAATTCACACAATAAATGATTTAAACTCCCCTTAAAAATAAACATTCTCTTTATAATAATAATAAATATAAAAGAGATACCAATTTTTGATTAATAATGATACCAATTAATAGTAAATCAAATAATAAAAATCATGGTAGCATTATAAATAAAAAATATATATATAAATTTTGAGTAAGTTCTAGCAGGATTCAAGTATATTAATCAATTTCATAAAAACTCCCCCTATTTCAAAAAATAAAAAATCCCCCTATAAAATAGGATTCAACAGTCCTTAATAAAAAACTTAGGACATATATTCAACATATAGGACAATCAAACTACTCAAATTGATTTTGAATCAATAAATATCATAAATAGCAAAATTAATCATCAAAACATAATTCATGGCCAAAAGACATACAATATCTTATTTTAATGTATCTATATTTCATTTCTCAATAATTATAGTTTCAATCAACGAAGTTTAATAATCAAAGTATTATGAAGTTATTAATAAATCAAATTTCATTAGTAAGGAATATAATCGTGTACCAAAATAGATATTCAACCTTTAATCATGACATCCCTAATTCAAATAATAAGGTAATAAGAATTATGGATAAATTTTTAAAATAATTGATTATAAGATTTAAGGGAAAATAATCCATAATCATAAAAATGTGCAATTATTTAGATCGATACCAAAAATGTCAAATAAGATTTCAAATTTCTCAAGACATTTAATCTAATAAATTTTAGGAACTCAATTTCAAATACTTTCTATAGTAAATTTAAATAAATATATATTATAAATTCAAAAATATAAAATTACCTAATGTGCAAATTTTCCTTTGATAAATTGTAGTAAGTCAAATTTAAACATTAAAATCATTGAAGAAATATTTTCCATAATAAGTATCAATAGAATATTTGTCTCAATAATTCAAAAATAAAGAGTTACCAAACATGTCATTTTCCTTTGTTGCATACTTGCTTCATTTGAATTATTTCAAATTTGAAATCCAAGCAACTTGCTTGACTTTTGAAATAACACCTACAAGGAAAATTCAAACAAGGATTTTGGTACTCATTACTTTGATCCTTCATTGTTAGCTATGATGGATTTTGAAACTCATTTCAAATTGGAACTAATATTTTTAATATTCAATTTAAGAAAATAAAAACTATAATAATTATGACAAATTTTACCACAAGAATAATAAATAACACTTGGTAAGAATTTATTTTTCACAAAATGATTTTGCACAATTTTTTTCTCAAATAAATTCTTTTTATGAGCATTTTTCAATTTAAAGCAATTTGGTCTAATATGGCCTTTAACTTCACAATAATGACATATGGGTACAAATCTTGACTTCACATTTCTAGAATTTTCAAGATTAGGCACAAAATTTAAATTTTCATGTAAATCTCTATCTTTTTTCATGGTTATGATACATTGTTCATTATGAGCACATTTTGGAACGAAATTGTTTAGGCACAAAAGTTGAATTCTCATGAATTTTTTTAACTTTCTCATTCTTTGACAAAAAATTAGAACTAACCAAATTTGACACATTTGATAAAATATTTTTGGACATACAAGGGATACCCTTAACAAATATAGTTTTAGAGCTAGACGAAGGATTTTCATCCACATAGCCTAAATTATTCTCATTTAAAAGTTTATCCATGCCAATAATTTTATTTTATCGTTGACCATTAATAGTCATATTCTTAATGGTCTCTTTTGCAATTTCAAGTTCTTTATTAGCCATAATTTCATTTTCTTTAAGCATATGCAAAAGATCATTTTTCTTATGACTATCACTTTTAAGAAATGCATTTTTGTCAATCAATGAACATTTATCATTTTCTAAATATATATTGCTAGTTTCCAAATTAATAACTTTATCTTTCAAGCTAGCAATTTCACATTTTAATTTCAAGGAACAAGACTCAATTTCCTCATTTTTATTTTTCAAATCATTCAATTCAATTTTCAATTCACAAGATAAAGATTTTAAATTCTTAATTTTATCATTCAATGAATTTTTCTCATTATTACAAGCATCAATTTCATTTTGCGACAACAAATTTTTAGCGTCATTTTTCAAACATGCATTTTCATCTATCAAAGATTTATTTTCATTAGACAATATTTTATACTTCTTTGATAGTTTAGCATACTTCAAGACAAAAGTTTTAAAATCATGTTTCATACTTTCAAATGCATAAAATAATTCATCATAAGTAAGAGATTCTGGATTTATCTCATCTTCATCACTTTTGTGGTCGAAATTCTCATTCAAATGATCCGTAAGCATTGAGAGGCTCCATCACATTTTTCATATTCTACTTCATAAAAATTTTCTTGATTTTGAGAATTACAATTCTCCTTTACATTAAATAGATCGTTAGTAGTATAAGGAAAATTTTCTACACTATACATATTTTCAAGAAAATACCAACATCATAAACATATTTAAAATGTGCAATTTTATCACATAGCTTACTATCTAGAGCACAATACATAATATTCATAACTTGAGCATTGCAAGAGATCAAATTTCATTCAATTTCAATTTTGATAAATCATGTTTGCACACATACCAAAAATTGAAATCAATACCGAGCAAAAATATTTTCATTCTCTTTCTCCAAACTTCATAATTTGTACCATAAAAAAAATAAGGGTTTATCAATACAATGACTTTCAAGAACACCTAAAGTTGCCATAACTCTAGCAATTAAGCTTTTCAAAAAAAAAAATTTCAAAAATACAAATACCAATTGAAGAAGTAAAACTCAAACAAATGGATATCAAATACACACTTTTTGAAAATATATTTTCTATTAAAAACAAGAGCAACCCTCTCTAATACCAATTGTAGGATCGAAAGGCAACACTAGAGGGGGTGAATAGGGTTTGCCAACTTTTTAGTTATTTAAAAATATACTTTTAAGATCTAAACTTTGTTAATCTAAAATCACCCAACAAGCAATTATAATATGTAAGAATTGAAATCACAAAAAGTAAAAGTTAAGGGAAGAGAGAAAGACATCGAAGTTTATAGTGGTTCGAAAATCTTACTCCACTCCCCAAGACTACTTCTTGGGTATTTTACTAGGCGATCCTCTTGCGGGTGAGAACCAAACCGACATGACCCGCTTTTTTCTAGGTTAAAGAGTGTAACAGCCCAAGATTTCCTTTCGGTTCTCCAGGTTTATTCGGTTGTTCCTCCAGTAAGTTGGTTGGGCTGTTAGGGCCTTTTGTGCTTGTAGGGGCATTTTGGTCATTTTGTCCTCCAGGGGTATTTTAGTCATTTTGCCTTCTCGAGACAGTGTTGCAGTAAGACAGAGCTTCTAGAATGTTTATGAGTTGATGGGCTTAAGTTTATTCTTCGGTTTCAAGTTTTAGGTCAAGAGTTCCATTTATGGTAAGTTTGGAGCCCTCCCGGTTAAAAGAAGAAAAATGAAAATAAAAGTGTTGGAGCTAGGATTCGAACCATGGTGGCTTGGGAGTTGAGTTTGGGCCATTTGTAGAGAAATTAAAATGAGTTTTAAAAAGTGCTCTTGGTGGGATTTGAAGGTGGGATTTTTGGAGGATTTTATTAATTAAAAAATAGGACAAACAAATAGGGTTTCATCTTTTTCCCCTTCCCTCTCCTCTTGGCCGACCACCCCACTCTCCATTTCCTTCTCCTTGGCCGAGACACTCCTCTCCATCTTCTCTCCATCTCCATTGCTTCCATTCTCAAGATCTTCAAGTGTTGCTCCCTAGCATTTTATCTCCATTGTTGTTCCAAGGTAAGTTTGCAGGCTCTTCTCTTTTTCTTCCTCTTGCCATGGCTTAACCAAGCTTCACCTAAGGGAGTTGTGGTTTTCTTCTTCTCTTCTTGTAGATCCGAGAAGCTTGCTTGGGTGGAGGAGATCTTGTTTGTTCTCCTTGTTTGATTGAGATCCGAGAGCACTTCCCATTCCAACCTCCATTGCTGAGAGCTCCAAGGTAGGGATGATGGTGATTTTGTTATGTTTGACTTGTGATTTGGACAGATCTAACTTGCTCTTTGCTCCTTGTGCAAATCCAAGCCCTAGCCGAGATCTCCTTGTTGTGCTCCTCCTTTGGCTGAGACCACCTTGTCCTTTGGGGAACCCTTGCCGAATCTTCTTGGGTAAGTTGGTAAGTTGATGTTTTGCCTAGCTTGTGTGTTGGTTTGGCCGAGAGCCCCATTGAAGTTGCTTGGCCGAGAGCTTCATGATGGGTTGTGTGTGTGTGTGTGTGTTTTTTGCTTCATGGACAAGAGAGCTAATTTGTGATTGTTGTTTGTTGATGCCCTAGCCGAGACAACTTGTTGCAAGTGTAGCCGAGAGCTTCTAGGGTTCCATCTTGGGTGCTTGGCCGAGAGCACTAGGGCAAGTATGGGTAATCTCTTGGTTCCCATACTTCTAGATTTAGTGTTTAGTTAAGTGTAGCTAGTTAGATTGAATGTGTATGTTTATGCTTTTAGGTTGTTAGACACTGCAGCTCAAGGAGCACTTTTCTGTTTATATTTCTGCTTGTTACAGGTAAGGATCTCTTATCAGGGTTGTGTGGACCCTGCGATATGTTTTGATTGCATCTTTTATATATATGTTGTTTGTTATGAGCATGTAGTGGTTAGAACTGTTTCACTGTTATCTCTGCTAGCATGTTTGCCCTATTTCTACATGTTAGTGCCATGCTAGGTTTGTCCTTCCAGCATGTTCTGAGTTCCCTGTTTACATTCGTAGTATCATGCTAGGTCGTACTTGTATTTTTGTTAAGCATGTTCAGTTGTTAGGGATGTATATCATGTGACATTAGGTAGTTAGCTAGACTTGTCTTCTAGAGGCTGAGAGTGGACATAACGTATCTTGTCCCCACAGGTCGGGATCAGTGAGAGGCATAACGTAGTTTGTCTCCGCCCCCGACAGCCGGTGCGGATTAGCTCATGCATCGGTACAAGCCTAGTTTGTAATCTACTAGAGCGGAACCAGTCACGGGTGCAAGCCTGCCCGGAGACAGTTCTTAGCTTCAGGTTCGTGGTACAGGCTGCTACAGCTGAGTGCCGAGGGCTCCGCACTACTGTAGATCAGTGACACCATTCTTATTCTTGTTTAGAGCCAGACCTTGGGACACTCCTGTTGTCTTAGGGTTTAGCTTGGCTGGGGGTAAGAGGCCCCCGAGGACACCTAGTCGGGATCAACTTTTGAGTTGGTCAATTGGCTGAGGGAGAAAGACCCTCGAGGGTGTATGACATCTATTTAGGATCAGCTTTTGAGTTGATCATTTGGCCGAGGGAGAAAGACCCTCGAGGATGTCTTTGGGATTGGTTAGGAGAATCAATCATTAGGCCGGAAGTAGGAAAGTTCTGAGGTTCCCGGACTTGACTTGATTAGCTTGTTGAGCAAAGTTTCTGTGCTGGTAACTGATTGCATGTATACTAGGATGCTAGATGATGGATGTATCGTATTGTACCCCGGTTGGGGATTCTTACTGAGTATGTTTATACTCACCCTTACTTATCTTTCAGGTAACTTGGGACAACAACGAGATGGCTAGTGGAGGGAGCTGTGTGATCATAGGAGCTGCCGGCGAACTCTGTGTCTTTATCTTTTGGAGTCTTTTAATTTTGTAGTAGCATGCTGGGAACTTTGTTTACTGTTGAGACTTGTTAAACTGTTTTGTTTGAAATACTGGCCAGGATTGTTTTAAGGATGTTTATGAAATGGTTGTTTCTTTTATGAAGATTAAATGAGTTTTATCTTTTAGATGTTTCCATAATGTTTTTAAAGTTTTAAATTGTAAGCATGCTAGTAAGAACCGGGGTTAGGAACATTTTGGGTCGGGTTCTTACAGTTGGTATCAAAGCACAGAGTCATAGATTCTGTAGACTAACCTGCTTTGTAGGTTGTTTGTTCCCATAATACTGAGTTTAAGGGTTTTTGCAGTACTGCATCTAGTATACATGTGTTACTTTTTGTTGGCAGTGGGAGTCTGAGAGAGGACTAACCCTTATGGTTTTCGTGTAGATCGCCAGTATGCCGGTGACACGAAGTGGTGCAGGACCGTCCGGGACAGCGAGTGGAGGTGTTACTGAGACAACACTTAGGGTTGAGCAAACCCGTAGGCCGCCTATGGCCCCAGCTGTTAGTTTTCCTGGAGAGGGGGTAGAGGCTGCCATGCCTCAAAGAGCAGCCCCAGGAGCTGAGTTTGTAGCCATGAGGGACATGATGATGGCCTTGATGGCAGAGCAGAGAGCGGAGACTCAGGCGCAGTTGTCAGCGCAGAGAGAGGAGTCTAGGGCCCAGATGCCCCAGCTGACACAGCTTTTCCAGCAGGCACCCCTAGTAGCTTCAGTGGCCCCAGGAGATCAGGGTCTGGTCAGGAGCCGCTGAGTTTGGCAAGTGGCTCAAGGACTTCACTAAATGGAAGCCCATAGAGTTTAATGCCTCGGAGAACCCATTGGTGGCAGTAAAGTGGCTAGCTCGCATGGAGTACATCTTTATGGTGATGGGATGCCCGAATATTTAGAGGCCGAGGTGTGCGGCCCATGTTTTGACTGACATAACTGTGTGGTGGTGGGAGTCCACTGATCGGGCCAGACCAGTAGGATCTCCACCAACCACCTGGGAGTTCTTCAGAACCAAGTTCAGAGCCAAGTATGTGAATGATGAGGCTCAGTAGGAGATGACAGAGGCCTTCTCAAACCTGAAGCAGGGCACTGACAGTATTGCTGCTTATGAGAAGAAATTCTCGGAGTATAGTTACTTTGCCCCAGAGCTCATAGCCACAGAGGAGCTCAAGACGAAAACGTTTATCAGTGGTTTGAGGAAGGAGGTTGCTCAGGATGTTCGAGCACTTGCCCAGAGTCTTATGACAGGGCTGTTGAGTTGGCTACCATATATAACTCCAAGTACTCGTCAGTGTAGGCTCCTATTGCACCAGTTCAGTGTGTTCAGCAGTACTCAGGGCAGAAGAGACAGTTTGACTCTTCTAGTGGGTCCTGTGCAGATGGTCAGCAGGCTCGTCGTCAGGGCCAGTTTAGAGGACGAGATCAGCGTCAACCACAGTTTAGACCACAGGGCCAGCAGGGCATTGTTAAGCAGCCACCCCAGTGCCACACTTGTGGCAAGATTCACTATGGTATCTATGGAGCGTCGCCCTGAGCTTGCTATAGATGTGGCAACGAGGGAAACTTAGCTAGGGCTTGCACTCAAGCTGGAGCAACAGCCAGACCAGTTCAGCAGCACGACAGAGTGTTTGCTACGACTCGTCAAGAGGCGGAGCGTATTAATGCTGCGGTTGCAGGTACGCTGCTTGTCTTAAACCATTATGCATTCGTACTGTTTGATTCGGGATCGACCCATTCGTTTGTTTCTAATGCATTCGCTAGACAAGCTTGTTTGGAACTCGAACCTTTAGGGTTTGAGTTGTCTGTTGCAACTCCTTCGGGAGTGAGTATGCTAGTTAGTGATAAGGTTAAGAGTGGCCGGATACAGATATCCGAGGAGCTTCTAGTGGCTGTACTCATAGTCTTGCCTATGAGTGGTTTTGATGTCATTCTTGGTATGGATTGGTTGGCTGAGCATCACGCTATGATAGACTGCCGCCAGAAAGAAGTTGTGTTCAGGCTGCCCTAGAAGAAAAGCTTCAAGTTTCGAGGTGTCCAGGGCGGGGTGTGTCCGCCGTTGATTTCTGTAGTGAAGGCCCAACGTTTGTTAGCTCGAGGAGCTTAGGGCATTCTAGCAAGGTTGACAGGTGGGAGTAGTGCTGCGTGGTCAGCTGAGATGGTACCTATAGTGCAGGAATTTGCAGATGTTTTCCCTGAGGAGTTACCGGGGTTACCCCCGAAGAGAGAGGTGGACTTTACCATTGAGCTTGATCCAGGGACTCTCCCTATCTCTAAAGCTCCATATCGTATGGCGCCAGCTGAGTTGAAAGAGCTCAAAGTGCAGTTGCAAGAGATGCTTGATCGAGGATTTATCCGCCCGAGTGTGTCCCCGTGGGGAGCACCTGTTTTGTTTGTTAAGAAGAAGGATGGATCCATGCGCCTCTGTATTGACTACCGAGAGTTAAATAAAGTCACCGTAAAGAATAAGTATCCCATGCCGCGTATTAATGATTTGCTTGGGAGTTGAGTTTGGGACATTTGTAGAGAAATTAAAATGAGTTTTAAAAAGTGCTCTTGGTGGGATTTGAAGGTGGGATTTTTGGAGGATTTTATTAATTAAAAAATAGGAAAAACAAATAGGGTTTCATCTTTTTCCCCTTCCCTCTCCTCTTGGCCGACCACCCCACTCTCCATTTCCTTCTCCTTGGCCGAGACACTCCTCTCCATCTTCTCTCCATCTCCATTGCTTCCATTCTCAAAATCTTCAAGTGTTGCTCCCTAGCATTTCATCTCCATTGTTGTTCCAAGGTAAGTTTGCAGGCTCTTCTCTTTTTCTTCCTCTTGCCATGGCCGAACCAAGCTTCACCTAAGAGAGTTGTGGTTTTCTTCTTCTCTTCTTGTAGATCCGAGAAGCTTGCTTGGGTAGAGGAGATCTTGTTTGTTCTCCTTGTTTGATTGGGATCCGAGAGCACTTCCCATTCCAACCTCCATTGCCGAGAGCTCCAAGGTAGGGATGATGGTGATTTTGTTATGTTTGACTTGTGGTTTGGATAGATCTAACTTGCTCTTTATTCCTTGTGCAAATCCAAGCCCTAGCCGAGATCTCCTTGTTGTGCTCCTCCTTTAGCCGAGACCACCTTGTCCTTTGGGGAACCCTTGCCAAATCTTCTTGGGTAAGTTGGTAAGTTGATGTTTTGCCTAGCTTGTGTGTTGGTTTGGCCGAGAGCCCCATTGAAGTTGCTTGGCCGAGAGCTTCATGATGGGTTGTGTGCGTGTGTGTGTTGTTTGCTTCATGGACAAGAGAGCTAATTTGTGATTGTTGTTTGTTGATGCCCTAGCCGAGACAACTTGTTGCAAGTGTAGCCGAGAGCTTCTAGGGTTCCATCTTGGGTGCTTGGCCGAGAGCACTAGGGCAAGTAGGGGTAATCTCTTGGTTCCCATACTTCTAGATTTAGTGTTTAGTTAAGTGTAGCTAGTTAGATTGAATGTGTATGTTTATGCTTTTAGGTTGTGAGACACTGCAGCTCAAGGAGCACTTTTCTGTTTATATTTCTGCTTGTTACAGGTAAGGATCTCTTATCAGGGTTGTGTGGACCCTGCGATATGTTTTGATTGCATCTTTTATATATATGTCGTTTGTTATGAGCATGTAGTGGTTAGGACTGTTTCACTGTTATCTCTGCTAGCATGTTTGCCCTGTTTCTACATGTTAGTGCCATGCTAGGTTTGTCCTTCCAGCAAGTTCTGAGTTCCCTGTTTACATTCGTAGTATCATGCTAGGTCGTACTTGTATTCTTGTTAAGCATGTTCAGTTGTTAGGGATGTATATCATGTGACATCAGGTAGTTAGCTAGACTTGTCTTCCAGAGGCTGAGAGTGGACATAACGTATCTTGTCCCCACAGGTCGGGATCAGTGAGAGGCATAACGTAGTTTGTCTCCGCCCCCGGCAGCCGGTGCGGATTAGCTCCTGCATCGGTATAAGCCTAGTTTGTAACCTACTAGAGCGAAACCCGTCACGGGTGCAAGCCTGCCCGGAGACAGTTCTTAGCTTCAGGTTGGTGGTACAGGCTGCTACAGCTGAGTGTCGAGGGCTCCGCACTACTGTAGATCAGTGACACCATTCTTATTCTTGTTTAGAGCCAGACCTTGGGACACTCCCGTTGTCTTAGGGTTTAGCTTGGCCGGGGGTAAGAGGCCCCCGAGGACACTTACTCTGGATCAGCTATTGAGTTGGTCAATTGGCAGAGGGAGAAAGACCCTCGAGGGTGTATAACATCTATTTGGGATCAGCTTTTGAGTTGATCATTTGGCCGAGGGAGAAAGAACCTCGAGGGTGTATAACATCTATTTGGGATCAGCTTTTGAGTTGATCATTTGGCCGAGGGAGAAAGAACCTCGAGGATGTCTTTGGGATTGGTTAGGAGAATCAATCATTAGGCCGGAAGTAGGAAACTTCTGAGGTTCCCGAACTTGACTTGATTAGCTTGTTGAGCAAAGTTTCTGTGCTGGTAACTGATTGCATGTATACTAGGATGCTAGATGATGGATGTATCGTATTGTACCCCGGTTGGGGATTCTTACTGAGTATGTTTATACTCACCCTTACTTAACTTTTAGGTAACTTGGGACAGCACTGGGATGGCTAGTGGAGGGTGCTGTGTGATCATGGGAGCTGCCGGCGAACTCTGTGTCTTTATCTTTTGGAGTCTTTTAATTATGTAGTAGCATGCTGGGAACGTTTTTTAGTGTTGAGACTTGTTAAACTGTTTTGTTTGAAATACTTGCCAGAATTGTTTTAAGGATGTTTATGAAATGGTTGTTTCTTTTATGAAGATTAAATGAGTTTTATCTTTTAGATGTTTCCATAATGTTTTTAAAGTTTTAAATTGTAAGCATGCTAGTAAGAACCGGGGTTAGGACCATTTTGGGTCGGGTTCTTACAAAGAGAAACCGCAATCCTTTTACCGGGTTTAGGATTAAACAACTCCCATCCTCTTTTTCTTAGGCTAAAGAGAAACTCAAATCCTTTTCACTAGTTCAAGATTAAACTGTAACGACCCGACCCGAATGGGGTTCTAAATAGGCCATTACCTCAATGCATGCATACAAATCTACAGAAAATTTGCAAGATGGTGTTTGGATTCTAAGTAAAAACTAAAACATGGAAACATCCATTTAAAAATCAACATAAATTCCTGAAACCTGTCCCTGTTTCCAAGCATCTATTCCAAGACAAATACATTTCCAAAACATACTCTGATCAGAGATTTATTTAAAACATACAAGCTTTGCAATAATTACAACAATGCTAGAATCCGGAAATACATTCAGAAAACACCCTAGGGCTCCGTGCCCAACTACAGGCATTCAAAAGACATTTAAATCATAAACATAAACATAAGACTCAGAGTTGAACAACGCGTTTCCATGATCACAGCTCCTCCTCCAGCCATCCTGTCTCGCACCATGGATACCTGTGGAAAACCACATAATAAGGGTGAGTAACGAATTACTCAGTAAGAATCCCCAACCGGGGTACAATACGATATACATGGTCATCTAGCAGAAAGATATGCAAGCTATGAATATAAACACAGAATAGAGCACATAGCTTAGCCCACACTTGGGCCTCGGATGCCAACTCAGGGTCTTAGTCCGGAAATAACTCACCACACAACACATCACACAAGTCGCCTCTATACGAGAAACAAGTCCCTCCTCACCGTCTATTGTTGAATGAAAGGTGCACTAGCTCAAGATCCCGAGGAGCTCTCCTGGCCGGCGCCAGTAATGAGCGTAAGCATGCACCGCGTGCTACTGCAGACTATGGGGGTGCCGGTCTAGTGGCAAGTCGCCCATGTCCGATCCACCACGCCTAACTAAATCTCTGGATCGGTGTCACTGACATAGGGGTGTGAGATCTAGACACGTGAACTATGTCAGCCTGAACTACCGCACCTGAGGCTAAGGAACGGGTCGTGGTAGGCTTACACCAGGAAGCCGTCCTTACCTTAACAGGTGGCAATCAAGGGCTACGGCCGAACACGCTGAGGACGTGTCGACTGCCGGGGACGAGGCAATGCCAAGTCATCATCCCGACCGTTGGGGCATTTAATAGTCTGCCACCCTCACCCAAGATTGCAGGGCCTACCGGTAGGGTTAGCTAATCCCTCACGGGGTCCAGGGACGGAGAACTGCCTCGAACGTCCCTGCCATGGATGCAAGGTACTTTATACATCAGGCCCGGATGATGCTATCTACCTGAACTCTAACCTTCCTTAACATTCAGCAAACAATCCAATACAATCCAATGCGTGCTCAAGAAGAATACAACGAACCTAGCATGATACTACGAAGCAAGAACAGATACGAGCATGCCAGAAAGGAACAACCTAGTATGGACTAACATGAGAAACAACATAGGAAAATCATGCCAGTCGGGAATTCAGAATAGAGCACTTATCACTAACATGTCAATAAACACAAACAAGCATACAATCAGCAATCACATAATATATCGCAGGGTCCACACAACTCCGGTAAGAAATCCTTACCTGGTCGGAAGGCAACAACACACAATTAAACTAACTGCGATCGAACCCGAGAAACCTATAGCGAGCCAAACAAACACATCAATAATCACACAATAGGCCTAAATACAATAAAATAAACAGGGCTCAGCTCGGGAGCAACTCACGAGGCGCGACTGACACGCGAACGAGCCGGCTACTCGGGCTAGGCGGCAAAGAACTGGGCGCGCCGGCACGGCGCCAGGCGCTACTGGGCACAGTTGGCCGCGCGACGAGCAAGCTGCAGGGCGAGGGCGCTCGACAAGGGCTGGGACGAGCAACTCGGACCTAGGCTCGGGCGATCTGGCGCGAGGACACGCGACGAGGGCGCGGGGACGCGCGATCTGGCGCTGGGACGCGCGATCTAGCTGGGATCGGCACTGGGCGACGCGGCTCGAGGCTGAGGCTAGCGAGCTGGGCGACGGCGCGACCTGGGCGAAGTTGGCCGACGCGACAACGGGCGAGGCGACGCGAGCAGGGGCTCGGGCAACACAAGCTGGGCGAGGCTCGGGCGACGCTTGGGCTGACGACTCGACCTGGGCGATGGCGCGGCTTGGCGAGGGCGAGCTCGGGCTGGCGACGGCACGGGATCGGGCTGGCTGGGGTACGCGAGCCAAGGGCTGGGTCGGCTAGGTGGGGGCTAGGTCGGGGAGAGAGAGAAAGAGAGAGAGAGAGAGAAAAGGGATTTTGGAAAAAAAAATAAAAGAAAAGGAAAATGGGAAAATAAAAAGGAAAATAGGGATTTTATCCATTTAATCCATCCTTATCCATTTTTTCCAATTTTCTAAAAATCCTTAAAATCCTTAAAATCCCATTTCCCGGCTTCCTCCTTCAAGACCCGACTGAAGCAACCTTTTCCAACAAACAAATCTCACTTAAATCCAACTCCCAAAGCAACACTAAGGGCCCGGGCTCGAATCCCAAAGGAAGCACACAACCAACCATCACTTTGCCAAAACCCAAAATCACAACTGAACTTCCAATCGACTAGCCCAAACATCTCGAGACTCGCGCAGCCACCAAAAACAAGCCTCGACAAAGCGCAGGAGCTACCTCAAGCCCTGAAAACCACAAATCTTGCCCGGGAGCCAAAAGACCAAAATACCCCCAAGGGTCAAAACAGCTCTAAAACCCAACCAAACAAGCTGAATCTTGACCCAAGGCACCTCTCAAAATCGGGATAGAAAAGCGGGTGTTACAATACTCCCTCCTTTTAAGACTTTCGTCCTCGAAAGTCCTAAAACGAAACAGCTCCAGGAAAACTCAACTGAAACCAAACCAACTGAACTTCTCGGCTAAGACAACACTAACCTTCTCCGAAAACCAAACCCTCTTCGGTCCTCAAAACTCAAGGCCACAATGCCATCCAGACTGCCAAACACTGAACTCCGAAGGAAAACAAAAGCGAAAAAAGCTAGACGGCAAACCACGTCCTCAACTCCCACCAACTCTAAAAGGGTGCTACTCCTAGCAACCTCGAGGACTGGCAACAAGCTCTGAAACTCTACACCACGCACTGGCAAAACTCCTCTGGAAGCTCACAGCTGACAACAAACAAACTCAACCCTACAACAAACTGGCCAAACAACTGAACCTTCCAGGTTCCAGAAAACCAAACGGCCTACCCTACTTCACAGAGACCAGCGAACCTCAAATCTTGCCCACAGCCTTAACGAGAAACAATCGAATCACCAACTGGCGACTGATCCAAAAAGCAAACTTCTCCAACTAGAACACGACCACAACACTTAAGCAACCATCTTAAGGAGAAAACGCCGAACCAAAGGCAAGGGGCACCATCCTGGTACACCAGACGGCTAACAACACTCACACCAGCTGAAACTTCAGCTACGACCACCTTTAAAAGACAAGGGCCAGGCACAGGCTCCACTCGGCCAAACCAACAAACTAGAACTCCTCATCGGCCGAACGCAAACTTTACGGAGCAAAACTACCAGCAATTGGCCAAAGAAAACACTGCCAGGCAAGGGACAACCAACATTCCCCTCAAGGAAAAATCTCGGGCTGCAAGGACTAAACCATCACGCAGCTAACCGCGGCACAACACCTTGAGGAAAACAGCTCAACAGCTTTACCAACCAAGCCAAGGCACCTCTGTGCCAACTCACTCAAACGCGGCTCTGCTAACGCCAACTGCGAACGCACAACAACTAGGAATAAAGCCCGAGAAGGGCTTGCTCAGCAGAACTCAACCCAAACTTATAACGAGCAACGCTCGCCTCCAAGCTACCACTCAACTCTTAAAATCCAACTGGCTACTCAAAAGACTTCTCCTTTTCGCTTAGGCCAAACTCATCTTCCAACCAGAAGCTCCACTCCCGAAACCTAACAAAGAAAACGGATGACGACAACCTCCAAGCTTACGGATCCTGAGCCACACGAATCCGCAAGACCACCTCAGGAGCTAACACTCGAGGCTGGCATCTAGGGAGCAACTCAACCACCACAGAGGCTAGGAGGAAAGGAAATCTTCAATCCCCAAAGAACCAACAACTTGCCAGAACAACTCAACTGTTACTGGCTGGCCGCCGCCCTTGCGGGAACAAACAACTCTTGCTAACGACACAAAGTAGGGACCCTCTCACTGGGTTGACCACTGCGCTACTCTGATCAACTCCACAACTCAGGAGCTAAGCTGACTCCTGCCAAACGGGAAACGACTTCCCAGCAAGCAAACTCTGAAGGGCAGCGAACTCCACACACGCTCGCTGACTTGCCCAAACCCAAGGCAACAGCAACCAACTCTCTAGGAAGCAACACCCAAGGGAAAACTCAACCAATTGGATCACCAACCCAAAACTAACAGCACCTGCTCAACTGCTGTAAGGACCCGACCCAAAAGAAGCGGTCTCTAACCTAGATCCTTACTTAGCATGCATGTCTAGGAATATAAAACACCATCCAACGTACTAGTTTAAAACTTTTGCAATCAACAGAACTTTAAACAAACCACAAAAGCCAATATAAAAATCAAGAGTAATTGACTGATCAGTGCTTTTCTTAAAAACAAACAAGTGTACGGTACGAGAACCATAAAATAGTTTGAGTGTTTCCCTATGGACTCAAGTCCCACTACATGCTAAATCATAAAGAAAACAATAAAAGAACATGCATCCCGCAGTCACTATCCATGATCATCCAAATAGCCTCCTCCTAGCCATCCCCGCCTATGTCCCAAGTTACCCGTGGAAACCACGAAAAAATAAGGGTGAACAACGAGTTACTCAAGAAGAATCCCCAACCGGGGTACAATACGAAAACATTTCATTTAGCACACGGACATGCAACCATGCAATGACTCAGAGCAAACAGATGGGTCAACAGAACGTCACTCTTGGGACTTGCCTGTTCGAGGCTTACAGCTACCAACTACCCTAGGTTCCACACCTGGGTGTCCTTCGAGCCTTACACAACCTAGGACTCAGTGTTGCCCATCGGGGACTTATACACCTAGGATGCCCATCGGGGTCTTACACCTCCAACTCAGTGATGCCTATCGGGGACTTATACACCTAGGATGCCCATCGGGGTCTTACACCTCCAACTCAGTGATGCCCATCGGGGACTTATACACCTAGGATGCCCATCGGGTCTTACACCTCCAACTCGGTGATGCCCATCGGGACTTATACACCTAGGATGCCCATCGGGTCTTACACCTCCAACTCGGTGATGCCCATCGGGACTTATACACCTAGGATGCCCATCGGGTCTTACACCTCCAACTCGGTGATGCCCATCCGGGACTTATACACCTAGGTTGCCCATCGGGGTCTTACACCTCCAACTCAGTGATGCCCATCGGGGACTTATACACCTAGGATGCCCATCAGGGTCTTACACCTCCGGATGTCCATCGGGGTCTTCCCCGAGCAGGACGCACTAGTTACCCCTACAATCTCTTACACTATACATCATCCACCAATTCCTAGCATGGCACTAACAGGATATATCAGGAATCTCAAGCACAAAAATCATCTGGAAACAAGAAAGAGCAAGCAACCTATCCACTAGAAATTCCATACAAACACAACACATGGCATGCTATCAAGTATTCGCAGGGTCCACACAACCCCGGTAAGAAATCCTTACCTGGAAGTGAATAGAACCAACGATCAACGAACGACTCTCGAGCTTCTAAGCGAACCCGACAACCTAAGCAAGTAATAAAATCAACCTAATTAACCAACAGCAGCTAAAAAGAACATAAAGTCCAAAGGGTCAGCCTCGGGAATTTACCAACCGAGAAGGCACCAGGCTCGGCAAGGCAGGCGTGCAGGCAGGGCGTGCGCAGCGTTAGGCTAATTCTTAGCGCGCGCGCGCGGCCGAAAGCGCTGGCCTTTGCCTGGCTGGCGGCCGTGCAGCAGGGCGCTGGCGCCGCGCCGCGGTGCAATGGCAAGATGCGTGGCCCTCGCAAAGACGGCAGCAGCGGGGCGTGTGGCGTCAGACGCCGGCCGGCGTCTTTGGCGCGCGCGCGACGCGCGACGGCTTGCCGCTGAGCGGGCGTCGCGTGCGGACGAGAATCGGCGCGGGCAAGCGGGCTCGCTGGAGCAGTCGTGCGGGCGACGCTGAGGCACGGACGGACGGCACACGGTGGGTGTGCTGGGACGCGGTCTCGCGGGTGCGGTCGGTCGGAGCTACGTTGGGGCGCGCGGTGCAGGCGACGGATGGAGCTGGGGAGCACGGTGCAGGTGACGGACGGCGCTGGGGCGCACGGTGAAGGCGACGGACGACGTTGGGGCGCACGGTGCAGGCGATAGACGGCGCTGGGGCGCACGGTGTAGGCGACGGACGGCGCTGGCTGCAAGGCTGCTCGGTGCGGCGTGGGCTGTCGGCTGAGCGTGCCGGGGAGGGGCGATGGACGACGACGGGCGGCGGCGGCGAGGGTGTGGGGAGAGGGTTTTGCGAGAGGAGTTTTTTTTTTTTTTTTTTTTTTTCTTTCTTCCTCAAATTAAATAAGCTTTGGGAATCTAAAATTCCCTTCCCAAGGCTTTCCTCCTTCAAACCCTAGTTGACGCATTTATTTTCCTTAATTAATTCCAAACTCCCATCTCTCTTTGAGGCCGAGGGTTCGAGTCCTCCAAATAACATCTTTTAAACCTTATTTTATATTTAACTAAAATCTGGGCTGTTACAACTGCCGAGGGAGGGGTCAACTCCCAAAACTTCCTGACTAGGAACAAGACCTCCGGGCAACGCCCTCCAGCTAGAACCGAACTAGCTCTTGAAACAACAAGAGGACCAAATCTTGGCCAAACACTCACAAGAGGCAGAACAACCCTTACTGCAGCCTCTAGAATACCATCCAAGAAAACGCTTAACTGAACAAACGACTACTTCCAAGCAGCCAACAAACTTTTCCCTCTTGCTAGCACCACAACCATCAATTCCAAGACCAAGGGACTAACCTGAAAACTCCCCGAAGGAAACGGCTCTTACAAGCAGACAACCGAAGGACAGAGAGCTCCTCATACGCTCACTGTCTTGCTCCACTAGAGCAACAACATCTAAATCTCACGGGGCAACAACAGGGGCTCATCTCGCATCAACCTCCAAAAGCCAAACGGGCAACTCAACATCCCGAAACAGAAAACAACCAACAGTGGCACAAACCACTCGCCCCACGAGCAAAACTAATCTCTAGCAACTCCAATCCACACCTTGGTCAACACCAAGCATCAACTTGCCACCACACCGGAACCAATCCGGACTTTACTCCAAACAAACACTAGCTTGCTAGTCTACCAAGATCAAGCAGCAACTCCACCGAGGCTACAAACTACACACCTCCAGCTGGCCAACTAAACTCACTACCTGGGCCTGACTGAGCTCTGGAGAGGCTCTCCACAACCTAGGGTTCTCCGACAACCCTCAACACACCCACTGCCGGCAAACGATCTAACAGACAACTGCCTGAACAAACAACTCCAATTTCCAGCATCACAACCATGCTGGCCAACTCCAACTCCTTGGGAACCAAGAGGACCCGAAACGCTACAGAATGCGTCATCCTCCTACTCAAAGCATCAGCCACAACATAACTTCTACCCAAGGAAGGATCCGAACAACTCTCTTAGCTATGACGATCAGAAACCACGCGGCTTAGCTACCACCGCTCTTGTTCAGTTTCCAACTGAACTTCAACCAACGATCAACAAAAAGATCCGCCAACCAAGCTTAGGTCCAACTTAACAAATCTTGCCTAAGCAACAACCTGATATCACTAGCACGATATCCTTATCACCTCGCTAAAGCCTTACAACATCCACCTGGAGTTCAACTTCTCCAGAAACTGAGCACTAGATCTCCAAGGCAAACCCTACATGGATCTGAAACTCTCGCCACAGAACGAACCACACATAACACACTTGTGTGCACAACTCTCAACCTTCATTTATAGATCCAAGACTAACAAATGCTTTTTCCCAAAAGCAACACTAGCTCCTGGCAGAGATACAAATCAATCCAAGGAACACCAAAAGTTCCATCTCCACACAATAGACGAAGCTGAGGCAAGCTTGCTCTACCAAAGCATAACAATGCCAAACCGAACTTACTTTATACCAAGCCTCTACCAAGGGTGCTTACCCATAAGGCATCCGAAACCTCTCACAAGGCATCCAACTCGCCTCATAGGCATCCAACGCATGGTCCCTTTGCTGGATCAAACCCGCATCTGCAATGCTCAACTCAACTCTGATTAAGGCACTCGAAGGTAGTTGACCGCACTACCAACCTCAAAGAAATCTCTTGGCCTTAACACTAGCGCGAGACTCACGCGCACCAACACTTACCAACTGCCAACTCACGACTTACTCAACCCCGAGAACACAGGGGAAGAGGCTCCGCCTCCTCTCGAGCATCCTTTCGCTTGTAGTCCATCGACTACCACCGAACTAGCCCTCCGGCACGACCTAAACAGTGCCACTTTGCATAAACGGATCCAAGGCTAAAGGAGTGCGCTGAACTCCAGCACGGCATAGAACCATCTGCTATGCCCAAGCCAAACTCAAGCCTGAACCAGACTTAGTGCCAAAGTGGCACACCAACCAATGCACCTCAAGTGCCACTACTACCAAAACCACATCTTACTACCAATGGGGCCAACAAGATCACAACCTCAAGTGACAAGAACTCTGGCTAGGCATACAAGGGCTCCAACTCAAAAACCATGCCTATGGCATCTCATCAAACCGAAGGCTCACCGCCTACTCTTGCACCTCCACATGATGCTCAACAAAACTCTGGCCGGCTCTCTCAACATGCAGCAGCTTAGCTCCACTCCAGAGCTCACCAAAGGAAGAGTGCTCAACTCTACCAAACATCTGAGGAAAACACCAACGGATCCAATCCGAAGGGAACACTTCTCACTGCACCCTTAACCACAGGGTTCCGCCATCGGCTGCAAACAACAACACTTTACAAGAGCACAAAGATGCCTCAACAATCTCCTCGAAGGCTGCCAACTCTGCAGCTACTCACTGGGCAATCAAACAATCTACTAAGGCTCAAGATCAACACTTGAGCTACCCAGGCTAGTCCACACGGGGACCTGCTCCACAAGCATCCACATAAGCACAGCCATAGCTAACTCCTCTCTTGGAGTGGCACTCCAAGGCAAAGCACCTCCACCCTCTCACTAGGGGAAAACCAACAATCCCAGGCCACAATTGGCCTACGGAGTCCAAGCTCGCCTCCCACGGGGACGATGTCCCAGGGCATCCGAATCTATCTGGATACCTCAACAAGCCACAACAAACATCACACACTGCGGGAAGTTGGCATGATGGCGCTCTAAACCCAAACCAACAACGAGTCAGAACCTGCTTGTCTCCGCTCCACAACACTACACAAGGCATACACTAGATGACAGGTATTGTAAATTCTTAACCCTTTTTTCAACAACAAATAGTAAACTTAGGCGTACATGATGACTGTCGGAGTGCTGATGATCATGGAAAAACGACCTACAACAAAAGGTCAGTCTACAGAATCTATGACTCTGAGCTCTGATACCAACTGAAACGACCCGACCCGAATGGGGTTCTAAATAGGCCATTACCTCAATGCATGCATACAAATCTACAGAAAATTTGCAATATGGTGTTTGGATTCTAAGTAAAAACTAAAACATGGAAACATCCATTTAAAAATCAACATAAATTCCTGAAACCTGTCCCTGTTTCCAAGCACCTATTCCAAGACAATTACATTTCCAAAACATACTCTGATCAGAGATTTATTTAAAACATACAAGCTTTGCAATAGTTACAACAATGCTAGAATCCGGAAATACATTCAGAAAACACCATAGGGCTCCGTGCCCAACTACATGCAATCAGAAGACATTTAAATCATAAACATAAACATAAGACTCAGAGTTGAACAACGCGTTTCCATGATCACAGCTCCTCCTCCAGCCATCCTGTCTCGCACCATGGATACTTGTGGAAAACCACATAATAAGGGTGAGTAACGAATTACTCAGTAAGAATCCCCAACCGGGGTACAATACGATATATACATGGTCATCTAGCGCGAAAGATATGCAAGCTATGAATATAAACACGTAATAGAGCACATAGCTTAGCCCACACTTGGGCCTCGGATGCCAACTCAGTGGTCTTAGTCCGAAATAACTCACCACACAACACATCACACAAGTCGCCCTATACGAGAAACAAGTCCCGCCTCTCGCTGTCTCTCGTCGAATGAAAGGTGCACTAGCTCAAGATCCCGAGGAGCTCTCCGATCGGCTACCAGAATGAGCGTAAGCATGCACCGCGTGCTCTTTGCAGACTATGGGGTGCCGGTCTAGTGGCAAGTCGCCCATGTCCAAATCCACGCCTAACTAAATCTCCGGATCGGTGTCACCGACATAGGGTGTGAGACCTGAGACACGTGAACTATGTCGTCACCAACCACCGCACCGAGGCTAAGGAATGGGTCGTGGTAGGCTTACACCAGAAGCCGCCCTTACCTTAACAGTGGCAATCAAGGGCTACGGCCGAACACGCCGAGGACGTGTCGATCGTCGGGGGACGAGGCAATGCCAAGTCATCATCCCGACCGCTGGGGCATTTAACACCGCCACCCTCACCCAAGATTGCGGGGGCCTACCGGTAGGGTTAGCTAATCCCTCACGGGTCCGTGGATGGAGAATCGTCTCGAACGTCCCGCCATGGATGCAAGGTACTTTATGCATCGTGCCCTGATGATGCTATCTACTCGAACTCTAACCTTCATTAACATTCAGCAAACAATCCAATACAATCCAATACGTGCTCAAGAAGAATACAACGAACCTAGCATGATACTACGAAGCAAGAACAGATACGAGCATGCCAGAAAGGAACAACCTAGCATGGACTAACATGAGAAGCCAGTCGGGAATTCAGAATAGAGCACTTATCACTAACATGTCAATAAACACAAACAAGCATACAATCAGCAATCACATAATATATCGCAGGGTCCACACAACTCCGGTAAGAAATCCTTACCTGGTCGGAAGGCAACAACACACAATTAAACTAACTGCGATCGAACCCGAGAAACCTATAGCGAGCCAAACAAACACATCAATAATCACACAATAGGCCTAAATACAATAAAATAAACAGGGCTCGGCTCTGGAGCAACTCACGAGGCGCGGCTGACACGCGAACGAGCCGGCTGCTCGGGCTAGGCAGCAGCTGGGCGCGCTGGGACGCTTGCACGGGCGCTGGGGCACGGCTGGGCGCGCGGACGAGCAAGCTGTAGGGCGAGGGCGCGCAACAAGGGCTGGGACGAGCGACTCGGACCTAGGCTCGGGCGATCTGGCGCGAGGACACGTGACGAGGGCGCGGGGACGCACGATCTGGCGCTGGGACGCGCGATCCGGACTGACTCCAGCATCGGGCGACGCGCGGCTCAAGGTCAAATCATGCGAAATGGCGACGGCGCGCGACCTGGGCGAAGTTGGCCGACGCGACAACGGGCGAGGCGACGCGAGCAGGGGCTCGGGCGACACAAGTTGGGCGAGGCTCGGGCGACGCTTGGGCTGACGACTCGACCTGGGCGATGGCGCGGCCTGGCGAGGGCGAGCTGGGGCTGGCGACGGCACGGGATCGGGCTGGCTGGGGGACGCGAGCCAAGGGCTGGGTCGGCTAGGTGGGGGCTAGGTCGGGGAGAGAGAGAGAGAGAGAGAGAGAGAGAGAGAAAAGGGATTTTGGGAAAAAAAATAAAAGAAAAGGAAAATGGGAAAATAAAAAGGAAAATAGGGATTTTATCCATTTAATCCATCCTTATCCATTTTTTCCAATTTTCTAAAAATCCTTAAAATCCTTAAAATCCCATTTCCCGGCTACCTCCTTCAAGACCCGACTGAAGCAACCTTTTCCAACAAACAAATCTCACTTAAATCCAACTCCCAAAGCAACACTAAGGGCTCGGGATCGAATCCCAAAGGAAGCACACAACCAACCATCACTTTGCCAAAACCCAAAATCACAACCGAACTTCCAATCGACTTGCCCAAACATCTCGAGACTCGCAGCCACCAACAAACAAGCCTCGACAAAGGCAGGAGCTACCTCGAAGCCCTGAAAACCACAAATCCTGCCCGGGGAGCCAAAAGACCAAAATACCCCCAAGGGTCAAAACAGCTCTAAAACCCAACCAAACAACTGAATCTTGACCCGAAGGCACCTCGAAAACTGGAATAGAAAACTGAGCTGTTACATAAACTAATTGCATTTTCTCACAATCCAAGGTGTACCCACACCTTAATACAAATCCAAAATAACAAATGAAAATGAAACCTTACAATATACCTCTCATAGGCAAAATACATGAGTTGAGCGTTGACAGTTTCTTCACAAAATTTGCAATGCGTGGATTCAAGAATGTGTGAAGCAAATAAAACTTTTTGAAGCTTTGAGAATGATAATGTTGCTGTAAAAAATTAGTTCTTGAAGCAAGTATTTAATGGAGAGAAGATGAAAAGTGTCTGTTGGATTTAGGGCAAAATGATCGACGGACGAGATTTGATGAAGATATGATGAAATGATGATCATTGGATTTAGGACAAAGGTGTATATGGCTAAGATTGAATGATTAGAATATGAAATGAGTTTGGGTTAAAAATGAAACAATTTGAAAATGAAAAACTTTCATAGGCGATTTTTCTTCAAATCTTCATTTGTCCATATCTTCTTCATTTTAACTCCGATTTGCACGATTCAAAATTCGTTGGAATCGTCTCTCCAAGTTCTACATAATAAAAACTTACAAACTCCAAAAATATCAGTAAACAAAATTCGAGTTTGTTATCATCAAAACATTAATTAATTAATTTAAGTAGGGCCAAAAAGCCAATATTAATGTTGAAGGATGTTTCCCTTCATGGTTTCGTGCCCAAATTGTTAATTGTTGGGGTTACGTGCCGATTTATGTGTGTTGTGGATCCGTTTGGAACCCTTTTGAGTTGAAACTCACGCCCTTTTTTTTCTTTTTCTTTGTGGTGTGTCCACATGTACCCACATGATGTACCGACATGACTGATTGGAGCTTGGAGACCATGGGATGCGTCCGACATAAAACGAAACTTTTGGGTGTCATTCATTTTTGCATGAATTGTTTTTGGCATGAGCCATTATTATTGATTTTATGTATTTTTATTATGGTTTGACTGTTTTCATGTAAGGGTACCCTTAAACTATTTTCTAAACATTCTAAGTCCATATTCTTTTTATCAATGAAGTTTAATAAAGCATGAGACTTGATGGTTTTGTTGAATCTCCCAATTATTTTTTCGTTGTTTTAAATCATGCATCATAATAGAGACCTGAATTGAGAACCCGGTTCGAGTGGGTCTTTACAAATGTTTAGATTCATCACCCTCATATTTGAAAACAAATTTGTTTATAAACAATTTTGGTTTTTGTTTTTATATTTTTTAAAACGTTTTAAAAATATTAAAGAAATTCAAAAGGCTAAAATGAGTATCGTTTTAAAACAAGTTTTTGTTTTCGTTTAAAAAAAGTATGAAAAAATAAACAATAAATAGTAAAAAAGAAAAGAAAAGAAATGTGATGTTTGAAAAAAAAAAATAGTTATCAACCATGTTTTTTGGTTTTTAATTTTTAAAAACATAAAATTAAAACCAGTTATCAAACATATACGATTTTTATTTTTTAAAACAAAAAATCAAAAACTAAAAATCTAGAAACAAAAGATAAAAAACGAAATGATTATAAGATAAGACCATATAATTATAATTATTTTGTCTATATCCAAAAATCAAGTACTAGTTTGTTCATAATATATCCAAGTATTTATTAACCCCATAGTTGTTTTTTGGGTGGTAAAAAGAGGAGGAAAGAAAATTTACACCTGAATCTAAAACTGCGAAACAAGGGAAAAGATTTCATTGATTAAGTTGGTAGAGATTTCATTGATTAAGTTGGTAGATTTTTATTTTTATTTTTATTTTTTTTGAATTGGGCAGGATGTTGCTCTCTCTCTCTAAGCGCGAGTGAGAGGCGCTCCATCCCGGGGCTCCGTGAAGAGCTCCCTGGAGTTCTTCTAGTGAGCAAGAATGGGCACCATAGGGTGTGATTCTGGGCTCCATCCTGTCCTCTTATGAAGAAAGGGTGTGGGCGTTCTTTGGGCTCAGTTGTGAGAGATTTGGGAGCTCTTCGTGACCTGTTTGGGGAGCTCAACGGAGCTGAAGTGGAGAGATCTAGAAGGTGTTATGAGGTCAGATTTGTTGAGGCCATAATGGGGAACTGCATCATCGTTGGAGTTTCGAACTTCCTTCAAGAGGAGAAGGAGGCTAGCTCTTTGGTCGCTAAAAATGGAAGAAGGATGGAGGACGATTGTAACGGCCCAGTTTACTATTTCGGTTTCCCAGGTGTTTTCGGTTCATTATTCGGATGTTCGGATGGGCCGTTTGAGCTATTTTAACCCTTAGGGGTATTTTGGTCTTTTTGCCCCCGGTAAGGGTTTTGTGGATTTTCAAGACTTCGGGGTCACTCCTGCCCTTGTCGAGGCTTGATTGTTGTTGGTTGCAGGACCCAAGAAGTTCGGGCTAGTTGGTTGGAAGTTTGGAGGTGATTTGGTAATTAACAAAATTATTGTTAATTAGAGTGCTTCCTTTGGGAATTGAACCCTTGACCTAACGGTTATTAGGAGGCTTGATTTAAATGGGTTTTTTTAAATGGAAAAGAATGCGTCAGCTAGGACTCGAAGGAGGAAAGCCTTGGGAAGGGATTTTGGACCACCCAAAGCCTATTTAATTTAGGAAAAAGGAAAAGAAAAGAGAAAAAACCCTTATTCTTTCCCCTTCTCTCTCTCTCTCTCTCTCCTTGCCGACCTCACCAAGAAACCCAACCGAGCCGCACCGAGCCACCAGCAGCAGCAGCCATGCCTGTCGCACAGCCGGCCGAGCAACCCAGACGCCCCAAGATACCGTCGCACTCGTCGATAGCGCCCAAGCAGCCAGACGCCCCAAAGATACCCTCGCGCCCGCCCAGACGCCCCGCCAGCCTGCTCGCGTCGCGCCCGCGCGCCCAGTCCGTGTCGTCGTGCCGTCCGCGCGCGCCCGTCCCTTGCCGCGCCAGCGCGCCCAGCAGCGCCCAGATTGCTCGCCTCTGCCACCCAACCTGCCTGCCCCTTGCTGCCGAGAGCCTGATTTTTGCCAAGAAAGTTGGGCCGAGACCTTGTGCCTTCTCGGTTGGTAATTCCCGAGCCTCCACTCTTTTGGACCTTAAGATGTTAGTTGTTGGTTGCTTAATTAGGATGATTTTTATTGTTTGCTTAGGTTGCTTGGGTTCTCTTAGAAGCTCGAGGGTCGCTTGTTGGCTTATGGTAGTTATTTTCTGCTTGTTTCTAGGTAAGGATTTCTTACCGTGGTTGTGTGGACCCTGCGATGCTATCATGATTGTGCCTTGTATGCTTGGTTGTTGTTATGAGTATGTTAGCTATTGAACAGCTTGTGTTTGAAATCTTGCTAGCATGTTGCTTGTTGTTCATGTTAGTGCCATGCTAGGTTTGTTCTTCCAGCATGCCATGTCTTGTGATTGTATGAAATTTCCAGTGGGTAGGTTACATGTTTTCTCTTGCTTCCAGATCGTGTTGCTCTTGTGTCCCTGATATATTCTGTTAGTTCCATGCAAGGGGTTTAATTATCTTGGCATACCTTGTTCTATTTTATCCTGTTAGTTCCGTGCCAGGCATAGGCGGGTGATGTATAGTGTAGAAGACTGTAGGGGTAACTAGTTTAGGTCCCGCTCGGGTAAGACCCCGATGGACATCCGGAGGTGTAAGATCCTGATGGGCATCCTAGGTGTGTAAGTCCCTGATGGGCATCACTGAGTTGGAGGTGTAAGACCCTGATGGGCATCCTAGGTGTGTAAGTCCCCGATGGGCATCACTGAGTTGGAGGTGTAAGACCACGATGGGCATCCTAGGTGTGTAAGTCCCGATGGGCATCACCGACTTGGAGGTGTAAGACCGATGGGCATCCTAGGTGTGTAAGTCCCTGATGGGCATCACTGAGTTGGAGGTGTAAGACCCCGATGGGCATCCTAGGTGTGTAAGTCCCTGATTGGCATCACTGAGTTGGAGGTGTAAGACCCTGATGGGCATCCTAGGTGTGTAAGTCCCTGATGAGCATCACTGAGTTGGAGGTGTAAGACCCTGATGGGCATCCTAGGTGTGTAAGTCCCTGATGGGCATCACTGAGTTGGAGGTGTAAGACCCGATGGGCATCCTAGGTGTGTAAGTCCCGATGGGCATCACCGAGTTGGAGGTGTAAGACCCGATGGGCATCCTAGGTGTGTAAGTCCTCGATGGGCATCACCGAGTTGGAGGTGTAAGACCCTGATGGGCTTCCTAGGTGTGTAAGTCCCCGATGGGCATCACTGAGTCCTAGGTTGTGTAAGACCCCGAAGGGCATCCAAGTGTAGAACCTAGGATAGGCGGTAGATGTAAGCCCTTGAATAGGCTCGCTCTAGGAGTAGCTCATAGCCTAATTCAACCGTTTTGCTCTAAGTCATTGTTCTATTTGCATGTATACTAGGGTGCTAGATGACTGATGTATCAGACGTATTGTACCCGGTTGGGGATTCTTACTGAGTATGTTTATACTCACCCTTATTTCGTGGTTTTTCCACTGGGTAACTTGGGACAAAGACCAGGATGGCTAGCGTAGGGAGCCGCTTTTGATCATGGGGGCACAAGCACTCTGCTGTTTATTGTTTGCATTCATTTATTCAAAGATGTAGATGGACAGAGTCCTAGGGGAATGATGTTAAAGTTGTTTAAACTGCTTTTGAATGTTCTTTTATAAATACTGCCAGCTTATTTTACCTTGATTGGATTTGCTTATGAAAATTGTTGGTTATGTTTTAAGTGTTCCCCGTTTCCAAATGTTTTGAAAAAGTTTTAAATATGAGCACTAAACCGCTTGTTGAAATATTTAACTTGCATGCTGAGTGAGGACCTAGGTTTAGGACCGTATTCCAGGTCGGGTCTTTACAGTTGGTATCAGAGCTCAGAGTCATAGATTCTGTAGACTAACCTGCTTTGTAGGTTGTTGTCCCCATGATCATCAGCACTCCGCGGCTGTCAGGTTTGTCTGAGTTCATTAAGCTAAAGGGTTTTATTTTACATTACCGCATCTAGTATACATATGTTCCCCTTGTGGGGTAGTGAGAGTCCCGGTGTGGACTAGCTTTGTGTTTAGTGTAGATCGCTTATGCTGATTACACATAGAGGAGCAGGGACGTTGGGTATTTCCAGCCAAGGAGTTGGACTGCGCATGTCGATGATGAGACCACGTCCAGGGTTGTCTAGACCCGTAGGCCACATTTGGCCCTGGCAGTTGAGTTGCCAAGAGAAGAGGGTAGAGGCTAGCATGCCTCAGAGTGAGACTCCTTGAGTAGAGTGTGCTCTAGCCATGAGAGAATTGATGGCAGGTCTTTTAGCTATCAGAGAGCGGAGACCCAGGCGCAGTTGTAGCGCGTAGTGAGGAGTCTCGGGCACAGATAGCCCAGCTGAGACAGTTTATTTAGAAGATACCCCCAGTAGCTCCAGTAGTCCCGGAGGTTCTCGAGAGGGCTTGATCAGCAGGTTTATGCTGATGAGTTAGCTGGCGTGATAGAGCCGCCGAGTTTGGCAAGCAGAAGCTAGGTGGTTGGCCAGGATCAAGTTTATCATCCGAGTGTGGGGATGACCTGATGTTCAGAGGCCAAGGCGTGCCATTCTGGTGCTGTTTGATACAACAGTTTGGTGGTGGAAGTCCCTTGAGAGAGGTGGACTAGCAGAGTCTCCACGAGTCACCCGGTCGATTGGCAAGTGCCATGTTAGTAGCTTTTGAGGAAGATGTAGAGACATCTTGACCCCTTGCAAGCCTGCTGTCATTTTGCAGCCAGCTCTTTTAGTATCCTCGTGGCCAGGGTGAAGTGTGAAGTTTGCTTGTCAGGACTTAATCCGTCCTTGTTTTTTGTTTTGTTTTGTTGGCTAGTAGAAGTGGAGCACCCTTTTTGTTAGCATGTTCCCAAGGTGGAACTAGTTGATGCCACTTGAGTGTTGGCCTGAGTAGTTGTTTAGCATCGAGTGGGATGCAGGAGTAGGCCGTGGCATGTCTGCTAGACGAGTTGCCAGAGAGTAGACTACTCGAGTGTTGAGTGCCATTGCCCTGTCCCCTGGAGCGTGACCTTCCTTACCCTCAGAGGGGCTTAAAGCCCGTAAAGGGATGTTTGTGTTGTAAAGGATGTAGTGCCTGTTGGCACCAAGCTCGGTAAGGAGGCCTAGGTTCAGGCCAGCTCGCACCAGATGTGCAGGTAGTTCTATGACCCGCCCAGAGTTTAGCATCCCCACTAGCCTTGTACCAATTTTCTGAGGTTGCACCTGTTTGGGTTGCATAAGGGATCTAGCTCAGTGGTAGTCGGAGGACTACGAGTGTGAGGACGTTCGAGGGAAAGCAAGAGCTTTCAAGGTCACCAGGAGTTGGGTACAAAAGAGGTTGTAGGTTGTAGGTTGTTAAGGGCTACCGCGTTCGAGTTCCCGCGTTTGTGTTGTGGCCGTGTGAGCCAGTTTGTTGGTAGAGTGATTCGACTACCCTTGAGTTTCCTTGGTACGAGTAGAGTTGGCATCGATGATGCGTGGTTGGTCCAGCGTGGGATCCATGTGTTGGATGGATTGTGCGGAGCACATTTGGTGGACACATTGGTATGAGGTTGTTAGCTTGGTGTGGTTATGCTCTTGTAGAGTGAGTTGGCCAATGTGGCGTTTCGTGGTGAGTTGACCTCGAGTGGGTTTGAACTCTTGTTGCTCCCTTGCTAGTTGTGGCTCTTCTTGGAGGCAAAGGTTGCCTTGTGTTAGAGTTCGTGTTGGATCTTAAGGAATCAAGTTGGAGCTGTGCACGCCAGTGTACTTTTGTGTAGCTCGTTCCGTGGGGTATGTTTTGGGAACCACGAAAGGTTCGTGTTGAGAAACCAGTGCTCAGTCTTTGAGGTGTTAGGGCTTTAGTTCTTGGCAAGTGCCCTAATTTTGATCGTAAGGATACCGTGCTTGTAGCCGGGTTGTTGCTAGGCAAGTTATGCTAGTTGGCCTTGACCTGGGTAGAGGAATTGCTTGTTGATCGATGGTTGGAGTTTAGTTGGAACTGAACAAGGGCGGTGGTAGCAAAGCCGCGTAGTTTTTTTTCCGTCTTTGCTAAGAGTGTTGATCGGATCCCTACCCTGGGTAGAAGCTACGATGTGGTCGATGCTTGAGTTGGAGGCTGACACATTCTGTAATATTTCTGGTCTTCTTGGTTTTTCGAGGAGTTGGAGCGCGCCAGCATAGTTGAGATGCTGGAGAGAGAGTTGTGCCCGTGTAGCCAGTTGTCTGTTAGACCGTTTGACGGCTGTGTGTGTCGGAGGGTGATCGGAGGAACCCTAGGTTGTGGGGAGCCTCACCAGAGCTCAGCCAGACCCAGGCAGTGTTCCTCGGTTGAGTTGCTGGAAGCTTGTAGTCGGTTGACAAGCTAGTGTTGTTTTAGTACCTCCGCGTTGGCTTCGAAACTGTTATCTGTTGGTGCTTGTAGTTGGCCAAGGTTTGGTTCCCATGTTGTTGTAAGAGCTAGCTTGGTTGGAGCAAGCGAGCGTGGCCCTGAGGACTTGCTCTTGTTTGGAAGGTTTCAAAAGTTGGCACCTCCTTCGGTGTTTGGATAGATACTGCTAGTTCTAAGTTGGTGGTTCAATCGATTGTGGAGTTTCTGGTTGGAAGATGAGTTAGGCCTAAGCTAAAGGAGGAAGTCATTCGTTTAGCCAGTTGGACTTGAGAGTTGCATGTCCTTGGAGGCGAGCTTCGCCAGTTGTAAGCTTGAGTTGAGTTCTGCAGAGCAAGCCTTTCTCAGGCTTTGCTCCTAGTTGTTGCGCGTTCGTGGTTGGCATTTAGTTGAGCCAAAGTTGAGGGGGTTGGCATAGAGGTGCCGTGGCATTGGTTGGTTAAACCTTTGAGTTGTTATCCTCGAGGTGTTGTGTTGCAAGTAGCCGCGTGTTGTTTTATTCCTTGCTGCTCGAGATTTTCGAGAGAGGTATGTTATTTGTTTTCCTGTCTGGCGATATTCTCTTAGGCTAGTGGCTGATCGGATTGCATTGGAAAGTTGTTGTCGGCCGATGAGGGGCTCCAATATATTAGTTTGGCTGAGTGGAGCCTGTTCCTGGACCTTGTAGTTCATGGGTGGCCGTGGTCAAGTTTCACTAGTGTGAGTGGCGTTAGCCGTCCGTGAACTGGTATGTGCCCCTGGCTTGAGTGCGTCGGTGCTCTTCAAGATGGTTGCTTAAGTGTTGTGGACGCGTTCTAGTTGGAAAAGTTTGCCTTTGGGATCGGCCGCCAGATGGTGGTTCGATTGGATTTTGTTAAGGCTTATAGGCAACCATTGGAGTTCGTTGGTCTCTTGTGAAGTAAGAGTAGGCTGACTGGTTTCTGGAGCCCGAGAGGTTCAGTTGGTTGGCCAGCATGGGGTAGGGTTGAGATTGTTTGTTAACAACTGTGAGTATTAAGAAGAGTTACGCCGGTGCGTGGCGTAGAGTTTTAGAGCATGTGACCCGTCCACAAGTTTGCTGAGAGTAGCGTCGTGGAGAGGCATTCTGAGTTGGGTCAACAGGGATAAGTGAGCCCTAGGGTTGTTAGACCGTTTGAGAGTTGATGCGAGTTTGAGGATGTGGCTTACCGACTAGCACTATCACATCTTTTTCTTCGAAGCTCAGTGTATGTTCAGTTTTGGTTGAGATAGTTTGTGGCAGACTCGATGCCTTTTTGGCTTGAGCCTTGGAAACCCAAGAGGGTCGGGATTTCGAAGAAGGACTAGTGTTGGCTTGACAAGGAGTTGGTTGGTTAAGGATCAGTGGAGTTTTCCTAGAGTTGTTTTCGTCTTAGGACTTTCGAGGACGAAAGTCTTAAAAGGAGGGAGTATTGTAACGGCCCAGTTTTCTATTTCGGTTTCCCAGGTGTTTTCGGTTCATTATTCGGATGTTCGGATGGGCCGTTAGAGCTATTTTAACCCTTAGGGGTATTTTGGTCTTTTTGCCCCCGGTAAGGGTTTTGTGGATTTTCAAGACTTCGGGGTCACTCCTGCCCTTGTCGAGGCTTGATTGTTGTTGGTTGCAGGACCCAAGAAGTTCGGGCTAGTTGGTTGGAAGTTTGGAGGTGATTTGGTAATTAACAAAATTATTGTTAATTAGAGTGCTTCCTTTGGGAATTGAACCCTTGACCTAACGGTTATTTGGAGGCTTGATTTAAATGGGTTTTTTTAAATGGAAAAGAATGCGTCAGCTAGGAATCGAAGGAGGAAAGCCTTGGGAAGGGATTTTGGACCACCTAAAGCCTATTTAATTTAGGAAAAAGGAAAAGAAAAGAGAAAAACCCTTATTCTTTCCCCTTCTCTCTCTCCTTGCCGACCTCACCAAGAAACCCAACCGAGCCGCACCGAGCCACCTGCAGCAGCAGCCATGCCTGTCGCACAGCCGGCCGAGCAGCCCAGACGCCCAAAGATACCCCGCTCAGAGTACGCCACCCAGCACCTCAGACGCCCCAAAGACAACCCCGATTGCGCCCGACGCGCCGCCACTGCTGGTCGCGTCGCGCCGCGCTACTAGTCAGTGTCGCCCGTCGCGCCGTCCGCGCGCGCGCCTGTCCCTCGCGCGCTAGCCAGCCGTATCGCCGCCAGCGCCACTGCCTGCCCTCGCAAGCCACAATAAGCCAAAGACGCCAGCGCCGCCCAGATTGCTCGCCTCTGCGCCCAACCCGCCTTTGCTTTGCTGAGAGCCTGATTTTTGCCAAGAAAGTTGGGCCGAGACCTTGTGCCTTCTCGGTTGGTAATTCCCGAGCCTCCACTCTTTTGGACCTTAAGATGTTAGTTGTTGGTTGCTTAATTAGGATGATTTTTATTGTTTGCTTAGGTTGCTCGGGTTCTCTTAGAAGCTCGAGGGTTGCTTGTTGGCTTATGGTAGTTATTTTCTGCTTGTTTCTAGGTAAGGATTTCTTACCGTGGTTGTGTGGACCCTGCGATGCTATCATGATTGTGCCTTGTATGCTTGGTTGTTGTTATGAGTATGTTAGCTATTGAACAACTTGTGTTTGAAATCTTGCTAGCATGTTGCTTGTTGTTCATGTTAGTGCCATGCTAGGTTTGTTCTTCCAAAGATGCCATGTCTTGTGATTGTATGAAATTTCCAGTGGGTAGGTTACATGTTTTCTCTTGCTTCCAGATCGTGTTGCTCTTGTGTCCCTGATATATTCTGTTAGTTCCATGCAAGGGGTTTAATTATCTTGGCATACCTTGTTCTATTTTATCCTGTTAGTTCCGTGCCAGGCATAGGCGGGTGATGTATAGTGTAGAAGACTGTAGGGGTAACTAGTTTAGGTCCCGCCGGTAAGACCCTGATGGACATCCGGAGGTGTAAGACCCCGATGGGCATCCTAGGTGTGTAAGTCCCCGATGGGCATCACTGAGTTGGAGGTGTAAGACCCTGATGGGCATCCTAGGTGTGTAAGTCCCCGATGGGCATCACTGAGTTGGAGGTGTAAGACCCCGATGGGCATCCTAGGTGTGTAAGTCCCCGATGGGCATCACTGAGTTGGAGGTGTAAGACCTCGATGGGCATCCTAGGTGTGTAAGTCCCCGATGGGCATCACTGAGTTGGAGGTGTAAGACCCCGATGGGCATCCTAGGTGTGTAAGTCCCCGATGGGCATCACTGAGTTGGAGGTGTAAGACCCTGATGGGCATCCTAGGTGTGTAAGTCCTCGATGGGCATCACTGAGTTGGAGGTGTAAGACCCCGATGGGCATCCTAGGTGTGTAAGTCCCCGATGGGCATCACTGAGTTGGAGGTGTAAGACCCTGATGGGCATCCTAGGTGTGTAAGTCCCCGATGGGCATCACTTAGTTGGAGGTGTAAGACCCTGATGGGCTTCCTAGGTGTGTAAGTCCCCGATGGGCATCACTGAGTCCTAGGTTGTGTAAGACCCCGAAGGGCATCCAAGTGTAGAACCTAGGATAGGCGGTAGATGTAAGCCCTTGAATAGGCTCGCTCTAGGAGTAGCTCATAGCCTAATTCAACCGTTTTGCTCTAAGTCATTGTTCTATTTGCATGTATACTAGGGTGCTAGATGACTGATGTATCGTATTGTACCCCGGTTGGGGATTCTTACTGAGTATGTTTATACTCACCCTTATTTCTGTGGTTTTTCCACCAGGTAACTTGGGACAAACATCGTGGATGGCTAGCGGAGGGAGCCGTTTGATCATGGGGGTCACAGACTCTGTGTTTATTGTTTGCATTCATTTATTCAAAGATGTAGATGGACAGAGTCCTAGGGGAATGATGTTAAAGTTGTTTAAACTGCTTTGAATGTTCTTTTATAAATCACCGCCGGACTTATTTTACCTTGATTGGATTTGCTTATGAAAATTGTTGGTTATGTTTTAAGTGTTCCCCGTTTCCAAATGTTTTGAAAAAGTTTTAAATATGAGCACTAAACCGCTTGTTGAAATATTTAACTTGCATGCTGAGTGAGGACCTAGGTTTAGGACCGTATTTCAGGTCGGGTCTTTACAACGATGGACCGAAGCAGAGGAAAGGTAAGGGGTTGGGAAAATGTTGTCGACCTTTCGACAGAGGAAAAGAATGCCAGGAGAAGATGAGAAGGAAGGGAAGGATGATCGTGACGAAGAGGATTGTAGAAGAGAAGAGGGTGTCGGCGCCAAAAAGAACAAGGTGCTCTCCGCCGTGGGCGACGATGGAAGCTAGACGCGCCGGTGACTACACTAGAGAAGGTAACGATGGGTTTGTGAGGACGACTGAAGCGACACATGAACAACTTGCAATGTACGACTGTGACAGACTGACATTTGGGAGGCTCAAAGCTATGATAGCTGGTGCGCATGCTCTGGTGAGAGATATTTTAATTGCTGACATTTTGGGCTGGCAAGATTGGAAAGTTGGTTTAATTGAGTTGGACCGGTTTTGGGTTTGGACCATCGATTTGCCAAGACGGGTTTAGCTTGGTTTTTAAACAATTGGTTCTTGCGATGGTCTGACCGGTTTGGATTTATGCTTTTTGTCTTTTTCTTGTTTGTTCTCCAAAATTTCATTTTCTCTAGGCATAATTTGGAGAGTTGGTGTTCTGTTTGGGTTCTTTTTTCAGCTTTGTGGTTTAATTTTTTTCTTTGTCGGTCTGTGGGTAGATGTCTTTTGTATTGGAAGGTTTGTGCTGCTTCACAATGGATGGGAATTAGTGGACAAAGGGTTGATTTGTTCTAGTTTTTTGGCTGTTTCGTGGTGGGATAGGGGAAGGTTCTTCATCGAGTTTTCCACTTTCCCCATTTCTTTGGAGGGGTCTTATGCTTCAGTCAGTGATATCGATGTGCGATTACCGCCCAAAGACTACCTTAAATACCCCGAGAATGGGGTAAGTATAGTTGTTGTGTCTTTCCATTTGGAACATCCAAATTCCATTATGGGTAGGATCTTGTTGCGAAAGCCTAAATTCTCTAGAAGGGTTAGTCTTGTTTTTGGTTCTCATCGTTTGGGTGGTCGCGCATCGACTTGTGGTGTCGGATCAGTGTTTGGCCTCGATAAGTGGAGGTTCTGGATGCACTGTTTCTTGTTTGGCTAATGAAGTTTGGTTATTGTGTTTAAAAAAAAAAAAAAAAAGTTGGTAGATTTTTGTAAAGTACAAAGATACAATAAAATCGATGCTCATAGTACCAAGTAGAGGTTTTAGAGATTTGGTCAGATGCTGACAACTTTAATGTTCTATTATACTCAATACATTATAATTTTATGACATTACATTTAAACCATTAATTTTCACTAGAGTAAATTTAAGTAATATGTACTTCTATGAAACAAAATAACATATTTAAAGATTTCAATAGTACACCTAAATAGTTTTGATATCGGATATTTTGTTAAAATTGATAATAACCGAAGATAAGTTCATGATTAGATTTTTAGGTTAAAATATTGTCTGGTCTCTAAAATTTGAATTATATTCTATACTCAGACTTTATTTGACAATTGTTTCGTTTTCGATTTCATGTTTTTGTTTTTAATTTTTAAAAAACATGTTTAGATAATAACTTTTTTTTTTATGTCCGTGATTGTCTAAATTATCTTGCACGCACCTTGACTAAGGTCACGAGATATATCGCATGATCTTATAACATTTGGATGTCAAAGAAATTCGTAGTAAATTAATTTTTAGGTGGGTGGCCACCATAAATTGAACTTATCATCTTTAGCACTTCCAAACTCTATTTTACCACTAAACCAATCAATAATAATTTTTTGGATGATAAAATTTTAAAAACGTTTAAAAATTATATAGAAAATTGAAAAACGGAAAAGTAATTTTTTAAATAGTTTTTATGTATGAACTCGAAAAAAGAATAAATAATAATTTTAGAAAAGTCTTAACACTAAATCTCAAATTTGAAAAACTATCGTACCTCCATTGCATTATTCTGAATTTTATTTATTAATACATTAAATTTGAACAAATAATTTTTTAGAGTAAAAATGAAAGAACAGTGGGATTGGACAAGGTGATGGAGATGACGAAGGGCAGTGCGCTTAATTTAAGGGTTGCTGGCAGGTTCGTATCAGTATCATGAAGTTTCTGAGGGGAAGTTGATGCACCCATGCTTAAATACTCATTGATGTTTTTTTATGCTGCTCTCCAAATCGAGATTGAATTTGTGATAATGGTGTTAAACTGGACTATCGCTAAATAATGAAACTATCGAACTATCGTCCTATTCGATAATACGCATTAATTTAATTATTATACCAACTTACTAATTCTTTCAAACATCAAATTAGTACACGTTTACACCCCTCAACATGAGCATTGTTCCATAGTTAAATCATTACAAATATATTTTAGATGTTGAACGTTCAAATTTCTACCTCCATAATTAATTATAATGTTATATTAAAAATGCTTTTTGTATTTGAACTTTCTTAGATGTAATAATAGTCTTATTCTCTAAATTTCAATTATCTGATAGCAATTTACTGTATGAATTTAATAAGTAATAATTTAGTCCATTGACATTAAGAATTATAATAGAGACAATTTTTTAATAAATAAAATATTTATTTTTTGTATTATATTTGATTCCACTCATGCTTGTCCTAATTATAATGTTATATGAAGAAAAAATTATATTAAATTTTATTCGTTGTTTTTCCTTAGTAATAAGTTTCAATAGGGTTACGAGACTTGTGAAAATGAATAATCCAACTGTAATTGGTATGTATCCTTAAATATTATTATTGATTTCAAAAATAAGAAAAATTGTTTTCATGTACCCAAATCGTCGTCCTCTTCTTCACTATTTTTTGAAGTAGAAATTTAAAGTAACGTTCGTAAATAAGAAACGAAACTTTAGATGTATGTAGAGAGTGGGAAGAATGTTGGCAATGGAAAGGAAAGATGACGCAAAATGGGAGATGAAGACATTTGGAAAAATGATGCGAAAATGTGAAAATTTTAATAATTTTTTTTTAATTTGAAAAAATCGTGTATTAATGTGAAAAGGCGGTATTTTAGTACTTATTAATTTTCCTAATTTGTTATGTATTGTTCGCACAAGATTTTTAGAGAAATTTAAATTCGTGGAGTTGAATTTGTGTTATGAGATGATTTTGTGCGAAAGTGGTTCAACTTCTATGTTTTGATCTTTCTCTATCAATCTATATTCTTGATCTGAAGAATAGGATGCTCGTTCTTCGTAATCGATTGTTTGTTTTGGTGGAATTCTCTCTAGATCAGCTTCAAATTTCTAACCTCCTTCAAAAGAATAAGAGCTCCTCTATTTATAAAGTTCTATGAACCATGGACCTAGGCCTTGATATGCCTCTGGGCTTGGCTCTTGGGCTTGCCCTTTTGGACTTGGATTATCTGATTTGGCTCACTAAATGAACTTTGGTCTGCTTTAATTTTGACCCAAATTCGAAATAAACCAACTTTTGACTCAATTTAATTTTCAGAAATATTGTCCCAAAATTTAATTTAATTTCGTCATTAAATTTTGGATAATGATGTGACAATCTACGAACCAAAATTTCTTAGTCAATAAATGCCCATTTTCGAGATTTATGCACGAACATGTGTGGATGAATCTCGAAAACTATAGTATTGAGTCGAAACATGAGTTTATTTATCTTTTTCTTCTAACTTCGATCTATGAAGCGTCAATTTAACCGAAGTGGATTAATTTAGGTCATAATTTCGATTGCTTTTCTTGATGCATTTTCTTCGTGCCAAACAATCACATTCTGAAACTTGGTCAAAATTATGATTTTCTATATTTGGCATGAACTGATTGAAATTTAGAAGAATTTATGCTCCACTTAATTCCAAATCGACTTAATGACAATGTCAATCAATCCAATTTTGTATTTGAATGGGAAAATTTTAAACCTTGCCTATACCATGGATAAAAATTTAAATTCTACAATGTAAATAGAATCACTTTTATCAAAATGGAGTGAGAGTAAAATTTGAGTTACACCTAATTATTTTGAACAAAATTTTCTTAAACTGAAGTAAAATTTGAAGTTGAATTTTGAGTCCAACTTAAAGAGATTAAAGTAGCTTAAATTAAGATATTTACAAAAGAAAAATAATGAAATGAATTGATTATGTTTAAAAGTTCGCTCTTGCAGACTAAAGCCAAGCTTAAAGCAAATTATCTAACAAAAGTCTTTTGGAAGTTGATAGCTCTCAAACATAGTGTATTTTAGGCTTTCTTAGTTAGCATTATTCTAGAATTAAAGGGGGAAAGCAAGCGTTATTAAGAGAAATACAATGAAATAACTTAGGAAATTAGCATGCATTCAGAAAGTAGCCTTGGAAGCACATTTTTACGTTTTTAGAATAAATCTTGAGTAAACTGAGCCAAATCAATGTTATTGGTAGGACAATTCAGCTACACAGCGAGAAGGAAAATCAGCGCGAACGATGACCAGCGGCACAAAAAGCCGCAAATTCAAAATGAAAACACATTCGAAAAAGACACGCCAACAAGGAAATAATTGAGAACGAATCAAGTAATCAAGGAGGCATCAATCAGATAAATTCCCGCAGAAATCAAGAAATTCTGCATTAATGAAGATTTCACAGCTCACCTCGCATTATCGCCCAAGTAATTCAATTCTATGAATACCAAGGCCGAAAACCAAGAAAGGTGAGCTGGTTGGTTGGCCATGAAGCCTATCGCGGAGAGAAGCAAATGGTGATGTCATCGGAGCTAATGACATGGGAACTGCACATCTTCAGCCGTGCCAATTCCATTTTACTATTTTTATTAGGAGTAACTTGTAGTTTTAAACATTTCTTAGATGCAATAAAATCATTTGGTTTAACTTCTATTTGATAATTCTATGGTTGCGCTGTATGAGTTTATGTTTACTATTCGTGAATAGAAGTATACTAGGAGCGTAAGTCATTGAGTTTTACACTGCTGCATGTTAATTTATATACATATGCGTCGATTAGCTACCCACGCATGTACCTTGTGGTGAGTTCGGAAGAAGGAACTGCATGTTGACCCAGTATGCTACATTAGGTTGTGTGAACGTCTGTTCACTACTTAGAGTGTTAGGAATAACCTTACTAATGCTTGAGTTGCCCTGTAATAAGAATGAAGTTCACAATGGAAGCTGGTTCTGCCGCAAATCATTAAGCGTGGAAGTACTTATTTGTTAGGGATGCAAGACTCTCTTTAACTAGCTCGCGCACTTATAATCTTCTAGGATTGATAGTTAGCCTTATTCATTGCATCATATTTATTTTTAGCATCATATTTGTTTATGCATTTATTTCCCAAAAAAAACCTCAATAACTTATTCAATTCATGCTTTACTTTTATGCACGACTCTACTTAAACAATATTAGATCTAGACATCAATCTCTGTGAGATAGATAAAATTGTATACTTATTACTTGTTGCAATTCCTGACTGCATATACTTGCACGTAAGTGGTTATGAGTTACATTTAACATAAGTTGGGTTCGAATTAATTACTGTACTATATACTAGCACTGGAATTGCTCGTCAAGTTTTTGGTGCCATTGCTGGGGATTTATTATTTAGAGTTAATATCTTTAGGAAAGAATAGTTTTTATCGTCTAAAAGGTCGCAATTTTTTAATTTCAGGGAGATTCAGATCAATACAACCAACAGGAAAATAGAGTCCCACAACAAAACATTACGATAGGCACAAACACCAAATGACATTCAATCATTTTGTAAACCAACAATGGACGTATAATAACATTCTACAACAAACATACGAATTTCAGCACCAAGGCTATGCGGAGGAGATCAACATAACACCATTTTTTTTAGATGAGCATTATTAGTTACAATTTTGGGGAGATCATAGCATCTATCAACATCATTTCGATCTACAAGGAGATCATATCAACATGGGATATGTTTGGGACACAAGGAGTCATGAACCTAGGAGCTCCGTGTATGCTCATGGACAGTCTCCAGAGGATGCAACTACAGAAGAAAAAGAGCAGCTAAGACGAATACAATGGATGAGAGACAATGGTATTATCACTACAACAAATATCCCCTTTTATAGCTTTTAAGGATAGCTTTTCATAAAAATGCTATTAAAAAGGAGGAAAAAAATAAGCGGCAAATGAAAAAGTTGAGCGCGCGTTTAAAAGACCCTAAGAAAACTAAACTTAGGTTACACTTTTTTTTTATTCTACATCCCTTAGACGACAAAATGCAAACTTCTCCCAATTGCATCATCTCATTCCTCCTCTTCAAGATCTCTTCGTCCACATGGTAACTCTTTTTCTTCTCCCTCTTCTTCTTCTTCATTTTTTTTATAATTTTCTCAGGTGAATCTTGGTCGAGTGAAGAAAATCTAATTTGCCAAGGGGTTGTGTTCATGCTAATCTTTGAGAAGTCGCATTTTTCCATCTTTTGTAAGCCATTTTGTGCATAGGGTAGAAATTGATTGAATTTTTTCTGTTTGGTAAATTTTTGTGTATACGATGAGTATTTGGTGTGTTAATTGATTGGATTAGCCTTTTGTATTTGTGGTTCTAACATCTCCTAATTTCGATTTACCTTGGTGTTGTTCATGTTTTTGTTATATTTCTTTAAATCATGCTTGTTTTCTTTGATTTCTTGAATTTAACGTTTTTTTGTGTGTGTGTGTTTAGTTTTCATATTTATGAGGTTTGGGTTCATTCTATTTGTGGTTCTCTCATCTCTGGATGTTTTCTATTCGTGACCTTTCTATGTGTTCTAGACGAGGGTTGGAGGTTTTCGATTCTTGACTTTACTTTTTTCGGTGTATAATTTTACTTTTTAATTTAACTTACATGGAGTTTTCTTCTAATCTAGTGTTATTGTAAAGGTTATGTTCTTCTATTTCTCGATTCTCAGGTGAATATTCTCTCGTTTCTTTTACTAGGTTATTATTTTTCATTTTTGTTCTATATCTTTATTGTTTCTCTTAGTCTTTCAATTCTCTGTCTTTGATTATTTATTCTCTTGTTTGTTGCTTGTTGTCTTTTAAATGTTATTTGCGCACCTCATTTATTTAAGTGTTGTTTACGGTATAAGTATAAGTATAAGTATTCTTTCTCTTTTGAATCACTTGATTCAAACGTTGATGTTAAATACCATGTACTACAGAATAATACAGTACTTTGAAAGGAAATATAGAGCTACCTTATAGCGGTTACTCTTATACGTGTGCCAACCTTTGGCTCCAAAATTGAAATATAAAATATACTTACAAGGTTCTTATTCTCTTATTTATAATTTAGACATGAAGTTTTTGAAAAGTTGAAAGAGGATGTGTTCTGATGAAGACTTATTAATTTGGAGTCAAAAGCTTGAATTTCTCACATACGTGCAAGGTACTTCTAAATTCAATATTTTAAGTTAATGATCCACAAATTTATCTTTTTGTTTAGCTTTTGGAGTAGTTGGCTTGTTGATTTATTTGGTTATTTTTAGCTTTTTGTAAGCAGTTCTTTTGTTGACTCTTTTTCTTTGATTTATTTAGCCTTTTAAGTGTTATATTTGGTTTTTGTATTATCAGTTAAATATCTTTGGGTTTTTTATTCTTTGTTGTCGTTAGTTTTGTTGTTTGATATTTTAGTTTTGTTCAAGTTTTTTAGGCTTATATTTGGCCTATTTCGAATCCTTAGATGATCATCATACATTTTACACATTTTTTCATGAGCAAAAATATCTAATTTTCCTCTAAATATTTTCCCATAAGCTAGCTTTGTTAGTTAACTATTTAACTTGTAATGAATGTAAAAATATTCATATTCATCAAACCAGTTAATAAGAAAGGCACCTTTAAGAGAAAATTTAAGTTTGTTGATGGGCTAATTGATTGATTTTTCAATAAGTCTTAGATAGACACATGAAGTAAATATATGTAAGTGACTTGATGGAAGTTAACTGTTGATCTGCACATGATGTTGAAGAAATATGTGCTAAACTTGTTCAAGAAATCTAGCAATTCAATTAATGGAGGGAGAAAATTTCACAAACTTGGTGAATTTCCCCTTTGTTTCAATCATAAGACACCCTTTTTTTATTTAAAGAATGAACCACACAAGTATTGTGCTTTAGTTAGAGCTCTAAAATTCAAACAAAGTACTTGTATATTTTTGCTTTTTTTTAATTATTGTTTTAGTTATCAGTAACATCATCTGTTCTTCGAGTATTGAGTACGATACATAAGCTATATTTTTTAGTTTTATGGTAAGCTTCTATCAATCTTTTATTGGGGGATTGAGTTGTGAAACCATTACTTTCTTTAGATGGTTTTATACTTTTAGCCTTTTGCTCTTGAACGTGGAGAATAAATGTTATTTTAAATATGCAGGATTTGGTACATGGAGAAGCTTAATAATGAATCGATGATGGGGTTCAAAGTGAAAATGTAGAGAGATCTTTTCGTGGAACTTACTAATAGATGTAGCATTATGTGGCTGTCTTGAGGAGTTAACCGTTGTGAGTTGTGGCTGATTTGTTGTGGATCGATTGAGCAGGTTTGTAAATATTAAGGGTGTGTGAGGGAGATATGTAATGATAATTATCATACTTTTCTTTTGGGAATCACAATCTAGTAATGTATATAGAAGTTAAATTTTCCCCTTTTGAGTTCTAGGCTTAGATGGGTGGGTTTATGTTGGCTTGTAGAGCAATGGAACCAATGACCTGCTGCTTATTGTTTGTTGTAAATTGTAATACCTTTAGTAACTTCAATAAAGTAAAGCGTTTCATTTTCTATTTCCTTTGAATCCAAGATGAGGGTGTTATCTTGGGAATGTTTCTACAACAATAAAATTGTGCAATAAAAAATAGTGTTTTCATAGCTTTTTTTTTTTTTTTTTAATTTTTTTATAGCATTTGAAAAAAGCTCAGTAAATCAGAGACTTTTAATAACATCGACTATGATAGCAATGTAAAAAAATCCTATGATATACTTTTTATAACATTATTTCACTGTTATATATAAAAAAACATAGTAGTTTTTTCAATGCTATGGTCGAATTCTATGGCATTAAAATAACGCTATCAGATACAAAAAAAACATAGCATTTTTATAGCAGTAAAAAAATGCTATGAAAGGTTCAATACTTTTAATAACATGGGCTACGACCGCGTTTTGAAAAATGCTATCAAAGCCTTACGATAGCATTTTTTGAAAGCTATTGTATGTGTTTTTTCTTGTAGTGTATATCAGAACCTCAATGGCCCAATATTGAGAATCGACAATCTTTGACGAAACCAACAGTAGAACACTCATCAAGCAGTATACGAGCAGAAGAAACATATCTAGAGGCTGATGAACTTAATAAAGGAGCAGCGATGGATCTTTTTTGTCAAGGAGAATTCTCATGGGAAGATTTTTTATTGGCCACAATCGCGAGAGCAATAGAGGCCAAGAAATTATAGCTTGTAGCAGAAATAGATAGAGAACCAGAGCGACGTTATAAGGAACAAGAGGAAGCATGGGCAAGGTTCCCCACCCTTGCCAATCCAGAGGCTGACAAAATAGAATGTTTTATGGAAGAAAACGAAGGAAGTTCCAACGAAGACATTGAGCCAAACTTAAATGATGAAAGAAAAAATGAAGATGAGAATCTTCAACAAGAAGACATGGAAGGTAGTGAACCTGTGGAGCCAATTTAGGAAGTTCTACATCAAACCGGAGGGGGAGATGCAGAATCTATTAATCAGCAGGAAAACTATGGCAGCGTTGAAGATCACAGCCTACTAGTAATGGTACCTGAGATTTTATCGTTCCCTCAAGCACACGCATCGCAAGATTTGATTTGTCGAGAAAGCGACACTTGGGCAATTCAAATGAGCTTCATCTCAGAACCACACATCTTATCAACGCTTGCGTTAGTAGGGAGTCTACACATTAAGTCGCACGGAGAAGAAAGGCAAGAAAATGTGATCAACGATGGCATCGGCCCCAAAATTTTTAAATGGCCTAAGCATGAATGAACTATGCCAGACGGATTGAGCGCAAAGGTTCTGCCCAGATTTGCTCAGCAGCATTTCTGGAATGCAAAAATCTGGTATTTCTGACTTTGTGCAAAATATTTATTATTTAAAAATAGGTATTTTTTTTCTAATTATGCATTTTCCTTTTGAAGTTTTTCCTTAAGTAATTTTTAATTTCGTAATTTTAGAAAGTTTTTCTATATCTGCAATTTCCTTTTTAATATTTTGTTTTTAAGAAGGAATCGGTTCGAATGTAGGTAAAAAAAAAAACTTAGTTTTTCCTTTTGTGATTACTCTTTTCCTTACACAAGGATTTTCAAAAATATCTTGAAACTCTATATAAACCTCATGTGTGGAAGAGTCGACCACTGCAATTTTGCCTCTACTTTGAGAAAACAGGCTATGTATTGTTCTCTTCGTCTCGATGATGACTTCAAATCATAAGGTATCTGGTAAGGGTGTCAGGGGTAAAAAGGTTATTGAGCATCAGAATTGTTTCAAAGTTTGACACCTCCAAAGTGTGGAACCAGGAAGTTATCAGCTGATGAGCAAGGACCAGAAGTCGGAGAGAGTTCACGTCATAGACAAACAAGAAGTGAGATGTTTTTTGGGAGAACAGAGGAGAAGAGGAAATTTTTTTTCCTTCTATATTATGCTAAACAGTGATGAAGAGACTCCCGAAGACGAGGAGCACTTGTGTAAGAACCCAACCCAAAAGTGGTCCTAAACCCAGTTCTTACTAGCATGCTTACAAATTAAAACATTCAAAGTAGTAAAGAAGACAGCTCAAAGTAGTCCTAAAACAACTCTGGATAATGTGTCCTCATCTCGTCTTCTAACTCCCAAGTAGCTTCCTCTGCCCTCTGATTTCTCCACTGAACCTTCACTAGGTTAATCTCTCGGTTAAGCAAGGTCTTGCGCTCCCGAGCCAAAATCTGCATAGGCTTCTCCTCGAAACTCAAATCCTTGCTCAACTCTAATGGTACGTGATAAAAAATGTGTGTCGGGTCTGCCACATACTGTCTCAACATCGAAACATGGAAAACATTATGAACTGCTGCCAAAGATGGGGGTGATGCCAAATGATAAGCGACTGCACCAATCCGCTCAAGGATCTTAAAAGGCCCTACAAACCTGGGGCTCAACTTTCCCCACTTACCAAACCTCAACACACCTCGCATGGGCGCTACTTTTAGGAAAACATGCTGGCCAACTTCAAATTCCAAGTCTCTGCGCCGGATATCGGCGTAACTTTTCTGCCTACTCTGAGCTGTCAACATGCGAGCCCTGATCTTTTGCACTGCGTCTTTTGTCATCTGGAGTAACTCAGGACCCAAAACCCGTCTGTCACTGTCCTCTTCCCAGAACACTGGAGATCTGCAACGTTTACCGTACAAGGCCTCAAACGGAGCCATCTGAATGGTAGACTGATAGCTGTTATTATAGGCAAACTCCATTAGATACAAGTATTGATCCCAACTGCCTGGGAAATCCAACACACATGCTCTCAGCATATCCTCAAGGATCTGGTTCACCCTCTCAGTCTGACCATCTACTCGAGGGTGAAAAGCGGTACTAAAGCTACACTCGGTTCCCAAACCATTTTAGAGCGCTCTCCAGAAGCGAGAAGTGAACCGAGAATCACGATCTGAAATGATCTTCGCTGGTACCCCATGGTACCGAACGATCTACTCTAAGAATAACTGTGCTCACTACTCTACGGTGTAATTAATTCTGCTAGGAATGAACTGTGCACTCTAAGTCAGCCGATCCACAACAACCCAGATCTGAGTAAACCCTTTTGGTGTCTTCGGCAACCCAGAAATGTAATCCATCGAAATCTCATCCCATTTCCACTACGGAACACTCAACGGCTGCAACAGACCTGCCGGCTTCTGTCTAGGAGCCTTCACTTGCTGACAAGTGAGACACCGGCTAACAAACTCAACTATATCCCTTTTCATGCCCAAACCTTCGTATGATGCTATGACAAAATCAAAGTCGCCATCTGCCTGAACTCTCTCTATCAATCTCTTCATCTTGGGATCACTCAGCTGGCTATCAATGATCCTCTGCTTAATTGACTGCTGAACTGACAACTGGGCTACCCTGGCGGTAACCTCTCCCAACATCACTGCAATACCGGCCCGCTCAAACTCTTTCTGCAATTCAACTCAGGAACTCAACAAAGCTGCAGAGTGCGACATCTTTCTACTCAAGGCATCAGCCACAACATTGGCCTTTCCTGGGTGGTACAAAATCTCACAGTCGTAGTCTTTCACTAACTCGAGCCACCTTCTCTGTCTCATATTTAACTCCTTCTGAGTGAAGAAGTACTTAAGGCTCTGATGATCCATAAACAACTTAATCTTTTCGCCATACAAATAATGCCTCCAAATCTTCAAAGCAAACACAACTGCAACCAACTCCATGTCATGAGTTGGGTAATTCTTCTCGAAGGTTTCAACTGACGAGAAGCATACGCAATCACCTTTCCATGCTGCATCAACACACAACCCAAGCCAAACTTGGATGCATTACTGTAGACTACAAACCCACCTGTTCCCTCAGGAACTGCCAACACTGGTGCCGTCGTCAAACTGCGCTTTAACTGGGCAAAGCTCTCATCACAACTGGAATCTCAAACGAAATCAACTCCCCTTCCTGGTCAGTCTAGTCAGGGGTGATGCTTTAGCGGAAAATTCATTAACAAAGGTCCGGTAATAACCTGCCAAACCCAGAAAGCTACGAATCTCAGCGACCATCGTCGGTCTAGCCCACGAACTAACTGCCTCAATCTTTGCGGGGTCCACAACTATCCCATCTTTGACATGTCCAAGGACAGCTACCTCTAGTAAGAAATCACACTTGGAAAACTTAGCATACAGTTGATTTTCACGCAAGGCTGCCAAAACTTGTCTCAAGTGCGAAGCATGGTCCTCTTTCGTCTTGGAGTAAATCAGAATATCATCTATGAACATGATAACAAAACTGTCCAAGAATGCCTTGAACACCATGTCCATCATGTCCATAAATGCTGCAGGAGCATTAGTCAGTCCAAAAGAGATGACCACGAACTCGAAATGACCATACCTCTATCTAAAAGCTGTCTTAGGGATGTCTGCATCCCGAATCCTCAAATGGTGGTACCCTGACCTTAAGTCAATCTTAGAAAACACTGAGGCTCCGTGAAGTTGATAAAACAAATCATCAATACGCGGCAAGGGATACTTGTTCTTCACGGTGACTTTATTTAACTCTAGATAGTCTATACAAAGGCGCATTGATCCATCTTTATTTTTAGCAAACAACACAGGAGCTCCCCACGGGGACACACTCAGGCGGATGAATCCTCGATCAAGCATCTCTTGCAACTGCACTTTGAGCTCTCTCATCTCAACTGACGCCATAAGATACGGAGCTTTAGAGATAGGGAAGGTCCTTGGCTCAAGCTCAATGGTAAAGTCCACCTCTCTCTTCGGGGGTAATCCCGATAACTCCTCAGGGAAAACATCTGCAAACTCTTGCACTACTGGTACCATCTCAAAAGACAATGCAGCACTACTCTCACCTGTCAACTTTGCTAAAATGCCCCAAGCTCCTCGAGCTAATAAACGCTAGGCTTTCACTGTAGAAATCAATGGCGAACACACTCCTCCTTGGACACCCCAAAACTTGAAGCTTTTCCTTTGGAGCGGCCTGAATACAACTTCTCTCTGGCGACAGTCTATCATAGCATGGTGCTCAGCCAACCAATCCATACCAAGGATGACGCAAAACCACTCATAGGCAGGATTATGAGTACAACCTCTAAAAGCTCTTTTGATATTTGTATCCGGCCACTCTTAACCTTTTCACTAGCTAGCATACTTACTCCCGAAGGAGTTTCCACACACAACTCAAACCTAAAGGTTCGAGTTCCAAACAAGCTTGTCTAACAAATGCATCAGAAAAAAACGAGTGGTTCGAGCCTGAATCAAACAGTACGAATGCATAATGATTTAAGACAAGCAGTGTACCTGCAACTGTAGCATCAGTACGCTCTGCTTCTTGACGAGTCGTGGCAAACACTCGCCCTCGCCTGGCCGGTCTGATCATCATTCTGCTTTGCTTGAGAGTACTTGCTCTAGCTAAGAGCCCTTCCTTACCACATCTATAGCAAGCTCGGGGTGACGCTCCATAAATACCATAATGCCCTGTTGGCACTCCTGCGGTCTAGTCTGTGGTCAACGCTGATCTCGACCTCTGAACTGGCCCTGTCGGCCAGCCTACTGTCAGCCTAGATGGGACCCATTGGAAGACTCAAACTTCCTCTTCTGCCTTGAATATTGTTGGGCAGACTGAACTAAGGCAACAGGAACTTGCATTGGCAGATACTTGGGGTTGTAGATGGTGGCCAACTCCACTGCTCTGTTATAAGACTCAGGAGCAAGTGCTCGCACATCCTGAGCAACCTCATTTCTCAACCCACTGATGAACTTTTTATTCTTGAGCTCCTCTGTGGCTCTAAGCTCTAGTGCAAAGTAACTATACTTAGAGAATTTCTTTTCATAAGCAGCTATGCTGTCTGTGCCCTACTTGAGGTTTGAGAAGGCCTCCGCCATCTCCTGCTGATCCTCATCACTGACATACTTGGCTCTGAACTTATTCTTAAAGAACTCCCAGGTGGCTGGTGGACATCCTGCTGATCTAGCTCTATCTAGGGACTCCCACCACCACACAGCTGTATCAGTCAAAACATGGGCCGCACACCTCAACCTCTAGATGTCAGGGCATCCCACACCATGAAAATGTACTCCATCTGAGCTAGCCACTTCACTGCCACTAAAGGATTCTCTAAAGCATCAAACTATATGGGCTTCCATTTAGTGAAGTCCTTGAGCCATTTGCCAAACTCGGCGGATCCCTCAGTACCAACTAATGTATCAGTCTGGCTCTGCTGACCCTGCCCTCCCGGGGCAACTACTGAGGCTACTCGAGCTATTGGGGGTGCCTGCAGCATAAGCTGTGTTAGCTGGGCTATCTGAGCCCTATACTCTTCTCTCTGTGCTGCTAGCTGCGCCTGAGTCTCAGCTCTCTGCTCGGCCATTAGGGCCATCATCATATCTCGCATAGCAACAAACTCCGCTCCTGGAGCTGCTCTCTGAGTCATAGCAGCCTTTACCCCCTCTTTGTGCAGGTCAACGGCTGGGGCCACAGGCGGCCTGTAGGTTTGGTCAACCCTAGGTGCTGACTGAGCAACATCTCTGCCCAAAATCCAGGACGGTCTTGCACCACTGCGTGTAATTGGCATACTGGCGATCTACATGGAAACCACAAGGGTTAGCCCTCTCTCGGACTCTCACTGCCAACAAAGGTACACATGTATACTAGATGCAGTATTGCAAAAACCCTTAAATATAGTACTTAGACAAACCTGACGGCCGTGGAGTGCTGATGATCATGGGGACAAACAACCTACAAAGCAGGTTAGACTACAAAATCTATGACTCTGTGCTCTGATACCAACTGTAAGAACCCAACCCAAAAGTGGTCCTAAACCCGGTTCTTACTAGCATGCTTACAAATGAAAACATTCAAAGTAGTAAAGAAGACAACTTAAAATAAAACTTAATTCAACAACATAAAGAAAACATCCATTCCAAAACTTTCATAAATAAATCCTGGACAATATTTCAAAAGTTAACAATTCAAAACGACTCCTTAAAACTTAGAAATAGTTTTCCCAGCATGTACTACAGAAAGAAAGACTCAAACAGCAATGTAAGATAGAGTACGCCGACAGCTCCCATGATCAAACAACTCCCTCCACTAGCCATCCCGGTGCTGTCCCAAGTTACCTGAAAGAAAAGTAAGGGTGAGTATGAAGGCACTCAGTAAGAATCCCCGACCTGGGTACAATACGATACATCAATCACCTGGCATCCTAGTATACATGCAAAAAGTTACCAGCACAGAACTTTGCTCAACGAGCTAACATAACAAGTCCGGGAACCTCGGAAGTTTCCTACTTCCAGCCTAATGATTGGTTCTCCTAACCAATCTCAAATGACATCCTCGAGGGTCTTTCTCCCCCGGAAAATTGATCAACTCAAAAGCTGATCCCAAATAGATGTCAGACACCCTCGAGGGTCTTTCTCCCTCGGCCAAATGACCAACTCAAAAGCTGATCCCGAATAGGTGTCCTCGAGGGCCTCTTACCCTAGACCAAATTGTTCCTAAGATAATGGGAGAGTACCCGAAGTCAGGCTCTAATGCAATGATGGAAATGGTGCCACTGATCTACAGTAGTGTGAAGCCTTCTGCACTCATCTGTAGCAGCCTGTACCACCGACCTAAAGCTAAGAACTGTCTCCGAGCAGGCTTGCACTCGTGATGGGTTCTGCTTTAGCAGGCTACAATTAGGCTTATACTGATACGAGAACTAATTTGCACCGGCTGCCAGGGGCTGAAGCAAAGTACGTTATGCTACTCACTGATCCCGACCTGTGGGGACAAAGTACGTTATGTCCACTCTCAGACTCTAGATGATGACAATTCTAACTAACTATCTAATATAACAGAGTAGACGATAACTAGTAGTTCAAACATGCTCAACAAGTATACAAGTACAACCTCGGATGATACTACGAATTTAAACTGAATCTCAGAACATGCTGGAAGGACAAACCTAACATGACACTAACATGTACAAACAGGGGCAAACATGCTAGCAGAGTTAAACAATGATACAGTCCTATCCACTAACATGCTCATAACAGATAACATATAAATAGAATGCAATCAAGACATATCGCAGGGTCCACACAACCCTGGTAAGAGAACCTTACCTGGAACAAGCAGGAAACAACAACAGTAAAAGTGCTCCTTGAGCTGCAGTGTCTCACAACCTAATAAGGCATACAACATACAATTAAACCTAGCTAGCTAAACACTAAACTAAGAACTACAACTAGAAGCAAGGGAATCAAGAAACTACCCCTACTTGCACTTAGTGCTCTCGGCCAAGCACTAAGGAAACACAAGGAGCTCGGCTACAACACTTGAACTTCTTGATCTTGGCTAGGGCATCACCACAACAACAACAAGAAAGTTAGATCTCGTCTAGGAAGCAAGCAAAGCACACACACCCAAGCCATATGAAGCTCCCGGCCAAAGGAAGAACAACAACCATGTGCTACCAAGTAGCTCTCGGGCCAACCAATACACAAGAAAAGCAACATGTAAGAACTCGACCCTAAATAATCTCAATGATCCTTACTACATGTCGTAACTCATGTATTTAAAACAAAACATAGACTTAAAAACTTGAAGAAACATGCACTTAAAAATTAACTCACAGTTCTCAGAAAACAACAGTTAAAAACATAATCCTTAAAAACATCCTTTAGCCTCTTGCCAGAGTTTACAAAAGCATAACAAAACCAATATAATTAAATCATTCGTTAAACAAGTGCAATGCTAGACAGAAGATGCAACAGACTAGTCCCCATGAGCATCCAGCTCCTCCTCTAGCCACCTTGATGCTGTGCCATCTTACCTGGTGGAAGAAACCACAGAAAGGGTGAGTACGATTGCACTCCATATGAATTCCCCAACCGGGGTACATTATGCAAGGTAAATCATTTAGCATCCAAGCATACAAGCACACAACCACAAAACATAAGGCAGTCTCAACATCAAGGGTCAACTAGTGACGAGCAGGGTCAGCACACCTCTGGGATGACTAAACAGGAGGGCATCCTAAGTGCCCTCGGCCTCTAGATGTCTATCTCTAAGACAACCAGGTTAGCTCTCAACTGGGCTAACTAGGGACAACACACCACTGGGCTTGTCCTAAATACACTGGGCAACACACAAATAGGCTAAACCCTAACACTAACTGAGCCAGCACGCCACTCGACTATCACTCGTGGGTCATCCAAGCCAACACGCAACTTGACTGTCACTTGGGAAACGAGCCAGCACGCAACTCGACTGTCACTCGTGGGTCATCCAAGCCGACACGCAACTCGACTGTCACTTAGGTCATCCAAGCCAACACACAACTCAACTGTCACTTGGGAAAACGAGCCACCACACTACTCGACTGTCACTCGTGAGTATAACTGAGCCAGCACGCACCTCGACTGTCACTCGGGCTCCCTATCAAGCACTTACTACAATAACTACTTAGGCTAACAGTGTCTAACAAACAACAAGGCTAAAGACAATAGAGCATGAGCAGACATTCGAGCTTCTTATTAAACAAGGGAGTACTACAACCAATCTCAGGTTCTACTTGCCAACCCTAATAACAGAACATGCATAGGAACAGTAACCAGGAAATAGGGCAAGTAAACGGGCATACAAAGCATAAAATTCAGACATACATAATAGATCAGCATACACACAACCTGTATAACCTAATCCACTACAATTTTATAATAACATGCAGAACACATAGCTAGGAGTCTATCAAACCACGCGCAGGGTCTACACAACCCTGACAAGGAACCCTTACCTGAACAGTGGAAAAATTCAGCAAACGAGGAGTGATCCCAGGCTATGAGAATGCAGGAATTCACCTAACATTAGCATGGCGCAACATAAAATTAATCCTAAGAAAACAATCCAACAAATGACAACAAACAGCCTTGAAAAGAGTGCCTTACCCAAAACCGAAGACACAAGCTCGGCAGCTAGGCTCGATGGTCAAGGTAGCGTGTCGCGGTAGGTGTGGGCGGTGAAGCTCGGCAGGCATGCAGCAGGGACGGCAGCACGACAACAAGGGCTTGTGTGAGGGCTGCGTCACTGCAGTTGTGCGGGCAAGGCGAGCAGTGCATGCGATAGCACTCAGTAGGGCATTGAGCTTCGCTGTGGTGAAGCGGATCGGTCGTGCTGACGCGTGTGCAAGGGCGTGGGCGAAAGTGGCTAGGCGAATGACAGGCTTTGTTGTGGCAAAGCGTCGCGGCGATGGGCGAATGGCTCGCGTGTGCTGCAGCGAGCGAGGGCGGATCGATAGCAATGGTGATGGTGCAAGCAGCGCAGGCGGGGACGCGGCACGGCAGAATGACGATCGCGCCCGAGGGGCTGGTGGTGGTGGTGTTGCGGCTGTCTGCTTGTAGTTGGTTAGCTCGGTGACGTGGGCTGTGCGGGCAAGACGAGCAATGCGTGTGACAACACTCGGTAGGGTAGTGAGCTTCGCTGTGGTGAAGCAGATCGGTCGTGCTGACGCGTGCGCAAGGGCGTGGGGGAAAGTGGCTAGGCGAATGACAGGCTTCGCTGTGGTAAAGGGTCGCGGCGATTGGCGAACGGCTCGCTTGTGCTGCAGCGAGCGAGGGCAGATCGACAGCAATGGTGATGGTGCGAGCAGCGTAGGCGGGGACGCGACACGGCTGAATGAAGATCGCGCCTGAGGGGCTGCTGGTGGTGGTGTTGTGGTTGTCTGCTTGCAGCTAGTTAGCTCGGTGACTTGGGTTGTCCTGCTGGCGATGTGACCTGTTCGGCGATGGAGGTGAGGACTTGCGATGGAGAAGATGGAGAGATTGAGGAGGGAGTGTCATGACCAAAAGAGGTGTTGGGGAAGAAGAAAGTCGGCTAGGGCTTAGGGGGAGTCAAATTATACTCTTCCTTCTATTTTTTTCCAATTCAAAATACTCCAAAAATCCTCCAAGTGCCAAGTGTCCTTGGAGGTTTCCCCTTCGAGTCCTGACAAGCTCACTTTTTAAAATCCAATTTTCTATTTAATTCCGAACGGCCTCCAAACAACTCCCGATACTAAAACCTGAAACCAGAACACGACCACAACATAACAAAAGTTTGAGAAACAACCCGTTACCCTGAAACAATTACCAGAATGCCCCAAGGCCAAATGACCAAAATGCCCCTAGGAGCTCAGAAAGCCCTAACGACCCAACCAAACGACCAAATAAATGACTGAACATACCTGGAGATCCAAAATAAAACCCTGGGCCGTTACAGTATTCCCTCCTTTTAAGACTTTCATCCCCGAAAGTCCTAAAACTGGAATAGCTCCGGGTGGTGCATCCTCATCTCGTCCTCCAGTTCCCAAGTTGCTTCCTCTGCCCTCGGATTTCTGCACTAAACCTTGACTAGGTTGATCTCCCGATTACGCAAAACCTTGCGCTCCCGATCCAAAATCTGCGCAGGCCTCTCCTCGAAGCTCAAGTCCTGGTTCAGCTCCAACTGCTGGTAATCAATAATGTGGGACGGGTCTGTAACATACTGACGTAGCATTGACATGTGGAATACGTTATGCACAGATGCCGACGATGGGGGCAACTCTAATCGGTACGCCACTGGACCGATCGGCTCAAGAATCTCAAAAGGCCCCACAAACCTGGGACTCAGCTTGCCCTGCTTTCCAAACCTCAGTGCCCCACACATCGGTGCCACCTTCGGGAAGACATGTTGTCCCACATCAAACTCTAAGTCTCTACGCCTAACATCGGCGTAGCTCTTCTGCCTACTCTAGGCAGTCAACATACGAGCTCAGATCTTCTGCACTACATTATTAGTCAACTGAAGCAACTTGGGACCCAGGACCTGTCTGTCACCAACCTCCTCCCAGAACACTGAAGACCTACAACGCTTACCATACAAACCCTCGAATGGTGCCATATGAATTGTCACCTGATAACTATTGTTGTAAGCGAACTCCATCAAATACAAGTAATGGTCCCAGCTACCCGGGAAGTCAAGCACACAAGCTCTCAGCATATCTTCCAAAATCTGGTTCACCCACTCAGTTTGGCTATCAGTCTGAGGGTGGAACGCGGTACTATAGCTGCACTCAGTACCTAAACCTTTCTAGAGCGCCTTATAGAAGTGAGAAGTGAAACGGGAGTCCCTGTCAGACACAATCTTAACTGGCACCCCATTGTACCGAACAATCTGTTCTAAAAACAATTGTGCCCACTACTCAACGGTATAAGTGATCTTACCGGGAATGAAGTGTGCACTCTTGGTCAAACGGTCTACTATCACACAGATCTGAGTAAAACTTCTCGGCGTCTTTCGGCAAACCAGAGATATAGTCCATGGAAATCTCTTCCCACTTCCACTGAGGCACACTCAGTGGCTGCAACAACCCTGCGGGTTTCTGTCTGGGAGCCTTCACTTGCTGATAAGTGAAACACCGGCTAACGAACTCTGCAATATCTCTTTTCATGTTGTTCCACCAGAAGGTCTGCTTAAGGTCCTGATACATCTTGGTGCCCCCTGGGTGCCAAGTGAATTGGGAACTGTGAGCCTCAAAAAGTAACTCAGCTCGTAGTTCAGCGTCTGTCGGCACGCAAAGGCGTCCCCTATACCTCAAACCACCATCTGGTGCCACAACAAATTCAAAATCTCCATTGGCCTGTACTCTGGCAATCAGTCGGCTCAACTCGGGATCACTCAGCTGGCTATCAATAATCCCCTGCCTGATGGAAGGCTGAACAGTCAACTAGGCTACCCTGGCGGTAACCTTTCCTAACATCACTACTATACCAGCTCGCTCCAAATCTTTCTGCAATGGGATCTGTAAACTTAGCAAGAATGTAGAGTGTGAAGTTTTCCTACTCAAGGCATCAGCCACAACATTGGCCTTACCGGGATGATATAGCATCTCGCAGTCATAATCCTTTACTAACTCCAACCATCTCCTCTGGCTCATGTTCAACTCCTTCTTAGTGAAGAAGTATTTGAGGCTCTGATGGTCTGTAAACATCTTAATCCTCTCTCCATACAGGTAATGCCTTCAGATTTTTAAAGCAAACACCACTGCTACTAACTCCATGTCGTGTGTCAGGTAGTTCTTCTCATAAGGTTTCAATTGTCTTGAAGCATAGGCAATGAAATTTCCATGTTGCATCAGAACATTACCCAACCCAAACTTAGAAGCATCACTGTATACCACGAAACCATCGGTTCCTTCTGGAACTGACATGTAACGGCCCAGTTTTCTATTCCAGTTTTCGAGGTGCTTCCGTTTCAGATTCAGTGGTTCGGTTGGGCCGTTAGAGCTGTTTTGACCCTTAGGGGTATTTTGGTCTTTTTGCTCCTCGGGCAGGATTTGTGGATTTTTAGGGCTTAGAGGCAGTTCCTGCCTTTGTCGAGGTTTGTTTGTTGGTGGCTGCGATTCTCGAGATGTTTGGGCTATTCGTTTGGAGGTTCGGTTGTGATTTGGGTTTTGGGCAAAGTTATGGTTGTTTGGGTGTTTCCATTGGGATTCGAGCCCAGGCCCTTAGTATTGATTTGGGAGGTTGATTTAAGTGAGATTTATTCATTGGAAAAGGTTGCTTCAGTCGAGTCTCGAAGGAGGAAGCCGGGAAATGGGATTTTAAGGATTTTAAGGCTTATTTTAATTTGGATAAAAATTGGATAAGGATGGATTTAAATGAAGTTAAAATCCCCATTTTCCTTTTATTTTCTCCATTTTTCCTTTTTCCTTTTTTCTCTCTCTCTCCTCCAACCCGAGCACCCCCCTCCCAGCCCGAGCCAGCTCCCTTGGTCGCCCCAGCTCGCCCAAGCCCGTGCCAGCCCGAGCCCAGCCGCGCACAATGCCCAGGCGCCCAACCCCAGCTCGCCCTGCCCTGTGCCTCGTCGCCCAGGCCGTCCCTACGTCGCCCAGCCTCGCCCAGGCCCCGCGTCGCCCAGGTCCGAGCGCCTCGCACTATGCCGAGCCCGTGTGCCCTGTAGCCGTGGCGTCTCGTTGCCCCGCTTGCGCGTCCTCAGTAGCGCCGGTCGCCGCGCCCCCGCGCCGCCCCCTCCTCTGTCTTGCGCCGCGCCGCGCGACGCCGCCACCGAAGTCGAGCCGCGCCCGCGCTCTTGCCTCGCCCCAGCTCACCCGCGCGCAGCCTCCGCGCCCCAGCGTCTGCCCTGCGCAAGCCTGCCCTGTTGTGTGTTGGTTGGTCCGAGCCTTGTGGCTTCTCGGATGGTATTTCCCGAGTTCTTTCTTCGTTGGGCCCTGATTTGTTGGCTGCTGTTTATTGATTTAATTGGGGTGTTTTATTTGATGTTTAGGCTGTTTGGGTTTGATTAGAGGCTCGAGGGTCGTTGATGATTTGTAATTATTTTCTGCTTGTCCCAGGTAAGGATTTCTTACCGTGGTTGTGTGGACCCTGCGATATATCATGATTGTGCCTTGTATGCTTTTTTACTGTTATGAGCATGATAGTGATAGACAGCTTTGATTGATCTCTTGCTAGCATGTTTACCTGATTGTACATGTTAGTGCCATGCTAGGTTTGTTCTTCCAGCATGCTTATGATTTCTGCTTTACGTTCGTAGTATCATGCTAGGTAAAGGTGATTGATGTCGGTCATTGTTTGCTAGCCAGGAATCATTTATTTGCTCTGTACTCTTAGATAGAGTTGTAGGGTTTGTCATCATCCAGAGGCTGAGAGCGGACATAACGTACTTTGTCCCCACTGATCGGGAGTAAAGTGTGCGCAGCATAACGTTTCTTGCTTCCCCCCCCCCCCCCGATTGCCAATGTGGATTTAGCTCTGGTCGGGAGTAAAGTGTGCACAGCATAACGTATCTTGCATCCCCCCCAACCCGCCGATGTGGATTTAGCTACCCACATCGGCATAAGCCTAGTTTGTAGCCTGCTAGAGCGTAACCCTGCCAACGGTGTAAGCCTACCTTGGTCGGTTCTTAGCTTCAGGTCGGTGGTTCAGGCTGCACAGATGAGCGCCAAGGGCCTCGCTCTACTGTGATCAGTGTAAGAACCCGACCCAAAATACGGTCCTAAATCTAGGTTCTCACTCAGCATGCAAGTTAAATATATCACCGAGCGGTTTAGTGCTCATATTTAAAACCTTCCAAAACATTTAGAACGGGGAATGCTTAAAACATAATCAACAATTTTGTTTAAGAAAAACCAACGAAGTAAAACAAGCCTGGCCAGTATATATAAAAACATTCAAAACAGTTCAAACAACTTTTAATAATGTTTTCCCCTAGGACTCATGTCCATCTACATGCGAACAAATATGCAAACAATAAAGACAGAGTGCCATGGCTCCCATGATCAATCGCCTCCTCCGCTAGCCGCTCCGGTCTTTGTCCCAAGTTACCTAGTGAAAAACCACAGAAATAAGGGTGAGTATAAACATACTAAGTAAGAATCCCCATCCGGGGTACAATACGATACATCCATCATCTAGCACCCTAGTATACATGCAAACGATTACCAACACGGATCATAGCTCAACGAGCTTACAAGGCGAGAATCTGGAATCCTCGGAAGTCTCCTACTTCCGCCTAATGATTGGTTCTCATAACCAATCCCGGACATCTCCGAGGGTCTTTCTCCTCGGCCAATTGATCACTCAAAAACCGATCCCAAAGATGTCCGACACCCTCGAGGGTCTTCCTCCCTCGACCATATGATTAGCTCAAAAACCAATCCCAATGGGAGTCCTCAAGGGCCTCTTACCCTCGCTAATAAATGGACTACCGGAGAGTACCCAAGTCCGGCTCTAAATCGGAAGGAACTGGTGTACTCACGAACATTAGCCCGGGGAGCTCTCGAACCGGCGACTAACGCTGGCGTGTCGCGCACACCGCATGCTTCTTTGCCGGCGTAAATGTGGGGCCTAAGTACAAACTAAGGAGGCCAGTACGCATGCCTAAGACTCGGAAACGGTGTCACCGAACACGAGAGTGCGAGGCCCTCGGCACTCATCTGCATGCACTGTACCACCGACTGGCTAAGAACCGGCAAGGCGCTTGCACCGCTGGCGTGGTTCCGCTCTAGCAGCTACAAACTAGGCTTATGCCGATGTGGTAGCTAAATCCACATCGGCCTTTGGGGAAGCAATGTACGTTATGCTTCGCTCTACTCCCGACCGGTGGGGACAAGGTACGTTATGTCCGCTCTCAGCCTCTAGATGATGACAACCCTAACACACTAGCTAGAGTATAGAGTAAACGATTCCTGGCTACACATACATAATCATCATCAATCATACATAACCTAGCATGATGCTACGAACTTAAAGCAGGAATCTCAAGCATGCTGGAAGAACAATCCTAGCATGACACTAACATGTACAAACAAGCAAACATGCTAGCAGGAATGCAATCACAAGCTGTCCTATCCACTAATCATGTTCATAAAAGTAAACATGCATATAAGGCACAATCAAGAAAGCATCGCAGGGTCCACACAACCACGGTAAGGAATCCTTACCTGGAAACGAGCAGAAATAACTTTCACAATCAAATAATGACCCTCGAGCTTTAAAGCGAAACCGAGCAACCTAAGCATTTTAGTAAAAACAACCTAATTAAATAAACATCAGCCAACAGCCTAGTGCCCAAAGGAGATAAGGCTCGGGAATTACCGACCGAGAAGACACAATGTCACACCCCAACTCGCACGGCAGGCGGTGGTGTCCGTCGCCAGAAGAGGACAAGCGGCGCGCGCTAAGCGCTGGCGCCGGGCGCTTAGCGAGGCAAGGGACGTGCAGACGCGGGCTGTCGCAGGCGAGCGAAAACGCAGGGTCGGGCACGTGATCGAGACGTCGGGTCTGCGAGGACAGCGCGCTGGCGACGCGTCTGGGCGGCAGCGAGCAGAGCGGCGCGGCGCGTCTGGGCAGCATGGTGCGGAACGGCGCGACGCGTCTGGGCGGCGCTGGGCGACGCGTGCGGAAGGCAACGAGCGGCGCGGTACAGGGCGGCCTGGTAGGGTGTCTGGACTGCAGACGATCGGCGGCTGGGCGAGGCAAGGGGCTGAACGGCCTGGTGCGGTCTGGTGCGGCGCAGTGGCTGGCTGAGCGGGCAGGAGTGGTGCGGTGTGGGTTGGCTGAGTGGTGCGGCTGGGTTAGGGTGGCTCGGTTTTAGGAGAGAGAGAGAGAGAGAGAGAGAGAGACTACCAAGGGAACAAAGAGGGTTTTCCCTAATTTCCTTCTTTTTCCTATTTTAAAAGGGTGAGGAGACCTAAAATTCCCTTCCCAAGGCTTTCTCTTGCGAGTCCCGGCTAAAGAAATTCTTTTCTTTTTAACTAAATCTCTTTTTCTAAAAACTCCAATTCCACCATTAGGGCAAGGGTTGAAATCTCACTGGGACCAATTAAATTCCAATTAATTTTGCTATCAACCGGAATGACTCCGAACTTCTAATCAACTAACCCAAACTCCTTGGGTCTTGCAACCAACATTAATCAAGTCTTAACGAAGGCCGAAATGACCCTAAAGCCCTGAAAATCCTCAACCTCTGACCGGGGAGAAAAAGACCAAAATACCCTTAAAGGTTAAAAAGCTCTAACGGCCCAACCGATTGCCCCAATACTGAACCGAGAGTACCTGGGAAACTGGAATGGAAAACTGGGCCGTTACAATCAGTGACATCGCTTTCGAGTCATAGGCATGCGTACCTGGCCCGCGTAGTTTGCCCTTAGGCCCCCGCATTTACGCCGGTTGCAGCAGCATGTGGTGTGCGCGCACACCCGTTAGTTGCTTGCCTCGGAGAGCTCCCGGTGGCTAATGTCGTGAGTACACCATTCCTTCCGCTTTAGAGCGGACTTCGGGTACTCTCCCGTAAGTCCAGATTAGTAGCAAGGGCAAGGGGCCCTTGAGAACATCCTTGGGATCAGTTTTTGAGCTGAACAATCCCCCGAGTGAAAGATACCTCGGTGATGTCCCAGGATTGGTCAGGATAACCAATCATTAGGCCAGAAGTAGGAGACTTCCGATGGCTCCAGATCTTGCATTATGAGCTCGTTGAGCTATGATCTGTGTTGATAGTTGTTTGCTTGCATGTTGAGGTGCTAGATGACTGATGTATCGTATTGTACCTCGGTTGGGGATTCTTACTGAGTATGTTTATACTCACCCTTATTTATCTTTCAGGTAACTTGGGACAACACCAGGAGGGCTAGCGAAGGAGCTGATTGATCATGGGAGCTGCCGACACTCTGTCATTTATTATTCCATTGTTTATTCAGCATGTAGATGGACAGGAGTCCTAGGGGAACATTGTTTAAAAAGTTGTTTAAATTGTATTATATGTTTTATAAACACCGGCCAGGTTGTTTTACTTCTTGATTATGTTTAAATGAAAATTGTTGATTATGTTTTAAGGGTTCCCCCTTCTCATATGTTTTGAAAGGATTTTAAATATGAGCACTAAACAGCTTGTTATCATATTTAACTTGCATGCTGAGTGAGAACCCCAGTTTAGGGCCGTGTTTTGGGTCGGGTTCGTCACATGACAGCACCGGAGCTGTGGTCAAACTGTGCTTCAGAACAACAAAGCTCTCTTCACACTTATGATCCCAAACAAAATCAACAACCTTTTTAGTCAGCCTGGTCAAGAGCATTGCGTTGGTGGAAAAGTCCTTAACGAACCTATGGTAGTAGCCTGCCAGACCCTGAAAGCTGCATATCTCTGCGACCGTAGTCGGTCTAGTCCAAGAACTCACTGCATCTATCTTGGCGGGGTCCACTACTATGCCATCTTTGGATACAACATGTCCAAGAAAAGCAACCTGCTCCAACCAAAAGTCACATTTGGAGAACTTGACATATAGCTGGTTCTCCCTCAGAGCTGTCAGAACTTGTCTCAAGTGTGTAGCATGGTCCTCTCTGGTCTTGGAGTATATCAAAATATCATCGATGAATACGATGACAAAGCTGTCCAAGAATGCCTTGAACACTTTGTCCATCATATCCATGAAAGCTGCTGGGGGGTTGGTTAGCCCGAACTACATTACCACGAACTCGTAGTGGCCATACCTCGACCTGAAAGCTGTCTTGGGGATGTCTGAATCCGTGATCCTCAGCTGATGGTAGCCAGACCTCGAATCTATCTTCGAGAACACAGATGCTCCCAGAAGCTGATCGAACAAGTCATAAATACGTGGCAACGGGTACTTGTTCTTTACTGTAACCTTGTTGAGTTCTCTGTAATCTATGCAGAGGCGCATCGAACCATCTTTCTTTTTCACAAATAACACTTGTGCTCCCCACGGGGACACACTGGGTCGGATAAAACCCATGTCTAACATCTCTTGCAACTGAACCTTCAGCTCTTTCAACTCTGCTGGTGCCATCTTGTAGGGAGCTTTCGAGATAGGGAGAGTCCCCAACTCAAGCTCAATAGTGAAATCAACCTCCCACTGAGGTGGAAACCCAGGCAACTCTTCTAGAAACACATTTGAAAACTCCTGAACGACCGACACCTGATCAACTGACAGTGGAGGACGGTCTCTTCCAGACAAAATTGCTAGAAAGCCCCAAGCTGCTCGAGCTAACAATCGATGGGCTTTCAATGCAAAAATCAACGATGAACAGACTCCACTCCGGACACTGCAGAACTTGAAACTCTGTTTCTTGGGCAGCCTAAACACCACTTCCTTTTGGCGGCAGTCAATTAGTGCATGATGCTCCGCTAGCGAATCCATCCCTAGAATCACATCGAACCCACTCATAGGCAACACTATGAGGGTAGCTGCTAAAGACTCTCTGGACACGAGGATCCTACCATCTCTAACCTTGTCACTAGCCAACATACTAACTCCCGAAGGAGTGGCAACACATCATTCAAACCCTAAAGGTTCCAGCACTAAACAAGCTTGACTAGCAAACAATGCAAAGATAAAAGAATGGGTCGAGCCCGAATCAAACAGTACATAAGCATAGTGATCTAGGACAAGTAGAGTACCTGCAACAATTGCATCAGTCTTCTCGGCCTCCTACCGAGTCGTGGCAAATACTCGACCCTGCTGTTGAGCCTGTCTAGCTGCCTGTGTCGCTCGCGCGCCCGTCTGCGCGCAGCCCAGCGCCCCAACTCCCGCGCCCAGCCCCTGCGCCCATCTGCGCCCCTCAGCGCCCAGCTGCTGCCTCGCCCGTGCAGCCGGCTTGTTCACGTGTCAGCCGCGCCTCGTGAGTTGCTCCCGAGCCGAGCCTTGTTTATTTTATTGTATTTAGGCCTATTTTTATGATTATTGATGTGTTTGTTTGGCTCGCTATAGGTTGCTCGGGTTCGATCGCAGTTAGGTTTTATTGTGTGTTGTTGCCTTCCGACCAGGTAAGGATTTCTTACCTGAGTTGTGTGGGCCCTGCGATATTTTCATGATGTGCCTTGTATGCTTGCTGACTGTTATGAGCTATGATTGATTTCTTGCTAGCATGTTTGCCTGATTTTACATGTTAGTGTCATGCTAGGTTTGTTCTTCCAACATGCTTATGATTCCTGCTTAAGTTCGTAGTATCATGCTAGGTAAATGTGATTGATGTCGGTCATTGCTTGCTAGCCAGGAATCATTTTACTATGTACTCTTAGATAGAGTTGTAGGGTTTGTCATCATCCAGAGGCTGAGAGCGGACACAACGTACTTTGTCCCCACCGGTCGGGAGTAGAGCGAGGCATAACGTACATTGCTTCCCTTCCTGGCAGCCAATGAGAATTAGCTACCTCATTGGGGTATGCCTTGTTTGTAGCCTGCTAGAGCAGAACCCTACCAACGGTGTAAGCCTACCTTGGCCGGTTCTTAGCTTCAGGTCAGTGGCTCAGGCTGCACAGATGAGTGCCGAGGGCCTCGCACTACTGTGATCAGTGACACCGCTTCCGAGTCATAGGCATGCATACTTGGCCTTCGTAGTTTGTCCTTGGGCCCCCACATTTACGCCGGTTGCAGCAGCATGCGGTGTGCGCGCACACCCGTTAGTCGCCGGTTCGGAGAGCTCCCCCGGGCTAATGTTCGTGAGTACACCATTCCTTCCAGGTTAGAGCCAGACTTCAGGTACTCTCCCGTAAGTCCAGATTATTAGCAAGGGCAAAGAGGCCCTTGAGGACATCCTTGGGATCAGTTTTTGAGCTGAGCAATCCCCCGAGTGAAAGAGACCTCGGTGATGTCCCAGGATTGGTTAGGATAACCAATCATTAGGCCAGAAGTAGGAGACTGTAAAGACCCGACCCAAAAAGGGCACTAAATAGGCCTTTACCCCAATGCATGTGTTAAAAGGAAAAGGCATGATGCAAATAAAGTTTTCGGATTCCCTTTAAATCAAAACATTCAAGATTCATTCAGAACAATAAAGTCTATTGAAACCGTCTGCTCTGTCTCCAAGCACTGTTTCACTGCACAAATACATTTCCAACGGTTTACTCGATCGAGAGATTCTATTAAAAACATTTAAAACATCCTCAAATTCAACAAAGTGGAATCCACAAATAATTGAGTAAAAGTATCCTAGGGCTCAGTGCTGCATTACATGCATTCGGGGAAAAATAGCGAAAAGAGTCATAACATAAGAAAAGTCGAGACGACAAAGAAGTTCCCATGATCATAGCTCCTCCTTCACCATCCCGCCTCGCGCCATGGTTACTGAAAAGATAAGTAAGGGTGAGTAACGAATTACTCAAGAAGAATCCCCAACCGGGGTACAATACGATGCACATGGTCATCTAGATGAGTGTATGCAAGCTATGAATATAACCACGAGCGAGAGCACATAGCTTAAGTCCACACTTGGACCTCGGATGCCAACTCGTGGTCTTAGTCCGGAATAATCCACACCACACAATACGCCCTATACGAGAACCAAGTCTCGGGCCTCTCACCGTCATCTCTCGACGATACGAAAGGTGCACTAGCTCAAGATCCCGAGGAGCTCTCCTGGTCGGCGCTTGAATGAGCGTAAGCATGCACCGCGTGCTATCGCGAACTATGGGGTGCCGGGTCTAGTGGCAAGCTCGCCCATGTCCAGTCCACCACGCCTAACTAAATCTCTGGATCGGTGTCACCGACATAGGGGTGTGAGACTCGACACGTGAACTATGTCACCTGAACCACCGCACTGAGGCTAAGGAACCGGGTCGTGGTAGGCTTACACCGTGAAGCGGTCCTTGCCCTAACAGTGGCAATCAAGGGCTACGGCCGAACACGCCGAGGACGTGCCGATCGTCGAGGACGAGGCAATGCCAAGTCATCATCCCGACCGTTGGGGCATTTAACGATCGCCACCCTCACCCAAGATTGCGGGGCCTACCGGTCGGGTTAGCTAAACCTAACGGGGTCGGGGACGGAGAACTCGTCTCGACGTCCCCGCCATGGATGCAAGATACTTTATGCATCGAGCCCGATGATGCTACCTACCTACACTTTAACCTATCATATCAATAACATACAATCCAATACAATCCAAAACGTGCTCAATGGATACAACGAACCTAGCATGGTACTACGAAGCAAGAATGATATGAGCATGCTAGAACGGAACAACCTAGCATGGGCTAACATGAGAGAACAACATACGAAGTCATGCTAGTCGAGAATTGAGCGAGCACCTAAACTATACATGCCGATAATCACAAACAACCATACAACATCAATCACATAGAACATCGCAGGTCCACACAACTCCGGTAAGAGATCCTTACCTTGGCGGGGGCAACTACACACAAAATCCTACGCTGCGATCGATCCCGAGCTAGCTAACGAGAACCTAACAAACACAATAGAAATCACCATCATAGCCCTAAAATATAATAAAACAAGCGAGGCTCGGCTCAGGGCACTCACACACGACGACGACGACACGACACGGCCGAGTGTCGCGCCGTAGTCGGGCTGGCCGGGCGCGGGCGCGGGCAGCGCGCAGCTGGCCCGCTACCGCACAGCAGGCAGGACACGCTAGTTGTTGCGCGCTACCGCACGGCACGGACACGCTGCCGCTGCGCTACCGCACGGCAGCGCAGGACACGACGCGCGCGCGAGCGGCGTCGACGGCGCGCGCGCGGCGCCGGGCGTCGCGATGCGGTCACGGCGAGCAACTCGCAGGGACGCGCGCGCGGCGCGAACGCTCGAGCGCGCGCGCGGGCAAGCAGCTCGGCAAGCGGACACGGCGAGGGCGTGCGAGCGATCGGTGGGACGCGCTGGGCGCCGGCGAGACCTCTGGCGTCGGCGAGCGATCGGGCGATCTGGCTGGGCGAACGGCGAGCAGCGAGGCTTGGGACAGTCTCGGGCGTTCGGCAGGGGCCGCTCGACCGATCCGGGCGTCTGGCGGTAGCTCGACCGATCCGGGCGTCGCGACGTGGCTGCTCGACCGATCTGGCGTCTGCGAGCCGGGCCGATGATGGTCGCTCCTCTCGGTGGCACAAACACACACACACACAACCCCTTTTTCTTACATTCGCCAACAAACACCCAAATGAGAAGATGAAGAAGACGAAGACTTACCCTAATGATGATGATCGAACCCAAGGAGATGCAAGGATGAAGAACTCGGCAAGGCTATGGAGATGGAGAGCTTGGGCGGCCAAGAGGTGTTTTTGGAGAATAAGATGAAATAACCTATTTCTATTTCATTTAACCAAATGCACCAAAACTCCAAAATCCAAGGTTAACTAAGATGTGATGCAGAAAGAGTAACAAGAGCTCTCAATAGCTCAACTGGCTACACCACCCACCTGACTTCTCAGACCACCTGGGTTCGAAACCCACCAAACACACTTTAACACCCAATTTTCCTTTTTGCATCTCCCCATGCCCAAACACATCCACAAAGCCTCAAAATCTTACATAAATCCATCCAATAATTTTAGCAACTGGAAAAAGACATAAACGGCCCTGACGGCCCGACCAAATTACCAAAATACCCCCAGGGCATACCTCGAAGACCGGGATGAAAACCTGGGCCGTTACAGAGACTTTCGATGATTCCAGATCTTTCCTTGTAAGCTCGTTGAGCTATGATCTGTGTTGGTAGATGTTTGCTTGCGTGCTTGGGTACTAGATGACTGATTATATCGTATTGTACCCCGGTTGGGGATTCTTACTGAGTAATTCGTTACTCACCCTTATTTTTGTGGTTTTTCCACAGGTAACCATGGTGCGAGACAGAATGGCTGGAGGAGGAGCTGTGATCATTGAAACCCGTTGTTCAACTCTGAGTCTTATGTTTATGTTTTAAATGTCCTCTGAATGCATGTAGTTGAGCACGGAGCCCTAGGGTGTTTTCTGAATGTATTTCCGGATTCTAGCATTGTTGTAACTATTGCAAAGCTTGTATGTTTTAAATAAATCTCTTATCAGAGTGAGTTTTGGAAATGTATTTGTCTTGAAACAGGTGCTTGGAAATAGGTACAAGTTTCAGGAATTGATGTTGACTTTTTAAATGGATGTTTTATGTTTTAGTTTTTACTTAGAATCCAAACACCATATTGCAAATTTTCTGTAGATTTGTATGCATGCATTGAGGTAACGGCCTATTTTAGAACCCTTTTGGGTCGGGTCGTTACATGCCAACCCTAATAACAGAACATGCATAGGAACAGTAACCAGGAAACAGGGCAAGTAAACGGGCATACAAAGCATACAATTCAAACATACATAATAGATCAGCTTACACACAAACTGTATAACCTAATCCACTACAATTTTATAATAACATGTAGAACACATAGCTAGGAGTCTATCAAACCACGCGCAGGGTCCACACAACCCCGGCAAGGAACCCTTACCTGAACAGTGGAAAAAGTCGGCAAACGAGGAGTGATCCCAGGCTACGAGAACGCACGAATTCACCTAACATTAGCATGGCGCAACATAAAATTAATCCTAAGCTAATAATCCAACAAATGACAACAAACAGCCTCGAGAAGAGTGCCTTACCCAAAACTGTAGACACAAGCTCGGCAGCTAGGCTTAGTGGTCAAGGCAGCGTGTCGCGACAGGTATAGTGTAACGGCCCAGTTTTCTATTTCGGTTACCCAGGTGTTTTCGGATCATTATTCGGATGTTCAGATGGGCCGTTAGAGCTGTTTTAACCCTTAGGGGTATTTTGGTCTTTTTGCCCCCGGTCAGGGTTTTGAGGATTTTCGAGATTTCAGGGCCTTTCTTGCCTTCATCGAAGTTTGGTGGTTGTTGGTTGCAAGACCCAAGAGGTTTCGGCAAGTTGTTTGGGAGTTTGGAGGTATATTAGTTATTGGCAAAATTAATGGGTTTTTTAGTGCTTCCTTTGGGATTTGAACCCTTGCCCTAAATGGTTTTGGGAGTCTGTAGGAAAAAGAGTTTTATTTAAAAGCAAAGTTTGCTTGGGCCGGGTTTTGAAAGAGGAAGCTTTGGGAAGGGATTTTAGACCCATTTAAATTAGGAAAAGGAAAGAAATCAAGAAAAATCCCTTTCCCCCTTGTTTTGCAAGACTCTCTCTCTCTCTCTCTCTCTCAAAACCCTAGCCGCACCATGCCCAGCTCTTGCCGCACCAACCCCAGCCGAGCCACCACACCCTAGCCGACCCCGCACCAGCCGCTCACCGCCGCCCCAGACCGCCGATCGCTGCACCGCCCCACACCACACCACCACCAGACAGCCACCACCCGGATCGCTCAGCCCATGGCGAGCCGCTCTGCACCAGCCGCACCACCCAGCCTTGTCCGCCCAGCCGCTCCACCCCAGTCGCCCGACACGCGCCGCCGCGCTGCCGCCTTAGCGTCTCCCGTCGTCGACCCAGCCTCGATCGCCTCCGTCGTCGACCCACCCGCCAGATCGCCTCCCGTCGGCGTCGTCCCACCTGTCGCCGACGCTCAGCCCCAGACGCGTCGCCGCGCTACTACTTCTTCCTCGACCCAACGTCTCGCCCGCTCCAGCGCGTCTGCTCGCCTTGCCTCGCAACCGAGCCAGCGCACAGCGCCAGCGCCCCTACCGCACCAGCAGCGCCCATTCTTGCCCTTTTTACTGCCGAGACCGCATGTCTTCTCGGTTGGTAATTCCCGAGCCTTTCCCCTTTTAGATTTTAAGTTGTTGGCTGCTGTTTATTTATTTAGGATGTTTTTATCATATGCCTAGGTTGCTCGGGTTCGCTTTAAGCTCGAGGGTCGTTATCTGATTCGCGATAGTTATTTTCCACTTGTTTCCAGGTAAGGATTTCATACCGTGGTTGTGTGGACCCTGCGATGCTTTCTTGATTGTGCCTTATATGCATGTTTACTTCTATGAACATGATTAGTGGATAGGACATCTTGTGATTGCATTCTTGCTAGCATGTTTTCCTGTTTGTACATGTTAGTGCCATGCTAGGATTGTTCTTCCAGCATGCTTGAGATTCCTGCTTTAAGTTCGTAGTATCATGCTAGGTTATGTGTGATTGATGTTGATATGTATGTCTAGCCAGAATCGCTTATTTTGTACTCCTAGCTAGTATAGTAGGGTTTGTCATCATCCGCAGGTCGAGAGCGGACATAACGTACTTTGTCCCCACCGGTCGGGTGTAGAGCGAAGCATAACGTACATTTTCTTCCCCGCGGCGGACGATGTGGATTTAGCTACCACATCGGCATAAGCCTAGTTTGTAGCTCGCTAGAGCGAACCACGCCAACGGTGCAAGCTCCGCCTTGGCCGGTTCTTAGCTTCGTGTCGGTGGTACAGTGCCGCATGATGAGTGTCGAGGGCCTCGCACTCACGTGTGTTCGATGACACCGCTTCCGAGTCTTTAGGCATGCGTGCACGCCCGCGTAGTTTGTACTTAGGCCCCACATTTACGCCGGTGCGGCGATGCGGTGTGCGCGCCTGCGCGTTAGTCGCCGGTTCGGAGAGCTCCCGGGCTAATGTTCGTGAGTACACCAGCCTTTCAATTAGAGCGGACTTGGGTACTCTCCGATAGTCCAGATTTGTTGGCGAGGGTAAGAGGCCCTTGAGGACACCCATTGGGATTGGCTTTTGAGTGATCATATGGTCGAGGAGAAAGACCCTCGAGGGTGTCGGACATCTTTGGGATCGAGCTTTTTGAGTGATCAATTGGCCGAGGAGAAAGACCCTCGGAGATGTCCCGGATTGGTTATGAGAGCCAATCATTAGGCCGAAGTAGGAGACTTCGAGGATTCCAGATTCTCGCTTTTAAGCTCGTTGAGCTATGATCCGTGTTGGTAATCGCTTGCATGTATACTAGGGTGCCGATGATTGATGTATCGTGATTGTACCCCTGGTGGGGGATTCTTACCGAGTATGTTTATACTCACCTTTATTTTTGTGGTTTTCCACCAGTGTAACTTGGGACAAAGACCGGACGGCTAGCGGAGGAGGAGATTGATCATGGGAGCCGTCGGCACTCTGTCTTTTATTGTTTGCATAATTTGTTCAAAGATGTAGAGACTTACAGAGAGTCCTAGGGGACGTTTTTAAAAGTTGTTTAAATTGTATTGTATGATTTTATAAACACCGCCAAAGGCTTGTTTTACTTTATTTGGCTTTGCTTAAATGAAGGTTGTTGTTTATGTTTTAAGTGTCCCCGCTTTTAAATGTTTTGAAAGGTTTTAAATATGAGCACTAAACCGCTTGATGAAGTATTTAACTTGCATGCTGAGTGAGAACCTAGGTTTAGGACCGTGTTTTGGGTCGGGTTCTTACAGCTTGGTATCGTGAGCACGAGTCATAGATTCTCAGTAGACTAACTCCTTTGTAGGTTGTTGCCCCCATGATCATCAAGACACTCCGTGGCGTCGGTTTGTCCGAGTTCATTAAGCTAAGGGTTTTATTTTACAATACTGCATCTAGTATACATGTGTTACCCTTGTTTGGCAGTGAGAGCCCCAGCGTGGGCTAGCTTTTATGCTTTGTGTAGATCGCTAGTATGTTGATTGCACTTAGAGGAGCAGGGACGTTAGGTATTTCCAACCGATTAGTTGGACTGTTCATGTTGATCATGAGACCACGTCTAGGGTTGTCTAGACCCGTAAGCCACCTTTGGCCTTGGCAGATGAGTTGCCAAGAGAAGGGGGTAGAGGCTAGCATGCATCAAAGTGAGACTTCTTGAGCAGAGTGTGCTCCAGCCATGAGGGAGTTGATGGCAGGTGTTTTAGCTAACAGAGAGCGGAGACCTGTGCGCAGCTTAGTAGCGTAGTGAGGAGTCTTGGGCACAGATAGCCCAGCTGGCAAAGTTTATTTAGGAGACACCCCTTCTTGTAGCTCTAGTAGCCCCGGAGGTTCCCGGGAGGGCTCGATCAGCAGGTTATGCTGATAAGTTAGTTGGCGTTGATCGAGCCGCCGAGTTTGGCAAGTGAAAGCCTGTAGAGCTGGATGTTTTTGAGACCTACTGCTAGCAGCGAGGTGGTTGGCCAAGATCGATTTTATCATCAAAGTGTTGTGATGACCTGGTGTTCAGAGGCCGATGACCTGATGTTCAGAGGTCGAGGCGTGCTGCTCGTGTTTTTTTGATGCAATAGTGTGGTGGTGGAAGTCCCCTGTGAGAGGCGGACCAGCAGAGTCTCCACCAGCCACCCGGTCGATTGGCATGCTGCCAAGTTAGTAGCTTTTGAGGAAGATGTAGAGACATTTTGTCCTCCTGCAAAGCCTGCAGTCGTTTTGCAGCCAGTTCTTTTAGTACCCTCGTAGCCAGGGGGTAGTGTGGAGTTTGCTTGTCAAGACTTAATCCGTCCGTGGTTTTCAGCTGGCTATTAGAGAGAACCACCTTCTGTTAGCATGTTCCAGGTGTGGATCTAGGTGCTGCCACCCGAGGGTTGGCCTGAGTATTCGTTGAGCATCGAGTGGGATGCAGGAGTGGGCCTTGGCTTGTCTGTTAGACGTGATGTCAGAGAGTAGTCTACTCGAGTGTTGAGACTCTTGTGTTGAGTGCAATTACCCTGTCACCTGGAGTGTGACCTTCCCTACCCTCAGAGGGGCTTAAAGACCGTAAAGGGATGTTTGTGTTGTAAAGGAAGTAGTGCCTGTTGGCACTAAGCTTTGAGAGGAGGCCTAGATTCAGGCCAGTTGGCACTTTTCGCATGTGTGGTTCCAAGACCCGCCCGGAGTTTAGCATCCCCACTAGTCTTGTACCCATTCATGAGATTGCACCTATTTGGGCTGCATAAGAGATCTAGCCCTGTGGTAGCCAGAGAACTACAAGTTTGACGTCGTTCGAGGGATAAGTAGGAGAATTTCAGGGTCACCGAGAGTTGGGTACAAAGGATGCTGTTGGTTGTAAAGGGCTAGCGCGTCCGAGTTCTCACGCCTGTGTTGTGGGCTTGTGAGCCAGTTGGTTGGTAGTGTGATTCGACTACCCTGGAGTTACCCTAATATGAGTAGGGTTGGCATCGATGATGCGTGGTTGATCCACTGTTAGAGCCATGAGTTGGATGGTTGATCGGAGCACGTTTAGTGGACCATTGGTATGAGGTAAGTTAGCTTGGTGTGGCTATGCTCTTGTAAGAGTGAGTCGACCAATGTGGCATTCCGTGGTGAGTTGACCCCGAGTGGGTTGAACTCTTGTTGCTCCTTTGCTAGATGTGGCTCTATTGGTAGGCAAAAGTTGCCTTGTGTGAGAATACTTGTTGGTTTGGATCTTAAGGAACCAAGTTGGAGCTGTACACGCTGGTGTACTTTTGTGTAGCTCGTTCCGTGGTGTATTTTTTCAAGAACCACGAGGGGTTTCGGGTTGTGAAACCAAAGCTCGATTCCGAGGAGTTAGGACTTTATTTCTTGGCAAGTGCCCTAACTTGGGTTGAGAGGTTACCGTGCCGGTAGCCGGGTTGTTGCGTAGGCAAGTTATGCTAGTTGGCCCTTGACCATGGTAGAGGCATTTCTTGTTGATCGATGGTTGGAGTTCAGTTGGAACTGATCTAGGGCGATGGTAGCAAAATCGCGGAGTTTCTGCCGCCATGGCTAAGAGTGTTGTTCGGATCCTTACCCTGGGTAGAAGCTACGATGTGGCTGATGCTTTGAGCAAGAGGAAGATTGGGTCTTCCGGTGGTTCCCGCCTGATGGTTAGCGCACTCACGACAGGGCGATCTAGGGTCGGGATCGCGCCGACCGCAGTTTAGAGCTCGGGATTGTCGGCAGGCGGGCGAGCAAAAACCGGCTCATTGCATCAAGTGTGGTAAGGCTCTTTTTTGATTGTGTGGAGCATCGCCCCGTGCTTGCTGCAGATTTGGCAAGAAAAAGCTTTTGGCCAGCACAGTTGAGATGCTGGAGGGAGATGTGCTCGTGTAGCCAGATGTCTGTTAGACCGTTGACGACAATATGTGTCGGAGGGTGATCGGAGGAACCCTAGATTGTGGAGAGCTTCACTAGAGCTAAGTCGGACCGAGCAAATGTTCCACGGTTTGAGTTGCTGGATGCTTGTTGTCGGTTGCCAAGCTAGAGTTGTTCTTAGTAACCTCCACGTTGGTTTTCGGAATTCTTAGCAAGGTGGTGCTTGGTGTTGACCAAGGTTTGGTTCCCATGTTGTTTCTAGAGCTAGCTTGGTTCGAGCAAGCTGGCGTTGCCCTGAGGACTTGTTCCTAGTCAGGAAGTTTTGGGAGTTGACCCCTCCCCCGGCGGTTGAGTAAGTACTGCTAGTTCTAAGTTGGTGGTTCAAGCGATTGAGGATCCTCGGATGTTGCTTCCGAGAGAGTTGATTGTTGTTGTCCTTGGGTTTGAGCAAGACAGCGAGCGTGTGTGGAGTTCGCTGTCCTTCGAAAGTCCGCTTGCTGGGAAATCGTTCCTGTAGAGGAGGAGTCAGCTTAGCTCCTGAGTTGTGTAGTTTATCAGAGTAGCGCAGCGGTCAGCCCAGCTAGAGTGTCCCTGCGTTTGTTTGTTAGCAAGCAGAAAGTTGTTTGTTCCCGCAAGGGCGGAGGCCTACCAGTTCAAGTGCTTGAGTCGTTGCTGGAAAGTTATTGGATCTTTGGAGTTTGTAGAACCCCTAGTTCCTTGGTGGTTGAGTTGTGCCGTGGATGCCGGCCTCGAGTTTTAACTCTTGAGGTAGTCTTGCTGACTCGTGTTGTTCATGATCCGCAAGCTTGTGGTCGCCGCTATCCTTATTCCTCACGATGTTTCGTGGGTGGAGTTTCTGGATTGGAAGAAGAGTTAGGTCTAAGCTATAAGGAGGAAGTCCTTGGAGCAGCCAGATGGACTTAAGAGTTGAGTGGCAGTTTGGAGGCGAGCTTCGCCGTTGTAAGCTTGGATTAAGTTTCTACAGAGCAAGCCTTCTCGGGCTTTGTTCCTAGTTGATGTGCGTTCGCAGTTGGCGTTATAGCTGAGCCACAGTTGAGTGAGTTGGCACAGAGGTGTCGTGGCATTGGTTGGTAAAACCCTTGAGTTGCTATCCTCAAGCTATTGTGTTGCTAGTAGCCGCGTGTTGTTTTATTCCTTGCTGCTCGAGGTTTCCGTGAGAGGAATGTTGTTTGTTTTCCTGTTTGGCGATGTTCACCTAGGCCAGTGGATGATCGTATTTCATTAGAAAGTTTGTTGTCGACCGTTGAGGGGCTGCAGTTTATTAGTTTGGCCGAGTGGAGCCTGTGCCTGGACCTTGTCTTCTACAGGTGGTCGTAGCTGAAGTTTCAGCTGGTATGATGGTGGTAGCCGTTTGGTGAACCAGAAAGGTGCCCCTTGGCTTTGGTGCTTCGATTTCTCGTAAGATGGTTGCTTAAGTGTTGTGGACGCATGCTAGTTTGAGGAGTTTGCCTTGGGATCAGTCACCAGTTGGTGGTTCGATTTGGATTTCGTTAAGGATTGTAGGCATCCATTGGGGTTCGCAGGTCTCTTGCGAAGTAAGAGTAGGCCGTTTAGTTTCAAACTCGGGAGGTTCGGTTGTTTGGTTAGCGTGGTGTAGAGTTGAGGTCGCTTTGTTAATCTGCGTGTGAGCTGCAGAAGTTTCGCACGGCGCGCGAGTAGAGTTTAGAGCTTGTGACCACCCTCGAGTTTGCTTGAGAGTAGCGCCAGTGAGAGGCGTTCCGAGTTGGGTTAGTAGGGATAAGTGTAACGCCCAGCTTTTCTATTCCAGCCTCTCGAGGTGCTTCCTGCTTGCATTCGATGGTTCGGTGGGGCCGTTAGAGCTGCTTTTGACCCTTAGGGGTAATTTGGTCTTTTGCTCCCGGGCGGATTTGTGGATTTTTAGGGCTTGAGGCAGCTCCCGCCTTTGTTGAGGCTTGTATGTTGGTGGTCATGAGTCCCGAGATGTTTGGGGTACTCGTTTGGGAGTTCGGTTGTGATTTGGGTTTTGGGCAAAGTGATCGTTGTTTGGGTGTTTCCTTTGGGATTCGAGCCCAGGCCCTTAGAGTGATTTGGGAGTTTGTTTTTGTGAGAGTTATTGTTTGGAAAAGGTTGCTTCAAATGGGTCTCGAGGAGGAAGCCGGAATTGGGATTTAAGGACTTTAAGGCTTGTTTTAATTAGGAAAAGGGAAGAAAAATCAAGAAAGTCCCTTTCCCTTGTTTTGCAATCTCTCTCTCTCTCTCTCTCTCTCTCCCATGCCGCGCCGTGCCGAGCCACCCTAGCGCCCGATCGCGTCGCCCTCGCCCTAGTCGCGCCGAGCCCAGATCTGCATCGCCCAGGCCATCTTCGTGTCGCCTTGGTCGCGCCGAGTCCAGATCGCATCGCCCTCGCCTTGGTCGCGCTGAGCCCGGATCGGCATCGCCGAGCCGCCTCCGTCTTGTCGCCGCCTCAGAGGGTCGTCGTGCCTTCCCGAGCGCCCCGAGCCCGTCGCCTCGCGTCGCCTCGCGCGCGCGCCCGTTGCGCGCCCCTCTGTCAAGCCGCGCCGTGTGTCGTCGCCAGCCGAAGCTCGAGCCCGCGCCCGTGCGCCTTTGCCGCGCCACAGCGCCCGTGCTGCGCTGCGCCAGCCGCCTCGCGCCTGCGCCCACGTGCCCAGCGCCCGGCTCTGCTGTGTGTCTTTGGTTGGCCCGAGCCTTGTGGCTTCTCGGATGGTATTTTCCCGAGTCTTTTCTTCGTTGGGCCCCGATTTTGTTGGTCTTGTTTAGGGATTTGATTTGGGTTTGCTTTATTTTATGTTTAGGTTGTTTGGGTTCGATTGGAGGCTCGAGGATCGCTTGGTTGAGTTATGATTATTTTCTCGCTTGTCCCGTAAGGATTTCTTACCGTGGTTGTGTGGACCTCGCGATATGTCTCGATTGTGCCTTGTATGTTTGCCGATTGTTATGAGCATGATAGTGATAGGCGGCTTTGTTTGATCTCTTGCTAGCATGTTTGTTGATTTTACATGTTAGTGCCATGCTAGGTTTGTTCTTCCAAAGATGCTTGTGATTCTGCTTAAGTTGTAGTATCATGCTAGGTAAACGTGATTGATGTCGGTCATTGCTTGCTAGCCGGAATCATTGATTTACTCGGTATTCTTGGATAGAGTAGTAGGGTTTGTCATCATCCGCAGGCCGAGAGCGGACATAACGTACTTTGTCCCCACCGGTCGGGAGTAGAGCGAAGCATAACGTACATTGCTTCCCCGGCGGCCGATGTGGATGTAGCTACCACATCGGCATAAGCCTAGTTTGTAGCTGCTAGAGCGGAACCACGCCAACGGTGCAAGCCCGCCTTGGCCGGTTCTTAGCTTCGTGTCGGGTGGTACAGTGCCGCATGAGATGAGTGCCGAGGGCCTCGCACTCCGTGTTCGGTGACACCGCTTTCCGAGTCTTAGGCATGCGTACTGCCCGCGTAGTTTGCCCTTAGGCCCCGCATTTACGCCGGTTGCGCGAAGAGCATGCGGTGTGCGCGCACACGCGTTAGTCGCCGGTTCGGAGAGCTCCCGGCCAATGTTCGTGAGTACACCGCCTTCCAGCTTTAGAGCGGATCGCGGGTACTCTCGATAGTCCGTTGTTAGCGAGGGTAAGAGGCCCTTGAGGACACCCATTGGGATTGGCTTTTGAGCTAATCAATTGGTCGAGGAGAAAGACCCTCGAGGGTGCCTGACATCTTGGGATCGGTTTTTGAGTGATCATTTGGCCGAGGAGAAAGACCCTCGGAGATGTCCGGATTGGTTATGAGAACCAATCATTAGGCCGGAAGTAGGAGAATTCGATGATTCCTAAGTAAGAGACTTCCGATGTTTCCGGATCTTGTTTTATGAGCTCGTTGAGTTATGATCTGTGTTGTTAGTCGCTTGCTTGCATATTGAGGTGCTAGATGACTGATGTATCGTATTGTACCCCTGTTGGGATTCTTACCGAGTATGTTTATACTCACCCTTATTTATCTTTCGGGTAACTTGGGACAACACCGGGAGGGCTAGCGGAGGAGCCGATTGATCATGGGGAACCGCCGGCACTCTGTCTTTTATTATTGCATTGTTTATTCAAAGATGTAGATGGACAGAGTCCTAGGGGAACATTGTTTAAAACGTTGCTTAAATTGTATTGTACATTTTATTAAACACCGCCGTGATGTTTTACTTTGTTGGATTGTTTAAACTTAAATTGTTGGTTATGTTTTAAGGGCTCCCCTTGTCATATGTTTTGAAAGGTTTTTAAATGTAAGCTCTAAACCGCTTGTTATCATATTTAACTTGCATGCTTGAGTAAGATCCTGTGTTTAGGACCATGTTTTGGGTCGGGTTCTTACAGCTTGGTATCGAGCACAGAGTCATAGATTCTATAGACTAACCCGCTTTTGTAGGTTGTTGTTCCCATGATCATCGGACTCCACGGCCGCTTGGTTTGTCCGAGTTCAATTAAGTTAAGGGGTAAGAATTTACAATACTTTTCTTCTAGCTTTTATGCATGTGTAGAGTTGTGGAGCGGAGACGAGCGGTGTTCCGACTCGTTGTTGGTTTGGGCTTAGAGAGCCATCATGCCAACTTTTCCGCAGGCGAGTAGTTTGATGAGCAAAGGAGAACCCCGTGTGGGCGGCTTTTTGTTGCTTTGTGCAGATCGCCAGCAGTGTCGATCGCACTCGCAGAGGAGGCGAGATTAGACTCCCATAGGCCATTTGTGGCCTAGTTGTTGGTTTCTCCCCTAGTGAGAGGGTGGAGGTGCCTTGTGCGAGATCGCCGCATGTTGATTGCACTCGAGGAGCAGGACGCTTGGCATGTCCGACCAAGGAGTTGGACCGATCTTGTTGATGTTGAGGCCGCGTCCCCGGGTTGTTTAGCCCTTTGGCCGAGTTGGCCCCGACAGCTGAGTTGCCTAGAGGAGGGGGTAGAGGCTAGCACGCCTCGTAGTATGACTCCTTGAGCAGAGTGTGCTCCACCATGTGAGATTTGATGGCGTGTCTTTAGCTATCGAGAGAGCAAAGACCTGTGCGCAGCTTTGTAGCGCGTGAGCGAGGAGTCCCGGCATAGATAGCCCAAATGACAGAGTTTGTTTCAAAGATTTTCCCCGGTAGCTCGTGAGCCCCCTGAGGTTCCGGGAGGGCTTGATCAAGCGAGTTTTATGCGATTGAGTTTGTTGGCGTTGATGGAGCCGCCCGGCTTGGCAAGTGGATGCCTCAGAGCTTGATGTATTAGAAAGTCCTACCGCTAGTAGTAAAGCGGTTGGCTGTGTTTGAGTTTAGCATCCGTGTGTTGGGATGCCCTCATTGCTCGAGAGGCCGAGGTGAGCCGCCGTCTTTGTTGATTCCGCAGCTGGTGGTGGTAGTCCCTTGAGAGAGGTGGACTAGCGAGTCTCCACCATCGCCCGATTGATTGGCAAGTTGCCGTGTTAGTGGCTTGAGGCGGATGTAGAGACATCTCTGCCCCCCTGCAAGCCCGCTTTGTTGTTTTGCACCAGCTCTTTGTACCCTCGTGAGCTGTGGTGTAGTGTGGAGTTTGCTTGCCGTGTTTTATCCATCTGTGGATTTCGGCGGGCTAGTAGAGTGGAACCCTCTTTTATTTGGATGTTCCGAGTGTGGAACTAGTTGTTGCCACCCGAGGAGTTGGCCTGAGCTTTTGTTGAGCATGGAGTGGGATGCGTGGAGTAGGCCGTGGCAAGTCTGTTGGTCGAGATGCCGAGAGATTAGGCCGCTCGAGTGTTTGGACTCTCTGTCTTTGAGTGCCATTGCCCCGTCACTTGGAGAGTGACTTTCCCTATTCTCGAGAGGGGCATAAAGCTCGCTTGAGGCTGATTCGTGTTGTAATGGATGTAGTGCTGTTGGCACCAAGCTTTGTGAGGAGGCCTAGTTTCGTGCCGCTTGGCACTTTTAGGTGCAAGTGGTTCCATGGTCGCCCAGTATAGCATCCCCGCTTGTCTTGTACCCTTTTCCCGAGGTTGCACTGCTTGGGTTGCTTAAGAGATCTAGCTCGGTGGTAGTCGAGAGGACTACAAGTTTGAGGTTTTCGAGGAAAGTAGGAGCCGCTTTAGGATCTCTGAGAGTTGGGTGTAAAGGATGCTATAGGTCATAAGAGCTAAGCGCGTTCGAGTTCTCGCGCTGTGTTGTGAGCCCGTGAGCCACCTTGATGGTAGCATGATTCGGCTACCCTTTGAGTTGCCCTAGTATGGTTAGTGTTGGCATCGTGGATGCGTGGTTGATCCATGTTAGAGCCATGAGTTGGATGGCTGATCGGAGCGCGTTTAGTGAGCACATTGTTTCGAGGAATGTTAGCTTGGTGTGGTTTTGCGCTTGTAAGAGTAAGTTGGCCAATGTGGCTTTTCGTGGTGAGTTGGCCCCGAGTGGGTTTGAACTCTCGTTGCTCCCTTGATTGTTGTGGTTCTGCTTGGAGGCAAAAGTTGCCCCGTGAGAGCCCTTGTTGGCTTGGATCTTAAGAGATCAAGTTGGAGCCGTACACCCCGGTGCACTTTTGCGTAGCTCGCCCGTGGTTTATGTTTGGAAAACCACGAGAGGTTCGTGTTGAGGACCAGTGCTCACCTTTGAGGTGTCAAGGCTTTAGTTCTTGGCAAGTGCCCTAGCTTTGGTCGTAAGGATGCCGTGCTCGCTTGTCGGCCGTTGGTTAAGCAAGTTTTGCTAGTTGGTCCTTGCCCCTGGTTAGACTTCGCTTGAACCGAACAAGAGCAAGAGGGCAAGGCAAGCCGCGCGCTTTCCCGATCGTTTTGGCTAAGAAAGTCGTTCGGATCCTTACCTTGGAGCGAAGGTATGTTGAGGTTGTTGCTTTGAGTAGGAGGGTGACGCCTCTGTAGCGCTTCCGGTTCCCTTGGTTTCCAAGTTGGAGTTGGCCAGCGTAGTTGAGATGCCGGAGAGGGTTATGCCCGCGTGGCCGGTTGTTTGTTAGATCGATCGTTGTCGACCGTGTGTGTCGGGGTGATCGAGAGGATCTCTAGTTGTGGAGAGCCTCTCCGAGCTCGCTTAGACCTGTGCAAAGTTCCTTGGGTGAGTTGCTTGCAGATTTGGCGCTTCTAGCAAGCTAGTGCTTGTTTGGTTTTGGAGGTTAGTTGGTGCTTGGTGTTGACCAAGATTTGGTTCTCTTGATGTTTCAAGAGCTTGCTCGCTTCGAGCCGCAGGACGCGTTGCCCGAGGAGGATTCGTTCCTAGTCCGGTTGTTTTGGGAGTTGATTCCTCCCTCGGTGGTTGAGTAAGTTCGGCTAGTTCCGGATTGGTGGTCCAATCGCTGAGTTTCCTCGGGTGTTGCTTCCAAGAGAGTTGGTTGATGTTGCCCTTGGGTTTGAGCAAGTCAATGAGCGTGTGTGATGTTGTTCGCCCTTTAGAGTTTTGCTTGGCGGGAAATCGTTCCGTTGAGGAGTCGGCGTAGCTCCCGAGTTGTGTAGTTGATCGAGTAGCGCAGTTGGTTAGCCCAAATGGAGGGTCCCCGCATTGTGTTGTTAGCAAGCGAAAAGTTGTTTGTCCCCGCAAGAGCGGTGGCCACCAGTTTAAGAGTTGAGCTTGAGTTGAGTTTCTGCGAGCAAGGCCTTCTCGGGCTTTGTTTCTAGTTGTTGAGCTTTCGCAGCTTGGCGAATAGCCGAGCCTCGATTGAGTGTGTTGGCACAGAGGTGCCGTGGCATTGGTTGGTTAGCCTTTGGGCCGTCTTCCTCAAGCCGTTGTGTGTTGGCCGGTAGCCCCGTGAGGGTTTGGTCCTTCTTTTGAGATTTTCCATGAGAAGAATGTTGGGTGTTTCCTTGCCCGGCAATGTTTTTTTTTGGCCAGTTGCTAGTAGGTTTGCATGGAAAAGTTTGTGTTCGGCCGCTGTGAGAGGCTCCAGCTTGTTGGCTTGGCCGAGTGGAGCTCAGGCCTCAGTTTTTTGGCCATTAAGGGTTGGCCGTAGCTGAAGTTTCAGCTTGTGCTAGTGGGAAAAAGTTTGCCTTTTGGATCAATCGCCAGTTGGTGGTTCGATTGTTTTTCGTTAAGGCTTTAGGCAAGCCTTGTGGTTCACCGGTCTCTTGTGAAGAAAGAGTAGGCCGTTTGGTTTCGGAACCCGAGAGGTTCAGATTGTTTGGCCACCTTGGCGTTGTGTTGAGGCGCTTTGTTATCGATTGTGGGCATTCAGAGAAGTTACGCCAGCATCGCGTGGCGTTGAGTTTTGGAGCTTGTGCCTGGATCGCTGCGCTTTCTTTGAGAGTAACACCGCTGAGAGGTGTTCCGTGTTGGTTTAGTGGGGTTTTGGCTGAGCCCCAAGTTTGTACATGTAAATAAAACAATGACTTAGAGCAAAACGGTTGAATTAGGCTATGAGCTACTTCTAGAGCGAGCCTATTCAAGGGCTTTCATCTACAACCTATCCTAGGTTCTACACTTGGATGCCCTTCGGGCCTTACACAACCTAGGACTCAAAGATGCCCAGGGGGGCCTTACACACCTAGGACTCAAAGTGATGCCCAAAGGTGGGGCCTTACACACCTAGGATGCCCATCGGGCCTTACACCTCCGTAATCGGTGATGCCCAAAGGGGCCTTACACACCTAGGATGCCCATCGGGTCTTACACCTCCAACTCGGTGATGCCCATCGGGGACTTACACACCTAGGATGCCCATCGTGGTCTTACACCTCCAACTCGGTGATGCCCATCGGGACTTACACACCTAGGATGCCCATCGTGGTCTTACACCTCCAACTCGGTGATGCCCATCGGGACTTACACACCTAGGATGCCCATCGCTGTCTTACACCTCCAACTCGGTGATGCCCATCGAGGACTTACACACCTAGGATGCCCATCGGGTCTTACACCTCCAACTCAAAGTGATGCCCATCGGGACTTACACACCTAGGATGCCCATCGGTCTTACACCTCCAACTCGGTGATGCCCATCGGGACTTACACACCTAGGATGCCCATCGTGTCTTACACCTCCAACTCGGTGATGCCCATTGGGGACTTACACACCTAGGATGCCCATCGGGTCTTACACCTCCGATGATGTCCATCGGGGTCTTACCCGAGCGGACCTAAACTAGTTACCCCTACAGCCTTCTACACTATACATCACCCGCCTATACCGCGCACGGAACTAACAGGATAAATTAGAACAAGGTATGCCAAGATAATTAAACCCCTTGCATGGAACTAACAGAATATATTAGGGACACAAGAGCAACACGATCTGGAAGCAAGAGAAAACATGTAACCTACCCACTGGAAATTTCATACAATCACAAGACATGGCATGCTGGAAGAACAAACCTAGCATGGCACTAACATGAACAACAAGCAACATGCTAGCAAGATTTCAAACACAAGCTGTTCAATAGCTAACATACTCATAACAGCAACCAAGCATACAAGGCACAATCATGATAGCATCGTAGGGTCCACACAACCACGGTAAGAAATCCTTACCTGGAAACAAGCAGAAAATAACTACCATAAGCCAACCAAGCGACTCTCGAGCTTCTAAGTGAACTCGAGCAACCGAGAAGGACTAGGTCTCGGCCCCAACAATTTTGGCCAAACAGGCTCTCAGCGGCAAGTGGGCAGGCAGGACGTGCAGTTGGGGCGAGCAGACTGGGCGCTCGCGGGCGTTGCTGGGCACGCTGGCTCGGCAGAGGACCGACACTGGCACGACGACACGGGTGCTGGCGCGGCAGGGGACGGGCGCTGGCGACACGGTCGTGCAGCGCGACGGCGCGGCTGGGCACGGAGGCTTTGGCGCGCAGGCGACGGAGACGAACGATGCGATGCGCGCGCGCTGCGCTGCTGGCGACGGCAGTGGCGACGCGCTGCTGCCGGCCGCTCGCGCGTCTGGCGACGGGCTGCCGGCTGCGACAGGCGTCTGGGCTGCTAGGGTCGGCCCAGGTGATGGCGGGCGATCGGGCCGATGGTCGGGCGACAGGTGATGGCGGCGCGGCTGCTGCTGGGGCTGGTGGCTCGGGGTGGCTCGGTGCGACTCGGTTGGGTTTCTTGGTGACGTCGGCAAGGAGAGAGAGAGAAAGGTAAAACAAGGGGAATGGGATTTTCTTGATTTTCTTTCCTTTTCCTAATTTAAATAGGTCTTGGTGACCTAAATCTCTTCCCCGGGCTTCCTCCTTCGAGTCCCGGCTGAAGCAACCTTTTCTCCTTATTAAAACTCATTAAAACCAAGCTCCCAAATCACCATCAAGGGCAAGGGTTCAAATCCCAATGGAAGCACTTAAATTAACAATAATTTTGTTAATTACCAAATCACCTTCAAACTTCCAACCAACTAGCCCGAACTTCTTGGGTCCTGCAACCAACAACAATCAAGCCTCGACAAGGGTAGGAGTGACCTTGGAATCCTGAAAATCCACAAAACCCTGACTGGGGGCAAAAAGACCAAAATACCCCTAAGGGTTAAAATAGTTCTAACGGCCCATCCGAACACCCACATAATGTCCCGAAAACACCTGGGAAACCGAAATAGAAAACTGGGCCGTTACAACAGGGACGCGCGCGGGGCGACGAGCTACAGGGCGCTCGGGCGCGAGGGACACGAGCTACAGGACACTCTGGCTGACACAGCACGGCACGACACAGGGCTAGGCGATGCGGACCAGGGTGAGCTGGCTCAAGGACGGCCTGGGCGAGGGCGACACGGCAGGCGACGCGCACAGCGCCTGGCGCGCGCGTCAGCGCGCGAGCCGGGCGAGGCGAGGGCGCGTGGCGTGCGCGTAGGCGGCGCGCCGACAGAGAACGGCGCGCGGGCGCCAGCTCGGCAAGCACAGGGGATGGCTTGCACGGGCGCTAGCGACACAAGGCGCGACGGGCTCGGGGACGCTCGGGATGGCACGGCGAGTTACAGGGCGCACGGGCTCGGCACTGAGCGAGGCGGCACGGACCAGGGCGAGGGCGACGCGGGGCTGGGCGAGGGCTGAGCGACGCGACTCGGGCGGCCTTGGCGACACTGGGGCGGACCTGGGCGACGCTGACATGGCACTGTGCGGCTGGGCTCGGTCTGGCTCGGGCGTGGGCGAGCTGGGTGGCCAAGGGTGCTCGGGCTGGGCTAGCTGGCGACCAAGGGGGGGCTGGGGTCGGGCTGGAGGAGAGAGAAAGGGAAGAAAAAATGGAAAAAAGAAATTTTGGGAAAAATGGGAAAAATGGGGGAAAATGGGGATTTTAATAAAAAAAAAAAAAGAAATTTCTTTTTCTCTTTTTATCCTTATCCAAAATAAATCCAATTTTCCAATTTCTAAAATAAGCCTTAAAATCTTTAAATCCCATTTCCCGGCTTCCTCCTTCGAGACCCGACTGAAGCAACCTTTTCCAATCAATAAATCTCACTTAAAACAACCTCCCAAATCAACACTGAGGGCCTGGCTCGAATCCAGAAGGAAACACCCAAACAACCATTACTTTGCCCAAAACCCAAATCACAACCGAACTCCCAAACGAATAGCCCAAACATCTCGGGACTCGCAGCCACCAACAAACAAGCCTCAACAAAGGCTGGAGCTACCTCGAAGCCCTGAAAAACCACAAATCCTACCCAGGGAGCCAAAAGACCAAAATGCCCCTAAGGGTCAAAACAGCTCTAACGGCCCAACCGAACCACTGAATCTGAACCGGAAGCTCCTCGAGAACCGGAATAGAAACCTGGGCCATTACAAGAGGAGAATAAAGATGAATCAATAGAAGAGGATCTAGAAGAAGTCAACCATGTAAGGACTAAGTGAATAGCTTGCCCAACGAAGCTAAACAACAGCAGCACCCGAGGTTTAGCAACATTCGAGTTCATTCTATGAGGGCAAGGGCGTTGACGGCAGTTTAGCAGTTGCAACTGAACAAGGAGATTAGAGTCAAAAGAGGTGCAACCTTTGCATCTGTCGATGCTGAGGAAAAGTTCATCGCATTAAGGGATAAGCGGCAGACGCAAAATTGGACTAAATATATCTGATGATATTAAGGCCATGATTCACCGTCTGCGATGGATGAAGTATTTCTTTCCTGTGATGAATGCAAGAAAAGATTGGGTATGTCAATTCTATGCAAACCTAAATGAAGAAGTACCACTATTCTCAAGAGTAAATGGTCAACTCGTCGATTGTTGAGCAGCCACATGGAATAAAGCCCTGGAAACACCAAATGTCCATGCAACATTTGTTCAGTAGTAGTTCAACTCTCCCACTGCGGAGCAAATGAAAGAGAGCCTATCAGTAATTGGAATAGTGGGAGCAGAGTGGAATGATCCAACGTCAATACAAGGATACATGATTTTGGAGAACCTACAAAAGTGGTTGCGGATAATTAAGACAACATTCATACCTTCAACCAATAAAGCACTAATCATAAGGGATCAAGCAATGCTGCTCGCCGCAATAAAACTCGAGATAAGTATCAATCTAGAAAGATTTTGGAGATACAAGTGTAGAAATGTGTGAGTGAAATGCAAGAGTATATACACTATTCCTTTGCATTTACACAGTTATGTGCAGATCAAGGCATTAGGTTGTAATGATGTGATAAGACTTTGAGCGTATTTCCATAAAGGGAGAGTGTAGCAGCATAAAGCAAAAAGAATGAAGACACAACAAGTGTTGCTGGATTAGCAGAAAGGATAGCCAAGCTCGAGGAACTTACACTGAAATATTTGACTTATGCAAAGGAGCGGGATGAGGTATTGATGCTTAATAGGATAGAAATGGGAGAATACTCCGAATGGCTTGAATTTCCAAAACAAATACTGAATTTGGAGCATGACAAACGCAAGGGAAAGAGAGGCAGTGTAATAGCCTAGGTTTTCCTTTCGGTTCTCCAGGTACGTTTGGTTATTTCTTCAGTCAGTTGTTGGGCTGTTAGAGCTGTTGGAGCTTCTAAGGGCATTTTGGTCATTTTTTCCTCCATTTCGGTTTTACAGTTAACCAGGGTTTCAGGTTCCCGCAGTTGGAATGCATTCTTGAGAAGTTTGGAGGCTTTCCGGTTAAAAGAGAAAAATAAGAATAAATTGTGTTGGAGGTAGGATGCGAACCACGGTGGTTTGGATGGTGGATTTAAGCCAAATGAAGGAAAATAATAATGGTTTTAAAAAGTGTTGAGGCTAGGATTTGAAGGTGAGTTTTTTTGGCTTTTATCTTTTAAAAATAGGAAAAATTAAAAAGGGTTTTGTCTTATTCCTTCCCCTTCCCCCTTGGCCGACCAACAACTCCCTCTCATCCCTTCTCCTCAGTCGAAACACACATTCTCCATAGCTTTTCATTGCCAAGCTCTCAAGTTCTCCTCTATAGCTCATCCTCTCCATCTTGCTCCAAGGTTAGTCTTTGCAAAACTCTTTTTCCTCCATCTCTTTGTCATGGCCGAAACCTAGATCTAATCAAGAGAAGTTCTTCTTCTCTTCTCCATTGTAGATTCGAGAGCTCCTTGCTTTGGGGATTGAAGATCATGCTTGCACAATCACCTTGGATCCCAGATCTCTTGCTATTCTTCTTGTTGGTAGAAATTCGAGACTTCCTTCCTCTCCAACCTCCATTGCCGAGAGCTCCTTGGTAAGATTGTGGATGTTTTAGCTTTGATTTGTTATGTGGTTGTGTAGATTTAACAAGGCTTTTCTCCTTTATGCAAATATAGCCCTAGCCAAATCCTCATAGCTTGTGCATCCACCTTGGCCGAGACCTCTTATCCTTGGAGTCCTTGCCGAATTCTTCAAGGTGAGCTTGTTGTTGTTGTTGTTATTGTTGTTGTTGTGCTTGGGTTGGCTGAGAGCTTCAAGTTGGTTGGGTGGTTTTGTTGCTTACTTCCTAGCCAAGAATTAACTTGTTCGTGTTTGTTGTGTTGCCTTAACCAAGATCCAGTTGTGCAAGAGTAGTGGCCAAGAGCTCCTAGGGTTCCTCTAGTGCTTGGCCGAGAGCACTAGGTTGCAAGTAGGGGCAGTTCTTGAATCCCTTACTTCTACTTCATAGTTAAGTGTTTAGCTAGATAGGTTTAATTACATGTTGTATGCTTTATTAGGTTGTGAGACACTGCAGCTCAAGGTGCACTTTTATTGTTGTTGTATCTGCTTGCTTTTCAGGTAAGGATCTCTTACTAGGGTTGTGCGGACCTTGAGATATGTCTTGGTTGCATTTTGTATATGTGTTGATTGTTATAAGCATGTTAGTGGATAGGACTGCTTTGTTGTTTATCTCTACTAGCATGTTTACCTTGTTTCTACATGTTAGTGCCATGCTAGGTTTGTCCTTCCAGCATGTTCTGTGTTTCCCGCTTTAAGTTCGTAGTACCATGCTAGGTTACATTTTTACACTTGTTGAGCATGTTCTAAACTGTTAGGAATTACTTGCTTTGTAATTGTAGATAGCTTATATATGACGTAATCATCCAGAGGCTGAGAGCAGACATAACGTATTTTGTCCCCACAAGTCAGGATCAATGAGAAGCATAACGTACTTTGCTTCTGCCCCCGGCAACATGTGCGGATTAGCTCCCGCATCGGTATAAGCCTACCTTGGCCGATTCTTAGCTTCAGGTCACTGGTACAAGATGCTACAGATGAGCGCCTAGGGCCTCTCACTACTATAGATCAGTGACACCGCTTCCGAGTCTTTAGGCATGCGTACCTGGATCGGTAGTTTGTAATTATGCCCCACATTTACGCAGTTTACAACAGCATGCGGTGTGCGCTCACACGCGTTAGTTGCCAGTTCGGAGAGCTCACTCGGGCTAATGTTCGTGAGTACACCAATACCGTTCTAGTTAGAGCTAGACTTCGGGTACTCTCCCGTTCGTCATAGGATCAACATGGACATAACGTACTTTGTCTCACAGTTTGGACATAACGCACTTTGTCCCATCAAGTTGGACATAACGCACTTTGTCCCATCAGGTTGGACATAACGCACTTTGTCCCTTCAGTATGAGATAAGATATTTACAGCTGATCATTAGGCCGAAAGCAGGAAACTTCTAAGGATTCTGGACTTGTCTCGTAGCTTGTTGAGCAAAGATCTGTGTTGGTAACCATTTGCATGTATACTAGGATGCTAGATGATTGATGTATCGTATTGTACCCCGGTTGGGGATTCTTACTAAGTACCTTCGTACTTACCCTTATTTTCTGTGGTTTTCCACCAAGTAACTTAGGACAACATCGAGACGCCTAGTGGAGGGAGCTGATTGATCATGGGAGCCGCCGGCGTTACTCTGTTGTTTATTATTGTTGTGTCTTTATTTCTGTGTTAGCATGCTAAGGAAATTGTTTTGACTTGAGAAGTTGTTTTTAGTTGTTTTTAAACTTTTGAATACTGGCCAGGATTCATTTATGGAAGTTTTTGAATGAATGTTTCTTCAAGCTGTTTTATAATGTTTCTTATTTATGCAGTTTCAATATTATCTTAAATGTTTTAAATTGTAAGCATGCTAAAAGTAAGAACTGGGTTTAGGACCACTTTTTGGGTCGGGTTCTTACAGGCGGTAAAGCAACAAATTAAATGGAAGTCTCGTTCTCTTTTACTGTGTTTATTACATTTTATTCCTTTTCACATGAATTTCATGAGTAGTGATTTTTTTTGATAGGATCGTGCATTTAGAACGCAATTTATTTTCCCTTATCATTTATAAAATTCAGCAATTTTCCTTTTGAAAGTCGACTAAGCATAATTATCGCAAAATTGAATTTAGCGGAAACATAATTTCAATTAGAAGAACTCTCTTTTCAAAAAAACAAAAACAAAAGAATAATTCTTAAGTTCCCCTAGATTTAAACCTAGCTATAGAATAATCCTTATCATGAATAACAGAAAGAACCAAAATTTTGCAAGGAAGCCTGAGAGCTTAAGATAGAATAGAGCAATCGCAATAATAGCTAAGTTTGGGGGAACTAAGCCTCATCTTCATTGAGGGCAATGAAGAATTTAAGTTTGGGGGTGAGGGCAACCCGAGGAGCGTTGAATGAAAAAATAAATTATAAAATAAAGATCAACCTACTCTTGCAAAAATGAGAAGGTCATGGAAGGCACATAAGTCTAAGGAAACCTTAAGTATTTCGCTATCTACGAATAAGCGCAAGCTTAAAATTCTTTTACTTAGAGAAGTTTCTTGATGCTCAAGCAATTTATACTAAGAACTACGAAATTATGTAGATATGAGTGCAATCTGAGAGGAATGTGAAAAGTATAACTAAAATCCTCAATGGATATAAGGGCCAGAACGAATACCTTAGTAGAGTAAGTTGGGTAAACTTAGACTAGAAGAGATTGTGATACAATAGATTAAGTAATAAGGAATACTAGCGATGAGGAACAATCTATCAGTCATAGTAAGGAAGATTTTTAGGTTAAACCTGAATCTTTAGGAAAGTTTGAAAACTAAAAAGAGAAGGAAGTTTGCAGCTGGAAATATGATATGCGATAAGTATTGCGGAAGTGATCGGAGAGAGTAAAAATGCTGAAATAATTAGGAATGAGCTAACTAGACAAATAAGCATTTCTTGAGGACAAACAATGATTTAACTTTGGGGGTTTGATAGCTCTCAAATAGAGCGTATTTTAGGTTGTATTGCATTATTCTAGAATTAAGGGGGGAAAGCAAGCGTTAATAAGAGAAATATAATGAAATAACTTAGGAAATTAACATGTATTCATAAAGTAGCCTTGGAAGCACTGTTTTGCATTTTTAGCATAAATCTTGAGTAAACTGTGCCTAATCAATCCTATTGATAGGACAATTCAGTTGCAGAGTGAGAAGGACAATCAGCGGGAACGATGACCAGCAGCGCAAAAAGGCGCGAATTCAAAATGAAAATACGTTAAAAAAAGACCTGCCAACAAGGAAATAATCTATAATCAATCAAGTAGTCAAGACGGCATCAAACAAATAAATTTCAGCAGAAATCGAGGAATTCGGTATTAATGAAGATTTCACTGCTCACCTTGACTTGTCGGCCAAGTAATTCAATTCTAGAAATATCATGCAGGAAGCCGAGAAAGGTGAGCTGGTCGATTGGCCATGAATCCTATCGTGGAGAGAAGAAAATGGTGGTGCGTAGGAGCTGATGACAAGAGGACTGCACATCTTCAACTGTGCCAATTCCATTTTACTATTTTTATTAGGTGTAGCTTGTAGCCAATTCCATCTTCTAGGATTGATAGTTAGCATTACTCATTGCATCATGTTTATTTTCAGCATCATATTCACTTACGCATTTATTTTGCAAAACAAACCACAACAACTTATCCAATTCATGCTTTACTTTTATGCACGACTCTACTTAAACAATATTAGCTCTAGACATCAATCTCTATGGGATCGATAAAATTATATACTTATTACTTGCTGCAATTCTCGACTGCGTATACTTGCACTTAAGTGATTTCGTGTTACACTTAGCATAAGTTGGCTTTGAATTAATTATTGTACAATATACTAGCACTGGAATCACCCGTCAGAAGTGAAAACTAGAAGTTAGTTGCAACAAAGCATGGTTAGTTGAATGAAATTATTGCTAAGTGTATATAAAAGGAATTGATACTCGTATTTTGTTGCAGGGAACTTCGGCAGAGCGAAAGTTGCAGAGCAAAAGGGATTAAGGGAAGCAAGTCCACTCCAGCAAAACTACAGCCCACAAAGCAGCCCAAAGAAGCCAACCAATAACCGCAGCCGTGACAGCTTAGCAAAGTGGATGATTGAAATGATAGAAAATATCTATCCCGAGGAAGCGTGGCAAAGATCCGTGGTTCCCAAGCTCATCTATACTGTTCATTTGTGTTAGGTCTGACACACCCGACAAAGTGGATCGTGGAGCAACCTTTATGCAGAGGAGAATCGTGGAGCAGTTGTAGAAGCAAATTGTCAAGGGCCTATATAAGGCGAGAGCATCCTCAAATTCAACGTCAGCCAATTTTTCACTTCTACGATTTTTAGTGTCCATTCTTCCCATCTGATCAAAGTTTACTTTCCGTTCAGTGTTTTAGCCACGAGCGAGTTCACCTGGCTTGTTATTAGGCATAGTTGTAGTTATCAAGATAGTAGTTGTAGCATTTTGTAACTGTAGTTGCGGAATATTTATGAGTTAAAAGTTTCAGAAGTTTTCTAATCTCTATTATTCATTTTGTCTCTTCTTCTATTGCATTCAACTATGCCATTTAATTCTTTTTTCGTTTTATAAGTTCTTTCTATCAATATGAGTAGATAAGCTTGTTGTCGGAAGGTTTTGGGGGAAGTAGGGGATTTCACAACAGCGTAGGGACTAGCGAAATGAACTTGTTGTGCATGCTATTTTCAATTAATTTACATTGTGTTAATCAACCCTTCGTATGAACTCTGTGTTAAGTCGAGAGAGTTAAAACAGATCTAAGTCGAGAGGGTTAAAATAGAGCGAACCTGCATGTATGACCTCAGGATTGTCAAGTTTTCTTTCTAATTAAAAAACTCTTAGAGATACGGTTCGCATGAGACTAATTGATAGAATAGTTGTTTGAATTCGAGACAGTTAAACTAGGTGCTTGAGAGAGCCAAATGCCACTGTCCGAGAGAACCTAACGGAATTATGTTAGTGTTCGCCTTCGCTAGTTGCTCGTTTAAGCAAAATCCCTGAAAACTTTAACCTTTTCGATACCTCATTTTAGAATCACTTGTTGCCTGTTCATTCGTTTACTTAATTACACAACATACACTTTTATTCTCAACTTTGTCACCCCGACTATTACATAAACTCGACCTTAAAAAAACCTAAAAATCCTTGTGGAGAATGAATTTTTACTTACATTAAAACTTGTTGCAACCAAGTCGCGTATACTTGCGCATTTTCGAGAATCACATAATTAGTTAAGTAGAATCTAGTTCGCCTTGGCGAAGCTGGAAATCTTTCATATCATTAATCATTCAATTAGCATCCTAACTAACTGTACACGTGAAAATTTTGTGAACACTCGCATTTGAATAAAATGATTGCCCCCAACATTAATTTGGCACAAAGTTTCATTTCAATTTGAAATTCTAGATTCAACTTAAGACTTGAAAAGTTGAACAAATGTTAAAATCTGTCTTGAATATGACCATGGGTGTAAAGACCCGACCCAAAAGGGGCTCTAAATGGGCCTTTACCCCAATGCATGTATTGAAAATAAAAGACATTATGGAAAAATATATTTCGGATCCCAAGTAAAAACAAAAACATTCAACAACCAAGACATACATTTCTAAAAGCATACTCTGATCAGAGATTTATTTAAACCATTTAAACAATCCACAAGTACAAATATGATGGAATCCATAAAACGTAAGAAAACATCCTAGGGCTCCGTGCCCGTCTACATGCATTCAGGGGAAATAACAAAAGTCAAGAGTCATGATATAGTAAAATGGTCAGAGATGACAGTAGGATTCCATGATCACAGCTCCTCCTTCAGCCATCCTGTCTCCCGCTTGATTACACCTGTGGAAACCACGTAATAAGGGTGAGTAACGAATTACCCAGTAAGAATCCCCAACCGGGGTACAATACGATATACATGATCATCTAGAAGAATGTATGCAAGCTATGAGTACAAACACAGAGCGGAGCACATAGCTAAGTCCACACTTGGACCTCGGATGCCAACTCAGGGTCTTAGTCCGGAAATACCACAACACACTATACGCGCTATACGGGAACAAGTCCCGGCCTCGGCTGTCTCTCTCGTCGATACGAAAGGTGCACTAGCTCAAGATCCCGAGGAGCTCTCCGTCGCCGACGCCAGTAATGAGCGTAAGCATGCACCGCGCTTCTACAGACTATGGGGGTGCCGGGTCTAGTGGCAAGTCGCCCATATCCGGATACCACGCCTAACTAAATCTCTGGATCGGTGTCACCGACATAGGGGTGTGAGACCGGACACGTGAACTATGTCACCTGTACCACCGCACTTTGAGGCTAAGGAACGGGTCATGGTAGGCTTACACCGAGAAGCCGCCCTTACCTTAACAGTGGCAATCAAGGGCTCTACTGCCGAACACGCCGAGGACGTGCCGGCCGCCGGACTAGGCATTGCCAAGTCATCATCCCGACCGCTGGGGTATCGCTTAGACTACCACCCTCACCCAAGATTGCGGGGCCTACCGGTTGGGATAGCTAATCCCTCACGGGGTCCAAGGACGGAGAATCGTCTCGAACGTCCTTGCCATAGATGCAAGATACTTTATGCATCGGGCCCGATGATGCTATCTACCCGAATTCTAACTCGCCTTAACAATCAAAGAAACATTCCAATACGTGCTCGAAAGAATACAAAGCAGACCTAGCATGGTACTACGTAACAAGAATGAATATGAGCATGCCGAACGGAACAACCTAGCATGGACTAACATGAAAGAACAACATACGAAGTCATGCCGGTCGAGAATTCGAAACAGAGCACCTAAACTATACATGCTGATAATCACAAACAAACATACAACATCAATCACATAGAACATCGTAGGGTCCACACAACCCCGGTAAGAAATCCTTACCTTGGTCGGAAGACTTCTACACACAAATTCCTAGGTGCGAACACTTCCGAGCTAGCTATCGAGAACCTACAAACATGGTAACAATCATAACCATATCCCTAAAAATATAATAAAACAAAGAGGCTCGGCTCGGGAGCACTCACACGCGGCACCGCGACACGAAGCAAGGCGGCGGCGCCGCGCTGGCAGGGCACGGCCTGAGCTGGCGCTGGCCGCGCTACCGCACGGCTGCTGGCGCGTCTGCGTCGCGCGGATGGGCGCTGGGCGGCGCGCCAGCGACGCGACGGACAGACGGGACTCAGCAGCGAGCGGCACGGCACGGGCGCCACGGGCGCTGGCGTCGCGATGCGAGACACTGGCGAGGGCGTCGGCGATGGGGTGATCGCGCGGCAATGGGCGAGCTTCGGCCGGGCATGCGACGGCGAGCGACTTCGGCGATGGCTTCCCTCGACCGCGACCGGCGTCACGACAAGTCTGGTGCGACGGCGACAGATCTGGGCGACGGACTGGGGCGTCGACAGCGATCTGCGATCCTCGGCGGATCTGTGCAACTGCTTGGTCGAGGGCGTCTGCGGCGGCAAGGCGGGGTGCGACAGCCGTTCTCGTGCGGGTTAGGCGTCTTTGCTCGGCCGGTTGGGCGACGGCCGTGCTCGAATCGAGCGTCTGCTCGGGCGGTAGGCGACTCGACACTGCAAACAACACACACACACACAAGCTCTCCTTCTTACCTTCGCCCGGCAAGAAGAACACCCAAACGAGAAGATGAAGAGGATGAAAACTTACCCGAATGATGATGGAGTCTCGAGTGCAAAGGGGATGAAGAAATCGGCAAGGAGAGCTTGGGAGAAAGCTTGGGCGGCCACAACTCTTTTGGAGAAGAAAACACAACAAACCTAATTCCTTTTCATTTAATCAAATGCACCAAACACCAAAGATCCAAGGTTAACTAAGATGTGATGCAGAAAGAGCAACAAGAGCTCTCACTAGCTCATCTGGCACGCATCCCCACAAGCTTTCTAGGAGACCCGGTTCAAAACCATTTGCGGCTAAATTTCCTTTATTTTTACTTTTGCATCAAACCTTGCTCAACCCTTCCACAAAGCCTCACAAACCTACATAAATTCATCCAATATTTTTAGCAACTAGAAAAGACATAAACGGCCCTGACGGCCCGACCAAATTACCAAAATACCCCTAGGGCATACCTGGAAGACCGGGAAGAAAAACCTGGGCCGTTACAATGGGACTTTGAGTTGGTTTAGGTAATGTAACGGGCCAGATTTCTGTTCCGGTTCCCTAGATATGTTTGGTTAATATTTCGGGTGTTTGGTTGGGCCGTTAGGACAGTTTTAGCCCTTAGGGGCATTTTGGTCATTTTTCCCTGAGGGCCAGTTGTGCAAATAACCAGGGTTTCAGGGAGGTTCTTGTCATTCGTTAGATTGGTTGTTCTCCGGTTTCCGATTTCTAGGGTTTGAATGCATTTTGGGAAGTTTGGTGGTTTCCTAGTTAAAGGAGAAAATAAGAATTAATTGTGTGGTTGTTGGGACCCGAATGGTGTTGGATTTCGGAGTTTGGCTTTTAGATAAAATAAGAGATTAAAAGTGTTGCTCTGGGGATTCGAACCCAGGTGGTTAGGAGTTGGTTGTTGTTTAATTGGAAATTAATTAGTGTTGATGGTAGGATTCGAACCCGAGTTGGTCTAGTTGCAGCAGTTGGCAAAAAGGAAGCACTTCCAATTGAGCCGAGTGAATAGGTTATGACCTTGTTCGTTCGTTAATTTGCTTGTCCCTTATTGGTTGGAGGCTTGTTTTAAAAGGATTTAATTAGGAAGATAAATGCGTTGGAGATGGGACTCGAAGGGGAGATGCCCAGGTAGGAATCGTTAAATGAATGGGACACGTGGCAAAGGGAGAGAGTTTTGCGATTTGGGAGAAAAGTTTCGTATTTCTTTTCCGTCGTCTCCAGCACTGAAGCTTTCTTTTGCGATTCCTCTTCTAGGGAAGTCTCCTCTAAGCCGATTTTCTTCTTGTTCAGGTAATTTCTTCCTCTCTATCGCGTCTTGTTGTTTTCGCTTATTCTTGCCGACCATCGTTGCTATCGAGCAACTCCTTGATTGTCAAGCCCTAATCGTTTCTCTCTATCCTTGTTTTGCCGAGATCTCCCAAGCCGACCAGCCCTTTGTAGCCGCTGCACCATGTCGCATCCTCCATCGTAGCACGCAGCTGAACGCCTCGCCCACGCGAATCTGCACACCCCGCGAAGCGTCGCCCTTCGCAGCCGATCGCTCACCTTCACCGATCCGTGCAAGATCGCCATCGCGAACCTGCAATCGGGAGCAGCCCAGCTCGTCACGCCTACTGTTGTTCGCTCGCGCCCATGCGCCCGTCTCGCCCCAGCCAAGCGACGTTCGCCAATGTACAGCCCCTCGCCTCGCCCTCGCGGACTCGTTGCAGCGTCCCGCAACCCCCGCACCAGCGCACAGCAGCCCCACACGTCCTCGTCGCTTGCTGCCGCCTGCCTGCTCGCTTGCTGTTGCTCACTCCTTGTCGAGCCAACCTAGGGCCAAGATATTGTTAGCTGGAAAGTTTATTTATGCACCATTTATGTTGGTATTTTGGCTAGGTTGAGTTGGTCTTTGCAGCTTAAGAAGTTTGTCTTGTGTGATTGTTTTCTGCATATTACCAGGTAAGGATTTCTTACCAGGGTTGTGTGGACCCTGCGAAATACTTTAATAGCACATTGATATTTTGTGAGTGTTTATGAGCATTCTAGTGGATAGGATCCTTATTTTTTATTTGCTGGCATGGTTGCTGTCTTATTCATGTTAGCTCCATGCTAGGGATTTTCTTACCATGGCATATCCATGTTTCCTGTTCAATTTCTGTAGAGCCATGCTAGGATCGTGTTGTTATTGCTTATTGCCTGGTCAATCTATTAGCTTGCATTACCGTACTTAGGAAACTGTTAGGAGTTACTAGTTTAGGTCTCGCATGGGTAAAACCCCGATGGGCACCAATGCGTTGTCAGTGTGTGTAAGTCCCCGATGGGCATCAGACTATTGCGATATGTGTAAGTCCCCGATGGGCATCATAGTGCAAAACTAGGAGTGTAAGACCACAGGGGCGCCTTTGTGAACCTAGTAGGAGTAAGTCCCTGATGGGCATCCTTGTGTTTAAGCAGGTATAAGTCCCCGATGGCCTTCCATGTGTTGAGTAGGTGTAAGACCCCGTTGGGCATCCTCGAGCTTAAGCAGGTGTAAGACCCCGATGGGCAACCTTGAGTGCTGCTTGAGTAAGACCATGTAGGGCGTCATCGCGCTCTAAAGTGAGTAAGACCCCGATGGGCATCACCAGGTATAAGACCCCGATGGGCATCCACGTGTTCTAGCTGGAATAAGACCCCGATGGGCAACCATGTGTTAAACCGAATGTAGGTTGTAGTTGTAAGTCCCGAAGGGCAGCTCGGTAAGTCCTTGAATTAGCAAGTTCTAGAAATGACGATAGCTTGAACCAAGTTGTTTTCTCTGTGCTCGTGATTGGCTGCATGTATCTGTGTGCTAGATGATTTTTTTTCGTATTGTACCCCGGTTGGGGATTCTTACTGAGCGACTCGTTGCTCATCCTTACTTTTTCTGTGGTATTCCACCAGGTAACTTGGGACCGAGACTGGATGGCTAGGCGGAAGCTGCTGGATGATCATGGATAGAGTACTCTAAGTCTTGTCTCGTCTTCTCTTAATTCTTTTGCATGTAGACAGGGCACGAAGCCCTTAGGTGGACTTTGTTGTATTTCTGGATATTAAACTATTTTCTTCGTTTTTGTTGAAATTGTTCTGGATGTTTTTACTTGCAAATAAAAGAAACTCTGGCCAAGGTTGGATTTGATAAATGTTTTGACAAGTGCTTGGAAATAGGGACAAGTCCAATTAACTGAATTTCACTGAATGCTTTATGGTTTTAAAGTTTTTATAATTCCGCATTTTCGATTTCGAGTCTATTTACATGCATAAGGCTTTAAGACCTAGGTTTAGGACCCTATTCGGGTCGGGTCATTACAGGTAAAATTGGACCCTTCATGCCTCTTGAATATGGTTCGCTTGCAGCTTGGTGTCAAAATTTGAAATTTTAAATGCATCTTGTGTAAAGACCCGACACTAAATGGTCCAAAATGGCCTTTACTAAATGATGCAATTCAATTTCAATACAATTAAAACAGAATATTTCAAACATCCATAATATAAAAGAATCAAGTTCCAAAACATCTCAAGCTAAAAACATTAAAAATGGTTTAGCCTCTGGCCAGAGTAAAATTAAAAACGTTACAAGTTCTAGGTAAAACAGATCAACTACATAAATACACATGAACAAGAAGATGCAACGGCCTTTCCCATGATCATCCAGCTCCTCCTCTAGCCACCTCGATGCTGTGCCAAGTTACCTAGTGGAAAAACCACAGAAAGGCTGAGTACAAAAGCACTCAATAAGGATTCCCCCACCGGAGTACAACACGCAAGACCAATCCTCTAACTTCCTAGCATACAAGCATAACAAGAGAATCATGGTAGTCTCAATAAGTATAACAGTAGGATGAACAGCATCGAAGTATATACTCATAGCTAGATAGGGTCAACACAAACTCGGCTAACAAACAGGAGAAACAGTTAAGTAATCTCGGAGTTCTATCCCTATAGCAAACATGGTCAGCACACACTGGGATAGTTCTGGACAACATACACTGAGTTAGTCCTGCTCATACCTGGTCAGCACACACTGGGCCAACAGGGGACAACAACACACTGAGCTAGTCCTGAGCAACTCGGGCAGCACACACTAGGCTAGCCCGGGATTAGCAACACTGTAACGGCTCAGGTTTTCATCCCGGTCTTCTAGGTTTGCCCTAGGGGTATTTTGGTAATTTGGTCGGGACGTCAGCGCCGTTTATGTCTTTTTCAGTTGTTAAAATTATTGGATGGACTTAAGTAGGATTTTGATGCTTTGTGGATGTGTTTGGGCATGGTGAGATGCAAAAGAAAAATTGAGGAGTAAAGATGTGTTTGTTGGGATACGAACCCAGGGTGCTAGGAAGTCAGGTGGGTGGAGTGGCCAATTGAGACACATGAGGCTCTTGTTACTCTTTCCGCGACATGTCTTGGTTAGCCTTGAGTCCTTGGGGTTTTGGTGCATTTGATTAAAAGAAAGGAAATTAGGTTTGAGTGTTTTCTTCTCCAAAATCACCTAGCCGCCCAAGCTTTTCTCCCAAGCCCCCTTGCCGTGCTCTTCTTCCCAAGCTCCATCTAGCGTCGTCTCGACCGAGCAAAGAAATTTCAAATGAGCAAAGCGGTCGCAGCCAGCAGCAGCCCCTGTGTCGGGCTAGATGCCCACCAAAGCAGCGAGCGACGAGCACTGGCGCTGCCGCGCACTGTCGCCACGCCCAGCCAGCCACCCAAGACGCCCATCGTCGCAGGCCAGCAGCCCGCGCACAGCTCCGCTCCCCAGCGCCGTGCTAGCACGCTCAGCATCGCAGCCCAGCGCCCCACCGACCGTGCCAGCAAGCCCAGCGCGCAGCCCCTGCCGCCCAGCAGCGCCTAGTGCCGTGCATCCTGTCCGTCCGCGCGTCAGCCTTGAAGTGTGAGTTGCTCCCGAGCTGAGCCCTGTTTATTTTATTATATTTAGGCCTATGGATTGTGATAATTATTGTGCTTGTTAGGTTCTCATTAGCAAGCTCGGGATCGATCGCAGCTTAGGATTCTTGTGTGTAGTTGCCTTCCGACCAGGTAAGGATTTCTGACCGGAGTTGTGTGGGCCCTGCGATATTATATGTGATTGCTGTTTGTATGCTTGTTGTGTTTATCAAAGATGTTTAGTGATAGGTGCTCTGCTCAATTCCCTACCGGCATGATTTCTTATGTTGTTTCTCATGTTAGTCCATGCTAGGTTGTTCCGCTCGCATGCTCATTATCCGCTTCTTGCTTCGTAGTATCATGCTAGGTTCGTTGTATCTATTGAGCACGTATTGGATTGTTTGGTCAGATTCGCTTATAGGTTTGAGATATGGTAGGTAGCATCATCCGGGCCGGGATGCATAACGTAACTTGCATCCACGGCGGGACGTCAGAGGCAGACTCGTCCCCCGATCCACCGTTAGTGTTTAGCTAACCCTAACGGCAGGCTCTGCAATCTTGGGTGAGGGTGGCAGATCGTTAAATGCCCCAACGGTCGGGATGATGACATGGTGTTGCCTTGTCCCCGCAGCTTGGCACGCCCTCGCCGCGTGTTCGGCCGTAGCCCTTGATTGCCACTGTTAGGGCAAGGACGGCTTCTGGTGTAAGCCTACCACAACCGGTTCCTTAGCCTCGTGTGTGGTGGTTCAGCCGACATAGTTCACGTGTCTGTGTCTCACACCCTATGTCGCGACACCGATCCGGAGATTTAGTTAGGCATGGTGGATCGGACTGGGCGCCTTGCCACTAGACCCGGCACCCCCATGGTTTCCAGTGAGCATGCGGTGCGCGCACGCTCATTACAAATACCGACCGGAGAGCTCCTTGGGATCTTGAGCCAGTGCACCTTTCGTATCGACAGTAGACAGGCTGAGGCCGAGACTTGTTTCTCGTATAAGATCGTATCATGAGGTGGATTATCTCGGAGTAAGACCCTGAGATGGCATCCGAAGTTTATGTGTGGATTTAAGCTATGTGCTCTCTTCTGTGTTTATATTCATAGCTTGCATACCTTCCTGCTAGATGACCATGTATATCGTATAGTACCCCGGTTGGGGATTCTTACTGAGTAATTCGTTACTCACCCTTATTTTGTGGTTTTCCACAGGTAACCAAGGTGCGAGACAGGATGGCTGAAGTTGGAGCTGTGATTATGGAAACCAGCTGTCGAACTCTGAATTTTATCTATGATTCTTTATGTCTTATCTTTCCTCTGAATGCATGTAGTTGGGCACGAAGCTTAGGTTGTTTTCTGACTGCTTTTCCGGATTCTAGCACTATTGTAGTTGTTGGATGTTTTGAATGTTTTAAATAAATCTCTTATCAGAGTAAGTTTTGGAAATGTATTTGTCTTGGAATAGGTGCTTGGAAACAGGGACAGGTTTCAGGAATTTATGTTGACTCTTAAATGGATGTTATATGTTTTTTTGTTTTTACTTGGAATCCGAAAAACCATTCTTGCATATTGTCTTAAACTTTTGAATGCATGCATTGAGGTAAAGGCCCATTTTAGGACCCCATTCGGGTCGGGTCTTTACATTGGGCCAATCCTGGATAATTTGGTCAACACACACTAGGTCAACAAAGGGACAGCACACACTGGGCTAGTCCGGCTCATACCTGGTCAGCACACACTTGGCCAACAGGGGACATCAAGACACTGGGCTAGTCCTGAGCAAACTCGATCAACACAAACTGAGCCAACCTTGGATAGCACACACTAGGCTGGTCCTGGGTAAACCTAACAGAATTCACCTATTGCTACCTAACATAGAGCTAGCATGGTTCAATAATAACAGTGAATTTCAACAGGAACAGAACATTAACAGAATCTGTCATTCTACATGCAAGCTATAACCATCAATCCAGATAAAGCCTATCCACTAACATGCTTAACCACAAAATATAAAATAGGGCACACAACATTCAAGAACAGATCAACAAACATATAGGATCAGAACATAATATTAACAAAGTAGCATCCAGGAAACTTGCACAAACCTATCCACTAACAATATAATTCACAAACAACCAGGAGTTATCATTGTCGTGCGCAGGGTCCACACAATCCCAGCAAGGAACCCTTACCTGAGATTAGAAATAGACAACAACAATGACCTCGAGCTGTAGGATCACACAGGCAAACCTAGCAACAAATATAACACATCACAAATAAATCCTAGACAACGAATCAACAAACAAACATCAAATCAGCCTCGAAATTAGTGTTTTACCCAAAACCGAGAAGAGCTTGTGCTCTCGGTAGCTAGGCTCGACAGTAAGGCAAGGACACGGCGTGTGCGGCAGGCCTTGACAGGTGAAGGCTTGTGGTGCTGCAGCGAATCGGTGAGGGATAAGCGGCTGTAGGGGCGTGTGACAAGGCATGGGCTTGCGATGACGAAGCTCGCGTGGGCGAGCAGGTTGTGCGTGCGGGCAGGGTTGCGCAGGGGCGTTGCTGCGATTGCGATGCAAGCTACCGATGCTGCGAGGACGTATGCGGCTGGGAGAAATTGTGGGGGCGAGGCGATGGCGTGCAGCTTCGGAGAGGCTTGCTGCGGGCGAGAAGCTTGCTAACGGATGTGCTTGGCTCGTGCTTGCTGCTGCAAGGGGCGATGGTGTGCGGCAGCTCTCGGTGATGGGGCTTGGCTATGGTGCTTGAGGTTGCGATGAGATTGGAGCTTGAAAGAAATCGGCAATAAGAAGAAGAAGCAAATGGGAGGGGTCGGCTAGGGCTAAAGGAGAAGGGAGAAAAGAATTTTCTTTTTAATTTTCTTAATTTAAAATCAACTTAAATCCTTCTTTTGCCAAGTGTCCTTGGAGGTTCCCCCTTCGAGTCCCAGCAACAACATAATTTCTCTTATTTTCTGTTTTTAAACCGAACGACCTCCAAACATCCCAATAGAAACTCCCAGTCCTGGAACTTGAAACCGATACACAATTATCAACTCAACACAAGTCTGGAAACAAATTCGGAACCCTGGACAATTACCAAACTACCCCTGAATGCCAAAAGACCAAAATACCCCTAGAGGCTTAAACACCCCTAACAACCCAACCAAACCACTGAATAAACAACCGAACATACCTGCAGAATCGGAATGAAAACCTGGGCCGTTACATCTTGGAAATTATCTTCCATCAATTTTGTTTTGAGGATAGGGGTCACTATTTAAAACTTTGATAAACTTTGAAAGAAGTCTTTAGCATATTTTAAAGTTAACCGTCTATGTTGCTTAATCTTGATTCTACCTCAAACTGGAGTTCACTTAAATGAGACTTCTAGTTTAATTTAAACTTGTAATTAACCTTCAATAGCTTTGATTTTTAAATTGAATCAATTTCTCCATGCTCAAATTTGGTTAGAACATTGTCATTGCTCGAATTGAAATCTTGAAATATTTTTGAGTCGACATGAAACTTGAACTTCCACGAAACCTTGATAAATTGGGTTCACGCTTGAATCTTAAATTTATAAATATCAACACATGCTCACATTCGAATTTATAACATAACTTTTATTGACATATCAACTTTTATTTACTTCCCATCAATCCTAATTTGAAGGTAGAACAAATGTTGGTATTTATATTGAAATCAACTTGCACTTCATTGAGTTCTTCCAATTGAATTACTTGTTCAAATTTTAAGTAATTTCAATCAAGCTGCATTTGAAATTGAACAATTATCCTCCTTTGGATCTGGATTTGTAGAAGCTTGCTGGAACTTCGTTTCAATTTTGGGTAGAAAAAAAAAATCTAATATTTTTACTTTGAATTTCGCCCAAAATTTTAATTTGATTCAAGTTACAAATGTAGCCCTGAACAAGTTATGAACCAAAAGAGTAAAATCAAAATCCATATTTTGGTATAATAAATTTTAGATTTTATTCTCTGGAATCAATAATGGAAAATACGGTAGCTCAAATCCACAAAATCTAAAATATAAATTGAATCAATTATGTTGTAAATTTTGCGTAAAATCTTTTCCCAATTTAGAAAATTTCCCAAGTCGTCGTTTCTATACCAAATCAAACGTAAAATTCGGCCTTTCTTTGGCTATAAATATAGCTGCAACCTGTTGTCCAAGTCGTGCTTTACAGTTCTTGCTTTTGTATTTTTTTTTTTTTAATCTCCTTCTCATATCTCATGCTTTATATATTTTCCTCTTGCTTTTGAGTCATTCTTTTTTTTTTTCTTAGCAATTTATCTTCTCGCTAATGGTCTTTGTTGCTGCGAGAGTCGTTTTGAATCATCATAAATCTTTGGTGGAGGTCCTCCAAACCATTGAAGTTGCACCAACATTTTTTTAATTACAAATTTTTTTTTTTTTGCTTCATATGCACTCTTTAAATAACTAAGAATTTTCTTTCTCTAGCATAGATGATTTTGGTGCACATTTAAATCCACTGAAGTAGATTTTTTCTTTTCTTTTCTTTGCTACCAGCAAAGATTTGGGGAAAAGCTTTAGATCCTCAGCGGTCTAGCTATCAATTGAAAATGATACGGTATTTGAGTGAATAAGTGGAATCACCGTTTTCCTTCTTTTTTTGTACATACCAATCTCATCTTGTTTTTCTTGTCTTTTGTCTGCAACGTTAAATGAACATACTTTTCTCTTCATTGAAAAATCTATAAGGAATCTATTTCAAGAGGCCAAATTCATGGCTCGAAATTTTTGTATAATCTAAAAGTTGCCAAGGCCTTTATCTATATATATATATATGTTTGCCTCACTTTATTTTCAACTTCTTTCTATCCGTCTCTTCATATGTTGTTGCAACTTTTATTCAGGCCGGCTGCAAGTTCTTTCTTTGTTTTTTTGGAAAAACAAAATCTCTCTTGCTAAGTTCTGGTTGCATAGCATCACCAACGAAGAGTTACGTGCATTAATGACAAATCACTGAATGAGTTTGGTGTTGGGTCATACATTTTTTAAATCAACAACTTTTTTTTTCTTTTTCCATAAAAACATTTAACAAATGTGGTTCTTAAGAGATGCTTAAGGTCAAGAATATGTCGAAGACACTTCTAGAAGAGATGCTAGAAGAGACACTGACGCTTATACGAGGCCCTTGTCACACTGACGCTTATACGAGGCCCTTGTCGCATTGACGCTTATACGAGGCCCTTGTCGCATTGACGCTTATACGAGGCCCTTGTCGCATTGACGCTTATACGAGACCCTTGTCACATTGACACTTATTCGAGACCCTTGTCGCATTGACACTTATACGAGACCCTTGTCGCATGGACGCTTAGATGGGACCCTTGTCGCATGGACGCTTATACGGGACCCTTGTCGCATTGACTCTTATACGGGACCCTTGTCGCATTGACGCTTATTGAGGACCCTTGTCGCATTGACGCTTATTCGGGACCCTTGTCGCATTGACGCTTATACGGGACCCTTGTCGCATTGACGCTTATGCGAGACCCTTGTCGCATTGACGCTTATGCGAGACCCCTATCACATTGATTCTTATACGAGACCCCTATCGCATTGATTCTTATACGAAACCCTTGTCGCATCGATGCTTATACGAGAGCCCTGTCGCATTGATGCTTATACGAGACCCTTGATGCTTATAATCTTGATGCTTATAATTCGTCAGAACTTGAAGACGAAGCCATCCATGCCATCCGTCAGAACTAGAAGACGAAGCCATCAATTTCATCCTTAAGAACTTGAAGGTGAAGCCATCTATGCCATCCGTCAGAACTTGAAGACGAAGTCATCAATGCCATCCGTAAGAACTTGAAGACGAAGTCATCAATGCCATCCGTAAGAACTTGAAGACGAAGTCATCAATGCCATCCGTCAGAACTTGAAGACGAAGCCATCAATGCCATCCGTCAGAACTTGAAGACGGAGCCATCAATGACATCCATCAGAACTTGAAGACGAAGCCATCAATGCCATCCGTCAGAACTTGAAGAAGAAGTCATCAATGCCATCAATCAGAACTTGAAGATGAAGCCATCAATGCCATCCGTCAGAACTTGAAGATGAAGCCATCAATGGCATCCGTCAGAACTTGAAGTCAAAGCCATCCATGTCATTCGTCAAAACTTGAAGACAAAACATTCATGCCATTAGTCAAAACTTGAAGATAAAGCATCCATGCCATCCGTCAGAACTTATAGACTAAGTCATCCATGCCATCTGTCAGAACTTGAAGACGAAGTCACCCATGCCATTCGTTAGAACTTGAAGACGAAGTCACCCATGCCATTCGTCACAACTTGAGGACGAAGTCACCCATGCCATTCGTCAGAACTTGAAGACGAAGTCATCCATGCCATCCGTCAGAACTTGAAGACGAAGTCATCCATGCCATTCGTCAGAACTTGAAGACGAAGTCATCCATGCCATCCGTTAGAACTTGAAGACGAGAATCCATGCCACCTGTCAGAACTTGAAGACGAAGCCATACATGCCGTCCGTCAGAACTTAAAAACATAGTCAAGTCATTCATCAAAACTTGAAGATGAAGTCATGCCATCTATCAAACTTGAAGATGAAGTCATGCCATATGTTAGAACTTGAGGAAGAAGTCATGCCATATGTCAGAACTTGAGGAAGAAGTCATGTGTAAGAATCCGACCCAAAAGTGGTCCTAAACCCGGTTCTTACTAGCATGCTTACAAATTAAAACTTTTAAAATAGTAAAGAAAACTGCTTAAAATAAAACTTGATTAAACAACATAAAGAAAACATTCATTCCAAAAACTTCCATAAATAAATCCTGGCAAGTATTTCAAAAGTTAACAGTCTAAACAACTCTTTAAAACAAATCAGTTCTTTCCCAGCATGCTACTACAGAATGAAAGGCTCGAAATGTAAATAAAAGGCAGAGTACACCGGCAACTCCCATGATCAGTCAACTCCTTCCACTAGCCATCCTGTTGCTGTCCCAAGTTACTTGAAAGGAACGTAAGGGTGAGTATGAAGGCACTTAGTAAGAATCCCCAACCGGAGTACAATACGATACATCAATCACTTGGCATCCTAGTATACATGCAAACAGTTACCAGCAGAGAACATTACTCATTGGGCTTACAGAACAAGTTCGGGAACCTCGGAAGTTTCCTACTTCAGGCCTAATGATTGGTTCTCCTAACCAATCCCAAATGACATCCTTGAGGGTCTTTCTCTGTAAGGACCCGACCCAAGAAGCGGTCTCTAACCTAGATCCTTACTTAGCATGCATGATTAAGAATGTAAAACGTCATTTAGAGCTCCAAATTTAAAACCTTGTAATCAACAATTTAAAACAAAAACCATAATTCCAATAAATAAAACCATCAAGTAAGTGACTGATCAGTACTTTCTTAAAACAATCAAGGGAAACGGTTTGTGAACATAAAATAGTTTTATGAGTGTTTTCCTAGGGACTCAAGTCCCACTACATGTTAATTCATAAAAACAGTAAAAGAATGTGCAATCTCAGAGTCAGCTATCCATGATCATCCAGCAGCCTCCTCCTAGCCATCCAGCCTCTGTCCCAAGTTACTTGGTGGAAAACCACAGAAAATAAGGGTGAGCAACGAGTTACTCAGTAAGAATCCCCAACCGGGGTACAATACGAAAACATCTCATTTAGCACAAGTACATGCAACCATTCAACGACTTGGAGCAAATAGTTGGGTTAGACCATACGCCCCTCCTGGAGCTTGCCTATTCGAAGGCTTACATCTATAACTACCCTAGGTTCTACACCTGGATGCCCTTCGGGCCTTACACAACCTAGGACTCAGTGCTGCCCATCGAGGACTTACACACCTAGGATGCCCATCGGGGTCTTACTCCTCCAACTCAGTGATGCCCTTCGGGGTCTTATACACCTAGGGTGCCCATCGGGGTCTTACACCTCCAACTCAGTGATGCCCATCGGGGTCTTATACACCTAGGATGCCCATCGGGGTCTTACACCTCCAACTCAGTGATGCCCATCGGGGTCTTATACACCTAGGATGCTCATCGGGGTCTTACACCTCCAACTCAGTGATGCCCATCGGGGTCTTACTGAGTTGGAGGTGTACGGAACTAATAGAATACGATTTAAAGCATGGATATGACAGGATGGAAGAACATAGCACGGAACCAACAGAATGCGAACATAACACGAACATGAATCAAAAGCAAGCATGATGCCTATCCACTAGAAACTCGTACAGTTACAATAATCAATATGCTATCAAGTGTTCGCAGGGTCCACACAACCCCGGGTAAGAAATCATTACCTGGAAACAAGTGGAAAAATAGCTATCACGAGTCAAGAAGCAACTCTCGAGCTCCTAAGCGAACCCGAACAACCTAAGCATTTAATAAAACATCCTAATTAAATAAACAGCAACCAGCAGCTCAAAAGAACATAAAGTCCAAAGGGTGGAGGCTCGAGAATTTACCAACCGAGAAGGCACCAGGCTCGGCAAGGAGGCGTGCAGGCAGGGCGTGCGGAGCGACGGCCGCATTGTGCGTCTTGATCGCTGGGCCGCTGCTTGCTAACTGGCGGGCGGTACAGGCAGGGCGCTGGCGCGCGCGCGCGCGTGGCCTCTCGCAACACGGCAGTGTGACGCGCGGGGGCGCGCGGCGGCGGCGTCGCGAGCGGCCAGCGCCGGGCGCGCGACGCGAAAGGTGCTGGGTGCTGAGCGGGGCGTCGCGTGTGGACGAGATCGAGCGGCGAGCGGGGCTCGGCTGGAGCAGCGTCGCGGCGACGCTATGGTACGGACGGACGACGCATGGTGGGTGCTCTGGGACTCGGTCTCGCGGATGCGGTCGGTCGGAGCGACGCTGGGCGCGCCTGGCAGCGACGGACGGCAGATCAGGCGCGCGATCACGCAGCGACGACGGCGGCGCTGGGCTCTGGGTGGCCGCAAGGCTCGCTCGATGCGGCGCGTGGTCGCCTTACCGAGCGCGTCGTCGGAGTGGGGCGATGGACGGCGACGGGCGGCGGCGACGAGGGTGTGGGGAGAGGGTAAGTGTTTTTGCGAGTGAAGCTTTCTTTTTCCTTTTTTTTTCCTTCCTCAAATTAAATAAGTCTTGGGAATCCCAAATTCCCTTCCCAAGGCTTCCCCCCTTCGAGCCCCGGCGGACGTACCTATTTTCTTTATTTAATTCCAAGCTTCCCACCCCTTTTAGGCCAAGGGTTCGAGTCCTCCCAACAACACGTTTCAAAATAAAATATATACAAACCTAATTTTGCGTTCAACTGTAAACCGGGCTGTTACATTCTCCCTCCGCCAAATGATCAACTCAAAAGCTGATACCGAATAGGTGTCCTTGAGGGCCTCTTACCCTCGGCCAAGCTGTTCCTAAGACAATGGGAGAGTACCCGAATAGGTGTCTGTAACGGCCCAGTTTTCTATTTCAGTTTCCCAGGTGTTTTCGAGACATTATGCGGATGTTCGGATGGGCCGTTAGAGCTATTTTAACCTTTAGGGGTATTTTGGTCTTTTTGCCCCCGGTCAGGGTTTTGTGGATTTTCAGGATTCCAGGGTCACTCCTGCCCTTGTCGAGGCTTGATTGTTGTTGGTTGCAGGATCCAAGAAGTTCGGGATAGTTGGTTGGAAGTTTGGAGGTGATTTGGTAATTAACAAAATTATTGTTAATTTAAGTGCTTCCATTGGGATTTGAACCCTTGCCCTTGATGGTGATTTGGGAGCTTGGTTTAAATGAGTTTTAATAAGGAGAAAAGGTTGCTTCAGCCGGGACTCGAAGGAGGAAGCCCGAGGAAGAGATTTAGGTCACCAAGACCTATTTAAATAAGGAAAAGGAAAGAAAATCAAGAAAATCCCTTTCCCCCTTGTTTTTCAAGACTCTCTCTCTCTCTCTCACTCTCTCTCTCTCTCTCTCTCTCAAAACCCTAGCCGCACCAACCCCAGCCGAGCCACCACACCCTAGCCGCACCCCCGCACCAGGCCACTCAGCCCTACTGTAAAGACCCGACCCAAAAGGGGCTCTAAATGGGCCTTTACCCCAATGCATGTGTTGAAAATAAAAGACATTATGAAAAATATATTTCGGATCCCAAGTAAAAACAGAAACATTCAACAACCAAAACATACATTTCTAAAAGCATACTGACGATCGGAGATTTATTTAAACCATTTAAACAATCCACAAGTACAATATCTTTGGAATCCATAGAACGTAAGAAAACATCCTAGGGCTCAGTGCCCGCCTACATGCATTCGGGGAAATAACAAAAGTCAAGAGTCATGATATAATAAAATGGTCGAGATGACAAAGCAGGATTCCATGATCACGCCTCCTCCTTCACCATCCTGTCTCGCGCTTGGTTACCCATGTGGAAAACCACGAGAATAAGGGTGAGTAACGAATTACTCAAGAAGAATCCCCAACCGGGTACAATACGATATACATGATCATCTAGAAGATTGTACGCAAAGCTATGAGTATAAACACGAATAGATCACATAGCTTAAGTCCACAATTGGACCTCGGATGCCAACTCGTGGTCTTAGTCCGGAAATAAATCCACCACACAATACGCCCTATACGAGAAACAAGTCTCGGCCTCACCGTCTCATCGCCGATACGAAAGGTACACTAGCTCAAGATCCCGAGGAGCTCTCCTGGCCGGCTTTGTCAGAATGAGCGCCGGCATGCACCGCGTGCTTCCACAGACTATGGGGTGCCGGGTCTAATGGCAAGTCGCCCATATCCGGATACCACGCCTAACTAAATCTCGGATCGGTGTCACCGACATAGGGTGTGTGAGACTCGGACACGTGAACTATGTCACCGTACCACCGCACTTTGAGGCTAAGGAACGGGTCGTGGTAGGCTTACACCAGAAGCCGCCCTTACCTTAACAGTGGCAATCAAGGGCTACTACCGAACACACCGAGGACGTGCGGTTTACCCGGGGACTAGGCATTGCCAAGTCATCATCCCGACCGCTGGGGCATCGCTAAGACTACCACCCTCACCCAAGATTGCGGGGCCTACTGGGTGGGATAGCTAATCCCTCACGGGGTCCAAGGACGGAGAATCGCTCTCGACGTCCTTGCCATAGATGCAAGATACTTTATGCATCGGGCCGGATGATGCTATCTACTCGAATTCTAACTCGCCTTAACAATCAAGCAAACAATCCAATACGTGCTCGAAAGAATATACAAAGCAGACCTAGCATGGTACTACAGAACAAGAATGAATATGAGCATGCCGTAATGGAACAACCTAGCATGGACTAACATGAAAGAACAACATACGAAGTCATGCCACCGAGAATTGAGCAGAGCACCTAAACTATACATGCGATAATCACAAACAAACATACAACATCAATCACATAGAACATCGCAGGTCCACACAACCCCTGTGAAAAATCCTTACCTTGGCCGGGAGGCAACTACACACAAAATCCTACGCCGCGATCGATCCCGAGCTAGCTAGCTAACGAGAACCTAACAAACACAATAGAAATCACAATCATAGCCCTAAAAATATAATAAAACAAGCGAGCTCGGCTCGGGCACTCACGGCACGACGACACGGGGCCGAAAAGTCTTCTTAGCAGTCAGGTGCGGCCGGCTGGCGCTGGCAGCGCTGGCGCGCGCGCGTTGCTGCGGCGACACGCTACTGAGCACGGCACGACGGGCGGCGCGCGCGCGGCGCCAGGCGAAGCCGAGCACGAGCAAGCGTCTGGGCGTCTTGGCGGCGGCTCGGGCGCGGCGGCGCGCGGACACGAAGCGATCTGCTGCTGCGCGCGACCGTGCGACGGCGGGCTGTGTCGGCGCCGGGCGTCGATGGGACGGATCTGGGAGGCTGCTTTGGTGTGCGACGGCGGCGATGTGGCCGACCGACGCGTTGCTCGGGCGTCTTTGCTCGGGCAGATCTGGGCCGGCTGGCTTTGGCGCGCGACGGGCTCATCGTGCGATCTCGGGCGATGGCTTCCTCGCCGCGACCGGCGTCGCGACAAGCCGGTGCGACGGCGACGAGATCTGGGCGACGGACTGGGGCGTCGCGACGAGCGATTCACGATCCTCGGCCGATCTGTGCGCACCGCTGGTCGAGGGCGCTCGCGGCGGCAAGCGGGCCGCGACAGCCGTTCGTGGTGTGGGTTGGGCGTCTTTGCTCGGCGGTTAGGCGACGGCGGATCTGGGCCGGGAGGGAGGCTTGTGCGGCAAAGTGAGGTGTTGGAGAAGAAATGCAAACCTAGCTTCCTTTCTCTTTTAACCAAATACAACAAAACTCCAAAATCCAAGGCTAACCATAAAATGACCGGAAGGAGCAACAAGAGCTCTCACTAGCTCACCGTGTACGCATCCCCATAAGCTTTCTAGGAGACCGGGTTCAAACCCCTACTGCAAAGACAAATTTCCTTTATTTTTACTTTTGCATCAAACCTTGCTCAACCCTTCCACAAAGCCTCACAAACCTACATAAATTCATCCAAAATTTTTAGCAACTAGAAAAGACATAAACGGCCCTGACGGCCCGACCAAATTACCAAAATACCCCTAGGGCATACTTGGAAGACCGGGAAGAAAACTCACAGGCGTTATAATACTCACCCCCTGCCCGATCGCGGCACAGCCGCCCCACAAGACCACCGCAGACACCACGCCCGGATCGCTCGGCCCATGGCGGCCGCTCTGCACAGCCCACCACCACCACCCGTCGCCGGCCGCTCGCCCAAAGCGCCCAGACGCGCCGCCAGCACAGCTGCCGCCTAGCGTCTCCGTCGTCGGCGACCCAGCCTTCCAGATCGCCTCCGTGGGTCGACCCACCGCCAGAATCGCCTCCGTCGTCGTCCCGGCCGTTACCACCCCAGACGCCAGACCGCGTTGCCGCGCATACGTCCCCCTGCACTGACCCGACGTCGCCGCGCGCGCTGCGCTCTTCCAAATAGCGTCGCTGCTTTGCCGCGCGCCGAGAGCCGAGCGCCTACCACACCACAGCGCCCATTCCTCGCCCTTTTTGCTCATCGAGACCGCATGTCTTCTCGGTTGGTAATTCCCGAGCCTTTCCCTTTTAGATTTTAAATCTGCTGGTCATTTGTTTATTTATTTAGGATGTTTTTATCATATGCCTAGGTTGCTCGGGTTCGCTTTAAGCTCGAGGGTCGTTATCTGATTCGCGATAGTTATTTTCCACTTGTTTCCAGGTAAGGATTTCTTACCGTGGTTGTGTGGACCCTGCGATGCTTTCTTGATTGTGCCTTATATGCATGTTTACTTCTATGAACATGATTAGTGGATACGACTGCTTGTGATTGCATTCTTGCTAGCATGTTTGCCTGTTTGTACATGTTAGTGCCATGCTAGGATTGTTCTTCCAGCATGCTTGAGATTCCTGCTTTAAGTTCGTAGTATCATGCTAGGTTATGTGTGATTGATGTTGATATGTATGTCTAGCCAGGAATAAGTTATTTTGTACTCCTAGCTAGTATAGTTGGGTTTGTCATCATCCAGAGGCTGAGAGCGAACATAACGTACTTTTTCCCCACCGGTCGGGTGTAGAGCGAAGCATAACGTACATTGCTTCCCCCCGGCAACCGATGTGGATTTAGCAACCACATTGGCATAAGCCTAGTTTGTAGCCAACTAGAGCGGAACCCTGCCAACGGTGCAAGCCTGCCTTGGCCGGTTCTTAGCTTCAGGTCGGTGGTACAGGCTGCACAGATGATTGCCGAGGGCCTCGCACTACTATGTTCAGTGACACCGTTTTCGAGTCTTTAGGCATGCGTACCTGGCCCGCGTAGTTTGTACTTAGGCCCCCACATTTACGCCGGTTGCAAAGAAGATGCGGTGTGCGCGCGCGCACGTTAATAGTCGCCGGCCGAGAGCTCCCCGGCTAATGTTCGTGAGTACATCGCCTTCCTTCCGCTTAGAGCCGGACTTGGGTACTCTCCCGATAGTCCAGATTTGTTAGCGAGGGTAAGAGACCCTTGAGGACACCCATTGGGATTGGCTTTTGAGTCGATCATATGGTCGAGGAGAAAGACCCTCGAGGGTGTCGGACATCTTTGGGATCGGTTTTGAGTGATCAATTGGCCGAGGAGAAAGACCCTCGGAGATGTCCCGGATTGGTTATGAGAGCCAATCATTAGGCCTAAGTAGGAGACTTCCGAGGATTCCAGATTCTGCCTTGTAAGCTCGTTGAGCTATGAATTGTGTTGGTAATCGTTTGCATGTATACTAGGGTGCTAGATGATTGATGTATCGTATTGTACCCCCCGGTTGGGATTCTTACCGAGTATGTTTATACTCACCCTTATTTCTGTGGTTTTCCACCGTAACTTGGGACAAAGACCGGACGGCTAGCGGAGGGAGCCGATTGATCATGGGAGCCGCCAGCATTCTCGTCTTTTATTGTTTGCATAATTTGTTCAGCATGTAGACGGACAGGAGTCCTAGGGGGACGTTTTTAAAAGTTGTTTAAATTGTATTGTATGATTTTATAAACACTAGCCAGGCTTGTTTTACTTTGGTTGCTTTGCTTAAATGAAGGTTGTTGTTTATGTTTTAAGTGCCCCCGCTTTTAAATGTTTTGAAGGTTTTAAATATGAGCACTAAACCGCTTGATGAAGTATTTAACTTGCATGCTGAGTGAGAACCTAGGTTTAGGACCGTGTTTTGGGTTGGGTTCTTACAGTTGGTATCAGAGCACAAAGTCATAGATTCTGTAGACTAACCTGCTTTGTAGGTTGTTGCCCCCATGATCATCAGCACTCCGCGTCCGTCAGGTTTGTCTGAGTTCATTAAGCTAAGGGTTTTATTTTACAATACTGCATCTAGTATACATGTGTTACCCTTGTTTGACAGTGAGAGCCCCAGCGTGGGCTAGCTTTTATGCTTTGTGTAGATCGCTAGTATGTTGATTGCACTTAGAGGAGCAGGGACGTTTGGTATTTCCAATCGAGGAGTTGGACTGTTCATGTTGATCATGAGACCACGTCTAGGGTTGTCTAGACCCGTAGGCCACCTTTGGCCCTGGCAGATGAGTTGCCAAGAGAAGGGGGTAGAGGCTAGTCTGCCTCAAAGTGAGACTCCTTGAGTAGAGTGTGCTCCAGCCATGAGGGAGTTGATGGTAGGTCTTTTAGCTAACAGAGAGCGAAGACCCAGGCGCAGTTTGTAGCGCTTAGTGAGGAGTCTTGGGCACAGATAGCCCAGCTGGCAGAGTTATTTAGGAGACACCCCTTCTTGTAGCTCCAGTAGCCCCGGAGGTTCCCGGGAGGGCTCGATCAGCAGGTTATGCTAATAAGTTAGTTGGCGTTGATCGAGCCGCCGAGTTTGGCAAGTGGAAGCCTGTAGAGCTGGATGTTTTTTACACCTACTGCTGGCAGCGAGGTGGTTGGCCAGGATCGAGTTTATCATCCAAGTGTTGGGATGACCTGGTGTTCAGAGGCCGATGACCTGATGTTCAGAGGTCGAGGCGTGCCGTTCTCGTGTTGTTTGATGCAGCAGTGTGGTGGTGGAAGTCCCCTGTGAGAGGCGGACCAACAGAGTCTCCACCAGCCACTCGGTCGATTGGCAAGCTGCCAAGTTAGTAGCTTTTGAGGAAGATGTAGAGACATCTTGTCCTCCTGCAAAGCCTGCAGTCGTTTTACAGCCAGTTCTTTAAGTACCCTCGTAGCCAGGGGGTAGTGTGGAGTTTGCTTGTCAAGACTTAATCCGTTCGTGGTTTTCAGCTGGCTAGTAGAGAGAAGCACCTTTTGTTAGCATGTTCCAGGTGTGGAGCTAGGTGCTGCCACCCGAGGGTTGGCCTGAGTATTCGATGAGCATCGAATGGGATGCAGGAGTGGGCCTTGGGTTGTCTGTTAGACGTGATGTCAGAGAGTAGTCTACTCGAGTGTTTGGACTCTTGTGTTGAGTGCCTTTGTCCCGTCACTTGGAGTGTGACCTTCCCTATTTTCAGAGGGGCATAAAGCTTGTTTTGGGCTGATTTGTGTTGTAAAGGATGTTGTGCCTGTTGGCACCAAGCTTTGAGAGGAGGACTAGATTCGGGCCAGTTGGCACTTTTGGTGCAGATGGTTCCATGCCCGCCTGGAGTTTAGCATCCCCACTAGTCTTGTACCCATTCCTGAGATTGCACCTATTTGGGCTGCATAATAGATCTAGCTCGGTGGTAGTCAGAGAACTACAAGTGTGAGACCGTTCGAGGGATAAGTAGGAGCCTTTCAGGGTCACCGAGAGTTGGGTACAAAGGATGTTGTTGGTTGTTAAGGGCTAGCGCGTCCGAGTTCTCGCGCCTGGGTTGCGGGCTTGTGAGCCAGTTGGATGGTAGTGTGTTTCGGCTACCCTAGAGCTACCCTAATATGAGTAGAGTTGGCATCGAGGATGCGTGGTTGATCCAGTGTTGGAGCCATGAGTTGGATGGTTGATCGGAGCACGTTTAGTCCACCATTGGTATGAGGTAAGTTAACTTGGTGTGGCTATGCTCTTGTAAGAGTGAGTCGACCAATGTGGCATTCCGTTGTGAGTTGACCCCTAGTGGGTTGAACTCTTGTTGCTCTTTTGCTAGATGTGGCTCTATTGGGAGGCAAAAGTTGCCTTGTGTGAGAATTCTTGTTGGTTTGGATCTTAAGGAACCAAGTTGGAGCTGTACACGCCGGTGTACTTTTGTGTAGCTCGTTCCGTGTTGTATTTTTCAAGAACCACGAGGGGTTTCGGGTTGTGAAACCAGTGCTCAGTTATGCGGAGTTAGGACTTTAGTTCTTGGCAAGTGCCCTAACTTGGGTTGAGAGGTTACCGTGCCGGTAGCCAGGTTGTTGCGTAGGCAAGTTATGCTAGTTGGCCCTTGACACGGTAGAGGCATTTCTTGTTGATCGATGGTTGGAGTTCGGTTGGAACCGATCCAGGGCGATGGTAGTAAAATCGTGGAGTTTCGCCGCCATGGCTAAGAGAGTTGTTCGGATCCTTACCACGGGTAGAAGCTACGATGTGGCCGATGCTTGGAGCAAGAGGAAGTTTGGGTCTTCTCGTGGTTCCCGCTCGTGGATAGCGCTCGTCACGCGCAGGCCGTCTAGGGGTCGCGATCGGCGCCGACCGCAGTTTAGAGCTCGTGATCGCCGCAGGGGCGGGGCCAGCAGCCGCTCATTGCATCAAGTGTGGTAAGGCGCTTTTTGGATTGTGTGGAGCATCGCCCGCGCTTGCCGCAGATTTGGCAAGAAAAAGCTTTTGGCAAAGACAGGTTGAGATGCTTTGGAGGAGATGTGCTCGTGTAGCCGGATGTCCATTAGACCGCTTGACGACAATATGTGTCGGAGGGTGATCGAGGAACCCTAGTTTGTGGAGAGCTTCACTAGAGCTAAGTCGGACGAGCAAAGTGTTCCACGGTTTGAGTTGTCGGATGCTTGTTGTCGGTTGACAAGCTAGAGTTGTTCTTAGTAACCTCCACGTTGGTTTTCGAATTCTTAGCAAGGTGGTGCTTGGTGTTGACCAAGGTTTGGTTCCCATGTTGTTTCTAGAGCTAGCTTGGTTCGAGCAAGTCGGCGTTATTCTCGAGGACTTGTTCCTAGTCGGGAAGTTTTGGGAGTTGACCCCTCCCCGGCGGTTGAGTAAGTCTTGCTAGTTCTAAGTTGGTGGTTCAAGCGATTGAGGATCCTCGGATGTTGCTTCCGAGAGAGTTGATTGTTGTTGCCCTTGGGTTTGAGAAAGACAAATGAGCGTGTGTGGAGTTCGCATTGTCCTTCAAAGTCCGCTTCTTTGGGAAATCGTTCTGTAGAGGAGGAGTCGACTTAGCTCCCGAGTTGTGTAGTTGATCGTAGTAGCGCAAATGGGTCACCCCACTAGAGTGTCCTGCGTTTGTTTGTTAGCAAGCGCGAAAGTTGTTTGCTCCCGCAAGGGCGAGGCTGCCAGTTCAAGGACTTGAGTTGTTGCTGGAAGGTTGTTGGATCTTTGGAGTTTGTAGAACCCCTTAGTTCTTTGGTAGTTGAGTTGCACCGTGGATGTCGGCCTTGAGTTTTAACTTTTGAGGTAGTCTTGCCGACTCGTGTTGTTCAGGATCCGCAAGCTTGTGGTCGTCGCTATCCTTATTCCTCGCGATGTTTCGTGGGTGGAGTTTCTGGATTGGAAGAAGAGTTAGGTCTAAGCTATAAGGAGGAAGTTCTTGGAGCAGCCAGATGGGCTTAAGAGTTGAGTGGCAGCTTGGAGGCGAGCCTTGCTCGTTATAAGCTTGGGTTGAGTTTCTGCAGAGCAAGCCTTCTCGGGCTTTGTTCCTAGTTGATGTGCGTTCGCAGTTGGCGTTATAGCTGAGCCACAGTTGAGTGGGTTGGCACAGAGACGCCGTGGCATTGGTTGGAAACCTTAGAGTTGTTATCCTCCAGCTATTGTGTTGCTAGTAGCCACGTAATGTTTTATTCCTTGCTGCTCGAGATTTTCGTAAGAGGAATGTTGTTTGTTTTTCTATCTGGCGATGTTCTCTTAGGCTAGTGGCTGATCGGATTGCATTGGAAAGTTTGTTGTCGGCCGTTGAGGGGCTCCAGTTTGTTAGTTTGGCCGAGTGGAGCCTGTGCCTGGACCTTGTCTTCTAAAGGTGGCCGTAGCTGAAGTTTCAGCTGGTGTGATGGTGGTAGCCGTTTGGTGAACCAGAAAAGTGCCCCTTGGCTTTGGTGCTTCGATTTCTCGTAAGATGGTTGCTTAAGTGTTGTGGACGCATGCTAGTTGGACGAGTTTGCCTTGGGATCAGTCACCAGTTGGTGGTTCGATTTGCATTTCGTTAAGAATTGTAGGCAACCATTAGGGCTCGCAGATCTCTTGCGAAGTAAGAGTAGGCCGTTTAGTTTCTGAAACCTGGGAGGTTCAGTTGTTTGGTCAGCATGGTGAAGGGTCAAGGCTGTTTGATAACCGCTATGAGCATTCAGAGAAGTTACTGAGGCGTGGCGTAGAGTTTTAGAGCTTGTGACCCGTCCACGAGTTTGCTGAGAGTAGCGCCGTAGAGAGGCGTTCCGAGTTGGGCTAGCGGGGTGGTTAAGTGAGCCCTAAGATTTTAAGACCGTTTGAGAGCTAGTGCGAGTTTGAGGATGTGTATTACCGTTAGCACTATCACATCTATTTCTTCGAGTTCGGTGTATGCCCGGTCTTGGTTGAGATAGTTTGTAGCGGCATCGGATGGCTTGTGGCTTTGAGCCTTTGGGAACCCAAGGGGTTTGGATTTCAAGAAGATTTAGTGTTGTCGTGACCGGGAGTTTGGTTGGTTAAGGATTAGTGGAGATTTCCTAGAGTTGTTTTCGTCTTAGGACTTTCGAGGACGAAAGTCTTAAAAGGAGGGAGTATTGTAACGCCCGCTTTTCTATTTCGGTTTCCTGTGTTTTTCTGGGACATTATGCGGATGTTCGGATGGGCCGTTAGAGCTATTTTAACCCTTAGGGGTATTTTGGTCTTTTGCCCCTGGTCGTGGTTTTGTGGATTTTCGTGGATTCCGTGGTCACTCCCGCCCTTGTCGAGGCTTGATTGTTGTTGGTTGCGTGGACCCAAGAAGTTCGGGCTAGTTGGTTGGAAGTTTGGAGGTGATTTGGTAATTAACAAAATTATTGTTAATTTAAGTGCTTCCATTGGGATTTGAACCCTTGCCCTTGATGGTGATTTGGGAGCTTGGTTTAAATGAGTTTTAATAAGGAGAAAAGGTTGCTTCAAACAGGGACTCGAAGGAGGAAGCCTGGGAAGAGATTTAGGTCACCAAGACCTATTTAAATTAGGAAAAGGAAAGAAAATCAAGAAAATCCATTTCCCCCTTGTTTTGCAAGACTCTCTCTCTCTCTCTCTCTCTCTCTCTCTCAAAACCCTAGCCGCACCAACCCCAGCCGAGCCACCACACCCTAGCCAAGACTTCCGCACCAGTCGCTCACCTTGCTCACCCTGCCTACCCGCTCCACACCGCCCGCAAGCACCCACCCCACGCCCAAATCGCTCAGCCCATGGCAAGCCGCTCTGCACCACCACACCACCCACCCGATCCGCCCGGCCCGCTCCGCCCAGTCGCCAGACGCGCGCGACGCCGCAGCCTGCGGCCTCCGCGTCTCCGTCGACGACCAGCCTCTCGAATCGCCTCCCGTCGTCGACCAGCCGCCCAGATGCACCTCAAGTCGCGTCGTCGTCCCACTGCGCGCCAGAGGCGAATCGTCGCCCATAGCGCCGTCCTCGTGAGACTGACGTCTCGCCCGCGCGCCCGCTCCAGTAGCGTCGCTGCTTTCGCTTTGCCGCTTCGCCAGCGCCCCAGGGGCCTCGCGCACACAAGCGCGCCATTCCTCGCCTCTTTTTGCTGCCGAGACCGCATGTCTTCTCAGTTGGTAATTCCCGAGCCTTTCCCCTTTTATTTATTTAGGATGTTTTTATCATATGCCTAGGTTGCTCGGGTTCGCTTTAAGCTCGAGGGTCGTTATCTGATTCGCGATAGTTATTTTCCACTTGTTTCCAGGTAAGGATTTCTTACCGTGGTTGTGTGGACCCTGCGATGCTTTCTTGATTGTGCCTTATATGCATGTTTACTTCTATGAACATGATTAGTGGATAGGACAGCTTGTGATTGCATTCTTGCTAGCATGTTTGCCTGTTTGTACATGTTAGTGTCATGCTAGGATTGTTCTTCTAGCATGCTTGAGATTCCTGCTTTAAGTTCGTAGTATCATGCTAGGTTATGTGTGATTGATGTTGATATGTATGTCTAGCCAGAAATCAGTTATTTTGTACTCCTAGCTAGTATAGTAGGGTTTGTCATCATCCAGAGGCTGAGAGCGGACATAACGTACTTTGTCCCCACCGGTCGGGTGTAGAGCGAAGCATAACGTACATTGCTTCCCCCTGGCAACCGATGTGGATTTAGCTACCACATCGGCATAAGCCTAGTTTGTAGCCTGCTAGAGCGGAACCCTGCCAACGGTGCAAGCCCCGCCTTGGCCGGTTCTTAGCTTCGTGTCGGTGGTACAGTGCCGCATGAGATGAGTGCCGAGGGCCTCGCACTATTGTGTTCAGTGACACCGTTTTCGAGTCTTTAGGCATGCGTACCTGGCCCGTGTAGTTTGTACTTAGGCCCCCACATTTACGCCGGTTGCAGCACCATGCGGTGTGCGCGCACACGCGTTAGTCGCCGGTTCGGAGAGCTCCCCCGGGCTAATGTTCGTGAGTATATCAGTTCCTTCCAGTTTAGAGCCAGACTTTGGGTACTCTCTCGATAGTCCAGATTTGTTAGCGAGGGTAAGAGGCCCTTGAGGACACCCATTGGGATTGGCTTTTGAGCTGATCATATGGTCGAGGGAGAAAGACCCTCGAGGGTGTCGGACATCTTTGGGATCGGTTTTTGAGCTGATCAATTGGTCGAGGGAGAAAGACCCTCGGAGATGTCCCGGGATTGGTTATGAGAGCCAATCATTAGGCCGGAAGTATTAGACTTCCGAGGATTCCAGATTCTGCCTTGTAAGCTCGTTGAGCTATGATCTGTGTTGGTAACTGTTTGCATGTATCCTAGGGTGCTAGATGATTGATGTATCATATTGTACCCCGGTTGGGGATTCTTACTGAGTATGTTTATACTCACCCTTATTTCTGTGGTTTTCCACCAGTAACTTGGGACAAAGACCGGGACGGCTAAGCGGAGGGAGCCGATTGATCATGGGAGCCGCCAAAGACTGCTTTTTATTGTTTGCATAATTTGTTCAGAGATGTAGACGGACAGGAGTCCTAGGGGGACGTTTTTAAAAGTTGTTTAAATTGTATTGTATGATTTTATAAACACTGGCCAGGCTTGTTTTACTTTGTTGGCTTTGCTTAAATGAAGGTTGTTGTTTATGTTTTAAGTGTCCCCGCTTTTAAATGTTTTGAAGGTTTTAAATATGAGCACTAAACCGCTTGATGAAGTATTTAACTTGCATGCTGAGTGAGAACCTAGGTTTAGGACCGTGTTTTGAGTCGGGTTCTTACAGTGTCCTTGATGGCCTCTTACCCTCGGCCAAGCTGTAGCAGCCTGTACCACCGACCTGAAGCTAAAAACTGTCTCTGGGTAGGCTTGCACCCATGATGGGCTCTGCTCTAGCAGGCTACAAACTAGGCTTATATCGATGCGGGAGCTAATCCGCACCGGTTGCCGGGGGCGGAAGCAAAGTACGTTATGCTACTCACTGATCCCGACCTGTGGGGACAAAGTACGTTATGTCCGCTCTCAGCCTCTGAAGAAGACACTCTAACTAAGCTATCCACTATTAAGTAAGTAATCCCTAACAGTTCAGAACATGCTTAACAAGTAAATGAAAGTAACCTAGTATGATACTACGAACTTAAAGCAGGAATTACAGAACATGCTGGAAGAACAAACCTAGCATGGCACTAACATGTGGAACAGAGATAAACATGCCAACAGAGATGAACAACAAGGCAATCCTATACACTAACAGGCTCATAACAATCAACATATAACAAGGATGCAATCAAACTATATCGCAGGGCCCACACAACCCTGGTAAGAGATCCTTACCTGAAATAAGCAGAAAAAAACAACAGTAAAGTGCTCCTTGAGCTGCAGTGTCTCACAACCTATTAAGCATACAACATACAATTAGACCTAGCTAGCTAAACACTAAACTATGAACTACAACTAAGAGCAAGGGATTCAAGAGACTACCCCTACTTGCACCTAGTGCTCTCGGCCAAGCACTAAAGAAGCTATAGGAGATCGGCTACAACACTTGAACCACTTGATCTTGGCTAGGGCAACACAACAAACACAAACATGTTAGATCTCAGCTAGGAAGCAAGCAACACAAACACTCAAACCACATAGTGCTCTCGGCCAAAGGAAGAACAACAACAATATGCTACCAAGTAGCTCTCGGCACAATCAATACACAAACAAAGCAACATCACAAGCACAACAAGCTCACCTAGATGATTCGGCAAAGACTTCAAAGGTGCAAGGTGGTCTTGGCCAAGGTGGAAGCACAAGCTATAAGGATTCAGCTAGGGCTTGTTTTGCACAAAGATGAAGAACCATGTTAGATCTACACTGTAACGACCCAGGTTTTTTTCATCCCGGTCTTCCAGGTATGCCCTAGGGGTAATTTGGTAATTTGGTCGGGCCGTCAGTGCCGTTCGTGTCTTTTCCAGTTACTAAAATTATTGGATGGATTTATGTAGGTTTTTGGAAGGATTTGTGGTGTGGTTTGAGCAAGGTTTGATGCAAAAGTAAAAATAAAGGAAATTGTGCTGCAGCTGGGGTTTGAACCCGGGTCTCCTAGGAAGCTTGTGGGGATGTGTGCCAATTGAGCCATTAGGTGCTCTTGTTGCTCTTCCTGCATCATCTTATGGTTAGCCTTGGATTTTGGAGTTTTGGTGCATTTGGTTAAATGAAATAGAAATTAGGTTTATTCCATCTTCTTCTCCAAATCACCTCTTGGCCGCACAAGCTTTCCTCTCCATAGCCTTTGCCGATTCTTCTTTCCCTTGCATCTACTTGGGTTCGATCATCATCATTCCGGGTAAGTCTTCATCCTCTTCATCTCCTCATTTGGTTATTGATGCTGGCCGAAGGTAAGAAGTAGAGTGTTGTGTGTGTTGTGTGGTTTGCAGCCAGCCGAGAGAAGCCAGCCAGCAGCCATCGTCGCCGTCCAGCCGGCCAGCCCCTCGCCCAGATCTGTTGAAGCGGCCCTGCCGCGCGCCAAAGCCGGACAAAGAGCCGCGAGATCGTCCGCCTCGCCATCGCTTCGCCCGAATCGCCCGCACGCCATCGCTCGCTAGGTTGCGCCAGATCCACCGTCGCAGCCCTCCCGCACGCCATCGCTCATCGTCGTGCGGATCGCGCAGCCAGCGAACTCGAGATGCTGCGCGCCGCCGCGCGCCTTTGCCCGAAGCCGCTCGCCGCGCGCCCGCTCCGCGTCGCGTCGCCGTCGCCGCCAGCGCCAGCGCCGCGCGCGCCGCTCGGCTGCTCGCCTGCGACGCCCCGAGCGCTTCGCCAGCGCGCGCGCGTCCTGCGCTGCATCCGTCTGCGTGCCGTCTTGCGTGCAGCCACGGCCAGCGCCCAGCCTGCCGCAGGTACAATACAGCGCCACCCCACTGCGCAGGCCCGGCTTGCCGGCGACTCAAGCTCGTGTCGCCGCGCGCGTGAGTTCCCGAGCCGAGCTTGCGTTCTATTGTTTTTAGACTTTTTAGGTATTGACTATTATTGGTTTGTTAGGTTCCCGCCGCTAGCTCGGGATTGTTCCGCACTTAGGATTTGTGTGTAGAAGCCTTCCACCAAGGTAAGGATTTCTTCTGGAGTTGTGTGGGCCTGCGGTATATTTGTGATAGTTGTTTTGTATGCCTGTATGTGTAATGACAGCATGTTTAGCCCTAGGTGCTCTGTTTCAATTCTGATGGCATGAACTCTTGTTTTGTTTCTCATGTTAGTCCATGCTAGGTTGTTCCATTCTCGCATGTTCGATATCTGTTCTTGCTTCGTAGTATCATGCTAGGTTCCTTGTATCTGTTGAGCACATATTGGACCGCATTGTATGATTTGTTATTATTGCTATGATTTAGAGTTCGTAGGTAGCATCATCCGGGCCGGATGCATAACGTAACTTGCATCCCGACGAGGACGTGCGAGATGGTACTCGTCCACGATCCCGTTAGGGTTTAGCTAACCCTAACGGTGGCCCCGCAATCTTGGGTGAGGGTGGCGATCGTTAAATGCCCCAACGGTCGGGATGATGACTTGGCATTGCCTGCGTCCCGGCGATCGACACGTCCTCGGCGTGTTCGGCCGTAGCCCTTGATTGCCACCGATAGGGCAAGGACGGCTTCTGGTGTAAGCCTACCACGACCGATTCCTTAGCCTCAAAGTGCGGTGGTTCAGTGACATAGTTCACGTGTCCGTGTCTCACACCCCTATGTCGCGACACCGATCCGGAGATTTAGTTAGGCGTGGTGGATCGGACATGGGCGCTTGCCACTAGACCCGGCACCCCCATAGTTCGCAAAGAGCACGCGATTGCATGCCGACGCTCATTACAACGCCGACCGAGAGCTCCTCGGGATCTTGAGCCGAGTGCACCTTTCGTGACGATGCGATGATGCGCCGAGGCCGGGACTTGTTTCCGTATAGGGGCGTATAGTGTGTTGTGGTATTTCCGGACTAAGACCACGAGTTGGCATCCGAGGTCCAAGTGTGGACTTAGCTATGTGCTCCGCTCTGTGTTTATATTCATAGCTTGCATACATTCTTCTAGATGATCATGTATATCGTATTGTACCCCCTGGTTGGGGATTCTTCTTGAGTAATTCGTTACTCACCCTTATTCTGTGGTTTTCCACGAGTAACCAAGGCGCGAGACAGGATGGTGAAGGAGGAGCTGTGATCATGGAATCCTGCTTTGTCATCTCTCGCGTTTCTTATGTTATGACTCTTATCGTTATTTTTCCCCGAATGCATGTATGTAGCGGGACACGAGCCCTAGGATGTTTTCTGAATGAATTGTGGATTCCAGCTTTGTTGAATTTGAGGATGTTTTAAATGTTTTTAATAAAATCTCTAATCAGAGTAAACTGTTGGAAATGTATTTGTCTGTGAAACAGGTGCTTGGAGACAGGGACGGTGTTTCGATGAGACTTTATCGTTCAATGAATCTTGAATGTTTTGTTTTTAATGGGAATCCGAAAACTTTATTTGCATTTTGTCTTTTACTTTGAATACATGCATTGGGGTAAAGGCCTATTTAGAGCCCCTTTTTGGGTCGGGTCTTTACAGTTGGTATCAAAGCTCAGAGTCATAGATTCTGTAGACTGACCTTTTGTTGTAGGTCGTCCTTCCATGATCACCAGCACTCCGACAGTCATCAGGTACGCCTAAGTTTACCGCTTTAAAAGAAAAGGGTTAAGAATTTACAATACTTTTCATCTAGTTATGCCTTGTGTAGTGTTGTGTAGCGGAGACGAGCAGGTTCTGACTCGTTGTTGGTTTGGGCTTAGTGAGCCATCATGCCAACTTTCATGCAGATCGCAGCAGCTTTGTTTAGCGGCTTGTTGAGGTATTCGAGATAGATTCGGATGCCCACGGGACGTCGTTCCGAGGGAGGCGAGCTTAGACTCCGCTGGCCATTTGTGGCCCGATTCTTTCGCTTTTCCCTAGTGAGAGGGTGGAGGTGCTTCGTGCGGTCGCCGATATGTTGATCGCACCCGGAGGAGCAGGACGTTTGGCATGTTCGACCGAGGAGTTGGACCGTTCGTGTTGATGATTGAGGCCGCGTCCAGGGTTGTTAGGCCCGCATGCCAGATTTGGCCCCGACAGTTGAGTTGCCTAGAGGAGGGGGTAGAGGCTAGCGGCGCCTCGAGTGAGTCTCCTTGAGCGAGTGTCTGTGCGCAGCCATGAGAGATTTGATGGCGTGTCTTTAGCTATCGAGAGCGGAGGCCCGTGCGCGATTTGTAGCGCGTAGTGAGGAGTCCCGGCACGATAGCCCAAATTATCGAGTTTGTTTCAAAGATTTTTCCCCCAGTAGCTCTTGTAGCCCCGGAGGTTCCCGGGAGGGCATGATCAGCAGGTTTATTCAGATGAGTTGTTGGCGTTGATGGAGACGCCCAGTTTGGCAAATGGATGCCTGTAGAGCTCGATGTTTTAGTAAGTCCTACTGCTAGTAGTAAAGTAGTTGGCCAGGTTTGAGTTTAGCATCCGTGTGTGGGATGCCTGCTGCTCGCAGAGGCCGAGGTGTGCCGCCCTGTCTTTGTTTGGTTCATCAGATGGTGGTGGAAGTCCCTTGTGAGAGGTGGACTAGCAGAGTCTCCACTAGTCGCCCGATTGTTTGGCAAGTTGCCGTGTTAGTGGCTTGAGGCAGATGAAGGGTCATCTTTGCCCCCTTGCGAGCCTGCTGTTGTTTAACATCCCAGCTTCCTCAGATGTGGATTTGGTAGTAGTAGCACTTGAGGTGCATTGGTTGGTGTGCCACTTTGGCACTAAGTCTGGTTCAGGCTTGAGTTTGGCTTGGGCATAGCAGATGGTTCTATGCCGTTCGGAGTTCAAACGTACTCCTTTAGCCTTGGATCTGCTTTATGGCGATTGCACCCGTTTAGGTCGTGCGGAGGGCTAGTTCGGTGGTAGTCGATGGACTACAAGCGAAAGGATGCTCGAGAGGAGCCGGGCGAGCCTTTTCCCAATGTTCTTTGGAGGTTGAGTAAGTCGCGGGGATGGCGGTTGGTAATTGGTTGTGGGCGTGATTCTCGCGCTAGTGTTAAGGCCAAGAGATTCTCTTTGTGGTTGGTAGTGCGGTCAACTACCTTCGAGTGCCTTAACTGAGGAGAGTTGAGCATTGTAGATGCGAGTTTGGTCCAGAGAGAGGACCTTAGTTGGTTGCTCATGAGATGAGCCGGATGCCATGAGGCGAGTTGAATGCTTTTGAGGCGAGATGAGTGATGCCTTGCGAGAGGATTTGGATGCCTTATGGGTAAGCACCCTTGGTAGAGGCTTGGTATAAAGTGAGTTCGGTTTGGCATGGTTATGCCTTGATAAAGCAAGGTTGTCTCATCTTTGAGCATCGTGTGGAGTTGGAACTTTTGGTGTTCCTTCGGTTGGAGTTCGATTGGAAACCGAACAAGAGCGCGATAGTAGCAAAGCCGCAGCTTTTGTTCGCCTTGGCTAAGAGAGTTGTTTGGATCCTTTCCTTGGGTAGAAGCCTTGTTGAGAGGCTGATGTTTGAGTAGGAGGACGACGCATTCGGTAGCGTTGGTCCTCTTGGTTTCCAAGGTATTGGAGTTGGCCTGCATGGTTGAGATGTTGGAGAGAGTTGTGCCTGCTCGAGCAGCTTGGTCATTAGCTCGTTTGTCGGCGGTGTGTGTCGATGGTTGCCGAAGAACCCTAGGTTGTGGAGAGCCTCTCGAGCTCGGTCGAGCCAGTAGTGAGTTTCCAGCTTGGCAAGCCGAGCCGTGTGTGGTTCGTAGCCTCGGTTGAGTTGCTAGCGCCTCTTGGTAGGCTAGCGAGGCCGCTGGTTGTTTGGAGTAGAGTCCGGATTGGTTCCGGTGTGGTGGCAAGTTGATGCTTGGTGTTGACCAAGGTGTGGATTGGAGTTGCTAGAGATTAGTTTTGCTCGTGGGGCGAGTGGTTTGTGCCACTGTTGGTTGTTTTCCTGTTTCCGTGATGTTGAGTTGCCCCCGTTGTTGCCCCGTGAGATTTAGATGTTGTTGCTCTAGTGGAGCAAGACAGGTGAGCATGTGGAGCTCTTTGTCCTTCGGTTTGTCCGCTTGTAAGAGCCGTTTCCTTCCGGAGTTGTCGATTACTCCCCGGTTTTGGAGTTGATGGTAGTGGTGCTAGCAAGAAGGAAAAGTTTGTTGGTTGCTTGGAAGTAGTCGTTTGTCCATTAAAGCGGATTCTTGGATGGTGTTCTAGAGGCCGCATAAAGGTTGTTCTCGCCTCTTGTGAGTGTTTGGCCAAGATTTGGTTCGTTTGTTGTTTCGAGAGCTAGTTCGGTTCTAGCCGGAGGGCGTTGCCCCCGAGGTCTTGTTCCTAGTCGATAAGTTTTGGGAGTTGACCCCTCCCTCGGTAGTTGAGCAAGTCTTTGTTTGTTTCGGTTTGGTGGTCCGATTGGTTGAGTTTTCTCTTGGGTGTTGCTTCCAAGAGAGTTGGTTGTCGTTGCCTTTGGGTTTGAGCAAGTCGTGGCGTGTGTGGAGTTCGCCGCCTTCCGAGTTTGCTTGCCGGAAGTCGTTTCCCATTTGGCGAGAGTCGACTTAGCTCCCGAGTTGTGTAGTCGATCGAGTAGCGCAATGCCGTCAGCCAAATGAGAGGGTCCCCGCTTTGTGTTGTTAGCAAGCAAGAGTTGTTTGTTCCCGCAAGAGCGGAGGCCACCAAGAAGAGTTGAGTTGTTCTCGCAAGTTGTTGGTTCTTTGGGGATTGAAGATTTCCTTTTCCCCTAGCCTCTGTGGTGGTTGAGTTGCTCCTTGGATGCCACCTCGAGTGTTAGCTTGCGAGGTAGTCTTGCGGATTCGTGTGGCTCGTGATCCGTAAGCTTGGAGGTTGTCGTCATCCGCTTTCCTTGTGAGGTTTCGGGAGTGAAGCTTCGGTTTGGAAGTTGAGTTAGGCCTAAGCTTAAAGGAGAAGTCCTTTAAGTAGCCGCTTGGATTTTAAGAGTTGAGTAGTAGCTTGGAGGCGGCGTTGCTCGTTTTAAGTTTGGGTTGAGTTCTCACGAGCAAGCCCTTCTCGGGCTTTGCTTCTTGTTGTTGTGCGTTCGCGATTGGCGTTAAGCGAGCCTCGTTTGAGTGAGTTGGCAAAGAGGTGCCATGGCTTTGGTTGGTAAAGCCTTTGAGCTGCTTTTCCTCAAGGTGTTGTGCCGTAGAGAGTCGCTTGATGGTTTAGTCCTTGCGGCCCTAGTCTTCCTTGAGAGGAATTTTGGTGGTTTCCTTGCTGCGAGTGTTTTCTTTGGCGATTGCTAGTAGATTTGCATGGGGAAGTTTGCTTTCGCCGTTTGGTTTCTCGGAATCTGGAAGGTTCATTGTTTGGCCATTTTTGTTGAAGGGTGAGTTTGTTTGTTGTCACCGTGAGCTTCCAGAGGAGTTTAGCCAGAGCGTGGTGTAAAGTTTCCTTGAGCTTTTGGCCATCCTCGAGTTTCTTTGTGAGTAGCACCGCTTTTAGAGTTGGTGCGAGTTGAGGACGTGGTTTGCCGTCTGCTCCCTTGTAGTTCAGTGTATGCCCACTGGATGGCATTGTGGCCTTGAGTTTTTGAGAACCCAAGAGAGTTTTAGTTCTCGAAGAGGGCTTGTGTGTTGGTTTTCCCAGCAGCTTGGGACTAGTATCTCATACTTGATGGAGTTTGCCTATAACAACAGCTTATCGATCGACGATCTGATGGTTCCATTCGAGGCTTTGTATGGTAAGCGTTGTCGGTCCCCGTGTTCTCGGGAAGAGGTTGGTGATAGACAGTTTTGGGTCCCGAGTTACTGCAGCTTGACCAATGGTGCAGTCACGTAAGATTAGAGCTCGTATGTTGACATTTCAGAGCGGCGAGAAGAGAGTTACGCCGATGTTCGGCGTCGGGATTTGGAGTTTGAGGTTGGCCAAAGATGTATTCCTTAAGGTTGCTCCGATCGAGGTGTTTTGAGGTTTGGCAAACGTGGGAAGTTGAGTCCCCGTTTTGTTGGTCCTTTCGAGATCTTAGAGAGGATTGGTAGAGTTGCTTACCGGTTAGCCCTACCTCCGTCACTATCAGCGGTGCATAGTGTTTTTTCATGTATCGATGTTGAGGCAGTATGTGCCGGACCCGTCGCACATTGTGGACTTTGAGCCTTTGCAGCTGAATGAGGATTTGAGCTTCGAGGAGAAGCCAGTGAGGATCCTTGCCTTTGAGACCAAGACGTTGCGTGTCGCGAGATTCGTTTAGTAAAGGTTGATGGAAGAGTCAGGGTTTTGAGGAAGCCACTTGGGAGCGGGAAGACGAGATGAGATTGCATTATCCTGAGCTGTTTCAGTCTTAAGAACTTTCGAGGACGAAAGTCATAAAAAGGAGGGAATATTGTAACGACCCAGGTTTTTTTCATCCCGGTCTTCCAGGTATGCCCTAGGGGTAATTTGGTAATTTAGTCGGGCCGTCAGGGCCGTTCGTGTCTTTTCCAGTTACTAAAATTATTGGATCGATTTATGTAGGTTTTTGGAAGGATTTGTGGTGTGGTTTGAGCAAGGTTTGATGCAAAAGTAAAAATAAAGGAAATTGTGTCGCACTGGGTTTGAACCCGGGTCTCCTGGGAAGCTTGTGGGGATGTGTGCCAATTGAGCCATTAGGTGCTCTTGTTGCTCTTCCTGCATCATCTTATGGTTAGCCTTGGATTTTGGAGTTTTGGTGCATTTGGTTAAATGAAATAGAAATTAGGTTTATTCCATCTTCTTCTCCAAATCACCTCTTGGCCACACAAGCTTTCCTCTCCATAGCCTTTGCCGATTCTTCTTTCCCTTGCATCTCCTTGGGTTCGATCATCATCATTCCGGGTAAGTCTTCATCCTCTTCATCTCCTCATTTGGTTATTGATGCTGGCCGAAGGTAAGAAGTAGAGTGTTGTGTGTGTTGTGTGGTTTGCGGCCACCGAGAAAGCCACCCACCACCATCGTCGTCGCCGGCCCACCGGCCACCCTCGCCTAGATCTGTTGAAGCGAAGCCCTGCCGCACGCCAAAGCGGGACAAAGCCGCCGCCAGATCGCCAGATTGCCCGCGACGCCATCGCCGCTCGCGATCGCTCGCGACGCCATCGCTCGCCGAATCGCCGCCACGCCATCGCTCGCCAGGTCGCGCCAGATCCACCGTCGCAGCCCTCCCGCACGCCATCGCTCGTCGTCGTGCGGTCGCACACAGCGCAGCGCGACGCCAGACGCCAGCGCCACAAGCTGCGCTCGCCCGAGCTCGCCGCCGCGCACCCACCCGCGTCCGCGTCGCTGCCGCGCGACGCCAGGCCGCGCCAGCGCCTCGCGCCCGAAGCCGCCGCGCCAAGACGCCAGACGCCGCCGCGCTGCGTCCTGCTGCGGTGCATCCGTGCCATGCCGTGCGGCGCCCACCAGCGCCCATCCTGCCGTGCCCGCTTGCTTGCCAGCAGCTCCAAGCTCGTGTCGCCGCGCGCGTGAGTTCCCGAGCCGAGCTTGTCGTTCTATTGTTTTTAGACTTTTTAGGTATTGACTATTATTGGTTTGTTAGGTTCCCGCCGCTAGCTCGGGATTGTTCCGCACTTAGGATTTGTGTGTAGAAGCCTTCCACCCAAGGTAAGGATTTCTTACCGGAGTTGTGTGGGCCTGCGGTATATTTGTGATAGTTGTTTTGTATGCCTGTATGTGTAACGGCATGTTTAGCCCTAGGTGCTCTGTTCAATTCTGATCGGCATGAACTCTTGTTTTGTTTCTCATGTTAGTCCATGCTAGGTTGTTCCATTCGGCATGTTCGATATCTCTGTTCTTGCTTCGTAGTATCATGCTAGGTTCCTTGTATCTCATGAGCACATATTGGACCGCATTGTATGATTTGTTATTATTGCTATGATTTAGAGTTCGTAGTAGTAGCATCATCCGCCGGATGCATAACGTAACTTGCATCCCCAACGAGGGACGTCACGAGATGGTACTCGTCCGATCCCGTTAGGGTTTAGCTAACCCTAACGGTGGCCCCGCAATCTTGGGTGAGGGTGGCGGTCGTTAAATGCCCCAACGGTCGGGATGATGACTTGGCATTGCCTCGTCCCCGGCGATCGACACGTCCTCGGCGTGTTCGGCCGTAGCCCTTGATTGCCACCGATAGGGCAAGGACGGCTTCTGGTGTAAGCCTACCACGACCGATTCCTTAACCTCAAAGCGGTGGTTCAGTGACATAGTTCACGTGTCCGTGTCTCACACCCTATGTCGCGACACACCGATCCGGAGATTTAGTTAGGCGTGGTGGATCGGACATGGGCGGCTTGCCACTAGACCCGGCACCCCCATAGTTCGCAGCAGAGCACGCGCAGTGCATGCCGACGCTCATTACTGACACCGGCCGGAGAGCTCCTCGGGATCTTGAGCCGATGCACCTTTCGTGACGATGAGAGATGCGCCGAGGCCGGGACTTGTTTCCGTATAGGGCGTATAGTGTGTTGTGGTATTTCCGGACTAAGACCACGAGTTGGCATCCGAGGTCCAAGTGTGGACTTAGCTATGTGCTCCGCTCTGTGTTTATATTCATAGCTTGCATACATTCTTCTAGATGATCATGTATATTGTATTGTACCCTGTTGGGGATTCTTCTTGAGTAATTCGTTACTCACCCTTATTCTCGTGGTTTTCCACATGTAACCAAGGCGCGAGACAGGATGGTGAAGGAGGAGGCGTGATCATGGAATCCTGCTTTGTCATCTCTCGACGCTTATGTTATGACTCTTATCGTTATTTTTCCCCGAATGCATGTAGGCAGGCACGAGCCCCCTAGGATGTTTTCTCAATGAATTGTGGATTCCAGCTTTGTTGAATTTGAGGATGTTTTAAATGTTTTTAATAAAATCTCCGATCGTGAGTAAACCGTTGGAAATGTATTTGTCTCGTGAAACAGTGCTTGGAGACAGGGACGAGTTTGATGAGACTTTATCGTTCAATGAATCTTGAATGTTTTGTTTTTAATGGGAATCCGAAAACTTTATTTGCATTTTGTCTTTTACTTTGAATACATGCATTGGGGTAAAGGCCTATTTAGAGCCCCTTTTTGGGTCGGGTCTTTACATACACAACCAATCAACTAACCAAAGCAAAAAGACCATCAACTTACCAAAGGGATATCGACAATTGAGGTTGGAAGAGGAAGATGTCTCGGATCTCAACAAACAAGAGAAAGAGCAAGTGATTTCGGATCCAATGAGTTTGAGCAAGCAAGATCTTCACTTCCCAAGGCAAGGAGCTCTCGGATCTACAATGGAGAAGAGAAGAAGAACTTCTCTTGGTTAGAGGTAGGTCTCGGCCAAGACAAGGAGAAGAAGAAAAGGAGTTTTGCAAAGACTTACCTTGGAGCAAGATGGAGAAGATGAGCTATGGAGGAAAACTTGGAAGCTTAGCAATGGAGAACAAGAGAGATGGTGAAGTTTCAGCCAAGAGAGTAGAAAGAACAAGGGGATGGTTGGCCAAGAGGAGGAAGGAGAGAAAAGAACAAAACCCTATCGCATTTTTTGTATTTTTTTAACATATAAATGCCTCCAAAAATCCCACCTTCAAATCCCACCAAGAGCACTTTTAAAAAGCATTTTATTTTCTCTTCATTTGGCTCAAATCCAACTTCCGAACCACCAGGGTTCGAATCCTAGCATCAACAAATTTATTCTTATTTTTCTCTTTTAACTAGAAAGCCTCCAAACTTCTCAAAAACCACTCTTGACCTGGAACTAGAAACTGAATAATAACTGAGAAACCAGAATAGAATTTCTAGGCTGTTACATCATGTCATCTGTCAGAACTAGAAGATGAAGCCATCCTCGTCTTGCCCTCCAAGCCATGTCTTTTTTCATAACTTGACGACAAAAAGCAACACCGTTAGAACTTGAGACAAAGCGTAGCAGTGTCAGAACTTGAGACGAAGCGCAGCACCGTTAGAGCTTGGAGACGAAGCGCAACACCGTCAAAACTTGAAGACGAAGCGCAATACACCATCGGAACTTGGTGATAAACTGCAGCAAAGTCAGAGCTTGAAGACAAAGCAGCAACATCATAACTTGAAGACAAAGCAATGACACTAAACTTGAAGACAAAGTTAGAATACTAGAGCTTGAAGATCGAGAAATGACCATGTCAAACATGAGGATGGAGCAGTAACAATGTCTGAATTTGAGAAAGTGGTGATGACCTCAATTTTGAAGAGAGAGTGATGATCTTAAACTTAGATTGAGGAGACGAAAAACTTGAATTTTGCGAGAGCGACGAAACCTACGATTTTAGAGAAAATGGCGACGACCTCAAACTTGGGAGATCATCTACAACCACAAACTTTGGGCATCGATGACCTTGAACTTTGAGAGAGGTGCGGTGATCTCGAATTTGGAGAGAGCAACGACAACTTCCAATTTGGATACTATAACGACCTGGGTTTTTGTTCTGGTTCTCTAGGTATGCTTTCCAGCTGTTTTGGTTGTTTCATTGGGCCGTTATTGTATTCTCTAGGCCTTAAGGGGCATTTTGGTAATTTAAGCTTAGAAGCTAGTTTGGCAATTTAGTGAGCTTCAGAGTCAATTTTTCATTTTATTCAGTTATGGGTTGTTTTTGTTATTTCAGGTCATTAGGGCTAATCTTGCAAGTTTTAGGGAAAAAGCACTTTTGTTTCATTCAAAGTGTCGTCAATCAAATAAATTCCTGCAGAAATCAAGAAATTCTGCATTAATGAAGATTTCACAGCTCACCTTGAGCTTTCGGCCAAGTAATTCAATTCTATAAATACCAAGGCAGGGAACCGAGAAAAGTGAGTTGGTCAGTTGGCCATGAAGCCTATCGTGGAGAGAAGCAAATGGTGGTGTCTTAGGAGCTGATGATAAGGGGACTGCACATCTTCAGCCATGCCATTCCATTTTATTTTTTTTATTACTAGTATCTTGTAGTTTTGATCATTTCTTAGACAATAAAATCGTTTGGTTTAACTTCTATTTGATGTTTATTTCTTTGGTTGCGCTATAGGAGTTTATGTTTACTATTCTTGAATAGAAGTATGCTAGGAGCATAGGTTATAGAGTTTTACACTGCTGCATGTTAATTTATATACATATGCATCGATTAGCTACCCAGTATGTACCTTGTGGTGAGTTTGGAAGAAGAAACTACATGTTGACCCAATATGCTACATTAAGTTGTGTGAACGTTTATTCACTGCTTAGAGTGTTAGGAGCAACCTTACTAATGTTTTTATTGCCTTATGCTAAGAATGGAGTTTACATCGGAAGCTAGTTGTAAGAATTCGGATCTAAAACAGTCCTAAAAGTAGTTCTTACTCAGCATTCATGAACGTAAAACCATTCAAATCGAAATTAAAATATTTAAAGGAACTCAAACATTTATAAGGAAAGTGACAATCCAAAAAAAATAAGTAAAACCAATACAATTTGAAGCCTCTGGCCAGAGTTTATTTAAAACAGTTCTAAATCAAATCCAAAACTAGCTAACATGCTGAATCCATAGAATAAATGAAGGAGAACAATGCAGCGGACTCCCATGATCATCCATCTCCTCCTCTAGCCATCCCAGCGCTGTCCCAAGTTGTCTGGTGGAAAAACCTTATAAATAAGGGTGAGTACAAAAGAACTCAGTAAGAATCCCCAGCCTAGATACAATATGCAAGCCAAACAACCAAATAGGCATTCACAACAACTCCAATCAACAGTATGCTCAAACCTCGCGAGTCTCTAACTCTCGGCTAAAGGATTCACTTCAGATCTCAAAATGAGTTATCAACATAACTTCTAGAATCTCGAGAGTCTCTAACTCTCGGCTAAGGTGATCAGCTCACTATGCTGATGTAACGGCCCAGATTTCTATTTCGGTTCCCCGGGTATGCTCGGTTGTAATTTTCGTTGTTCGGTTGGGCCGTTAGGGCAGTTTTAGCCCTTAGGGGCATTTTGGTCATTTTTCCCTGAGGGCCGATGTTGCAAATAGCCAGGATTTCAGGGTATTTCCTGTCATTCGTTAAGATTGGTTGTTATTCGGTTTCTGGTTTCTAGGGTTGGCATGCATTTTGAGAAGTTTGGTGGCTTTCTGGTTAAAGGAGAAAATAAGAATTAATTGTGTGGTTGTTGGGACTGGAAAGATGTTGGATTTGGGATTTTGGCTTTTAGATAAAATAAGAGATTAAAGGGTTGCTGTTGGGATTCAAACCCAGGTGGCTAGGAGTTGAAGTTGGTTGTTTAATTGGGAATTAATTAGTGTTGCTGCTAGGATTTGAACTTGTGACCAGCTAAGCTTGGAAGCTTGTTTGAGAAAAGAAAAATTAAAAAGGTGTTCGAGCCATGGCTAGAATCCGGGTTGTTCTAGTTGTAGCAGTTGCCAAAAAGGAAGTTCTTTGGTTGAGCCGAGAGAGTAAGTCATGCTCTTGTTCGATCGTTAATCTTCTTGTCCCTTGAGTGTTTGGAGTTAAGAGTTAAATGAAAAAGAATTTCTTTTCTTTTGGCCTTGTTTTCTTTCGTACAGATCTGATCAAAGAACGAATTCCCTTGCGATCTCCCAAGCTCCAAATTGCAATCCTTTTTCCTCCTCCTTCTTTGGCCATCGCCCAAGCTCCCAAGAAGCAGCTTCAAACTACCGATCGCATTCTCCATCGCTGGCCCCATCGTCCATCGCAGCCCGAGCCTTGCCTTGTTGTCACCTTTGCCGCATCACCTGTCGAGGACAGCCCCTCGGCTTTGCAACTACGATCTGCTCAGCCGCAAGCTGCTTGTCACGTCGCCCCAACAACCCTATCGCTCGCCCAGCTAGATTGCCCTTTGCAGGCCTCAGATCCGCACATGGTGTCCTTACCGATTCGTGTGCAGCCTCGATCGCCAGCCTCTTCGCCACAGCTTGTCGCTCGCAGCCCAGGCGCCCACATCGCCTCAGTGAGCCTCGCGCGCCAGTGCACAACAGCCCTTCGCGATCGCTTGCGAGCAGTAGCCGCACGCCTCGACTCGCAAAGCCCCTTCCGCTCACAGCCGAGCCTCACAGCTTCTTGCCAGCACTGCAACAGCCGAACCGAGAACAGCCTTGCAACAGCCTCTGCCGATCTCCTTCGCCAGCATCCTTGAAGCCACAACCTTCGCCGTGCCCTGCTCAGCGTGCTTCTTCGCCAGACCCAGCGAACCCTCGAGGTCTATCTTCTCGATTTGTGGTCCAGTTTTCGATTTGGGTAACCTCTGTTTCTCTTGCATTCCTTGGCTAGGTTAGAGGCTTGCAGGTGTATTGATTAGCTTAATGTTATTGTTAGGTGTGTTGTTCATTGTTGGTATCCTGCAGCTCAATGAGCACTTAGATTCTGTTATGGTTTTACTTCTTGTTTCCAGGTAAGGATTCCTTACCCAGGGTTGTGTGGGCCCTGTGTTCATCTTGACTGCTATTTATTATATATATGACTATTATGATATATTTGCGGATAAGTTGCTTGTTTGTGATTGAGCATGTATGATTACTTTCCTGTCCTATTTTGCTAGCATGTATTATATTCCCGTGACATGTTAGTACCATGCTAGGTTATTCTCTGACATGCATTTATTTGTATCTTTTGAGCATGTTTTTCCTGATAAGGCACGAGGCAGGACTCTTAGATAGACTTGTTAGGGTTTGTCTTCATCTAGAGGCTGAGAGTGGACATAACGTACTTTATCCCTCCGGGCTGGGTTCACTAGTTGCACGACGTATGATGCTTCTGCCCCGGTAGCCGATACGGATTAGCTCTCTTATCTTCATAAGCCTAGTTTGTAGCCTGTTAGAGCTGAACCCAGCAGACGGTGTAAGCATGCCGTGGCCGGTTCTTAGCTTTAGGTGTGCCATGGTCTTATGCTGCTTACAGTCGAGTGCCGAGGACCTCGCACTACTGTTCATTCAGTGACACTGCTCTGAGTCGTAGGCATGCATACCTGGACCGGTGTAGCACATTTAGGTCCCACGTCCCTACACAGTTTGTAGTAACATGCTGTGCGCGCACGGGCATTGGGCATCAGGAGTAGAGCGCCCCCGGGATAATGCTTACAGTACACCATTTCCTTTCTGAGTCTAGAGCCAGACACCGGGTACTCTCCCTAGTGTCTAGGACCTGTTAGGAGAGTTGCTCACCAGTTGATTCGGACTTATGAGTCCCAGAGGATAGGACATTCGTTTCCTAGATGTTTACCTTTGGGTTCCATATATTGGACATACACTTGTCCCAGTTTCAGGATCAGTTGTTGAGCTGATCATTAGGCCGTGGTAAGAGACCCCGATGATTCAGGAGTCTTTTGGTTGATTCAAGGGTTTGATCTGTGTTGGTAGCGGTTGTATGGTATACTAGTATGTTGTATGAATGATGTTCATACTGTACCCCAGTTGGGGATTCTTGCTGAGTATGTTTATACTGACCCTTATTTCTGTGGTTTTCCACCAGGTAACTTGGAATAGCGACCGGACGGCTAGAGGAGTGGCTGCTCAATCTTGGGTTTTCTAGACTTGTCTTTAAATGCTTGGAATGTTTATGTTTTCAAAGATGTTGAATTTGAAATAAACTCTGGCCAGGGTTGCTTTATGTTTTACAGGTTGAATAAATGCTTTTGAACAGGTTCCAGGTTTTTTACAGGAACTGTGTTGTAACGGCCTAGGTTTTCGTTTTGGTTCTTCAGGTACGTTTGGCTTCTTATTCGGTTGTTTGGTTGGGCCGTTAGGGCTGTTTTAGCTTCTAGGGTTATTTTGGTCTTTTCGCCTCTAGGGGTATTTTGGTAATTGTTTAGGATTTTGGTTTGTTTCCCAGGCTTGTGCTGAGTTGCTGTTTGTGTTCTGGTTTCTGGTTCCAGGACTGGGAGTTGTTTGGAGGTCGTTTAGAAATAAACAAATAATTAGTTTTAAAAGTGAGCTTGCTAGGACTCGAAGGGGGAACCTCATTTCACATGTGGCATTTGGAGGTTTTTCAAGGGATTAATTAAGTGAAAATTAGGAGAAGAAAATCACGTTTTTCCTTCCCGTATGCCATAGCCGATCCATCTTCTTCCTCCCTCCCTTACTCCTTGCCGAAACCACACCTCCAAACTCCATTGCCGATCTCAAGCTCCTTTGCCCCATTGTAGCCGAGTGCCATTGCCTTCAACCGCACGCACAGTCGAAGTGCAGCTGCATCGCCCGTAAGCTTCACCGTAGCTGATCCCGCTCTTGCCTCACGACGAGCCCCAATCGTCGTACGCGACCCGCTTGTTTAGACTGCACGCATTACTGAGAGACGCTCAGCCTCGCAGACGCATGCCATCGCAAGCAGCAGTTCGCGCCCGCCAGCAGGTCCACCCAACTGCTCCCCCTTGTGCAGCCCCTTGCGCACACCCAGCTGCACCCGTCCTCACGCAGCCACGCACCAGCACTCTGTCGAGGCCTGCTGCACCCCTGCCGAGCCTTGTCATCGTGTCCCTACAGCCGCTGTAGCCCACGCTCCAGCATTTACCTAGCTGCCGAGGTCCTAGGCCCTCTCGGTGTGGGTAAGGCCCTTTTCCCGTGGCTATTTGATGTTGTTTGTTGGTCCGTTGCTTCGATTTAATTCGGTGTCATGTTATGATTATTGTTAGGTGATTTGTGTATTCCTGCAGCTCGAGATCACTTCTCGTTGGTCGACATTTTCCACTGATCAGGTAAGGGTTCCTTATCGGGGTTATGTGGGCCCTACGCACGACATTGATAAACTCCTTTTTGTGTGTTCTATATGATTTATAAACTGATAGTGAATAGGTTTAAACATGTTGACTGAATGCTATGTTTTGTCTTGTATGCGCCCGGAATTCCTAATTACTGTATTATGTACGTTCTATTGCTAGGGCTTGGCATGTAGCTTGTTGTGAATCGTTGTTGCACTCCCCTGTCTAGTACTGTCTCATATGTCTGTGATTATTCTATTGTTTATAGACTTTGTGGATTGCTGAACCATGTTAGCTCTAGGCTGCTTGAGTGCTAGAGTTCATTAAGGAGTCACGAGTGTCAGTTAAGTTGCGTGCTGGCTCATTTCCAGTGTGTCAGTCGAGTTGTGTTATAGCTCGGTAGGCTCCAGACTTGCCCAGTTGCGTGCAGTCTATGATCTTCCAGGTTTGAGTTGATCCAAGGTTTGGCCCAGTTGCGTTGCCACTCGAGCCAAGTTTGAATTGTATTAGGGCTGAGCCCAATTGTGTGCTGCCCGGCATAGTAAGGACTAGCTAGTAGCGTGCTGTCCCAGTTAGCTCAGTTGCGTGCTAACATGCTGTGTGCGAGCACGGGCACTGAGCCAGTTATGTTTGAGACCGTGTCTAGGGTTGGCCCGACCAGAAGGACAAGTTTGGCCCAGTTGTTAGTTCGCCCATGGAGAAGGTGGAAGCTACATTGCCTCGGAGTGCAACTCTCATAGTGGAGTTTGTTTTGGCTTTGCTTGTGTTCGGTTGTTAGTAGAATAGGTCTAAGTGTTGACTAGCCCGGGTGGTTCAAGTGTAAATCTTGAACCTTGGTTGATTGACAAGCTACCCAGAGAGTGGCTACCGAGTTAGTAGCCTTTGAGGAAGATGTAGAGACATTGTAAAGGCCCTGGTTTTCATCCCGGTCTTCCAAGTATGTCCTAAGGGTATTTTGGTAATTTGGTCGGGCCGTTAGGGCCATTTCTGTCTTTCTCAGCTGTTATTATTCTTGGATGGTAAAATGTAGGGATTGGATGCTTTTTGGATGAGTTTGGGTATGGAGAGATGCAAAAGTAAAAAATAAGAGTTTTGCTAGAGGTAATGTGCATCAGCTGGGATTCGAGCCCGGGTGGCTAGGGAGATAGTGGTGTGGTTTTGCCTGTCAAGCTTTAGGTAGATTTTGATACTCATTCCGCAAGTTATCTTGGTTTGCCTTGGTTTTCGAGATTTAGGTGAGTTTGATTAAAAAGAAAAGAAATAGGTTTTCTTTTTCCTCCTTCCCCAAATCCCTTGCCGCACCTCCATTGTCTCCAAGCCTTCTTGTCGTGCGTCTTCAAGCTCCATCGTTTCGTTCATTCCAGGTAAGCGTTCCTCGATCTCTCCTTCTCATCTTTTTGGTGTTGTTCTTGTGGGCCGAGAGGAGGGGATTGTTAAGTTTTGTGTTTGATGTGGCCCACCCGCAGCGGCCCGAGCAGCGACCACTGCCGTCATCGCTCGCCCGACCCTCTGGCGCTATCCTTGATCGCGACCACCGCGCGATCACCCGCACGCCCATCGCGCCATCACCCAGCCTGCAGCGCCCCAGCGCTAGCACACTTTCTATCGCACCTGTGTCCATTCGCGTCGCGGCACCGCCTAGCAAATCTTCATCGCGATTGCCCGCCACCGCGCGGCGCGCAAGATCGCGGCGCGTGTCGCGACCTACTCGTCACTCGATATAGCAAGCAGAGCAGCCTTGCCCGTCGCGTCGCCAGCCTGCAGAGCCCAGCATCGTCGCCCAGCAGCAGCGCCCAGATCCCGCATCGCATCGCCATCGCCGCGCCTTGTCCAGCCGCACGCATTCGCAGCCCCAACGCCCTGTCGCGTCTGCACGCCCAGCCGCACGCCCAACAACGTCCAGCGCCCGTTGCAGCCTCTACCGCACGCACAACGAGCAGCCTGTCCGCACGTCGTTGCCGAGCTGTGTGCCTTGCAGCCTGTCCGTCCGTGCTCCAGCCCCGTGTCGTGTGAGTTACTTCGGACTGAGCCGAGTTCTATTTGCATTTTTGTTTAAGTCTTATAAATTGTGATGTTTGTTGTTTGTCTGTTAGGTTCCCGATAGCTAGCTCGGGTTCGGTTGCAGCTTAGGATCCTTTTTTGTGTTGTTGCCTTCCGACCCAGGTAAGGATTGCTTACTGGAGTTGTGTGGGCCCTGTGATATTTTATGTGATTGTTGATTGTATGTATGTCTATGTTTATCAGCATGTTAGTGGATAGGTGCTCTGTTCTGTATTCCGACTGGCATGATTCTCGTGTTAATTCTCATGTTAGTTCCATGCTAGGTTGTTCTGTTCTGACATGTTCGTTATCTGTTCTTGCTTAGTAGTATCATGCTAGGTTCATCATTTCTGTTGAGCACGTATTAGAATGTTTGCTGTTATCTGTTTATAGCCTAGAGTTCTGATAGGTAGCATCATCCGGACGAGGATGCATAACGTAACTTGCATCCGTGGTAAGGACGTGCTAGGCAGTACTCTGTTCCTGATCCGTCGTTAGGGTTTAGCTAACCCTAACGGCAGCCCAGTGCAATCTTGGGTGAGGGTGGCAGACTGTTAAATGCCCCAACGGTCGGGGGAATGACAAGGCATTGCCTTGTCCCCGGCAGTCGACACGACCTCAGCGTGTCGGCAGTAGCCCCTGATTGCCCCCTAATAGGGCAAGGATCGGTTCTTGGTGTAAGCCTACCACGGTCGGTATCTTAGCCTCAGGTGCGGTGGTACAGGCTGACATAGTCATAGTGTGCTGGTCTCACACCACTATGTTCAGTGACACCGATCCAGAGATTCTTTTAGGCAGGCGTACTAGACCAAGGCAGCATGCCATAGACCCAGCAACTCCCTGGTTTGCAGCAACATGCGGTGCGCGCACACGCTCATTACAGCGCCGACTGGAGAGCTCCTCGGGATCTTGAGTTCAGTGGTCCTTTCGTATCGACAGTAGTCGGAAAGCTGAGGCCGAGATTAGTTTCTCGTAGAGTATCGAGATGCGTTGTAGTTTTCTGGAGTAAGACCGTAAGATGGCATCCGTGGTATTTATGTATGGATTAAAGTGATGTGCTCTCTTCTATGTTGTATTCATAGCTTGCATACTTTCTGCTAGATGACCAGTTATATCGTATTGTACCCCGGTTGAAGATTCTTACTGAGTAATTCATTACTCACCCTTATTTTGTGGTTTTCCACAGGTAAACAGGGCGTGAGACAGGATGGCTGAAGGAGGAGCTGTAGATCATGGAATAACTGTTGTTTTAAACTCTGAGTTTATATTTGTGTTTTTAGTTTGTCCTCTGAATGCATGTAGTTGGGCACGGAGCCCGTAGAACGTTTTCTGATTGTTTCTGGATTCTGGCACTGTTGTAAACCGTTTTGGATTTTTGAATGTTTTGAATAAATCTCTTATCAGAGTATGTTTTAAACTGTGTTTAGCTTGGAACAGGTGCTTGGAAGCAGGGACAGGTTTCAGGACATTTTTATATTTGATTATTGAATGGATGTTTACAAGTTTTTGTTTTCATTCAGACATATTTGACCTAGTTTAGGACCTCTTTCGGGTCGGGTCTTTACAGACATATTTGACCACTTGCAAGCCTGCTGTTGTTTTGCAGCCAGTTCTATTAGTACCCCATAGCCAGAGTGCAATGTGAAGTTTACTTGTCGGGACTTGATCCGTCGGTGGCTTCCAATTGGCTAGTAGAGTAGAGCACTCTTTTGTTAGCATGTTCCTAAAAGTGGAGTTAGTTGCTGCCTTTCGAGAGTTGGCTTGAGTATTTCTTGAGCATCGAGTGGGATGCAAGTGTAGGTCGTGGCACGTCTATTAGACGAGATGCCAGAGACTAGATTGCTCGAGTATCGAGATTCTTGTTTGGAGTGCCAATGTTCCCGTCACCTGAAGTTGTGACCTTCCTAGCCCTATCTACAGTAGGACGTAGAGCTCGTTTGTAGCTATTTTGTGTTGTAAAAGATGTAGTGCTTGTTGGCTCCAAGCTTTGTGAGGAGGCCTAGGTTGAAGCCAGTTTGCACCAGTGGTGCAGGTGGTTCTATGACCCACCCAGAGTTCAGCATCCCCACTAGTCGTTGTACCCGTTTACTGTGGTCGTACCTATTTGGTTGGTTTGAGGGATCTAGCCCGGTGGTAGTCAGATGACTACAAGTGTAAGGATGTTCAATGGAAAGCAGGAGCTTTCCAGGGTTACCAAGAGTTGGGTACGAATGATGTTCAAGGTTGTAAGGGCTAGCGCGTTCGAGTTCTCTCGCTTGTGTTGTGTTCATGTGAGCCAGTTGGTTGGTAGTGCGATTCAACTACCCTTGAGTGTAAAGACCCGACCCAAAAGGGGCTCTAAATAGGCCTTTACCCCAATGCATACATTCAAAGGAAAGGATAATATGCAAATAAGTTTTTAGATTCCCAATTAAAACAAAACAATCAAGGTTCAATAAGAAATCAATATAGTTTGCTGAAACCTGTTTCAAGGCAAATACATTTCCAAAACGTACACTCTGATCAGAGATTTATTAAAACATTTGAAACATCCTCAAATTCAATAAAGCGGGAATCCACAAAATCATTCGTAAAACATCCTAGGGCTCGTGCGTCTACATGCATTCAGGGGAAAATGAAAGACAAGAGTCATAGAAATAAAAAGTCGGAGACGACAAAGACGCTCCCATGATCATAGCTCCTCCTTCACCATCATCGCCTCGCGCCATGGTTACCTGAAAGATAAGTAAGGGTGAGTAACGAATTACTCAGTAAGAATCCCCGACCGGGGTACAATACGATGCACATGGTCATCTAGATGAGTGTATGCAAGCTATGAACATAAACACATAATAGAGCACATAGCTTAAGTCCACACTTGGACCTCGGATGCCAACTCGTGGGTCTTAGTCCGGAATAATCCACACCACACAATACGCCTATACGAGAACCAAGTCTCGGCCACTGCCTCATCTCTGCCGATACGAAAGGTGCACTAGCTCAAGATCCCGAGGAGCTCTTGGTCGGCGCTTGTAATGAGCGTAAGCATGCACCGCGTGCTCTGCGCAGACTATGGGGGTGCCGGGTCTAGTGGCAAGTCGCCCATGTCCAAATACCACGCCTAACTAAATCTCTACGGATCGGTGTCACCGACATAGGGGTGTGAGACACGGACACGCGAACTATGTCGGCTGAACCACCGCACTGAGGCTAAGGAACCGGTCGTGGTAGGCTTACACCAGTAGCGGTCCTTGCCCTAACAGTGGCAATCAAGGGCTACGGCCGAACACGCCGAGGACGTGCCGATCGTCGAGACGAGGCAATGCCAAGTCATCATCCCGACCGTTGGGGCATTTAACGATCACCACCCTCACCCAAGATTGCGGGGCCTACCAGTCGGGTTAGTTAGCTAAACCTAACGAGGTCGAGGGACGGAGAAACGATCTCGACGTCCCTGCCATGGATGCAAGATACTTTATGCATCAGGCCCGGATGATGCTACCTACCTACACTTTAACCTATCATATCAATAACATACAATCCAATACAATCCAAAGCGTGCTCAACAGATACAACGAACCTAGCATGGTACTACGAAGCAAGAACAGATATGAGCATGCTAGAACGGAACAACCTAGCATGGGCTAACATGAGAGAACAACATACGAAGTCATGCTAGTCGAGAATTGAGCAGAGCACCTAAACTATACATGCTGATAATCACAAACAAACATACAAACAACAATCACATAGAACATCGCAGGGTCCACACAACTCCGGTAAGAAATCCTTACCTTGGCCGGGAGGCAACTACACACAAAATCCTACGCTGCGATCGATCCCGAGCTAGCTAACGAGAACCTAACAAACACAATAGAAATCACAATCATAGCCCTAAAAATATAATAAAACAAGTAGGCTCGGCTCGGGGCACTCACACGCACGATCGACACGCGGACGGCAGGCAGCGACGGCGGGCTGCTTCTGGGCGCCGACGGGCGCAGAAGAGGGCGATGGCGGCGAGGACCGCACACCGGGCGCCGACGGGCGGCAAGCAGCGCGCGGGGTGCGCAGGCGCGCGCGCGGCGACGGGCTGGCCGCGGCGCAGCGCACGGGCGCGGCAAGCGGACGAGAGCGCGCGCGCGCGAGCGCGAGGCGACGACGCGGCGCGCGCGACGGCGCAGCGAGGAGCGGCGCGCGAGCGGCGCGACGCGGCGCGCGGGCGCGAAGTCGCGGTGCGCGGCTGCTCAGCAGAGTCTGCGCGCGCGCCGCGCGACGGGCCGGGCGGATCCAGGGGCGGCTCGTGCTCTTCTTCTGCGCGATCTGGCAGCCTGGGCTTGCTTTGCTAGGCGATCTGGGCGGCTCGGGCTTGCTCTTTGGCGCGATCTGGGCATCTTTGGGCGACTGCTACAAACACACACACACACAAGCTCTTCTCCTTACCTTCGCCAACAAGAACACCCAATCGAGAAGATGAAGAGGATGAAGACTTACCCGGAATGATGATGAACGATCCAAGGGAGCTGCAAGGATGAAGAATCGGCAAGGAGAGCTTGGGAGAAAGCTTGGGCGGCCACAACTCTTTTGGAGAAGAAAACACAACAAACCTAATTTCTATTTCATTTAACCAAATGCACCAAACACCAAAGATCCAAGGTTAACTAAGATGTGATGCAGAAAGAGCAACAAGAGCACCTAATGGCTCAATTGGCACACATCTCTACAAGCTTCCCAGGAGACCCGGGTTCAAACCCCGGCTGCAGCACAATTTCCTTTATTTTTACTTTTGCACCAAACCTTGGTCAAACCAAACCACAAATCCTTCAAAAAACCTACATAAATCCATCCAATAATTTTAGCAACTGGAAAAAGACATAAACGGCCCTGACGGCCCGACCAAATTACTAAAATACCCCTAGGGCATACCTGGAAGACTGGGACGAAAACTCGGCCGTTACAATATTCCCTCCTTTTATGACTTTTGTCCTCGAAAGTCCTTAAGACTGAAAACAGAAGACAGATACTGCAATCTCATCCCGTCTTCCCCGCTCACAAGCGGCCTCCTCTGAACTCTAACTCCTCCACTGAACTTTTACCAAACGGATCTCACGATTATGCAACGTCTTCGTCTCAAGGACCAGTGTAACGGCCCAGGTTTTCGTCCCAGTCTTCCAGGTATGCCCTAGGGGTATTTTAGTAATTTGGTCGGGCCGTCGTGGCCGTTTATGTCCTTTCCAGTTACTAAAATTATTGGATGGTTTTATGTAGGTTTTTGGAGGGGTTTGTGGTTTGGTTTGAGCAAGGTTTGATGCAAAAGTAAAAATAAAGAAATTTAGTGCCGCAAATGGGGTTTGAACCCGGTCTCCTGGAAGCTTGTAGAGATGTGTGCCAATTGAGCCATTAGGTGCTCTTGTTGCTCTTTCTCGCATCACATCTTAGTTAACCTTGGAGTTTGGAGTTTTGGTGCATTTGGTTAAATGAAATAGAATTAGGTTATTCCATCTTATTCTCCAAAAACACCTCTTGGCCGCCCAAGCTCTCCATCTCCATAGCCTTGCCGAGTTCTTCATCCTTGCATCTCCTTGGGTTCGATCATCATCATTCCGGTAAGTCTTCGTCTTCTTCATCTTCTCATTTGGGTGTTTGTTGGCCGAATGTAAGAAAAAGGGGTTGTGTGTGTGGGTGTGTTGTGCACCCGGCACCGAGAGGAGCGACCATCATCCCCCTACCTCGCCGCGCCCGAGATCGGTCGAGCCACCACTGTCGCCACGCCCGGATCGGTCGAGCCAGCCGCCAAGACGCCCAGATCGGTCGAGCGCCCCTGCCGCCGCGCCCAGACTGTCCAGCGAGCCTCGCCGTTCGCCCGCCCCAGAAGCCCGATCGCCCGACGCTCGCCGCCCTCGCCGTGTCCGCTTGCCGAGCCGCTTGCCCGCGCGCTTTTCGCTCGACGTTACGCCGCGCGCTCCCCTCGCTGAGTTGCTCGCGTGTCGCATCGCGCGCCGCCGCGCGCGCGCCGCGCCCGACGCCAGGCGCCGCGCGCGCCGTCGACGCTTCGCCGCGCGCGTCCGTGTCTGCCTGCCGTGCCAGTAGCGCGCAGCGCGCAGCGTGTCCGTCTGTGCCGTACGCGCAACGGCGCGCGTGTCCTGCCGTGCGGCAGCGCGGCCAGCGCCCAGCCTTGCCGAGCCACTTGCCAGACCCCAAGCTCGTGTCGTCGCGCGCGCGTGAGTTCCCGAGCCGAGCTTGCTTTGTTCTATTGTTGTTTAGATATTTTAGATGCTTTGATTATTGTTGGTTGCTAGGTTCCCGCCGCTAGCTCGGGATTGTTCCGCAGCTTTAGGATTTGTGTGTAGAAGTCTTCCGACCAAGGTAAGGATTTCTTACCGGGGTTGTGTGGACCTCGCGTATATTTGTGATTGTTGTTTTGTATGCCGTGTATGATTACTAGCATGTTTATCTCTAGGTGCTCGCTTACAATTCTCGATCGCATGAACTCTTGTATTGTTTCTCATGTTAGCCCATGCTAGGTCGTTCCATTCTCGGCATGTTCGTTATCCGCCTTGCTTCGTAGTATCATGCTAGGTTCCTTGTATCCATGTTGAGCACGTATTGGACCGCATTGATTGAATCGTTATTATTGTTAAGGTTTAGAATTCGGGTAGATAGCATCATCCGGGCCCGATGCATAAAGTATCTTGCATCCATGGCAAGGACGTTTGAGACAGTTCTCCGTCCTTGGACCCCGTGAGGGATTAGCTATCCCAACCGGTAGGCCCTGCAATCTTGGGTGAGGGTGGTAGTCTAAGCGATGCCCCAACGGTCGGGACGATGACTTGGCAACGCCTAGTCCCCGGCAGCCGCACGCGTCCTCGGCGTGTTCGGCGGTAAAGAGCCTTGATTGCCACTGTTAAGGTAAGGACGGCTTCTGGTGTAAGCCTACCATGACCCGTTCCTTAGCCTCAAAAAGCGGTGGTACAGTGACATAGTTCACGTGTCCGTGTCTCACACCCCTATGTCGGTGACACCGATCCGAGATTTAGTTAGGCGTGGTATCCGGATATGGGCAACTTGCCACTGGACCCGGCACCCCCATAGTCTGTAGAAGCACGCGGCATCCTTACGCTCATTACAGCGCCCGACCGGAGAGCTCCTCGGGATCTTGAGCTAGTGCACCTTCGTATCGGCGATGTAGTCGCCGAGGCCGGACTTGTTCCCGTATAGCGCGCTTTAGTGTGTTGTGGTATTTCCGGACTAAGACCCCGAGTTGGCATCCGAGGTCCAAGTGTGGACTTAAGCTATGTGCTCTATTCTCGTGTTTGTACTCATAGCTTGCATACATTCTTCTAGATGATCATGTATATCGTATTGTACCCCGGTTGGGGATTCTTCTTGAGTAATTCGTTACTCACCCTTATTCTGTGGTTTTCCACGGTAACCAAGGCGCGAGACAGGATGGGTGAAGGAGGAGCCGTGATCATGGAACCTCGCCGTCATCTCTCGATTGTTTTATTTTAATTATCATGACTCTTCACTTTTTATTATTTCCCCGAATGCATGTAGACGGGCACAGAGCCCCGGATGTTTTCTTACGCTTTATGGATTCCAAAGATATTGGTACTTGTGGATTGTTTTAATGGTTTAAATAAATCTCTCCGATCGAGTGTGCTTTTAGAAATGTATGTTTTGGTTGTTGAATGTTTCTGTTTTTACTTGGAATCCGAAATGTATTTTTCATAATGTCTTTTATTTTCACTACATGCATTGGGGTAAAGGCCCATTTAGAGCCCCTTTTTGGGTCGGGTCTTTACTGATTGGTATCGAGCTCGAGTCATAGATTCTGTAGAGACCGACCTTTTGTTGTAGGTCGTTTTCCATGATCATCGGCACTCACTGACGGTCATCAGTGTGCGCCTAGGTTTATTGTTTTAGAAAGAAAAAGGGTTAAGAATTTACAATACCTATCATCTTGTGTATGCCTTGTGTAGTGTTGTGGAGCGGAGACGAGCAGGTTCTGACTCGTTGTTGGTTTGGGCTTAGTGAGCCATCATGCCAACTTTCCCGCAGTGCGAGCAGTTTGTTTAGCAACTTGTTGAGGTGTCCAGATAGATTCGGATGCCCCGGGACATCGTTCCCGCAGGGAGGCGAGCTTAGACTCCGCTGGCCATTTGTGGCCCGATTCTCGCTTTTCCCCTAGTGAGAGGGTGGAGGTGCTTCGCGCAGATCGCGATATGTTGATCGCACCCAGGAGGAGCAGGCGCTTGGCATGTCCGGCCGAGGAGTTGGACCGATCGTGTTGATGTTGAGGCCGCGTCCGGGTTGTTAGGCCCGCATGCCGTTTGGCCCCGGCGCTTGAGTTGCCTAGAGGAGGGGGTAGAGGCTAGCGGCGCCTCAGTGAGACTTCTTGAGCAGAGTGTGCTCCACCATGAGAGATTTGATGGCGTGTCTTTAGCTATCGAGCGGAGAGACCAGCGCAGATTTGTAGCGCGTAGTGAGGAGTCCCGGCACGATTAGCCCAAATGACAGAGTCTGCTTCAAATTTTTCCCCGAGTAGCTCTTGTAGCCCCCTGAGGTTCTCGGGAGGGCACGATCAAGCAGTTTATTTAGATGAGTTTGTTGGCGTTGTTGGAGACGCCCAGGTGTTGGCAAATGGATGCCTCAGAGAGCTCGATGTTTTAGTAAGTCCTACACGATAGTAGTAGTAGTAGTTGGTCGTTTTTGAGTTTAGCATCCGTGTGTGGGATGCCCCTGCTGCTCAAAGGCCGAGGTGTGCCGCCTCTGTCTTTGTTTGGTTCATCGGATGGTGGTGGAAATCCCTTGTGAGAGGTGGTCTAGCGAGTCTCCACCATCGCCCGATTGTTTGGCAAGTTGCTGCCGTGTTAGTGGCTTGAGGCGGATGAAGGGTCATCTTTGCCCCCTTGCGAGCCTGCTTTGTTGTTTAACAGTCCAGCTTCCTCAGATGTGGATTTGGTAGTAGTAGCACTTGAGGTGCATTGGTTGGTGTGCCACTTTGGCACTAAGTCTGGTTCAGGCTTGAGTTTGGCTTGGGCATAGCAGATGGTTCTATGCCGTTCGGAGTTCAGCGTACTCCTTTAGCCTTGGATCTGCTTTTGGCGGCGATTGCACCCGTTTAGGTCGTGCGGAGGGCTAGTTCAGTGGTAGTCGATGGACTACAAGCGAAAGGATGATCGAGAGGAGCCGAAGCCTCTTCCCAGTGCTTCTGGAGGTTGAGTAAGTCAGCAGGTTGCCGGTTGGTAAATGTTGGTGCGCGTGAGTCCCGCGCTAGTGTTAAGGCCAAGAGATTTTCCTTGTGGTTGGTAGTGCGGTCAACTACCTTCGAGTGCCTAAATCTGAGGAGAGTTGAGCATTGTAGATGCGAGTTTGGTCCAACTGAGGGACCATGAGTTGGATGCTTATCAGATGAGCTGGATGCCTATGAGGCGAGTTGGATGCTTTTGAGGCGAGATGAGCTGATGCCTTGCGAGAGGTTTTGGATGCCTCGGGGGTAAGCACCCTTGGTAGAGGCTTGGTATAAAGTAAGTTTGGTTTGGCATGATTATGCTTTGGTAGAGCAAGGTTGCCTCAGCTTCGAGTATCGTGTGGAGATGGGACTTTTGGTGTTCCTTGGATTGTTTGTATCATTTGCCGGGAGTTATCGTTGCTTTGTGGAAAAGCGCTTGTTAGTCTTGGATCTCTAAAGGAAGGTTGGGAGTTATGCACACAAGTGTGTTTTGTGTGGTTCGTTCCGTGGCGAGAGTTTCAGATCCATGTAGGGTTTGCTTTGGAGATCTCGTGCTCAGTTCCTTGAGAAGTTGGACTCTAGGTGGTTGTTGTAAGGCTTTGGTTGAGGTGGTAAGGATACCGTGCTCGTGGTATCAAGTTGTTGCTTAGGCAAGATTTGTTAAGTTGGGCCTAAGCTTGGTTGGCGGATCTTCTTGTTGATCGTTGGTTGGAGTTCGATTGGAAACCCAACAAGAGCGGTGGTAGCTAAGCCGCGTGGTTTCTGATCGACATGGCTAAGAGAGTTGTTCGGATCCTTCCTTGGGTAGAAGTTATGTTGTGGCCGATGCTTTGAGTAGGAGGATGACGCATTCTGTAGCGTTTCGGGTCCTCTAGGTTCCCAAGGAGTCGAAGTTGGCCAGCATGGTTGGGATGGTGGAAATTGGAGTTGTTTGTTCAGCAGTTGTCTGTTAGATCGTATGCCGGCAGTGTGTGTGTCGAGGGTTGCCGAAGAACCCTAGGTTGTGGAGAGCCTCTCTAGAGCTCGGTCCCAGCCCGGCTAGTGAGTTTCATTGGCTAGCCGGAGGCGTGTAGTTTGTAGCCTCGGTGGAGTTGCTAGCAGTCTTGGTAGACTAGCAAGCTAGTGTTTATTTGGAGTAAAGTCCGGAGTGGTTTCGGTGTGGTGGCAAGTTGATGCTTGGTGTTGACCAAGTGTGGATTGAAGTTGCTAGAGTTTAGTTTTGCTCGTGGGGGGCGAGTGGTTTGTGCCATGTTGGTTGTTTTTCCTGTTTCCAGGATGTTGAGTTGCCCCGTTTGGCATTTGGAGGTTCAGTCTGAGATGGACCCTTGTTGTGCCGCGTGAGATTAGATGTTGTTGCTCTGGTGGAGCAAGACAGTGAGCGTATGTGGAGTCTCTGTCCGTTGGTTGTCTGCTTGTAGGAGCCGTTTCCTTCGGGGAGTTGTCAGGTTACTCCCTTGGTCTTGGAGTTGGTGGTGGAAGCGCTAGCTTGAAGGAAAAGTTTGTTGGTCGCTTGGAAGTAGTCGTTTGTCCAGTTAAGCGGATTCTTGGAGGGTGTTCTAGAGGCTGCAGTAAAGGTTGTCCTGCCTCTTATGAGTGTTTGGCCTAGTTGGTTAAGATTTTGTGTGTTGGCATGGAAGATGTTGCACCTTTGTAGTTGAAGGCCCCTTTGTTTCAGTTGTGGATGAGGTTGCACCTTTGTGGCTGGATTAGGGTCTGGACTTATTGAGGGATCCTTGCTGGCTAGTGTAGCTTGCACTCTGCCAGCCATTGTTGGTATTCTTGTTCTTGGTGGTTGGTGTTGACCAGGTAGTGGAGTTCCGTTAATGAAGTTTCGGTGGGAAGGTGCATTAAGCCTAAGCTTGAGGGTTAAGCCTGTATGTGTTATCGTTTGGACTTGTGAGATGTGTTTCATATTTGAGGCGAGCTTTGTTCCGTTGTTTGCATGGAGGTAAGTTTAGTGGATGGAGCCCTCTGGGCCAGGTTGTTTGCAAGTTGTCTTGCCCAGCTAGTGATTTGAGTCGAGCTAGAGATGAGTGGATTGGCATAGCTACGCAGTTGTAGTTGTTTGAGCTTCCTAGTTCGTAGCACTCAAGTTGTTGGATTGTAAGTTTCCGTGTGGGAGCTGTCAGCTAGTTGAGGTTGTTGTGTGAGTTCGGATTTTTGGGGTATTGACTTGATGAGCTAGAGCTCGCACTCTCTACAGTGTGCTGAGATGCCATTTCTATGGAGTAGAGGCATGTCGGGCTTTCAGTTGGAGATGTTGCCATTAGGGTGTGGCAACAAAGGTTTGTTCTAGGCGGTGCGTGGGCGAACCGTGATTCAGAGAGAGTGTTCTTAGAGGCTTATGAGCCGAGTGCGATTCTGTAGTGTTTTCACCCTTTTGTCCGATGGTCTTTTGGGAGGAGTGAGCCAGATCCTTCGGAGCTTGTTGCGAGTTGGTGTTTCCGTGATTAGGCGGCGGGAGACCAGTGTGGTTTTAGGAGGTTGCCTTGGGTAGCGCTTCTCGTGGTCGATTCTTGTGGTTCCATTGAGGCATTGTATGGTAAGTGTTGCGTGTCTCTAGTGCTTTGTGAGAAAAAAGGTTGGTGGCCGGTGTTGTTTTGGGTCCCGTGTTGCTGCAGCTTGACCAGAGGTGTTGTGCAAGAGAGTTGAGCTCGTTTGTGGTTAGCTCAGAGCAGCATGAAAGTTTCAATCGATGTTCGGCGCCGAGTTTTAGAGTTTGAGGTTGGACAAAGCGTGCTTTTAAGGTTGTGCCGCTGTGAGTTGTGTTGAGTTTTGGTAAGCGGGAGAAGTGGAGTCTCCTGTTGTTGGACCATTTGAGATTCTCGAGAGGATTGGCGAGTTGTATATTGGTTAGCTTTTTCTGTCATTGTCACCTTTGCGCATATTCTCATGTATCGGTGTGAGGCAAGATGTGTCGGACCCATCGCTCGAGTGTGGACTTTGAGCCTTTGCAAATGATTGAGGATTTGAGCTTCAAGGGGAAGCTCGTGAGTATTCTAGTCTTTGAGACGAAGACGTTGCATAATCGTGAGATCCGTTTGGTAAAAGTTCAAAGTGGAGGTGTTAGAGTCGAGGAGGCCGCTTGTGAGCGGGAAGACGGGATGAGATTGCGATATCTGTCTTTGTTTGATCTTAAGGACTTTCGAGGACGAAAGTCATAAAAAGGAGGGAATATTGTAACGGCCCGTGTTTTTCGTCCCGCTTCTTCGTGTATGCCTAGGGGTATTTTAGTAATTTGGTCGGGCCGTCGGTGGCCGTTTATATCCTTTCCAGCTACTAAAATTATTGGATGGTTTTATGTAGGTTTTGGAGGGGTTTGTGGTTTGGTTTGAGCAAGGTTTGATGCAAAAGTAAAAATAAAGAAATTTGTCTTTGCAGTAGGGGTTTGAACCCGGGTCTCCTGGGAGCTTGTAGAGATGTGTGCCAATTGAGCCATTAGGTGCTCTTGTTGCTCTTTCTCGCATCACATCTTAGTTAACCTTGGAGTTTGGAGTTTTGGTGCATTTGGTTAAATGAAATAGAATTAGGTTATTCCATCTTATTCTCCAAAAACACCTCTTGGCCGCCCAAGCTCTCCATCTCCATAGCCTTGCCGAGTTCTTCATCCTTGCATCTCCTTGGGTTCGATCATCATCATTCCGGGTAAGTCTTCGTCTTCTTCATCTTCTCATTTGGGTGTTTGTTGGCGAATGTAAGAAAAAGGGTTGTGTGTGTGGGTGTGTTGTGCGGCACCGAGAGGAGCGACCATCATCCCCAGCCACCACGCACGCCCAGATCGGTCGAGCCACTACTGTCGCGACGCCCAGATCGGTCGAGCCAGCCCGCCGCGACGCCCAGACGGCTCGAGCCACCCTGCCGACGCGCCCGACACTGTCCCAGCGAGCCTCGCCGTTCGCCCGGCAGAAGATCGCCGTCGCTCGCCGCGCCTCGCTGCGTCCGCTTGCCGAAGCCGCTGCTTGCCGCGCGCCGCCGCTCGAGCGTTCGCGCGCGCTCCCCCTGAAGTTGCTCGCCGTGTCCGCATCGCACGCCACATACCCGCGCGCCGCCAGCCGACGCCAGGCGCCAGCGCGCCTTTCGTCGAGACGCTCGCCACGCGCCGTGTCCTCGCTGCCGTGCCGGTAATACGCGCCGGTAGCGATGTCCGTCTGCGTGCCGGTAGCAACACAACCAATACAGCGTGTCCTCGCTGCGGCCCAGTAGCGGCAGCCAGCCCCGACCTTGCCGAGCCGCTTGCCAGCACCCCAAGCTCGTGTCGTCGCGCCGCGCGTGAGTTCCCTTTGAGCCGAGCTTGCTGTTCTATTGTTGTTTAGATATTTTAGATGCTGATTATTGTTGGTTGCTAGGTTCCCGCTCGCTAGCTCGGGATTGTTCCGCAGCTTAGGATTTGTGTGTAGAAGTCTTCCGACCAAGGTAAGGATTTCTTACCGGGGTTGTGTGGACCCTGCGGTATATTTGTGATTGTTGTTTTGTATGCCTGTGTATGATTACTAGCATGTTTATCTCTAGGTGCTCGCTCAATTCTGATCGGCATGAACTCTTGTATTGTTTCTCATGTTAGCCCATGCTAGGTCGTTCCATTCTGGCATGTTCGTTATCTGTCTTGCTTCGTAGTATCATGCTAGGTTCCTTGTATCTGTTGAGCACGTATTGGACTGCATTGATTGAATCGTTATTATTGTTAAGGTTTAGAATTCAGGTAGATAGCATCATCCGGGCCCGATGCATAAAGTATCTTGCATCCATGGCAAGGACGTTTGAGACAGTTCTCCGTCCTTGGACCCCGTGAGGGATTAGCTATCCCAACCGGTAGGCCCCCGCAATCTTGGGTGAGGGTGGTAGTCTAAGCGATGCCCCAACGGTCGGGACGATGACTTGGCAACGCCTAGTCCCGGCGGCCGGCACGTCCTCGGCGTGTTCGGCGGTAGCCCTGATTGCCACTGTTAAGGTAAGGACGGCTTCTGGTGTAAGCCTACCATGACCCGTTCCTTAGCCTCGGTGCGGTGGTACAGTGACATAGTTCACGTGTCGAGTGTCTCACACCCCTATGTCGCTGACACCGATCCGGAGATTTAGTTAGGCGTGGTATCCGGATATGGGCGACTTGCCACTAGACCCGGCACCCCCATAGTCTCTGTAGAAGCACGCGGTGCATCCTTACGCTCATTACAAATACGACCGGGAGAGCTCCTCGGGATCTTGAGCTAGTGCACCTTTCGTGACGACGAGAGTCAGTGAGGCCGGGACTTGTTCCCCGTATAGCGCGCGTTTAGTGTGTTGTGGTATTTCCGGACTAAGACCACGAGTTGGCATCCGAGGTCCAAGTGTGGACTTAAGCTATGTGCTCTATTCTCGTGTTTGTACTCATAGCTTGCATACATTCTTCTAGATGATCATGTATATCGTGATTGTACCCGGTTGGGGATTCTTCTTGAGTAATTCGTTACTCACCCTTATTCTGTGGTTTTCCACGGGTAACCAAGGCGCGAGACAGGATGGTCAAGGAGGAGCCGTGATCATGGAACCTCGCTGTCATCTCTGATTGTTTTATTTTAATTATCATGACTCTTCACTTTTTATTATTTCCCCTGAATGCATGTAGACGGACACAGAGCCCCGTGATGTTTTCTTACGTTTTATGGATTCCAAAGATATTGGTACTTGTGGATTGTTTTAATGGTTTAAATAAATCTCTCGATCAGTGTGCTTTTAGAAATGTATGTTTTGGTTGTTGAATGTTTCTGCTTTTACTTGGAATCCAAATGTATTTTTCATAATGTCTTTTATTTTCACTACATGCATTGGGGTAAAGGCCCATTTAGAGCCCCTTTTGGGTCGGGTCTTTACGATTGGTATCGAGCTCGAGTCATAGATTCTGTGAGACCGACCTTTTGTTGTAGGTCGTTTTCCATGATCATCAAGACTCTCAACCATCATCAGTACGCCTAGGTTTATTGTTTTAGAAAGAAAAAGGGTTAAGAATTTACAATACCTATCATCTTGTGTATGCCTTGTGTAGTGTTGTGGAGCGGAGACGAGCAGGTTCTGACTCGTTGTTGGTTTGGGCTTAGTGAGCCATCATGCCAACTTTCTCAGCAGTCACAGCAGCTTTGTTTAGCGGCTTGTTGAGGTGTCCAGATAGATTCGGATGCCCCCGGGACATCGTTCCAGGGGGCAGCGAGCTTAGACTCCGTTGGCCATTTGTGGCCCAGTTGCTGCTTTTCCCCTAGTGAGAGGGTGGAGGTGCTTCGCGCAGATCGCCAGTATGTTGATCGCACCCAGAGGAGCAGGGCGCTTGGCATGTCCGACCGAGGAGTTGGACCGATCGTGTTGATGTTGAGGCCGCGTCCCGGTTGTTAGGCCCGCATGCCGATTTGGCCCCGCGCAGTTGAGTTGCCTAGAGGAGGGGTAGAGAGGCTAGCAACGCCTCAGTGAGACTTCTTGAGCGAGTGTGCTCCACCATGAGAGATTTGATGGCGTGTCTTTAGCTATCGAGAGAGCGGAGACCTGTGCGAGCTTGTAGCGCGTAGTGAGGAGTCCCGGCACAGATTAGCCCAAATGACAGAGTCTGTTTCAAAGATTTTTCCCCAAAGAGCTCTTGTAGCCCCGAGAGGTTCTCGGGAGGGCACGATCACAGTTTATTTAGATGAGTTTGTTGGCGTTGTTGGAGACGCCTGTGTTGGCAAATGGATGCCTGTAGAGCTCGATGTTTTAGTAAGTCCTACCGATAGTAGTAAAGTAGTTGGTCGTTTGAGTTTAGCATCCGTGTGTGGGATGCCCCATTGCTCAAAGGCCGAGGTGTGCCGCTCTCGGTCTTTATTTGGTTCATCGGATGGTGGTGGAAATCCCTTGTGAGAGGTGGTCTAGCGAGTCTCCACCATCGCCCGATTGTTTGGCAAGTTGCCGTGTTAGTGGCTTGAGGCGGATGAAGGGTCATCTTTGCCCCTTGCGAGCCTCTTTGTTGTTTAACACCCAGCTTCCTCGAGATATGGATTTGGTAGTAGTAGCACTTGAGGTGCATTGGTTGGTGTGCCACTTTGGCACTAAGTCCGGTTCAGCTTGAGTTTGGCTTGGGCATAGCAGATGGTTCTATGCCGTTCGAGTTCAGCGTACTCCTTTAGCCTTGGATCTGTTTATGGCGCTTGCACCCGCTTAGGTCGTGCGGCAGGGCTAGTTCGGTGGTAGTCGATGGACTACAAGCGAAAGGATGATCGAGAGGAGCCGAAGCCTCTTCCCAAAGGCTTCCGGAGGTTGAGTAAGTCGCCAGGTTGCCGGTTGGTAAATGTTGGTGCGCGTGAGTCCCGCGCTAGTGTTAAGGCCAAGAGATTTTCCTTGTGGTTGGTAGTGCGGTCAACTACCTTCGAGTGCCTAAATCGAGGAGAGTTGAGCATTGTAGATGCGAGTTTGGTCCAACCGAGGGACCATGAGTTGGATGCTTATCGATGAGCCGGATGCCTATGAGGCGAGTTGGATGCTTTTGAGGCGAGATGAGTGATGCCTTGCGAGAGGTTTTGGATGCCTCGGGGTAAGCACCCTTGGTAGAGGCTTGGTATAAAGTAAGTTTGGTTTGGCATGATTATGCTTTGGTAGAGCAAGGTTGCCTCGGCTTTCGAGTATCGTGTGGAGATGGGACTTTTGGTGTTCCTTGGATTGTTTGTATCATTGCCAGAGTTATCGTTGCTTTGTGGAAAAGCGCTTGTTAGTCTTGGATCTCTAAAGGAAGGTTGGGAGTTATGCACACAAGTGTGTTTTGTGTGGTTCGTTCCGTGGCGAGAGTTTGAGATCCATGTAGGGTTTGCTTTGGAGATCTCGTGCTCGGTTCCTTGAGAAGTTGGACTCGGTGGTTGTTGTAAGGCTTTGGTTGAGGTGGTAAGGATACCGTGCTCGTGGTATCAAGTTGTTGCTTAGGCAAGATTTGTTAAGTTGGGCCTAAGCTTGGTTGGCGGATCTTCTTGTTGATCGTTGGTTGGAGTTCATTGGAAACCGAACAAGAGCGATGGTAGCTAAGCCGCGTGGTTTCGATCGACATGGCTAAGAGAGTTGTTCGGATCCTTCCTTGGGTAGAAGTTATGTTGTGGCCGATGCTTTGAGTAGGAGGATGACGCGTTCTCAGTAGCGCTTTGGGTCCTCTAGGTTCCCAAGGAGTCGAAGTTGGCCAAATGGTTGGGATGGTGGAAATTGGAGTTGTTTGTTCAGCGCTTGTCCATTAGATCGTATGCCAAGCGGTGTGTGTGTCGAGGGTTGCCAAGAACCCTAGGTTGTGGAGAGCCTCTCTAGAGCTCGGTCGAGCCCAGCTAGTGAGTTTCAGTTGGCTAGCTGGAGGCGTGTAGTTTGTAGCCTCGGTGGAGTTGCTAGCAGTCTTGGTAGACTAGCAAGCTAGTGTTTATTTGGAGTAAAGTCCGGAGTGGTTTCGGTGTGGTGGCAAGTTGATGCTTGGTGTTGACCAAGTGTGGATTGAAGTTGCTAGAGTTTAGTTTTGCTCGTGGGGGGCGAGTGGTTTGTGCCATGTTGGTTGTTTTTCCTGTTTCCAGGATGTTGAGTTGCCCCGTTTGGCATTTGGAGGTTCAGTCTGAGATGGACCCTTGTTGTGCCGCGTGAGATTAGATGTTGTTGCTCTGGTGGAGCAAGACAGTGAGCGTATGTGGAGTCTCTGTCCGTTGGTTGTCTGCTTGTAGGAGCCGTTTCCTTCGGGAGTTGTCGTTACTCCTTGGTCTTGGAGTTGGTGGTGGAAGCGCTAGCTTGAAGGAAAAGTTTGTTGGCCGCTTGGAAGTAGTCGTTTGTCCAGCTTAAGCGGATTCTTGGAGGGTGTTCTAGAGGTGCAGTAAAAGGTTGTCCCCTCTCTTATGAGTGTTTGGCCTAGTTGGTTAAGATTTTGTGTGTTGGCATGGAAGATGTTGCACCTTTGTAGTTGAAGGCCCCTTTGTTTCAGCTTGTGGATGAGGTTGCACCTTTGTGGTTTGGGATTAGGTCCGGACTTATTGAGGATCCTTGCTGGCTAGTGTAGCTTGCACTCTGCCAGCCATTGTTGGTATTCTTGTTCTTGGTGGTTGGTGTTGACCAGGTAGTGGAGTTCCGTTAATGAAGTTTCGGTGGGAAGGTGCATTAAGCCTAAGCTTGAGGGTTAAGCTGTATGTGTTATCGTTTGGACTTGTGAGATGTGTTTCATATTTGAGGCGAGCTTTGTTCCGTTGTTTGCATGGAGGTAAGTTTAGTGGATGGAGCCCTCTGGGGGGCCTGGTTGTTTGCAAGTTGTCTTGCCCACTAGTGATTTGAGTCGAGCTAGAGATGAGTGGATTGGCATAGCTACGCAGATTGTAGTTGTTTGAGCTTCCTAGTTCGTAGCACTCAAGTTGTTGGATTGTAAGTTTCGTGTGGGGTTTGTCGGCTAGTTGAGGTTGTTGTGTGAGTTCGGATTTTTGGGGTATTGACTTCATGAGCTAGAGCTCGCACCTCGGTTGGTGTGCGAGATGCCATTTCTATGGAGTAGAGGCATGTCGGTTTGAGTTGGAGATGTTGCCATTAGGGTGTGGCAACAAAGGTTTGTTCTAGGCAATGCGTGGGCGAACCGTGATTCAGAGAGTGTTCTTAGAGGCTTATGAGCCGAGTGCGATTTCAGTAGTGTTTTCACCCTTTTTGTCCGATGGTCTTTTGGGAGGAGTGAGCCGATCCTTCTGAGCTTGTTGCGAGTTGGTGTTTCCGTGATTAGCGCAATGGAGACCAAAGTGTGGTTTTAGGAGGTTGCCTTGGGTAGCGCTTCTCGTGAGTCGATTCTTGTGGTTCCATTGAGGCATTGTATGGTAAGTGTTGCGAGTCTCTAGTCTTTGTGAGAAAAGGTTGGTGGCCGTCGGTGTTGTTTTGGGTCCCGTGTTGCTGCAGATTGACCAGGTGTTGTGCAAGAGGTTGAGCTCGTTTGTGGTTAGCTCAGAGCGAGCATGAAAGTTTCGTCGATGTTCGTGTCGAGTTTTAGAGTTTGAGGTTGGACAAAGGCGTGCTTTTAAGGTTGTGCCGTTGTGAGTTGTGTTGAGTTTTGGTAAGCGGGAGAAGTGGAGTCTCCCGTTGTTGGACCATTTGAGATTCTCGAGAGGATTGGCGAGTTGTATATTGGTTAGCTTTTTCTGTCATTGTCGACCTTTGTGCGATATTCTCATGTATCGGTGTGAGCAAGGTATGTGTCGGACCCATCGCTCGGTGTGGACTTTGAGCCTTTGCAAATTGATTGAGGATTTGAGCTTCAAGGGGAAGCTGTGAGTATTCTAGTCTTTGAGACGAAGACGTTGCATAATCGTGAGATCCGTTTGGTAAAAGTTCGGTGGAGGTGTTAGAGTCGAGGAGGCCGCTTGTGAGCGGGAAGACGGGATGAGATTGCGGATCTGTCTTTGTTTGAGTCTTAAGGACTTTCGAGGGACGAAAGTCATAAAAAGGAGGAATATTGTAACGGCCCGTGTTTTCGTCCCGCCTTCCGTATGCCCTAGGGGTATTTTAGTAATTTGGTCGGGCCGTCAGGGCCGTTTATGTCCTTTCCAGTTACTAAAATTATTGGATGGTTTTATGTAGGTTTTTGGAGGGGTTTGTGGTTTGGTTTGAGCAAGGTTTGATGCAAAAGTAAAAATAAAGAAATTTGTCTTTGCAAAGGGTTTGAACCCGGTCTCTGAGAGAAGCTTGTAGAGATGTGTGCCAATTGAGCCATTAGGTGCTCTTGTTGCTCTTTCTGCATCACATCTTAGTTAACCTTGGAGTTTGGAGTTTTGGTGCATTTGGTTAAATGAAATAGAATTAGGTTATTCCATCTTATTCTCCAAAAACACCTCTTGGCCGCCCAAGCTCTCCATCTCCATAGCCTTGCCGAGTTCTTCATCCTTGCATCTCCTTGGGTTCGATCATCATCATTCCGGGTAAGTCTTCGTCTTCTTCATCTTCTCATTTGGGTGTTTGTTGGCGAATGTAAGAAAAAGGGGTTGTGTGTGTGGGTGTGTTGTGCAACCAAATGAGAGGAGCGACCATCATCCCGGCTTACTCAGACGCCGCCCGGATCGGTCGAGCCAGCCACATCGCGCGCCCCCGGATCGGTCGAGCCGGCCGCCAGACGCCCAGATCGGTCGAGCCAGCCTGCCGCGCGCCCGAACTGTCCCAAGCCCCTCGCCGTTCGCCCGGCGAAGATCGCCCGCCTGATCGCCGCGACGCCCTCGCCGTGTCGCTTGCCGAGCCGCTTGCCGCGCGCCTTCGCTCGACGTTCGCCCGCGCGCGCGTCCTGCCGAAGTTGCTCGCCGTGTCCGCATCGCACGCCCAGCGCCAGCGCGCCTTCGCCCGAAGACGCCCGCGCGCCGCGCGCCTTCGTCGAGCGCTCTCGCCCGCGCGCGTGTCCACTGCTTGCCGTGCAAGCGCGCAGCCAGCGCGACAGTCGTGTCCGTGCCGCGTGCGCGCAACAAAGCGTGTCCACTGTCCTGCTGCGGTAGCGCGGCAGCGCCCGGCCTTGCCGAGCCGGCTTTGCCAGCTGCCCCAAGCTCGTGTCGTCGCGCGCGTGAGTTCCCGAGCCGAGCTTGCTGTTCTTCTATTGTTGTTTAGATATTTTAGATGCCGATTATTGTTGGTTGCTAGGTTCCCGCTCGCTAGCTCGGGATTGTTCCATGACTTAGGATTTGTGTGTAGAAGTCTTCCACCAAGGTAAGGATTTCTTACCGGGGTTGTGTGGACCTCGCGTATATTTGTGATTGTTGTTTTGTATGCCCGTGTATGATTACTAGCATGTTTATCTCTAGGTGCTCTGTTACAATTCTCGATCGCATGAACTCTTGTATTGTTTCTCATGTTAGCCCATGCTAGGTCGTTCCATTCGGCATGTTCGTTATCCGTCTTGCTTCGTAGTATCATGCTAGGTTCCTTGTATCTGCTGAGCACGTATTGGACCGCATTGATTGAATCGTTATTATTGTTAAGGTTTAGAATTCGTAGATAGCATCATCCGGGCCGATGATGCATAAAGTATCTTGCATCCATGGCAAGGACGTTTGAGACAGTTCTCCGTCCTTGGACCCCGTGAGGGATTAGCTATCCCAACCGTAGGCCACGCAATCTTGGGTGAGGGTGGTAGTCTAAGCGATGCCCCAACGGTCGGGACGATGACTTGGCAACGCCTAGTCCCCGGCAAACGCGCCCTCGGCGTGTTCGCGGTGAGCCCTTGATTGCCACTGTTAAGGTAAGGGCGGCTTCTGGTGTAAGCCTACCATGACCCGTTCCTTAGCCTCAAAGTGCGGTGGTACAGGTGACATAGTTCACGTGTCCGTGTCTCACACCCCTATGTCGGTGACACCGATCCGTAGATTTAGTTAGGCGTGGTATCCGGATATGGGCGACTTGCCACTAGACCCGGCACCCCCATAGTCTGTAGAAGCACGCGGTGCATCCTTACGCTCATTACAACGCCGACCGGAGAGCTCCTCGGGATCTTGAGCTAGTGCACCTTTCGTATCGACGATGAGTCGGTGAGGCCGGGACTTGTTCCCGTATAGCGCGTTTAGTGTGTTGTGGTATTTCCGGACTAAGACCACGAGTTGGCATCCGAGGTCCAAGTGTGGACTTAAGCTATGTGCTCTATTCTCGTGTTTGTACTCATAGCTTGCATACATTCTTCTAGATGATCATGTATATCGTATTGTACCCCCTTGGGGATTCTTCTTGAGTAATTCGTTACTCACCCTTATTCCGTGGTTTTCCACGGGTAACCAAGGCGCGAGACAGATGGTCAAGGAGGAGCCGTGATCATGGAACTCTAGCTTGTCATCTCTCGATTGTTTTATTTTAATTATCATGACTCTTCACTTTTTATTATTTCCCTGAATGCATGTAGACGGGCACAGAGCCCCGTGGATGTTTTCTTACGTTTTATGGATTCCAAAGATATTGGTACTTGTGGATTGTTTTAATGGTTTAAATAAATCTCTGATCAGTGTGCTTTTAGAAATGTATGTTTTGGTTGTTGAATGTTTCTGCTTTTTACTTGGAATCCAAATGTATTTTTCATAATGTCTTTTATTTTCACTACATGCATTGGGGTAAAGGCCCATTTAGAGCCCCTTTTTGGGTCGGGTCTTTACAACCAGAATACTCACAGGCTTCCTCTCGAAGCTCAAATCCTCAATCAGCTGCAAAGGCTCAAAGTCCACACTGAGCGATGGGTCCGACACATCTTGCCTCCTCACACCGATACATGAGAATACTGCACGGGTGACAATGACAGTAAAAGCTAACCAATATGCAACTCTGCCCAATCCTCTCGAGAATCTCAAATGGTCCAACAACGGAGACTCCACTTCTCCCGCTTACAAAAACTCAACACAACTCACAACGGCACAACCTTAAAAGCACGCACTGTCCAACCTCAAACTCTAAAACTCGACGTCGAACATCGACGAAACTTTCATGCCCGCTCTGAGCTAACCACAAACGAGCTCAACCTCTTGCGCAACACCTGCAGTCAATCGCAGCAACACAGACCCAAAACAACACCGACGGCCCACCAACCTTTCCTCACATTACTAGAGACTCGCAACACTTACCATACAATGCCTCAATGGAACCACAAGAATCGACCACGAGAATCGCTACCCAAGGCAACCTCCTAAAACCACACTGGTCTCCCCATTGCCTAATCACGGAAACACCAACTCGCAACAAGCTCCGAAGGATCTCGCTCCTCCTCCCAAAAGACCATCGGACAAAAAGGGTGAAAACACTACAGAAACTACACTCGGCTCATAAGCCTCTAAGAACACTCTCTGAACCACGGTTCTCCCACGCACTTTGCTAGAACAAACCTTTGTTGCCACACCCTAATGGCAACATCTCCAACTCAAATCGACATGCCTCTACTCCATAGAAATGGCATCTCGCACACTGTACCGAGGTGCGAGCTCTAGCCTACCAAGTCAATACTCCAAAAATCCGAACTCACACAACAACCTCAACTAGTGACAGCTCCCACACGAAACTTACAATCCAACAACTTGAGTGCTACGGCCTCGAAACTCAAACAACCACAAATCGCATAGCTATGCCAATCCACACAACTCTAGCTTGACTCAAATCACTGGGCCGGACAAGTCACCGCTAACAACCGGGCCCCCAGAGGGCTCCTCCACCAAACTTACCTCCATGCAAGCAACGGAACGAAGCTTGCCTCAAAAAAATGAAACACATCTCATAAGTCCAAACGATAACACATACAGAGCTTAACCCTCTAGCTTAGGCTTATTGCACCTCTCCACCGAAACTTCATAAACGGAACTCCACTATTCGGTTAACACCAACTACCATGAACCAGATTACCAAAATGGTGGCCGAGCACAAGCCACACTAACCAAAGAAGGATCCCTCAAAAGGTCAAGACCCTAATCCAATCACAATGGTGCAACCTCAACCCACAACTGATACAAAGGAGATCTTCCACTACAAAGGTGCAACATCTTCCATGCCAACACACAAAAATCTTAACCAACTAGGCCAAACACTCATAAGAGGCGGACAACCTTTATCTGCACCTCTAGAACACCCTCCAAGAATCCGCTTAATCGGACAAACGACTACTTCCAAGCGACCAACAAACTTTTCCTTCAAGCTAGCGCTTCCACCATTAACTCCAAGACCAAGGAGTAACTCGACAACTCCCGAAGGAAACGGCTCCTACAAGCGCACAACCAACGGACAGAGAACTCCACATACGCCACCGCCTTGCTCCACCAGAGCAACAACATCTAATCTCACGGGGGCACAACAAGGGTCCATCTCGATCAACCTCCAAATGCCAAACGGGGCAACTCAACATCCTGAAACAGAAAAACAACCAACATGGCACAAACCACTCGCCCCCCACGAGCAAAACTAAACTCTAGCAACTTCAATCCACACTTGGTCAACACCAAGCATCAACTTGCCACCACACCGAAAACCACTCCGGACTTTACTCCAAATAAACACTAGCTTGCTAGTCTACCAAGATCGCTAGCAACTCCACCGAGGCTACAAACTACACGCCTCCAGCTAGCCAACTGAAACTCACTAGCCGGGCTCGACCGAGCTCTGGAGAGGCTCTCCACAACCTAGGGTTCTTCGGCAACCCTCGACACACACACCGCCTTGGCATGATACGATCTAACAGACACAACCGCTCAACAAACAACTCCAATTTCCAAAGATCCCAACCATGCCGGCCAACTCCAACTCCTTGGGAACCTAGAGGACCCAAACGCTACGAGAACGCGTCATCCTCCTACTCAAAGCATCGGCCACAACATAACTTCTACCTAAGGAAGGATCCGAACAACTCTCTTAGCCATGCCGATCGAAACCACGCGGCTTAGCTACCATCGCTCTTGTTCGGTTTCCAATGAACTCCAACCAACGATCAACAAGAAGATCCGCCAACCAAGCTTAGGCCCAACTTAACAAATCTTGCCTAAGCAACAACTTGATACCACGAGCAATCGTATCCTTACAACCTCAACCCAAACCTTACAACAACCACACGAGTCCAACTTCTCAAGGCACTCGAGCACGAGATCTCCAAAGCAAACCCTACATGGATCTCAAACTCGCCACACGGAACGAACCACACAAAACACACTTGTGTGCACAACTCCCAACCTTCCTTTAGAGATCCAAGACTAACAAGCGCTTTTCCACAAAGCAACGATAACTCCCGGCAAATGATACAAACAATCCAAGGAACACCAAAAGTTCCATCTCCACACGATACTCGAGCAGTTGGCAACCTTGCTCTGCTAAAACATAACGATGCCAAACCGAACTTACTTTATACCAAGACTCTACCAAGTGCGCTTACACATAAGGCGTCCTACTCATCTCATAGGCATCCAACTCATCTCATAAGCATCCAACTCATCTCGAGAGCATCCAACTCATCTCACGGGCATCCAACTCATGGTTCCCCTCTTTGGACCGAACTCGCATCTACAATGCTCACTCAACTCAGGTTTAGGCACCCGAAGGTAGTGGACCGCACTACCAACCACAAAGATCTCTTGGCCTTAGCACTAGCGTGAGACTCACACGCACTAACACTTACTAGCCGCCAACCTGCTGACTTACTCAACCCCCAGTAACACTGGGAAGAGGCTCCAGCTCCTCTCGAACATCCTTTCACTTGTGGTCCTTCGACTACCACTGAACTAGCCCTCTTGCACGACCTAAACAAGTGCATTTTCCATAAATGGATCCAATGGCTAAAGAAGTGTGCTGAACTCCGGACGGCATAGAACCATCTGCTATGCCAAGCCAAACTCAAGCCTGAACCAGACTTAGAGCCAAAGCGGCACACCAACCATTGCACCTCAAGTGCCACTACTACCAAATCCACATCTGAGGAAGCGGGGCTGTTAAACAACAACAGGCTCGCAAGGGGGCAAAGATGACCCTTCATCTGCCTCAAGCCACTAACACGGCAACTTGCCAAACAATCGGGCGACTGGTGGAGACTCTGCTAGACCACCTCTCACAAGGGATTTCCACCACCATCTGATGAACCAAACAAAGACAGAACGGCACACCTCGGCCTTTGAATGGCAGGGCATCCCACACACGGATGCTAAACTCAAACTCGCCAACTACTTTACTACTATCGGTGGGACTTACTAAAACATCGAGCTCTACAGCATCCATTTGCCAACCCGGGCGTCTCCAACAACGCCAACAAACTCATCTGAATAAACTCACTGATCATGCCCTCCCGAGAACCTCCGGGCTACAAGAGCTACTTTGGGGAAAAATGTGAAACAAACTCTGTCACCGGGCTAACTGTGCTCGGACTCCTCACTACGCGCTACAAATCGCGCTGGTCTCCGCTCTCGATAGCTAAAGACTCGCCATCAAATCTCTCATGGCCGGGAGCACACTCTGCTCCAGAGTCTCACTCAGGCGCCGCTAGCCTCTACCCCCTCCTCTAGGCAACTCAACTGCCGGGGCCAAATCCGCATGCGGGCCTAACAACCGGGCGCGGCCTCAACATCAACACGATCTGTCCAACTCCTCGGTCGGACATGCCAAGCGCCTGCTCCTCCAGGTGCGATCAACATATCGGCGATCTCGCACGAAGCACCACCACCCTCTCACTAGGGGAAAAGCAACAATCGGCCACAAATGGCCAACGGAGTCTAACCTCTCGCCTCCATTTGGAACGATGTCCCAGCGGATCCGAATCTATCTCGGATATCTCAACAAACCACAACATACAAACTCACACAGAGGGGAAGTTGGCATGATGGCGCTCTAAACCCAAACCAACGACGAGTCGAACACCTGCTGCGTCTCCGCTCCACAACACAAAACAAGGCATACACTAGATGAAAGGTATTGTAAATTCTTAACCCTTTTCTAAAAACAGAAAACTTAGGCGTACTGATGACCGTAGCCGTGAGTGCTGGTGATCATGGGAAAGACGACCTACAACAAAAAAGGTCACTCTACAAAGTCTATGATTCTCGAGCTCGATACCAATCAGAAAGACCCGACCCAAAAGGGGCTCTAAATAGGCCTTTACCCCAATGCATACATTCAAAGGAAAGGATAATATGCAAATAAGTTTTTAGATTCCCAATTAAAACAAAACAATCAAGGTTCAATCGAAATCAATATAGCTTGCTGAAACTCATGCTTTCAAGGCAAATACATTTCCAAAACGTACACTCGATCATAGATTTATTAAAACATTTGAAACATCCTCAAATTCAATAAAGCGGGAATCCACAAAATCATTCGAAAAACATCCTAGGGCTCGTGCCTGTCTACATGCATTCGGGGAAAATGAAAGACAAGAGTCATAGAAATAAAAAGTCGAGAGACGACAAAGACGCTCCCATGATCATAGCTCCTCCTTCACCCATTCGCCTCGCGCCATGGTTACCTGAAAGATAAGTAAGGGTGAGTAACGAATTACTCAAGAAGAATCCCGACCGGGTACAATACGATGCACATGGTCATCTAGATGAGTGTATGCAAGCTATGAACATAAACACATAATAGAGCACATAGCTTAAGTCCACACTTGGACCTCGGATGCCAACTCAGGGTCTTAGTCCGGAATAATCCACACCACACAATACGCCCCTATACGAGAACCAAGTCTCGGCCTCACTGCCTCTCGTCGATCGAAAAGGTGCACTAGCTCAAGATCCCGAGGAGCTCTCCGGTCGGCGCTGTAATGAGCGTAAGCATGCACCGCGTGCTACTGCAGACTATGGGGGGTGCCGGGTCTAGTGGCAATGTAAAGACCCAACCCGAAAATGGAACTAAATCTAGGTCTTTACTCAGCATGCAAATTTAAAACATAAAAGGACCCAAATTGGTGGTCGGATTAAAAGCTTTTCAAACACATGAACGGAAAACAATCAAAACAAAGTAAACATTCATTAGGCAAAAACGAACCATTCAAATTAAAATGAAGGATCGATCGGTACTTTACTTAAAAACATAAAATAGTTCAAATCATAGTTTTCCCTACGGATCTAAGTCCAACTACATGCTCAAATCCAAAAATAAGAAAATAAGACACGGCACAGAGTGTCAAGCGGATCCATGATCTCCCACTCTCTCCGCTAGCCACCTCGGTCTTTGTCCCCAAGTTACCTGTGGAAGAAACCACGATAAGGGTGAGTATAAACATACTCAGTTAAGAACCCCGACCGGGGTGCGATACGATGCAATCTATCATCTAGCGACCTAGTACACATGCCACAAATATCAACACGGATCTTAGCTCAATGAGCTCACAAGGCAAATCCGAATCCACGGAAGTCTCCTACTTCCGGCCTAATGATTGGCTCTCAAACCAATCCCGGACATCTCCAAGGGTCTTTCTCCCTTGGCCAATTGATCACCAAAAACCGATCCCAAGATGTCCGACACCCTCGAGGGTCTTTCTCCTCGACCAATTGATTAACTCTAAAGTCAATCCCAATGGGTGTCCTCAAGGGTCTCTTACCCTCGCTATAAATCTGGACTATCGGGAGAGTACCCAAGTCCGGCTCTAAATAAGAAGGAACTGTGTACTCACGAACATTAGCCCGGGGAGCTCTCCGAATCGGCTACTAACGCGTCTTGCGCACACCGCATGCTCTTCTCGCAACCGGCGTAAATGCGGGGGCCTAAGGGCAAACTACGCGGGCCAGTGCACGCATGCCTAAGACTCGGAAACGGTGTCACCGATCACGAGAGTGCGAGGCCCTCGGCACTCATCTGTGGCACTGTACCACCGACTGAAGCTAAGAACCGCCAAGGTAGGCTTGCACCGCTAGCGTGGTTCCGCTCTAGCAGTGCTACAAACTAGGCTTATGCCAATGAGGTAGCTAATCCTCACCGGGCGCCGGGGAAGCAAGGTACGTTATGCTTCGCTCTACTCCCGACCGGTGGGGACAAGGTACGTTATGTCCGCTCTCACCTCTAGATGAAGACAAACCCTATCATACTAGCTTAGACTACCAAGTACGTGATTCCCCGGCTAACATCCACAAAGACATCTGTCATACATAGCCTAGCATGATACTACGAGCTTAAAGCAGGAATCTCAAGCATGCTGGAAGAACAAACCTAGCATGGCACTAACATGTACAAAAAGGCAAAACATGCTAGCAAGAATTCAATCACTAGCTATCCTATCCACTAACATGCTCATAAAGGTAAACAAGCATACAAGGCACAATTAAGAAAGCATAGCAGGGTCCACACAACCACGGTAGGAAGTCCTTACCTGGAAACAAGTGGAGAATAGCTATCACAACCAAAAAGACCCTCGAGCTTAATACGAACTCGAGCAACCTAGGCATAAATAAAGCATCCTAAGTAAATACATACAAAGAGCCGTGCTTAGAAAACACAAAGGGATTGGTTCGGGAATTACCACCGAGAAGACACGGGCCTCGCAGCAAAGGAGGGTGGCTTGGGCGCCGCTTTGGTGCGGGGCGCGGGCGCTGGCGCTGGCGCTGGCGCTGGCGCTGGGCGCGCAACACGTCGGGCGACCAGCGCGCAGGCGCTGCGCGGTGTGCGGCCGCAAGCGCGACGCGCGAGCGAGCGCTCATTGGCCGGGCGCGCGCGCGAGGGGTCGCGCTGGAGGGCGCGTCTGCGGGGTCGCGCTGAGCGGCGGGCGCTGCGGCGCGCGGCGCGTCTGGCTGCGTTGCGCGCTTCACTGCGACCACGAGCGACGCCGGCGGTCTGGCGGCCACGGGCGACGTCGGCGCGATGGGGTGCGACGGTGGGGCTTTCTTGTCGGTCAGTGCGGTCACGGGGCAGTGCGCAGGCAGGCGGGCAGTCGGCGGGTGGTGCGTGCGGCTAGGGCTGGGTGGCTCGGGGGTGGCTCGATGGTGTGGCTAGGGCTGCTCGGCTAGGGTTTTAGGAGAGAGAGAGAGAGAGAGAGAATGCGGCTAGGAGGGGAAAAATTAGGAGTTTCTTGATTTTCCTTCTTTTCCTTATTTTTAAATAGGTTAGGAGCCCTAAATTCCTTTCCCAAGGCTTTTCTCTTACGGGTCCCGGCCAAAGAAATTCTTTTCTCTTTTTCTTTTTAATTAAGACTCTTTTCTTAAAACTCCACATTCACCATTTAGGGCAAGGCTCAAATCCCAAAAGATTAAATTAATTTTCCAATTAATTTTGTTATTAACCGGGAAGGAAAACGGGGCCGTTACAATACTCCCCCCTTAAAAGACTTTCGTCCCCGAAAGTCCTAAGACTGGAACAACTCCGGGTAATGAGTCCTCATCTCATCCTCTAGCTCCCACGTCGCTTCCTCTGCCCTCTGATGCCTCCAAAGAACCTTTACTAAACTTATCTCTCGGTTGCGCAATACCTTGCGCTCACAAGCCAAAATTTGCACGGGCTTCTCCTCGAAGGATAAATCTTTATTCAACTCTAGGGGCTCATGCTCTAGCACATGCGAAGGATCTGCCACGTATTTTCTCAACATCGAAACGTGGAACACATTATGCACCGCCACGACAAAGACGGGGTAAAGCTAACCGATAGGCCACTGCTCCGATCCGCTCAAGGATCTCAAAAGGCCCTACAAACACTGGGGCTCACTTTTGCCTCGCTTTCCAAACCTTAACACCCCACGCATAGGTGCTACTTTCAGAAAACATGTTGACCCACCTCAAATTCCAAGTCTCTACGCCTCACATCGGCGTAACTTTTCTCGCCTACTTTGTCTTTGTCAACATGCGAGCCCTTATCTTCTCGTGACTGCGTGTTCGTCATCTCAAGTAACTCGGGTCCCAGAACCCGCCTATCCCAACCTCCTCCCGAACACTGGGGATCTGCTGCAGCGCTACCATACAATGCCTCGAATGGGGCCATCTCGAATAGACGCCGATAGCCGTGTTGCTTGTGCGAACTCCATCAAGTACAGTGTGCATCGTCCCAACCGCTCGGGAAGTCCAAGACACGTGCTCTCAACATGTCTTCCAGAATCGATTCACCCTCTCGATCGACCATCGGTTTGAGGGTGGAAGGCGATCTTTGGCTCGCACTCGCCTCCCGGCACCCTTCTAGAGCTCTCGAGCGAGATGTGAACCGAGAATCCCGATCGATACTATCTTTGCGGGTACCCGTGTGGTACCGCACAACCCGCTCAAGGAACAATCGTGCCCACTGCTCCACGGTATAACTAATCTTCCCGGAATAAAGTGTGCACTCTTGGTCACCCGGTCCACTACTACCCGGATCTCGAGTGAACCCTCTCGGTGTCCTCGGCAACCCGAGATAAAATCCATCGAAATCTCGTCCCACTTCCACTTTGGGAACACTTAACGGTACGCAATAAACCTGCAGGTTTTTGTCTCGGGGGCCTTCACTTGTTGACAAGTGAGACACCGCTAACAAACTCCGCTATATCTCGCTTCATGCCCATCCACCGTAACGTCCGCTTGAGATCCTGGTACATCTTGGTACCTCCCGGGTGCCAGTGAATGGGGAACTATGTGCCTCGGCGAGCAACTCGCTCGAACCTCTGCGTCATCCGGGACGCACAATCGACTCTCGGTACCTCAAGCCTTCGTGCGGTGTCACAACAAAGTCGAAATCGCCATCGGCCTCAACCCTCTCGAGCAACCTCCTCAACTTGGGATCACTCGGTGATCGTCGATGATCCTCTCGCTAAGCGACGGGTGAATCGATAGCCGGGCTACCCTCGCGGTAACCTCTCCCAACAAGACCGCAATACCGGTTCGCTCAAACTCTTTCCGCAATTCAACTTGGGAGCTCAAAGAAAGGCTGCTTGAATGCGACGCCTTCCTACTCAGTAAGATCAGCCACAACATTGGCTTTTCCGGATGATACAAAATCTCACGATCGTAGTCCTTTACCAACTCGAGCCACCTCCTCTGCGCTCATGTTCAACTCCTTCGAGTGAAGAAATATTTGAGGCTCGTGATCCGTGAACAATCAATCCTCTCACCATATAAGTAATGCCTCCAAATCTTTAGAGCAAAAACAATCGCAAAACCAACTCCATATCATGAGTTGGATAGCTCTTCTCTTAAGGCTTCAATCTGCGGGAAGCATAAGCTATCACCTTCCCATGCCGCATCAACACACACCTAAACCATACTTGGAAGCATCACTATAAACTACGAAACCTCCTGTTCCTTCCGGAATCGCCAACACAGTCTTTGTCGTCAAGCCGAGCTTAAGCCGGGCAAAACTTTCCTCACATCTAGCATCCCAAATAAAGTCAACACCCTTCTTGGTCGACGGGTTAGGGGTGCCGCCTTAGCGGAAAAGTCTTTCACGAAACGCCGGTAATAACTCGCTAGACCCAAAAGTCGCGAATCTCGGCGACCGTCCGTCGGGCCCGCCCATGAGCTAATCGCCTCTATCTTTGCGGGGTCCACCGCTATACCATCTCGGCCGACACGATATGTCCAAGGAAGGCTACTCTCTCTAGCCAAAATTCACACTTAGAGAACTTTGCGAACAATCGGTTCTCACGCAATCTTTCACAAAACTTGCCTCAAATGCGAAGCATGGTCCTCCTTTGTCCTGAATAAATCAAAATGTCGTTTATGAATACGATAACGAAGTTATCCAAGAATGCCTTGAACACTCTGTCCATCATGTCCATAAACGCCGCGGGGCGTTCGTGAGTCCGAAAGACATGACCACGAACTCATAATGACCATACCTCGATCCGAACGCGGTCTTCGGATATCTCGCATCTCGAATCCTCACCGATGGTACCACGACCTCAAATCAATCTTAGAAAACACCGAGGCTCCTCAAGTTGATCAAACAGATCATCTATACGCGCGGCGGGGATACTTATTCTTCACCGTGACTTTATTCAGCTTCTCTATAGTCTATACACAAGCGCATGGATCCATCCTTCTTCTTAACAAACAGATGGGGCGGAGTGCTCCCCACGGGGACACATTCGGACGGATGAAACCTCGATCCAAAGATCTCTTGCAATCGCACTTTGAGTTCTCTCAACTCACCGGCGCCATACGATACGGGGCTTTCGAAATGGGAAGAGTCCTGGCTCCACTCAATGGTGAAGTCCAACTCCCGCCTGGGGTAAACCCAGCAACTCTTCAGGGGAAACATCTCGCAAACTCTTGCACCACAGGGACCATGTCAACAATCAACGCAGTACTACTATCTCCCGGACGGCTTTGCCAAGAAGCCCCAAGCTCCTCGAGCCAACAATCTATGGGCTTTCGCTGCTTTGAGATCAAAGGCGGGCAAGTTCCGCCTGGACACCGCTGAAACTTGAAGCTCGGCCTCGGAGGCACCTAAAAACACCACTTCTTTCCGGCGGTCTATCAAAGCATGGTTCTCTCGCCAACCAATCCATGCCAAGGATTACATCGAAACCGCTCATAGACAAAGACTATGAGGGTAGCCTCTAAAATCTCATCGATATCTCAGTATCGCCATGCTTAACTCTATCGCTAGCTAACATACTCACACCCGAAGGAGTGGCAACACACACCTCAAACCCTAGAGGTTCGAGCTCCACACAAGCTTGTCTAACGAATGCATCGAAAACAAAGGAATGGGTCGAACCCGAATCAAACAATACAAATGCATAGTCTTTGTAAGACAAGCAACACACTGCAAGAATCGCATCATCATCATCGCGCCGCCTCCCGGCGAGTAGTGGCAAACACTCGGCCTGCTTTGTTGGGCGGTCCCACTGCTTTGCTAAATCCCGAGTGCGAGAATCTGGCCAAGTGCCCCTCCTTGCCACATCTGCGTAGCAACGGGGCGAAGCTCCACACGTACTCAAAATGTGCCTTTCCGCACTTGTTGCAATGAGTCGCCGCTGCTTCGTCCGCCTCGCCGCGATCCTGGGCTCTACCACGGGTCGGCGCTGATCTCGACCATCGGATCGCCCTGTGACGAGTCTGCCACCGCGCTTGAGCGGAAACCACTAGAAGTCCTGCACTTCCTCTTCTCGCCCGATCTATCTGGGCAGGCCGAATCGACCGAGCCGGGCGCAACAGGTCTCCTGCATCGGCGGATACTTCGGGTTATAAATCGTGGCCAACTCTCTTCGCTCGATCATAACTCTCGGAGCGAGTGCTCGAACATCCCGAGCAACCTCCTTCCTCACCCCACAAATGAACTTCTTAGTCTTGAGCTCCTCGGTGGCAATGAGCTCCGTCATGAAATAGCTATACTCGTAGAACTTCTTCTCATAGGCGGCAATACTATCTCGATCCTCAAGTTTGATTTGAGAAGGCCTCTGCCATCTCCTGCCGAGCCTCGTCATTAACATACTTAGCTCAACTTCGTTCTAAAGAACTCCCAGTGGTCGGAGAAGACCCACCTGGTCTAGCTCTATCTGTGGACTCCCACCACCACTCACCGTGTCGGAGAGAACATGGGCCGCACATCTCGGCCTCTCGTACATCCGGGCATCCCATAACTCTAAAGATGTACTCCATTCTTGCCAACCACCGATCGCCACAAGTGGGTTCTCTGAAGCGTCAAATTCTCTTGGCTTCCACTTGGTGAAATCTTTCAACCACTTGCCAAACTCAGCAGCTCCTCTCGCACTATCAAGTGAGTCTGACCGTCTCGATGACCTGCCCCTCCGGTTGAGCTACCGGAGCTACCGGCTCTTTGGAGCTGCTGGGGTGCTCGCTGCATGAGCTGTGGTCAATCGGGCTATCTGTGCCCTAGACTCCTCTCTCTGCTTGCTGCTAGCCGCGCCTGAGTCTCGGCTCTCTGCTCGGCCATTAGGCCCATCATCATGTCTCTCATAGCGAAATATCTCCTCCTGAGCCGCACCTTGAGGCATAGCGGCCTCCGCCCCTTCTCTGGCAAGTTAACCTCTGTGCCACCACGGGCGCCTACGAGCTCGATATACCCGGGCTGCTGGCTCTGCAAAGATCTCTATTTGCGCCAGCAGACGGACTGCTCCACTACGTGTAACCGCATACCGGCGATCTACACGGAAACCACAACGGGTTAGTCCACGCTCGGACTTTCTCTCACAACAAAGATAACACATGTGTATCGCATATAGTATCATAAACAAAACCCTTAGCTTATTGAACTTAGACAAACTCGCGCGGCCTTGGAGTCTTTGGAGATCATGGGAACACAACCTACAAACAGGTTAGTCTCACAGATCTATGACTCGTGCTCGATACCAACTCAGAAAGACCCAACCCAAAATGGAACTAAATCTAGGTCTTTACTCAAGATGCAAATTTAAAACATAAAAGGACCCAAATTTGTGGTCGGATTAAAAGCTTTTCAAACACATGAACGGAAAACAATCAAAACAAAGTAAACATTCATTAGGCAAAAACGAACCATTCAAATTAAAACAGTGACTGATCAGTACTTTACTTAAAAACATAAAATAGTTCAAATCATAGTTTTCCCTACGGATCTAAGTCCAACTACATGCTGAAATCCAAAAACAGTAAAATAAGACACGACAGCCAGTGTCAAGCAGATCCATGATCTCCCAGCTCTCTCCGCTAGCCACCTCGGTGCTGTCCCAAGTTACCTGTGGAAGAAACCACGATAAGGGTGAGTATAAACATACTCGGTAAGAACCCCGACCGGGTACGATATACGATGCAATCTATCATCTAGCAGCCTAGTACACATGCCACAAATATCAACACGGATCTTAGCTCAATGAGCTCACAAGGCAAATCCGGAATCCACGGAAGTCTCCTACTTCCGGCCTAATGATTGGCTCTCAAACCAATCCCGGGACATCTCCAAGGGTCTTTCTCCCTTGGCCAATTGATCAGCTCAAAAACCGATCCCAAGATGTCCGACACCCCTCGAGGGTCTTTCTCCTCGACCAATTGATTAACTCTAAAGTCAATCCCAATGGGTGTCCTCAAGGGTCTCTTACCCTCGCTTATAAATCTGGACTATCGGAGAGTACCCAAGTCCGGCTCTAAATAAGAAGGAACTGTGTACTCACGAACATTAGCCCGGGGAGCTCTCCGAACCGGCTACTAACGCGCGTGCGCGCGACACCGCATGCTCTTCTCGCAACCGGCGTAAATGCGGGGCCTAAGGGCAAACTACGCGGGCCGTATGCATGCCTAAGACTCGGAAACGGTGTCACCGATCACGATGGTGCGAGGCCCTCGGCACTCATCTGTGGCACTGTACCACCGACTGAAGCTAAGAACCGCCAAGGTAGGCTTGCACCGCTAAGCGTGGTTCCGCTCTAGCAGCTACAAACTAGGCTTATGCCAATGAGGTAGCTAATCCTCACCGGCTGCGGGGAAGCAAGGTACGTTATGCTTCGCTCTACTCCCGACCGGTGGGGACAAGGTACGTTATGTCCGCTCTCACCTCTAGATGAAGACAAACCCTATCATACTAGCTTAGACTACCAAGTACGTGATTCCCCGGCTAACATCCACAAAGACATCTCATCATACATAGCCTAGCATGATACTACGAGCTTAAAGCGGAATCTCAAGCATGCCGGAAGAACAAACCTAGCATGGCACTAACATGTACAAAAGGCAAAACATGCTAGCAAGAATTCAATCACTAGCTATCCTATCCACTAACATGCTCATAAAGGTAAACAAGCATACAAGGCACAATTAAGAAAGCATAGCAGGGTCCACACAACCACGGTAGGAAGTCCTTACACGAAACAAGTGGAGAATAGCTATCACAACCAAAAAAGACCCTCGAGCTTAATACTGACTCTCGAGCAACCTAGGCATAAATAAAGCATCCTAAGTAAATACATACAGCAGACGAAGCTTAGAAAACACAAAGGGATTGGTTCGGGAATTACCACCGAGAAGACACGGGCCTCAGCAGCAGGAGGAGGGTGGCTTGGGCGCTGCTTTGGTGCTGCAAGGCAGCCGCTGGCGCTGGGCGCTGGGCGCTGGCGCTGGCGCTGGGCGCGCGCGCACGCCGGGCGGACGCGCAGGCGCGCGCGTGTCGGTTGCAAGGCGACGCGCGCAGCGAAGCGCTCTTGGCCTGGCGCGCGCGCGCAGGGGTCGCGGCTGGAGTGGGCGCGCGTCGGTCGCGCTGGAGCGGCGGCGCGGCGGCGTCGGGCGGCGCGTCTCGAGGCTGCGCGGCGGCACTTTGGCGACCACGAGCGACGTCGGGGCGGTCTTTGGGCGGCCACGCGACGCGTCGGCGGCGGCGGGGTGCGACGGCCGGGCTCTTTGATCTGTGTGCGGTCACGTGGGTGCGCGCGCGGCAGGGTAGGCGCGGGGTGTGGTGCGTGGCGGCTAGGGTTGGGTGGCTCGGGGTGGCTCGATGGTGTGGCTAGGGCTGCTCGGCTAGGGTTTTAGGAGAGAGAGAGAGAGAGAGAATGCGGCTAGGAGGGAAAAATTAGGAGTTTCTTGATTTTCCTTCTTTTCCTTATTTTTAAATAGGTTAGGAGCCCTAAATTCCTTTCCCAAGGCTTTTCTCTTACGGGTCCCGGCCAAAGAAATTCTTTTCTCTTTTTCTTTTAATTAAGACTCTTTTCTTAAAACTCCACATTCACCATTTAGGCAAGGCTCAAATCCCAAAAGATTAAATTAATTTTCCAATTAATTTTGTTATTAACCGAAGGAAAACGGGGCGTTATGGTAAGTCGCCCATGTCCAGATCACCACGCCTAACTAAATCTCGGATCGGTGTCACCGACATAGGGTGTGAGACACGGACACGTGAACTATGTCACCAACCACCGCACTTTGAGGCTAAGGAACCGGTCGTGGTAGGCTTACACCAGTAGCGGTCCTTGCCCTAACAGTGGCAATCAAGGGCTACGGCCGAACACGCGAGGACGTGCCGATCGCCGGGGGCGAGGCAATGCCAAGTCATCATCCCGACCGTTGGGGCATTTAACATCCGCCACCCTCACCCAAGATTGCGGGGGCCTACCGGTCGGGTTAGCTAAACCCTAACGGGGTCCAGGGACGGAGAAACGATCTCGACGTCCCCGCCATGGATGCAAGATACTTTATGCATCGTGCCCGGATGATGCTACCTACCTACACTTTAACCTATCATATCAATAACATACAATCCAATACAATCCAAAGCGTGCTCAACAGATACAACGAACCTAGCATGGTACTACGAAGCAAGAACAGATATGAGCATGCTAGAACGGAACAACCTAGCATGGGCTAACATGAGAGAACAACATACGAAGTCATGCTAGTCGTGAATTGAACAGAGCACCTAAACTATACATGCTGATAATCACAAACAAACATACAAACAACAATCACATAGAACATCGCAGGTCCACACAACTCCTGGTAAGAAATCCTTACCTTGGCCTCGAGGCAACTACACACAAAATCCTACGCTGCGATCGATCCCGAGCTAGCTAACGAGAACCTAACAAACACAATAGAAATCACAATCATAGCCCTAAAAATATAATAAAACAAGCAGGCTCGGCTCGGGGCACTCACACGGCACGATCGACACGCGGACGGCGGGCACAGCAAAGACGGCGGGGCTTGCTTCTTGGCGCCGACGCGCGCAGAAGGGGTTGATGGGCGGCGAGGACCGCACACCGGGCGCCGACGGGCGCGGGAGGCGGCGGCGCTGCGCGCCTGCGCGCGCGGACGGCCGGCCGGGCGCAGCGCACCGCCGCGGCGAGCAAGCGGACGACACGAGCGCTACCGGGCGCGAGGCGAAGCGATCGCGCGCGAGACGCGGGCGCGCGGCCGCTCAGCAGTCGCGCGCGACGGGCTGCGACGACGGCCGGCGGTCCGGGCGGCTCGTGCTCGCTTTGCGCGATCTGGGCAACTTTGGGGCTTGCTGCTAGGCGATGGGGCGGCTCGGGCTTGCTCTTTGGGCGGCGTCTCTGGCATGCCGGGCACCTACTACAAACACACACACACACAAGCTCTTCTCCTTACCTTCGCCAACAAGAACACCCAATCGAGAAGATGAAGAGGATGAAGACTTACCCTAATGATGATGAACGATCCAAGGGAGCTGCAAGGATGAAGAATCGGCAAGGAGAGCTTGGGAGAAAGCTTGGGCGGCCACAACTCTTTTGGAGAAGAAAACACAACAAACCTAATTTCTATTTCATTTAACCAAATGCACCAAACACCAAAGATCCAAGGTTAACTAAGATGTGATGCAGAAAGAGCAACAAGAGCACCTAATGGCTCAATTGGCACACATCTCTACAAGCTTCCCAGAGAGACCCGGTTCAAACCCATTGCGAAGACAATTTCCTTTATTTTTACTTTTGCACCAAACCTTGGTCAAACCAAACCACAAATCCTTCAAAAAACCTACATAAATCCATCCAATAATTTTAGCAACTGGAAAAAGACATAAACGGCCCTGACGGCCCGACCAAATTACTAAAATACCCCTAGGGCATACCTGGAAGACTGGGACGAAAACCTGGGCCGTTACATTTAGTTACCTTAGTATGAGTAGAGTTAGCATCGGTGATGCGAGATTGATCCAGAAGTGGAGCCATGAGTTGGTTGGTTTGTGCGGAGCACGTCTAGTGGACACATTGGTACGAGGTATGTGTAGTTTGGTATTGTTATGCTCTTGTAGAGTAAGTTGGCCAATGTTGCATTTCGTGCTGGTGACACAGCTCGCTGCTGTGCGAACGGGGCTATTGGCGGGTGCGAAGGGGGATCCGTGCGTGAGCGACAAGCAGCGGCGAGGCTCCCGTGTGCTTATGGTTGCGTTCGCGGCTGCAAACGGTGATGCGATCGACTATGGAGATTTGTGAATGAGATTGGTGAAGGGGTTGTTCTCGACCAAAAGAAAAATTAATTAGGGTTTTTTTGCGAAAAAAAAGAACGATTAAAGGAGGAAAAAGGAACAAGGAAATCGTGCCTTACCCAAGAGCTTGAACGATGGACAACGGAGAAGCAAGAAAACACCAAGGGAGAAGATGAGAATGCACACATCAAAGCCTCTAGGAGAAATCGTAACCTTCTGGATAAAAAAAACGACGGAAGGCTTTTCCTAATCGCAAAATGTTCCCCCTTGTGCCACGTGTCCCAATGTTTTTGTGTCGATTCCAACTCCTGGCCATCTCCCCTTCGAGTCTCAGCTCCAATGAATTTTCCTCTAGTTTAATCATTTTAGAACAAGCCTCCAAACCACCAAGGGGCATGTGAATTAATAACCGAGACAAGAACTTACCTTCTAACATTGGCTCGACTGGAATTAGCTTTCTTTGCTAATAGCTACAACTAGACCAAACCAGGTTCGAGCCCTGGCTCAAACATCTTTTTAACTTTCCTTTTCTCAAACCAGCCTCCAAGCTTAGCTGGTCACTGGTTCGAATCCTAACAGACGCACTTTTAACTTCCTATTTCTCTTTTTTAAAACAAGCTTCCAAATTCTTGCTGGTCAAAGGTTCGAATCATAGCAGCAACACTAATTAATTCTTAATTTAAACAATAACAAAACTCCAACTCTCAGCCACCTAGGTTCAAGTCCTGGTTTGAACACTTTTCTTTTAAATTTTCCTTTTTCAATCCAAGCCACCAAAAGCCTAACAGGTCACAAGTTCGAAAACCCACAGATGCACAATTAAATCTTATTTTATCTTTTAAACCGAAAGTCCTCCAAACTACTCCAAATGCATTCCAACCCTGAAAACCTGAAACAAAAGAATAGCAATCTTAACGAAGGACAGAAACAGCCCAAAACTCTAGTTAATCACCAAACCGGCTCTGAGGGCAAAATGACCAAAATGCCCCTAAGGGCTAAAACTATCCTAATAGCCCAACTGAACAACCAAATTAATAACCGAACATACCTAGGGAACCGAAATAGAAATCTTGGCCATTACAGTCTAGTCTTGTTGTTGCCTTACCGAGAGCTAAGGGTGTTGTGTGTTTGTTGTGTTGTTGAGGTGTCTTGCCGAGAGTTGCTTGCCAAGAGTTGGTGATTGCATAGGTTTGCCGAGAGCCCTTTTTGGCTGAGTGGTTGTCAAAAGCACCTATTCGGGATTCGTTAAACTCTAACCCTAGCTTGGATCAGTTGTTTTAGCCCTGTTTAGCTAGTTCGATTTATGTGTTAGGTTACGAGTAGCTAGGCTTGGTATTCTTCAACTCAAGGAGCACTTTGCTTGTGTTATCTTCTGTTTTTAGGTAAGAATTTCTTATCGAGGGTTGTGTGGACCCTGCGTTCATCATGACTGTTGTTTGTTATATTTATGACTGTTATGAGCATGTTAGTGGATAGGCTGATTGTTTGTGATTGAGCATGTATGATTATCTTCTTGTCCTGTTCTGCTAGCATGTGTTATATTCCCGTGACATGTTAGTATCATGCTAGGTTGTTCTCTGGCATGCATTCCTGTGTATCTGTTGAGCATGTTTGGCCTGTTATAGCACGGGGCGGGACTCTTAAATAGACTTGTTAGGATTGTCTTCATCTAGAGGCTGAGAATGGACATAACGTAATTTGTCCCCACGGGCCGGGATCGCGAGTTGCACGACGTATGATGCTTCCGCCCTGGTAGCCAGTACGGATTAGCTCCCATATCGGCATAAGACTAGTTTGTAGCCTGCTAGAGTGGAACCCAGCAGATGGTGTAAGCCTGTCGTGGCCGATTCTTAGCTTCAGGTGTACGGTGGCCTTATGCTGCTTACAGTCGAGTGCCGAGGACCTCGCACTACTGGTCATTCGGTGACACTGCTTCGAGTCGTAGACATGCGTACCTGGACTGGTGTAACAGCCCTGTTTTCTATTCCGATTTTCGAGGTGCCTTCGGTTCAAGATTCAGTTGTTTGGTTGGGTCGTTGGAGCTGTTTTAACCCTTAGGGGTATTTTGGTCTTTTGGCTCCCCGGGCAGGATTTGTGGATTTTCAGGATTCCAAGGTAGCTCCTGCCTTTGTCGAGGTTTGTTTGTTGTTGGTTGCGAGTCCCAAGATGTTTGGGCTAGTCGTTTGGAAGTTCGGTTGTGGTTTGGGTTTTGGCAAAGTTATGGTTGGTTGAGTGCTTCCTTTGGGATTCGAGCCCTGGCCATTAATATTGATTTGGGAGTTCGATTTAAGTGAGTTTTATTTATTGGAAAACGTCGCTTCAGTCAGGTCTCGAAGGATGAAGCCGGGAAATGGGATTTTAGGGATTTTAAGGTTATTTAAAAATGGATAAGGATGGAAATTAGGAAAAAATCCCATTTTTCCCTTTTGTTTCTCTCTCTCTCTCTCTCTCTCTCTCTCCACGAGCCCAGCCCCAGCCAAGCCCCAGCTCGCCCAGCCCAGGTCACCAGCCCGAGCCCTGCTCGCCCAGGTTGCTAGCTCGAGCCCTGCTCGCCCAGGTCACTAGCCCGAGCCCTGCTTGCCCAGTGTCGAGTCGCCCAGCATCGAGTTGCCCCTCACAATGTCCCGTTGCCCAACCCCGAGTCAGCCCGCACAGTGCCACGTTGCTCATCTTCGCGCCAGGCTGTCCCGTCCGCGCTCGAGTTGCCCAGATCCGAGCCGCCTCATGCCGACGCCGCCCGCCCCTCGTAGCTCGCGTGCGCGCCCGCGCGTCCTCAGCAGCCGTCGCGCGTCGTCGCCGCTGCCGCTCTACGCAGCTCGCCCCGCGCTCGCGCCATCGCTCGCGCGCGCGCCGTCCTATGCCGAGCCGCGCCGCACACCTGCGCCCAGCCGAGCTCGCGCCCGTGCCCGCGCTCCCTTGTTACCCCAGCGCTCGTCCGCGCGCACCTCAGTGCCCCAACGCCCGTGCCAGCGCCCATCTGGGCCCTTCAGCGCCTAGCAAGATCGCCTGCCTGCGTGCGAACGCCTGTTCACAGTGTCAGCCGCGCCTCGTGAGTTGCTCCCGAGCCGAGCCCTGTTTATTTTATTATATTTAAGCCTATGGATTGTGATTATTGTTGTGTTTGTTAGGTTCGCTTTAGGTTGCTCGGGTTCGACAACATCTTAGTTTCTTGCGTGTTGTTGCCTTCCGACCAGGTAAGGATTTCTTAACGGAGTTGTGCGGGCCCTGCGATATTGTCATGATGTGGCTTGTATGCTTGTTTACTGTTATGAGCATGATAGTGATAGGGCAGCTATGATTGATCTCTTGCTAGCATGTTTGCCTGATTGTACATGTTAGTGCCATGCTAGGTTTGTTCTTCCAGCATGCTTATGATTCCTATTTTAAGTTCGTAGTATCATGCTAGATAAGTGTGATTGATGTCGATTATTGTTTGCTAGCCAGAAATCATTTACTCTGTACTCTTAGCTAGTGTTGTAGGGTTTGTCATCATCCAGAGGCTGAGAGCGGACATAACGTACTTTGTCCCCACCGGTCGAGAGTAGAGCGAAGCATAACGTACATTGCTTTCCCCCCGGCCGCCGATGTGGATTTAGCTACCACATCGGCATAAGCCTAGTTTGTAGCCTGCTAGACCGGAACCCTGCCAACGGTGTAAGCCTGCCTTGGCCAGTTCTTAGCTTCAGGTCGGTGGTACAGGCTGCACAGATGAGTGCCGAGGGCCTCGCACTACTGTGATCAGTGACACCGCATCCGAGTCTTTGGCATGCATACCTGGCCCGTGTAGTTTGTCCTTAGGCCCCCACATTTACGCCGGTTGCAGCAGCATGAGGTGTGCGCGCACACGCGTTAGTCGTCGGTTCGGAGAGCTCCCCCGGGCTAATGTCGTGAGTACACCAATTCCTTCCAATTTAGAGCCAGACTTCGGGTACTCTCCCGATAGTCCAGATTTATTAGCAAGGGTAAGAGGCCCTTGAGGACATCCTTGGGATCAGTTTTTGAGCTGATCAACTGGCCGAGGGAGAAAGACCCTCGGAGATGTCCCGGGATTGGTTAGGATAACCAATCTTTAGGCCGGAAGTAGGAGACTTCCGAGGATTCCAGATCTTGCCTTGTAAGCTAGTTGAGCTAAGATCTGTGTTGGTAGCTGTTTGCATGTGTGCTAGGTTGCTAGATGATTGATTGTATCGTATTGTACCCCGGTTGGGGATTCTTACTGAGTAATTCGTTACTCACCCTTATTTTGTGGTTTTCCACAGGTAACCAAGGTGCGAGACAGGATGGCTGGAGAAGGAGCTGTGATCATGGAAACCCGTTGTTCAAACTCTGAGTCTTTTGTTTATGTTTTATGTTTTAAATGTCCTCTAAATGCATGTAGTTGGGCACGGAGCCCTAGTTTGTTTTCTGAATGTATTTCCGGATTCTAGCATTGTTGTAACTATTGGAAAGCTTGAATGTTTTAAATAAATCTCTGATCAGAGTGAGTTTTGTAAATGTATTTGTCTTGGAACAGGTGCTTGGAAACAGGGACAGGTTTTAGAAATTGATGTTGACTTTTTAAATGGATGTTTTATGTTTTAGTTTTTACTTAGAATCCGAAGCACCATTTTTCATTTTGATTTTAGTTTTGAATGCATGCATTGAGGTAAAGGCCTATTTTAGAACCCCATTCGGGTCGGGTCTTTACAGTTGGTATTAGAGCTTAGAGTCATAGATTCTGTAGACTGACCTTTGTTGTAGGTCATTTTTTCCATGATCATCAGCACTCCGACAGTCATCAGGTACGCCTAAGTTTACCTCTTTAAAAGAAAAGGGTTAAGAATTTACAATACTTTTCATCTAGTGTATGCCTTGTGTAGTGTTGTGGAGCGGAGACGAGCAGGTTCTGACTCGTTGTTGGTTTGGGTTTAGAGCGCCATCATGCCAACTTCCTGCAGTGTGAGCAGTATGTTGTGGCTTGTTGAGGTATCCAGATAGATTCGGATGCCGCTGGGACATCGTTCCAGGGAGGCGAGATTAGACTCCGTGAGGCCACTTGTGGCCCGGTTGTTGGTTTTCCCTAGAGAGAGGGTGGAGGTGATTTGTAACGACCTGTGTTTTTCTTCCCGTCTTCCGTATGCCTAGGGGTAATTTGGTAATTTGGTCATTGCCAGTCGTGGTCGTTTGTGTCTTTTCCAGTTACTAAAATTATTGGATGGTTTTTGTAGGTTTTTGGAGGGGTTTGTGGTTTGGTTTGAGCAAGGTTCGTTGCAAAAGTAAAAATAAAGGAATTTGTGCTGCAGCCGGGGTTTGAACCCGGGTCTCCTGGGAAGCTTGTAGAGAGGTGTGCCAATTGAGCCATTAGGTGCTCTTGTTGCTCTTTCTGCATCACATCTTAGTTAACCTTGGATTTTGGAGTTTTGGTGCATTTGGTTAAATGAAATAGAATTAGGTTATTCCATCTTCTTCTCCAAAACACCTCTTGGCCGCCCAAGCTCTCCATCTCCATAGCCTTGCCGATTCTTCATCCTTGCATCTCCTTGGGTTCGATCATCATCATTCCGGGTAGGTATTGGTCTTCTTCTTCTTCTTCTCATCCGTTTGGTGTGCGTTTGGCCAAGTGAAAAGAGGTGTGTTGTGTGTGTTGTGTTGATTGCAGCCAGCCGAGTGTAGCCGAGCAGCAGCCTTGTCGTTCGCCCAGCAGCACAGATCGCCCCTGTCATCGCACGTCCAAATGATCGCTCGCGACGCCCAGATCTGTCCCAAGCAGCCTTGCCGTTCGCCAAAGAGCCATAGATCGCCCGATCGCTCGCCACGCCGAGAGGTCTCGCCAACGCCCGCGCGCGTCGGCCGCGCCGCGCGTCGCCATCGCGCGCCCTCGCCGTGTCCGCTTGCCGAATCGCTGCCTGCCCGCGCGCCGCGCCCGAGACGTTCGCCCGCAGCGCGCTGCTCTCCTGCCGAAGCCGCTGCGCCGTGTCCGCATCGCACGCTGGGCGCCATGCGCGCCTTCGCCAGACGTTCGCCATGCGCGCTCCTCGCTGCCGAGCCGCTCGCCGTGTCCGCATCGCACGCCAGCCCGCTTCGCTGCGCTTTCGCCCAGACGCGCCGCAAGCCAGCGCGCGCGTCCTGCCGTGTTGCCGTGCAGTAGCCAGCCAGCCACAAGCCGTCGCCGCGCCAGTGCACAGCGCAGCCAAAGCCGTGCCGGCTGCCGCGACCCCAAGCTCGTGTCGTCGCGCCGCGTGAGTTCCCCGAGCCGAGCTTGCTGTTCTATTGTTGTTTAGATATTTTAGATGCTGATTATTGTTGGTTTGCTAGGTTCCCGCTCGCTAGCTCGGGATTGTTCCGCAGCTTAGGATTTGTGTGTAGAAGCCTCCCGACCAAAGTAAGGATTTCTTACCGGAGTTGTGTGGGCCCTGCGGTATATTTGTGATTGTTGTTTTGTATGCCTGTGTATGATTACTAGCATGTTTAGCCCTAGGTGCTCTGCTCAAATTCTGATCGGCATGAACTCTTGTATTGTTTCTCATGTTAGCCCATGCTAGGTTGTTCCATTCTGGCATGTTCGATATCTGTTCTTGCTTCGTAGTATCATGCTAGGTTCCTTGTATCTATTGAGCACGTATTGGACTGCATTGATTGAATTGTTATTATTGCTATGGTTTAGAGTTCGGGTAGGTAGCATCATCCGGGCCGGATGCATAACGTAACTTGATCCCGTTAGGGTTTAGCTAACCCTAACGGCTGGCCCTGCAATCTTGGGTGAGGGTGGCAGACTGTTAAATGCCCCAACGGTCGGGATGATGACTTGGCATTGCCTCGCCCCCGGCAGCCGGCACGCCTCCGCGTGTTCGGCCGTAGCCCTTGATTGCCACTGTTAGGCAAGGACCGCTTCGGTGTAAGCCTACCACGACCGGTTCCTTAGCCTCAAAGCGGTGGTACAGTCCGACATAGTTCACGTGTCCAGTGTCTCACACCCCTATGTCGCGACACCGATCCGTAGATTTAGTTAGGCATGGTGGATGAACTCGGGCGACTTGCCACTAGACCCGGCACCCCGAGTTTGCGGTAGCATGCGGTGCGCGCTTACGCTCATTACAACGCCGACCGAGAGCTCCTCGGGATCTTGAGCCATGCACCTTTCGTGATCGGCGATGGTCAGCCGAGGCCGGACTTGTTCCCGTATAGCGCGTTTAGTGTGTTGTGGTATTTCCGGACTAAGACCCCGAGATGGCATCCGAGGTCCAAGTGTGGACTTAGCTATGTGCTCCGCTCTGTGTTTGTACTCATAGCTTGCATACATTCTTCTAGATGATCATGTATATCGTATTGTACCCCTGTTGGGGATTCTTACTGGGTAATTCGTTACTCACCCTTATTCTCGTGGTTTTCCACAGTAATCAAGGCGGAGACAGGATGGTGATGGAGGAGCTGTGATCATGGAATCCTGCTTGTCATCTCTCGATTATTCTATTTTATTTATCATGACTCTTGACTTTTGTTATTTCCCACTGAATGCATGTAGACGGGCACAGAGCCCCGGGATGTTTTCTTACGTTTTATGGATTCCAAAGATATTTATACTTGTGGATTGTTTTAATGGTTTAAATAAATCTCTGATCGAGTATGCTTTTAGAAATGTATGTTTTGGTTGTTGAATGTTTCTGTTTTTACTTGGGATCCGAAATGTATTTTTCTTAATATCTTTTATTTTCACTACATGCATTGGGGTAAAGGCCCATTTAGAGCCCCTTTTGGGTCGGGTCTTTACATGATTTGCCCTGGAGTACCACTCCAAGAGAGGAGTTAGCTATGGCTTTGATTATGTGGATGCTTGTGGAGCAGGTCCCCGTGTGGACTAGCCTAGGTAGCTCAAGTGTTGATCTTGAGCCTTAGCAGATTGTTTGATTGCCCAGTGAGTGGCTGCAGAGTTAGTAGCCTTCGTGGAGGTTGATGAGGCATCATTGTGCTCTTGATAAGTGTTGTTGTTTGCAGCCAGTAAGCCGGAACCCTGTGGTTAAGGGTGTAGTGAGCAGTGTTCCCTTCGGACTGGATCCGTTGGTGGTTTCCTCAGATGTTTGGTAGAGTTGAGCACTCTTCTTTGGTGAGCCCCTAGAGTAGGGCTAGCTGTTGCATGTTGAGAGATCCGGCCAGAGTTTTGTTGAGCATCATGTGGAGATGCAAGAGTAGGTCGTGAGCCTTCAGTTTGATGAGATGCCATAGGCATGGTTATTTGAGTTTGGAGCCCTTGTATGCCTAGCCAGAGTTTTTGTCACTTGAGGTTGTGACCTTGCTGGCCCCATTTGTAGTAAGATGTGGATTTGGTAGTAGTGGCACTTGAGGTGCATTGGTTGGTGTGCCGCTTTGGCACTAGTCTGGTTTAGGCCTGAGTTTGGCATGGGTATAGTAGATGGTTCTATGCCGTCCGGAGTTCAGCGCACTCCTTTAGCCTTTGGATCCGTTTATGGCAGTTGCACCTGTTTAGGTCGTGCATGAGGGCTAGTTCAATGGTAGTCGAAGGACTACAAGCGAAAGGATGTTCGAGAGGAGCTGGAGCCTCTTCCCAGTGTTACTGGAGGTTGAGTAAGTCAGCAGGTTGTCGGTTTGTAAGTGTTGGTGCACGTGTAACGACCCGACCCGAAAGGGGATCTTAAATAGGCCGTTACCTCAATGCATGCATTCAAATCTACAGAAAATTTGAAATATGATGTTCGGATTCTAAGTAAAACTAAAACATAAAACATCCATTTAAAAAGTCAACATAAAATTCCTGAAACCTGTCCCTGTTTCCAAGCACCTGTTCCAAGACAAATACATTTACAAAACTTGCTCTGATCAGAGATTTCTTTAAAACATACAAGCTTTGCAATAGTTACAACAATGTTAGAATCCGGAAATACAGTCAGCAAACACCCTAGGGCTCCGTGCCCAACTACATGCATTCAGAGGACATTTAAAACATAAACATAAACAAGACTCAGAGTTGAACAACGGGTTCCCATGATCACAGCTCCTCCTCCAGCCATCCTGTCTCGCTCCGTGGTTACCTGTGGAAAAAACCACAGAAATAAGGGTGAGTAACGAATTACTCAGTAAGAATCCCCAACCGGGGTACAATACGAAAACATCTCATTTAGCACACCGACATGCAACCAAACAATGACTTAGAGCAAAACGGTAGGTTTAGGCTATGTGCTAACACTAGAGCTAGCCTATCAAGGGCTTTCAACTAACAGCCCTATCCTAGGTTCTACACCGGATGCCCTCCGGGTCTTACACAACCTAGGATACAATGACACAATGATGCCCATCGGGGACTTACACACAAGGATGCCCATCGGGGTCTTACACCTCTAAACAATGATGCCCATCGGGTCTTACACATACGGATGCCCATCGGGGTCTTACACCTCTAGCTATCAATGCTGCCCAACGGGTCTTACACATCTAGGATGCCCATCGGGTCTTACACCACTAAACAATGATGCCCATCGGGTCTTACACATACGGATGCCCATCGGGGTCTTACACCTCTAAACAATGATGCCCATCGGGTCTTACACATATGGATGCCCATCGGGTCTTACACCTCTAGCTATCAATGCTTTGCCCAACCGGGTCTTACACACCTAGGATGCCCATCGGGTCTTACTCCAGCTAGGATCACCGAGATGCCTATCGGGTCTTACACTCTTAAGCGACCTCATAATGCCCATCGGGCTTACACACCAGGAACAAGCAGCGGTGCCCATCGGGGACTTACCTACATTATGGATCACCCGCCTAGCACTAACATGGATCTGCTGAAATATAACAAGAACTGAATATGCCAAGATAAAAGACCCTAGCTCGCAACTAATATAACGTAAACACCACTACAACACAAACTCGGGAAGCAAGAGAAAACATGTAACCTATCCACTAGAATTTCATACAATCACAAGATATGACATACTATCAATTATTCGCAGGTCCACACAACCTCGGTAAGAAACCCTTACAGCCTAAGGCAACAACACACAAGAAACTTAAGCTGCGATCGAACCCGAGCAACCTAAAGCGAACCTAACAAACACATCAAAAATCATAATCCATAGGCCTAAATATAATAAAATAACGAGGCACGGCTCGGAGCAACTCACGAGGCACGGCCGACACGCTGAACGAGCCGGCCAGACGGCGAGGCGAGGCACTCTTGGGGCACAGATGGGCGCAGGGCTGGCCACCGGGCGCGCAGGCGCGCTTCGCGCGACGCGAACGCTGCCGGCGCGGCGCGAGCTCGGGCTGGCGGGGTCGCGGCGCGGCTCGGCATGGGACGGCGCGCGGGAGCGGCGACGCGACGATGCGCGATCGCTACAAGACGCTCGATCCGCACACGACGAGCTACGGGGGACTCGATCCGACACGAGGCGGCTCGGATCTAGGCGGCGGCGGGCGTGGGGATGGACGACGAGCGCACTGCTGCCGCCGGCCGGGCGACGCGACCAGGCCGGGCGGCTCGCCGAGACGCGATCCGGGTTGCGTGCTTGGGCCGGCGCGACTGGTTAAGTGAGCCAAGGCGAGCGAGCTCGGCCGGGCGACTGGGCGAGCTGGGGCTCGGGGGCCGGGCTAGGCTCGGGTGGGAGAGAGAGAGAGAAAGTGATTTTGAAAAGAAAAGGGAAAAATGGGAAAAATAAAGGAAAAATAGGGATTTTAATCCTAATTTCCATCCTTATCCAAATCAAAACCTTAAAATCCCATTTCCCGGCTTCCTCCTTCGAGACCCGATCGAAGCAACCACTCCCAATAAATAAAACTCACTAAATCCAACTCCCAAAATCAACACCAAGGGCCCGGGCTCGAATCCCAAAGGAAGCACACAACCAACCATCACTTTGCCAAAACCCAAAATCACAACCGAACTTCCAAACGACTAGCCCAAACATCTCGAGACTCGCAGACCACCAACAAACAAGCCTCGACAAAGCGCGAGCCGCCTCGAAGCCCTAAAAATCCACAAATCCCGCCCGGGAGCAAAAGACCAAAATGCCCTTAAGGGACAAAATGACTCTAACGGCCCAACCGAACCATCAAATCGAATCGAAGCCCTCGAGAACCGGAATAGAAAATCAAGCGTTACTATAACAACGTGAGTCTCACGCTAGTGTTAAGGCCAAGAGATCTTTGTGGTTGGTAGTACGGTCAACTACCTTTGAGTGCCTAAATCCGAGGAGAGTTGAGCATGGTAGATGCGAGTTTGGTCCAGCAGAGGGACCATGAGTTGGATGCCTATGGGATGAGTAGGATGCCTTATGAGAGGAGTTGGACGCCTTATGGGTAAGCACCCTTGGTAGAGGCTAGGTATAAAGTAAGTTCGGTGTGGCATGGTTATGCTTTTGTAGAGCAAGGTTGCCTCAGCTTTGAGCATCGTGTGGAGATGGAACTTTTGGTGTTCCTTTGGTTGGAGTTCAGTTGGAAACTGAACAAGAGCGGTGGTAGCAAAGCCGCGCAGTTTCTGATCGTCTTGGCTAAGAGAGTCTTCTGGATCATTTCCTTGGATAGAAGCTGTGTTGTGGCTGATGTTTGAGTAGGAGGATGACGCATTCTGTAGCGTTTCGGGTCCTCTTGATTTCCAAGGAGTTGGAGTTGATTGTTCAGGCAGTTGGTTGTTAGTCTGTTAGTCGACAGTGTGTGTCGAGGGTTGCCGAAGAACCCTACGTTGTGGATAGCCTCTCCAGAGCTCAGTCAGACCCAGGTAGTGAGTTTCAGTTGGCAAGCTGGAGTCGTGTAGTTTGTAGCCTTGAGTGAGTTGCTGGCAGTCTTGGTAGACTAGCAAGCTAGTGTTTGTTTGGAGTAAAGTTCGGATTGGTTCTGGTGTGGTGGCAAGTTGGTGCTTGGTGTTGACTAAGGTGTGGATTGGAGTTGCTAGAAGTTAGCTTTGCTCGTGGGGCGAGTGGTTCGTGCCCTGTTGGTTGTTTTTCCTGTTTCCAGGATGTTGAGAGTTGCCCCGTTGGCATTTGGAGGTTCAGTCGATGGTGGACCCCCCCCCCTATTGTTGCCCCGTGAGATCTAGATGTTGTTGCTTTAGTGGAGCAAGACAGTGAGCGTGTGTGGAGCTCTCTGTCCTTCGGTTGTCTGCTTGTAAGAGCTGTTTCCTGCTGGGAGTTGTCAGATTACTCCCGTAGTCATGGAATTGATGGTAGAGGTGCTAGCAAGAGGGAAACGTTTGTTGGCTGCTTGGAAGCAGTTGTTTGTCCAGTTAGGCGGACTCTTGGATGGTGTTCTAGAGGCTGCAGTAAGGGTTGTTCTGCCTCTTGTGAGTGTTTAGCCAAGATTTGGTTCTCATGTTGTTTCAAGAGCTAGTTCGGTTCTAGCTGGAGGGCGTTGCCCTGAGAACTTGTTCCTAGTCAGGAAGTTTTGGGCGTTGGCCCCTCCCTCGGCAGTTGAGTAAGTGCTGTTAGTTCTTGGTTGGTGGTCCAATCGGTTGAGATTTCCCTTGGGTGTTGCTTCCAAGAGAGTTGGTTGTTGTTGCCTTGGGTTTGAGCAAGTCAGCGAGCGTGTGTGAAGTTCACTGCCCTTCAGAAGTTCGCTTGCTGGGGAAATCGCTTCCCGTTTAGAAGGAGTCAGCTTAGCTCCTGAGTTGTGTAGTTGATCAGAGTAGCACAGCGGTCAGCCCAGCGAGAGGGTCCCTGCATTGGGTTGTTAGCAAGCGAAAAGTTGTTTGTCCCCGCAAGGGCGGAGGCCAGCCAGTATAAGAGTTGAGTTGTTTTTGGAAAGTTGTTAGTTCCTTGGGAATTGAAGATTTTTTCCCCTAGTCTCTGTGGTGATTGAGTTGCTCCATGGATGCCAGCCTCGAGTATTGGCTTCTGAGGTAGTCTTGTTGATTCGTGTGGCTCAGGATCCGTAAGCTTTGAGGTTGTCGTTATCCGTTTTTCCTTGCGAGGTTTCGGGAGTGGAGCTTCTGGTTGGAAGATGAGTTAGGCCTAAGCTAAAAGGAGGAAGTCCTTTGAGTAGCCAGTTGGACTTAAGAGTTGAGTGGTAGCTTGGAGGCGAGCTTTGCTCGTTATAAGCTTGGGTTGAGTTCTGCTGAGCAAGCCCTTCTCGGGCTTTGTTCCTAGTTGTTGTGCGTTCGCAGTTGGCGTTATAGCGGAGCCATGTTTGAGTGAGTTGGCACAAAGGTGCCGTGGCATTGGTTGGTAAATCTGTTGAGATATTTTCCTCAAGGTGTTGTGTCGCAGATAGCTGCGTGATGGTTTAGTCCTTGCTTCTCGAGTTTTCCTTGAGAGGAATGTTGGTTGTTTCCTTGCTTGGCAATGTTTTCTTAGGCCAGTTGCTGGTAGGTTTGCTTTGAAAAAGTTTGCGTTTGGCCGATGAGGAGTTCTAGTTTGTTGGTTTGGCCGAGTGGAGCCTGTGCCTGACCCTTGTCTTTTAGAGGTGGCCGTAGCTGAAGTTTCAGCTGGTGTGAGTGTTGTTAGCCGTCTGGGGTACCAGGATTGTGCCCCTTGTCTTTGGTTCTACGATTTCTCTTTAAGATGGTTGCTTAAGTGTTGTGGACGCGTTCTAGTTGGAGAAGTTTGCCTTTGGGATCAGTCGCCAGTTGGTGATTTGATTGTATTTTGTTAAGGCTGTAGGCAAGATTTGAGGTTCGCTGGTCTCTTGTGAAGTAAGAGTAGGCCATTTAGTTTTCTGGAACCTAGGAGGTTCAGTTGTTTGGTCAGCTTGGTGTAGGGTTGAGGCTGTTTGTTAACAACTATGAGCTTCCAGAGGAGTTATGCCAGTGCGTGGTGTAGAGTTTAGAGTTTGTGGCCAGTCCTCGAGTAGCTGAGAGTAGCACCGTTTGAGAGTTGGTACGAGTTGAGGATGTGGTTTGCTGTCTAGCTTTATCGCATCTATTCCCTTCGGAGTTCAGTGTATGCCCAGTCTTGGTTGAGATAGTTGTGGCAGTCTGGATGGCATTGTGGATTTGAGTTTTGAGAACCCAAGAGGGTTTGGTTTTCGAAGAAGGTTGGTGTTGTTTTAGCAGAGAAGTTCAGTTGGTTAGGAATCAGTGGAGTTTTCCTGGAGCTGTTTCGTCTTAGGACTTTCGAGGACGAAAGTCTTAAAAGGAGGGAGTATTGTAACAGCCCAGTTTTCTATTCCAGTTTTAGAGGTGCCTTCGGTTCAAGATTCAATTGTTCGGTTGGGTCGTTGGAGCTGTTTTAACCCTTAGGGGTATTTTGGTCTTTTGGCTCCCCGGTCAGGATTTGTGGATTTTCAGGATTCCAAGGTAGCTCCTGCCTTTGTCGAGGTTTGTTTGTTGTTGGTTGCGAGTCCCAAGATGTTTGGGCTAGTCGTTTGGAAGTTCGGTTATGGTTTGGGTTTTGGCAAAGTTATGGGTTGTTGAGTGCTTCCTTTGGGATTTGAGCCCTGGCCCTTAATATTGATTTGGGAGTTCGATTTAAGTGAGTTTTATTTATTGGAAAAGGTGGCTTCAGCCGGGTCTCGAAGGAGGAAGCCGGGAAATAAGATTTTAGGGATTTTAAGGTTATTTAAAAATGGATAAGGATGGAAATTAGGAAAAAATCCCATTTTTCCCTTTTGTTTTTCTCTCTCTCTCTCTCTCTCTCTCTCTCTCTCTCTCTCTCTCTCTCTCTCTCTCTCTCTCTCTCTCTCTCTCTCTCTCTCTCTCTCTCTCTCTCTCTCTCCCAACTCCCAGAGCCAGCCTAGCCCCAACTCCCAGTCGCCCAGTGTCGCCAGCCCGAGCCCTGCTCGCCCAATGCCGCGTCGCCAAGCCCCGAGTCGCCCGACAAAGGTCGTCGCGTCCTTGACCCAGTCAGCCCGCCGACAGTCTGCGCGTTGCTCATCCCCGCGCCAGGCCGTCCCGTCTGCGCCCGAGTTGCCCAAATCCGAGCCGCCTCGTGCGGATCGCTGGCCCTCGTAGTTCGTCGTGCGGCCGCGCGCCCCTCAGACGCCGAGTCGCGTCCGCGCCGCTTGTAGCTCCTTGTAGCTCGCCGAGTCGCCAGCCCGCGCGCGTCCCTGTAGCTCGCCGAGTCGCCGCCAGCCCGCGCCGCCCTCGTGGCCGAAGCGCGCGCACGCGTCGCTCGCCAATGAGCTCGCGCGCGCGCTGCCGCCCGCCAGGTGCCACCCCCCGCGCTCGTCATGCAAGCTCAGCTCAGCGCCCGCTCCGTGCGGTGCCCGGCCTCTGCGCCCATCTCTCGCCCTTTCAGCGCCCAAAGAATGCCTTACTTACCTGCGGCAAATGCCTGTTCACGTGTCAGCCGCGCCTCGTGAGTTGCTCCCTAGCCGAGCCCTGTTTATTATATTATATTTAGGCCTATGGATTGTGATTATTGTTGTGTTTGTTAGGTTCGCTTTAGGTTGCTCGGGTTCGATCGCAGCTTAGGTTTCTTGCGTGTTGTTGCCTTCCAACCAGGTAAGGATTTCTTACCGGAGTTGTGTGGGCCCTGCGATATTATCATGATGTGCTTTGTTTGCTTATTGACTGTTATGAGCATGATAGTGATAGGGCAGCTATGATTGATCTCTTGCTAGCGTGTTTGCCTGATTGTACATGTTAGTGCCATGCTAGGTTTGTTCTTCCAGCATGGTTATGATTCCTGTTTTAAGTTCGTAGTATCATGCTAGGTAAGTGTGATTGATGTCGATTATTATTTGCTAGCCAGGAATCATTTACTCTGTACTCTTAGCTAGTGTTGTAGGGTTTGTCATCATCCAGAGGCTGAGAGCGGACATAACGTACTTTGTCCCCACCGGTCGGGAGTAGAGCGAAGCATAACGTACATTGCTTTCCCCCCCGGCCGCCGATGTGGATTTAGCTACCACATGGGCATAAGCCTAGTTTGTAGCCTGCTAGAGCGGAACCCTGCCAACGGTGTAAGCCTACCTTGGCCGGTTCTTAGCTTCAGGTCGGTGGTTGTAAAGACCCGACCCAAAAGGGGCTCTAAATGGGCCTTTACCCCAATGCATGTAGTGAAAATAAAAGACATTATGAAAAATACATTTCGGATTCCAAGTAAAAACAGAAACATTCAACAACCAAAACATACATTTCTAAAAGCACACTGATCGATCGAGATTTATTTAAACCATTAAAACAATCCACAAGTACCAATATGCCGGGAATCCATAAAACGTAAGAAAACATCCTCGGGCTCTGTGCCCGCCTACATGCATTCAGAAATAATAAAAAGTGAAGAGTCATGATAATTAAAATAAAACAATCGAGAGATGACAAGTTCCATGATCATAGCTCCTCCTTCACCATCCTGTCTCCCGCTTGATTACCCGTGGAAAACCACGTAATAAGGGTGAGTAACGAATTACCCAAAGAAGAATCCCAACCGGGTACAATACGATATACATGATCATCTAGAAGAATGTATGCAAGCTATGAGAACAAACACAGAGCGGAGCACATAGCTAAGTCCACACTTGGACCTCGGATGCCATCTCGTGGTCTTAGTCCGGAAAATACCACAACACACTAAACGCACTATACGGGAACAAGTCCCGGCCTCACTGCTCTCATCGCCGATACGAAAGGTGCACTCGCTCAAGATCCCGAGGAGCTCTCCGATCGGCGTAGTAATGAGCGTAAGCGCGCACCGCATGCTACCGCAAACTCGGGGTGCCGGGTCTAGTGGCAAGTCGCCTGTGTTCGATCACCATGCCTAACTAAATCTCCGGATCGGTGTCACCGACATAGGGTGTGAGACTGACACGTGAACTATGTCACCTGTACCACCGCACTGAGGCTAAGGAACCGGCCGTGGTAGGCTTACACCAGAAGCGGTCCTTGCCCTAACAGTGGCAATCAAGGGCTACGGCCGAACACGCCGAGGACGTGTCGATCGCGGGGGCGAGGCAATGCCAAGTCATCATCCCGACCGTTGGGGCATTTAACGATCCGCCACCCTCACCCAAGATTGCGGGGCCTACCGGTTGGGATAGCTAATCCCTCACGGGTCCAAGGACGGAGAACTGTCTCGAACGTCCTTGCCATAGATGCAAGATACTTTATGCATCGGGCCCGATGATTCTATCTACCTCAATTCTAAACCTTAACAATAATAACGATTCAATCAATGCACCCCAATACGTGCTCATCGATACAAAGAACCTAGCATGATACTACGAAGCAAGAACAGAGATATCGAACATGCTAGAATAGAACAACCTAGCATGGGCTAACATGAGAAACAATACAAGAGTTCATGCCATCAGAATTGAACAGAGCACCTAGGCTAAACATGCTAGTAAACATACACGGGCATACAAAACAACAATCACAAATATACCGCAGGTCCACACAACCCCGGTGAAGAAATCCTTACCTTGGTCGGAAGACTTTTACACACAAATCCTAAGTCATGGAACAATCCCGAGCTAGCGAGCGAAACCTAGCAAACCAACAATAATCAAACATCTAAAATATCTAAACAACAATAGAACAGCAAGCTCGGCTCGGGGAACTCACGCGGCGCGGCGACACGAGCTTGGGGTCGGCAAAAGCCGGCTCGGCAAGGCTGGCGCGCCGGCCGCTACCGGCACGGCACGACGGACACGCTACTGCCGCTACCGGGCATGGCAAGCAGAGGACACGCGCGCGGGCGAAGCGCTCGACGGCGGCGCGCGGGCGCCGGCGTCGGGCGGCGGCGCGCGGCGCCGGGCGTCGCGATGCGCGGACACGGCGAGCAACTCGGGCAGGACGCGCAGCGGGCGAACGCTCGAGCCGGCGCGCGGGCAAGCGGCTTCGGCAAGCGGACACGGCGAGGGCGTGCGAGCGACGGGCCGGACGCGCGGCGCTGGCGAGGACCTCTGGCGTCGTGCGAGCGATCGGGCGATCTCGCTGCGGGGCGAACGGCGAGGCTTTGGGGCAGTCCGGCGTCGCGGCAGGGCTGCTCGACCGACCTGGGCGTCGGCAGCGGTGGCTCGACCGATCCGGGCGTCTGACGAGGCCGCTCGACCGACCGGGCGTCAGGTGAGCCGGGCCGGGATGATGGTCGCTCCTCTCGGGGCCGCACAACACACACACACACACACAAACCCTTTTTCTTACATTCGCCCAACAAACACCCAAATGAGAAGATGAAGAAGACGAAGACTTACCCGAATGATGATGATCGAACCCAAGGAGATGCAAGGATGAAGAACTCGGCAAGGCTATGGAGATGGAGAGCTTGGGCGGCCAAGAGGTGTTTTTGGAGAATAAGATGGAATAACCTAATTCTATTTCATTTAACCAAATGCACCAAAACTCCAAACTCCAAGGTTAACTAAGATGTGATGCGAGAAAGAGCAACAAGAGCACCTAATGGCTCAATTGGCACACCTCTCTACAAGCTTCCCAGAGACCTGGTTCAAACCCCTGCGGCAAAGACAATTCCTTTATTTTTACTTTTGCAACAAACCTTGCTCAAACCAAACCACAAACCCCTCCAAAACCTACAAAAACCATCCAATAATTTTAGTAGCCGGAAAAGACACAAACGACCATGACGGCCCGACCAAATTACCAAATTACCCCTAGGGCATACCTGGAAGACCGGGAAGAAAAACACTGGTCGTTACAATATTCCTCCTTTTTATGACTTTCGTCCTCGAAAGTCCTTAAGACAAAACACTTCGTAAATGCAACCTCATCTCGCCTCTTCCCGCTCCCAAGTGGCTTCCTCGTAACCCCGATTCTTCCATCGAACCTTTACTAAACGAATCTCGCGATTACGCAACGTCTTGGTCTCAAAGGCAAGGATCCTCACCGCTTCTCCTCGAAGTTCAAATCCTCATTCACCGCAAAGGCTCAAAGTCCACAATGTGCGACGGTCCAGCACATACCGCCTCAACATCGATACATGAAAAACACTATGCACCGATGGTACGGAGGTAGGGCTAACCGGTAAGCAACTCGCCAATCCTCTCTAGGATCTCGAACGGACCAACAAAACGGGGACTCAACTTCCCTCGCTTACCAAACCTCAAAACACCTCGCATCGGAGCAACCTTAAGGAACACATGCCGACCAACCTCAAACTCCAAATCTCGACGCCAACATCGGCAGAACTCTTCTGCTCTCTCTGCCTGTCAACATACGAGCTCTAATCTTCTCGCACTGCACCATTGGTCAATCGCAGTAACTCGACCCAACACTGCCTATCACCAACCTCTTCCCGAACACGGGGGACCGATAACGCTTACCATACAATGCCTCGAATGGAGCCATCCGAATCGCCGATCGTAACTATTGTTATAGGCAAACTCCATCAAGTATGAGATCATCGGTCCCAATCGCTCGGGAAATCCAACACACAAGCCCTCAACATATCCTCGAGAATCTGATTCACTCTCTCGGGCCCGACCATCCGTCCGAGGGTGAAAAGTCATGGCTTGAAATCGCACTCTGTGCCCAAACCCTTCCGGGCGCTCTCCGAACGAGAAGTGAACCGCGAGTCACGATCCGACACAATCCTCACCGGCACACCATGATAACGGATGATCTCGCTCCAAAAACAATTGCGCCTTTGCTCCACGGTATAAGTGTCCCTACCGGAAGGAAGTGTGCGCTCTTGGTCAAACGGTCGACTATCACCCAAATCGAGAGAACTTCCTGAGTCCTTGGCAAACCAGATATAAAGTCCATAGAGATCTCTTCCCATTTCCACCGGGTACACTCGGGTCGCAACAAACTCGCTGGCCTCTGCTGGTGCCTTCACTTGCGACAAGTGAGACACCGGTGACAAACTCGCCACATCTCTCTTCATCCCCATCCACCGAAAGTCTCGCTGGTTGGTCTGATACATCTTGGTACCCCGGTGCCAAGCAAAAGGGGAACAGTGGGCCTCCGAGAGCAACTCGGCTCGCAAACTCTGCAATGCCCGGAACACACAACCGCCTCTATAAGTCAACCCACCGTCTGGGAATACACAAAGTCAAAGTCACCGTCAAGACTAACTCACAACCAATCTCTTAAGTGCGGGTCACCCAACCGGGCATCTTATAATCCACGCTGATCGACGGCCGAATACATCAATCGAGCTACCTCGGCGGTAACCTCTCCCAACAACATCGCAACCTCGGCCCGCTCGAACTCTCTCTCGCAAACTGGCTGGGAACTCAACAACGCCGCAGAGTGCGGCGTCTTTTCTCGCTCAAAGCATCGGCCACTACATTGGCTTTACCCGGATGGTACAAAATCTCGCAGCCATAATCCTTTACCACTCTAACCATCTCCTCTCGCCTCATATTCACTCTCCTTCGAGTAAACAGATACTTGAGGCTCGGTGATCGGTAAACATCTCAATCCGCTCACCATACGTAATGCCTCCAAATCTTCAAAGCAAACACCACTGCTGCCAACTCCATATCATGAGTCGGGTAGTTCTGCTCATACGGCTTCACTGACGGGAAGCATAGGCAATGACCTTCCGTCTTTGCATCAACACACAACCCAATCCAAACTTGGAAGCATCATCAGACCACGAAACCACTGTCCCCTCCGGGATCGCCAACATCAGTGCTGAAGTCAAATCAAGCTTGAGCCTCGCAAAGCTCTCATCACACTCGCTGTCCCAAACAAACTCGACACCCTTCCTCGCCGACGAGTGAGGGGCGAGGCTATAGCGAAAAAGTCCTGACGAACCGACGGTAGTAACTCGCCAAACCCGCAAAGTCGCGAATCTCGGCAATCGAAGTCGGCTTGGCCCATGAACTCACGGCCTCAATCTTCGCGGGGTCCACGGCTATACCATCTCTCGAAACCACGTGGCCTAGGAAGGCCACCGCTCCATCCGAAATCACATTTGGAAAACTTCGCATAAAGCCGGTTTTCCTCAAAGCCGCCAATACTCGTCTCAAATGCTCTGCATGGTCTTCTTTAGACCTCGAATAAATCGAGAATATCGTCAATGAACACGATGACGGCCGTCCAAAAATGATTTGAACACCCTATCCATCATGTCCATGAACGCGGTGGGGCATTGGTCAATCCAAACGACATGACCACAAACTCATAGTGACCATATCTAGACTCGAAAGTCGTCTTAGGAATGTCGGCATCCCCGATCCGCAATCGATGGTAACCGGATCTCGATCTATCTTGGAGAACACGTAAGCTCCTGAAGGCGATCGAACAAATCATCGATACGGGCAACGGATACTTATTCTTCATCACACCTTATTAAGCTCGCGGTAATCAATACATAAGCGCATAGAACCATCCTTCTTTTTCACAAATAGATCGTGCTCCCCACGGGACACACTTGGACGGATGAACCCTCGGTCTAACATCTCCTGCAGCAATCGAATCTTCGCCTTTAACTCACCGCGCCATGCGATCACGGAGCCTTCGAGATAGGGAGGGTCCTCGGCTCGAGCTCAATAATGAAGTCAACCTCTCTCTTTGGGGGCAACCCCAGGTAACTCCTCGTGAAACACGTCCGCAAACTCCCCGCACGACCGGTGCTGATCAACAGACAGCGAGGGGCGGCTCTTCCCGCATAACTTGGCTAGATAGCCCCAAGCTCCATGAGCTAGCAAACGACGAGCTTTCACGGTGACACCATCGGGCGGGCAAACTCCACCTGACTCCACGAAACTTAAAGTCAATGCCGACTGGCGCTCTGAACACTACTTCTTTCCGGTGGCAATCAATCAACGCGTGGTTAGCAAACTAACCACTCCATACCAAGAATCACATCAAAACCGCTCATAGGCGTAACTATGAGCGTAGCCACAAGCAACTCTCTGGATATCTCGATCCGCCATCCTTAATCTTATCTCTAGCCAACATACTAACTCCCGAAGGAGTTGCAACAGATAACTCAAAACCTAGAGGCTCTAGTCTTAACTTAGCATGCTCAACAAACAACACGATATACAAATGAATGCGTGGAACCGAATCAAACAAGACAAATGCGCAGTGATCTAAAACAAGAAGCGTGCACCGCCACAGCGGCATCCGTGCGCTCGGCCTCTGACGGGTCGTAGCAAACACTCGACCTGCTGCTTTGCTGGGCCGAGCCGCCATAGCCGGGTGATCACAAAAACGGGCCATGTGACCCTCTCTACCACAACGGAAGCACAATCTAGGTCCAGCCGACAAGCTCCGGCGTGGACTTTCCCACAAGTAGCACAAGCGGAAATCGCTCGGGTCCTCCTCGCCGACGGCCGGAAACGGACTGGAGCTCTCCGCCGATCTCTGCTTCAAATCGCCCTTGGCGGCGCCGCCGCCCCGAAAGTCAAACTTCTCTCTTCTTCGCCCCACACACCTGCTGGGACAGACGCCGAACAGAGCGCGGCAACAACCCGCCAAGCAGATACTTCCCATTATAGATCGTGGCTAATCGGGATGCCCTAGCATAAGTGTCGGGGCTCGAGCCCCGACATCTCGGGAAACACCCGCTCAATCCGGATATGAACTTCCGAATCTTGACTCCGGTGGCAATCAACCGAGGAGCAAAATATCCATACTCCGAGAACTTGCGCTCATATTCCTCAATGGAATCGTAACCCCGCCGTGTTCCGGAAGAGCTCCACCATCTTCTCCCGAGCCTCATCACCGATGAACTTTACCTTGAACTCACCTTGAAGAACTCCCAAGTAGCGGGTGGAGACCCACCGGTCTCTCGCTCAAGGTGGACTCCCACCACCATCTCATTGTGCCTCCCAAAGACATGAGCCGCACATCTCGGCCTCAAATATCGGGGCACACCATGATCGGGAAGGTGTACTCCAAATGGGCAATCCACCGGGCCGCCGCTAACGCATCACCGGTGGCATCAAACTTCTCGAGCTTCCACTTCACAAAATCCTTGACCACCTACCCAATTCCTCGGCACCCTCTGCCATATCCGCCTCTCTACTTGCTACTTGCTCTTGTGGAGCCGGAGGAGCTACCGAGCTCTGTTTGAACCAATCGAGTCACCGCTCGACCGGGCTCGGGACTCTTCCATTGCGCGCCAACAAGGCACAGGTCTCTCGCCTCTGGTCACTCAACATGCGACCATAAAAGCCCTCATAGACTCAAGAAACTCTGCTCCAAGAGCGATCTCACGGCGCTCGATCGCCTCAACGCCCGCTCTAGGCGTAACAGAGGAGCTGCTTTGGTGGAATGCCATCGATGTCGGCTTGGGGCGATGTCCTGCAGATGTCGATCCGATCCTCGATACCTCGACCGCTCTCGAACCTCCTCTCCAGACGGGTGATCGCATGTTTGGCGATCTACATCCAAACCAACAACGAATCAAAACCTCGCTGTCACCATTCCACAACACCAAACAAGGCATACACTAGATGATAGGTATTGTAAATTCTTAACCCTTTTCCTTTCTAAAACAATAAATCTAGGCGTGCACTGATGATGACCGTCTGAGTGCCGATGATCATGGAAAACGACCTACAACAAAAGGTCGGTCCTGACTGAATCTATGACTCGAGCTCGATACCAATCAGAAAGACCCGACCCAAAAGGGGCTCTAAATGGGCCTTTACCCCAATGCATGTAGTGAAAATAAAAGACATTATGAAAAATACATTTCGGATTCCAAGTAAAAACAAAACATTCAACAACCAAAACATACATTTCTAAAAGCACACTCGATCGAGAGATTTATTTAAACCATTAAAACAATCCACAAGTACCAATATGCTGGAATCCATAAAACGTAAGAAAACATCCTGGGGCTCTGTGCCTGTCTACATGCATTCAGGGAAATAATAAAAAGTGAAGAGTCATGATAATTAAAATAAAACAATCGTAGATGACAAAGAGTTCCATGATCATAGCTCCTCCTTCACCATCCTGTCTCCCGCTTGATTATTACCTGTGGAAAACCACGTAATAAGGGTGAGTAACGAATTACCCAGTAGAATCCCCAACCGGGTACAATACGATATACATGATCATCTAGAAGAATGTATGCAAGCTATGAGAACAAACACACGAGCGGAGCACATAGCTAAGTCCACACTTGGACCTCGGATGCCATCTCGGGGTCTTAGTCCGAAAATACCACAACACACTAAACGCACTATACGGGAACAAGTCCCGGCCTCACCTGTCTCTCATCGCCGATACGAAAGGTGCACTGCTCAAGATCCCGAGGAGCTCTCCGATCGGCGCTGTAATGAGCGTAAGCGCGCACCGCATGCTCACGCAAACTCGGGGTGCCGGGTCTAGTGGCAAGCCGCCCGTGTTCGATCACCATGCCTAACTAAATCTCCGGATCGGTGTCACCGACATAGGGTGTGAGACTGGACACGTGAACTATGTCACCGTACCACCGCACTTTGAGGCTAAGGAACCGGCCGTGGTAGGCTTACACCGTGAAGCGGTCCTTGCCCTAACAGTGGCAATCAAGGGCTACGGCCGAACACGCCGAGGACGTGTCGATCGCCGGGGCGAGGCAATGCCAAGTCATCATCCCGACCGTTGGGGCATTTAACGATGCTCGCCACCCTCACCCAAGATTGCGGGGCCTACCGGTTGGGATAGCTAATCCCTCACGGGGTCCAAGGACGGAGAACTGTCTCGAACGTCCTTGCCATAGATGCAAGATACTTTATGCATCGGGCCCGATGATTCTATCTACCTCAATTCTAAACCTTAACAATAATAACGATTCAATCAATGCACCCAATACGTGCTCATCGGATACAAAGAACCTAGCATGATACTACGAAGCAAGAACAGATATCGAACATGCTAGAATAGAACAACCTAGCATGGGCTAACATGAGAAACAATACAAGAGTTCATGCCATCGAGAATTGAGCACAGAGCACCTAGGCTAAACATGCTAGTAAACATACACAGGCATACAAAACAACAATCACAAATATACCAAGGTCCACACAACCCCTGTAAGAAATCCTTACCTTGGTCGGAAGACTTTTACACACAAATCCTAAGTCATGGAACAATCCCGAGCTAGCGAGCGGGAACCTAGCAAACCAACAATAATCGGCATCTAAAATATCTAAACAACAATAGAATGACAAGCTCGGCTCGGGGAACTCACGCGCGCGGCGACACGAGCTTGGGGCTGCTGGCAAGCTGGCTCGCAAAGCAAGGCCGGGCGCCGGCTGCGCTACACGGCACGCGGACACGCTACCGCCGCGCTACCGCACACGGCAGCAGCAGGACACGCGCGCGCGCGAAGCGCGCTCGACGGCGGCCGCGCGCGCCGGGCGTCGGGCGAAGGCGCGCGCGGCGCCGGCGTGCGTGCGATGCGCGACACGGCGAGCAACTTCGCGAGGACGCGCGCGCGGCGAACGTCTCGAAGCGGCGCGGGGCAAGCAGCTCGGCAAGCGGACACGGCGAGGGCGTCTGAGCGATCGGCCGGACGCGCTGGCGCCGGGCGAGGACTCTCCTCGGCGTCGCGGCGATCGGGCGATCTGACTGGCTGGGCGAACAGCGAGGCCTTGGGGACAGTCCGGGCGTCGCGGCGGTAGCTCGTCGCTCGACCGATCGGGCGCGCGGCGGCAGCTGGCTCGACCGATCGGCGTCGCGGCAGGCTGGCTCGACCGATCTGGGCGTCTGCGAGCTGGGCTGGGATGATGGTCGCTTCTCTCCCGGCCGTGGCTGCACAACACACACACACACACAACCCCTTTTTCTTACATTCGGCCAACAAACACCCAAATGAGAAGATGAAGAAGACGAAGACTTACCCTAATGATGATGATCGAACCCAAGGAGATGCAAGGATGAAGAACTCGGCAAGGCTATGGAGATGGAGAGCTTGGGCGGCCAAGAGGTGTTTTTGGAGAATAAGATGGAATAACCTAATTCTATTTCATTTAACCAAATGCACCAAAACTCCAAACTCCAAGGTTAACTAAGATGTGATGCAGAAAAGAGCAACAAGAGCACCTAATGGCTCAATTGGCACACCTCTCTACAAGCTTCCCAGAGACCCGGGTTCAAACCACTGTCTGCAAAGACAATTCCCTTTATTTTTACTTTTGCAACAAACCTTGCTCAAACCAAACCACAAACCCCTCAAAAACCTACAAAAACCATCCAATAATTTTAGTAGCTGAAAAGACACAAACGACCATGACGGCCCGACCAAATTACCAAATTACCCCTAGGGCATACCTGGAAGACCGGGAAGAAAAACCTGGGTCGTTACAGTGGTACAGGCTGCACAGATGAGTGTCGAGGGCCTCGCACTACTGTGATCAGTGATACCACTTCCGAGTCTTAGGCATGCATACCTGGCCCGCATAGTTTGTCCTTAGGCCTCCACATTTACGCCAGTTGCAGCAGCATGCGGTGTGCGCGCACACGCGTTAGTCGCCGGTTCAGAGAGCTCCCCCGGGCTAATGTCGTGAGTACACCAATTCCTTCCAATTTAGAGCCAGACTTCGGGTACTCTCCCGATAGTCCAGATTTATTAGCAAGGGTAAGAGGCCCTTGAGGACATCCTTGGGATCAGTTTTTGAGCTGATCAACTGGCCGAGGGAGAAAGACCCTCGGAGATGTCCCGGGATTGGTTAGGATAACTAATCTTTAGGCCGGAAGTAGGAGACTTCCAAGGATTCCAGATCTTGCCTTGTAAGCTAGTTGAGCTAAGATCTGTGTTGGTAGTTGTTTGCATGTGTGCTAGGTTGCTAGATGATTGATTGTATCGTATTGTACCCCAATTGGGGATTCTTACTGAGTAATTCATTACTCACCCTTATTTTGTGGTTTTCCACAGGTAACCAAGGTGCGAGACAGGATGGCTGGAGGAGGAGCTGTGATCATGGAAACCCGTTGTTCAAACTCTGAGTCTTGTGTTTATGTTTTATGTTTTAAATGTCCTCTGAATGCATGTAGTTGGGCACGGAGCCCTAGGTTGTTTTCTGAATGTATTTCCGGATTCTAGCATTGTTGTAACTATTGGAAAGCTTGAATGTTTTAAATAAATCTCTGATCAGAGTGAGTTTTGTAAATGTATTTGTCTTGGAACAGGTGCTTGGAAACAGGGACAGGTTTCAGGAATTGATGTTGACTTTTTAAATGGATGTTTTATGTTTTAGTTTTTACTTAGAATCCGAAGCACCATTTTGCATTTTGATTTTAGTTTTGAATGCATGCATTGAGGTAAAGGCCTATTTTAGAACCCCATTCGGGTCGGGTCTTTACAACTGGTGTAGTACTTTTAGGTCTCACGTCTCTACACGGTTTGCAGCAGCATGCGGTGTGCGCACACGAGCATTCGGCATCGGGCGGAGAGCTCCCCCGGGATAATGCTAACAGTACACCACTTCCTTTTTTAGTCTAGAGCCAGACACTGGGTACTCTCCCGAGTGTCCAGGACCAGAAGTGTAAAGACCCGACCCGAATAGGGTCCTATACCTAGGTCTTTAACCTCTTATGCATGTGATAAAACTCAAATCACAAATGCAGAATTATAAAACCCTAAAAAAAACAATAAAACATTCAGTGCAATTTCAAAACCAATTAGACCTGTCCCTGTTTCCAAGCACCTGTCAAAAACAATTATCAAATTCAACCCTGGCTAGAGTTCCTTTTTATTGCAAATTCAAACGTCCATAAATACATCAAAATCCACCTAAGGGCTTCGTGCCCTGTCTACATGCATAAAAAGTTAAGAAAAGACAAGACAAGACTCAGAGTAACAACTGTCCATGATCATCCAGCAGCCTCCTCCTAGGCATCCAGTCTTGGTCCCAAGTTACCTGGTGAAAACCACAGAAAAGTAAGGGTGAGCAACGAGTCGCTTAGTAAGAATCCCCAACTGGGGTACAATACGAAAACAAATCATGTAGCACACATATACATGCAACCAAACACTAACGCAGAGAAAACAACCTGGTTTAGGCTAAACGTCACTCCTAGAACTTTCCTATTCAAGGACTTACCGAGCTGCCCATATGGACTGAAAACTACAACCTACATTTGGTGTTACACCGTGATGCCTATCAAGGTCTTACACAACCAGCACTTAAGGATGCCCATTGGGGTCTTATACCAACTTAACACAAGGATGCCCATCGGGGTCTTACTCGTGCTTGGAACACGGAGATGCCCATCGAGGTCTTACACTCCCGAGCTGCACTATGATGCCCATCGGGGTCTTACACATATTTCTAACAGTGTGATGCCCATCGGGGACTTACATACACTAGCAACGCATTGGTGCCCATCGGGGTCTTACCCATGCGAGACCTAAACTAGTAACTCCTAACAGTCTCTTAAGTTTGGGAACACAAGCTAACAGATCGACCATGCAATATTCAAAAGCAACACAATCCTAGCATGGCTCTATAGAATATGAACAGGAAACATAGATATGCAAGAGTAAGAAAATCCCTAGCATGGAGCTAACATGAACAAGACAACAGACATGCCAACAAGTCAGAAACAGAATCCTATCCACTAGAATGCTCATAAACAGTTACAAGATATCAACATGCCATTAAAGTAATTGCAGGGTCCACACAACCCCGGTAAGAAATCCTTTACCTGGAAATAAGCAGTAAAACAATAGCATAATCTAAGTGCTCCTTGAGCTGCAGGATACCAACGATGCACAAGACACCTAACAATAACATTAAGTTAATCAATACACCTGCAAGCTTCTATCTTAACCAAGGAATGCAAAAGAAACAGATGTTACCCAAACCGATAACTAGACCACAACTCGTGAAGACGGTTCTGCTGCCTCGGAGGTTTATCAGGCGGCCGTGCGGCTCGGGCGGCAATCATACCGAGCAGACACGAGCGAAGGGCGCGCCGCCGCAAGCCTGCTGGCGAAGGAGATCGGTTGAGGCCCTCGCGGCTGGGCGTGCGAGCGAGCAATAGGGCTGTCCAAAGTGCGGCTATTGCAGGGCACGCGATCGGGAAGGGTTGCTACTCACTGGCGTGCGAGGCTGGTTGAGGCGATGCGGTCTGCTGCTGCGGGGTGAAGAAGAAGGCCTGGCGCGGGCGATTGCAAGGGCGAAGCGGCTTGGCGAGGATAGGCAAGGGCTCTCGTGTGCGTGAGGTTGCATTCGCGGCTGTGAACGGTGATGCAATCGGCTAAGGGCTACAGATCCAATGCTCGTGAAGGGGCTGTTTGGTGATGGCGATGTGGATCTCTCGGCAAAATAAGGAAAAAGAGGAATGATTAGGGCACAACCAAACGACAAGGAAGATCTCGGCTAGGGAAGGAGTTTTACCTCATGGATCGGTTGCAACACACCTTCGGCAAGGGAAATCTCCTGGCCAATCAAGATCCGTGCAAGGGAATGTGTGGCAAGGCTTCCTCTCGACAAAAATAAGCAAGACCAAGGAGAAGACGGGGAGAGGAGAAGATGATTTTGGCAAGAATCAAAGGAAGAACCGCCTGGAAGAAACGATTGGGAAAATGCGATTTTTGGCCTCTAGAAGAAGAATTGACGGAAATGTTACGATTCCTTTTTCCCCAATTCGCAAGATGAATCCCATACTACCATGTGTCCCTTTCATTTGTCGATTCCAACCCCTGGCCATCTCCCCTTTGAGTCCCAGCTCCAACACATTTTCCACTTCTAAAATTCTTTTAAACTAGGCTCCACAACTCCAAAACCACCAAGGTTCGAGCCTCGGCAAGAGCATTCTTATTATCTTCTTAATAAACACTTAAGCAACAGCTCCCCAAATCCACCCAGGTTCGAACCCTAGCAAAGACACAAAATCTTAATTTCCTTTCCAACACAAGCTCCCAAAAACCTCGCAGGTCACAGGTTCGAATCCCAACAAATGCACTTTTAACTTTCTTTTTCTTCTTCTCAAAACAAGCTTCCCAAAGTCTGACTGGTCACGGGTTCGAGTCCTAACAACAACACAAATTAATTCTTAATTTAAACAACAATCAACCCCAACCCCTAGCCACATGGGTTCGAGTCCTGGCTCCAACACTTTTCTTTTAAATTTTCCTTTTTCAATCCAAGTCACCAAAAAGCCTAACAGGTCACAAGTTCGAAACCCCACAGACGCACAAATAAATCTTATTTTATCTTTTAGATAGAAAGTTCTCCAAACTACCCCAAATGCATTCTAACTCTGGAAACCTCAAACCAAAAAACAACCAATCTTAATGAATGACATAAACAGCCCAAAACTCAGGTTAAACGCCAAACTAGCCCTGAGGGCAAAATGACCAAAATGCCCCTAAGGGCTAAAACTGCCCTAACGGCCCAACCGAACAACCAAAATAATAACCGAACATACCTAGGGAACTAGAGTAGAAATCTCGGCCGTTACAAGGAGAGCTGGCCACCAGTTGATTGGACATTCGTGTCCCAGATGTTTGGACCTTCAGGTCCCAGTTATTGGACAAGTGTTGTCCCAGTTTCAGGATCAAGAGTCGCTTGGTTGACTAAAGAGTTTGATCTGTGTTGGTAGCAGTTGTATGTATACCAGCATGATGTATTATTGATGTGTGCACTGTACCCTGGTTGGGGATTCTTACTGAGTATGTTTATACTCACCCTTATTTTTGTGGTTTTCCACCAGGTAACTCAGGACAGCGACAGAACGACTAGGGGAGTAGCTACTTGATCATGGGACTCCGCCGGCAGCTCTACTTTTTATGATTATCTATTCTTTTGATAATCAGCATGTACCGAGCATAGAGCCTTGAATTTTCTCTATCTGGATCTGCTTATTGTCTGATTGACTATGTTTGAAATGTTTATTTAGTTTTGAAATAAACTCTGGCCAGGGTTACTTTCCCACAGGTTGAAATTGAATGTTTTGAACAGGTTACATGTTTGACAGGTTTAAAACAGAAACTGTATCGTTTCATTTTAATTCTTTATTGGTTTTAACTTGCATGGTGAAGTAAGGATCAATTTAGTTCAATGTTTTAGGATGGGTCCTTACAAAGTATGTGTCGGCTCGCTACCCACGTATGCTAGCCTCTAGTTGACTCGAAAAAGGAACCTGGCGGAATATCCAGTAGGTTACGTTAGTATTACACGAAGAATCCGTCGTGCTAAAGAATTGGAAGTTACGTAGTAACCCCGCTAATGCATGCGAAACCGAGAACTTAATCATGTAGTGCTGCAGCGAAAGCTGGGCGCTACATTCACAAATGCAGAAGTATTGTGAGGTTGAGAAGCATGAATACCGCATCACCAAGCAACACGTTTGTGTTTAGTCGAAATCTCTAATTAAGCCAAGCACTTAGATTTACATTAGCATCAGTATTTACATTGGCATCAACATTTGCATAAGCGTCAACATAGTGTCCGCATTATCCTTTCTATTATTCTGCATAAACTAACTACTCTCTCTCAACTAATTCGTTTCTCTTATGTTTTTTACCTTTAATATGAATCAATCACTTCAAATTCTCTGTAGGATCGATAAATCTACAAACTTATTACTTGTTGCAATTCCCGACCTCGTATACTTGCGCGTAAGTGATTCTAAGTGCACTTAGCTTAAAGTAACTTAGAATTAATTATTGTTCAATATATTAGCAGTGGAATCGTTCGGCTTGTAGGTTATTGATGAGACGGCATCCAGGGTTTACCCGACCTACAGGCCACCTTTGACCCCGATTGTTAACTTTCCTAGAGAGGGGGTAGAGGCTACTATGCCTCAAAATGCAGCTCTAGGAATGGAGTTTTCTTCAGCTATGTGTAATATGATGATGGGCCTAATGGCCGAATAGAGAGTGGAGACTGGCGCAGCTTGCAGCGCGAGGAAGAGTCTTGGGCTCAGATAGCCCTGCTGACACAGCTGATTCAGTATGCACCCCCCAGCAGCCCCAGTGATCTCTTTGGTGGAGTCACCGAGTTTCGAAAGTCGCTCAAGGACTTTACTAAGTGGAAGCCTACCAAGTTTGATGCTCTTGAGAACCCGTTAGTAGCGGTGTAGTGGTTGGCCAATATGGAGTATATTTTCTGAGTGATGGGATGTTTGGATGTGCAGATGACGAGATGTGTAGCCCATGTTCTGGCAGACACAACAGTTTGGTGGTGGGAGTCCACCGACAGGGGCAAACCAGTTGGGTCTCCACCAGCCACCTTGGAGTTCTTTAGAACCGAGTTTAAAGCCAAGTACATCAATGAAGAGGCTCAGTAGGAGATGGCGAAGGCCTTCTCGAATCTGAAATAGGGAACAGATAGCATAGCCAGTTATGAGAAGAAGTTCTCAAAGTACAGCTACTTTGCTCCAAAGCTCATAGCCACAGAAGAGCTCAAAATTAAAAAGTTTATTGGCGGGTTGAGGAAGGAGGTTGCTCAAGATGTACGAGCACTCGTTCTTAAGTTGTATGCTAGAGCCTTGGCATTGGCCACCATTTCTAATTCTAAGTACCCACCGGTGCAGGTTTGTTATGCACCATTTTAGAATGTTCAACCTCACTCTAGGCAGAAGAGGAAGTTTAAGTCTTCCAGTGGTTCCCGTTCAGGTGGACAGCAGACTCGTCGTTAGGTCCAATTTCGAGGTTGAGATCAGCGCCGATTGTAATATAAATTGCACGATCACAGTAGAGTGTAGTTAGGCAGCCACCTTGGTGCCACACTTGTGGCAGAACAAACTTCGATATTTGTGGAGCATCACCCCATGCTTGCTATAAATGTTGCAAGGAGGGGCATCTAGCTAGAGCTTGTACCCAAGCTGAAGCAGCATCCAGACCGACCCAATAGCAGGGCCGAGTGTTTGCCACAACTTGCAAGGTGGCAGAGCGTATTGATGCTACAATTGTTGGTATGTTGCTTGTTTTAGATCATTATGCATTTGTATTGTTAGATTCGAGCTCGACCCACTCGTTTGTTTCGATGCATTTGTTAGACAAGCCTGTTTGGAACTCGAACCGTTAGGGTTTGAGCTGTGTGTTGCAACTCCTTCGGGAGTAAGTATGTTAGCTAGTATCAAGATTAAGAGTGGTTAGATACAGATATCCAAAGAGCTTTATGTGGCTACCCTCATAGTCCTGCCTATAAGCGGTTTTGACGTTATCCTTGGTATGGACTGGTTGGGTGAGAACCATAGGTTGATAGATTACCGCCAGAAAGAAGTCATGATTAGGCCACCCGAGAAGCAAAACTTCAAGTTCCACGGTGTTCAGGGTGGACTGTGTCCGCCGTTTATTTCAGTAGTAAAAGACCGTCGTTTGATATCTCGAGGAGCTTGAGGCATTTTGGAAAAATTATGGGTTGAGAGTAGTACCCCGTTTTCTGTGGATCAAGTACCAGTAGTATAGGAGTTCACCGACATTTTCCCAAATGAGTTACTGGGATTGCCTCCACAAAGAGAGGTGGACTTTACCATTTAGCTTGAGACAGAGACACTCCCTATCTCGAAAGCTCTGTACCGTATGGAGCTAGCCGAGCTAAGAGAACTGAAAGTTCAGTTGCAGAAGATGCTAGATCAAGGATTTATCAGCCTGAGTGTGTCCCCGTTGGGAGCTCCAGTTTTGTTTGTTAAGACTGCCGCCGGAAAGAAGTGGTGTTTAGGCTGCCTCAGAAGCCGAGCTTCAAGTTTCGCGGTGTCCAGGCCGGAATTTGCCCGCCATTGATCTCAGCAGTGAAAGCCCGTAGATTGATAGCTCGAGGAGCTTGGGGCTTCTTGGCAAAGCTGTCAGGAGATAGTAGTACTGCATTGACTGTTGACATGGTTCCTGTGGTGCAAGAGTTTGCAGGCGTATTCCCTGAAGAGTTGTCGGGTTTACCACCGAAGTGGGAGTTAGACTTCACCATCGAGCTGGAGCCAGGGACTCTTCCTATTTCTAAATCCCCGTATCGTATGGCGCTAGCAGAGTTAAAAGAACTCAAAGTGCAGCTGCAAGAGATGCTGGATCGAGGTTTCATTCGACTGAGTGTGTCCCCGTGGGGAGCACCTGTCCTGTTTGTTAAGTAGAAGGATGGATCCATGCGCTGTAAAGACCCGACCCGAAAATGGTGCTAAACCTAGATCTTTACTCAGCATGCAAGTGAAAAGCATAAAAGGACCCAGCCAGGGTCGGTTTGTAAAACTTTTCAAAGATAAGAGTGGAAAACATTAAAAACAAAGTAAACATTCATTAGGCAAAACGATCCATTCAAATTAAAAACAGTGACTGATCAGTAGTTTCCTTAAAAACGTAAAATAGTTCAAATCATAAGTTTTCCCTACGGACCCAAGTCCAACTACATGCTGAAATAAAAAAACAGTAAAATAAGACACGACAGAGTGTCAAGCAAGCATCCATGATCTCGGCTCCTCCTCCGCTAGCCGCCTCGGTCTTTGTCCCCAAGTTACCGTGGAAGAAACCACAATAAGGGTGAGTATAAACATACTCGGTAAGAATCCTCGATCGGGTGCGATACGATGCAATCAATCATCTAGCAACCTAATACACATGCAAACAGCTTATCAACAAGGATCTCACCTCAACGAGCTCACAAGGCAAATCGAGTCCTCGGAAATCTCCTACCTCCGACCTAATGATTGGTTCTCATAACCAATCCGGGACATCTCAGAGGTCTTTCTCCCTCGGCCAATTGATCAGCTCAAAAACCGATCCCAAAGATGTCCGACACCCTCGAGGTCTTTCTCCTCGACCAATTGATTAGCTCAAAAGCCAATCCCAATGGGTGTCCTCAAGGGCCTCTTACCCTCGCTATAAATCACAGCTATCGGAAGAGTACCCGAAGTCGCTTAAAATCGAAGGAACCGGTGTACTCACAAACATTAGCCCGGGAGCTCTCGAACCGGCGACTAAAGCGTGTGCGCGCGCACCGCACCGCATGCCGCAAACCGGCGTAAATGTGGGGCCTGGTACAAACTACGCGGGCCGGTATGCATGCCTAAGACTTCGAAGCGGTGTCATCAACACGATGGTGCGAGGCCCTCGGCACTCATCTGCAGGCAGCTGTCCCACCGACTGAAGCTAAGAACCGCCAAGGTAGGCTTGCACCATTGGCGGGGTTTCGCTCTAGCAGCTACTACAACTAGGCTTATGCCAATGAGGTAGCTAATCCTCATTGGCTGCCGGGGGGAAGCAATGTATGTTATGCTTCGCTCAACTCCCGACCGGTGGGGACAAGGTACGTTATGTCCGCTCTCAGCCTCTAGATGATGACAACTCTACTACACTAGCTAGAGTACAGAGTAAACGATTCTGGCTAACATATACACATAATCATCGATCATACATAACCTAGCATGGGACTACGAACTTAAAGCAGGAATCTCAAGCATGCTGGAAGAACAATCCTAGCATAGCACTAACATGTACAAACAAGCAAACATGCTAGCAAGAATGCAATCACAAGCTGTCCTATCCACTAATCATGTTCATAAAAGTAAACATGCATTTAAGGCGCAATCAAGAAAGCTCGCAGGGTCCACACAACCACGGTAAGGAATCCTTACCTGGAAACAAGTGGAAAATAGCTATCACGAATCAATTAAGACCCTCGAGCTTAATAACGAACCCGAGCAACCTAGGCATAATAAAAGCATCCTAAATAAATATACAGCAAAGAACACAGCCTTAAAAATCTAAAAGGGAAAGGTTCGGGAATTACCAACCGAGAAGACACGGAGTCTCGGCAGCAAGGGGGCAGGTTTGGGCGCTGCTGGTGCGGCAGAGACGCTGGCGCTGGGCGCATGGCAAGGCAGGCGAACACACTGGAGCGGGCGCGCGGCAAGGCAAGCGGACGCGCAGCGCGCGCGCGCGCACGACGAGCGGCAAAGTCGCGGGCGATAGGGCGCGGGAGGAGACGCGCGAGCGAAGCGCTCCTCCTCGGGACGACGCGCGGCGAAGGCGGGTCCGGGTGGGCGAGGCTTTTGCGATCGCGGCGCTGGCGGTAGCGAGCGACGCCGGCGGCGGTCTTTGGCGTCTGACGGCGGGTGTCTGACTACGACGAGCGCGGCCGGCGAGGCAGGTGCCGAGGCGAGCGGCAGTGCGGCGCAGATGGCCGGCCGAGCGCAGTGTGGTGCGTGTGTGTGGTGGGTGGCTCGGTGAGTGGTGCGGGTGGGTTAGGGTGGCTCTACTGGGTGGCTCGAGCTTAGGAGAGAGAGAGAGAGAGAGTGTGTGGCTACCAAGGGAACAAAGAGGGTTTTCCTAATTTCCTTCTTTTCCTATTTTAAAAGGGTTAGAGACCTAAAATTCCCTTCCCAGGGCTCTCTCTTGCGGGTCCCGCTAAAGAAATTCTTTTCTTTTAACTAAATCTCTTTTCTAAAAACTCCAATTTCACCTTTAGGGCAAGGGTTCAAATCTCAATGGGACCAATTAATTTCAAATTAATTTTGCTATTAACCTAGGAATGTCTCAGAACTTCTAATCAACAAACCCAAACTCCTTGGGTCTTGCAACCAACATCAATCAAGTCTCAACGAAGGCCGAAATGACCACGAAGCCACGAAAATCCTCAACCTCGATCGGGAGCAAAAGACCAAAATACCCTTAAAGGTTAAAAAGTTCTAACCGTGAACGCCCGCTTTCCATTCCGGTTTCCCGTGTACTCTCGGTTGATATTGGGGCAATCGGTTGGGCCATTAAAGCTTTATAACCTTTAAGGGTATTTTGGTCTTTCTCGCTCCCCGGCGAGGTTGAGGATTTTCGTGATTTCGTGTCATTCCGCCTTCGTTGTGGCTTGTTGATGTTGATTGCAAAACCCAAGGAGTTTGGGTTAGTTGTTTAGAAGTTTGGTAGCATTTAGGTTAATGGGAAAATTAATTGAAAATTAAATGGTTCCATCGGGATTTGAACCCTTGCCCTAAATGGTGAATTTGGAGTTTTAGAAAAGAGTCTTAATTAAAAAGAAAAAAAGGTTGCTTTAGCCGGACCCGCAAGAGGAAGCCTTGGGAAGGGAATTTAGGTCTCCCAACCTATTTAAAAATAAGGAAAAGAAGGAAAATCAAGAAAACCCCTATTTTTTCCCCTCATAGCGCATTCTCTCTCTCTCTCTCTCTCTCTCTCTCTCTCTAAATCGAGCCAAGCACCCTAACCCACCAAGCACCACCCACCGAGCCACCCCACCCACATCGCACCACACCGCCTCGCACACCACCGCGCCGCACTGCACGACACACCGCCCAAGCCGCTCGGCCCTGCTTTGCCCAGGCCGCCGCCGCGACGCTCGCGCTGGCCCCCACCAGAGCACGCCCATCACCGCCTTCGACGCCGTCTCACTGGCCTGTCCTGCTGCTGCGCAGCCACGACACGCCCAGCCCGATCGACGCTTCGCCCGCGCGCCAACCTGGCCCGAGCCTGCTCGCTGCGCGCATCGCCGCGCAGCCGCCGATTGCCCGCGCGCTACGCCGCGCCGTCCGAACTCCGTGCGCGCGCGAGCCCTGATGCCCACCGCACTCAGCCAGCCGCCATACCGCCTTTGCTGCGAGAGCCCGTGTCCTCTCGGTTTGTAATTCTCGAGCCTTTTCCTTTTTGATTTTTAAGTCTGGTCATTGCTGATATGTATTTAGGATGCTTTTAATATGCCTAGGTTGCTCGAGTTCGTTTTAAAGTTCGAGGGTTTTGCTTGACTCGTGATAGCTTTTTCCACTTATTTCCAGGTAAGGATTCCTTACCGTGGTTGTGTGGACCCTGCGATGCTTTCTTGATTGTGCCTTATATGCATGTTTACTTTTATAAACATGATTAGTGGATAGGACAGCTTGTGTTTGCATTCCTGCTAGCATGTTTGCTTGTTTGTACATGTTAGTGCCATGCTAGGATTGTTCTCCCAGCATGCTTGAGATTCCTGCTTTAAGTTCGTAGTATCATGCTAGGTTATGTATGATTGATGATGATTATGTATGTTTAGCCAGGAATCGTTTACTCTATACTCTAGCTAGTGTGTTAGGGTTGTCATCATCTAGAGGCTGAGAGCGGACATAACGTACCTTGTCCCCACCGTCGGGAGTAGAGCAAAGCATGACGTACATTGCTTCCCCCCGGCAGCCGATGTGGATTTAGCTACCACATCGGCATAAGCCTAGTTTGTAGCTCGCTAGAGCGAACCCCGCCAACGGTGCAAGCTCCGCCTTGGCGGTTCTTAGCTTCGTGTCGGTGGTACAGCCGCACAGATGAGTGCCGAGGGCCTCTGACTATCGTGTGTTCGATGACACCGTTTCCGAGTCTTAGGCATGCATACCGCCCGCGTAGTTTGTACTTAGGCCCCACGCTTCGCCGTTCGGTTCCAAAGAGCATGCGGTGTGCACGCACACGCGTTAGTCGCCGGTTCGCAGTGCTCCCCCGGGCTAATGTTCATTAGTACACCAATTCCTTCCAGTTTAGAGCCAGACTTCGGGTACTCTCCCGATAGTCCAGATTTATAGCGAGGGTAAGAGGCCCTTGAGGACACCCATTGGGATTGACTTTAGAGTTAATCAATTGGTCGAGGGAGAAAGACCCTCGAGGGTGTCGGACATCCTTGGGATCGGTTTTTGAGCTGATCAATTGGCCGAGGGAGAAAGACCCTCGAAGATGTCCCGGGATTGGTTTTGAGAGCCAATCATTAGGCCGGAAGTAGGAGACTTCCAAGGATTCCGGATTTGCCTTGTGAGCTCGTTGAGCTAAGATCCGTGTTGATATTTGTGGCATGTGTACTAGGTTGCAAGATGATTGATTTCATCGTATCGTACCCCGGTCGGGGATTCTTACTGAGTATGTTTGTACTCACCCTTATATCTGTGGATTTCCACCAGGTAACTTGGGGACAAAGACCGAGGCGGCTAGCGCAGGGAGCCGAGATCATGGATGCTGCTGACACTCTGTTGTGTCTTATTTTACTGCTTTATGATTTCAGCATGTAGTTGGACATTGGTCCGTAGGGAAAACTTATGTTTTGAACTGCATTTATGTTTTTAAGGAAATCTTGATCGATCCATCGCTTTTATTTTTGAAAGGTTTTGCTTAATGAATGTTACTTTATTTTTAATGTTTTCCGCCTTATGTTTGAAAAGTTTTACAACTCGACCTTGGTCCGGTCCTTTATGCTTTTCACTTGCATGCCGAGTAAAGACCTAGGTTTAGCACCGCTTTTCAGTGTCGGATTTTTACAGCTTGGTATCGTGAGCACGCAGTCATAGATTCTCGTAGACTAACTGTTTGTAGGTTGTGTTCCCATGATCTCCAAAGACTCCACGGCCGCGTGTTTTTCTAAGTTCAATAAGCTAACGGTTTTGTTTACGATACTATATGCAAGACACATGTGTTATCTTTGTTGGCAGAGAAAGTCCGAGCGTGGACTAACCTGTGTGTGGTTTCCGTGTAGATCGCCAAGATGCCGTTACCATAAAGCGGAGCAGTCCGTCTGAATCGCAAATAGAGATGCTTTGCAGAGCCAGCCACGCAGTATATCGAAGCTCGTAGGTCGCCTGTGGGCACTAGAGGCTAACTTGCCCAGAGAAGGGGTGGAGGCCGCTATGCCTCAAGGTACAGCTCCGGAGGAGATGTTTCGCTATGAGAGACATGATGATGGGCCTAATGGCCGAGCAGAGAGTCGAGACTCAGCGCAGCTAGCAAACAGAGAGAGGAGTCTAGGGCACAGATAGCCCATTGACACAGCTCATGCAAAGAGCACCCCAGCAGCTCCAGTAGAGTTCCCAGTGAGCTCTTGGTAGCTCAACCGGGAGGGGCAGGGTCATCGAGACCGGTCCGGACTCACTTGATAGTGCGTAGGAGAGAGTGCTGAGTTTGGCAAGTGGTTGAAAGATTTCACCAAGTGGAAGCCAAGGGAATTTGATGCTTCAGAGAACCCACTTGTGGCAGTCAGGTGGTTGGCAAGAATGGAGTACATCTTTAGAGTTATGAGATGCCCAGATGTACAGAGGCCGAGATGTGCGGCCCATGTTCTCTCCGACACACCGAGTGGTGGTGGGAGTCCACAGATAGAGCTAGACCACCGGGTCTTCTCCACCACACACTGGAGTTCTTTAGAACGAAGTTCGAGCTAAGTATGTTAATGACGAGGCTCAGCAGAGATGGCAGAGGCCTTCTCGAATCAAACAGGATCGAGATAGTATTGCTGCTACGAAAAGAAGTTCCCTGAGTACAGCTACTTTGCCCCGAAGCTCATTGCCACTGAGGAGCTTAAGACTAAGAAGTTTATTTGTGGGCTGAGGAAGGAGGTTGCTCAGGATTTTCGAGCACTCGCCCCGAGAGTTATGACCGAGCAAAGGGAGTTGGCCACGATTTATAATCCGAAGTATCCTCCAGTCAGCAGATTCATTGCTCCAGCTCACCCGATTCGGCAAAGATGCTCAGCAGATTCCGGCGAAGAGGAAGTCCGGGACTTCTAGTGGTTTCCGCCACTGTCAAAGCAGATCGCCGTCGAGGCCGATCTTGAGGTCGAGATCGGCGCACGACCACGTGGGAGAGCCTGGATCGCCAAAGCAGGCGGGGCCAGCAACTACTCATTGCAACAAGTGTGGAAAGGCACACTTTGGTTTGTGTGGAGCATCGCCCGTGCTTGCTACTGAGATGTGGCAATGAAGGGCACTTGGCCGCATTCTCGCACTCGTGATTTAGCAAGAGCGGGACCGCCCAACAAAGCAGGGCGGGTGTTTGCCACTACTCGCCAGGGGAGGCGGAGCGTCATCGATGATGCGATTCTGGTGCACGCTGCTTGTCTTACAAAGACTATGCATTTGTATTGTTTGATTCGGGTTCGACCCATTCCTTTGTTTCCGATGCATTCGTTAGACAAGCTTGTGTGGAACTCGAACCTCTAGGGTTTGAGTGTGTGTTGCCACTCCTTCGGGTGTGAGTATGTTAGCTAGCAGAGAGAGTTAAGCATGGCGGATACTGATATCCGATGAGATTTTAGAGGCTACCCTCATAGTGCCGTTTCTATGAGCGGTTTCGATGTGATCCTTGGCATGGATTGGTTGGCGAGAGAACCATGCATTGATAGACCGCCGTCGGAAAGAAGTGGTGTTTAGGCCGCCTCGTGGCCGAGCTTCAAGTTTCATGGTGTCCGTCGGCGCGAACTTGCCCACCATTGATCTCAGCGGTGAAAGCCCATAGATTGTTGGCTCGAGGAGCTTGGGGCTTCTTGGCAAAGCCGTCGAGAGATAGTAGTACTGCGTTGATCGTTGACATGGTCCCCGTGGTGCAAGAGTTTGCGAGATGTTTTCCCCGAAGAGTTGCTTGGGTTTACCCCGAAAGTGGGAGTTAGACTTCACCATCGAGCCGAGCCGTGGACTCTTCCCATTTCTAAAGCCCCGTGTCGTATGGCGCCACCGTGAGTTAAAAGAGCTCAAAGTGCAGCGATTGCAAGAGATGTTGGATCGAGGTTTCATCCGACCGAGTGTGTCCCCGTGGGGAGCACTCCGCCTGCTTGTTAAGAAGAAGGATGGATCCATGCGTTTGTGTATAGACTATAGAGAGTCAATAAAGTCACGGTGAAGAATAAGTATCCCCGCCGCGTATTGATGATCTGCTTCGATCGCCTTCAGGAGCCTCGGTGTTTTCCAAGATTGACTTGAGGTCGTGGTACCATCACCGAGAATTCGGGATGCGATATCCCGAAGACCGCGTTCGAGATCAAGGTATGGTCATTATGAGTTCGTGGTCATGTCTTTTGGACTAACGAACGCCCCGCAGAGTTTATGGACATGATGGACAGAGTGTTCAAGGAATTCTTGGACAACTTTGTCATCGTATTCATAGACGACATTTTGATTTATTCCAGACAAAGGAGGACCATGCTTCGCATTTGAGGCAAGTTTTGACAAAGATTGCGAGAGAACCAGCTTGTTCGCAAAGTTCTCTAAGTGTGAATTACGCTAGAGAGAGTAGCCTTCCTTGGGCATATAGTGTCGGCAGATGGTGTGTAGCGGTGGACCCGCAAAAGATAGAGGCGCTTAGCTCGTGGGCGAGACCGACGACGGTCGCGAGATACGCAGCTTTCTGGTCCGCGAGTTATTACCGTGTTTCGTGAAAGGCTTTTCCTAAAGCAAAGACTCCCTAACCCGTCTCGACAAAGAAGGGTGTTGACTTTGTTTGGGATGCTAGATGTGAGGAAAGTTTTGCCCACTTTAAGCTCGGTTTGACGACATCACACTGTGTTGGCGATGACTGGAAGGAACAGGAGGTTTCGTAGTTTATAGTGATGCTTCCAAGTATGGTTTAGGTGTGTGTTGATGCAAAGATGGGAAGGTGATAGCTTATGCTTCCCTGCGAGCTGAAGCCTTATGAGAAGAACTATCCAACTCATGATATGGAGTTGGTTGCGCTTGTTTTTGCCCTAAAGATTTGGAGGCACTACTTATATGGTGAGAGGATTCATTGTTCACGGACCACCGTGAGCCTCAAATATTTCTTCACTCGTAAGAGTTGAACATGAGGCGAGGAGGTGGCTCGAGTTAGTAAAGGACTACGACTGTGAGATCTTGTACCATCCTGGAAAAGCCAACGTTGTGCCGATGCGCTGAGTAGGAAGACGTCGCACTCAGCAGCTTTGCTGAGCTCCCAAGTGGAATTGCGGAAAGAGTTTGAGCGTACCGGTATCGCGGTTTTGTTGGGAGAGGTTACCGCCAGGGTAGCCCAGCTATCAGCTCAGCCGTCGCTTAAGCAGAGGATCATCGACAGCCAGCTGAGTGATCCCAAGTTAAAGAGATTGCTCGAGAGAGTTGAGGCTGATGGCGATTTTGACTTTGTCGTGGCACCAGACGGAGGCTTGAGATACAGAGGTCGGTTGTGCGTCCCGGACGACGGAGGGATTCGAGCCGAGTTGCTCGCCGAGGCACATAGTTCCCCATTCACTTGGCACCCAGGAGGTACCAAGATGTACCAGGATCTCAAGCAGACGTTTTGGTGGATGGGCATGAAGCGGGATATAAAGAGTTTGTTAGCCGGTGTCTCACCATCGCCAAGTGAAGGCTCCCGCATGTAAGCCCGCAGTTTATTGCGCCATTTAAGCGTTCCCACAAAGGAAGTGGGGCGAGATTTCGATGGATTATATCTCTCGGGTTGCCGAGGATACCGAGAGGGTTTACGCAGATCTGGGTAGTAGTAGACCGGCTGACCAAGATTGCACACTTTATTCCCGGGAGGATTAGTTATACCGTGGAACAGTGGTGTAATGGCCCAGTTTTCTATTTCGGTTTCCCAGGAGTTTTCGGGACATTATGCGGATGTTCGGATGGGCCGTTAGAGCTTTTTAACCTTTAAGGGTATCTTGGTATTTTGCTCCCGGTCGAGGTTGAGGATTTTCGTGGCTTGTGGTCATTTCGGCCTTCGTTGAGACTTGATTAATGTTGGTTGCAAGACCCAAGGAGTTTGGGTTAGTTGATTAGAAGTTCGGAGACATTCTGGTTCATAGCAAAATTAATTGGAATTTAATTGGTCCCATTGAGATTTGAACCCTTGCCCTAATGGTGAAATTGGAGTTTTTAGAAAAAGAAAAGAATTTCTTTAGCCGGGACACGCAAGAGAAAGCCTTGGGAAGGGATTTTAGACCCATTTAAATTAGGAAAAGGAAAAGAAATCCTATTCCCTTGTTTTTGGAAAAATCTCTCTCTCTCTCTCTCTCTCTCTCTCTCTCCTGCCGAGCCCCTCACCAAGAAACCAAACCCTAGCCTCACCCCATCCCCACAACAGATCGCACCAGCCCCTACCCGTACCACGCCGCCCAGATCGCACTGCGCCGCCGCCCGCCACGCCACGCGCACTGCATCAAGCGATGCCCATGCCCAGCGCGCCCAGACGCCTGCATCGCCCATGCCAGGCGAGCCCACTCGCACTGCCTCGCCCAGCCCAGACGCGTCGCGCCATTCCGCACCAGCCGCCCAGACGCGCGCGCCAACCACTCCGCTTCTTTGCCGCCCGCGCGTCGCCAGCGCCGCTGGCCGCCACCACCCGAAGCGTCGCCGCTCATTGTCCTCGCAGACCCGACGTCTCGCCTTGCCGCGCGCGCGAGCCGGCCAAAGACTACCCAGCGCCAGCCAAGCCTGACCGCCTCGCCAGCGCCAGCTCCCCTGCTTGCCAAAGAATACCATCCTGCAGACTTTGCTGCCGAGACGTGTGCCTTCTCGGTTTGGTAAATTCCCGAGTCTCCACCCTTTGGACATCCCGATTTTAGATGTCATTTTATTAATTAGGATATTTTATTACTTGCTTAGGTTGCTCGGGTTCGCTTAAAAGCTCGAGGGTCGTTATTTGATTCGGGATAGTTAACCTCCACTTATTTCCGTAAGGATTCTTACCCGGGTTGTGTGGACCACACGCAAATAGTTGATAGCACGCTGACATTCAGTAATTATATGAGTTTCTAGTGATAGGTTACATGTTTTCTTTTGATTCATGTTCGTGACATGTTTACATCCCGTTAGTTCCATGTTAGGCTTTCCTATCTTGATAGAACCATGCTTTGCCATTTGTATGTTTGCTAGATCCAAGTTACTGTTAGATGTGTGATGTATAGTATAGAGGACCGTAGAGGCAACTAGTTTGGGGTCCCGCTCGGGCAAGACCCGATGGACATCTGGAGGTGTAAGTCCCTATGGGCATCCTAGGTGTGTAAGGCCCACTGGGCATCACTGATTCTGGAGGTGTAAGGCCCTATGGGCATCCTAGGTGTGTAAGGCCCACTGGGCATCACTGATTCTGGAGGTGTAAGGCCCTATGGGCATCTTAGGTGTGTAAGGCCCACTGGGCATCACTGATTCTGGAGGCGTAAGGCCCTATGGGCATCCTAGGTGTGTAAGGCCCACTGGGCCTCACTGATTCTGGAGGTGTAAGGCCCTATGGGCATCCTAGGTGTGTAAGGCCCACTGGGCATCACTGATTCTGGAGGTGTAAGTCCCTATGGGCATCCTAGGTGTGTAAGGCCCACACCGGCATCACCGATTCTGGTGGTGTAAGGCCCTATGGGCATCCTAAGTGTGTAAGGCCCACCGGGCATCACCGAGCATCGAAGGTGTAAGGCCCGATGGGCATCCTAAGTGTGTAAGGCCCCACTGGGCATCACTGTGTCCTAAGTATGTAAGGCCCCACTAAGCATCACTGTGTCCTAGGTTGTGCAAGGCCCGAAGGGCATCCAAATGTAGGACCTAGGAGAGGCTATAGGCGGAAGCCCTTGAGTAGGCTCGCCTTTGAAGTAGCTCATAGCCTACACCAACCGTGCCCGCTCTAAGTCATTGTATGGTTGCATGTCCGTGTGCTAAATGAGATGTTTTCGTATTGTACCCCGGTTGGGGATTCTTACTGAGTAACTGGTTGCTCACCCTTATTTCTGTGGTTTTCCACCAGGTAACTTGGGACAGAGACTGGATGGCTAGGAGGAGGCTGCTGGATGATCATGGATAGCTGACTCTGAGTTGCACGTTCTTTCATTGTGTTTATGATTTAGCATGTAGTGGGACTTGAGTCCCTAGGAAAAATACTCAAAAACTATTTGATGATTCTCATACCGTTTCCCTTGATTTGTTTTAAGAAAGTACTGATCAGTCGTTTACTTGTTTTTATTTAATTGGAATAATGGATTTGTTTTAAATATGTCTACTGCAAAGTTTTAAATTTCAAGCTCTGAATGACGTTTTACATTCTTAATCATGCATGCTTAGTAAGGACCTTAGGTTAAAGACCGTTTCTTGGGTCGGGTCTTTACAATTGGTATCAGAGCTCAGAGTTATAGGTTCTGTAGACTGACCTGCAGTTGTAGGTTGTTTTCCATGATCATCAGCGCTCCGACAGCCATCAGGTATGTCCATAAGTTTAAGGTTAATGGTTAAGAATTACAATACTGCATCTAGTATACATGTGTTACCTTGTTGGGCAGTGAGAGCCCCAGCGTGGGCTAGTTTTTATGCCTTGTGTAGACCGCTAGTTGTTGATTACACATTGAGGAGCAGGGACGTTTGGTATGTCCAATCGAGGAGTTGGACTGATCGTGTTGTTGTTGAGACCACGTCTAGGGTTGTCTAGACCCGTAGGCCAGTTTTGGCCTTGGCAGTTGAGCAGCCAAGAGGAGGGGGTAGTGGCTAGTCTACCTCAGAGCGAGACTCCTTGAGCAAAGTGTGCTCCCGCCATGAGAGAGTTGATGGCGGAGTCTTTTAGCTATCGAGGGCGGAGACCGAGCGCGGATTAGTAGCGTAGTGAGAGAGAAGTCCCGTGCAGATAGCCTAGTTGATGAGTTTATTTAGGAGACACCCCTAGTAGCTCCAGTAACCCCTGAGGTTTCGGAAGGGCTTAATCAAAGGAGTTCATCCTGATGAGTTAGTTGGAATTATTCGAGCCGTCGAGTTTGGCAAGCAGAAGCGAGGTGGTTGGCCAGGATGGAGTTATCATCCGAGTGTTGGGATGACTTGATGTTCAAAGGCCAAGGCATGCCGTTCGGTGCTATTGATACAACAGCTTGGTGGTGGAAGTCCTTTGAGAGGTGGACCAGCAGAGTCTCCACCATCGCCTTGGCCTATTGGCAAGTTGCCGTGTTAGTAGCTTTTGAGAAGGATGTAGAGACATCTTGTCCCCTTGCAAGCTTCTTTGTCGTTTTACACCAGTTCTTTTAGTACCCTCGTGAGCTGTGGGTAGTGTGGAGTTTGCTTGTCGGGGCTTAATCCGTTTGTGGATTTCACGGGCTAGTAGAGTGGAGCACTCTTTTGTTTGGATGTTCCAATTGTGGAATGTTGTTGCCACCCGAGGAGTTGGCTTTGAGCTTTTGTTGAGCATCGAGTGGGATGCGAAGTTGGCCTGAGCTATTATTGAGCATCGAGTGGGATGCGTGGAGTAGGCCGTGGCATGTCTGTTAGGCGAGATGCCAGAGATTAGACTGCTCGAGTATTTGGACTCTTGTGCTGAGTGCCATTGCCCCGTCAATTGGAGTGTGACCTTCCTTTTCCTCAAAGGGGTATAAAGCTCGTTTAGGGCTGATTTGTGTTGTAAAGGATGTAGTGCCTGTTGGCACCAAGCTTTGAGAGGAGGCCTAGATTCAGGCCAGTTGGCACTTTTGTGCAGGGAGGTTCCATGGTCGCCGAGAGTATAGCATCCCCGCTAGTCTTGTACCCATTTCCTGAGGTTGCACCTGTTTGGGTTGCATAAGAGATCTAGCTAGGTGGTAGTCAGAGGACTACAAGTATGAGGTTTTCGAGGGAAAATAGGAGCATTTCAGAGTCACCGAGAGTTGGGTACCAAAGGATGCTGTAGGCTGTTAAGAGCTAGCGCGTTCGAGTTCGCGCTTTGCTTGTGAGCTTGTGAGCCGCTTTGTTGGTAGCATGATTCGGCTACCCTTTGAGTTACCCTAGTATGGGTAGTGTTGGCATCAAGGATGCGTGATTAATCCAGTGTTAGAGCCATGAGTTGGATGGCTGATCAAGCACGCTTTAGTGGGCACATTGGCTTGAGATATGTTAGCTTGGTATGGATGTGCTCTTGTAAGAGTGAGTTGGCCAATGTGGCTTTTCGTGGTGAGTTGGCCCGAGAGGGTTTGAACTCTTGTTGCTCCCTGGTTAGTAGTGGCTCTGTTGGAGGCAAAAGTTGTTCTGTGTGAAAATCCTTGTTGGCTTTGGATCTTAAGAAATCTGTTTGAGCCGTACACGCCGGTGTACTTTTGTGTAACTCGTTCCGTGGTTTATGTTTGTGAAACCACGAGAGGTTCGTGTTGAGGAACTAGTGCTCGATCTTTGAGGTGTCAAGACTTTAGTTCTTGGCAAGTGCCCTAGCTTTGGTTGTAAGGATGTCGTGCTCGTGTCCGGGTTGTTGTTTAAGCAAGTTTTTGCTAGTTGGACCTTAGTTTGGTTAGAGTTCGGTTGGAACCCGAACAAGAGCGGTGGTAGCAAAGCCGCGTAGTTTCGATCGTCATGGCTAAGAGAGTTGTTCGGATCCTTACCTTGGGCGTAAGGTTTGTTGTGGCTAATGTTTGAGTAGGAGGATGGCGCGTGCATAGCGTTTCCGGCCCTTTTGGTTTTCAAGCGCTTGGAGTTGGCCAGCGTAGTTGAGATGCTTTGGAGAGGGTTGTGCCCGTGTAGCCGGTTGTCTGTTAGATCGTTTGACGACCGTGTGTGTCGAGGATGATCGGAGGATCCCTAGGTTGTGGAGAGCCTCTCCAGAGCTCGATCCACCCAAGCGGTGTTCCTCGGGTGAGTTGCTTGCAGATTTGGTAGACTAGCAAGCTAGTGTTTGTTTGGAGTAGAGTCCGGATTGGTTCCGGTGAGGTGGCTAGTTGGTGTTTGGTGTTGACCAAGTTTTGGTTCTCTTGTTGTTTCAAGAGCTAGCTCGGTTCGAGCAAGAGGGCGTTGCCCGAGGACTGCTCCTAGTCAAGAAGTTTTGGGAGTTGACCCCTCCCTCGGTGGTTGAGTAAGTTCTCGCTTGTTCTGGATTGGTGTTCCAATCGGTTGAGGTTTCCTTGGGTGTTGCTTCCAAGAGAGTTGGTTGTTGTTGCCCTTGGGTTTGAGCTAGTCAATGAGCATGTGTGATGTTCACGCCCTTGAGAGGTTCGCTTGCTTGGGAAATCGTTTCCCGTTGAGGAGTAGTCGGTGTAGCTCTTGAGTTGTGTAGTTGATCGAGTAGCGCAGTTGGTTAGCCCAAATGAGAGGTCCCCGCCTTGTGTTGTTAGCAAGCAAAAAGTTGTTTGTCCCCGCAAGGGCGGAGGCCACCACCAGTTTAAGAGTTGAGTTTTTGGCCGAAAGTCGTTGGTTCTTTGGGGTTTGAAGAAAACCCTAGTTTCTTTGGTGGTTGAGTTGCACCATGGATGCCACCTCGAGTATTATCTTTGGAGATAGCCTCGTCGGTCCGCTTTCCTTGCGATGTTTCGAGTGTGGAGTTTCTAGTCGCAAGATGAGTTAGGCCTATGCTAAAAGGAGAAAGTCCTTTGAGTAGCCGCTTGGACTTAAGAGTTGAGTGGCGGCTTGAGGCGAGCCTTGCTCGTTATAAGCTTGGGTTGAGTTTCTGAGAGCAAGCCCTTCTTGGGCTTTGTTCCTAGTTGATGTGCGTTCGCGATTGGCGTTATAAATGAGCCACAGTTGAGTTGGTTGGCACAGAGATGTCGTGGCATTGGTTGGAAACCTTAGAGTTGTTATCCTCCAGCTTTTGTGTTGCTAGTAGCCGCGTGTTGTTTTATTCCTTGTCGCCGAGGTTCCCGTGAGAGGAATGTTGTTTGTTTCCCTATCCGCGATGTTCACCTAGGCCATGGGCTGATCGGATTGCATTGGAAAGTTTGTTGTCGGCCGTTGAGGGGGCTTCAATTTGTTAGTTTGGCCGAGTGGAGCCTATGCCTGGACCTTGTCTTCTAAAGGTGGCCGTGCTTTGAAGTTTTAGCCGGTGTGTTGGTGGTAGCCGCTTGGTGAACTGAAAAGTGCCCCGGGCTTTGGTGCTTCGATTTCTCGTAAGATGGTTGCTTTAGTGTTGTGGACGCATGCTAGTTGGAGAAGGTTGCCTAGGATCGACACACGGTTGGTGGTTCGAATTGGATTTAGTTAAGGATTGTAGGCAACCAAAGTGGGGTTCGCAGGTCTCTTGCGGCGTAAGAGTAGACCATTTTGTTTCAAACACAGGAGGTTCGGTTGTTTGGTCAAGCATGGTGAAGGGTCGAGGCTTGTTTGATAACAAATATGAGCATTCGAGAGAAGTTACGCCGGAGCGTGGCGTTGAGTTTTAGAGCTTGTGACCCGTCCACGAGTTTGCTGAGAGTAGCACCGTAGAGAGGCGTTCCGAGTTGGGTTAGCAGGGATAAGTGAGCCCTAGAGTCGTAAGACCGTTTGAGAATTGGTGCGAATCAGAGGATGTGGCTCACCGACTAGTTATCGCATGTTTTCTTTGAAGCTCAGTGTTAGTTCAGTTTAGGTTGAGATAGTTCGTAGCGGACTTGGTGTCATTTGGGCTTGAGCCTTTGGGAACCCAAAAGGGTTCGGTTTCAAAGAAAGATTTGTGTTATCTTAATCAGGAGCTTGGTTGGTTAAGAATCAGTGGAGTTTCATAGAGTTGTTTTCGTCTTAGGACTTTCGAGGACGAAAGTCTTAAAAAGAGGGAGTATTGTAACGTCCCAGTTTTCTATTTCGGTTTCCCAGGAGTTTTCGGGACATTATGCGGATGTTTGGATGGGCCGTTAGAGCTTTTTAACCTTTAAGGGTATTTTGGTATTTTGCTCCCCGGTCAGAGGTTGAGGACTTTCAGGGCTTCAGGGTCATTTCGGCCTTCGTTGAGACTTGATTGATGTTGGTTGCAAGACCCAAGGAGTTTGGGTTAGTTGATTAGAAGTTCGGAGACATTCCGGTTGATAGCAAAATTAATTGGAATTTAATTGGTCCCATTGAGATTTGAACCCTTGCCCTAATGGTGAAATTGGAGTTTTTAGAAAAAGAAAAGAATTTCTTTAGCCGGGACCCGCAAGAGAAAGCCTTGGGAAGGGATTTTAGACTCATTTAAATTAGGAAAAGGAAAAGAAATCCTATTCCCCTTGTTTTGGAAAAATATATCTCTCTCTCTCTCTCTCTCTCTCTCTCCTTACCGAGCCCCTCACCAAGAAACCAAACCCTAGCCGCTCAGCCCATCCCCACACCAGATTGCGCCACTGCCCCCACCACGCCGCCCGAGATCGCACTTCCACCACTGCCCACCCACCGCGCAGACAGCAGCCTGGATGTACCATGCCCAGCGCGCCCAGACGCCTCAGATCGCCCATGCCAGCGCGCGCCCGGTCGCCTGCGCCGCGCCAGCCAGACGCGTCGCGCCTGTTCCGCACTGTAGTAGCCCAGACGCGCGCCGCGCGCTGGCTCAGCTTGTTGTCGCCGCCCGCAACGTCGCCAGCGCCGCTTCGCGGCCGCCCGAGACGCGCGTCGCCGCCACTATTGTTCTCGCAGACCCGACGTCCCGCCTTGCCGCGCTCCCGGCCCGCCCAGCGCCATACACGCCAGCGCCCGGCCCAGTGCCAGCGCGCGCTCAGCCCTGCTGCCAGCCAGCGCCAGAATACTGCCCCTGCAGCTTTGCCGCGAGACGTGTGCCTTCTCGGTTGGTAAATTCCCGAGCCTCCACCCTTTGGACTTCCTAATTTTAGATGTCATTTTATTAATTAGGATATTTTATTACTTGCTTAGGTTGCTCTGTTCGCTTAAAAGCTCGAGGGTCGTTATTTGATTCGGGATAGTTAACCTCCACTTATTTCCGTGTAAGGATTCTTACCCGGGTTGTGTGGACCTGCGAATAGTTGATAGCACGCTGATTACTGTAATTATATGAGTTTCTAGTGATAGGTTACATGTTTTCTTTTGATTCATGTTCGTGACATGTTTACATCCCGCTAGTTCCATGTTAGTCTTTCCTATCTTGAAAGAACCATGCTGCCATTTGTATGCTGCTAGATCCAAGTTACGGTTAGATGTGTGATGTATAGTATAGAGGACCGTTGAGGCAACTAGTTTGGGGTCCCGCTCGGGCAAGACCCAATGGACATCTGGAGGTGTAAGGCCCTATGGGCATCCTAGGTGTGTAAGGCCCACTGGGCATCACTGATTCTGGAGGTGTAAGGCCCTATGGGCATCCTAGGTGTGTAAGGCCCATTGGGCATCACTGATTCTGGAGGTGTAAGGCCCTATGGGCATCCTAGGTGTGTAAGGCCCACTGGGCATCACTGATTCTGGAGGTGTAAGGCCCTATGGGCATCCTAGGTGTGTAAGGCCCACTGGGCATCACTGATTCTGGATGTGTAAGGCCCTATGGGCATCCTAGGTGTGTAAGGCCCACTGGGCATCACTGATTCTGGAGGTGTAAGGCCCTATGGGCATCCTAGGTGTGTAAGGCCCACTGGGCATCACTGATTCTGGAGGTGTAAGGCCCTATGGGCATCCTAAGTGTGTAAGGCCCACTGGGCATCACTGATACTGAAGGTGTAAGGCCCGATGGGCATCCTAAGTGTGTAAGGCCCCACTGGGCATCAGTGTGTCCTAAGTATGTAAGGCCCCACTGGGCATCACTGTGTCCTAGGTTGTGTAAGGCCCGAAGGGCATCCAAATGTAGGACCTAGGAGAGGCTATAGACGGAAGCCCTTGAGTAGGCTCGCCTTTGAAGTAGCTCATAGCCTACACCAACCGTGCCCGCTCTAAGTCATTGTATGGTTGCATGTCCGTGTGCTAAATGAGATGTTTTCGTATTGTACCCCGGTTGGGGATTCTTACTGAGTAACTCGTTGCTCACCCTTATTTCTGTGGTTTTCCACCAGGTAACTTGGGACAGAGACTGGATGGCTAGGAGGAGGCTGCTGGATGATCATGGATAGCTGACTCTGAGTTGCACGTTCTTTCATTGTGTTTATGATTTAGCATGTAGTGGGACTTGAGTCCCTAGGAAAAATACTCAAAAACTATTTGATGATTCTCATACCGTTTCCCTTGATTTGTTTTAAGAAAGTACTGATCAGTCGTTTACTTGTTTTTATTTAATTTGAATAATGGATTTGTTTTAAATATGTCTACTGCAAAGTTTTAAATTTCAAGCTCTGAATGACGTTTTACATTCTTAATCATGCATGCTTAGTAAGGACCTTAGGTTAAAGACCTTTTCTTGGGTCGGGTCTTTACAAGTGGGCACAGTTATTCCTGGAGCAGATTGTGCGGTACCATGGGGTACCCGTGAAGATAGTGTCAGATCGGGATTCTCGGTTCACCTCTCGCTTCTGGAGAGCGCTCTAGAAGGGTTTGGGAATCGAGTGCGGCTTCAAAGATCGCCTTCCACCCCAAACCGATGGTCGATGAGAGAGGGTGAATCGATTCTAGAAGATATGTTGAGAGCCCTGCGTTTGGACTTCCTGTGCAATTGGGACCAAGATGACTGATTTGATGGAGTTCGCTTACAACAACAAATATCGGCGACTATTCGGATGGCCCCATTCGAGGCGTTGTATGGTAAGCGCTGCGCATCCCCAAAGGTTTGGGAGGAGGTTGGTGATAGATGTTCGGGACCCGAGTTACTTCAGATGACGAACGACGCAGTGCAGAAGATAAGGGCTCGCATGTTGACAGCGCAAAGTAGGCAGAAAAGTTACGCCGATGTGAGTCGTAGAGATTTGGAGTTTGAGGTGGGTCAACATGTTTTCCTGAAGGTAGCACCTATGCGTGGGGTGTTAAGGTTTGGAAAGCGAGGCAAGTTGAGCCCCAGGTTTGTAGGGCCTTTTGAGATCCTTGAGCGGATCGGAGCGGTGGCCTATCGGTTAGCTTTACCCCGCCCTTAGCGGCGCATGCATAATGTGTTCCACGCTTCGATCTTTGAGAAAGTACGTGGCGCACCCGTCGCACGTGCTAGAGCATGAGCCCTTAGAGTTGAGTAAAGAGTTATCCTTCGAGGAGAAGTGTAACGGCCCAGTCTTCTATTCCAGTTCTCGAGGTACTTCCGCCTCGATTCATGGTTGTCTGTTGGGCCGTTAGAGCTGCTTTTGACCCTTAGGGTATTTTGGTCTTTTGCTCCCGGCAGGATTTGTGGATTTTCGGGACTTGAGGCGCCTTCGCGCTTTCGTTGAGGCTTGTGTGTTGGTGGTGTCATGAGTCCCGAGATGTTTGGGGTATTCGTTTGGGAGTTCTGGTTGTGATTTGGGTTTTGGGCAAAGTGATCTTTGTTTGGGTGTTTCCTTTGGGATTCGAGCCTGTGCCCTTAGAGATGATTTGGGAGTTTGTTTTATGTGAGAGTTATTGTTTGGGAAAGGTTGCTTCACCGTGGTCTCAAAGGAGGAAGCCGGAAATGGGATTTAAGGACTTTAAGGCTTGTTTTAATTAGGAAAAAGGAAGAAAAAAATCAAGAAAGTCCCTTTCCCTTGTTTTGCAATCTCTCTCTCTCTCTCTCTCTCTCTCTCTCTCTCTCTCTCTCTCTCTCTCTCCCTAGCCGACCTCACCAAGAAGACCCAACCCTAGCCACCCGACCATGCCCTAGCCGCACCACACCACAGCGCATCATCGACATCTTCTCACCAAAGATAGCCACCTAGCCTAGCGCACACCAGACGCGACGCATCGCCGCGGCCAGTGCGCCCAGATCGTTGCGTCGTCCAGCCCTAGCCGCGCCCTCGCACCAGGCCGCCCAGGTCGCCCTAGCCGTGCCGAGCCACCCCTGCGTCCGATCGCGTCGCCCTCGCCCTAGCCGTGCCGGGCCACCCCAGCGCCCGATCGCGTCGCCGCCTCGCCTAGGCGTGCCGAGCCACCCAGCGCCCGATCGCGTCGCCCTCGCCTTTGGTCGCGCCGAGCCCAGATCGGCATCGCCCGTGCCGTCTCCGTGCCGAAGTCGCTCGCCCCTGCAGTCGTCGTGCCTTCCCGAGCGCCCCGAGCCCCATCGCGTCGCGCGTGCCTCGCCTCGCGCGCCGTCGCGCCGCCTCTGTCAAGCCGCGCAGTGTGTCGCCGCCCAGTAGAGAAGCGCGCGCGCGCTCGCGCGCTTTGCCCTCGCCCGCCAGTAGCGCGCGCTGCGCGCCACCGCCTCGCCTGCGTGCGCGTGCTGCGCGCGCGCCACCCGCTGCCAGCCCGGCTTGACTGCTTGTGTGTCTTTGGTTGCTTTAGAGCCTTGTGGCTTCTCGGATGGTATTTCCCTAGTCTTTTCTTCGTTGGGCCCCGATTTGTTGGTCGTTGTTTAGGGATTTATTTGGGCTGTTTTATATATTTGATTTGGGCCGCTTTATCTTATGTTTAGGTTGTTTGGGTTCGATTTGAGGCTCGAGGATTGCTTGGTTGATTTGTGATTATTTTCTTCTTGTCCTGTAAGGATTTCTTACCGTGGTTGTGTGGACCTCTGCGATATGTCTCGATTGTGCCTTGTATGTTTGTTGATTGTTATGAGCATGATAGTGATAGGCGACTTTGTTTGATCTCTTGCTAGCATGTTTGTTGATTTTACATGTTAGTGCCATGCTAGGTTTGTTCTTCCAAAGCATGCTTGTGATTCTGTTTAAGTTGTAGTATCATGCTAGGTAAACGTGATTGATGTCGGTCATTGCTTGCTAGCCGTGGAATCATTGATTTACTCGGTATTCTTGGATAGAGTAGTAGGGTTTGTCATCATCCGCAGGCCGAGAGCGGACATAACGTGCTTTGTCCCCACCGGTCGGGAGTAGAGCGAAGCATAACGTACATTGCTTCCCCGCAGTGCGATGTGGATGTAGCTACCACATCGGCATAAGCCTAGTTTGTAGCTCGCTAGAGCGGAACCACGCCAACGGTGCAAGCTGCCTTGGCCGGTTCTTAGCTTCAGTCGGTGGTACAGCCGCGCAGATGAGTGCCGAGGGCCTCGCACTCACCGTGTTCGGTGACACCGCTTCCGAGTCTTAGGCATGCGTGCACTGCCCGCGTAGTTTGCCCTTAGGCCCCGCATTTACGCCGGTTGCGAGAAGAGCATGCGGTGTGCGCGCACACGCTGCTAGTTAGCCGGCCTCGGTTCGAGAGCTCCCCGGGCTAATGTTCGTGAGTACACCGCCCTTCCATTTAGAGCCGGACTTGGGTACTCTCCGATAGTCCAGATTGTTAGCGAGGGCAAGGAGGCCCTTGAGGACACCCATTGGGATTGGCTTTTGAGCTAATCAATTGGTCGAGGAGAAAGACCCTCGAGGGTGTCTGACATCTTGGGATCGGTTTTTGAGTGATCAATTGGCCGAGGAGAAAGACCCTCGGAGATGTCCCGGATTGGTTATGAGAACCAATCATTAGGCCTAAGTAGGAGACTTCCGATGACTCCGAAGTAAGAGACTTCCGATGTTTCCAGAATCTTGTGTTATGAGCTCGTTGAGCTATGATCTGTGTTGGTAGTCGTTTGCTTGCATATTGAGGTGCTAGATGACTGATGTATCGTATTGTACCCCTGGTTGGGATTCTTCACGAGTATGTTTATACTCACCCTTATTTATCTTTCAGTAACTCGGGACAACACCGGGAGGGCTAGCGGAGGAGCCGATTGATCATGGGGAACCGGCACTCTGTCTTTTTATTATTGCATTGTTTATTCAAAGATGTAGATGGACAAGAGTCCTAGGGGAACATTGTTTAAAACGTTGCTTAAATTGTATTGTACATTTTATTAAACACTCGCCGTGGATGTTTTACTTTGTTGGATTGTTTAAACTTAAATTGTTGGTTATGTTTTAAGGGCTCCCCCTTCTCATATGTTTTTGAAAGATTTTTAAATATAAGCTCTAAACCGCTTGCTATCATATTTAACTTGCATCTTTCGAGTAAGATCCCGTGTTTAGGACCATGTTTTGGGTCGGGTTCTTACAGCTTGGTATCGAGCACGAGTCATAGATTCTCGTAGACTAACTCGCTTTGTAGGTTGTTGTTCCCATGATCATCAAGACTCCACGGCCGCTTGGTTTGTCCGAGTTCAATTAAGTGAAGGGGTAAGAATTTACAATACTTTTCTTCTAGCTTTTATGCATGTGTAGAGTTGTGGAGCGGAGACGCGAGCGGTGTTCTCGACTCGTTGTTGGTTTGGGCTTAGAGAGCCATCATGTCAACTTTTCCGCAGATGCGAGTAGTTTGATGAGCGGTGAGAGCCCCGAGTGGGCGGTTTTGTTGCTTTGTGCGGATCGCCAAAGTGTGTCGATCGCACTCGCAGGAGAGGCGTAGATTAGACTTCCATAGGCCATTTGTGGCCCGGGTTGTTGGTTTCTCCCCTAGTGAGAGGGTGGAGGTGCCTTGTGCGAATCGCCGCGATATGTTGATTGCACTCGAGGAGCAGGACGCTTGGCATGTCCGACCGAGGGGTTGGACGATCTTGTTGATGTTGAGGCCGCGTCCCGTGGTTGTTTAACCCTTTGGCCGAGTTGGCCCCGGCGCTGAGTTGCCTAGAGGAGGGGGTAGAGGCTAGCACGCCTCGTAGTATGACTCCTTGAGCAGAGTGTGCTCCAACCATGTGAGATTTGATGGCGTGTCTTTAGCTATCACAGAGCAAAGACCCAGCGCGCAGTCAGTAGCGCGTGAGCGAGGAGTCCCGGCATGGATAGCCCAAATGACAGAGTTTGTTTCAAAGATTTTCCCCGGTAGCTCTCGTAGCCCCTGAGGTTCCCGAGAGGGCTTGATCAGCAGTTTATGCAGCTTGAGTTTGTTGGCGTTGATGGAGCCGCCCGATTTGCAAGTGGATGCCTGTAGAGCTTGATATATTAGAAAGTCCTACCGCTAGTAGTAAAGCGGTTGGCGTGTTTGAGTTTAGCATCCGTGTGTTGGGATGCCCTGCTGCTCGAGGCCGAGGTGAGCCGCCCGTCTTTGTTGATTCCGCAGATTGGTGGTGGTAGTCCCTTGAGAGAGGTGGACTAGCGAGTCTCCACCATCGCCGCCCGATTGATTGGCAAGTTGCCGTGTTAGTGGCTTGAGGCGTATGTAGAGACATCTGTGCCCCCTTGCAAGCTTCTTTGTTGTTTTGCAAACAGTTCTCTTTGTACCCTCGTGAGCTGAGGTGTAGTGTGGAGTTTGCTTGCCGGGTTTTATCCATCCGTGGATTTCGGCGGGCTAGTAGAGTGGAACCCTCTTTTATTTGGATGTTCCCAGTGTGGGAACTAGTTGTTGCCACCGAGGAGTTGGCCTGAGCTTTTGTTGAGCATCGAGTGGGATGCGAGGAGTAGGCCGTGGCAAGTCCGTTGGTCGAGATGCCGAGAGATTAGGCCGCTCGAGTGTTTGGACTCTCGTCTTTGAGTGCCATTGCCCCGTCACTTGGAGAGTGACTTTCCCTATTCTCGAGAGGGGCATAAAGCTCGTTTGAGGCTGATTCGTGTTGTAATGGATGTAGTGCTGTTGGCACCAAGCTTTGAGAGGAGGCCTAGTTTGGGCCGGTTGGCACTTTTGGTGCAGTGGTTCCATGGTCGCCCAGAGTATAGCATCCCCGCTTGTCTTGTACCCCTTTTCTTGAGGTTGCACTGTTTGGGTTGCTTAAGAGATCTAGCTCGGTGGTAGTCGAGGACTACAAGTTTGAGGTTTTCGAGGGAAAGTAGGAGCTGTTCGGGATCTCTCGAGAGTTGGGTGTAAAGGATGCTATAGGTCATTAAGAGCTAGCGCGTTCGAGTTCTCACGCCGTGTTGGGAGCCCGTGAGCCACCTTGATGGTAGCATGATTCGGCTACCCTTTGAGTTGCCCTAGTATGGTTAGTGTTGGCATCGTGGACGCGTGGTTGATCGATGATAGAGCCATGAGTTGGATGGCTGATCGGAGCGCGTTTAGTGAGCACATTGTTTCGAGGAATGTTAGCTTGGTGTGGTTTTGCGCTTGTATGGGTAAGTTGGCCAATGTGGCTTTTCGTGGTGAGTTGGCCCCGAGTGGGTTTGAACTCTCGTTGCTCCCTTGTTTGTTGTGGCTCTGTTTGGAGGCAAAAGTTGCCCTGTGAGAGCCCTTGTTGGCTTTGGATCTTAAGAGATCAAGTTGGAGCCAGTACACCCCGGTGCACTTTTGCGTAGCTCGTTCCGTGGTTTATGTTTGGAAAACCACGAGAGGTTCGTGTTGAGGACCCAGTGCTCGATCTTTGAGGTGTCAAGGCTTTAGTTCTTGGCAAGTGCCCTAGCTTTGGCTATTAGGATGCCGTGCTCGCTGTTCTTAAGATGTTGGGTAAGCAAGTTTTGCTAGTTGGTCCTTGCCTGGTTAGACTTCGATTGGGACCGAGCAAGAGCGATTGTGGCAAGCCGCGCAGCTTCGATCGTTTTGGCTAAGAAAGTCGTTCGGATCCTTACCTTAAGAAGAAGGTATGTTGAGGTTGTTGCTTGAGTAGGAGGATGACGCCTCCCGTGTAGCGCTTCTGGTCCCCTTGGTTTCCAAGTTGGAGTTGGCCACTTTAGTTGAGATGTTTGGAGAGGGTTGTGCCCGCGTGAGCCGGTTGTTTGTTAGATCGTTGTCGGCCGTGTGTGTCGGAGGGTGATCGAGGATCTCTAGTTGTGGAGAGCCTCTCCGAGCTCGCCAGACCCGTGCGGTGTTCCTTGGGGTGAGTTGCTTGCAGATTTGGCATCCGGCAAGTTAGTGCTTGTTTGGTTTTGGAGGTTAGTTGGTGCTTGGTGTTGACCAAGATTTTGGTTCTCTTGATGTTTCAAGAGCTTGCTCGGTTCGAGCCGCAGGACGCGTTGCCACGAGGATTCGTTCCTAGTCCGGTTGTTTTGGGAGTTGATTCCTCCCTCGGTGGTTGAGTAAGTTCGGCTAGTTCTAGATTGGTGGTCCAATCGGTTGAGTTTCCTTGGGTGTTGCTTCCAAGAGAGTTGGTTGATGTTGCCCTTGGGTTTGAGCAAGTCGTGAGCGTGTGTGATGTTCGCGCCTTTTTAGAGTTTTGCTTGCTGGGAAATCGTTCCCGTTGGGTAGTCGGCGTAGCTCCCGAGTTGTGTAGTTGATCGAGTAGCGCAGTTGGTTAGCCCAAATGAGAGGGTCCTCGCATTGTGTTGTTAGCAAGCGAAAAAGTTGTTTGTCCCCGCAAGAGCGGTGGCCACCAGATTTAAGAGTTGAGCTTGAGTTGAGTTTCTGCTGAGCAAGGCCTTCTCGGGCTTTGTTTCTAGTTGTTGAGCTCTCGCATTGGCGAATAGTGAGCCTCGATTGAGTGTGTTGGCACAGAGGTGCCGTGGCATTGGTTGGTTAGCCTTTGGGCCATTTTCCTCAAGCCGCTGTGAGTTGGCCTTTGGTAGCCCCGTGAGGGTTTGGTCCTTCTTCTGCGAGATTTTCCATGAGAGGAATGTTGGGTGTTTCCTTGCACTGCAAATGTTCTCTTTGGCCGCTTGCTAGTAGGTTTGCATGGAAAAGTTTGTGTTCGGCCGTGTGAGGCTCCAGCTGTTGGCTTGGCCGAGTGGAGCTCAGCCTGGTTTTTGACCATTTAGGGTTGGCCGTAGCTGAAGTTTCAAGCTTGTGCTAGTGGGAAAAGTTTGCCTTTTTGATCAATCGCCAGTTGGTGGTTCGATTGTTTTTCGTTAAGGCTTTAGGCAAGCCTTGTGGTTCGCTGGTCTCTTGAGAAGAAAGAGTAGGCCGTTTGGTTTACGGAACTGAGGGGTTCATTGTTTGGCCACCTTGGCGTTGTGTTGAGGCGCTTTGTTATCGATTTGTAGGCATTCAGAGAAGTTACGCCAAAGTCGCGTGGCGTTGAGTTTTGGAGCTTGTGCCGAGTCCGCTGGCATTTCTTTGTGAGTAACACCGTTGAGAGGTGTTCCGTGTTGGTTTAGTGGGGTTTTGGCTGAGCCCCAAGTTTGTAGGGCTTTTGAGATCCTTGAGCGGATTGGAGCAGTGGTTAGCTTTGCCCCGTCGTTGACAGCAGTGCAAGTTTTGTGTTCCTCGGCTCTTGGTTGAGATAGTTTGTGGCTTTGAGCCTTTGAGAACCCAAGAGGGTTTGGTTTTCAGAAGGGTTAGTGTTGTTTTGGCCGAGAAGTTACATTGGCTAGGAAACATTGGAGATTTCCTAGAGTCATTTCGTTTTAGGACTTTCGAGGACGAAAGTCTTAAAAGGAGGGAGTATTGTAACGGCCCGCCTTCTATTCCAGTTCTCGAGGTGCTTCCTGGTTCAGATTCATGGTTCGGTTGGGCCGTTAGAGCTGCTTTTGACCCTTAGGGGTATTTTGGTCTTTTGCTCCCGGGCGATTTGTGGATTTTCACGACTTGAGGCAGCTTCCGCGCGCCGTTGAGGCTTGTGTGTTGGTGGTCATGAGTCCCGAGATGTTTGGGGTATTCGTTTGGGAGTTCGGTTGTGATTTGGGTTTTGGGCAAAGTGATCTTTGTTTGGGTGTTTCCTTTGGGATTCGAGCCCAGTGCCCTTAGAGATGATTTGGGAGTTTGTTTTATGTGAGAGTTATTGTTTGGGAAAGGTTGCTTCACTGGTCTCGAAGGAGGAAGCCGGAAATGGGATTTAAGGACTTTAAGGCTTGTTTTAATTAGGAAAAAGGAAGAAAAATCAAGAAAGTCCCTTTCCCTTTGTTTTGCAATCTCTCTCTCTCTCTCTCTCTCTCTCTCTCTCTCTCTCTCTCCCCTAGCCGACCTCACCAAGAAGACCCAACCCTAGCCACCCACCATGCCCTAGCCGCACCACACCACGGCGCGATCGGGGTCGCTCACCAAAGATAGCCCTCGCTTAGCCCGCCGCACCAGACGCGCTTCGCATCGCCCCTTTCTGTGTGCGCCGGATGCGCGCAGCGTCGTCCAAATTTCTAGCCGCGCCCTCGCACCAGCCGCCCAGTGTCGCCCTAGCCGTGCCGAGCCACCCTGCGTCCGATCGCGTCGCCGCCGCCTCTAGCCGTGCGGGCCACCCCAGCGCCCGATCGCGTCGCCTCGCCCTAGCTGTGCCGAGCCACCCCAGCGCCGTCGCGTCGCCTCGCTTTGTCGCGCCGAGCCCAGATCGGCATCGCCCCTGTGCCGTCTCCGTCTTGAAGTCGCTCGCCCTGGCGGTCGTCGTGCTTCCCGAGCGCCCCGAGCCCCATCGCGTCGCGTCGCCTCGCCTTGCGCGCGCGCGCGTCGCCGCTCTCTGTCAAGCCGCGCCGTGTGTCGCCGCCGCCAGCCCGAGCTCGCGCTCGCGCCCGTGGCGCTTTTGCTTCGCCCAGCCGCGCGCGTGCTGCGCCCGCGCCACGCCTGCGTGCGCGTGCTGCGCCGCGCCAGCTGCGCCAGCCAGCCACCGCCCGGCTTGCTGTTGTGTCTTTGGTTGGCCTTGAGCCTTGTGGCTTCTCGGATGGTATTTCCCAGTCTTTTCTTCGTTGGGCCCCGATTTGTTGGTCATTGTTTAGGGATTTATTTGGGCTGTTTTATATATTTGATTTGGGTCGCTTTTATCTTATGTTTAGGTTGTTTGGGTTCGATTTGAGGCTCGAGGATTGCTTGGTTGATTTGTGATTATTTTCTCGCTTGTCCTGTAAGGATTTCTTACCGTGGTTGTGTGGACCTGCGATATGTCTCGATTGTGCCTTGTATGTTTGTTGATTGTTATGAGCATGATAGTGATAGCGGCTTTGTTTGATCTCTTGCTAGCATGTTTGTTGATTTTACATGTTAGTGCCATGCTAGGTTTGTTCTTCCAAATGCTTGTGATTCTGTTTAAGTTGTAGTATCATGCTAGGTAAACGTGATTGATGTCGGTCATTGCTTGCTAGCCAGAATCATTGATTTACTCGGTATTCTTGGATAGAGTAGTAGGGTTTGTCATCATCCGTAGGCCGAGCGGACATAACGTGCTTTGTCCCCACCGGTCGGGAGTAGAGCGAAGCATAACGTACATTGCTTCCCCGGCGGCCGATGTGGATGTAGCTACCACATCGGCATAAGCCTAGTTTGTAGCTCGCTAGAGCGGAACCACGCCAGCGGTGCAAGCCCGCCTTGGCGGTTTCTTAGCTTCAGTCGGTGGTACAGTGCGCAGATGAGTGCCGAGGGCCTCGCACTCTGTGTTCGATGACACCGCTTTCCGAGTCTTAGGCATGCGTGCCCGCGCGTAGTTTGCCCTTAGGCCCCGCATTTACGCCGGTTGCGAAGAGCATGCGGTGTGCGCGCGCACGCGTTAGTAGCCGGTTCGGAGAGCTCCCGGGCTAATGTTCGTGAGTACACCGATTCTTCCGCTTTAGAGCCGGACTTGGGTACTCTCCCGATAGTCCAGATTGTTAGCGAGGGCAAGGAGGCCCTTGAGGACACCCATTGGGATTGGCTTTTGAGCTAATCAATTGGTCGAGGAGAAAGACCCTCGAGGGTGTCGGACATCTTGGGATCGGTTTTTGAGCTGATCAATTGGCCGAGGGAGAAAGACCCTCGGAGATGTCCCGGGATTGGTTATGAGAACCAATCATTAGGCCTAAGTAGGAGACTTCCGATGACTCCGAAGTAAGAGACTTCCGATGTTTCCAGATCTTGTGTTATGAGCTCGTTGAGCTATGATCTGTGTTGGTAGTTGTTTGCTTGCATATTGAGGTGCTAGATGACCTGATGTATCGTATTGTACCCTCTGGTTGAGATTCTTACTGAGTATGTTTATACTCACCCTTATTTATCTTTCGGTAACTCAGGGACAACACCGGGAGGGCTAGCGGAGGAGCCGATTGATCATGGGGAACCGCCAAGCACTCTGTCTTTTATTATTGCATTGTTTATTCAAAGATGTAGATGGACAAGAGTCCTAGGGGAACATTGTTTAAAACGTTGCTTAAATTGTATTGTACATTTTATTAAACACTTGCCGTGATGTTTTACTTTGTTGGATTGTTTAAACTTAAATTGTTGGTTATGTTTTAAGGGCTCCCCCTTCTCATATGTTTTTGAAAGATTTTTAAATATAAGCTCTAAACCGCTTGCTATCATATTTAACTTGCATGCCGAGTAAGATCCTGAGTTTTAGGACCATGTTTTGGGTCGGGTTCTTACGGTTGGTATCGAGCACGAGTCATAGATTCAGTAGACTAACCTGCTTTGTAGGTTGTTGTTCCCATGATCATCGGCCTCCACGGCCGCTTGGTTTGTCCGAGTTCAATTAAGTGAAGGGGTAAGAATTTACAATACTTTTCTTCTAGCTTTTATGCATGTGTAGAGTTGTGGAGCGGAGACGCAGCGGTGTTCTCGACTCTTGTTGGTTTGGGCTTAGAGAGCCATCATGTCAACTTTTCCGCAGTCTGCGAGTAGTTTGATGAGCGGTGAGAGCCCCCGAGTGGGCCGGGCTTTGTTGCTTTGTGCGGATCGCCAGATGTGTCGATCGCACTCGAGAGGAGGCGAGATTAGACTTCCATAGGCCATTTGTGGCCCGGTTGTTGGTTTCTCCCCTAGTGAGAGGGTGGAGGTGCCTTGTGCGATCGCCAAGTATGTTGATTGCACTCGAGAGGAGCGGGGCGCTTGGCATGTCCGACCGAGGGGTTGGACCGATCTTGTTGATGTTGAGGCCGCGTCCCAGGTTGTTTAACCCTTTGGCGAGAGTTGGCCCCGGCGATTGAGTTGCCTAGAGGAGGGGGTAGAGGCTAGCACGCCTCGGAGTATGACTCCTTGAGCAGAGTGTGCTCCAGCCATGTGAGATTTGATGGCGTGTCTTTAGCTATCACGAGCAAAGACCCAGTGCGCGATTCAGTAGCGCGTGCGCGAGGAGTCCCGGCATGGATAGCCCAAATGACGAGTTTGTTTCAAAGATTTTCCCCAGTAGCTCTCGTAGCCGGAGGTTCCCGAGAGGGCTTGATCAGCAGAGTTTATGCGATTGAGTTTGTTGGCGTTGATGGAGCCGCCCGATTTGGCAAGTGGATGCCTCAGAGAGCTTGATATATTAGAAAGTCCTACTGCTAGTAGTAAAGCGGTTGGCGAGTTTTGAGTTTAGCATCCGTGTGTTGGGATGCCCTGCTGCTCGAGAGGCCGAGGTGAGCCGTTCCCGTCTTTGTTGATTCCGCAGCTTGGTTGGTGGTGGTAGTCCCTTGAGAGAGGTGGACTAGCGAGTCTCCACCATCGCCGCCCGATTGATTGGCAAGTTGCCGTGTTAGTGGCTTGAGGCGGATGTAGAGACATCTGTGCCCCCTTGCAAGCTTCTTTGTTGTTTTGCACCCAGTTCTCTTTGTACCCTCGTAGCGGTGTAGTGTGGAGTTTGCTTGCCGTGGTTGTGTGGACCTGCGATGCTTACCGTGGTTGTGCCTTATATGCATGTTTACTTTTATAAACATGATTAGTGGATAGGACAAATTTTGTGATTGCATTCCTGCTAGCATGTTTGCTTGTTTGTACATGTTAGTGCCATGCTAGGATTGTTCTTCCAAATGCTTGAGATTCCCGCTTTAAGTTCGTAGTATCATGCTAGGTTATGTATGATTGATGATGATTATGTATGTTTAGCCAGGAATCGTTTACTCTATACTCTAGCTAGTGTGTTAGGGTTGTCATCATCTAGAGGCTGAGAGCGGACATAACGTACCTTGTCCCCACCGGTCGGGAGTAGAGCGAAGCATAACGTACATTGCTTCCCCGGCAAATGATGTGGATTTAGCTACCACATCGGCATAAGCCTAGTTTGTAGCTCGCTAGAGCGGAACCACGCCAACAATGCAAGCCCGCCTTGGCGGTTCTTAGCTTCTAGTCGGTGTGGTGCAGTGCCGCACGATGAGTCCGAGGGCCTCGCACTCATCGTGTTCGGTGACACCATTTCCGAGTCTTAGGCATGCATACCTGGCCCGCGTAGTTTGTACTTAGGCCCCCACATTTACGCCGGTTGCAGCAGCATGCGGTGTGCGCGCACACGCGTTAGTCGCCGGTTCGGAGAGCTCCCCCAGGCTAATGTTCGTGAGTACACCAATTCCTTCCAGTTTAGAGCCAGACTTTGGGTACTCTCCCGATAGTCCAGATTTATAGCTAGGGTAAGAGGCCCTTGAGGACACCCATTGGGATTGACTTTAGAGTTAATCAATTGGTCGAGGGAGAAAGACCCTCGAGGGTGTCGGACATCCTTGGGATCGGTTTTTGAGCTGATCAATTGGCCGAGGGAGAAAGACCCTCGGAGATGTCCCGGCATTGGTTTTGAGAGCCAATCATTAGGCCGGAAGTAGGAGACTTCCGAGGATTCCGGATTTGCCTTGTGAGCTCGTTGAGCTAAGATCCGTGTTGATATTTGTGGCATGTGTACTAGGTTGCTAGATGATTGATTTCATCGTATCGTACCCCGATCGGGGATTCTTACTCAGTATGTTTGTACTCACCCTTATATCTGTGGATTTCCACCAGGTAACTTGGGACAGCACCGAGGCGGCTAAGCGGAGCGGAGGCGCCGAGAGATCATGGATCTTTCTTGACACTCTGTCGTGTCTTATTTTACTGCTTTATGATTTCAGCATGTAGTTGGACATTGGTCCGTAGGGAAAACTTATGTTTTGAACTGCTTTTATGTTTTTAAGGAAATCTTGATCGATCACATCGCTTTTATTTTTGAAAGGTTTTGCTTAATGAATGTTACTTTATTTTTAATGTTTTCCGCCCTTATGTTTGAAAAGTTTTACAACTCGACCCTGGTCGGGTCCTTTTATGCTTTTCACTTGCATGCTGAGTAAAGACCTAGGTTTAGCACCGTTTTCAGGTCGGGTTTTTACACTAACGGCCCAACCGATTGCCCCAATTCTGAACCGAGAGTACCTGGGAAACCGGAATGGAAAACTGGGCCGTTACAATACTCCCTCCTTAAAAGACTTTCGTCCCCGGAAGTCCTAAGACTGGAACAGCTCCAGGTAAAGAGTCCTCATCTCATCCTCTAACTCCCAAGTCGCTTCCTCTGCCCTCTGATGCCTCCAAAGAACCTTTTCTAAACTTATCTCCCGGTTGCGCAATACCTTGCGCTCATAAGCCAAAATCTGCACGGGCTTCTCCTCGAAGGATAAATCTTTACTCAACTCTAAGGGCTCATGCTCTAGCACATGCGACGCCAGATGCGCCACGTACTTCCTCAGCATCGAAACGTGGAACACATTATGCACCGCTGACAAAGACGGGGGCAAGGCTAACTGATAGGCCACTGCTCCGATCTGCTCAAGGATCTCAAAGGGCCCTACAAACCTGGGGCTCAACTTGCCTCGCTTTCCAAACCTTAACACCCCACGCATAGGTGCTACCTTCAGAAAAACATGTTGACCCACCTCAAACTCCAAACCCCTACGCCTCACATCGGCGTAACTTTTCTGCCTACTTTGTGCTGTCAACATGCGAGCCCTGATCTTCTGCACTACGTCGTTCGTCATCTGAAGCAACTCGGGTCCCAGAACCTGTCTATTACCGACCTCCTCCCAGAACACTAGGGATCTGCAACGCTTACCATACAACGCCTCGAATGGGGCCATCTGAATAGTATCCTGATAGCTGTTGTTGTAAGCGAACTCCATCAAGTACAAGTACTGGTCCCAACTGCCGGGAAAATCCAAAACACAGGCTCTCAACATATCTTCCAGAATCTGATTCACCCTCTCCGTCTGACCATCGGTCTGAGGGTGGAAGGCAGTGCTGAAGCTGCACTCAGTTCCCAAACCCTTATGGAGCGCTTTCTAGAAGCGAGATGTGAACCGAGAATCCCGATCTGACACTATCTTCGCGGGTACTCCATGGTACCGCACAATCTGCTCTAGGAATAACTGTGCCCACTGTTCCACGGTATAATTAATCCTCCCGGGAATAAAGTGTGCACTCTTAGTCAGCCGGTCCACTACTACCCAGATCTGAGTAAACCCTCTCTATGTCCTCGGCAACCCAGAGATATAATCCATCAAAACCTCGTCCCACTTCCACTGTGGAACACTTAATGGCTGCAATAAACCTGCAGGCTTCTACCTGGGAGCCTTCACTTGCTGACAAGTGAGACACCGGCTAACAAACTCCGCTATATCCCGCTTCATGCCCATCCACCAAAACGCCTGCTTGAGATCCTGATACATCTTGGTACCTCCTGGGTGCCAAGTGAAAGGGGAACTATGTGCCTCGGTGAGCAACTCGACTCGAATCCCTGCGTCGTCCGGGACGCACAACCGACCTCTGTATCTCAAGCCTCCGTCTGGTGCCACAACAAAGTTGAAATCGCCATCAGCCTCAACTCTCTCGAGCAATCTCTTTAACTTGGGATCACTCAACTGGCTGTCGATGATCCTCTGCTTAAGCGACGGTGAACTAATAGTTTGGGCTACCACGGCGGTAACCTCTCCCAACAAAATGCGATCTGCAGTGCGCTCAAGCTCTTTCCGCAATTCAACTTGGGAGCTCGGCAAAGAAGCTCTTGAATGCGACGTCTTCCTACTCAGTAGCATCGACCACAACGTTGGATTTTCCAGGATGGTACAAGATCTCACGATCGTAGTCCTTTACTAACTCGAGCCACCTCCTGCCTCATATTCAACTCCTTACGAGTGAAGAAATATTTGAGGCTCGTGGTCCGTGAACAAGCTGAATCCTCTCACCATATAAGTAGTGTCTCCAAATCTTTAGGGCAAAAACAATCTGCACCAACTCCATATCATGAGTTGGATAGTTCTTCTCATAAGGCTTCAATCTGCGGGAAGCATAAGCTATCACCTTCCCATGCTTTGCATCAACACACAACCTAAACCATACTTGGAAGCATCACTATAAACTACGAAACCTCCTGTTCCTTCCGGAATCGCCAACACACAGTCTTTGTCGTCAAATTGAGCTTAAGCCGTGGCAAAACTTTCCTCACTTCTAGCATGCCAAAAAAGTCAACACCCTTCTTTGTCGACGGGTTAGGGTGTTGCCTTAGCGGAAAAAGTCTTTCACGAAAACGCCGGTAATAACTGCCAGATCCCGAGAAAAGTGCGTATCTCGGCGACCGTCGTCGTCGGTCTCTCACGAGCTAATCGCCTCTATCTTTGCGGGGTCCACCGCTACACCATCTGCCGACACTATATGCCCAAGGAAGGCTACTCTCTCTAGCCGAAATTCACACTTAGAGAACTTTGCGAACAATCGGTTCTCTCGCAATCTTCATCAAAACTTGCCTCAAATCACGAAGCATGGTCCTCCTTTGTCCCGAATAAATCAAAATGTCGTCTATGAATACGATGACAAAGTTGTCCAAGAATGCCTTGAACACTCTGTCCATCATGTCCATAAACGCTGCGGGGGCGTTCGTTAGTCCAAAAGACATGACCACGAACTCATAATGACCATACCTCGATCTGAATGCGGTCTTGGGATATCGGCATCCCGAATCCTCACCGATGGTACCACGACCTCAAATCAATCTTAGAAAACACCGAGGCTCCTCGAAGGTGATCAAACGAGATCATCTATACGCGGTAGGGGATACTTATTCTTCACCGTGACTTTATTCAGCTCTCTGTAGTCTATACACAGACGCATGGATCCATCCTTCTTCTTAACAAACAGGACAGGTGCTCCCCACGGGGACACACTCAGTCGGATGAAACCTCGATCCAACATCTCTTGCAACTACACTTTGAGCTCTTTTAACTCAAATTGGCGCCATACGATCGGGGCTTTAGAAATTGGAAGAGTCCCTTGCTCCACTTTCGATGGTGAAGTCAAACTCCCGCTTGGGGTAAACAGCAACTCTTCGGGAAAACATCTCGCAAACCCTTGCACCACGGGGACCATGTCAACGATCCAACGCAGTACTACTATCTCCTCGACAGCTTTTGCCAAGAAGCCCCAAGCTCCTCGAGCTAACAATCTACGGGCTTTCACCTGCTTTGAGATCGATGGCGGGCAAGTTCCACCACGACACCGCGAAACTTGAAGCTTGGCTTCGAGGCGACCTAAACACCACTTCTTTCCGACGGCGGTCTATCAATGCATGGTTCTCTGCCAACCAATCCATGCCAAGGATCACATCGAAACCGCTCATAGACAAACACTATGAGGGTAGCCTCTAAAATCTCATCGAGATATCTGTATCTGTCATGCTTAACTCTCATTGCTAGCTAACATACTCACACCCGAGGAGTGGCAACACACACTCAAACCCTAGAGGTTCGAGTTCCACACAAGCTTGTCTAACGAATGCATCGAAAACAAAGGAATGGGTCGAACCCGAATCAAACAATACAAATGCATAATGTCAGTAAGACAAGCGGTGTACACTGCAATCGCATCATCGATGCGCTCCGCCTCCCGGCGAGTAGTGGCAAACACCCGACCTCTTTGTTGGGCCGGTTCTCTCTTGCTAAATCCTGAGTGTAGAATCGGCCAAATGCCCTTCCTTGCCACATCACGCAAGCACGGGGCGATGCTCCACACAAACCAAAGTGTGCCTTTCCACACTTGTTGCACTCGAGCCGTTTGCTGGCCCCGCCTGCGCTTTGGCGATCCCGGGCTCTACTGCAGGGTCGGCGCGATCTCGACCTCTAGATCGCCTGGCGTAGTATCTTGACCACTGAGCGGAAACCACTAGAAGTCCCGCACTTCCTCTTACGCCTCTCTTTGCTGAGCATCTTTGATCCAGGTGAGCTGGAGCAATGAGAATCCTGCAGACCAAGGCGGATACTTGGATTATATATCGTGGCCAACTCCACTTTGCTCGGTCATAACTCTCGGGAGCGAGTGCTCGAACATCTGAGCAACCTCCTTCCTCACCCATAAATAAACTTCTTAGTCTTAAGCTCCTCGGTGGCAATGAGCTTGGGGCAAAGTAGCCGTACTCGAGAACTTCTTTTAAGTAGCGGCAATACTATCTCGATCCTGTTTGATTCGAGAAGGCCTCTGCCAACTCCTGCTGAGCCTCGTCATTAACATACTTAGCTCTGAACTTCGTTCTAAAGAACTCCCGTGTGGTGGAGAAGACCCACTGGTCTAGCTCTATCTGTGGACTCCCACCACCACTCAAGCGTGTCGGAGAGAACATGGGCCGCACATCTCGGCCTCTGTACATCTGGGCATCCCATAACTCTAAAGATGTACTCCATTCTTGCCAACCACCGATCGCCCCAAGTGGGTTCTCTGAAGCATCAAATTCCCTCGGCTTCCACTTGGTGAAATCTTTCAACCACTTGCCAAACTCAGCGGCTCCTCTGCACTATCAAGTGAGTCTCGATCGGTCTGATGACCTGCGCCTCCGGTTGAGCTACCGAGCTACTGGGAGCTCTTTGGAGCTGCTTTGGGGTCTGAGGAGGCTGCTGGGGTGCTCTTTGCATGAGTGTGTCAAGCCGGGCTATCTCGTGCCCTAGACTCCTCTCTCTGCTGGCGCTGCTAGCTGCTGAGTCTCGACTCTCTGCTCGGCCATTAGGCCCATCATCATATCTCTCATAGCGAAAATCTCCTCCTGAGCTGTACCTTGAGGCATAGTAGCCTCCACCCCTTCTCTGGGCAAGTTAGCCTCTGGTGCCACGGGCGCCCTCTGAGCTTTGATATACCCCGGCTGCTGGCTCTGCGGCATCTCTATTTGCGATTCGAGACGGACTGCTCCATCAAGTGTAATCGGCATCTTTGGCGATCTACACGGAAACCACAATGGGTTAGTCCACGCTCGGACTTTCTCTGCCAACAAAGATAACACATGTGTACTGCATATAGTATCGTAAACAAAACCCTTAGCTTATTGAACTTAGACAAACTCAAGCGCCGTGGTGGAGTCTTTGGAGATCATGGGAACACAACCTACAAACAAAGTTAGTCTACGAATCTATGACTCTGCGCTCGATACCAAGCAGTAAAGACCCGACCCAAAAGCGGTGCTAAACCTAGATCTTTACTCAGCATGCAAGTGAAAAGCATAAAAGGACCCAGCCAGGGTCGGTTTGTAAAACTTTTCAAAGATAAGAGTGGAAAACATTAAAAACAAAGTAAACATTCATTAGGCAAAACGATCCATTCAAATTAAAAATAGTGACTGATCAGTACTTTCCTTAAAAACGTAAAATAGTTCAAATCATAAGTTTTCCCTACGGACCCAAGTCCAACTACATGCTGAAATCAAAAACAGTAAAATAAGACACGACAGTGTCGGCGAAGATCCATGATCTCCCGGCTCCTCCGCTAGCCGCCTCGGTCTTTGTCCCAAGTTACTGTGGAAGAAACCACAATAAGGGTGAGTATAAACATACTCAGTAAGAATCCCCGACCGGGGTACGATACGATGCAATCAATCATCTAGCAACCTAGTACACATGCAAACAGTTATCAACAAGGATCTCAACTCAACGAGCTCACAAGGAAAATCCGGAGTCCTCGGAAGTCTCCTACCTCCGACCTAATGATTGGTTCTCATAACCAATCCCGGGACATCTCCGAGGGTCTTTCTCCCTCGGCCAATTGATCAGCTCAAAAACCGATCCCAAAGATGTCCGACACCCTCGAGGGTCTTTCTCCCTCGACCAATTGATTAGTGAAGAGCCAATCCCAATGGGTGTCCTCAAGGGCCTCTTACCCTCGCTATAAATCTGGACTATCGGAGAGTACCCAAGTCCGCTCTCTAAACTGGAAGGAACTGGTGTACTCACGAACATTAGCTCGGGGGAGCTCTCCGAATCGGCGACTAAAGCGTGTGCGGGCACATCGCATGCTGCTGCAACCGGCGTAAATGTGGGGGCCTAAGTACAAACTACGCGGGCAGTGCATGCCTAAGACTCGAGGCGGTGTCACCGAACACGATGGTGCGAGGCCCTCGGCACTCATCTGTGCGGCTGTACCACCGACTGAAGCTAAGAACCGCCAAGGTAGGCTTGCACCGTTGGCAGGGTTCCGCTCTAGCAGGCTACAAAATAGGCTTATGCCAATGAGGTAGCTAATCCTCATTGGCTGCCGGGGGGAAGCAATGTACGTTATGCTTTGCTCAACTCCCGACCGGTGGGGACAAGGTGCGTTATATCCGCTCTCGGCCTCTAGATGATGACAACTCTACTACACTAGCTAGAGTCTGAGTAAACGATTCTGGCTAACATACACAATAATCATCGATCATACATAACCTAGCATGGGACTACGAACTTAAAGCAGGAATCTCAAGCATGCTGGAAGAACAATCCTAGCATGGCACTAACATGTACAAACAAGCAAACATGCATTTAAGGCGCAATCAAGAAAGTATCGCAGGGTCCACACAACCACGGTAAGGAATCCTTACACGAAACAAGTGGAAAATGGCTATCACGAATCAATTAAGACCCTCGAGCTTAATAACAAACCCGAGCAACCTAGGCATAATAAAAGCATCCTAAATAAATATCAGCACCCAAAGACTTAAAAATCTAAAAGGGAAAGGTTCGGGAATTACCAACCGAGAAGACACGGTGTGTCCAGGCGGCAAGGGGGCGAGTTTGGGCGCCTGCTGTGCGCAGGAGAGGACAGCTGGCGCTGGCGCGCTGGGTGCATGGCAAGGCAAAGCGACACACCTGGAGCGGCGCGGCAAGCGAGCGGACGCCAGGAGAGCGGCGCGCGCGTAACGGCGGGGTAGTGTGTGTGGGGATCGGGCGCGAGGCGACTTCGCGAGCGAGCGAGCGCTGCTGGGGGCAGCGCGCGCGCGGCGTCGGGTCTCTGCTGGTGAGGCTTTGGTGCGATCTTGCGGCGGCGGCGCCAGCGACGTCGGCGGCGGTCTTTGGGCGTCACGGCGGTGGGGTGTCTGGGCTGCAGACGAGCGCAGCGGCAGGGTGGGGTGAGGCAAGGGGAGGCGGCTGGTGCGATGCTGTGCGGCTCGATGCGTTGTGGTGGGCCGAGCGGGTGTGGTCGCGTGTGTGGTGGGTGGCTCGACCGAGTGTCGCGGTGGGGTTAGGAGTGGCTCGGTGGGTGGCTCGCTTTTTAGGAGAGAGAGAGAGAGAGAGAGAGAGAGTGTGCTACCAAGGGAACAAAGAGGGTTTTCCTAATTTCCTTCTTTTTCCTATTTTAAAAGGGTTAGGAGACCTAAAATTCCCTTCCCAAGGCTTTCTCTTGCGGGTCCCGGCTAAAGAAATTCTTTTCTTTTTAACTAAATCTCTTTTTCTAAAAACTCCAATTTCACCATTAGGGCAAGGGTTCAAATCTCAATGGGACCAATTAATTTTGCTATTAACCGGAATGTCTCCGAACTTCTAATCAACTAACCCAAACCCCTTGGGTCTTGCAACCAACATCAATCAAGTCTCAACGAAGGCCGAAATGACCCTAAAGCCATGAAAATCCTCAACCTCTGACCGGGGAGCAAAAAGACCAAAATACCCTTAAAGGTTAAAAAGCTTTAACGACCCAACCGATTGCCCCAATTCTGAACCGAGAGTACCTGGGAAACCGGAATGGAAAACTTGGCCGTTACAATAAGTTTAGACTATAGAGCCCTTGATTGGCAGTGAGAGCCCTAGCTCCACACCATCAGGCCAACCCTCGGGTGGCAGCACCTATCTCCACACCTGAAACATGCTAACAGAAGGTGCTTCTCCCTACTAGCCAGCTGAAAACCACGGACGGATTAAGTCCTGACAAGCAAACTCCACACTACCCCCTGGCTACGAGGGTACTAAAAGAATCGGCCGCAAACGACTACAGGCTTGCGGGAGGACAAGATGTCTCTACATCTTCCTCAAAAGCTACTAACTTGGAAGCTTGCCAATCGACCGGGTGGCTGGTGGAGAGTCTACTGGTCCGCCTCTCACAGGGGACTACCACCACCACACTACTGCATCAAACAACACCAGAATGGCGCGCCTCGACCTCTAAACATCTGGTCATCGGCCTCTGGACACCAGGTCATCCCAACACTTGGATGATAAACTCAATCCTGGCCAAACACCTTGCTGCTAGCAGTAGGTCTCAAAACATCCAGCTCTACAGGCTTCCACTTGCCAAACTCGGTGGCTCGATCAACGCCAACTACTTATCAAAGCATAAACTCGCTGATCAAGCCTCCCCGAAACCTCACAGGGCTACTAGAGCTACAAGGAGGGGTGTCTCCTAAATAAACTCTGCCAGCTAGGCTATCTGTGCCCAAGACTCCTCACTACGCGCTACAAATTGCGCCTGGGTCTCCGCTCTCTGTTAGCTAAAAGACCTGCCATCAACTCCCTCATGGCTGGAGCACACTCTGCTCAAGGAGTCTCACTCTGAGGCGTGCTAGCCTCAACCCCTCCTACTCTTGGCAACTCATCTGCCAGGGCCAAAGGTGGCCTACGGGTCTAGACAACCCTGGACGCGGTCTCGTCATCAACAGTAACAGTCCAACTCTTCGGTTGGAAATACCGAACGTCCCTGCTCCTATCAGTGCAATCAACCTACTAGCGATCCACACAAAGCATAAAAGCTAGCCCACGCTGGGGCTCTCACTGCCAATCAAGGGCTCTATAGTCTATACTTATTGTAACGGCCCAGTTTTCCATTCTGGTTTCCCAGGTACTCTCGGTTCAGAATTGGGGCAATCGGTTGGGCCTTTAGAGCTTTTTAACCTTTAAGGGTATTTTGGTCTTTTTGCTCCCCGGTCAGAGGTTGAGGATTTTCATGGCTTCAGGGTCATTTCGGCCTTCGTTGAGACTTGATTGATGTTGGTTGCAAGACCCAAGGAGTTTGGGTTAGTTGATTAGAAGTTCGGAGACATTCCAGTTAATAGCAAAATTAATTGGAAATTAATTGGTCCCATTGAGATTTGAACCCTTGCACTAATGGTGAAATTGGAGTTTTTAGAAAAAGAGATTTAGTTAAAAAGAAAAGAATTTCTTTAGCCGGGACCCGCAAGAGAAAGCCTTGGGAAGGGAATTTTAGGTCACCAAACCTATTTAAGTTAGGAAAAATCAAGAAAACCCCATTTTTCCTTTTGTTAGCCTCACCATCTCTCTCTCTCTCTCTCTCTCTCTCTCTCTCTCTCTCTCTCTCTCTCTCTCTCTCTCTCTCTCTCCTAAAACCGAGCCATCAACCTTAGCACTTGCAGCACCACCCCCACACACCACACCACACCAACCCATCGCTGCCCGACCAACTGCGCACTACTGCTGCCACGGCCAGCCGCCCGCACCAGTCACTCACCTGCTCGCGCCCAAACGTCGCGTTCCGCGCTCCAGGCAGCGTCGTGACGCTGCTTGCCCGCCGCCGCCTCGCGCCAGACGCGCGCGCGCTGCGCCCGCAAATCAATGGCCTCGCTCGCTCTTTTGCGCGCCCGAGCAGCGCCATGTCCTCGCGCACGAAACGCCCATTCCTGCCCCTTTGTTGCCGAGACCTCGTGTCTTGCGGTTGGTAATTCACGAGCCTTTCCCCTTTCAGATTTTAAGCTGATGGCTGCTGTTTATTTATTTAGGATGTTTTTATTGTATGCCTAGGTTTCTCGGGTTCGCTTTAAAGCTCGAGGGTCATTTTTTATTCGTGATAGTTATTTTTTCCACTTGATTCCAGATAAGGATTTCTTACCGTGGTTGTGTGGACCCTGCGATGCTTTCTTGATTATGCCTTGTATGCATGTTTACTTTTATGAGCATGTTAGTGGATAGGACAGCTTGTGATTGAATTCTTGCTAGCATGTTTGCCTGTTGTACATGTTAGTGCCATGCTAGGTTTGTTCTTCCAGCATGCTTGAGATTCCTGCTTTAAGTTCATAGTATCATGCTAGATTATGTGTGATTGATGTTTATTATGTATGTTAGCCAGGAATCATTTACTCTGTATTCTTAGCTAGTGTAGTAGGGTTTGTCATCATCCAGAGGCTGAGAGCGGACATAACATACTTTGTCCCCACCGGTCGGGGGTAGAGTGAAGCATAACGTACATTGCTTCCCCCCGGCAGCCAATTAGGATTAGCTACCTCATTGGCATAAGCCTAGTTTGTAGCCTGCTAGAGCGGAACCCTGCCAACGGTGCAAGCCTGCCTTGGCCGGTTCTTAGCTTCAGGTCGGTGGTACAGGCTGCACAGATGAGTGTCGAGGGCCTCGCACTCTCGTGTTCGATGACACCGCCTCCGAGTCTTAGGCATGCGTGCACTGCCCGCGTAGTTTGTACTTAGGCCCCACATTTACGCGGTTGCGACATGCGGTGTGCGCGCGCGCGCATGCGTTAGTCACCGGTTCGGAGAGCTCCCCCGGGCTAATGTTCGTGAGTACACCAGTTCTTTCCAGTTTAGAGCCAGACTTCGGGTACTCTCCCGATAGTCTAGATTTATTAGCGAGGGTAAGAGGCCCTTGAGGACACCCATTGGGATTGGCTCTTGAGCTAATCAATTAGTCGAGGGAGAAAGACCCTAGAGGGTGTCGGACATCTTTGGGATCGGTTTTTGAGCTGATCAATTGGCCGAGGGAGAAACACCCTTGGAGATGTCCCGGGATTGGTTATGAGAACCAATCATTAGGTCGGAGGTAGGAGACTTCCGAGGACTCCGGATTTGCCTTGTGAGCTCGTTGAGCTGAGATCCTTGTTGATAACTGTTTGCATGTGTACTAGGTTGCTAGATGATTGATTGCATCGTATCGTACCCCGGTCGGGGATTCTTACTGAGTATATTTATACTCACCCTTATTGTGGTTTCTTCCACCAGGTAACTTGGGACAGCACAGAGGCGGCTAGCGGAGGGAGCTGGGGGATCATGGATGCTGCTGACACTCTGTCATGTCTTATTTTACTGTTTTTTAATTCAGCATGTAGTTGGACTTTGGTCCGTAGGGAAAAACTTATGATTTGAACTATTTTTATGTTTTTAAGGAAAGTACTGATCAGTCACTGTTTTTAATTTGAATGAATGTTTACTTTGTTTCTAATGTTTTTCCGCTCTTATGTTTGAAAAGTTTTACAATCTGACCCTGGCCGGGTCCTTTTATGCTTTTCACTTGCATGCTGAGTAAAGACCTAGGTTTAGTACCGTTTATCGGGTCGGGTCTTTACACTCGAAGGCTGGTTGCCAGGGACATGTGGCACTAGGAGCCACTTTTGATTGATTAACTTTTACGATCCTTCTCCTTTTTACGTTTTGTGAATTTTCCTTCTCCTAGAGCTTTTACGATTCCTCTCTTCTCCCAGGCCCTAAAACGCATTCTTCCTCTTCTCACCTCCCTTGTTCTTCCCTATCAGTCATCACCATCACCATCACAAGCCAAGATTTGCCGTCGATCCACCTTCCTTTGTCTTAGTTGAGGAGCTCTATAGCGAAGCCTCCTTATCGCCGCACACCAGCCCTTTCTCGCTGATCGTTGCCGCACAACATCGCCCAAGCCTTAGTCGTAGCTGAGCAACTCCATTGGAAGGCTGCAAGCACCGAGAAGCTTTGCTTCACCAAGCATCTGTCAAGAGAACAACCGTTGACTCCGCACACAACCAGTTTGAGCCTTGTTGAGAACATCTTCGTGCCTTGTTGAGCAGCCCTTTGGATTCGTGAGCACGCCCAACCAGCCCATTGCCATGAGCTTAGCAGCTGAGAGCCTTGTGCCTTCTTCATTGGGTAATTCCTCGTTTCTCGGACTTTGTATGTTGGTCATTGTTGCTTAGAGTATTAGAGTTTAATTATTGTACTTGTTATTATTTGCTTAGGTTCGTGTCGGTTTTACAGCTGAAGAAGCATAGCTTGTTTGTTTGTTCTGCTTGTTTTCCATGTAAGGATTTCTTATCGGGGTTGTGTGGGCCCTGTGTTATGTCATTGATTGTAGATTTGTTTACTTGTTTACTGATTGCGAGCATGCTTACTGGATAAGTTGATATGTATGTTTGTTGCAAGCATGTTTAGTGGATAGGTTCTTTTGTCTCATTCTGTTTTCGGGTAGCATGTATGTTTCCCGTTGACATGTTAGTACCTTGATAGGTTGTTCTTCCTGCATGCATTCCGAAAGTCCTCATCTCATCCTCTAACTCCCAAGTCGCTTCCTCTACCTTCTAATTTCACCACTGAACCTTAACCAAGTTCATCTTCTGGTTACGCAAAGGCTTATGCTCTCGGGCTAGAATGTACACAAGATTCTCTTCGTAGCTCAAATCCTTGTTCAGCTCCAACGGCTCGTGATCAACAATGTGAGACAGATCTGCCACATACTAACGTAGCATCGACACGTGAAAAACATTATGCACTTCTTCCATAGATGGGGGCAAGGCCAAACGATAGGTCAGTGAACCGATCTGCTCAAGAATCTCAAAAGGCTCTACAAACTTGGGGCTCAACTTTCCCCGCTTACCAAACCTCAACACACAACACATCGGTGCTACTTTTAGGAATACATGCTGACCAACCTCCAACTCTAAGTCTCTACGCTAAACATTGGCGTAACTTTTCTGCCTACTCGAAGCTGTCAATATACGATCCTGGATCTTCTGCACTGCGTCGTCAGTCATCACTAACAACTCGGGACCAGAAACCTATCTATCTCCAACCTTTTCCCAACTCCCTAGAGATCTGCATCGCTTGCCATACAAAGTCTCAAACGGAACCATCTGAATGGTCTACTGATAGTTTTTATTATATGTAAAATCCATCAAATACAGGTATTGATCCCAATTGCCTCGAAAGTCTAACACACAGGCTCGCAATATGTCCTCGAGAATCTGGTCCACCCTTCTAGCCTGACCATTAGTCTAAGGGTGAAAAGTAGTACTGAAGCTGCACTCAGTTCCCAAATCCCTCTAGAGCGCTCTCTAGAGGCGAGAAGTGAACCGAGAGTCACGGTCCCAAATGATCTTGTAACGGCCCAGGTTTTCATCTCGGTCTTCTAGGTATGCCCTAGGGGTATTTTGGTAATTTGGTCGGGCCGTCAGGGCCGTTTATGTCTTTTGCAGTTTCTAAAATTATTGGATGGGCTTAAGTAGGATTTTGATGCTTTGAGGTTGTGTTTGGGCATGGTGAGATGCAAAAGAAAAATTGAGGAATAAAGATGTGTTTGTTAGGATTCGAACCTGGAGTGCTAGGAAGTCAGGTGGGTGGTGTGGCCAGTTGAGCCACGGGAGGATCTTGTTGCTCTTTTCGCGACATATCTTGGTTAGCCTTGAGTTTTCGGGATTTTGATGCATTTGATTAAATGAAAGGAAATTAGGTTTTTGGCTTTCTTCTCCATAAGCTCCTTGGCCACCCAAGCTCCCCCTCCCTAGTTCCTTGCCGAGCTCCTTCTCCCCTTGCATCCCCATCGTTCATGCGTTGTCCCGGCCGAAAGCAGCGGCCCGACCAAGCAAAGCAGTCGCGGCCAGCGAGAGCACCGAGCCGCCAAAGACGCCCGCACAGCCCCCTGTTGCATGCCTAGATCGCGGTATCGCCGCGCCCCCCCTGCACGCCGTCCGGCCACGCCGCCGCACCCAGTCGCCAGCCGAGCTCACGCCCGCGCGCCCACTCCGCGTCCGCACTCAAGCCGTGCCGCTGGCCCGCCCGCGTTCAGCTTGTCCCTGCTCGTGCGCCTGCTCCAGCCAGCCGTCCACGAGCGCGCGCGCGTCGCACCCATCGGCGCCATTCCAGTAGCGCCCGGACGCCACGCCAGTGCAGCCACCGCCCGTCGCATGTCGGCGCGCGCGCGTGAGTTGCTCCCGAGCCGAGCCTTGTTTATTTTATTATATTTAGGACTATGGATTGTGATAATTATTGTGTTTGTTAGGTTCTCGTTAGCTAGCTCGGGATCGATCGCAGCTTAGGATTCTTGTGTGTAGTTGCCTCCCGACCAAGGTAAGGATTTCTTACCGGAGTTGTGTGGGCCCTGCGATATATTATGTGATGCTGTTTGTATGCTTGTTTGTGTTTATCAGCATGTTTAGTGATAGGTGCTCTGTTCTGAATTCCCGACTGGCATGATTTCTTATGTTTGTTCTCATGTTAGTCCATGCTAGGTTGTTCCGTTCTGGCATGCTCGTATCCGTTCTTGCTTCGTAGTATCATGCTAGGTTCGTTGTATCTGTTGAGCACGTATTGGATTGTTTTGGATTGTTTGTTGTTGATATTATAGTCTAGAGTTCAGGTAGGTAGCATCATCCGGGCTGGATGCATAACGTAACTTGCATTCACGACAGGGACGTACGAGACGGTACTCCGTTCCTGATCCCGTTAGGGTTTAGCTAACCCTAACGGCTGGCCCTGCAATCTTGGGTGAGGGTGGCAGACAGTTAAATGCGCCAACGGTCGGGATGATGATTTGGCATTGCCTCGTCCCCGGCAGTTGGCACGTCCTCAGCCTGTTCGGTCGTAGCCCTTGATTGCCACCTGATAGGGCAAGGACGGCTTCTTGGTTTAAGCCTACCACGACCGGTTCTTTTGCCTCAGGTGTGGTGGTTCAGGCTGACATAGTTCACGTGTCCAGGTCTCACACCCCTATGTCAGTGACACCGATCCAGAGATTTAGTTAGGCATTGTGACTGGACCTGGGTAGCTTGCCACTAGACCCGGCACCCTCCATGGTTTGCAGTAGCATGCGGTGCGCGCATACTCTCATTACAGCGCCGACCGGAGAGCTCCTCGGGATCTTGAGCCAGTGCACCTTTCGTATCGACAGTAGACAGGCTGAGGCCGAGACTTGTTTCTCGTATAGGGCGTATCATGAGGTGGATTATTCTGGAGTAAGTCCCCGAGATAGCATCCGAAGTTTATGTGTAGATTTAAGCTATGTGCTCTATTCTGTGTTTATATTCATTGCTTGCATACCTTTCTGCTAGATGACCATGTATATCGTATTGTACCCCGGTTGGGGATTCTTACTGAGTAATTCGTTACTCACCCTTATTTTGTGGTTCTCCACAGGTAACCATGGTGCGAGACAGGATGGCTGGAGGAGGAGTTGTGATCATGGAAACCCGTTGTTGAACTCTGAGTTTATGTCTATGATTCTTTATGTCTTATTTTCCACTGAATGCATGTAGTTGGGCACTGAGCCCTAGGTTGTTTTCTGACTGTTTTTCCGGATTCTAGCACTGTTGTAACTATTGAAAAGCTTTGAATGTTTTAAATAAATCTCTGATCAGAGTGAGTTTTGGAAATGTATTTGCCTTGGAACAGTGCTTGGAAACAGGGGGCGTGTTTCGGAACTTTGTATTGAATTTTTAAATAGATGTTTGAATGTTTTAGTTTTCACTTAGAATCCGAAAACCATTCTTGCATATTGTCTTTAAGTTTTGAACACATGCATTGAGGTAAAGGCCTATTTTGGACCCCATTCAGGTCGGGTCTTTACAGTTGGTATCAGAGCTCAGAGTTATAGATTCTGTAGACTGACCTTTTGTTGTAGGTCGTTTTTCCATGATCATCAGTACTTTGACAGTCATCAGGTACGCCTATGCTTACAGTTTTAGAAAAGGGTTAAGAATTTACAATACTTTTCATCTAGTGTATGCCTTGTTTAGTGTTGTGGAGCGGAGACGAGCAGGTTCTGACTCGTTGTGGGTTTGGGTCCAAAGCACCATCATGCCAACTTCCCGCAGTGTAAGAAGTATGTTAGCAGCTAGTCAGGTTATCCAGATAGATTCAGATACCACTGGGACATCATTCTAGAGGGAGGCAGAGATTAGACTCCCGTAGGCCACTTGTGGCCCAGTTGATAGTTTTCCCCTAGAGATAGGGTGGAGGTGTTTTGCCCTGGAGTACCACTCCAGGAAAGGAGTTAGCTTTGGCTTTTGCTCATGTTGATGCTTGTGGAGCAGGTCCCAGTGTGGACTAGCCTGGGTAGTTCAGATGTGGATCTTGAACCTTAGCAGATTGTTTGATTGCCCAATGAGTAGCTACAGAGTTGGTAGCCTTCGAGGAGGTTGCTGAGACATCTTTGTTCTCTTGTAAAGTGTTGTTGTTTTGCAGCCAGTAAGTCTGAACCCTGTGGTTAAGGGTGCAGCGAGCAGTGTACCCATCGGACGTGATCCGTTGGTGGTTTCCCCAGTTGTCTGGTAGAGTTGAACACTCTTCTTATGGTGAGCTCCTAGAGTAGAGCTAGCTGCTGCATGTTGAGAGAGCCGGGCGGGGTTTTGTTGAGCATCATGTGGAGATGCAAGAGTAGGCCGTGAGACTTCAGTTAGATGAGATGCCATAGGCAGGGTTGTTTGAGTTTTGAGCCTTGTATGCCTAGCCAGAGTTTTGTCACTTGAGGTTGTGACCTTGCTGGCCCCATTTGTAGTAAGATGTGGATTTGGTAGTAGTGGCAGTTGAGGTGCATTGGTTGGTGTGCCGCTTTGGCACTAAGTCTGGTTCAGGTCTGAGTTTGGCACGAGTAGGACAGATGGTTCTATAATTCGTCCGGAGTTCAGCGCACTCCTTTAGCCTTTGGATCCGTTTATGGCAGTTGCACCTGTTTAGGTCGTGCAAGAGGGCTAGTTCAGTGGTAGTCGAAGGACTACAAGCGAAAGGATGTTTGAGAGGAGCTGGAGCCTCTTCCCAGTGTTACTGGGGGTTGAGTAGTCAGCAGGTTGACGGTTGGTAAGTGTTAGTGCGCGTGAGTCTCACTGTAGTGTTAAGGCCAAGAGATCTTTATGGATGGTAGTGCGGTCAACTACCTTCGCGTCCCTAAATCTGAGGAGAGTTGGGCATTGTAGATGCGAGTTTGGTCCAGCAGAGGGACCATGAGTTGGATGCCTATGAGATGAGCTGGATGCCTATGAGGCGAGTTGGATGCTTATGAGATGAGTTGGATGCCTAAGAGATGAGTTGGATGCCTATGAGATGAGCTGGATGGCTATGAGGTGAGTTAGATGCCTAGGAGATGAGTAGGATGCCTTATGAGAGGAGTTGGATGCCTTATGTGTAAGCACACTTGGTAGAGACTTGGTATAAAGTAAGTTCGGTTTGGCATTGTTATGCTTTAGTAGAGCAAGGTTGCCGCAGCTTCGAGTATCGTGTGGATATGGAACTTTTGGTCTTCCTTTGGTTGATTGTATCTCTGCCAGAAGTTAGTGTTGCCTTTTGGAAAGCACCTGTTAGTCTTGGATCTCTGAAGGAAGGTTGAGAGTTGTGCACACAAGTGTGTTTTGTGTAGTTCGTTCTGGTGGCGAGAGTTTCATAACCATGTAGGGTTTGCATTGGAGAACTGGTGCTCAGTTCTTGGAGAAGTTGGACTCTAGGTGGATGTTGTAAGGCTTTAGTTGAGGTTGTAAGGATACCGTGCTCGTAGTCGGGTTGTTGCTTAGGCAAGTTTGTTAAGTTGAACCTAAGCTTGGTTGGTGGAACCTCTTGTGTTCATGGTTGGAGTTCAGATGGTACTGAACAAATGGTTGGTTGAAGTGAAGCCGGGTAGTTCTGACCGTAGTTGCTAAGGGTGTTGCTCGGAATCCTTACCCTGGGTGGAAGCTACGATGTGGCTGATGCTTTGAGTAGGAGGATGACACATTACGAGCGTTTACGGTCTTTTTGGTTTCGAGGTTCGAGCGCGGCCAAAGCATGGTTGTGATCTTTGGAAAAAGGAGTTGTTTGTTCAGCGGTTGGTGTTAGGCCGTTAGGCGACGGTGTGTGTCGAGGGTTGTCGAAGAACCCTAGTTGTGGAGAGCCTCACGAGCTCGGTCGAGCCCGTAGTGAGTTTCGGTTGGCAAGCCGAGTCGTGTAGGTTGTAGACCTCGGGTGGAGTTCTTTGGCGATTTGGTAGGCTAGCAAGTCGGAGTTTGTTTGGAGTAGAGTCCGGATTGATTCCGGTGTGGTGGTGGCAGTTGGTGCTTGGTGTTGACCAAGGTGTGGTTTTGAGTTGCTAGAAGTTAGCTTTGCTCGTGGGGCGAGTGGTTCGTGCCCTGTTGGTAGTTTTCTTGTTTCCAGGATGTTGAGAGTTGCCCCTTTGGTGTTTGGAGGTGTGTCTTGGCTAGTGTGTGGTTGGAGGTTCAGTCTGTGGTGAACCCCCCCTATTGTTGCCCCCTTGAGACTTAGGTGTTGTTGCTTTAGCTGAGCAAGACAGCGAGCGTGTGTGGAGCTCTCTGTCCTTCGGTTGTCCGCTTGTAAGGAACTATTTCTCCTTGGGAGTTGCCAGATTATTCCTTGGTCTTAGAGTTGATGGTAGTGGTACTAGCAGGAGGGAAAAGTTTGGTGGCTGCTTGGAAGCAGTTGTTGTCCAGTTAAGCGGACTCTTGAGTGGTGTTCTGGAAGTTGTAGTAAGGGTTGTTCTGCCTCCTATGAGTGTTTGGCCTAGTTGGTTAAGGTTCTTTGTGTGTTTGGCCTGGGAGCTGTTGCACCTTTGTAGTGGAGGAACACCTTTGTATCGATTGTGGGATGTGGTTGCACCATTGTGGCTGGATTAGGGTCTTGACCTTTTGAGGGATCCTTGATGGTTAGTGTAGCTTGTGCTCTGCCAACCATTGTTGGTATTCTTGTTCTTGGTAGTTGGTGTTAATCGGGTAGCGGCGTCCCGTTTATGAAGTTTCGGTGGAAAGGTGCAATAACCCCAAGCTAGAGGGTTAAGCCGGTATGTGTTATCGTTTGGACTTGTGAGACGTGTTTCATATTTGAGGCAAGCTTCGTTCCATTGCTTGCATGGAGGTAAGTTTGGTGGAGGGAGCCCTCTGGGGCCCTGTTGATAGCAGGTTGACTTTTCCAGACAGTGATCTAGGTCGAGTTGGAGTTGAGTAGATTGGCGTGGTTATGCAGTGTGCGGTTGGTTAGGCTACCAAGTTCGTAGCACTCAAGTTGTTGATTGTAGGAGTCCATGTGGAAGCTGGCAACTGGTTGAGGTTGTTGTGTGAGTTCGGATGTTTGACGGATTAGTTGTAGTAGCTAGAGCTCGCACCTCGCCCAAGTGGAGATGTCATTACTGTGGAGTAGTGCCATGGTAGTTTCAAGCTAGAGTTGTTGGCACCAGGGTGTGGCAACAAAGGTTATTCTAGGCAGTGCGTTGATGAACTGTGGTTCTGGAGAGCGTTGTTAAGAGGCTTATGAGCCGAGTGCAGTCCTGTAGTGTAAAGACCCGACCCAAAAGGGGCTCTAAATGGGCCTTTACCCCAATGCATGTGTTGAAAATAAAAGACATTATGAAAAATATATTTCGGATCCCAAGTAAAAACAGAAACATTCAACAACCAAAACATACATTTCTAAAAGCATACTCTGATCAGAGATTTATTTAAACCATTTAAACAATCCACAAGTACAATATGCTGGAATCCATAGAACGTAAGAAAACATCCTAGGGCTCCGTGCCCGTCTACATGCATTCAGGGGAAATAACAAAAGTCAAGAGTCATGATATAATAAAATGGTCAGAGATGACAGTGAGGATTCCATGATCACGGCTCCTCCTTTCACCATCCTGTCTCGCGCCTTGGTTACTGTGGAAAACCACGGAATAAGGGTGAGTAACGAATTACTCGGTAAGAATCCCCAACCGGGTACAATATATATATACATGATCATCTAGAAGATTGTACGCAAGCTATGAGTATAAACACGAGAATAGAGCACATAGCTTAAGTCCACACTTGGACCTCGGATGCCAACTCGTGGTCTTAGTCCGGAAATAAATCCACCACACAATACGCCCTATACGAGAAACAAGTCTCGGCCTCGGCACATCTCACCGTCGATCACGAAAGGTACACTAGCTCAAGATCCCGAGGAGCTCTCCGTATTTGGCGTAAATGAGCGTAAGCATGCACCGCGTGCTTCCACGAACTATGGGGTGCCGGGTCTAATGGCAAGCGCCCATATCCGGATACCACGCCTAACTAAATCTGGATCGGTGTCACCGACATAGGGTGTGAGACACGGACACGTGAACTATGTCGGCTGTACCACCGCACTTTGAGGCTAAGTAACGGGTCGTGGTAGGCTTACGCCAGAAGCCGTCCTTACCTTAACAGTGGCAATCAAGGGCTACTACCGAACACACCGAGGACGTGCCGATCGTCGGTCGGGGACTAGGCATTGCCAAGTCATCATCCCGACCGTTGGGGCATCGCTAAGACTACCACCCTCACCCAAGATTGCGGGGCCTCACCGGTTGGGATAGCTAATCCTCGGGGGTCCAAGGACGGAGAAGCTGTCTCGAACGTCCTTGCCATAGATGCAAGATACTTTATGCATCGGGCCCGGATGATGCTATCTACCCGAATTCTAACTCGCCTTAACAATCAAAGCAAACAATCCAATACGTGCTCGAAAGAATACAAACAGACCTAGCATGGTACTACTGAACAAGAATGAATATGAGCATGCGAACGGAACAACCTAGCATGGACTAACATGAAAGAACAACATACGAAGTCATGCCATCGAGAATTGAGCAGAGCACCTAAACTATACATGCGATAATCACAAACAAACATACAACATCAATCACATAGAACATCGCGAGGTCCACACAACCCCGGTAAGAAATCCTTACCTTGGCGGGAGGCAACTACACACAAAATCCGGCCAGCTGCGATCGATCCCGAGCTAGCTAACGAGAACCTAACAAACACAATAGAAATCACAATCATAGCCCTAAAAATATAATAAAACAAGCGAGGCTCGGCTCGGGGCACTCACACGACGACGACGGGGCGGAAATCTTCTTTGTGTACAGTTGCGCGGGCTGGGCTGGCGCTGGCAGCGCTGGCGCGCGCGGCTTGTGCGCGCGACACGTATTTGGAGCACGGCTGCGGCGGCGCGCGCGCGCGCTGGCGAGCGGCAGTGAGCACGAGCAAGCGTCTGAGCATGCGGGCGAGCGGCTCGGAGCGAAGGCACGCGACACGGGCGATCTGCTGCTGCTTGCGCGAATCGTGCGCGACGCGGGCTGCGCGAAGCGGGCGTCGCGATGGACGGATCTGGCGGCTGCTGGTGTCTGGCAGCAGGTGGCCGACCGACGCGCTTCGGGGCGTCTTTGCTCGGGCAGATCTGGGCGGCTGGCGGCGCGCGACGGGCTCATCAGTGCGATCACGCGATGATGGCTTCCCTCGAGCGCGACACTGGCGTCGCGACAAAGGCCGGTGCGACGGCGGACAGATCTGGCGCGACGGACTGGGGCGTCGACGAGCGTCTCACGATCCTCGGCCGGATCGGTGCAGTTTCTTGGTCGAGGGCGTCTGCGGCGGCAAGCGCGGGTGCGGCGAGCCGTTCGCCGTGCGGGTTAGGCGTCTTTGCTTTCGGCGGTTGGGCGACGGTGGATCTGGCTGGGCCGGGAGGTCGGCTTGCGCGCGGCAAAGTGAGGTGTTGGAGAAGAAATGCAAACCTAGCTTCCTTTCTCTTTAAACCAAATACAACAAAACTCCAAAATCCAAGGCTAACCATAAAATGACCCGGAAGGAGCAACAAGAGCTCTCACTAGCTCAGCTGGCACGCATCCCCACAAGCTTTCTAGGAGACCCGGGTTCAAACCCCGGTTGCAGCACAATTTCCTTTATTTTTACTTTTGCATCAAACCTTGCTCAACCCTTCCACAAAGCCTCACAAACCTACATAAATTCATCCAATATTTTTAGCAACTAGAAAAGACATAAACGGCCCTGATGGCCCGACCAAATTACCAAAATACCCCTAGGGCATACCTGGAAGACCGGGAAGAAAAACCTGGGCCGTTACAATATTCCCTCCTTTTTATGACTTTCGTCCTCGAAAGTCCTTTAGATTGGAACAGCTCAGGATAATGCAATCTCATCTCGTCTTCCCGCTCCCAAGTGGCTTCCTCGGAACTCTAACTCCTCCACTGAACTTTTACCAACCGAATCTCGCGATTACGCAATGTCTTAGTCTCGAATGCAAGGATCCCCACTGACTTCTTCTCGAAGCTCAAATCCTCATTCAGGTGCAGGGGCCCAAAGTCCACAATGAGCGATGGGTCCGACACATCTTGCCTCACACCGATACAAGAGAACACTCACACACGGTGTGTGACAATGACAGAAAGAGCTAACCAATATGCAACTCTGCCAATCCTTTCGAGAATCTCAAATGGCCCAACAACAGAGGCTCCACTTCTCCCGCTTGCCAAACCTCAACACAACTCACAACGGCACAACTTTAAAACTACGCATTGCCGAACCTCAAACTCTAAAACTCGGCGCCGAACATCGGTGTAACTTTTTCTGCTCGCTCTGAGCTAACAACACTAGCTCTAAACTCCCGCACATCACCTCTGGTCAAATCAGCAAACTCGGGACCCAAAACAAAATTGATGGCCACCAACCTTTTCCCGAACACTTCGAAGCTCCGCAATACTTACCTTGCAATGCCTCAATGGAACTACGAGAATCGATCACGAGAACGCAACCAAAGGCAACCTCATAAACCACTCTAGTCTTCCGCCGCCTAATCACGGAAACACCAACTCGCAACAAGCTCCAAAGGTTCGGATCACTCCTCCCAAAAGACCATCGGTCGAGAGGGTGAAAACACTCTGACTCTGCACGCACGGCTCATAAGCCTCTTAACAACGCTCTCGAACCACGGTTCATCACGCACTACCTAGAAAAATCTTTGTTGCCACACTGAGCCAACAACTCCACTGGCCCGACATGCCACTACTCCACAGAATGACATCTCCACTGGCGAGTGCGAGTTCTAGCTACTGAAACCAGTCACCAAAAATCCGAACTAACACAACAACCTCGACAAACTGCCAGGCTTCCACACGAACTCCTTCAAACCAACAACTTGAGTGCTACGATCTCGGAAGCCCAAACAACTACAAACTACATAGCTATGCCAATCCACTCAACTCTAGCTTGGCTCAAATCACTTTGGTTGGACAAGTCACCGCCAACAACCGGCCCTAAATGGGCTCCCTCCACCAAGCCTACCTCCATGCAAGCAACGGAACGAAGCTTGCCTCAAATATGAAGCACATCTCACAAGTCCAAACGATAACACATACAGGCTTAACCCTCTAGCTTAGGCTTATTGCACCTTCCCACCGAAACTTCATAAACGGAACTCCACTACTCGGTCAACACCAACTACCAGAACCAGATTACCACCAATAATGGTGGTGGCGCAGAGCACAAACCACACTAACCAAAGAAAGATCCCTCAAAATGTCAAGACCTAATCCATCCACAATGGTGCAACCTCAACCCACACAACTGATACAAAGGAGTTCTTCCACTACAAAGGTGCAACATCTTCCATGCCAACACACAATAATCTTAACCAACTAGGCCAAACACTCATAAGAGGCGAGAACAACCTTTACTGCAGCCTCTAGAACACCATCCAAGAATCCGCTTAACTGGACAAACGACTACTTCCAAGCAGCCAACAAACTTTTCCTTCAAGCTAGCGCTTCCACCATTAACTCCAAGACCAAGGGAGTAACCTGACAACTCCCCGAAGGAAACGGCTCATACAAGCAGACAACCAACGGACAGAGAACTCCACATACGCTCACTGTCTTGCTCCACCAGAGCAACAACATCTAATCTCACGGGGCACAACAAGGGTCCATCTCAGACTGAACCTCCAAATGCCAAACGGGGCAACTCAACATCCTGGAAACAGGAAAAACAACCAACATGGCACAAACCACTCGCCCCCACGAGCAAAACTAAACTCTAGCAACTCCAATCCACACCTTGGTCAACACCAAGCATCAACTTGCCACCACACCGAAACCACTACGGACTTTACTCCAAATAAACACTAGCTTGCTAGTCTACCAAGACTGCTAGCAACTCCACCGAGGCTACAAACTACACGCCTCCAGCTAGCCAACTGAAACTCACTAGCTGGGCCTGACTGAGCTCTGGAGAGGCTCTCCACAACCTAGGGTTCTTCGGCAACCCTCGACACACACACTGCCGGCATACGATCTAACAGACAACTGCCTCAACAAACAACTCCAATTTCCAGCATCCCAACCATGCTGGCCAACTCCAACTCCTTGGGAACCTAGAGGACCCGAAACGCTACAGAATGCGTCATCCTCCTACTCAAAGCATCGGCCACAACATAACTTCTACCCAAGGAAGGATCCGAACAACTCTCTTAGCCATGTCGATCAGAAACCACGCGGCTTAGCTACCACCGCTCTTGTTCAGTTTCCAACTGAACTCCAACCAACGATCAACAAGAAGATCCGCCAACCAAGCTTAGGCCCAACTTAACAAATCTTGCCTAAGCAACAACTTGATACCACGAGCACGGTATCCTTACCACCTCAACCCAAGCCTTACAACAACCACCTGGAGTCCAACTTCTTAAGGAACTGAGCACGAGATCTCCAAAGCAAACCCTACAAGGATCTGAAACTCTCGCCACGGAACGAACCACACAAAACACACTTGTGTGCACAACTCCCAACCTTCCTTTAGAGATCCAAGACTAACAAGCGCTTTTCCACAAAGCAACGATAACTCCTGGCAGCGATACAAACAATCCAAGGAACACCAAAAGTTCCATCTCCACACGATACTCGAAGCTGAGGCAACCTTGCTCTACCAAAGCATAATCATGCCAAACCAAACTTACTTTGTACCAAGCCTCTACCAAGGGTGCTTACCCCTAAGGCATCCAAAACCTCTCGCAAGGCATCAGCTCATCTCGCCTCAAAAGCATCCAACTCATGGTCCCTCAGCTGGACCAAATTCGCATCTACAAGTGTAACGACCCAGGTTTTTCTTCCCGGTCTTTCAGGTATGCCCTAGGGGTAATTTGGTAATTTGGTCGGGCCGTCAGGGTCGTTTGTGTCTTTTCCAGTTACTAAAATTATTGGATGGTTTTATGTAGGTTTTTGGAGGGGTTTGTGGTTTGGTTTGAGCAAGGTTTGTTGCAAAAGTAAAAATAAAGGAAATTGTCTTTGCAGTAGGGTTTGAACCCGGTCTCCGGGAAGCTTGTAGAGAGGTGTGCCAATTGAGCCATTAGGTGCTCTTGTTACTCTTTCTGCATCACATCTTAGTTAACCTTGGATTTTGGAGTTTTGGTGCATTTGGTTAAATGAAATAGAATTAGGTTATTCCATCTTCTTCTCCAAAACACCTCTTGGCCGCCCAAGCTCTCCATCTCCATAGCCTTGCCGATTCTTCATCCTTGCATCTCCTTGGGTTCGATCATCATCATTCCGGGTAGGTATTGATCTTCTTCTTCTTCTTCTCATCCGTTTGGTGTGCGTTTGGCCAAGTGAAAAGAGGTGTGTTGTGTGTGTTGTGTTGATTGCGACCAGCCCGAGTGTAGCCGAGCGGCGCAGCCACAGATCGCCCCGCTGTCGTCGCGCGCCAGATCTCTGTCCCAGCGACCTTGCCGCTCGCCCGGCCCGAAGACAGATCGCTCCTGCCGTCGCCGCGTCCAGCCCGATCGCTTCGCCGCGCCGAGAGGCCCTCGCCGTGTCCGCTTGCCGAACTGCTCGCCGCGCGCGCGCCCGAGCGTTCGCCGCGCGCGCGTCCTGCTGAAGCCCGCTCGCCGTGTCCGCATCGCCACGCCCGCGCGCCGCGCGCCCGCCAGACGTTCGCGCGCGCGCGTCCCTACCGAAGCTGCTCGCCGTGTCCGCATCGCGCGCGCGCGCCAGCCGCGCGCCGCCGAGCCTTCGCAGCGCGCGCGCGCGTCCTGTCCTCGCTGCCGTCTTGCCGTGCAGTAGCGCGCGGCCAGTACAAGCGTCCTTGCCGTGCCGGCTTCGCCAGGCCAGACCCAAGCTCTTGTCGTCGCGCCGCGTGAGTTCCCTTTGCCGAGCTTGCTTGTTCTATTGTTGTTTAGATATTTTAGATGCTGATTATTGTTGGTTTGCTAGGTTCCCGCTCGCTAGCTCGGGATTGTTCATGACTTAGGATTTGTGTGTAGAAGTCTTCCGACCAAGGTAAGGATTTCTTCACGGGGTTGTGTGGACCTGCGGTATATTTGTGATTGTTGTTTTGTATGCACGTGTATGATTACTAGCATGTTTATCTCTAGGTGCTCTGCATTAATTCTGATCGGCATGATCTCTTGTATTGTTTTTCATGTTAGCCCATGCTAGGTTGTTCTATTCTAGCATGTTCGATATCTGTTCTTGCTTCGTAGTATCATGCTAGGTTCTTTGTATCCGATGAGCACGTATTGGACTGCATTGATTGAATCGTTATTATTGTTAAGGTTTAGAATTTAGGTAGATAGAATCATCCGGGCCGGATGCATAAAGTATCTTGTATCTATGGCAAGGGCGTTGAGACAGTTCTCGTCCTTGGACCCGTGAGGATTAGCTATCCCAACCGGTAGGCCCGGCAATCTTGGGTGAGGGTGGCGGATCGTTAAATGCCCCAACGGTCGGGATGATGACTTGGCATTGCCTCGTCCCTCGGCGATCGGCACGTCCTCGGCGTGTTCGGCCGTAGCCCTTGATTGCCACTGTTAGGGCAAGGACCGCTTCTGGTGTAAGCCTACCACGACCGGTTCCTTAGCCTCAGTGCGGTGAGTACAGTGACATATAGTTCACGTGTCCGTGTCTCACACCCCTATGTCGGTGACACCGATCCGAGATTTAGTTAGGCATGGTGGCCCGAACACAGGCGACTTGCCACTGGACCCGCACCCCCGAGTTTGCGGTAGCATGCGGTGCGCGCTTACGCTCATTACAGCGCCCGATCGAGAGCTCCTCGGGATCTTGAGCGATGCACCTTTACGTCGGCGATGGTCGTCGTGAGGAGGCGGGACTTGTTCCCGTATAAGCGCGTTTAGTGTGTTGTGGTTTTTCCGACTAAGACCACGAGTTGGCATCCGAGGTCCAAGTGTGGACTTAGCTATGTGCTCCGCTCTGTGTTTGTACTCATAGCTTGCATACTTTCTTCTAGATGATCTTGTATATCGTATTGTACCGGTTGGGGATTCTTCTGGGTAATTCGTTACTCACCCTTATTCGTGGTTTTCCACGGTAATCAAGGCGGGAGACAGGATGGCTGATGGAGGAGCTGTGATCATGGAATCCTGCTGTCATCTCTGATTATTCTATTTTATTTATCATGACTCTTGACTTTTGTTATTTCCCCTGAATGCATGTAGACGGGCACAGAGCCCCAGGATGTTTTCTACGTTTTATGGATTCCAGCATATTGGTACTTGTGGTTTGTTTTTAATGGTTTAAATAAATCTCTGATCAGAGTATGCTTTTAGAAATGTATGTTTTGGTTGTTGAATGTTTCTGTTTTTACTTGGGATCCGAAATGTATTTTTCATAATATCTTTTGTTTTCACTACATGCATTGGGGTAAAGGCCCATTTAGAGCCCCTTTTTGGGTGGGTCTTTCTGATTGGTATCGAGCTCGAGTCATAGATTACGTAGGATCGACCTTTTGTTGTAGGTCGTTTTCCATGATCATCGACACTCAAGCCAGGTCATCAGTGCGCCTAGATTTATTGTTTTAGAAAGGAAAAGGGTTAAGAATTTACAATACCTATCATCTAGTGTATGCCTTGTTTGGTGTTGTGGAATGGTGACAGACGGTTTTGATTCGTTGTTGGTTTGGATGTAGATCGCCAGACATGCGATCCACCATCTGCATCGGAGAGGAGGTTCGAGAGCGGTCGAGTATCGAGATCGGATCGATCTGCGGGACATCGTCCCAAGCCGACATCGATGGCATTCCACCGGCTCCTCTCGCTACGCCTAGAGCGGGCGTTGAGGCGATGAGCGCCGTGAGAGGCGCTCCTGGAGCGAGTTTGCTTGAGTCTATGAGGGCTTTTATGGTCGACATGTTGAGTGACCAGAGGCGAGACCCGAGCCTTGTTAGCGCCGGCGCCAGGAAGAGTCCCGAGTCCAGATCGAGCGGTGACTCGATTGGTTCAAGTGAGCTCGATAGCACCTCGGCTCCACAGAGGAGCAAGTAGCCCCAGAGGCGGATATATGGCGGCGAGGGTGCCGAGGAATTGGGTAGGTGGTGAAGGATTTTGTGAAGTGGAAGCTTTGAGAAGTTTGATGCCACCGGTGATGCGTTAGCGGCGGCCAGTGGATTGCCCATTTGGAGTACACCTTCACGATCATGGTGTGCCCCGATATTCGAGAGGCCGAGATGTGCGGCTCATGTGCTAGGAGGCACAACGAGATGGTGGTGGGAGTCCACCTTGAGCGAGAGACCAGTGGGTCTCCACCCGCTACTTGGGAGTTCTTCAAGGCCGAGTTCAAGGTAAAGTTCATCGGTGATGAGGCTCGGGAGAAGATGGTGGAGCTCTTCCGAACTGAAGGCGGGTTACGATTCCATTGAGGATTATGAGCGCAAGTTCTCGAGTATGGATATTTTGCTCCTCGATTGATTGCCACCCCAGTGTGAAGATCTCGGAAGTTCATATCCGGATTGAGGCGGTGTTTCCCGAAGATGTCGAGGGCTCGTGCCCCCGCGACACTTATGCTAGGGCTGTCGATTAGCCACGATCTATAATGGGAAGTATCTGCTGGCGGGTTGTTGCCGCTCTGTTCGGGCGTCTGTCCCAGCGGTGTGTGGGGCGAAGAGAAAGTTTGACTTTTCGGGAGGCGCCAGCGCCGCCAAGGGCGATTCGAAGCAGAGATCGTGAGAGCTCCATCCGTTTCCAGCCAGGCAGCGAGGAGGAACGAGCGATTTCCGCTTGTGCTACTTGTGGGAAAGTCCACGCGGAGGTTGTCGGCTGACCTAGATTGTGCTTCCGTTGTGGTAGAGAGGGGCACATGGCCCGTTTTCTGTGATCGGCCCGGCTATGGCGGCTCGGCCAATGCCAGCAGCGGCGGCGGGTCGAGTGTTTGCTACGACCGTCGTCAGAGGCCGAGCGTCACGGATGCGGCTGTGGCGTACGCTTCTTGTTTTAGATAATCACGCATTTGTCTTGTTTGATTACGGTTCCACGCATTCTTTTGTATCTCGTGTTGTTTGGCCGAGCATGCTAAGTTAAGACTAGAGCCTCTAGGTTTCGAGTTATCTGTTGCAACTCCTTCGGGAGTTGATATGTTGGCTAGAGATTAGATTAGGGATGGCCGGATCGAGATATCCCAGAGAGTTGCTTGTGGCTACGCTCATAGTCCCGCCTATGAGCGGTTTTGATGTGATTCTTGGTATGGAGTGGTTAGTCGCTAACCACGCGTTGATTGACCGCCACCGGAAAGAAGTAGTGTTCAGCCGCCGCCAGTCGGCCTAGCTTTAAGTTTCGTGGAGTCCGTGGTGGAGTTTGCCCGCCGATGGTGTCACCGTGAAAGCTCGTCGTTTGCTAGCTCATGGAGCTTGGGGCTATATAGCCAAGTTGTGCGGAAGAGCCGCCCCTCGTTGTCTGTTGATCAGTGCACCGGTCGTGCGAGGAGTTTGCGGACGTGTTTCTGAGGAGTTCTGGGGTTGCCCCAAGAGAGAGTTGACTTCATTATTGAGCTCGAGCCGGGACCCTCCCTATCTCGAAGGCTCGTGTCGCATGGCGCCAGTGAGTTAAAGGCGAAGATTCGATTCTGCGGGAGATGTTAGACCGAGGGTTCATCCGTCCAAGTGTGTCCCCGTGGGGAGCACACGATTCTGTTTGTGAAAAAAGAAGGATGGTTCTATGCGCTTATGTATTGATTACCGCGAGCTTAATAAGGTGTGATGAAGAATAAGTATCCGTTGCCCGTATCGATGATTTGTTCGATCGGCTTCAGGGAGCTTGGTGTTCTCCAAGATTGATCCGAGGTCCGGTTACCATCGATTGCGGATCGGGGATGCCGACATTCCTAAGACGACTTTTCGTGTCTAGATATGGTCACTATGAGTTTGTGGTCATGTCGTTTGGTTTGACCAATGCCCCACGCGTTCAAGGACATGATGGATAGGGTGTTCAAATCTTTTTGGACAACCGTCATCGTGTTCATTGACGATATTCTCGATTTATTCGAGGTCTAAAGAAGACCATGCGAGAACATCCGAGGCGAGTATTGGCGGCTTTGAGGAAAACCACTTTATGCGAAGTTTTCCAAATGTGATTTACTGGTTGGAGCGGTGGCCTTCCTAGGCCACGTGGTGTCGAGAGATGGTATAGCCGTGGACCCCGCGAAGATTGAGGCCGTGAGTTCATGGGCCAAGCCGACTTCGATTGCTTAGAGATTCGCGACTTTACGGGTTTGGCGAGTTACTACCGTCGGTTCGTCAGAGACTTCTCTGCTTTAGCCTCGCCCCTCACTCGTCGGCGAGGAAGGGTGTCGAGTTTGTTTGGGACAGCAGGTGTGATGAGAGCTTTGCCGAGCTCAAGCGCGGTTTGACTTCAACACCGATGTTGGCGATCCGGAGGGGACAGGTGTGGTTTCGTGGTCTCTGATGATGCTTCCAAGTTTGGATTAGGTTGTGTGTTGATGCGGCCGCGGGAAGGTCATTGCCTATGCTTCCCGTCACCAAGCCGTATGAGCAGAACTACCCGACTCATGATATGGAGTTGGCGGCGATGGTGTTTGCAATCAAGATTTGGAGGCATTACATGCGGTGGCGGATTCGAGATGTTTACCGATCACGAGCCTCAAGTATCTGCTTACTCGAAGGAGTTGAATATGAGCGAGAGGAGATGGTTAGAGCTGGTAAAGGACTATGGCTGCGAGATTTTGTACCATCCGGTAAAGCCAATGTAGTGGCCGATGCTTTGAGCGAGAAAGACGTCGCACTCTGCGGCGTTGTTGAGTTCCTCACCAGTTTGCGGAGAGAGTTCGAGCGGGCCGAGGTTGCGATGTTGTTGGGTGAGGTTACCGCTAGGGTAGCTCGATTGATTGCTTCGGCGTCGATTCGCGTGGATTATAGACGACCCGGTTGGGTGACCCGCACTTAAGAGATTGGTTGAGAGTCGATCTTGTGGTGACTTTGACTTTGTGTATTCACCGCACGGTGGGTTGACTTATAGAGGCCGGTTGTGTGTTCCGGACATTGCGGTTTTGCGAGCCGAGTTGCTCTCGGAGGCCCACTGTTCCCCTTTTGCTTGGCACCCCGAAGTACCAAGATGTATCGAGACCTTAAGCGACTTTCTGGGTGGATGGGGATGAAGAGAGATGTGGCGAGTTTGTCACCGGTGTCTCACTTGTCGCCAAGTGAAGGCACCCAGTGAGAGGCCACTGGTTTGTTGCAACCAGAGTGTACCCAGTGGAAATGGGAAGAGATCTCTATGGACTTTATATCTGGTTTGCCAAGGACTCAGGAAGTTCTCTCGATTTGGGTGATAGTCGACCGTTTGACCAAGAGCGCACACTTCATTCTGGGCGAGACACTTATACCGTGGAACAGTGGGGCGCGCAATTGCTTTGGAGCGAGATCATCCGTTATCATGGTGTACCGGTGAGGATTGTGTCCGATCATGACTCGCGATTCACTTCTCGCTCGGAGAGCGCTCCAGAAGGGTTTGGGCACTGAGTGCAATTTCAAGACTTTTCACCCTCGGACGGATGGTCGACCGAGAGAGTGAATCGATTCTCGAGGATATGTTGAGGGCTTGTGTGTTGGATTTCCCGGCACCGGGACCATATCTGTGCTTGATGGAGTTTGCCTATAACAACGATTACGATCGGCGATTGAGATGGCTCCATTCGAGGCATTGTATGGTAAGCGTTATCGGTCCCCCGTGTTGCAGGAAGAGGTTGGTGATAGACGAGTTTTGGGTCCCGATTCTGCGCAGCTTGACCAATGGTGCGGTCACGAAAGATTAGAGCTCGTATGTTGACCGCTCGGCGCGAGCGAGAGAAGAGTTCTGCCGATGTTCGGCGTCGAGATTTGGAGTTTGAGGTTGGTCGACATGTGTTCCTTAAGGTTGCTCCGATCACGAGGTGTTCTGAGGTTTGGTAAGCGTGGGAAGTTGAGTCCCCGATTTGTTGGTCCGTTTGAGATCCTAGAGAGGATTGGCGAGTTGCTTACCGGTTAGCCCTACCTCCGTCACTATCGGTGCATAGTGTTTTTCATGTATCGATGTTGAGGCGGTATGTCTTGGACCCGTCGCACATTGTGGACTTTGAGCCTTTGCAAATGAATGAGGATTTGAACTTCGAGGAAAAGCCGGAGAGGATCCTTGCCTTTGAGACCAAGACGTTGCGTAATCGCGAGATTCGTTTAGTAAAGGTTCGATGGAAGAGTCGGGGTTACGAGGAAGCCACTTGGGAGCGGGAAGACGAGATGAGGTTGCATTACCACTGAGCTATTTTTTGTCTTAAGGACTTTCGAGGACGAAAGTCATAAAAAGGAGGGAATATTGTAACGACCAGTTTTTCTTCTTCGGTCTTCCGTATGCCCTAGGGGTAATTTGGTAATTTGGTCGGGCCGTCAGAGTCGTTTGTGTCTTTCCAGATTACTAAAATTATTGGATGGTTTTATGTAGGTTTTGGAGGGGTTTGTGGTTTGGTTTGAGCAAGGTTTGTTGAAAAAGTAAAAATAAAGGAAATTGTGCTTTGCAGTAGGGTTTGAACCCGGTCTCTGGGAAGCTTGTAGAGAGGTGTGCCAATTGAGCCATTAGGTGCTCTTGTTACTCTTTCTGCATCACATCTTAGTTAACCTTGGATTTTGGAGTTTTGGTGCATTTGGTTAAATGAAATAGAATTAGGTTATTCCATCTTCTTCTCCAAAACACCTCTTGGCCGCCCAAGCTCTCCATCTCCATAGCCTTGCCGATTCTTCATCCTTGCATCTCCTTGGGTTCGATCATCATCATTCCGGTAGGTATTGATCTTCTTCTTCTTCTTCTCATCCGTTTGGTGTGCGTTTGGACAAGTGAAAAGAGGTGTGTTGTGTGTGTTGTGTTGATTGCAAACCCGGTAGAGTGTAGCCCAGCTGCCAGCGGCGCAGATCGCCCCGCAATCGTCGCCACGCCAGATCTGTCCCCAGCGACCTTGCCGTTCGCCCGGCCAGCCGATCGCGCCTGTCGTCGTCGCACGTCCAGCCGATCGCTCGCCACGCCAGAGAGGCCCTCGCCGTGTCCGCTTGCCGAATCGCTCGCCCGCGCGCCTTACGCCCGACGTTCGCGCGCGCGCGCGTCCTGCCGAGCCTGCTCGCCGTGTCCGCGCGCGCCGCGCGCCGGCGCCAGCGCGCCTTCGCCCGACGTTCGCCGCCATGCGCGTCCTGCTGCCGAGCTGCTCGCCGTGTATGCGCATCGCACGCGCGCCGCCCGCGCGCCGCCGCCGCCAGAGCGCTGCTTCGCCGCGCGCGTGCCCTGCCGTGTTCCTTGGGTGAGTTGCTTGCAGATTTGGCGATCCGCAAGCTAGTGCTTGTTTGGTTTTGGAGGTTAGTTGGTGCTTGGTGTTGACCAAGATTTTGGTTCTCTTGATGTTTCAAGAGCTTGCTCGGTTCGAGCGAGGACGTTGCCACGAGGATTCATTCCTAGTCTGGTTGTTTTGGGAGTTGATTCCTCCCTCGGTGGTTGAGTAAGTTCGGCTAGTTACGGATTGGTGGTCCAATCGGTTGAGTTTCCCTTGGGTGTTGCTTCCAAGAGAGTTGGTTGATGTTGCCCTTGGGTTTGAGCAAGTCAATGAGCGTGTGTGATGTTCGCGCCCTTTAGAGTTTTGCTTCTGCCGGGAAATCGTTCCGTTGAGGAGTCAGCGTAGCTCTGAGTTGTGTAGTTGATAAGAGTAGCGCGCGTTGGTTAGCCAAATGAGTGGGTCCTCGCGCATTGTGTTGTTAGCAAGCGAAATGTTGTTTGTCCCGCAAGAGCGGTGGCGGCCAGTTTAAGAGTTGAGCTTGAGTTGAGTTTCTGGCTTTGAGCAAGGCCTTCTCGGGCTTTGTTTCTAGTTGTTGAGCTTTCGCGATTGGCGAATAGTGAGCCTCGATTGAGTGTGTTGGCACGCAGGTGCCGTGGCATTGGTTGGTTAGCCTTTGGGCTGCTTTTTCCTCAAGCCGTTGTGAGTTCTTTGGTAGCCCCTGTGAGGGTTTGGTCCTTCTTTGCCGAGATTTTCCATGAGAGGAATGTTGGGTGTTTCCTTGCACAGCAATGTTCTTTTTGGCCAATTGCTAGTAGGTTTGCATGGAAAAGTTTGTGTTCGGCCGTTGTGAGGCTCCAGCTTGTTGGCTTGGCCGAGTGGAGCACATGCACGGTTTTTGGCCATTTAGGGTTGGCCGTGGCCGGGAGTTTCGGCTTGTGCTAGTGGGAAAAAGTTTGCCTTTTGGATCAATCGCCATTGGTGGTTCGATTGTTTTTAGTTAAGGCTTTAGACAAGCCTTGTGGTTCATTGGTCTCTTGTGAAGAAAAAAGAGTAGGTCGTTTGGTTTCGGAACCCGAGAGGTTCGATTGTTTGGCCACTTTGGCGTTGTGTTGAGGCGATTTTGTTATCGATTGTGGGCATTCGGAGAAGTTACGCCAAAGCGTGGCGTTGAGTTTTGGAGCTTGTGCCGAGTCTGCGGTTCTTTGAGAGTAACACCGTTGAGAGGTGTTCCGTGTTGGTTTAGCGGGGTTTTGGCCGAGCGCCAAGTTTGTAGGGCTTTTGAGATCCTTGAGCGGATTGGAGCGATGGTTAGCTTTGCCCCGTCGTTGGCAATGATGCAAGTTTTGTGTTCCTCGTCTCTTGGTTGAGATAGTTTGTGACAGATGGAGAGCATTGTGGCTTTGAGCCTTTGAGAACCCAAGAGGTTTGGTTTTGAGAGAAGGGTTAGTGTTGTTTTGGCCAAGAAGTTACATTGGCTAGGAAACATTGGAGTTTTCCTAGAGTTTGTTTCGTTTTAGGACTTTCGAGGACGAAAGTCTTAAAAGGAGGGAGTATTATAACGGCCCGATTTTCTATTCCAGTTCTCGAGGTGCTTCCTAGGTTGAGATTCATGGTTCGGTTGGGCCGTTAGAGCTGCTTTTTGACCCTTAGGGGTATTTTGGTCTTTTGCTCCCGGGCGGGATTTGTGGATTTTCGGGGCTTGAGGCGGCTCACGCGCTTCGTTGAGGCTTGTGTGTTGGTGGTCTGCGAGTCCCGAGATGTTTGGGGTATTCGTTTGGGAGTTCGGTTGTGATTTGGGTTTTGGGCAAAGTGATCTTTGTTTGGGTGTTTCCTTTGGGATTCGAGCCTGTGCCCTTAGAGATGATTTGGGAGTTTGTTTTAAGTGAGAGTTTTTGTTTGGGAAAGGTTGCTTCAGTAGGGTCTCGAAGGAGGAAGCCGGGAAGTGGGATTTAAGGACTTTAAGGCTTATTTAAATTGGTTAAGGATGGAAAGGAGGATAAAATCCCATTTTCCTTTTAATTCCCTTTTTCCTTTTATTTTCCCTTTTATTTTCCAAAATCCCCAAAATTTCTTTTTCTCTCCCTTTCTCTCTCCTCCACCCGAGCGACCCCTAGCCGCACCATGCCCACCCTAAGCGCACCATGTCCAGGTAGAGCCGCGCCTCGCACCAGGCCGCCCCCAGTCACCCATGCGCGCCATGCCGAGCCACCCCCTTCGCCCGATCGCGTCGCCCTCGCCCTAGTCGCGCCGAGCCCAGATCCGTCTGCATCGCCCGAGCCATCTTCGTGTGTCGCCTTGGTCGCGCCGCGCGTCGGATCGCGTCGCCCTCGCCTTAGTCGCGCCCGAGCCCAGATCGGCATCGCCGAGCCGTCTCCGTGTCGCCCGTCGTCCGTGTCGAGTCGCCCGAGCCACAGCGCGCACCGAGTCGCTCGCCCACAGTAGGTTGCCGCGTGCCTTCCCGCGCCCCCGGCCCCATCGCGTCGCCTCGCCTCGCGCGCGCGTCGTCGCAAATCTTACGCCAAGCCGCGCCGTGTGTCGTCGCCACCGAGCTCGAGCCCGCGCCCGTGCGCCCTTGCCTTGCCCAGTGCGCGCGTGCTGCGCCAGCGCGCGCCCGCCCTGCGCCCAGTGTCAGCGCTGTGCCCAGCGCCCGGCCAATGCTCTTCTGCGCCCACCTTTGCTGTTGTGTGCTTGGTTGGCCCGAGCCTTGTGGCTTCTCGGATGGTATTTCCCGAGTCTTTTCTTCGTTGGGCCCCGATTTGTTGGTCTCTTTGTTTAGGGATTTATTTGGGCTATTTTATGTATTTGATTTGGGTTGCTTTATTTTATGTTTAGGTTGTTTGGGTTCGATTAGAGGCTCGAGAATTGCTTGGTTGATTTGTGATTATTTTCTGCTTGTCCTGTAAGGATTTCTTACCGTGGTTGTGTGGACCTGCGATATGTCTCGATTGTGCCTTGTATGTTTGCTAATTGTTATGAGCATGATAGTGATAGGCGACTTTGTTTGATCTCTTGCTAGCATGTTTGTTGATTTTACATGTTAGTGCCATGCTAGGTTTGTTCTTCCACATGCTTGTGATTCTGTTTAAGTTGTAGTATCATGCTAGGTAAACGTGATTGATGTCGGTCTTTGCTTGCTAGCCAGGAATCATTGATTTACTCGGTATTCTTGGGTAGAGTAGTAGGGTTCGTCATCATCCAGAGGCCGAGAGCGACATAACGTACTTTGTCCCCACCGGTCGGGAGTAGAGCGAAGCATAACGTACATTGCTTCCCCGGCAGCCGATGTGGATGTAGCTACCACATCGGCATAAGCCTAGTTTGTAGCTCGCTAGAGCGGAACCACCGCCAGCGGTGCAAGCTGCCTTGGCGGGTTCTTAGCTTCGTGTCGGTGGTACAGTGCGCACGGATGAGTCTTGAGGGCCTCGCTCTCGTGTTCGGTGACACCGTTTCCGAGTCTTAGGCATGCGTGCACGGCCCGCGTAGTTTGCCCTTAGGCCCCCGCATTTACGCCGGTTGCGAGAAGAGCATGCGGTGTGTGCGCCTGCACGCGTTAGTAGCTGGTTCGGAGAGCTCCCTGCTAATGTTCGTGAGTACACCGTTCCTTCGATTTAGAGCGATCATGCGGTACTCTCCGATAGTCCAGTTGTTAGCGAGGGTAAGAGGCCCTTGAGGACACCCATTGGGATTGGCTTTTGAGCTAATCAATTGGTCGAGGAGAAAAAGACCCTCGAGGGTGTCGGACATCTTGGGATCGGTTTTGAGTGATCAATTGGCCGAGGAGAAAGACCCTCGGAGATGTCCCGAGATTGGTTATGAGAACCAATCATTAGGCCGGAAGTAGGAGACTTAGATGATTCCTAAGTAAGAGACTTCCGATGTTTCCAGATCTTGTGTTATGAGCTCGTTGAGCTATGATCCATGTTGGTAGTTTGTTTGCTTGCATATTGAGGTGCTAGATGACCGATGTATCGTATTGTACCCGGTTGGGATTCTTCTTGAGTATGTTTATACTCACCCTTATTTATCTTTCGGGTAACTTGGGACAACACCGGGAGGGCTAGCGGAGGAGCCGATTGATCATGGGAACCGCCGGCACTCTGTCTTTATTTATTGCATTGTTTATTCAAAGATGTAGATGGGCAGAGTCCTAGGGAACATTGTTTAAAACGTTGCTTAAATTGTATTGTACATTTTATTAAACACTTTGCGGGATGTTTTACTTTGTTGGATTGTTTAACCTTAAATTGTTGGTTATGTTTTAAGGGCTCCCCCTTCTCATATGTTTTGAAAGATTTTTAAATGTAAGCTCTAAACCGCTTGTTATCATATTTAACTTGCATCTTGAGTGAGATCCCGTGTTTAGGACCATGTTTTGGGTCGGGTTCTTACAGTTGGTATCGAGCACGAGTCATAGATTACGTAGACTAACTTTGCTTTGTAGGTTGTTGTTCCCATGATCATCGGCACTCCACGGCCGCTTGGTTTGTCTCTCGAGTTCAATTAAGTTAAGGGGTAAGAATTTACAATACTTTTCTTCTAGCTTTTATGCATGTGTAGAGTTGTGGAGCGGAGACGAAGCGAGTTCGACTCGTTGTTGGTTTGGGCTTAGAGAGCCATCATGCCAACTTTTCCGCGATCTTGAGTAGTTTGATGAGCGGTGAGCCCCCGTGGGCGGTTTTGTTGTTGCTTTGTGCGATCGCGGTGTGTCGATCGCACTCGAGAGAGAGCGAGATTAGACTCCCATAGGCCATTTGTGGCCTAGTTGTTGGTTTCTCCCCTAGTGAGAGGGTGGAGGTGCCTTGTGCGGTCGCCAAATATGTTGATTGCACTCGGAGGAGCGGGGCGCTTGGCATGTCGACCAAGGAGTTGGGTGATCTTGTTGATGTTGAGGCGCGTCCCCGGGGTTGTTTAGCCCTTTGGCGAGTTGGCCACGGCGATTGAGTTGCCTAGAGGAGGGGGTAGAGGCTAGCACGCCTCAGTATGACTCCTTGAGCGAGTGTGCTCCAGCCATGTGAGATTTGATGGCGAGTCTTTAGCTATCGAGAGCAAAGACCTGTGCGCGATTTGTAGCGCGCGTAGCGAGGAGTCCCGGGCATGGATAGCCCAGTGACGAGTTTGTTTCAGCATTTTCCCCAGTAGCTCTCGTAGCCTCGGAGGTTCCCGGGAGGGCTTGATCAGCGAGTTTATGCGATTGAGTTTGTTGGCGTGGATGGAGCCGCCCGATTTGGCAAGTGGATGCTGTAGAGCTTGATGTAGTAGAAAGTCCTACCGCTAGTAGTAAAGCGGTTGGCGAGTTTGAGTTTAGCATCCGTGTGTTGGGATGCCCTGCTTTGTTCGCAGGCCGAGGTGAGCCGTTCCCATCTTTATTTGAGTACGATGGTTGGTGGTGGTAGTCCCTTGAGAGGGGACTAGCGAGTCTCCACCATCGCCCGATTGATTGGCAAGTTGCCGTGTTTGTGGCTTGAGGCGGATGTAGAGACATCTGTGCCCCCCTGCAAGCTTCTTTGTTGTTTTGCGGCCAGTTCTCTTTGTACCCTCGTAGCTGTGGTGTAGTGTGGAGTTTGCTTGCGGGGTTTTATCCATCTGTGGATTTCGGCGGGCTAGTAGAGTGGAACACTCTTTTATTTGGATGTTCCCAGTGTGGAACTAGTTGTTGCCACCCGAGGAGTTGGCCTCGAGCTTTTGTTGATCATCGAGTGGGATGCGAGGAGTAGGCCGTGGCAAGTCCGTTGGTCGAGATGCCGAGATTAGGCTGCTCGAGTGTTTGGACTCTGTCTTTGAGTTCCATTGCCCCGTCACTTGGAGAGTGACTTTCCCTTTCTCGAGAGGGGCATAAAGCTCGTTTGAGGCTGATTTGTGTTGTAATGGATGTAGTGCTGTTGGCACCAAGCTTTGAGAGGAGGCCTAGTTTCAGGCTGTTGGCACTTTTGTGCGCAGTGGTGCCATGGCTGCCCAGTATAGCATCCCCGCTTGTCTTGTACCCTTTCCGAGGTTGCACTGTTTGGGTTGCTTAAGAGATCTAGCTCGGTGGTAGTCGTCAGAGGACTACAAGTTTGAGGTTTTTCGAGGAAAGTAGGAGCTGTTCGGGATCTCCGAGAGTTGGGTGTAAAGGATGCTATAGGTCATTAAGAGCTAGCGCGTTCGAGTTCTCGCGCTGTGTTGTGAGCTTGTGAGCCACTTGATGGTAGCATGATTCGGCTACCCTTTGAGTTGCCCTAGTATGGTTAGTGTTGGCATCGTGGGCGCGTGGTTGATCCAGTGATAGAGCCATGAGTTGGATGGTGATCGGAGTGCGTTTAGTGAGCACATTGTTTCGAGGAATGTTAGCTTGGTGTGGTTTTGCGCTTGTAAGAGTAAGTTGGCCAATGTGGCTTTTCGTGGTGAGTTGGCCCAGAGTGGGTTTGAACTCTCGTTGCTCCCTTGTTTGTTGTGGCTCTGTTTGGAGGCAAAAGTTTCCACAATGTGAGAGCCCTTGTTGGCTTTGGATCTTAAGAGATCAAGTTGGAGCCTGTGCACCCGGTGCACTTTGGCGTAGCTCGTTCCGTGGTTTATGTTTGGAAAACCACGAGAAGTTCGTGTTGAGGAGCCGAGTGCTCGATCTTTGAGGTGTCAAGGCTTTAGTTCTTGGCAAGTGCCCTAGCTTTGGTGTATGTAAGGATGCCGTGCTCGATGCGGGCTCGGGACTCTTCCCCATTGCACGCCAACAAGGCACAGGTCTCTCGCCTCTGGTCACTCAACATGCTGACCATAAAAGCCCTCATAGACTCGGCAAACTCTGCTCCAGGAGCGATCTCACGGCGCTCGATCGCCTCAACGCCCGCTCTAGGCGTAACGAGAGGAGCTGGCGGTGGAATGCCATCGATGTCGGCTTGGGGCGATGTCCTGCGATGTCGATCCGATCCTGATACCTCGACACGCTCTCGAACCTCCTCTCCGATGCGGGTGGTAGCATCTTTGGCGATCTACATCCAAACCAACAACGAATCAAAACACTCATCACCATTCCACAACACCAAACAAGGCATACACTAGATGATAGGTATTGTAAATTCTTAACCCTTTTCCTTTCTAAAACAATAAATCTAGGCGTACTGATGACTATCCGAGTCTTGATGATCATGGAAAACGACCTACAACAAAGGTCGATCTCTGACAGAATCTATGACTCTGAGCTCGATACCAATCTGTAAAGACCCGACCCAAAAGGGGCTCTAAATGGGCCTTTACCCCAATGCATGTAGTGAAAATAAAAGATATTAAGAAAAATACATTTCGGATCCCAAGTAAAAAGCAGAAACATTCAACAACCAAAACATACATTTCTAAAAGCATACTCGATCGAGAGATTTATTTAAACCATTAAAACAATCCACAAGTATAAATATCTTTGGAATCCATAAAACGTAAGAAAACATCCTGGGGCTCTGTGCCCGTCTACATGCATTCGGGGAAATAACAAAAGTCAAGAGTCATGATAAATAAAATAGAATAATCGAGAGATGACAGCAGGAGATTCCATGATCACGGCTCCTCCATCGACCCATCCTGTCTCCGCCTTGATTACACCGTGGAAAACCACGAGAATAAGGGTGAGTAACGAATTACCCAGTAAGAATCCCCAACCGGGTTTGTACGATATACATGATCATCTAGAAGAATGTATGCAAGCTATGAGTACAAACACGAGAGCGGAGCACATAGCTAAGTCCACACTTGGACCTCGGATGCCAACTCGGGGTCTTAGTCCGGAAATACCACAACACACTAAGCGCGCTATCACGGGAACAAGTCCCGGCCTCGGCTGTCTCTCATCGATCACGAAAGGTGCACTAGCTCAAGATCCCGAGGAGCTCTCCGATCGTGCCGTAATGAGCGTAAGCGCGCACCGCATGCTCTCGCAAACTCGGGGGTGCCGGTCTAGTGGCAAAAGCTGCCCGAGTTCGATCACCATGCCTAACTAAATCTCTGGATCGGTGTCACCGACATAGGGGTGTGAGACACGGACACGTGAACTATGTCGGCTGTACCACCGCTTTGAGGCTAAGGAACCGGTCGTGGTAGGCTTACACCGAGAAGCGGTCCTTGCCCTAACGGTGGCAATCAAGGGCTACGGCCGAACACGCCGAGGACGTGCCGATTGCCGGGGGCGAGGCAATGCCAAGTCATCATCCCGACCGTTGGGGCATTTAACGATCCGCCACCCTCACCCAAGATTGCGGGGCCTACCGGTTGGGATAGCTAATCCCTCACGGGGTCCAAGGGCGGAGAAGCGTCTCGAACGTCCTTGCCATAGATGCAAGATACTTTATGCATCGGGCGGATGATTCTATCTACCTCAATTCTAAACCTTAACAATAATAACGATTCAATCAATGCGGTCCAATACGTGCTCATCGGATACAAAGAACCTAGCATGATACTACGAAAGCAAGAGCAGGATATCGAACATGCTAGAATAGAACAACCTAGCATGGGCTAACATGAGAAACAATACAAGAGTTCATGCGATCGAAATTCAGAACAGAACACCTAGAGATAAACATGCTAGTAATCATACACAGGCATACAAAACAACAATCACAAATATACCGCGAGGTCCACACAACCCCTAAGAAATCCTTACCTTGGTCGGAAGACTTCTACACACAAATCCTAAGGCTGCGGAACAATCCCGAGCTAGCGCGGCGGGAACCTAGCAAACCAACAATAATCAGCATCTAAAATATCTAAACAACAATAGAAACGCAAAGCTCGGCTCAAAGGGAACTCACGCGGCGCGACGACACGAGCTTGGCTTAGGGCTGCTGCGCAGGCGGCACGCACAGGCAAGCGCGCTGGCCGGGCTGCGCTACCGGCACGACACGGACGCTACGCGGCTGGCTGCGCTACTGGCACGCAACACGGCACGGCAGCGAGGACGCGCGCTGCGGCGAGCGTCTGGCGAAGCGCGCGGCGCGCTGGCGTCGCGATCTGGACACGGCGCGGCTCGACAGCGAGGACAGCGCGCGGCGTGGGCGTCACGATGCGAACCACGGCGCGGCTTCAGCGAGGAGCCTTGCGCGAGCGTCTTGCGGCTGGCGAAGCGCGCGGCGAGCGGTTCGGCAAGCGGACCGCAGCGAGCGCGCGCGATAAGCGGCGACGGCGCGGCCGACGCGCGCGCGCGCTGGCGAGACCTCTGGCGTCGCGGCGATCGAGCGTCTGTCTTCTTTGGCGAAGCAACAAAAGGCTGCTTGGGACAGATCCGGGCGTCTGGCGATCGGCTGGGCGTCGCGGCGACACGAGGGCGATCTGTCTTCTTGGGCGAGCGACAAAATTTCTTGGGACGAGATCTGGGCGTCGCGGCGATCGAGGCGATCTGTCTTCTTGGCTCGGCTACACTCGGGTGGCTGCAATCAACACAACACACACAACACACTCTTTTCACTTGGCCAAACGCACACCAAACGGATGAGAAGAAGAAGAAGAAGATCAATACCTACCGGAATGATGATGATCGAACCCAAGGAGATGCAAGGATGAAGAATCGGCAAGGCTATGGGGATGGAGAGCTTGGGCGGCCAAGAGGTGTTTTGGAGAAGAAGATGGAATAACCTAATTCTATTTCATTTAACCAAATGCACCAAAACTCCAAAATCCAAGGTTAACTAAGATGTGATGCGAAAAGAGCAACAAGAGCACCTAATGGCTCAATTGGCACACCTCTCTACAAGCTTCCCGGGAGACCCGGGTTCAAACCCATTGCGGCCTAAATTCTCTTTATTTTTACTTTTGCATCAAACCTTGCTCAAACCAAACCTCAAACCCCTCCAAAACCCTACAAAAACCATCCAATAATTTTAGTAATTGGAAAAGACACAAACGACCACGACGGCCCGACCAAATTACCAAATTACCCCTAGGGCATACACGGAAGACCGGGAAGAAAAAACACAGGTCGTTACAATATTCCCTCCTTTTTATGACTTTCGTCCTCGAAAGTCCTTAAAACAGAAACTTGACTCGGGGTAATGCAACCTCATCTCGTCTTCCCGCTCCCAAGTGGCTTCCTCGAACCCCGACTCTTCCACTGAACCTTTACCAAACGAATCTCGCGATTACGCAACGTCTTGGTCTCAAAGGCAAGGATCCTCACCGGCTTTTCCTCGAAGTTCAAATCCTCATTCACCGCAAAGGCTCAAAGTCCACAATGTGCGACGGGTCCGGCACATCTTGCCTCAACATCGATACATGAAAAACACTATGCACGCCGATAGTGACGGAGGTAGGGCTAACAGGTAAGCAACTCTGCCAATCCTCTCTAGGATCTCAAATGGACCAACAAAGCGGGGACTCAACTTCCCACGCTTGCAAACCTCGAACACCTCGCATCGGAGCAACCTTAAGGAACACATGCCGACCAACCTCAAACTCCAAATCTCGGCGCCGAACATCGGCGTAACTCTTCTGCTGCTCTCGGCGGTCAACATACGAGCTCTAATCTTACGCCTTTGCACCATTGGTCAAGCTGCGATAACTTCGGGACCCAAAACTCATCTATCACCAACCTCTTCCCGAACACGGGGGCCGAACAACGCTTACCATACAATGCCTCGAATGGAGCCATCTGAGATCGTCGATCATGGTAATCGTTGTTATAGGCAAACTCCATCAAAATCTGAATCTTTGGTCCAGGTTTGCTGGGAAATCCAACACACAAGCCCTCAACATATCCTCGAGAATCGATTCACTCTCTCGGTCGACCATCCGTCGAGGGTGAAAAGTCATCTTTGAAATTGCACTCGTGCCCAAACCCTTACGGGCGCTCTCGAAGCGAGAAGTGAACCGCGAGTCACGATCGGACACAATCCTCACCGGCACACCATGATAACGGATGATCTGCTCCAAAAACAAGCTGCGCCTTTGTTCCACGGTATAAGTGTCTCTACCGGGAATGAAGTGTGCGCTCTTGAATCAAACGGTCGACTATCACCCAAATCGAGAGAACTTCCTCGGAGTCCTTGGCAAACCGTAGATAAAGTCCATGGAGATCTCTTCCCATTTCCAGCTGGTACACTCGGTGGTTGCAACAAACCAGGTGGCCTCTGCTGGGTGCCTTCACTTGCGACAAGTGAGACACCGGTGACAAACTCTGCCACATCTCTCTTCATTCTCATCCACCGAAAGTCTGCTTAAGGTCTGATACATCTTGGTACCCCGGGGTGCCAAGCAAAAGGAACTGTGGGCCTCAGAGCAACTCTACTCGCAAACCTGCAATGCCGGAACACACAACCGGCCTCTATAAGTCAACCCACTGTCTGGTGAATACACAAAGTCAAAGTCACCGTCAGCACTGACTCTGTCAACCAATCTCTTAAGTGCGGGGTCCCCCAACTGGCTGTCTATAATCCATTGCCCTAATCGACGGTTGAGCAGTCAAGCTGGGCTACCACGCGGTAACCTCACCCAACAACACTGCAACCTCGGCCCGCTCGAACTCTCTCCGCAAACCGGGTGGGAACTCAACAACGCCGCAGAGTGCGGCGTCTTTCTACTCAAAGCATCGGCCACTACATTGGCTTTACCGGATGGTACAAAATCTCGCGATCATAATCCTTTACCAACTCTAACCATCTCCTCTGCCTCATATTCAACTCCTTACGAGTAAACAGATACTTGAGGCTCGGTGATCGGTAAACATCTGAATCCGCTCACCGTATAGGTAATGCCTCCAAATCTTGATTGCAAACACCACTCTCTTGCCAACTCCATATCATGAGTCGGGTAGTTACGCTCATACGGCCGGTGACGGGAAGCATAGGCAATGACCTTCCGTCTTTGCATCAACACACAACCTAATCCAAACTTGGAAGCATCATCAGTAGACCACGAAACCACTGTCCCCTCGGGATTTGCCAACACTGTCTTTGAAGTCAAAGCTGCGCTTGAGCACGGCAAAGCTCTCATCACACTGCTTTGTCCCAAACAAACTCGACACCCTTCCTCGTCGGGACGAGAGTGAGGCGAGGCTATAGCGAAAAAGTCCTTGAACCGACGACGGTAGTAACTCGCCAAACCCGGAAAAGTCTGCGAATCTCGGCAACCCAGAAGTCGGCTTGGCCCATGAACTCACGGCCTCAATCTTCGCGGGGTCCACGGCTATACCATCTCTCGAAACTACGTGGCCTAGGAAGGCCACCTGCTCCAACCAAAATCACATTTGGAAAACTTCGCATAAAGTGGTTTTCCCTCAAAGTTGCCAATACTCGCCTCAAATGCTCTGCATGGTCTTCTTTAGACCTCGAATAAATCGAATATCGTCAATGAACACGATGACGAAGGTGTCCAAAAATGATTTGAACACCCTATCCATCATGTCCATGAACGCTTGGTGGGGCATTGGTCAATCCAAACGACATGACCACAAACTCATAGTGACCATATCTAGACACAAAGTCGCTCTTAGGAATGTCGGCATCCCGATCCGCAGCCCGATGGTAACCGGATCTCGAGATCTATCTTGGAGAACACCGAAGCTCCACGAAGGCGATCGAACAAATCATCGATCTGGGCAACGGATACTTATTCTTCACTTTGTCACCTTATTAAGCTCGCGGTAATCAATACATAAGCGCATAGAACCATCCTTCTTTTTCACAAACAGGCCCGTGCTCCCCACGGGGACACACTTGGGCGGATGAACCCTCGGTCTAACATCTCCTGCAGAATCGAATCTTGATTCCTTTAACTCACTGGCGCCATACGATCACGGAGCCTTCGAGATAGGGAGGGTCCTGGCTCGAGCTCAATAATGAAGTCAACCTCTCTTTTGGGGGCAACCCGGTAACTCCTCGAAACACATCCGCGAACTCCTGCACGGCCGGTACTGATCAGCAGACAAATGAGGCGGCTCTTCCCGAACAACTTGGCTAGATAGCCCCAAGCTCCATGAGCTAGCAAACGACGAGCTTTCACGGTGACACCATCGGCGGGAAAACTCCACCACTGGACTCCACGAAACTTAAAAGTTGGGCCGACCAGCGGCTTTGAACACTACTTCTTTCGGTGGCGGTCAATCAGCGCGTGGTTAGCGACTAACCACTCCATACCAAGAATCACATCAAAACCGCTCATAGGCGGGACTATGAGCGTAGCCACTAGCAACTCTCCGGATATCTCGATCCGGCCATCCCTAATCTTATCTCTAGCCAACATATCAACTCCCGAAGGAGTTGCAGCAGATAACTCGAAACCTAGAGGCTCTAGTCTTAACTTAGCATGTTCAAACCAAACAACATAGATACAAAAGAATGCGTGGAACCGAGAATCAAACAAGACAAATGCGCGATGATCTAAAACAAGAAGCGTACACGCCACGCGGCATCCGTGCGCTCGGCCTCTGACGGGTCGTAGCAAACACTCGACCTACTGCTGCTGCGCTGGGTGAGCCGCCATAGCCGGGTGATCACAAAAACGGGCCATGTGCCCCTCTCTACCACAACGGAAGCACAATCTAGGTCCAGCCGACAAGCTCCGGCGTGGACTTTCCCAAAGTGGCACAAGCGGGAACACTGCACAGGTCCTCCTGCTGCGTCGAAGTGAAAAGCGACTGAGCTCTCCGCCGATCTCTCTGCAAGCGCCCTTGGCGGCGGGCGCCTCCCGAAAGTCAAACTTTCTCTTACGCCCCACACCTTTGGGACGGGACAGACGCTGAACAGAGAGCGGCAACAACCCGCTCAAAGCGAGGATACTTCCCATTATAGATCGTGGCTAATCTGGGCAGCCCCTAGCATAAGTGTCGGGGCACGAGCCACGACATCCTCGGGAAACACCTGCCTCAATCCGGATATGAACTTCCGAATCTTCACTCTGGGGTGGCAATCAAGCGAGGAGCAAAATATCCATACTCTGAGAACTTGCGCTCATATTCCTCAATGGAATCGAACCCCGCTTGAGGTTTGGAAGAGCTCCACCATCTTCTCCTGAGCCTCATCACCGATGAACTTTACCTTGAACTCGGCCTTGAAGAACTCCCAAGTAGCGGGTGGAGACCCGGTGGTCTCTCGCTCAAGGTGGACTCCCACCACCATCTCGCTGTGCCTCCTAGCACATGAGCCGCACATCTCGGCCTCTGAATATCGGGGCACACCATGATCGGGAAGGTGTACTCCAAATGGGCAATCCACACGGCTGCCGCTAACGCATCACCGGTGGCATCGAACTTCTCGAGCTTCCACTTCACAAAATCCTTGACCACCTACCCAATTCCTCGGCACCCTCGCCATATCGCCTCTGGGGCTACTTGCTCTGAGGAGCCTGGAGGAGCTCTGAGAACTCTCTTTGAACCAATCGAGTCAATTTTGCTCGATCTGGGCTCGGGACTCTTCCCGCTGCGCGCCAACAAGGCACAGGTCTCTCGCCTCTGGTCACTCAACATGCGACCATAAAAGCCCTCATAGACTCGGCAAACTCTGCTCCGGGAGAGCGATCTCACGGCGCTTCGATCGCCTCAACGCCCGCTCTAGGCGTAACGGGAGGAGCTGCTTTGGTGGAATGCCATCGTGTCGGCTTGGGGCGATGTCCTGCGATGTCGAGATCCGATCCACGATACCTCGACACGCTCTCGAACCTCCTCTCCCGATGCGGGTGGTACCGCATCTTTGGCGATCTACATCCAAACCAACAACGAATCAAAACTCACTGTCACCATTCCACAACACCAAACAAGGCATACACTAGATGATAGGTATTGTAAATTCTTAACCCTTTTCCTTTCTAAAACAATAAATCTAGGCGTACACGATGGTATCCAGAGTCTTGATGATCATGGAAAACGACCTACAACAAAAGGTCGAGTCTCGAGAATCTATGACTCTGAGCTCGATACCAATGTAAAGACCCGACCCAAAAGGGGCTCTAAATGGGCCTTTACCCCAATGCATGTAGTGAAAATAAAAGATATTAAGAAAAATACATTTCGGATCCCAAGTAAAAACAGAAACATTCAACAACCAAAACATACATTTCTAAAAGCATACTCACGATCGAGAGATTTATTTAAACCATTAAAACAATCCACAAGTATAAATATCTTTGGAATCCATAAAACGTAAGAAAACATCCCGGGGCTCTGTGCGTCTACATGCATTCGGGAAATAACAAAAGTCAAGAGTCATGATAAATAAAATAGAATAATCGGAGATGACAAGAGGATTCCATGATCACGGCTCCTCCATCGACCATCCTGTCTCCCGCTTGATTACCTGTGGAAAACCACAGAATAAGGGTGAGTAACGAATTACCCAGTAAGAATCCCCAACCGGGGTACAATACGATATACATGATCATCTAGAAGAATGTATGCAAGCTATGAGTACAAACACAGAGCGGAGCACATAGCTAAGTCCACACTTGGACCTCGGATGCCAACTCGTGGTCTTAGTCCGAAATACCACAACACACTAAGCGCTATCACGGGAACAAGTCCCGACCTCGGCTGTCTCTCATCGCCGATCACGAAAAGGTGCACTAGCTCAAGATCCCGAGGAGCTCTCGATCGGCGCCAGAATGAGCGTAAGCGCGCACCGCATGCTCACGCAAACTCGGGGGTGCGGGTCTAGTGGCAAGCCGCCCGAGTTCGATCACCATGCCTAACTAAATCTCTCGGATCGGTGTCACCGACATAGGGGTGAGACACGGACACGTGAACTATGTCACGGCTGTACCACCGCACTGAGGCTAAGGAACCGGCCGTGGTAGGCTTACACCGAGAAGCGGTCCTTGCCCTAACAGTGGCAATCAAGGGCTACGGCCGAACACGCCGAGGACGTGCCGATTGCCGGGGCGAGGCAATGCCAAGTCATCATCCCGACCGTTGGGGCATTTAACGATCTGCCACCCTCACCCAAGATTGCGGGGCCTACCGGTTGGGATAGCTAATCCCTCACGGGGTCCAGGGACGGAGAACTGTCTCTCGAACGTCCTTGCCATAGATGCAAGATACTTTATGCATCGGGCCGATGATTCTATCTACCTCAATTCTAAACCTTAACAATAATAACGATTCAATCAATGCGGTCCAATACGTGCTCATCGGATACAAAGAACCTAGCATGATACTACTGAAGCAAGAACAGATATCGAACATGCTAGAATAGAACAACCTAGCATGGGCTAACATGAGAAACAATACAAGAGTTCATGCGATCGAGAATTGAATGCAGAACACCTAGAGATAAACATGCTAGTAATCATACACAGCATACAAAACAACAATCACAAATATACCGCAGGTCCACACAACCCCGGTAAGAAATCCTTACCTTGGTCGGAAGACTTCTACACACAAATCCTAAGTCATGAACAATCCCGAGCTAGCGGCGGGAACCTAGCAAACCAACAATAATCGGCATCTAAAATATCTAAACAACAATAGAAACGCAAGCTCGGCTCGGGAACTCACGCGCGCGACGACGAGAGCTTGGGGCTCTTGGCGAGCCAGCACGGCAAGCGCGCGCTGGCTGGCCGGCTGCGCTACACAGCACGACGGACGGACTGCGCTGCCGCTGCCGGGCACAACACGCACGGCAGCGCAGCGCGCGCGCGGCGCGCAGCGTCTGGCGAAGCGCGCCGCGGCGCGTGGCGTGCGATGCGACACGGGCGGCGGCTTCAGCGAGGACGCGCGCGGCGAACGTCTAGGCGGCGGCGCGCGCGGCGCCGGCGTCGCGATCGCGACACGGCGAGCGGCTTCAGCGAGGAGGCGCGCGCGCGCGAACGTCTGGGCGCGGCGGCGCGCGGCGGCGGTTCGGCAAGCGACACCTGCAGAGGCGCGCGATAAGCGGCGACGCTGGCGCGGCCGACGCGCGGCGCCGCGGCGAGACCTCTGGCGTCGCGGCGATCGGGCGATCTGTCTTCTGGGCGAACGGCAAAGGCCTTTGGGACAGATCCGGCGTCGTCGGCGCGATCGGCCGGGCGTGTGGCACAGAGGGCGATCTGTCTTCTTTGGGCGAACGACAAGGCTTCTTGGGACAGATCTGGGCGTCTGCGCGGCGATCGGGCTCTCTGTCTTCTTGGCTCGGCTACACTCGGTGGTGGGCCGCAATCAACACAACACACACAACACACCTCTTTTCACTTGGCCAAACGCACACCAAACGGATGAGAAGAAGAAGAAGAAGATCAATACCTACCCTAATGATGATGATCGAACCCAAGGAGATGCAAGGATGAAGAATCGGCAAGGCTATGGGGATGGAGAGCTTGGGCGGCCAAGAGGTGTTTTGGAGAAGAAGATGGAATAACCTAATTCTATTTCATTTAACCAAATGCACCAAAACTCCAAAATCCAAGGTTAACTAAGATGTGATGCAGAAAGAGCAACAAGAGCACCTAATGGCTCAATTGGCACACCTCTCTACAAGCTTCCCAGGAGACCCGGTTCAAACCCATGCAAAGACAAATTCTCTTTATTTTTACTTTTGCATCAAACCTTGCTCAAACCAAACCTCAAACCCCTCCAAAAACCTACAAAAACCATCCAATAATTTTAGTAACTGGAAAAGACACAAACGACCCTGACGGCCCGACCAAATTACCAAATTACCCTAGGGCATACACGGAAGACCGGAAGAAAAACACAGTCGTTACAATATTCCCTCCTTTTATGACTTTCGTCCTCGAAAGTCCTTAAGACAAAACTTGACTCGGGGGTAATGCAACCTCATCTCGTCTTCCCGCTCCCAAGTGGCTTCCTCAGAACCCCGACTCTTCCACTGAACCTTTACCAAACGAATCTCGCGATTACGCAACGTCTTGGTCTCAAAGACAAGGATTTGTGGATTTTCAGGGCTTCGAGGCAGCTCCTGCCTTCGTTGAGGCTTGTGTGTTGGTGGCTGCGAGTCCCGAGATGTTTGGGGTATTCGTTTGGGAGTTCGGTTGTGATTTGGGTTTTGGGCAAAGTGATCTTTGTTTGGGTGTTTCCTTTGGGATTCGAGCCCAGGCCCTTAGAGATGATTTGGGAGTTTGTTTTAAGTGAGAGTTTTTGTTTGGGAAAGGTTGCTTCAGCCGGGTCTCGAAGGAGGAAGCCGGGAAGTGGGATTTAAGGACTTTAAGGCTTATTTAAATTGGTTAAGGATGGAAAGGAGGATAAAATCCCATTTTTCCTTTTAATTCCTTTTTCCTTTTATTTTTCCCTTTTATTTTCCAAAATCCCCAAAATTCCTTTTTCTCTCCCTTTCTCTCTCCTCCAGCCCGAGCAGCCCCCTAGCCGCACCATGCCCAGCCCTAGCCGCACCATGTCCAGCCGAGCCGCGCCCTCGCACCCGGCCGCCCAGGTCACCCATGCCGCGCCATGCCGAGCCACCCCTGCGCCCGATCGCGTCGCCCTCGCCCTAGTCGCGCCGAGCCCAGATCTGCATCGCCCAGGCCATCTTCGTGTCACCTTGGTCGCGCCGCGTCCAGATCGCGTCGCCCTCGCCTTGGTCGCGCCGAGAGCCCGGTCGGCATCGCCGGGCCGTCTCCGTGTCGCCAGTCCGTGTCGAGTCGCCCGAGCCCGCCGCACCGAAGTCGCTTCGCCCACAGTAGGTCGCCGTGCCTTCCCGAGCGCCCCGAGCCCATCGCGTCGCCTCGCCTCGCGCGCCGTCTCTGCCGTCTTACGCCAAGCCGCGCGCGCGTGTGTAAATCGCCCAGCCGAGCTCGAGCCGCGCCGTCGCGCCTTGCCTTGCCCAGCCAGCGCGTGCTGCGCCGCGCCACCGCCCTGCGCCCCGGTGCCCAGCGCTGTGCCCAGCGCCCGGCCAGTACTCTCTTCTGCGCCCAGCCCTGCTGTTGTGTCTTTGGTTGGCTTGAGCCTTGTGGCTTCTCGGATGGTATTTCCCGAGTCTTTTCTTCGTTGGGCCCCGATTTGTTGGTCTTTGTTTAGGGATTTATTTGGGCTATTTTATGTATTTGATTTGGGTCTGCTTTATTTTATGTTTAGGTTGTTTGGGTTCGATTAGAGGCTCGAGGATTGCTTGGTTGATTTGTGATTATTTTTGCTTGTCCCGTGTAAGATTTCTTCACCGTGGTTGTGTGGACCTGCGATATGTCTCGATTGTGCCTTGTATGTTTGCTAATTGTTATGAGCATGATAGTGATAGGCGACTTTGTTTGATCTCTTGCTAGCATGTTTGTTGATTTTACATGTTAGTGCCATGCTAGGTTTTGTTCTTCCAACATGCTTGTGATTCTGTTTAAGTTGTAGTATCATGCTAGGTAAACGTGATTGATGTCGGTCTTTGCTTGCTAGCCGGGAATCATTGATTTACTCGGTATTCTTGGGTAGAGTAGTAGGGTTCGTCATCATCCAGAGGTCGAGAGCGGACATAACGTACTTTGTCCCCACCGGTCGGGAGTAGAGCGAAGCATAACGTACATTGCTTCCCCGGCGGCCGATGTGGATGTAGCTACCACATCGGCATAAGCCTAGTTTGTAGCTGCTAGAGCGGAACCACGCTTAGCGGTGCAAGCCCGCCCTTGGCGGTTCTTAGCTTCCAGTCGGTGGTACAGGTGCATAGATGAGTGTCGAGGGCCTCGCACCACTCGTGTTCGATGACACCGTTTCCGAGTCTTAGGCATGCGTGCACGGCCGCGTAGTTTGCCCTTAGGCCCCGCATTTACGCCGATTGCGAAAGAGCATGCGGTGTGCGCGCTGAGTTAGTAGCCGGTTGGAGAGCTCCCCGGGCTAATGTTCGTGAGTACACCATTCCTTCGATTTAGAGCGGTGCGGGTACTCTCCGATAGTCCAGTTGTTAGCGAGGGTAAGAGGCCCTTGAGGACACCCATTGGGATTGGCTTTTGAGCTAATCAATTGGTCGAGGAGAAAGACCCTCGAGGGTGTCGGACATCTTGGGATCGGTTTTTGAGTGATCAATTGGCCGAGGAGAAAGACCCTCGGAGATGTCCCGGGATTGGTTATGAGAACCAATCATTAGGCCGGAAGTAGGAGACTTCCGATGATTCCGGAAGTAAGAGACTTAGATGTTTCCCGATCTTGTGTTATGAGCTCGTTGAGCTATGATCCATGTTGGTAGCCGTTTGCTTGCATATTGAGGTGCTAGATGACCGATGTATCGTATTGTACCCGATTGGGGATTCTTCTTGAGTATGTTTATACTCACCCTTATTTATCTTTCGGGTAACTTGGGACAACACCGGGAGGGCTAGCGGAGGAGCTGATTGATCATGGGGAACCGCCACACTCTGTCTTTATTTATTGCATTGTTTATTCAAAGATGTAGATGGGCAGAGTCCTAGGGAACATTGTTTAAAAACGTTGCTTAAATTGTATTGTACATTTTATTAAACACTGGCCGGATGTTTTACTTTGTTGGATTGTTTAACCTTAAATTGTTGGTTATGTTTTAAGGGCTCCCCTTCTCATATGTTTTGAAAGATTTTTAAATGTAAGCTCTAAACCGCTTGTTATCATATTTAACTTGCATGCTTGAGTGAGATCCTGAGTTTAGGACCATGTTTTGGGTCGGGTTCTTACTGAAATTACTCGATAAGAATCCCCAACCGGGAAGTACAATCGATATACATGATCATCTAGAAGATTGTACATGAGCTATGAGTATAAACACGAGAATAGAGCACATAGCTTAAGTCCACACTTGGACCTCGGATGCCAACTCGGGGTCTTAGTCCGAAATAAATCCACCACACAATCGCCCTATACGAGAAACAAGTCTCGGCCTCGGCCATCTCTATCGTCGATACGAAAGGTACACTAGCTCAAGATCCCGAGGAGCTCTCGGTCGTGTTGTAATGAGCGTAAGCATGCACCGCGTGCTTCCACAGAACTATGGGGTGCGGGTCTAATGGCAAGTGCCCATATCCGGATACCACGCCTAACTAAATCTGCGGATCGGTGTCACCGACATAGGGTGTGAGACACGGACACGTGAACTATGTCGGCTGTACCACCGCACTTTGAGGCTAAGGAACGGGTCGTGGTAGGCTTACACCGAGGAAGCCGTCCTTACCTTAACAGTGGCAATCAAGGGCTACTACCGAACACACCGAGGGCGTGCGGTTGTCGGGGACTAGGCATTGCCAAGTCATCATCCCGGCCGTTGGGGCATCGCTAAGACTACCACCCTCACCCAAGATTGCGGGGCCTACCGGTTGGGATAGCTAATCCCTCACGGGGTCTAAGGACGGAGAACTGTCTCTCGAACGTCCTTGCCATAGATGCAAGATACTTTATGCATCGGGCCGGATGATGCTATCTACGAATTCTAACTTTGCCTTAACAATCAAAGAACAATCCAATACGTGCTCGAAAGAATACAAAGTGGAGACCTAGCATGGTACTACAGAACAAGAATGAATATGAGCATGCGAGCGGAACAACCTAGCATGGACTAACATGAAAGAACAACATACGAAGTCATGCGATCGAGAATTGAGCGAGCACCTAAACTATACATGCGATAATCACAAACAAACATACAACATCAATCACAAAGAACATCGCGAGGTCCACACAACCCCGGTAAGAAATCCTTACCTTGGCGGGAGGCAACTACACACAAAATCCTACGCTGCTCGATCCCGAGCTAGCTAACGAGAACCTAACAAACACAATAGAAATCACAATCATAGCCCTAAAAATATAACAAAACAAGCGAGGCTCGGCTCAGGGCACTCACCTTTATAACGGCCCGAGTTTTCATCCCGGTCTTGAGGTATGCCACAGGGGTATTTTGGTAATTTGGTCGGGCCGTCGTGGCCGTTTATGTCTTTTTCGATTGCTAAAATTATTGGATGGATTTATGAAGGTTTTGAGGCTTTGTTGTTTGGTTTGAGCATGGGTAGATGCAAAAGTAAAAATAAAGGAATTTGTGTTGCAAATTGGGTTTTGAACCCGAGCCTCCGGGGAAAGCTTGTGGGGATGCGTGCGGTTGAGCTATTGAGAGCTCTTGTTACTCTTTCCGCGTCATATCTTAGTTACCATTGGATCTTTGGAGTTTTTGCATTTGGTTAAATGAAAAGAAATTAGGTTTTGTGTTTTCTTCCCCAAAACTCCATGGCGCCCAACCCTCTTCTCTCCCAAGCCCCTTGCCGTGATTTTCTTCCCTTGCGGCCCGAGCGCGTTCCGGCCAGCCAAGCGACCAGCCGAGCAGCCCGGTCAAGCGGCCAGACCGAATCGCACCAGCAGCCCGCGCGCCAAAGCGGCGCCCCACACGCGCCAGCGCCCAGCGAGACGCAGCCAGCGCCCGTGCCGTCGCAGCCCAGCCAATGAGCGTCGCGCGGCACGATCCGCGCGCGTCGTCGCGTCGCGGCCGCCGCGCCGCGACCGCACTCGCGCGCGCGCGCGCGCCTCGCCATCGCCAGCCGAAGCTCGCGTCCGCATCGCAGCCCAAACGCCGTCGTCCGCATCTCGCGCCCGCGCGCCTCTCGCGTCTGCGCCGTGCGTCCGTCACCGTCCCCCAACGCGTCCGCGCCTAGCGCGCCATCCGCGCCCAGCGCTGTCTGTCGTGCGCGCCACCCAGCGCCAGATGTGCACCCATTTGCCGCCCATCGGCGCCCGGCTGTGCGCCCTTTGCCGCCCATCAGAGCCCATCAGCGCCCATCCGCGCCAGCCCCCACCGTGTGTCCGCCGCCCGTCAGCGTGTCACCGCATCGCGTGAGTTGCTCCGAGCCGAGCCCTATTTATTTTATTATATTTAAGCCTTTAGAGTGTGATTATCATTGTTTTTGTTAGGTTCTCGGTAGCTAGCTCGGGTTCGATCGCGACTTAGGATTTTGTGTGTAGTTGCCTCCCGGCGGTAAGGATCTCTTCACCGGAGTTGTGTGGACCTGCGATGTTCTATGTGATTGATGTTGTATGTTTGTTTGTGATTATCGGCATGTATAGTTTAGGTGCTCTGTTGCAATTCTGGATGGCATGACTTCGTATGTTGTTCTTTCATGTTAGTCCATGCTAGGTTGTTCCGTTACGGCATGCTCATATTCATTCTTGTTCAGTAGTACCATGCTAGAGTCTGCTTTGTATTCTTTCGAGCACGTATTGGATTGTTTGCTTGATTGTTAAGGCGAGTTAGAATTCGGTAGATAGCATCATCCGGGCCCGATGCATAAAGTATCTTGCATCTATGGCAAGGACGTTCGAGACGAGTTCTCGTCCTTGGACCCGTGAGGGATTAGCTATCCCAACCGTGAGGCCCTGCGCAATCTTGGGTGAGGGTGGTAGTCTTAGCGATGCCCCAACGGTCGGGATGATGACTTGGCAATGCCTAGTCCCCGACACCAAAGCACGTCCTCGGTGTGTTCGGTAGTAGCCCTTGATTGCCACTGTTAAGGTAAGGACGGCTTCTGGTGTAAGCCTACCACGACCCGTTCCTTAGCCTCGGTGCGGTGAGTGCGGTGACATAGTTCACGTGTCGAGTCTCACACCCCCTATGTCGGTGACACCGATCCAGAGATTTAGTTAGGCGTGGTATCCGGATATGGGCGGCTTGCCATTAGACCCGGCACCCCATAGTTCAGGTGGAAGCACGCGGTGCATGCTTACGCTCATTACAACGCCGGCCAGGAGAGCTCCTCGGGATCTTGAGCTAGTGTACCTTTCGTGTCGACGATGAAGCAGTGAGGCCGAGACTTGTTTCTCGTATAGGGCGTATTGTGTGGTGGATTTATTTCCGGACTAAGACCCTGAGTTGGCATCCGAGGTCCAAGTGTGGACTTAAGCTATGTGCTCTATTCTGTGTTTATATTCATAGCTTGCATACACTCATCTAGATGACCATGTGCATCGTATTGTACCCCGGTTGGGGATTCTTCTTGAGTAATTCGTTACTCACCCTTACTTATCTTTCAGTAACCATGGCGCGAGGCGGGATGGGTGAAGGAGGAGCTATGATCATGGGAACGTCTTTGTCGCTCTCTCGACTTTTTATTTCTATGACTCTTGTCTTTCATTTTCCCCTCGAATGCATGTAGCGGGACACGAGCCCTAGGATGTTTTCTGAATGATTTTGTGGATTCCCGCTTTATTGAATTTGAGGATGTTTCAAATGTTTTAATAAATCTCTGATCAGAGTGTACGTTTTGGAAATGTATTTGCCTTGAAACAGGTGCTTGGAGACAGGGACGAGTTTGACAAACTATATTGATTTCTGATTGAACCTTGATTGTTTTGTTTTAATTGGGAATCAAAAAACTTATTTGCATATTATCCTTTCCTTTGAATGCATGCATTGGGGTAAAGGCCTATTTAGAGCCCCTTTTGGGTGGGTCTTTCTGATTGGTATCGAGCTCGAGTCATAGACTTTGTAGACTGACCTTTTGTTGTAGGTCGTCTTTCCCATGATCACCGGCACTTCTTGGCGGTCATCAGTGCGCCTAAGTTTTCTGCTTTTTAGAAAAGGGTTAAGAATTTACAATACCTTTCATCTAGTGTATGCCTTGTTTTGTGTTGTGGAGCGGAGACGAGCGGTGTTCCGACTCGTCGTTGGTTTGGGTTTAGAGCGCCATCATGCCAACTTCCCGCGATGTAAGGAGTATGTTTGCGGCTTGTCGGGGTATCCAGATAGATTCGAATACCACTTTGGGATATCGTCCCGAGGGAAGTAGAGATTAGACTCCGTTGGCCATTTGTGGCCCGATTCTTTCTTTTCCCCTAGTGAGAGGTGGTGGTGCTTCGTGCGGATCGCCGATATGTTGATCGCATCCAGAGGAGCAGAGCGCTTGGCATGTCCGACCGAGGAGTTGGACAGATCGTGTTGATGTTGAGGCCGCGCCCGGTTGTTAGGCCCGCATGCCGGTTTGGCCCCGCTTGAGTTGCCTAGAGGAGGGGGTAGAGGCTAGCAGCGCCCAGTGAGACTCCTTGAGCGAGTGTGCTCCAGCTTTGAGAGATTTGATGGCGGGTCTTTAGCTATCGAGAGCGGAGACCAGGAGCGGTTTGTAGCGCGTAGTGAGGAGTCCGGGCACGCTTAGCCCGGTGACGAGTTTATTTCAGCATTTTCCTCGGTAGCTCTTGTAGCCCCGGAGGTTCTCGGGAGGGCATGATCGTGAGTTTTATTCGGATGAGTTTGTTGGCGTTGATGGAGACGCCCGGGTTGGCAAATGGATGCTGTAGAGCTCGATGTTTTAGTAAGTCCCTCTTTGCTAGTAGTAAAGTAGTTGGCGAGTTTGAGTTTAGCATCCGTGTGTGGGATGCCCTGCATGCTCAAAGGCCGAGGTGTGCCGTTCTGTCTTTGTTTGGTTCATCGGATGGTGGTGGAAGTCCCTTGTGAGAGGTGGACTAGCGAGTCTCCACCCGATCGCCCGATTGTTTGGCAAGTTGCCGTGTTAGTGGCTTGAGGAAGATGAAGGGTCATCTTTGCCCCCTTGCGAACTCTTTGTTGTTTAACATTGACTTCCTCAGTGTGGATTTGGTAGTAGTAGCACTTGAGGTGCGTTGGTTGGTGTGCCACTTTGGCACTAAGTCCAGTTCGAGCTTGAGTTTGGCTTGGCATAGCGGATGGTTCTATGCCGTCCGGAGTTCAAACACACTCTTTAGCCATTGGATCCATTTATGGAAAATGCACTTGTTTAGGTCGTGCAAGAGGGCTAGTTCGGTGGTAGTTGAAGGACCACAAGTGAAAGGATGTTCGAGAGGAGCTGGAGCCTCTTCCCGGTGTTCTTCTTGGGTCGAGTAAGTCAGCAGTTGGCGGTGGTAAGTGTTAGTGCGTGTGAGTCTCTCGCTAGTGCTAAGGCCAAGAGATCTTTGTGGTTGGTAGTGCGGTCCACTACCTTCGGGTGCCTAAACTCGAGTTGAGTGAGCATTGTAGATGCGAGTTCGGTCCAAAGAGGGGAACCATGAGTTGGATGCCCGTGAGATGAGTTGGATGCTCTCGAGATGAGTTGGATGCTTATGAGATGAGTTGGATGCCTATGAGATGAGTAGGACGCCTTATGTGTAAGCGCACTTGGTAGAGTCTTGGTATAAAGTAAGTTCGGTTTGGCATCGTTATGTTTTAGCAGAGCAAGGTTGCCACTGCTTCGAGTATCGTGTGGAGATGGAACTTTTGGTGTTCCTTTGGTTGATTGTATCCTGCGCTAAGTTAGTGTTGCCTTTTGGAAAGCACACATTAGTCTTGGATCTCTGAAGGAAGGTTGAGAGTTGTGCACACAAGTGTGTTCGTGTAGTTCGTTCTGGTGGCGAGAGTTCCAGAACCATGTAGGGATTGCATTGGAGAACTGGTGCTCAGTTCCTGGAGAAGTTGGACTCCAGGTGGATGTTGTAAGGCTTTAGTTGAGGTTGTAAGGATACCGTGCTCGTAGTTGGGTTGTTGCCTAGGCAAGTTTGTTAAGTTGACCCTAAGCTTGGTTGGTGGAACCTCTTGTGTTCATGGTTGGTGTTGGGATGGTGCTTTGAGCGAATGGTGGATGTAGTGAAGCCGCGTAGTTCTGACCGTAGTTGCTAAGGGTGTTGCTCGGAATCCTTACCCTAGGTGGAAGCTACATTGTGGCCGATGCTGCTTTGAGTAGGAGGATGACACATTCTCAGCGTTTACGGTCTTTTTGGTTTCGAGGTTTGGAGCAGCCCAGCGTGGTTGTGATCTTGGGAAAAGGAGTTGTTTGTTCGTAGTTGGTTGTTAGACCGTTAGGCGATTAGTGTGTGTCGAGGGTTGCCAAGAACCCTAGTTGTGGAGAGCCTCACGGAGCTCGGTCGGACCCGTAGTGAGTTTAGTTGGCAAGCCGTAGTCGGGTAGTTTGTAGCCTCGGGTGAGTTCTTTGGCGATTTTGGTAGGCTAACAAGCCGAGTTTGTTTGGAGTAGAGTCCGGATTTGGTTCGGTGTGGTGTAAGTTGGTGCTTGATGTTGGCCAAGGTGTGGTTTTCGAGTTGCCAAGGAGTTAGCCTTGTTCGTGGGTAAGTGGTTTGCCCCAGTAGGATGTCTCTCCTGTTCCCGAGTTTGAGAGTGCCCTTATTTGTTGTTTGGGGGTGAGTCTTCTCTTGCAGTGGTTGGCGATCCAGTCTGTGGTGGACCCCTTGTTGTTGCCTCTAGGAGAGTTGGATGTTGTGCCTAGGCTGAGCAAGACAATGAGCGGTTATGAAGCTCTCTGTCCCCACGATGTCCGCTTGTAAGGACCTGTTTCTCCTTGGGAGTTGTTAGGTTATTCCTTGGTCTTGGAATTGGTGGTAGTGGTGCTAGTAGGAGGAAAAAGTTTGTTGGTCGCTTGGAAGCGGTTGTTGGTCTAGTTAAGCGGACTCGTGAGTGGTGTACCGGAAGTTGCGATGGGGTTGTTCTGCCTCCTATGAGTGTTTGGCCTAGTTGGTTAAGGTTTTGAGTGTTGGCTTGGAAGTCATTGCACCTTTGTAGTTGAAGGCCCCTTTGTTTCATTGTGGATGAGGTTGCACCTTTGTGTATTGGATTAGGTGCGGACTTATTGAGGATCCTTGCTGCTGGCTAGTGTAGCTTGCACTCTGCCACCATTGTTGGTATTCTTGTTCTTGGTAGTTGGTGTTGACCAGTAGTGGAGTTCCGTTTATGAAGTTTCGGTGGGAAGGTGCATTAAGCCTAAGCTTGAGGTTAAGCTGTATGTGTTATCGTTTGGACTTGTGAGATGTGTTTCATATTTGAGGCGAGCTTTGCTCCGTTGTTTGCATGGAGGTAAGTTTAGTGGATGGAGCCCTCCAGGGCCTGGTTGTTTGCAAGTTGTCTTGCCCAGACTAGTGATTTGAGTCGAGCTAGAAATGAGTGGATTGGCATAGCTATGCGATTTGTAGTTGTTTGAGCTTCCTAGTTCGTAGCACTCAAGTTGTTGGATTGTAAGTTTCCGTGTGGGAGAGCTGTCACTAGTTGAGGTTGTTGTGTGAGTTCGGATTTTTGGAGTATTGACTTGATGGCTAGAGCTCGCACCTCGGTTGGTGTCTGCGATGCCATTTCTATGGAGTAGAGGCATGTCGATTTGAGTTGGAGATGTTGCCATTAGGGTGTGGCAACAAAGGTTTGTTCTAGGCGGTGCGTGGGCGAACCGTGGTTCGAGAGAGTGTTCTTAGAAGCTTATGAGCCGAGTGCGCTTTTGTAGTGTTTTCACCCTTTTTGTCCGATGGTCTTTTGGGAGGAGGGCCGGATCCTTCCGGAGCTTGTTGCGAGTTGGTGTTTCCGTGATTAGGCGGCGGGAGACCAGTGTGGTTTTAGGAGGTTGCCTTGGGTTGCGCTTCTCGTGATCGATTCTTGTGGTTCCATTGAGGCATTGTATGGTAAGTGTTGCGAGTCTCTAGTCTTGTGAGAGAAAAGGTTGGTGGCCGTCGGTGTTGTTTTGGGTCTGTGTTGCTGCAGATTGACCAGAGGTGTTGTGCGGGGAGGTTGAGCTCGTTTGTGGTTAGCTCGAGAGCGAGCATGAAAGTTTCGCCGATGTTCGCGTCGAGTTTTAGAGTTTGAGGTTGGGACGGTCGCGTGCTTTTAAGGTTGTGCCGTTGTGAGTTGTGTTGAGGTTTGGTAAGCGGGAGAAGTGGAGTCTCCTGTTGTTGGACCATTTGAGATTCTCGAGAGGATTGGCGAGTTGCATATTGGTTAGCTTTTACTGTCATTGTCACCGTGTGCGATGTTCTCATGTATCGTGTGTGAGCGGTATGTGTCGGACCCATTGCTCATTGTGGACTTTGAGCCTTTGCAAATGATTGAGGTTTGAGCTTCAAGGGGAAGCTTTGTGAGTATTCTCGTCTTTGAGACGAAGACGTTGGATAATCGTGAGATCCGTTTGGTAAAAGTTCGGTGGAGGAGTTAGAGTTCAGAGGAGGCCGCTTGAGCGGGAAGACGGGATGAGATTGCGATATCTGTCTTTCTGTTTGATCTTAAGGACTTTCGAGGACGAAAGTCATAAAAAGGAGGGAATATTGTAACGGCCTGTGTTTTCATCCCGGTCTTGAGGTATGCCCCGGGGTATTTTGGTAATTTAGTCGGGCCGTCGTGGTCGTTTATGTCTTTTTCCAATTGCTAAAATTATTGGATGGATTTATGAAGGTTTTTGAGGCTTTGTTGTTTGGTTTGAGCATGGGTAGATGCAAAAGTAAAAATAAAGGAATTTATGTTGCAAATGGGTTTTGAACCCGAGCCTCCGGAAAGCTTGTGGGGATGCGTGCGATTGAGCTATTGAGAGCTCTTGTTACTCTTTCCACGTCATATCTTAGTTACCATTGGATCTTTGGAGTTTTTGCATTTGGTTAAATGAAAAGAAATTAGGTTTTGTGTTTTCTTCCCCAAAACTCCATGGCCGCCCAACCCTCTTCTCTCCCAAGCCCCTTGCCGTGATTTTCTTCCCTTGCAGCCCGGCGCGCTGCTCCGGCCAGCCAGCGACCAGCCGAGCAGCGGCCAGTCAAGCAACCAGCCAGATCGCACCAAAGAAATTTCCAGTGCGCCCAGACGCCAGCGCCAGGCCGTCGCGGCCGCCGCCGCCAAAGAGAGGCGTCGCAAAGACCGATCCGCAAGTCGCGCGTCGTCGCGTCGCAGCCGCGCCGCATCGCACCGTTCGCGCGCGCGCCAGCGCCGCGCCGCCATCGCCACCGAGCTTCGCGTCCGCATCGCAGCCTCGAGCGCCGTCGTCCGTCGCGCGCGCGCGCGCGCGCCCTCGCGCGTCTCGCGCGCCGCGTCCGCGTCGCGTGCCGTCAGCCAGCGTCGCGCTTAGCGCGCCATCCGCGCCCAGCGCTGTCCGTCGCGCGCGCCAGCGCCCGATGTGCGCCCATTTGCCGCCCATCAGCGCCCGCGCCTTTTTGCCCTTTCACGCCCATCAGCGCCCATCCAGCGCCCAAAGCGCCAGCCCACCGTGGCCGCCGCTTTGCTGCCCGTCCGCGTGTCACCCGCGCTCGCGTGAGTTGCTCCTTGAGCCGAGCCCTATTTATTTTATTATATTTAAGCCTTTAGAGTGTGATTATCATTGTTTTTGTTAGGTTCTCGGTAGCTAGCTCTGGTTCGATCGCGGCTTAGGATTTTGTGTGTAGTTGCCTCCCGCGGTAAGGATCTCTTCTGGAGTTGTGTGGACCTGCGATGTTCTATGTGATTGATGTTGTATGTTTGTTTGTGATTATCGGCATGTATAGTTTAGGTGCTCTGTTTCGAATTCTGGATCGCATGACTTCGTATGTTGTTCTTTCATGTTAGTCCATGCTAGGTTGTTCCGTTACGCATGCTCATATTCATTCTTGTTACGTAGTACCATGCTAGGTCTGCTGTATTCTTCTTTCGAGCACATATTGGATTGTTTGCTTGATTGTTAAGGCGAGTTAGAATTCGGTAGATAGCATCATCCGGGCCGATGCATAAAGTATCTTGCATCTATGGCAAGGACGTTCGAGACGATTCTCCGTCCTTGGACCCCGTGAGGGATTAGCTATCCCAACCGGTAGGCCCCGCAATCTTGGGTGAGGGTGGTAGTCTTAGCGATGCCCCAGCGGTCGGGATGATGACTTGGCAATGCCTAGTCCCCGACACCGCACGCCCTCGGTGTGTTCGGTAGTAGCCCTTGATTGCCACTGTTAAGGTAAGGGCGGCTTCCTAGTGTAAGCCTACCACGACCCGTTCCTTAGCCTCAAAGCGGTGGTGGTACAGTGACATAGTTCACGTGTCCGTGTCTCACACCCCTATGTCGGTGACACCGATCCGGAGATTTAGTTAGGCGTGGTATCCGGATATGGGCGACTTGCCACTGGACCCGCACCCCATAGTCCGTGGAAGCACGCGGTGCATGCTTACGCTCATTACAACGCCGACCGAGAGCTCCTCGGGATCTTGAGCTAGTGTACCTTTCGACGACGATGAGAGCAGCCGAGGCCGAGACTTGTTTCTCGTATAGGGCGTATTGTGTGGTGGATTTATTTCCTGGACTAAGACCACGAGTTGGCATCCGAGGTCCAAGTGTGGACTTAAGCTATGTGCTCTATTCTGTGTTTATATTCATAGCTTGCATACACTCATCTAGATGACCATGTGCATCGTATTGTACCCCGTTGGGGATTCTTCTTGAGTAATTCGTTACTCACCCTTACTTATCTTTCAGTAACCATGGCGCGAGGCGGGATGGTGAAGGAGGAGCTATGATCATGGGAACGTCTTTGTCGTCTCGACTTTTTATTTCTATGACTCTTGTCTTTCATTTTCCCCGAATGCATGTATGGACGGCACGAGAGCCCTAGGATGTTTTCTCAATGATTTTGTGGATTCCCGCTTTATTGAATTTGAGGATGTTTCAAATGTTTTAATAAATCTCTGATCAGAGTGTACGTTTTGGAAATGTATTTGCCTTGAAACAGTGCTTGGAGACAGGGGACGAGTTTCAAAGAAACTATATTGATTTCTGATTGAACCTTGATTGTTTTGTTTTAATTGGGAATCAAAAACTTATTTGCATATTATCCTTTCCTTTGAATGCATGCATTGGGGTAAAGGCCTATTTAGAGCCCCTTTTTGGGTCGGGTCTTTACACACACGGCACGACGACACGGGCCGAGTGTCCGCGCGTGTGCTGTAATGCGGCCGGGCGCTGGCAAGGCGCGGCTGGGCGCTGCTGCATGGACACGCTGTACTGAGCACGGTGACGGGCGAAAGGCGCGCGGCGCTGGCGAAGCGGCCGAGCACGAGCAAGCGCTCGGCGTCGCGGCGAGCGGCTCGGAGCGGCGGCGCGCGGACACGGCGATCGATCTCGCTGCTGCGCACGAATCGGGTGCGACGGCGGGCTCTCGCGAAATCGGGCGTCGATGGGACGGATCTCTGGCGGCGGCTTGGTGTGCGACGGCGACGGGCTGACCGACGATTTCGGCATGCCGCTCGGGCAGATCCGGGCGGTTTCTGGCGCGCGCGCGACGGGCTCATCGTGCGATCTGGGCGATGGCTTCCCTCGGCTGCGACTGGCGTCGCGACAAGCTAAGTCGTGCGGCGGCGGCGATGATCTGGGCGACGGACTGGGCGCGTCGACGAGCGATCTGCGATCCTCGGCCGGATCTCGTGTGCATTCTGGTCGAGGGCGTCTGCGGCGGCAAGGCGGTGCGCGACAGCCGCTTAGTGCGGGTTGGGCGTCTTTGCTTTCGGCCGTTGGGCGACGGTGGATCTGGCTGGGCCGGGAGGCGGCTTGTGCGGCAAAGTGAGGTGTTGGAGAAGAAATGCAAACCTAGCTTCCTTTCTCTTTTAACCAAATACAACAAAACTCCAAAATCCAAGGCTAACCATAAAATGACCCGGAAGGAGCAACAAGAGCTCTCACTAGCTCAGCTGGCACGCATCCCCACAAGCTTTCTAGGAGACCTGGGTTCAAACCCCGGCTGCAGCACAATTTCCTTTATTTTTACTTTTGCATCAAACCTTGCTCAACCCTTCCACAAAGCCTCACAAACCTACATAAATTCATCCAATATTTTTAGCAACTAGAAAAGACATAAACGGCCCTGACGGCCCGACCAAATTACCAAAATACCCCTAGGGCATACCTGGAAGACCGGGAAGAAAAACCTGGGCCGTTACATGTAGTGTTTTCACCCTCTGACCGATGGTCTTGGGAGGGGTGAACCAGGTCCCTTAGATCTTGTTCCGAGTTGGTGTTTCCGTGGTTAGGCAGCGAGGGACCAGTGTTGGTTTTATGAGTTTGGCTTGGGTAGCAGTTCCCAGCTGTTAGTTCATATAGTTCCGTTGAGGTGTTGTATTGTAAGTGTTGCAGGATTTCAATGTTCTGGGAAAAGGTTGGTGGTCATCAGATTTGTTTTGGGTCCTGAGTTGCTGCGGTTGGCCAGCAGTGCAGTGCAAAAGTTTAGAGCTCGTATGTTGTTAGCCCAGAGCAGGCAGAAGTGTTACGCCGATGTACGGCGTCAAGTTTTGGAGTTTGAGGTTGGACAGTGCGTGTTTTTAAGGTTGCACCGATGTGAGGTGTGTTGAGGTTTGGTAAGCGAGGGAAGTGGAGTCCCCATTTTGTTGGATCATTTGAGATGCTTGAGAGGATTGGCAGAGTTGCATATTGGTTAGCCTTTCCTCTGTTGATGTCAGCTGTGCACAGTGTTTTCATGTATCGCTGTTGAGGCAGTATGTGCCGGACCCATCGCTCATTGTGGACTTTGAGCCTTTGCAGCTGAGTGAGGGTTGAGCTTCGAGGGGAAGCCTGTGAGTATTCCTGTCTTGAAACAAAGACGTTGCGTAATCGTGAGATCTGTTTGGTAAAAGTTCAGTGGAGGAGTTGGAGTTATGAAGAAGCCGCTCATGAGCGGGGAGGACGGGTTGAGATTGCAGTATCCTGAGTTGTTTCAGTCTTAAGGACTTTCGAGGACGAAAGTCATAAAAAGGAGGGAATATTGTAACGGCCCAGGTTTTCATCCCGGTCTTCTAGGTATGCCCTAGGGGTATTTTGGTAATTTGGTCGGGCCGTCAGGGCCGTTTATGTCTTTTGCAGTTTCTAAAATTATTGGATGGGCTTAAGTAGGATTTTGATGCTTTGAGGTTGTGTTTGGGCATGGTGAGATGCAAAAGAAAAATTAAGGAATAAAGATGTTTTTGTTAGGATTCGAACCTGGAGTGCTAGGAAGTCAAGTGGGTGGTGTGGCCAGTTGAGCCACGGGAGGATCTTGTTGCTCTTTTCGCGACATATCTTGGTTAGCCTTGAGTTTTCGGGATTTTGGTGCATATGATTAAATGAAAGGAAATTAGGTTTTTGGCTTTCTTCTCCATAAGCTCCTTGGCCGCCCAAGCTCCCCCTCCCTAGTTCCTTGCCGAGCTCCTTCTCCCCTTGCATCCCCGTCGTTCATGCGTCGTCCCGGCCGAGCAGGTACCATCCAGCAGGCCCAGGCAGCCCTCGCACGCCCAGACAGCCCTTGTCGCACGCCCGAGACACCCGCCGCACGCCGGATCGCGGTGCCTCACGCCCGGCCCTGTTGCACGCCGTGCCTGCCGTCGCGACGCCAGTCGCCAGCCGAGCTCGCGCCGTCGCCCCGCTCCGTGTCCAGCTTGTCCGCGCCCGTGCGCCTCGCCACTGTCCCGTCACATACATGCGCCGCCATCAGCTGCGCCGTGCCGGTCGCCAAAGACGCCAGCGTCAGGCCTGCCGCCGCCAATGTAGTGCGACGCCTCGTCGTCGGTGTCACCAGACCGCTTGAGTTGCTCCCGAGCCGAGCCTTGTTTATTTTTTTATATTTAGGCCTATGGATTGTGATAATTATTGTGTTTGTTAGGTTCTCGTTAGCTAGCTCGGGATTGATCGCAACTTAGGATTCTTGTGTGTAGTTGCCTCCCGACCAAGGTAAGGATTTCTTACCGGAGTTGTGTGGGCCCTGCGATATATTATGTGATGCTGTTTTTATGCTTGTTTGTGTTTATCAGCATGTTTAGTGATAGGTACTCTGTTCTGAATTCCCGACTGGCATGATTTCTTATGTTGTTTCTCATGTTAGTCCATGCTAGGTTGTTTCGTTCTGGCATGCTCGTATCTGTTCTTGCTTCGTAGTATCATGCTAGGTTCGTTGTATTTGTTGAGCACCTATTGGATTGTTTTGGATTGTTTGCTGTTGATATTATAGTCTAGAGTTCAGGTAGGTAGCATCATCCGGACCGGATACATAACGTAACATGCATCCACGACAGGGACGTACGAGACGGTACTCCGTCCCTGATCCCGTTAGGGTTTAGCTAACCCTAACGGCTGTCCCTGCAATCTTGGGTGAGGGTGGCAGACTGTTAAATGCCCCAACGGTCGGGATGATGACTTGGCATTGCCTCGTCCCCGGCAGTCGGCACGTCAGCGTCTTCGGCCGTAGCCCTTGATTGCCACCTGATAGGACAAGGATGGCTTCTTGGTGTAAGCCTACCACGACCGGTTCCTTAGCCTCAGGTGTGGTGGTTCAGGCTGACATAGTTCACGTGTCCAGGTCTGTAACGGCCCAGTTTTCTATTTCGGTTACCCAGGTGATTTCGGGTCATTATTCGGATGTTCGGATGGGCCTTTAGAGCTGTTTTAACCCTTAGGGGTATTTTGGTCTTTTTGCCCCCGGTCAGGGTTTTGTGGATTTTCGTGATTCCGTGGTCATTCCCGCCTTTGTCGAAGCTTAATGGTTGTTGGTTGCAAGACCCGAGAGGTTTGGGCAAGTTGTTTGGAAGTTTGGAAGTATTTTTTGAAAATGGCAAAATTATTTATAATTTTTGGTGCTTCCATTGGGATTTGAGCCCTTGCCCTAAATGGTCTTTGAGAGTTTGTAGGAAATGAGAGTTTTATTTTTTTAAGTAAGTTTGCTTGGGGGGGTTTTGAAAGTGGATGCTTTGGGAAGGATTTTAGGCCTTTTAAATTAGGAAAAGAAGGAAAAATCAAGAAAATCCTCTTTTCCTTGTTTTGGCAAGATTCTCTCTCTCTCTCTCTCTCTCTCTCTCTCTCTAGTGACCTCACCAAGAACCCAAACCCTAGCCGCACCACCTGCACATCCTGTCTGAGCCACCGCACCACCAGACCGCCTGACCATGCCAGATCGCACCACCAGCCAGCAGCGCGCGCGCTGCGCACTGACTGGACCGCCCGAGACGCGCGCGCCGCTCCGCTCGTTACCGCCCGGCCGCCTCCTCGCGCGCCGACCCAGCGTGTTCGCTGCTGCGGCGGCCCATGGCAAGTCTGCGTGCGTGCCGCCGCGCTTCGTCCGCGTCGCCCGCCGCCAGCGCTTTGCTCCGCTCGTCGCGATCCGCGGCAACCCAGCGCCAGCGCCCTTCCCCTGCAAGCGCCCGAGCGCCCAGCGCGCCAGCGCCCGATGCTAGCGCCAGTGCCCAGCGCCCAGCGCCAGCGCGCCCTGCTTGTCCTTGCTGACGGACAGCCTACCTTGCCGTCGCGGGTTGGGGCGTGGCCTTGTGTCTTCTCGGTCGGTAATTCCCGAGACTTTTTCCTTTGGGCCCTAGGCTATTGGCATTTGCTTATTTAATTAGGTTGTTTTTATTAAAATGCTTAGGTTGCTCGGTTTCGCTTTAAAGCTCGAGGGTCATTAATTGATTGTGAAAGTTATTTCTTTCTTTCCGGTAAGGATTCCTTACCGTGGTTGTGTGGACCTCGCGATGCTTTCTTGAATGTGCCTTATATGCATGTTTACTTTTATGGACATGATTAGTGGATAGGACACCTTGTGATTGCACTCGCTAGCATGTTTGCTTGATTGTACATGTTAGTGCCATGCTAGGATTGTTCTTCCAAAGCATGCCCGAGATTCCCGCTTTAAGTTCGTAGTATCATGCTAGGTTATGTATGATTGATGATGATTATGTATGTTTAGCCAGAATCGTTTACTCTATACTCTAGCTAGTGTGTTAGAAATTTGTCATCATCTAGAGGCCGAGAGCGGACATAACGTACCTTGTCCCCACCGGTCGGGAGTAGAGCGAAGCATAACGTACATTGCTTCCCCGCAGCGATGATGTGGATTTAGCTACCACATCGGCATAAGCCTAGTTTGTAGCTGCTAGAGCGGAACCACGCCAACGGTGCAAGCCTCGCCTTGGCCGGTTCTTAGCTTCAGTCGGTGGTACATGCTTTGCATGATGAGTGCCGAGGGCCTCGCACTCACCGTGTTCGGTGACACCATTTCCGAGTCTTAGGCATGCGTGCACCCCGCGTAGTTTGCCCTTAGGCCCCCATTTACGCCGGTTGCGCGAAGAGCATGCGGTGTGCGCGCGACACGCTTTAGTCGCCGGTTCGAGAGCTCCCGGGCTAATGTTCGTGAGTACACCGATTCCTTCCGGTTTAGAGCCGGACTTCGGTACTCTCCGATAGTCCAGATTTATAAGCGAGGGTAAGAGGCCCTTGAGGACACCCATTGGGATTGGCTTTTGAGTGATCATATGGTCGAGGAGAAAGACCCTCGAGGGTGTCGGACATCTTTGGGATCGGTTTTTGAGCTGATCAATTGGCCGAGGAGAAAGACCCTCGGAGATGTCCCGGATTGGTTATGAGAGCCAATCATTAGGCCTAAGTAGGAGACTTCCGAGGATTCCAGATTCTGCCTTTGTAAGCTCGTTGAGCTATGATCCATGTTGGTAATCGCTTGCATGTATACTAGGGTGCTAGATGATTGAAGTATCGTATTGTACCCCGGTTGGGGATTCTTACTGAGTATGTTTATACTCACCCTTATTTCTGTGGTTTTCCACCAGGTAACTTGGGACAGCACCGGGACGGCTAGCGGAGGGAGCCGAATGATCATGGGAGCCGCCAGGCACTCTGTCTTTATTGTTTGCATATTTGTTCAAATGTGTAGATGGACAGAGTCCTAGGGGAAACATTATTATAAGTTGTTTGAACTGCTTTTTGAATGTTTTTATATAATCTGCTGAGCTTGTTTTACTTCGTTGGTTTTTCTTAAATAAAATTGTTAATTATGTTTTAAGCATTCCCGTTCTAAATGTTTTGAAAGGTTTTAAATATGAGCACTAAACCGCTCGGTGAAATATTTAACTTGCATGCCGAGTGAGAACCTAGGTTTAGGACCGTATTTTGGGTCGGGTTCTTACAGCTTGGTATCGTGAGCCGTTCATAGATTTTGTAGACTAACTCGCTTTGCGTGTTGTTGCCCCCATGATCATCGGCACTCCATGGCGTCGAGTTTGTCCGAGTTCATTAAGCTAAGGGTTTTATTTTACAATCTGCATCTAGTATACATGTGTTACCCTTGTTTGGCGGTGAGAGCCCAGCGTGGGCTAGGTTTTATGCTTTGTGCGGATCGCCAAGGTGTGTCGATCGCACCCGCAGGGAGGTAGAGCTTAGACTCCGTGAGGCCATTTGTGGCCCAGATTGTGGTTCACCCCTAGTGAGAGGGTGGAGGTGCTCGTGCGAGTCGCTAGTGCGTGGATCGCACTCTCGAGGAGCAGGGCGCTTGGCATGTCCGACCGAGGAGTTGGACCGTTTGTATGGATGTTGAGGCCGCGTCCGTGGTTGTTTAGCCCGCTTGGCGAGTTGGCCCCGGCGATTGAGTTGCCTAGAGGAGGGGGTAGAGGCTAGCACGCCTCGAGTGAGACTCCTTGAGCAGAGTGTGCTCCAAACCATGAGGAAGTTGATGGCGTGTCTTTTATCTAACAGAGAGCGGAGACCCAAGCGCGCGGCTTTGTAGCGCGTAGTGAGGAGTCTTGGGCATAGATAGCCCACCGGTAGAGTTTATTTAGGAGACACCCCTCCTTGTAGTTCCAGTAGCCCCGGAGGTTCTCGGGAGGGCTTGATCGTGAGGTTTATGTTGATAAGATAGTTGGCGTTGATCGAGCCGCCGAGTTTGGCAAGTGGAAGCTTGTAGAGCTGGATGTTTTGAGACCTCTCGCTAGTAGCAAGGTGGTTGGCCAGATCGAGTTTATCATCCAAGTGTTGGGATGACTCGGTGTTCGAGAGGCCGATGACCGATGTTCGAGGTTGTGAAGTGCCGTTCTTGTGTTGTTTGATGCGATAGTGTGGTGGTGGAAGTCCCCGTGAGAGGCGGACCAGTGAGTCTCCACCACCACCCGGCGATTGGCAAGTCGCCAAGTTAGTAGCTTTTGAGGAAGATGTAGAGACATCTTGTCCTCCCCGCAAGCCTCGCAATCGTTTCTGCAACCAGTTCTTTTAGTACCCTCGTAGCCGGGGGTAGTGGGGAGGTTGCTTGTCGTGACTTAATCCGTCCGTGGTTTTCACCGCTATTAGAGAGAAGCACCCTCTGTTAGCATGTTCCGTGTGTGAGCTAGGTGCCGCCACCCGAGGGTTGGCTCTGAGTATTCGTTGAGCATCGAGTGGGATGCGAGGAGTGGGCCTTGGCTTGTCATTAGACGTGATGTCGAGAATAGTCTACTCGATTGTTGAGACTCTTGTGTTGAGTGCCATTGCCTGTCACCGGAGTGTGACCTTCCCTACCCTCGAGTGGCTTAAAGCCCGTAAAGGGATGTTTGTGTTGTAAAGGAAGTAGTGCCCGTTGGCACCAAGCTTTGAGAGGAGGCCTAGATTCAGCCAGTTGGCACTTTCTCAGGCGTGTGGTTCCAGACCCACCCGAGTTTAGCATCCCCACTAGTCCTGTGCCCATTCATGAGATTTCACCTATTTGGGTTGCATAAGAGATCTAGCTCGGAGGTAGCTAGAGAACTACAAGTTTGAGGTCGTTCGAGGGATAAGTAGGAGCTTTCCACGGTCACCGAGAGTTGGGTACAAAGGATGCTTGAGGTTGGTGAGGGCTAGCGCGTCTCGAGTTCTCGCGCTTGTGTGTGAGCTTGTGAGCCACTTGTTGGTAGTGTGTTTCGACTACCCTTGGAGTTACCCTAATATGAGTAGGGTTGTCATCGATGATGCGTGGTTGATCCAAAGGTTAGAGCCATGAGTTGGATGGTTGAGTGGAGCATTTAGTGGGCACATTGGTATGAGGTATGTCGATTGGTGTAGTTATGCTCTGGTAAGAGTGAGTTGACCAATGTAGCTTTTAGTGGTGAGTTGACCTCGAGTGGTTTGAACTCTTGTTGCTCCTGGTGCTAGTTGTGGTTCTATTGGGAGGCAAAAGTTGCCTTGTGTGAGAGTACTTGTTGAGTTTGGATCTTAAGGAACCAAGTTGGAGCCGTGCACGCCGGTGTACTTTTGTGTAGCTCGTTCCGTGGTTATGTTTCAGAACCACGAGAGGTTCGTGTTGAGGAGCCAGTGCTCGGTCTTTGAGTTGACAAGGCTTTAGTCCTTGGCAACCGCCTAACTTGGGTTGAGAGGTTATCGTGCCGTAGTGGCGGGTTGTTGTGTAGGCAAGTTATGCTAGTTGGCCCTTGACCGGGTAGAGGCATTTCTTGTTGACCGATGGTTGGAGTTCACTTGGAACTGATCCAAGGCGATGGTAGCAAAATCGCGGAGTTTCTGGCCGCCATGGCCAAGGTTTGGTTCCTTTGTTGTTTTCTAGGGCTAGCTTGGTTCGACCAAGTCAAGGCGTCGCGAGAGACTTGTTCCTAGTCGTAGTTTTGGGAGTTGGCCACCCCTCACGGTTGAGTAGTACCGCTAGTGCTTAGTTGGTGGTTCAAGCGATTGAGGAATCCTTGGATGTTTCTTCCGAGAGAGTTGGTGGTTGCTACCGTTGAGTTTGAGCAAGACAATGAGCGTGTGTGAAATTCACCGTCCTTCTAAGTCCGTTTGCTAGGAAATCGTTCTGTTGAGGAGGAGTCATCTTAGCTCCCGAGTTGTGTAGTTGATCAGAGTAGCGCAGCCGTCAGCCCAGCGAGAGTGTCACTGCGTTTGTTTGTTAGCAAGCGGAAAGTTGTTTGTTCCCGCGAAGGCGAAGGCCAGCCAGTTCAAAGGCTTGAGTTGTTGGCGGAAGGTTGTTGGATCTTTGGAGCTTGTAGACCCCCCTTAGTTCTTTGGTAGTTGAGTTGCACCGTGGATGCCGGCCTCGAGTTTTAACTTTTGAGGTAGTCTTGCCGACTCGTGTGGTTCAGGATCCGCAAGCTTGTGGTCGTCGCTATCCTTATTCCTCGCGATGCTTCGTGGGTGGAGTTTCTGGATTGGAAGAAGAGTTAGGTCTAAGCTAAAGGAGGAAGTCCATTGAGTAGCCAGTTGGACTTAAGAGTTGAGTGGCAGCTTGGAGGCGAGCCTTGCTCGTTATAAGCTTGGGTTGAGTTTCTGCGGAGCAAGCCTTCTCGAGCTTTGTTCCTAGTTGATGTGCGTTCGCAGTTGGCGTTATAGCTGAGCCACAGTTGAGTGGGTTGGCACAGAGATGTCGTGGCATTGGTTGGAAACCTTAGAGTTGTTATCCTCCGCTTTTGTGTTGCTAGTAGCCGCGTGTTGTTTTATTCCTTGCTTTGCTCGAGGTTCCCGTGAGAGAGAATGTTGTTTGTTTTCCTATCTGCGATGTTCACCTAGGCGATGGCTGATCGGATTGCATTGGAAAGTTTGTTGTCGGCCGTTGAGGGGCTTCAGCTTTATTAGTTTGGCCGAGTGGAGCACATGCACGACCTTGTCTTCTAAAGGTGGCCATAGCTGAAGTTTCACCGTGTGTTTGGTGGTAGCCATTTGGTGAACTGAAAAGTGCCCCTTGGCTTTGGTGCATCGATTTCTCGTAAGATGGTTGCTTTAGTGTTGTGGACGCATGCTAGTTGGAGAAGGTTGCCTAGGGATCGATCACCCAGTTGGTGGATCGAATTGGATTTCGTTAAGGATTGTAGGCAACCAGTGGGGTTCGCAGTCTCTCTTGCGAAGTAAGAGTAGACCGTTTTGTCTCTCAAACACAGGAGGTTCAATTGTTTGGTCGATATGGTGAAGGGTCGAGGTCTGTTTGATAACAACTATGAGCATTCGAGAAGTTCTGTTGGAGCGTGGCGTAGAGTTTTAGAGCCTGTGACCCGTCCACGAGTTTGCTGAGAGAGTAGCGCCAGTAGAGAGGCATTCTGTAACGCCCGCCATTCCAGTTCTCGAGGTGCTTCCGTTCAGTTTGATGGTTCGGTTGGGCCATTAGAGCTGCTTTTGACCCTTAGGGTATTTTGGTCTTTTGCTCCCGGCGAGATTTGTGGATTTTCGGGTTTCGAGGCGCCTCCCGCCTTTGTTGAGGCTTGTATGTTGGTGGTCATGCGAGTCCCGAGATGTTTGGGCTATTCGTTTGGGAGTTCGGTTGTGATTTGGGTTTTGCGCAAAGTGATCGTTGTTTGGGTGTTTCCTTTGGGATTCGAGCCTGTGCCCTTAGAGATGATTTGGGAGTTTATTTTTAAGTGAGATTTGTTGATCGGAAAAGGTTGCTTCAGTGGGTCTCGAAGGAGGAAGCGGGAAGTGGGATTTAAGGACTTTAAGGCTTATTTAAATTGGTTAAGGATGGAAAGGAGGATAAAATCCCATTTTTCCTTTTAATTCCCTTTTTCCTTTTATTTTTCCCTTTTATTTTCCAAAATCCCCAAAATTCCTTTTTCTCTCCTTTTCTCTCTCCTCCACCCGAGCAAATTTCTCTAGCCGCACCATGCCCACCTTCTAGTCGCACCATGTCCACCGAGCCGCGCCCGCACTGTGAAGCCGCCAGTGTCGCCCATGCCCGCGCCGCTGCGCCGAGCCACCCAGCGCCGATCGCATTGCCCTCGCCCTAGTCGCGCCGAAACACAGATCTGCATCGCCCGTGCCGTCTCCGTGTCGCCTAGGTCGCGCCGAGCCCAGATCGGCATCGCCCGAGCCGTCTCGTGTCGCCCGTGTCCGTGTCGAGTCGCCCGAGCCACGCCGCCGCGACCGAAGTCGGCCCGAGCCCCAGAGGTCGCCGTGCCTTCCCGAGCCCCGAGCCCATCGCGTCGCCTCGCCTCGCGCGCCCGTGCTTGCGCCGTCTTACGCCAAGCGCGCCGTGTGTGTCGTCGCCACCGAGCTCGAGCCGCGCGCCGTGCGCCTTGCCTCCTCGCCAAGGCGCTCGTGCTGCGCTGCGCCCGAGTGCCAGCGCTGTGCCCAGCGCCAGCCCATTTGCTCTTCTGCGCCCGGCACACATTGTGTCTTTGGTTGGCCCGAGCCTTGTGGCTTCTCGGATGGTATTTCCTGAGTCTTTTCTTCGTTGGGCCCCGATTTGTTGGTCACTTTGTTTAGGGATTTATTTGGGCTGTTTTATGTATTTGATTTGGGTTTGCTTTATTTTATGTTTAGGTTGTTTGGGTTCGATTAGAGGCTCGAGGATTGCTTGGTTGATTTGTGATTATTTTCTCGCTTGTCCTGTAAGGATTTCTTACCGTGGTTGTGTGGACCACTGCGATATATCTCGATTGTGCCTTGTATGTTTGCTGATTGTTATGAGCATGATAGTGATAGGCGACTTTGTTTGATCTCTTGCTAGCATGTTTGTTGATTTTACATGTTAGTGCCATGCTAGGTTTGTTCTTCCAAAGATGCTTGTGATTCTGTTTAAGTTGTAGTATCATGCTAGGTAAACGTGATTGATGTCGGTCATTGCTTGCTAGCCAGAATCATTGATTTACTCGGTATTCTTAGATAGCGCGATAGGGTTTGTCATCATCCGCAGGTGAGAGCGGACATAACGTACTTTGTCCCCACCGGTCGGGAGTAGAGCGAAGCATAACGTACATTGCTTCCCCGGCGTGATGTGGATGTAGCTACCACATCGGCATAAGCCTAGTTTGTAGCTCGCTAGAGCGGAACCACGCCAGCGGTGCAAGCTGCCTTGGCCGGTTCTTAGATTCAGTCGGTGGTGGTACAGTGCGCACATGAGTGCCGAGGGCCTCGCGCTCTCTCGTGTTCGATGACACCGCTTCCGAGTCTTTAGGCATGCGTACGACCCGCGTAGTTTGCCCTTAGGCCCCGCATTTACGCCGGTTGCGAGATGAGCATGCGGTGTGCGCGCACACGCGCGTTAGTCGCCGATTCGGAGAGCTCCCGGGCTAATGTTCGTGAGTACACCGATTCCTTCGATTTAGAGCGGTGCGGGTACTCTCCGATAGTCCAGTTGTTAGCGAGGGTAAGAGGCCCTTGAGGACACCCATTGGGATTGGCTTTTGAGCTAATTAATTGGTCGAGGAGAAAGACCCTCGAGGGTGTCGGACATCTTGGGATCGGTTTTGAGAGTGATCAATTGGCCGAGGAGAAAGACCCTCGGAGATGTCCCGGATTGGTTATGAGAACCAATCATTAGGCCTAAGTAGGAGACTTCCGATGATTCCTAAGTAAGAGACTTCCGATGTTTCCAGATCTTGTTTTATGAGCTCGTTGAGCTATGATCTGTGTTGATAGCTGTTTGCTTGCATGTTGAGGTGCTAGATGACTGATGTATCGTATTGTACCCCGGTTGGGGATTCTTACTGAGTATGTTTATACTCACCCTTATTTATCTTTCGTAACTTGGGACAACACCGGGAGGGCTAGCGGAGGGAGCCGATTGATCATGGGGAACCGCCACTCTGTCTTTTATTATTGCATTGTTTATTCAAAGATGTAGATGGACAGGAGTCCTAGGGGAACATTGTTTAAAACGTTGCTTAAATTGTATTGTACATTTTATTAAACACTGGCCAGGTTGTTTTACTTTGTTGGATTGTTTTAGATGAAAATTGTTGGTGTATGTTTTAAGGGCTCCCCCTTCTCATATGTTTTGAAAGGTTTTTAAATATGAGCTCTAAACCGCTTGTTATCATATTTAACTTGCATGCTGAGTGAGATCCCAGGTTTAGGACCATGTTTTGGGTCGGGTTCTTACACATTCCGAGTTGGATTAGCATGGATAAGTGAGCCCTAGAGTCGTAAGACCGTTTGAGAGCTGATGCGAGTCAGAGGATGTGGCTCACCGACTAGTTATCGCATGTTTTCTTCGAAGCTCGGTGTTAGTTCGGTTTTGGTTGAGATAGTTTGTGGCGCACTCGGTGTCATTGGGCTTGAGCCTTTGGGAACCCAAGAGGGTTCGGTTTCGAAGAAGGATTTGTGTTGTCTTAACCGGGAGCTTGGTTGGTTAAGAATCAGTGGAGTTTTCCTAGAGTTGTTTTCGTCTTAGGACTTTCGAGGACGAATGTCTTAAAAGGAGGGAGTATTGTAACGCCCCGATTTTCTATTTCCGGTTACCTGTGTGATTTCGGTCATTATTCGGATGTTCGGATGGGCCTTTAGAGTCGCTTTTAACCCTTAGGGGTATTTTGGTCTTTTGCCCCGGTCGTGGTTTTGTGGATTTTCGGGATTCCGGGGGTCATTCCTGCCTTTGTCGAAGCTTAATGGTTGTTGGTTGCAAGACCCGAGAGGTTTGGGCAAGTTGTTTGGAAGTTTGGAAGTATTTTTTGAAAATGGCAAAATTATTTATAATTTTTGGTGCTTCCATTGGGATTTGAGCCCTTGCCCTAAATGGTCTTTGAGAGTTTGTAGGAAATGAGAGTTTTATTTTTTTAAGTAAGTTTGCTTGGGCCGGGTTTTGAAAGTGGATGCTTTGGGAAGGGATTTTAGGCCTTTTAAATTAGGAAAAAGAAGGAAAAATCAAGAAAATCCCTCTTTCCCTTGTTTTGGCAAGATTCTCTCTCTCTCTCTCTCTCTCTCTCCTAGCCGACCTCACCAAGAACCCAAACCCTAGCCGCACCAGCCTGCACATCCCTGTCGAGCCAGCCGCACCAGCCTGCACCGCCCAGCCATGCCCAGATCGCACCAGCCCAGATGCGCCGCGCCGTTCCGCACCAGACCGCCCAGACGCGCCGCGCCGCTCCGCTCGTTGCCGCCCAGCCGCCTCGCCCGCGCGCCCGACCCAGCGTGTTCGCTCGCTGCGGCAACCAGCGTCTGCGTGCGTGCGCTTCGTCGCGTCCGCCCGCCCGCCACGCTGCTCCTCACTGTCGCGATCGCGCGCAACCAGCGCCAGCGCGCCCTTCCCTGCCTGCGCCACAGCAGCCAAGCAGCAGCGCCAGCGCCCGATGCTAGCGCCGGTGCCCGTGCCCAGCGCCAGCCGCGCCACCGCTTGTCCTTGCTGGCGGACACCTGCCTGCCGCCTGTCGTGCGGGTTGGGGCGTGGCCTTGTGTCTTCTCGGTCGGTAATTCCGAGACTTTTTCCTTGGGCCCTAGGCTATTGGCATTGCTTATTTAATTAGGTTGTTTTTATTAAAATGCTTAGGTTGCTCGGTTTCGCTTTAAAGCTCGAGGGTCATTAATTGATTGTGAAAGTTATTTCGCTCGTTTCCGTAAGGATTCCTTACCGTGGTTGTGTGGACCTGCGATGCTTTCTTGAATGTGCCTTATATGCATGTTTACTTTTATGGACATGATTAGTGGATAGGATGACTTGTGATTGCACTCCTGCTAGCATGTTTGCTTGATTGTACATGTTAGTGCCATGCTAGGATTGTTCTTCCAAAGATGCCCGAGATTCCCGCTTTAAGTTCGTAGTATCATGCTAGGTTATGTATGATTGATGATGATTATGTATGTTTAGCCAGAATAGTTTACTCTATACTCTAGCTAGTGTGTTAGAAATTTGTCATCATCTAGAGGTGAGAGCGGACATAACGTACCTTGTCCCCACCGGTCAGGAGTAGAGAGAAGCATAACGTACATTGCTTCCCCGGCGGCCGATGTGGATTTAGCTACCACATCGGCATAAGCCTAGTTTGTAGCTCTGCTAGAGCGGAACCACGCTAACGGTGCAAGCCCGCCTTGGCCGGTTCTTAGCTTCAGTGTCGGTGGTACATGCTTTGCGCACGAGATGAGTGCCGAGGGCCTCGCACTCACTGTGTTCGGTGACACCATTTCCGAGTCTTAGGCATGCGTGCACTGCCCGCGTAGTTTGCCCTTAGGCCCCCTCATTTACGCCGGTTGCGAAGAGCATGCGGTGTGCGCGCCTGCGCTTTAGTCGCCGGTTGGAGAGCTCCCGGGCTAATGTTCGTGAGTACACCGCCTCCTTCCGCTTTAGAGCCGACTTGGGTACTCTCCCGATAGTCCAGATTATAGCGAGGGTAAGAGGCCCTTGAGGACACCCATTGGGATTGGCTTTTGAGTGATCATATGGTCGAGGAGAAAGACCCTCGAGGGTGTCGGACATCTTTGGGATCGGTTTTGAGCTGATCAATTGGCCGAGGGAGAAAGACCCTCGGAGATGTCCCGGGATTGGTTATGAGAGCCAATCATTAGGCCGGAAGTAGGAGACTTCCGAGGATTCCAGATTCTCGCTTTGTAAGCTCGTTGAGCTATGATCCGTGTTGGTAATCGCTTTGCATGTATACTAGGGTGCTAGATGATTGAAGTATCGTATTGTACCGGTTGGGGATTCTTCTGAGTATGTTTATACTCACCCTTATTTCTGTGGTTTTCCACGGGTAACTTGGGACAAAGACCGGACGGCTAGCGGAGGAGAGCTGAATGATCATGGGAGCCGCTGCAAGCACTCTGTCTTTATTGTTTGCATATTTGTTCGAAGATGTAGATGGACAGAGTCCTAGGGGAAACATTATTATAAGTTGTTTGAACTGTTTTGAATGTTTTTATATACTGGCCAGGCTTGTTTTACTTCGTTGGTTTTTCTTAAATAAAATTGTTGATTATGTTTTAAGCATTCCCCGTTCTAAATGTTTTGAAAGGTTTTAAATATGAGCACTAAACCGCTCGGTGAAATATTTAACTTGCATGCTGAGTGAGAACCTAGGTTTAGGACCGTATTTTGGGTCGGGTTCTTACAAGGTCTCACACCCCTATGTCAGTGACACCGATCCAGAGATTTAGTTAGGCATGGTAACTGGACCTAGGCAGCTTGCCACTAGACCCGACACCCTCCATGGTTTGCAGTAGCATGCGGTGCGGGCATACGCTCATTACAGCACCGATCGGAGAGCTCCTCGGGATCTTGAGCCAGTGCACCTTTCGTATCGACAGTAGACAGGTTGTGGCCGAGACTTGTTTCTCGTATAGGGCGTATCATGAGGTGGATTATTCCGGAGTAAGTCCCTGAGATGGAATCCGAAGTTTATGTGTGGATTTAAGCTATGTGCTCTATTCTGTGTTTATATTCATAGCTTGCATACCTTTCTGCTAGATGACCATGTATATCGTATTGTACCCCAAGTGGGGGTTCTTACTGAGTAATTCGTTACTCACCCTTATTTTGTGGTTCTCCATAGGTAACCATGGTGCGAGACAGGATGGCTGGAGGAGGAGCTGTGATCATGGAAACCCGTTGTTGAACTCTGAGTTTATGTCTATGATTCTTTATGTCTTATTTTCCTCTGAATGCATGTAGTTGGGCACGGAGCCCTAGGTTGTTTTCTGACTGTTTTTCCGGATTCTAGCACTGTTGTAACTATTGAAAAGCTTTGAATGTTTTAAATAAATCTCTTATCAGAGTGAGTTTTGGAAATGTATTTGCCTTGGAGCAGTGCTTGGAAACAGTGGGACGTGTTTTAGAACTTTGTATTGACTTTTTAAATAGATGTTTGAATGTTTTAGTTTTCACTTAGAATCCGAAAACCATTCTTGCATATTGTCTTTAAGTTTTGAACACATGCATTGAGGGAAAGGCCTATTTTGGACCCCATTCGGGTCGGGTCTTTACAGATCTTCATCGGCACCCCATGATACCAAAGGATTTACTCAAAAAACAATTGTGCCCACTGCTCCACGATATAGTTAACTCTACTAGGGATAAAGTGTACACTCTAAGTCAACCGATCCACAATAAATCAAATTGAGTAAACCCTCTCGGTGTCCTCGGCAACCCAAAATTGTAGTCCATCGAAATCTCTTCCCTTTTCAATTGTGGCACACTCAACAGCTGCAACAACCTGTCGATTTTTGTCTACGAGCCTTCACTTGCTGACAAGTGAGACACTGGCTAACAAACTCTACAATGTATCTTTTCATACCCATCCACCAGAACGTCTGCTTGAGATCCTGATACATCTTGGTACCTCTAAGGTGCCAAGTAAACGGAGAGCTAAAAGCCTCGGGAAGCAACTCGGCTCATAACCTAGCCTCAAACCTTCGTCTGGTGCTACAACAAAGTCAAAATCTTCGTCCTCCTGAACTCTCTTGATCAATATTTTCATCTTGGGATCACTCAGATCCTTTGTTTAATTGACGGTTGGACTGTCAACTGGGCTACCTTGGTGGTAACCTCTCCCAACATCACTGCAACACCGACTCGTTCAAACTCTTTTCGCAACTGACTCTGGGAACTCAGCAAGGCTGTGGAGTGTGACGTCTTCCTACTTAAGGCATCGACCACAGAGTTGGACTTTCCTGGGTGATACGAAATCTCACAGTCGTAGTCTTTTACTAACTCAAGCCATCTCCTCTATCTCATGTTTAACTCCTTTTGAGTGAAGAAGAACTTAAGGCTCCAGTGATCTGTAAATAGCTTAATCCTCTCACTATACAAGTAATGGCTCCAGATCTCTAAAGCAAACACAACATCTTCCAACTCCAATCATGAGTCGGATTGTTTTTCTCATAAGGCTTCAACTGTCGAGAAGCACAAGCTATCACTTTACCATGATGCATCAACACACATCCTAAACCAAACTTGCATCCCAAACAGTAGCATCCAAACAACTGGAATCCCAAACAAAGTCAACCCCTTTTCTCATCAATCTAGTAAGGGGCGCTGCTTTAGCAGAAAAGTCCTTGACAAACGGACGGTAATAACCTGCCAAACCCAGAAAGGTGCGAATCTCGGTGACCATCATCGGTTTGGCCCACAAACTAACTGCCTCAATCATAGCAGGGTCCACTGCTATGCTATCTCCTGAAACAACGTGTCCAAGGAAAGCTACATTTTCTAACCAGAAATCACACTTAAGAACTTGGCATACAACTGATTATCTGTCAAAATTGTCAAAACTTGTCTCAAGTGTGAAGCATTGTCCTCCTTGGTTTTTTAGTGTAATGGCCTAGATTTCTATTCCAGTCCCCCAGGTATGTTCAGTTATCTTTTGGTTGTTCGGTTGGGTCGTTAGGACAGTTGAGCCTTTAGGGGCATTTTGGTCATTTTGCCCTCAGGGCTGGTTTTGTAGTTGTAACGACCCAGGTTTTTTTTCATCCCGGTCTTCCAGGTATGCCCTAGGGGTAATTTGGTAATTTGGTCGGGCCGTCAGGGCCGTTCGTGTCTTTTCCAGTTATTAAAATTATTGGATGGATTTATGTAGGTTTTTGGAAGGATTTGTGGTGTGGTTTGAACAAGGTTTGATGCAAAAGTAAAAATAAAGGAAATTGTGCTGCAGCTGGGGTTTGAACCCGGGTCTCCTGGGAAGCTTGTGGGGATGTGTGCCAATTGAGCCATTAGGTGCTCTTGTTGCTCTTCCTGCATCATCTTATGGTTAGCCTTGGATTTTGGAGTTTTGGTGCATTTGGTTAAATGAAATAGAAATTAGGTTTATTCCATCTTCTTCTCCAAATCACCTCTTGGCCGCACAAGCTTTCCTCTCCATAGCCTTTGCCGATTCTTCTTTCCCTTGCATCTCCTTGGGTTTGATCATCATCATTCCGGGTAAGTCTTCATCCTCTTCATCTCCTCATTTGGTTATTGATGTTGGCCGAAGGTAAGAAGTAGAGTGTTGTGTGTGTTGTGTGGTTTGCCACCAGCCGAGAGAAGCCAGCCAGCAGCCATCGTCGCCGTCGGTACCCCGCCCCCCTCGCCCAGATCTGTTGGCGGCCCCGCCGCCACGCCAGGCCGGACAAAGCGGCCGCCAGATCGCTCGCGCGCTCCTCGCTCGCCAGAATCGCCCGCGACGCCATCGCTCGCCCGGTCGCGCGCCGATCCACCGTCGCACCCTCCCGCACGCCATCGCTCGTCGTCTTGCGGATCGCGCAGCAGCGAGCGCCAGACGCCAGCGCCCACCATAGCGCTTTCGCGCGAGCGAAGCGCCCGCGCGCCCGACGCTCGCCGCGCGCGTCCCCTACCGTGCATCCGTGCCGTGCCATGCCAGGCCACGCGGCCCGCCCCACCTGCCGTGCCGGTAGCGCGGCCAGCGCCCAACCACCGCCATGCCGCTTGCGGTAGCTCCAAGCTCGTGTCGCCGCGTGCGCGTGAGTTCCCCTGAGCCGAGCTTGTCGTTCTATTGTTTTTAGACTTTTTAGGTATTGACTATTATTGGTTTGTTAGGTTCCCGCTCGCTAGCTCGAGATTGTTCCGCAGCTTAGGATTTGTGTGTAGAAGCCTTCCACCAAGGTAAGGATTTCTTACCGGAGTTGTGTGGGCCTGCGGTATATATTTGTGATTGTTGTTTTGTATGCCTGTATGTGTAATGAAGATGTTTAGCCCTAGGTGCTATGTTCTCAATTCTGATGGCATGAACTCTTGTTTTGTTTCTCATGTTAGTCCATGCTAGGTTGTTCCATTCTCGGCATGTTCGATATCTGTTCTTGCTTCGTAGTATCATGCTAGGTTCCTTGTATCTCATTGAGCACATATTGGACCGCATTGTATGATTTGTTATTATTGCTATGATTTAGAGTTCGTAGGTAGCATCATCCGGCCGGATGCATAACGTAACTTGCATCCCCTACGAGGGGACGTGCGAGATGGTACTCAGTCCACGATCCCGTTAGGGTTTAGCTAACCCTAACGGCCGGCCCCGCAATCTTGGGTGAGGTGGCGGTGATCATTAAATGCCCCAACGGTCGGGATAATGACTTGGCATTGCCTCGTCCCCGGCAGTCGACACGTCCTCAGCGTGTTCTGTTTTTACTTGGAATCCGAAATTTATTTTTCATAATGACTTTTATTTTGAATACATGCATTGGGGTAAAGGCCCATTTAGAGCCCCTTTCGGGTCGGGTCTTTACTGATTGGTATCGAGCTCGAGTCATAGATCGCTCGTGAGACCGACCTTTTGTTGTAGGTCGTCCTTCCATGATCACCAGCACTCCGACACTCATCAGGTACGCCTAAGTTTACCGCTTTAAAAGAAAAGGGTTAAGAATTTACAATACTTTTCATCTAGTTATGCCTTGTGTAGTGTTGTGTAGCGAGAGACGAGCGGTGTTACTCGTTGTTGGTTTGGGCTTAGTGAGCCATCATGCCAACTTTCCCATGATCGAGTAGTTTGTTTAGCGACTTGTTGAGGTATTCGATAGATTCGGATGCCCCAGGACGTCGTTCGAAGGAGGCGGAGCTTAGACTCCGTTGGCCATTTGTGGCCCGATTCTTCGCTTTCCCTAGTGAGAGGGTGGAGGTGCTTCGTGCGGTCGCCGATATGTTGATCGCACCCGAGGAGCAGGACGTTTGGCATGTCCGACCGAGGAGTTGGACCGTTCGTGTTGATGTTGAGGCCGCGTCCAGGGTTGTTAGGCCCGCATGCCGATTTGGCCCCGCAGTTGAGTTGCCTAGAGGAGGGGTAGAGGCTAGCGGCGCCTCACGGTGAGTCTCCTTGAGCAGAGTGTGCTCCACCATGAGAGATTTGATGGTAGGTCTTTAGCTATCTCCCGAGCGGAGGCCAGCGCGCGCTTTGTAGCGCGTAGTGAGGAGTCCCGGCACGAGATAGCCCAAATATCGAGTTTGTTTCAAAGATTTTTCCCCAAGAGCTCTTGCCAGCCCGGAGGTTCCCGGAGGGCATGATCAGCAGTTTATTCGGATGAGTTGTTGGCGTTGATGGAGACGCCCGGTTTGGCAAATGGATGCCTCAGTAGAGCTCGATGTTTTAGTAAGTCCTACCGCTAGTAGTAAAGTAGTTGGCGAGTTTGAGTTTAGCATCCGTGTGTGGGATGCCCCTGCTGCTCGAGGCCGAGGTGTGCCGTCCCCGTGCTGTTTGGTTCATCGGATGGTGGTGGAAGTCCTTTGAGAGGTGGACTAGCGAGTCTCCACTAGTCGCCCGATTGTTTGGCAAGTTGCCGTGTTAGTGGCTTGAGGCGGATGAAGGGTCATCTTTGCCCCTTGCTGCGAGCTCTTTGTTGTTTAACATCCCAGCTTCCTCGGATGTGGATTTGGTAGTAGTAGCACTTGAGGTGCATTGGTTGGTGTGCCACTTTGGCACTAAGTCCGGTTCAGAGCTTGAGTTTGGCTTGGGCATAGCGGATGGTTCTATGCCGTTCGGAGTTCAGCGTACTCCTTTAGCCTTGGATCTGTTTATGGCGCTTGCACCCGTTTAGGTCGTGCGGAGGGCTAGTTCAGTGGTAGTCGATGGACTACAAGCGAAAGGATGCTCGAGAGGAGCCGGAGCTGGAGCCTTTTTCCAGTGTTACTGGAGGTTGAGTAAGTCAGCAGGATGGCGGTTGGTAATTGGTTGTGGGCGTGATTCTCGCTCTAGTGTTAAGGCCAAGAGATTTTCTTTGTGGTTGGTAGTGCGGTCAACTACCTTCGAGTGCCTTAATCTGAGGAGAGTTGAGCATTGTAGATGCGAGTTTGGTCCAGCAGAGGGACCTTAAGTTTGTTGCTCATGAGATGAGCTGGATGCCATGAGGCGAGTTGAATGCTTTTGAGGCGAGATGAGCTGATGCCTTGCGAGAGGATTTGGATGCCTTATGGGTAAGCACCCTTGGTAGAGGCTTGGTATAAAGTGAGTTCGGTTTGGCATGGTTATGCCTTGATAAAGCAAGGTTGCCTCAGCTTTGAGCATCATGTGGAGTTGGAACTTTTGGTGTTCCTTCGGTTGGAGTTCAGTTGGAAACTGAACAAGAGCGGTGGTAGCAAAGCCGCGCAGTTTTTGTTCGCCTTGGCTAAGAGAGTTGTTTGGATCCTTTCCTTGGGTAGAAGCCTTGTTGTGGCTGATGTTTGAGTAGGAGGATGACGCATTCGGTAGCGTTTCGGGTTCTCTTGGTTCCCAAGGAGTTGGAGTTGGCCTGCATGGTTGAGATGTTGGAGAGAGTTGTGCCTGTTCAGGCAGTTGGCTGTTAGCTCGTTTGTCGGCAGTGTGTGTCGAGGGTTGCCGAAGAACCCTAGGTTGTGGAGAGCCTCTCGAGCTCGGTCGAGCCCAGTAGTGAGTTTCAGTTGGCAAGGCAAGCCGGGAGCCGTGTGGTTCGTAACCTCGGTTGAGTTGCTAGCGATCTTGGTAGGCTAGCAGGCCAGTGGTTGTTTGGAGTAGAGTCCTGATTGGTTCTGGTGTGGTGGCAAGTTGATGCTTGGTGTTGACCAAGGTGTGGATTGGAGTTGCTAGAGATTAGTTTTGCTCGTGGGGCGAGTGGTTTGTGCCACGTTGGTTGTTTTCTGTTTCCGGGATGTTGAGTTGCCCCCGTTGTTGCCCCCCGTGAGATTTAGATGTTGTTGCTCTAGTGGAGCAAGACAAAGGCGTATGTGGAGCTCTCTGTCCTTGGTTGTCTCTGCTTGTAAGAGCCGTTTCATTCGGGAGTTGTCGATTACTCCCCGGTTTTGGAGTTGATGGTAGTGGTGCTAGCAAGAAGGAAAAGTTTGTTGGTCGCTTGGAAGTAGTCGTTTGTCCAGATTAAGCGGATTCTTGGATGGTGTTCTAGAGGCCGCAGAAAGGTTGTTCTGCCTCTTGTGAGTGTTTGGCCAAGATTTGGTTCGTTTGTTGTTTCGAGAGCTAGTTCGGTTCTAGCCGGGGCGTTGCCCGAGGTCTTGTTCCTAGTCGATAAGTTTTGGGAGTTGACCCCTCCCTCGGCAGTTGAGCAAGTGCTGTTTGTTTCGGTTTGGTGGTCCGATTGGTTGAGTTTTCTCTTGGGTGTTGCTTCCAAGAGAGTTGGTTGCTGTTGCCTTGGGTTTGAGCAAGTCAGCGAGCGTGTGTGGAGTTCACGCCCCTTACGGAGTTTGCTTGCTTTGGGAAGTCGTTTCGAGTTTGGCGAGAGTCGACTTAGCTCCCGAGTTGTGTAGTCGATCGAGTAGCGCAATGGTCACCAGAGAGGGTCCCTGCTTTGTGTTGTTAGCAAGCAAGAGTTGTTTGTTCCCGCAAGGGCGGAGGCCAGCCAGTAAGAGTTGAGTTGTTCTGGCAAGTTGTTGGTTCTTTGGGGATTGAAGATTTCCTTTTCCCCTAGCCTCTGTGGTGGTTGAGTTGCTCCTTGGATGCCAGCCTCGAGTGTTAGCTTGCGAGGTAGTCTTGCGGATTCGTGTGGCTCAGGATCCGTAAGCTTGGAGGTTGTCGTCATCCGTTTTCCTTGTGAGGTTTCGGGAGTGAAGCTTCTGGTTGGAAGTTGAGTTAGGCCTAAGCTTAAAGGAGAAGTCCTTTAAGTAGCCAGTTGGATTTTAAGAGTTGAGTAGTAGCTTGGAGGCGAGCGTTGCTCGTTTTAAGTTTGGGTTGAGTACTGCTGAGCAAGCCCTTCTCGGGCTTTGCTTCTTGTTGTTGTGCGTTCGCAGTTGGCATTAGCGGAGCCTCGTTTGAGTGAGTTGGCATAGAGGTGCCGTGGCTTTGGTTGGTAAAGCCTTTGAGCTGTTTTCCTCAAGGTGTTGTGCCGTAGAGAGCTGCGTGATGGTTTAGTCCTTGCAGCCCGAGTCTTCCTTGAGAGGAATTTTGGTGGTTTCCTTGCCTGGCAGTGTTTTCTTTGGCCAGTTGCTAGTAGATTTGCATGGGGAAGTTTGCTTTCGGCCGTTTGGTTTCTGGAATCTGGAAGGTTCAGTTGTTTGGCCAGTTTGTTGAAGGGCTGAGTTTGTTTGTTGTCAGCTGTGAGCTTCCAGAGGAGTTTAGCCAGAGCGTGGTGTAAAGTTTCAGAGCTTTTGGCCAGTCCTCGAGTTTGCTGTGAGTAGCACCGTTTTAGAATTGGTGCGAGTTGAGGACGTGGTTTGCCGTCTGTTCCCTTGTAGTTCAGTGTATGCCCAGTCTGGATGGCATTGTGGCCTTGAGTTTTTGAGAACCCAAGAGAGTTTTGGTTCTCGAAGAGGGCTTGTGTGTTGGTTTTCCCAGGCAGTTGGGACCAGATATCATTGCTGATGGAGTTTGCCTATAACAACGATTATCGATCGGCGATTGAGATGGCTCCATTCGAGGCTTTGTATGGTAAGCGTTATCGGTCCCCCGTGTTCTCAGGAAGAGGTTGGTGATAGACGTGTTTTGGGTCCCGAGTTCTGCGCTTGACCAATGGTGCGATCTGCGAGAAGATTAGAGCTCGTATGTTGACAACTCGGAGCAGAGGAGAAAGAGTTACGCCGATGTTCGGCGTCCGGGATTTGGAGTTAAAGGTTGGCGGCATGTATTCCTTAAGGTTGCTCCGTCGAGGTGTTTTGAGGTTTGGCAAACGTGGGAAGTTGAGTCCCCGTTTTGTTGGTCCTTTCGAGATCTTAGAGAGGATTGGTAGAGTTGCTTACCGGTTAGCCCTACCTCCGTCACTATCGGGTGCATAGTGTTTTTCATGTATCGATGTTGAGGCAAGATGTGCCGGACCTGGTCGCACATTGTGGACTTTGAGCCTTTGCACTGAATGAGGATTTGAGCTTCGAGGAGAAGCCGTGAGATCCTTGCCTTTGAGACCAAGACGTGCGTAATCGCGAGATTCGTTTGGTAAAGGTTCAGTGGAAGAGTCAGGGTTTTGAGGAAGCCACTTGGGAGCGGGAAGACGAGATGAGATTGCATTATCCTGAGCTGTTTCAGTCTTAAGGACTTTCGAGGACGAAAGTCATAAAAAGGAGGGAATATTGTAACGACCTGTGTTTTTTTTCATCCCGGTCTTCCGTGTATGCCCTAGGGGTAATTTGGTAATTTGGTCGGGCCGTCGTGGGCCGTCGTGTCTCTTTCGAGCTTACTAAAATTATTGGATGGATTTATGTAGGTTTTGGAAGGATTTGTGGTGTGGTTTGAGCAAGGTTTGATGCAAAAGTAAAAATAAAAGAAATTGTCTTTGCAGCAATCGGGTTTGAACCCGGTCTCTGGGAAGCTTGTGGGGATGTGTGCCAATTGAGCCATTAGGTGCTCTTGTTGCTCTTCCTGCATCATCTTATGGTTAGCCTTGGATTTTGGAGTTTTGGTGCATTTGGTTAAATGAAATAGAAATTAGGTTTATTCCATCTTCTTCTCCAAATCACCTCTTGGCCGCACAAGCTTTCCTCTCCATAGCCTTTGCCGATTCTTCTTTCCCTTGCATCTCCTTGGGTTCGATCATCATCATTCCGGTAAGTCTTCATCCTCTTCATCTCCTCATTTGGTTATTGATCTTTGCGAAAGGTAAGAAGTAGAGTGTTGTGTGGTTTGCGGCCCACCGAGAGAAGCCGGCCAGCACCATCGTCGCCGCCCACCGCCACCTCGCCCAAATCTGTTGAAGCAGCCTGCCGCTGCCGCGCCAGCCGGACAGCGCCTTCGCGGATCGCCCGCCGACGCCATCGCTCGCGATCGCCCGCACGCCATCGCTCGCCAGATCGCCCGCACGCCATCGCTCGCCAGGTCGCGCCAGATCCACCGTCGCAGCCCTCCTGCACGCCATCGCTCGTCGTCGTGCGGATCGCGCGTAGCAGACGCCAGACGCCAAACCCGCGCGCCGCTTCGCCTTCGCCGCGCCGCCGCCCGCGCGCCGCGACGCCCAGACGCTCGACCGCGCGCGCGCGAAGTCCGCGCCGTGCATCCGTGCCGTGCGCGTGCGCGTGCGGTAGCAGCCACGCGCCAGACCACCGCCGCGCCGGCTTGCGGCCAGCTCCAAGCTCGTGTCGCCGTGCGCGTGAGTTCCCCTAGCCGAGCTTGCTGTTCTATTGTTTTTAGACTTTTTAGGTATTGACTATTATTGGTTTGTTAGGTTCCCGCCGCTAGCTCGGGATTGTTCCGCACTTAGGATTTGTGTGTAGAAGCCTTCCACCAAGGTAAGGATTTCTTACCGGAGTTGTGTGGGCCTGCAAAGATATTTGTGATTGTTGTTTTGTATGCCTGTGTGTATGTGTAATAAAGATGTTTAGCCCTAGGTGCTCTGTTCAATTCTCGATTGGCATGAACTCTTGTTTTGTTTCTCATGTTAGTCCATGCTAGGTTGTTCCATTCTCGCATGTTCGATATCTCTGTTCTTGCTTCGTAGTATCATGCTAGGTTCCTTGTATCTGTTGAGCACATATTGGGTGCATTGTATGATTTGTTATTATTGCTATGATTTAGAGTTCGTAGTAGGTAGCATCATCCGGCCGGATGCATAACGTAACTTGCATCCCCGACGCGGGACGTGCGAGATGGTACTCGTCCGATCCCGATCCCGTTTAGGTTTAACTAACCCTAACGGTGGCCCCGCAATCTTGGGTGAGGGTGGCGATCGTTAAATGCCCCAACGGTCGGGATAATGACTTGGCATTGCCTCGTCCCCGGCGATCGACACGTCCTCGGCGTGTTCGGCCGTAGCCCTTGATTGCCACCGATAGGGCAGGGCGGCTTCTGGTGTAAGCCTACCACGACCGATTCCTTAGCCTCGGTGCGGGTGGTTCAGCCGACATAGTTCACGTGTCCAGTCTCTCACACCCTATGTCGGTGACACCGATCCAGAGAGATTTAGTTAGGCGTGGTGGATCGACATGGGCGACTTGCCACTAGACCCGGCACCCCCCATAGTTCTGCAGTAGCACGCAGTGCATCTTGACGCCATTACAACGCCGACCGGAGAGCTCCTCGGGATCTTGAGCGATGCACCTTTCGTGACGACGATGAGAACAGTGAGGCCGGACTTGTTTCTGTATAGGGCGTATAGTGTGTTGTGGTATTTCCGGACTAAGACCACGAGTTGGCATCCGAGGTCCAAGTGTGGACTTAGCTATGTGCTCCGCTCTGTGTTTATATTCATAGCTTGCATGCATTCTTCTAGATGATCATGTATATCGTATTGTACCCCTCGTTGGGGATTCTTCTTGAGTAATTCGTTACTCACCCTTATTCTGTGGTTTTCCACAGGTAACCAAGGCGCGAGACAGGATGGCTGAAGGAGGAGCTGTGATCATGGAATCCTGCTGTCATCTCTGACCATTTTATTATATCATGACTCTTGACTTTTATTATTTCCCCTGAATGCAAGTAGACGGGCACGGAGCCCTAGGATGTTTTCTTACGTTTTATGGATTCCAGCATATTTGTACTTGTGGAATGTTTAAATGGTTTAAATAAATCTCTGATCAGAGTATGCTTTTAGAAATGTATGTTTTTGATTGTTGAATGTTTCTGTTTTTACTTGGAATCCGAAATTTATTTTTCATAATGTCTTTTATTTTGAATACATGCATTGGGGTAAAGGCCCATTTAGAGCCCCTTTCGGGTCGGGTCTTTATAGTAGTTATTCAGGGTTTCAGGGCTATTTAGTTGTAGGTTATTTTTCGGTTATAGGTATCCAGGGCTAGTGTTACTTGTAGGAATGTTTGGAAGTTGTTCGGTTAAAAGAGAAAATAAGATTTAATTGTGTCCTTAGTGGAACTTGAAGGGTGGTGGATTTGGAAGTTTGGCTTTAAATTAAAAAGAAAAGCAAAATTGTGTTTGCTGGGACTTGAAGGCGTGTGGCCAGGGACACGTGGCAGTGGGAGTCTCTTTTGATCGATCAAGTGTTGCGATCGTTCCTTCCTCCCTTTTTACGATTCTTTTTCCAGAGGCCAAAAACGGAAAAAACCCCTATTCGCATTCTCTCCTCTTTGTTGCAAAACAGCTTCCATTTGCCGATCTGATCTCTATCTCTTCTCCTTCATTCTTCCCTTTCCTTTACCAAGGTTGTCATCCCCTTGATGTCGAGAGCCCCACATCACAAACTCTTAGATCCACAAGTAACCCCACAGTTGAGCCAAGCAGCCTCACCGAGGACAACCCCTTCGCTCACCCGCCCACACGCAGTTGTAACGGCCCAGTTTTCTATTTCGGTTACCCAGGTGATTTCGGGTCATTATTCGGATGTTCGGATGGGCCGTTAGAGCTGTTTTAACCCTTAGGGGTATTTTGGTCTTTTTGCCCCCGGTCAGGGTTTTGAGGATTTTCAAGATTTCAGGGCCTTTCCTACCTTCGTCGAAGTTTGGTGGTTGTTGGTTGCAAGACCCAAGAGGTTTGGGCAAGTTGTTTGGGAGTTTGGAGGTATTTAAGTTATTGGCAAAATTAATGGGTTTTTGAGTGCTTCCTTTGGGATTTGAACCCTTGCCCTAAATGGTTTTGGGAGTTTGTAGGAAAAAGAGTTTTTCTAGAAAGATAAGTTTGTTTGGGCCGGGTTTTGAAAGAGGAAGCTTTGGGAAGGGATTTTAGACCCATTTAAATTAGGAAAAGGGAAGAAAAATCAAGAAAGTCCCTTTCCCCTTGTTTTGCAATCTCTAACTCTCTCTCTCTCTCTCTCTCTCTCTCTCTCTCTCTCTCTCTCTCTCTCCTAGCCGACCTCACCAAGAAAAACCCAACCCTAGCCGCCCAGCCATGCCCTAGCCGCACCACACCCGGGCCGCATCGGGCCGCTCGGCCAGCAGCCTCACGCCCACCACGCCGCACGCACGAGCGCCCTACATCGCCCGCCCAGTGCGCCCGAGCGCGCGCTATCGCGCCAGGCTAAGGTGCTCCCAGACGCGTTGCATCGCCCAGCCCAGGTGCGCCCAGACGCGTTGCATCACCCAGCCCAGGCGCGCCCAGACGCGCCGCGCCGTTACGCACCAGGCCGCCCAGACGCGCCGCGCCGCTCCGCTTGCTGCCGCCACGCGCGTCGCCCAGCGCCGCTTCACACACCGCCACGAGCGAGCGTCGCCGCGCCATGCCCCCTCGCGACCCGACGTCTCGCCGCCTCGCGCCCCGACCCAACGTGTTCGCTCCCGCGACGGCCGCGTCTCAGCACGTCCTCGCCTCGTTAGCGCCAGCGCCAGCGCCAGCGCCAGTGCAGCGCCAGCGCGCCAACGCGCTACCGCTTGTCCTTGCCGACGGACACCTACCTACCTCTGCCGTGCGGGTTGGGGCGTGACCTTGTGTCTTCTCGGTCGGTAATTCCCGAGTCTTTTCTCCTTTGGGCACTAGGTCATTGGTACTGCTTATTTAATTAGGTTGTTTTTACTAAAATGCTTAGGTTGCTCGGTTTTTGCTTTAAAGCTCGAGGGTCATTATTTGATTGTGAAAGTTATTTCGCTTTCGTTTCGGTAAGGATTTCTTACCGTGGTTGTGTGGACCTGCGATGCTTTCTTGATTGTGCCTTATATGCATGTTTACTTGTATGAACATGATTAGTGGATAGGACAACTTGTGATTGCACTCTTGCTAGCATGTTTGCTGTTTGTACATGTTAGTGCCATGCTAGGATTGTTCTTCCAAAGATGCTTGAGATTCTGCTTTAAGTTCGTAGTATCATGCTAGGTTATGTGTGATTGATGTTGATATGTATGTCTAGCCAGGAATAAGTTATTTTGTACTCTTAGCTAGTATAGTAGAGTTTGTCATCATCCAGAGGCTGAGAGCGGACATAACGTACTTTGTCCCCACCGGTCGGGAGTAGAGCGAAGCATAACGTACATTGCTTCCCCGGCGGCCGATGTGGATTTAGCTACCACATCGGCATAAGCCTAGTTTGTAGCTCGCTAGAGCGGAACCACGCCAACGGTGCAAGCCCGCCTTGGCTGGTTCTTAGCTTCGTGTCGGTGGTACAGCCGCACGATGAGTGCCGAGGGCCTCGCACTACTGTGTTCAGTGACACCGTTCCGAGTCTTTAGGCATGCGTACCTGGCCCGCGTAGTTTGTACTTAGGCCCCCAATAGCCAGTTGCAACAGCATGCGGTGTGCGTGCACACGCATTAGTCGCCGGTTCGGAGAGCTCCCCCAGGCTAATGTTCGTGAGTACACCCGTTCTTTCCAGTTTAGAGCCAGACTTCGGGTACTCTTCCGATAGTCCAGATTTGTTAGCGAGGGTAAGAGGCCGTTGAGGACACCCATTGGGATTGGCTTTTGAGCTGATCATATGGTCGAGGGAGAAAGACCCTCGAGGGTGTCAGACATCTTTGGGATTGGTTTTTGAGCTGATGAATTGGCCGAGGGAGAAAGACCCTCGGAGATGTCCCGGGATTGGTTATGAGTGCCAATCATTAGGCCAGAAGTAGGAGACTTCTAAGGATTACAGATTCTGCCTTGTAAGCTCGTTGAGCTATGATCTGTGTTGGTAACTGTTTGCATGTATACTAGGGTGCCAGATGATTGATGTATCGTATTGCATGCTGAGTGAGAACCTAGGTTTAGGACCGTGTTTTGGGTCGGGTTCTTACAGTTGGTATCAGAGCACAGAGTCATAGATTTTGTAGACTAACCTGCATTGTGGGTTGTTGCCCCCATGATCATCAGCACTCCGCGGCCGTCAGGTTTTTCTGAGTTCATTAAGCTAAGGGTTTTATTTTACAATACTGCATCTAGTATACATGTGTTACCCTTGTTTGGCAGTGAGAGCCCCAGCGTGGGCTAGCTTTTATGCTTTGTGTAGATCGCTAGTATGTTGATTGCACTTAGAGGAGCAGGGACGTTTGGTATTTCCAACCGAGGAGTTGGACTGTTCATGTTGATCATGAGACCACGTCTAGGGTTGTCTAGACCTGTAGGCCACCTTTGGCCCTGGCAGATGAGTTGCCAAGAGAAGGGGGTAGAGGCTAGTCTACCTCAGAGTGAGACTCCTTGGGCAGAGTGTGCTCCAGCCATGAGGGAGTTGTTGGTAGGTCTTTTAGCTAACAGAGAGAGGAGACCCATGCGCAGTTTGTAGCGCGTAGTGAGGAGTCTTGGGCACAGATAGCCCAGCTGGCAGAGTTTATTTAGGAGACACCCCTCCTTGTAGCTCCACTAGCCACGAGGTTCCTGGAGGGCTCGATCGGCGAGTTATGCCGATAAGTTAGTTGGCGTTGATCGAGCCGCCGAGTTTGGCAAGTGGAAGCCTGTAGAGCTGGATGTTTTTTAGACCTACTGCTAGCAGCCAGGTGGTTGGCCAAGATCGAGTTTATCATCCAAGTGTTGTGATGACCTGGTGTTCAGAGGCCGATGACCTGATGTTTAGAGGTCGAGGCATGCCATTCTGGTGCAGTTTGATGCAGCAGTGTGGTGGTGGAAGTCCCCTGTGAGAGGCGGACTAGCAGAGTCTCCACCAGCCACCCGGTCGATTGGCAAGCTGCCAAGTTAGTAGCTTTTGAGGAAGATGTAGAGACATCTTGTCCTCCTGCAAGCCTGCAGTCGTTTTGCAGCCAGTTCTTTTAGTACCCTCGTAGCCAGGGGGTAGTGTGGAGTTTGCTTGTCAGGACTTAATCCGTCTGTGGTTTTCAGCTGGCTATTAGAGAGAAGCACCTTCTGTTAGCATGTTCCAGGTGTGGTGCTAGGTGCTGCCACCCGAGGGTTGGCCTGAGTATTTGTTGAGCATCGAGTGGGATGCAGGAGTGGGCCTTGGCTTGTCTGTTAGACGTGATGTCAGAGAGTAGTCTACTCGAGTGTTGAGACTCTTGTGTTTAGTGCCATTTCCCTGTCACCTGGTGTGTGACCTTCCCTACCCTCAGAGGGGCTTAAAGCCCGTAAAGGGATGTTTGTGTTGTAGAGGAAGTAGTGCCTGTTGGCACCAAGCTTTGAGAGGAGGCCTAGATTCAGGCCAGTTGGCACTTTTCATGCAGGTGATTCCAGGACCGGCCCGGAGTTTAGCATCCCCACTAGTCTTGTACCCATTCATGAGATTGCACCTATTTGGGCTGCATAAGAGATCTAGCTCGGTGGTAGCCAGAGAACTACAAGTTTGAGGTCGTTCGAGGGATAAGTAGGAGCCTTTCAGGGTCACCGAGAGTTGGGTTCAAAGGATGCTGTTGGTTGTTAAGGGCTAGCGCGTCCGAGTTCTCGCGCCTGTGTTGTGGGCTTGTGAGCCAGTTGGATGGTAGTGTGATTCGACTACTTTGGAGTTACCCTAATATGAGTAGGGTTGGCATCGATGATGCGTGGTTGATCCACTGTTAGAGCCATGAGTTGGATGGTTGATCGGAGCACGTTTAGTGGACCATTGGTATGAGGTAAGTTAGCTTGGTGTGGCTATGCTCTTGTAAGAGTGAGTCGACCAATGTGGCATTCCGTGGTGAGTTGACCCCGAGTGGGTTGAACTCTTGTTGCTCCTTTGCTAGATGTGGCTCTATTGGGAGGCAAAAGTTGCCTTGTGTGAGAATACTTGTTGGTTTGGATCTTAAGGAACCAAGTTGGAGCCATGCACGCCGGTGTGTACTTTTGTGTAGCTCGTTCCGTGGTGTATTTTTCAATAACCACGAGGGGTTTCGGGTTGTGAAACCAATGCTTTCGGTTCGAGGAGTTAGGACTTTAGTTCTTGGCAAGTGCCCTAACTTGGGTTGAGAGGTTACCGTGCCGGTAGCCTGGTTGTTACGTAGGCAAGTTATGCTAGTTGGCCCTTGACCTGGGTAGAGGCATTTCTTGTTGATCGATGGTTGGAGTTCAGTTGGAACTGATCCAAGGCGATGGTAGTAAAATCTCGGAGTTTCTGGCCGCCATGGCTAAGAGAGTTGTTCGGATCCTTACCCTGGGTAGAAGCTACGATGTGGCTGATGCTTTGAGCAAGAGGAAGTTTGGGGCTTCTGGTTGTTCCCGCTCAGTGGATAGCGAACTTCGCCAACAGGGCGATCTAGGGGTCGCGATCAGCACCGACCGCAGGTTAGAGCTCAAGATCGTCAGCAGGGCGGGGCCAGGCAGCCGGCTCATTGCATCAAGTGTGGTAAGGCGCTTTTCGGATTGTGTGGAGCTTCGCCCGTGCTTGCTACAGATGTGGCAAGGAAGAGCTTTTGGCCAGCACAGTTGAGATGCTGGAGGGAGATGTGCTCGTGAAGCCAGTTGTCTGTTAGACTGTTTGACGACAGTGTGTTGTGGAGAGCCTCACCAGAGCTCAGTCAGACCCAGGCAGTGTTCCTCGGTTGAGTTGCTGGATGCTTGTTGTCGGTTAACAAGCTAGAGTTGTTCTTGGTAACCTCCACGTTGATTTTCGGAATTCTTAGCGAGGTGGTGCTGGTGTTGACCAAGGTTTGGTTCCCATGTTGTTTCGTGAGCTAGCTCGGTTCGAGCAAGCGGGCGTTTCCCTGAGGACTTGTTCCTAATCAGGAAGTTTTGGGAGTTGACCCCTCCCTCGGCAATTGAGTAGGCACTCCTAGTTCCAAGTTGGGGGTTCAAGCGATTGAGGATCCTCGGATGGTTCTTCCGAGAGAGTTGGTTGTTGTTGCCCTTGGGTTTGAGCAAGGCAGCGAGCGTGTGTGAAGTTCGCTGTCCTTCGGAAGTTTGCTTGCTGGGAAATCGTTCCTGTTGAGGAGGAGTCAGCTTAGCTCCTGAGTTGAGTAGTTGATCAGAGTAGCACAAATGGTCACCCCAATGAGAGTGTCCCTGCGTTTGTTTGTTAGCAAGCGGAAAGTTGTTTGTTCCCGCAAGGGCGGAGGCCTGCCAGTTCAAGGGCTTGAGTTGTTGGTGGAAGGTTGTTGGATCTTTGGAGTTTGTAGAACCCCTTAGTTCTTTGGTAGTTGAGTTGCACCGTGGATGCCGGCCACGAGTTTTAACTTTTGAGGTAGTCTTGCCGACTCGTGTTGTTCAGGATCCGCAAGCTTGTGGTCGTCGCTATCCTTATTCCTCGCGATGTTTCGTGGGTGGAGTTTCTGGATTGGAAGAAGAGTTAGGTCTAAGCTATAAGGAGGAAGTCCTTGGAGCAGCCAGATGGGCATAAGAGTTGAGTAGCAGCTTGGAGCGAGCCTTGCTCGTTATAAGCTTGGGTTGAGTTTCTGCAGAGCAAGCCTTCTCGAGGTTTGTTCCTAGTTGATGTGCGTTCGCAGTTGGCGTTATAGCTGAGCCACAGTTGAGTGGGTTGGCACAGAGATGTCGTGGCATTGGTTGGAAACCTTAGAGTTGTTATCCTCCAGCTATTGTGTTGCTAGTAGCCACGTAATGTTGTATTTCTTGCTGCTCGAGATTTCCGTAAGAGAAATGTTGTTTGTTTTTCTGTCTGGCGATGTTCTCTTAGGCTAGTGGCTGATCGGATTGCATTGGAATGTTTGTTGTCGGCCATTGAGGGGCTCCAGTTTGTTAGTTTGGCCGAGTGGAGCCTGTGCCTGGACCTTGTCTTCTAAAGGTGGCCGTAGCTGAAGTTTCAGCTGGTGTGTTGGTGGTAGCCGTTTGGTGAACCAGAAAAGTGCCCCTTGGCTTTGGTGCTTCGATTTCTCGTAAGATGGTTGCTTAAGTGTTGTGGACGCATGCTTGTTGGAGGAGTTTGCCTTGGGATCAGTCACCAGTTGGTGGTTCGATTTGGATTTCGTTAAGGATTGTAGGCAACCATTGGGGCTCGCAGATCTCTTGCGAAGTAAGAGTAGGCCGTTTAGTTTCAAACACAGGAGGTTCAGTTGTTTGGTCAGCATGGTGAAGGGTCGAGGCTGTTTGATAACAGCTATGAGCATTCAGAGAAGTTACGCCGGAGCGTGGCGTAGAGTTTTAGAGCTTGTGACCCGTCCACGAGTTTGCGGAGAGTGGCGCCGTAGAGAGGCGTTCCGAGTTGGGCTAGCAGGGTTAAGTGAGCCCTAAGATTTTAAGACCGTTTGAGAGCTAGTGCGAGTTTAAGGATGTGTATTACCGTTAGCACTATCACATCTATTTCTTCGGAGTTCGGTGTATGCCCAGTCTTGGTTGAGATAGTTCGTGGCACACTCGGTGTTTGTTGGGCTTGGGGCCTTTGGGAACCCAAGAGGGTTCGGTTTCAAAGAAGGATTTGTGTTGTCTTAATCGGGAGCTTGGTTGGTTAAGAATCAGTGGAGTTTCCTAGAGTTGTTTTCGTCTTAGGACTTTCGAGGACGAAAGTCTTAAAAGGAGGGAGTATTGTAACGGCCCAGTTTTCTATTTCGGTTACCCAAGTGATTTCGGGTCATTATTCGGATGTTCGGATGGGCCGTTAGAGCTGTTTTAACCCTTAGGGGTATTTTGGTCTTTTTGCCCCCGGTCAGGGTTTTGAGGATTTTCAAGATTTTAGGGCCTTTCCTGCCTTCGTCGAAGTTTGGTGGTTGTTGGTTGCAAGACCCAAGAGGTTTGGGCAAGTTGTTTGGGAGTTTGGAGGTATTTTAGTAATTGTCAAAATTAATGGGTTTTTTAGTGCTTCCTTTGGGATTTGAACCCTTGCCCTAAATGGTTTTGGGAGTTTGTAGGAAAAAGAGTTTTTCTAGAAAGAAAAGTTTGTTTGGGCCGGGTTTTGAAAGAGGAAGCTTTGGGAAGGGATTTTAGACCCATTTAAATTAAGAAAAGGGAAGAAAAATCAAGAAAGTCCCTTTCCCCTTGTTTTGCAATCTCTCTCTCTCTCTCCCTCTCTACTAGCCGACCTCAACAAGAAAAACCCAACCCTAGCCGCCCAGCCATGCCCTAGCCGCACCACACCTCGCCTCATCGACTGCCACTTCAGCCAGCAGATACCGCCCACCACGCCGCCCAGACGCCCTCGCATCGCCCGGCCCCAGCGCCCGACGCCTTGCATCGCCGCCCAGCCGTGCGCCCGAGACGCGTTACGCCGCCCGGCCAGGTGCGCCCAGATCGTTACGCATCGCCCGGCCAGTGCGCCCAGACGCGTTGTATCGCCCGCCCAGCGCGCCCCAGCCAGACGCCACGCGCCCGCTTCCGCACCAGGCCGCCCAGATCGCGCGCCACACACTTCGCTGCCGCCCGATGCGCCGCCCGGCGCATCGCTCGCTCTGCGACAGACGCGTCGCCGCCACGCTATCGTCTCGCGAGATCCGACGTCTCGCCCGCGCGCCCGACCCAGCGTGTTCGCTTGCCTGCGACAGCCCGCGTCTGCCCATCCCTTGCCTCGTTAGCGCCAGCGCCCAGTGCCAGCGCGCCCTGCTTGTCCTTGCTGACGGACAGCCTACCCTGCCGTGCGGGTTGGGGCGTGACCTTATGTCTTCTCGGTCGGTAATTCCCGAGTCTTTTCTCCTTTGGGAACTAGGTTGTTGGCTGCTGTTTATTTAATTAGGTTGTTTTTACTAAAATGCTTAGGTTGCTCGGTTTTGCTTTAAAGCTCGAGGGTCATTATTTGATTGTGAAAGTTATTTCTGCTCGTTTCCAGGTAAGGATTTCTTACCGTGATTGTGTGGACCCTGCGATGCTTTCTTGATTGTGCCTTATATGCATGTTTACTTGTATGAACATGATTAGTGGATAGGACAGCTTGTGATTGCACTCTTGCTAGCATGTTTGCCTGTTTGTACATGTTTGTGTCATGCTAGGATTGTTCTTCCAGCATGCTTGAGATTCCTGCTTTATGTTCGTAGTATGTAACGACCCAGGTTTTTCATCCCGGTCTTCCAGGTATGCCCTAGGGGTAATTTGGTAATTTGGTCGGGCCGTCAGGGCCGTTTGTGTCTTTTCCAGTTACTAAAATTATTGGATGGATTTATGTAGGTTTTTGGAAGGATTTGTGGTTTGGTTTGAGCAAGGTTTGATGCAAAAGTAAAAAATAAAGGAAATTGTGCTGCAGCTGGGGTTTGAACCCGGGTCTCCTGGAAAGCTTGTGGGGTTGTGTGCCAATTGAGCCATTAGGTGCTCTTGTTGCTCTTTCTGCATCACATCTTAGTTAACCTTGGAACTTTGGTGTTTGGTGCATTTGATTAAATGAAAAGGAATTAGGTTTGTTGTGTTTTCTTCTCCAAAAGAGTTGTGGCCGCCCAAGCTTTCTCCCAAGCTCTCCTTGCCGATTTCTTCATCCCCTTTGCAGCTCGAGACTCCATCATCATTCCGGGTTAGTTTTCATCCTCTTCATCTTCTCGTTTGGGTGTTCTTGCTGGCCAAAGGTAAGAAGGAGAGCTTGTGTGTGTGTGTGATGTTGCAGGTTGTCCAGGTCTGCCCAGCTGCCGAGCCAGACGCCCAGATCCGAGCAGCAACCGTCCAGATCCGCACGAGCAGACGCCCAGGTCGCGCCAGATCTGCCGTCGCAGCCCTCCCGCGAGCCAACGCTCGCCGCCTGTCGCAGCCCTCGCCGTCCACGGCCTGTCGACTTTCGATCTCGTCAGAAAGAACCGGCCCAGCCCTACTCGGCCATCGCCGGCCCGGCGTCACGCCAGATCGCGCGGCGAGAGACGCTCGACGCCCGCGCGCGCCGCGCCGCCGTGCCGCTTGCCGAGCCGCTCGCCCGCACGCGCCCAGACGTTCGCCGCGCGCGTCCTCGCTGAAAGCGACTCACCGTGTCCGCGCCGCGACGCCAGCGCGCCTGGCGCCGTGCGTGCGTGCCGCCGCGCTGCCGAAGTTCCGTCTGTCGTCGCGCATACCGCGCCCATCCGCGCTTCGCGAGACGCGCCAGCGGCCAGCGCCGTGCCACAGCGCGGCCGGCGCCACCACCGCTGCGATAACTGCCAAGAACTCCAAGTTCGTGTCGCCGTGCGTGCGTGCGTGAGTGCCACTGAGCCGAGCTTGCTTTGTTCTATTGTTTTTAGACGTTTTAGATGCTGATTATTATTGGTTTGCTAGGTTCCCGCCGCTAGCTCGGGATTGTTCCGCGACTTAGGATTTGTGTGTAGAAGCCTCCCGACCAAGGTAAGGATTTCTTACCGGAGTTGTGTGGGCCTGCGGTATATTTGTGATTGTTGTTTTGTATGCTCGTGTATGATTATTAGCATGTTTAGCCCTAGGTGCTCTGTTACAATTCTGGATCGCATGAACTCTTGTATTGTTTCTCATGTTAGCCCATGCTAGGTTGTTCCATTCGGCATGTTCGATATCTGTTCTTGCTTCGTAGTATCATGCTAGGTTCCTTGTATCTGTTGAGCACGTATTGGACCGCATTGAATGAATTGTTATTATTGCTATGGTTTAGAGTTCGTAGGTAGCATCATCCGGCCGGATGCATAACGTAACTTGCATCCCCGATGTGGGACGTGCGAGATGGTACTCCGTCCCGATCCCGTTAGGGTTTAGCTAACCCTAACGGTGGCCCTGCAATCTTGGGTGAGGGTGGCGGTCGTTAAATGCCCCAACGGTCGGGATGATGACTTGGCATTTCCTCGTCCGGCGATCGGCACGTCCTCGCCGTGTTCGGCCGTAGCCCTTGATTGCCACTGTTAGGGCAAGGACCGCTTCTGGTGTAAGCCTACCACGACCGGTTCCTTAGCCTCAAAGTGCGGTGGTACAGCCGACATAGTTCACGTGTCCAGTCTCACACCCCTATGTCGCTGACACCGATCCGGAGATTTAGTTAGGCATGGTGATTGAACTCGGGCGCTTGCCACTAGACCCAGCTTCCCGAGTTTGCGGTAGCATGCGGTGCGCGCTTACGCTCATTACACGCCGACCGGAGAGCTCCTCAGATCTTGAGCCGTGCACCTTTCGTGACGGCGATGATGACAGCCGAGGCCGGGACTTGTTCCCGTATAGGGCGTATAGTGTCTTTGTGGTATTTCCGGACTAAGACCCCGAGTTGGCATCCGAGGTCCAAGTGTGGACTTAGCTATGTGCTCCGCTCGTGTTTGTACTCATAGCTTGCATACATTCTTCTAGATGATCATGTATATCGTATTGTACCCCGGTTGGGGATTCTTACTAAGTAATTCGTTACTCACCCTTATTTTATGGTTTTCCACAGGTAACCAAGGCGCGAGACAGATGGTGAAGGAGGAGCTGTGATCATGGAATCTGCTTGTCATCTCTCGACCATTTTATTATATCATGACTCTTGACTTTTGTTATTTCCCCTGAATGCATGTAGACGGGCACGGAGCCCTAGGATGTTTTCTTATGTTTTACGGATTCCAGCATATTTGTACTTGTGGAATGTTTAAATGGTTTAAATAAATCTCTGATCAGAGTATGCTTTTAGAAATGTATTTATCCTGAAACAGGTGCTTGGCAACAGGGACAGGTTTTTTAGAGTAAATTGTTTTGATTGTTGAATGTTTCTGTTTTTACTTGGAATCCGAAACATTATTTTTCATAACGTCTTTTATTTTGAATACATGCATTGGGGTAAAGGCCCATTTAGAGCCCCTTTCGGGTCGGGTCTTTACATAGTATCATGCTAGGTTTTGTACTCTTAGCTAGTATAGTAGAGTTTGTCATCATCCAGAGGCTGAGAGCGGACATAACGTACTTTGTCCCCACCGGTCGGGAGTAGAGCGAAGCATAACGTACATTGCTTCCCCGGCGACCGATGTGGATTTAGCTACCACATCGGCATAAGCCTAGTTTGTAGCTCGCTAGAGCGGAACCACCGCCAACGGTGCAAGCCCGCCTTGGCTGGTTCTTAGCTTCGTGTCGGTGGTACAGTGCGCATGATGAGTGCCGAGGGCCTCGCACTCACTGTGTTCGAAGACACCGCTTACGAGTCTTTAGGCATGCGTGCACTGCTCGCGTAGTTTGTACTTAGGCCCCCACATTTACGCCAGATTCTGCAGAAGATGCGCGGTGTGCGCGCACACGCATTAGTCGCCGGTTCGAGAGCTCCCCGGCTAATGTTCGTGAGTACACCCGTTCTTTCCAGCTTTAGAGCCGGACTTCGGGTACTCTTCCGATAGTCCGATTTGTTAGCGAGGGTAAGAGGCGTGAGAGAACACCCATTGGGATTGGCTTTTGAGTGATCATATGGTCGAGGAGAAAGACCTCGAGGGTGTCGGACATCTTTGGGATCGGTTTTTGAGCGGATCAATTGGCCGAGGGAGAAAGACCCTCGGAGATGTCTCGGGATTGGTTATGAGAGCCAATCATTAGGCCGGAAGTAGGAGACTTCTAAGGATTCCAGATTCTGCCTTGTAAGCTCGTTGAGCTATGATATGTGTTGGTAATCGCTTGTTTGCATGTATACTAGGGTGCCGATGATTGATGTATCGTATTGTACCCCGGTTGGGATTCTTCTTGAGTATGTTTGTACTCACCCTTATTTCGTGGTTTTCCACGGGTAACTTGGGGACAAAGACTGGGGATGGCTAGCGGAGGGAGCCGATTGATCATGGGAGCCGCCGGCACTCATCTTTTATTGTTTGCATAATTTGTTCAAAGATGTAGACGGACAGGAGTCCTAGGGGGACGTTTTTAAATGTTTTTTAAATTGTATTGTATGATTTTATAAACACTGGCCAGGCTTGTTTTACTTTGTTGGCCTTGCTTAAATGAAGGTTGTTGTTTATGTTTTAAGTGTCCCCGTTTTTAAATGTTTTGAAAGGTTTTAAATATGAGCACTAAACCGCTTGATGAAGTATTTAACTTGCATGCTGAGTGAGAACCTAGGTTTAGGACCGTGTTTTGGGTCGGGTTCTTACAGTAGTAGCTTCATTCCTTCACGCGAGCAGCAGCCCGATCACCTCATCGCATCCATAGCACCTTGTAGCTAGCGCTTCCGCCCGCAGCGACCCTCGCCCTGTCGTTTGCATATCCCCTCCCTCACGCACATGCCCGCTTTCTTGCTGCCACACGCGTTCAGCACACCTGCCGAGCAACCCTTGTCTTGTTCGCGTGCTGCCCTAACTGAACCTTCCTTGCTGTGAGCCCTCATCCTTGCCGAGACCTTGGGGCTGAGAGCTTGTTGTCTCCTCGATTTGGGTAGTTCTCGAGCCCTATGTCTTTTGTACCTAGTTTTTAGATGGTTGTTGGTTTTAATATGTGTTGTTTATAGTATTTGCTAGGTTGTGTTGACTCTGCAGCTCATGGAGCACTTAGATATTGTGTGTATTTTCCTGCTTGTTTTCCAGGTAAGGATTGCTTACGAGCATGCTTAGTGGATATGATGTTTGTTTGTTTATTGTAAGCATGTTTAGTGGATAGCTTTTATCTCTCGTTCTATTCTTGCTAGCATGTATATTTCATGTTAACATGTTAGTTCCATGCTAGGTTGTTCTTCCATCATGTAGCCTGATATTTTATGATGAGCTGTTAGTATCCTGCTAGGTCGTATGTGTAAAGACCCGACTCCAAATAATCATAAATGGCCTTTACTCAGACAATGCTTTTAAATACATATGGTTTAAAACAGAAATAACTCAAAACATGGATTTCGTTAAACCGTTCAAAACCTCAAAGTATAATAATTAAATCAGGGGAAACCATTAAAACAATTCAGCCTCTGGCCAAAGTACATCAAAACCATTACAAAGTTCAAGTGAAATGTTCCAACAAGATAAATATGAAATGAAGAAAGCAGATGCAACAGACTCTCCCATGATCATTCAGCTCCTCCTCTAGGCACCTCAATGTTGTGCCAAGTTACCTAGTGGAAAAACTACAGAAAAGGGTGAGTACAATTGCATTCAGTAAGGATCCCCAAACCAGGGTACAATACGTAAGAAAAATCATCTAGCATCCTAGCATACAAGCATAACAATAACAGAAAACAAGTGTCGAGCAGTGTAACGGCCCGGAAAATTCATCCCGGCCTTCCCGGGAGGCCTAGGGGCATTTTGGTAATTTTGGGTCGGGCCGGTTTTGAAATTTAAAATTGCCGGAATAATTACGAGTCAATTTGAATAGGATCGGGATTTTTGGTGAAGGCGTTTGGGCTTGGGAAGGAGCAAAAATAAATAGGGAATTAAATAGCGCGTCGGCGAGCAGAATCGAACCGTGGCCGTGTCGCATGCTAGGCGTATACACACCACCATGAGCCACCGCGAGTTTGTTAATCTAAACGCGCGTTCTATTATTTAAGCCTGCTCGTCCCCTGTTTTGGTTTAAAAGGCAACTCGCCCGAGTTTCGCCCCACTTTTCTTCTTCTTCTTCCTCGCGATCACCCCCGACCGACAGCCAATTTCTCTCGATCCTCTTCCTTCTCCAGCTCCGTTCGACCAAGCCTTGCCTCCAATTTGAGGTCGTCTTCCATCCCCGAGCAGCTGGTAAGCTTCTTTTCTCTTTTCTTTCAAAAAGAATTCCGATTCCTTCTCCCTAGTTTCGTTTCCGTTCATCGGCCGAGTTGAGGCGATTTGAAGTATGGGTTTTGTGCAAACTAGTGTAGGGAGTTCTTCTTCAAAGAATCGAGCGTCGAATCCCGTGGATCGCTTGATTTGTGTCTTTTGTTCGCCTGCTCGCGCGGAAAAACAGAGCCCTCGTTCGTCGAGCTCGCCAACGCCGTCGTCCGTCCGTCATGCTGCCGCCAGCCTCCGCAATGCGCCGCCCGAGCCCCTCGCTCGCCGAGTCGTGCGGCCAGCGAGCCTGCCGAAGCTTCTGTTCGCCCCTGCATCACCACAGCAGCGCGCCGTCCTCCGCTCACAAGGCGTCGCGCCAACGTCGCGCACCAAGACGCCCAGCTCGCCCATTTCTGTGCCCGCTGCGCCCATCAAGCCCCGTTGCTTGCCTGCTCGTGCAATCGGCTCGTTCGTGCGTTCGTGCGTGCCTCGTGAGTTGCTCCCCGAGCCGAGCCTCATTTATTTTATTGTATTTAGGCCTATTGTCCGATTATTGTGATGATTGATAGGTTCCCGGTGAGCTAGATCGAGATTGTTCGCGACTTAGGATTTCGTGCCAAACCGCCCCGACCAAGGTAAGGATTTCTTACCGGGTTGTGTGGACCTGCGATATTATATGTGATTGTTGATTGATTGCTTGTTTGTGATTATTGGCATGTGTAGCTAGGTGCTTCAATCTAAATTCCCGGTTAGCATGATTTCTTGGTTAATTCTCATGTTAATCCATGCTAGGTTGTTCCTTTACTCGCATGCTCGTATCTGCCCTTGCTTCGTAGTATCATGCTAGGCTCGTTGTATTCTTATTGAGCACGTATTGGATTTTATGGAATTGTTTGTTGTTTGCTAGGCGTGTTAGAATTACGGGTAGATAGCATCATCCGGGCCTGATGCATAAAGAACCTTGCATCCATGGCAGGGACGTCGAGCAAGTCATTCCGTCCCTGGACCCCGTGAGGGATTAGCTAACCCGAGCGGTAGGCCCTGCAATCTTGGGTGAGGGTGGCAGACTGTTAAATGCCCCAACGGTCGGGATGATGACTTGGCATTGCCTCGTCCCCGGCAGCCGGCATGTCCTCAGCATGTTTGGCAGTAGCCCCTGATTGCCACCTGTTAAGGCAAGGGCGGCTTCCTGGTGTAAGCCTACCACGACCGTTCCTTGGCCCCAAAGCGGTGGTTCAGCCGACATAGTTTACGTGTCCAGTCTCACACCCCTATGTCGCTGACACCGATCCAAAGATTTAGTTAGGCGTGGTGATCGGATATGGGCAGCTTGCCTCCGCACCCGGCAACCCCCATAGTCTGCAGTAGCACGCGTGCATGCTTACGCTCATTACAAATACCATTTCGAGAGCTCCTCGGGATTGTGAGCCGCAGTACCTTTCGTCGACGATGAGACGTGCCGAGGCCGAGACTTGTTTCTCGTATAGGGCGACTTATGTATTGGACTGTGTGATGATTTTATTCCGGACTAAGCCACCGAGTTGGCATCCGAGGCCCAAGTGTGGGCTAAGCTATGTGCTCTATTCTGTGTTATTTTCATAGCTTGCATACGCTCATCGAGATGACCATGTATATCGTATTGTACCCGGTTGGGGATTCTTACTTGAGCGATTCGTTGCTCACCCTTATTATTGTGGTTTTTCCACAGTAACCGAAGTTACGAGATAGGATGGCTGAAGGAGGAGCTGCGATCATGGGGCCCAGTCTTCCAACTCTGTCTTTTTGTATTATGACTCTCGTGTGTTTTTGTTTTCCCCTGAATGCATGTAGCCGGGCACGGAGCCCTAGGATGTTTGTAAATATTTGTGGATTCCAAAGATGTTGTATCTGAAATGTGTTTTTGAATGGCTTTTAGTAAATCTCTGATCGAGTAAACTTTGGAAATGTATTTATCTTGGAACAGTGCTTGGAAACAGGGGACGTGTTTCAGAGGAAATGTCTAGTTTTTAAAGGGATTATTTTGAATGTTTTGTTTTAATTGGAATCCGAAATCATGTCTGTTTTAAATATCCTTTACTTTGAATGCATGCATTGGGGTAAGGGCCCATTTAGTGCCCCATTCGGGGCGGTCCCTTACAGTTGGTATCAGAGCTTAGAGTCATAAATTCCGTAGTATGACCTGTTGTTGTAGGTCGTTTTCCCATGATCACTAGCACTCCGACAGTCATCAGGTACGCCTAAGTTTACTATTTGTTGTTTAAAAAGGGTTAAGAATTTACAATACCTGTCATCTAGTGTATGCCTTGTGTAGTATTGTGGAGCGGAGATGAGCATGTTCTGACTCGTTATTGGTTTGGGTGTAGATCGCCAGCATGCCAGTTACCCACGCCGGAAGAGGACGCCCGAGAGGAGGCCGAGGTGTCAGGATCGGATCTGACACCGCAGGGACATCGTCCCAAGCGGAGACAGATAGCATTCCGCCTGTAGCTCCCCCGGTTGAGGCCAGAGTAGGCATTGAGGCGACTGTGCGCCGTGAGACTGCTCCTGGAGTAGAATTTGCTAATTCCATGAGGTCTATGGTGGTTGACCTTGTAAGGACCCGACCTGGAATACGGTCCTAAACCTAGGTCCTCACTCAGCATGCAAGTTAAATTTTTCAACAAGCGGTTTAGTGCTCATATTTAAAACTTTTTCAAAACCTTTGGAAACGGGGAACACTTAAAACGTAACCAACAATTTTCATAAGCAAATCCAATCAAGGTAAAATAAGCCTGGCCAGTATTTATAAAAGAACATTCAAAACAGTTTACACAACTTAAACATCATTCCCCTAGGACTCCTGTCCAACTACATGCTGAATAAATGATTGCAAACAATAAACGACAGAGTGTCAGAAATTTCCATGATCAAACAAATTTCTCCTCCGCTAGCCATCCCGGTGTTGTCCCAAGTTACCCGTGGAAAAACCACCGAAATAAGGGTGAGTATAAACATACTCAGAAGAATCCCCAACCGGGGTACAATACGATATATCATCATCTAGCACCCTAGTATACATGCAAATAAAACAATGACTTAGAGCAAAACGGTTGAATTAGGCTATGAGCTACTTCTAGAGCGAGCCTATTCAAGGGCTTTCATCTACTGCCTATCCTAGGTTCTACACTTGGATGCCCTTCGGGCCTTACACAACCTAGGACTCAGTGATGCCCAGTGGGGCCTTACACACCTACGACTCAGTGATGCCCAGTGGGGCCTTACACACCTAGGATGCCCATCGGGGCCTTACACCTCCAGAATCAGTGATGCCCAGTGGGGCCTTACGCCTAGGATGCCCATCGGGCCTTACACCTCCGAGAATCAGTGATGCCCAGTGGGGCCTTACACAGCTAGGATGCCCATCGGGGCCTTACACCTTCAGAATCAGTGATGCCCAGTGGGGCCTTACACAGCTAGGATGCCCATCGGGGCCTTACACCTCCAGAATCAGTGATGCCCAATGGGGCCTTACACAGCTAGGATGCCCATCGGGGCCTTACACCTTCAGAATCAGTGATGCCCAGTGGGGCCTTACACACCTAGGATGCCCATCAGTGTCTTACACCTCCAGATGTCCATCGGGGTCTTACCCGAGCGGGACCTAAACTAGTTACCCCTACAGTCTTCTACACTATACATCACCCGCCTATGCCTGGCACGGAACTAACAGGATAAAATAGAACAAGGTATGCCAAGATAATTAAACCCCTTGCATGGAACTAACAGAATATATCAGGGGACACAAGAGCAACACGATATGGAAGCAAGAGAAAACATGTAACCTACCCACTTTGAAATTTCATACAATCACAAGACATGGCATCTTTGGAAGAACAAACCTAGCATGACACTAACATGAACAACAAGCAACATGCTAGCAAGATTTCAAACACAAGCTGTTCAATAGCTAACATACTCATAACAACAACCAAGCATACAAGGCACAATCATGATAGCATCGCAGGGTCCACACAACCACGGAAAGAAATCCTTACCTGGAAACGAGTAGAAATAACTTTCACAATCAAATAGTGACCCTCGAGCTTTAAAGCGAAACCGAGCAACCTAAGCATTTTAAAAGCATCCTAAATAAATATACAAAGAGCCAACAAACTTAAATATCTAAAAGGGATAGGTTCGGGAATTACCAACCGAGAAGGCACGGGTCTCGCAGCAAGGGGGCGATTTTGGCGCCTCTTGGAGCGCGGCTGGGGCGCCGGGCGCTGGCGCTAACGGGCCTCCGCTGGCGTATTTGGCGCGGGCGCGCAGGAGGGACGGGCGCTGGCGCTGGCTTCGCGCGATCGCGACAGGCGCAGCGCGCACGCGCGGACGACGCGACGAAGGCCTACGGCACGCAGACGCGACGGTCTTTGGCGCGCGCGCGCGGGCGGGAACAACGCGTCTTGGCGCGTGCGCGCGGCTCGGTGCGGGACGACGCGGCGCATCTGGGCGACTCGATGCAGGTCGGTGCGGCGCGTCTGGGCGACCCAATGCAGGTCGGTGCGGCGCGTCTGGGCAGCCTGGTGCGGAGCGGCTGGGCTGGACGGTTGAGCCGCTCGTGCGCTGGTCTGGCTGCGGCTGGCTGGCCGCCTGGTGCGCTGGGCTGAGCAGGCTGAGCTGGGGTGTGCTAGGGCGGCTAGGGTTTTGGGTGAGGTCGGCTAGGAGAGAGAGAGAGAGAGAGAGAGAGAGAGAGAGAGAGAGAGAGAGAGAGAGAGAGAGAGAGAGAGAGAGAGAGAGAGAGAGAGAGATTGCAAAACAAGGGGAAAAGGGATTTTCTTGATTTTATTTCCTTTTTCCCTAATTAAATAGGTCTAAAATCCCTTCCCAAAGCTTCCTCTTTCCAAACCCGGCCGAAGCAAACTTATTTTAAAAATAAAACTCTCTTTTCCTACTGAACTCCCAAGACCATTTAGGCAAGGGCTCAAAACCCAATGGAAGCACCAAAATTACAGATTAATTTTGCCATTTTCTAAAACACCTCCAAACTTCCAAACAACTTGCCCAAACCTCTCGGGTCTTGCAACCAACAACCATTAAGCTTCGACAAAGGTAGGAATGTGTAAAGACCCGACCCAAAAGGGGCTCTAAATGGCCTTTACCCCAATGCATGTATTGAAAATAGAAGACATTATGAAAAACACATTTCGATTCCAAGTAAAAACAGAAACATTCAACAACCAAAACATACATTTCTAAAAGCATACTCACGATCGAGATTTATTTAAACCATTAAAACAATCCACAAGTGCAAATATGCTTGGAATCCATAAAACGTAAGAAAACATCCCGGGGCTCTGTGCCCGTCTACATGCATTCGGGGAAATAACAAAAGTCAAGAGTCATGATAAAATAAAATAGTCGAGATGACAAAGCAGATTCCATGATCACGCCTTCCCCTTCACCATCCTGTCTCCCCTTGATTACCTCGTGGAAAACCACGTAATAAGGGTGAGTAACGAATTACCAAAGAAGAATCCCCAACCGGGGTACAATACGATATACATGATCATCTAGAAGAATGTATGCAAGCTATGAGTACAAACACAGAGCGGAGCACATAGCTAAGTCCACACTTGGACCTCGGATGCCAACTCGGGGTCTTAGTCCGGAAATACCACAACACACTAAACGCGCTATACGGGAACACGTCCCGGCCTCGGCTGTCTCTCGCCGATACGAAAGGTGCACTGCTCAAGATCCCGAGGAGCTCTCGATCGGCGCGTAATGAGCGTAAGCGCGCACCGCATGCTACCGCAAACTCTAGGGGTGCCGGGTCTAGTGGCAAGCCGCCCGTGTTCACCACCATGCCTAACTAAATCTGCGGATCGGTGTCACCGACATAGGGGTGTGAGACTCGACACGTGAACTATGTCGGCTGTACCACCGCACTTTGAGGCTAAGGAACCGGTCGTGGTAGGCTTACACCAGAAGCGGTCCTTGCCCTAACAGTGGCAATCAAGGGCTACGGCCGAACACGCGCTGAGGACGCGCCGATCGCCGCTGACGAGGCAATGCCAAGTCATCATCCCGACCGTTGGGGCATTTAACGATCCGCCACCCTCACCCAAGATTGCGGGGCCACCGTTAGGGTTAGCTAAACCCTAACGGGATCGAGATGGAGTACCATCTCGTAAATGCGTCCTGTCGGGGGATGCAAGTTACGTTATGCATCCGCCCGATGATGCTACCTACCCGAACTCTAAACCATAGCAATAATAACAATTCAATCAATGCACCCAATACGTGCTCAACAGATACAAGGAACCTAGCATGATACTACGAAGCAAGAACAGATATCGAACATGCCGAATGGGACAACCTAGCATGGGCTAACATGAGAAACAATACAAGAGTTCATGCCATCGAGAATTGAAATTGAGCACCTAGGGCTAAACATGCTAGTAATCATGCACGGGCATACAAAACAACAATCACAAATATACCGCAGGCCCACACAACTCCTAAGAAATCCTTACCTTGGTCCGGGAGGCTTCTACACACAAATCCTAAGCCGAGGAACAATCCCGAGCTAGCGAGCGGGAACCTAACAAACCAATAATAGTCGGCATCTACAACGTCTAACAACAAAAGAACGACAAGCTCGGCTCGGAAACGCGACGCGGCACGGCGACACGAGCTTGGAGCTGCCGCAAGCCGCACGGCAGCAGGCTGGCGCTGGCTGGCCGCGCTACCGCACGCAGACGCAGTGAGGGCGCTACCGGCCGCGCTACCGCACGGCACGGCAGTGGACGCGCGCGCGCGAGGGCGAAGCGCGTCGCGCGTGCGGGCGAGCCGCCGGCGAAGGCGCTGCGGGCGCTGGCGCGGCGACGCGCGACGCAGACGCGGCCGGCGCGCGGCGCCAGCGTCGCTCTTTGGGCGCGATCGCACGATCCGCGAGCGATGGCGTCGCGGGAGGGCGCTTCAACGGATCTGGGCGATCGTGCGACGGCAGGGCCGCCAACGGATCTGGCGACTGGTGAGCGATGGCGTCGCGGGAGGTTCGCGACGGTGGATCTCGCGAAAGCCGCCGTCCGACTTTGCGTGCGGTATGGGCCGCTTCAACAGATCTGGGCGAGGGGCCGCCGATCGATTTCGCGACGATGGTCGCTTCTCTCTCACTGGGCCGCAATCAACACAAACACACACAACACTCTACATCTTACCTTTGGCCACATCAAATACCAAATGAGGAGATGAAGAGGATGAAGACTTACCCTAATGATGATGATCGAACCCAAGGAGATGCAAGGGAAAGAAGAATCGGCAAAGGCTATGGAGAGGGAGAGCTTGTGCGGCCAAGAGGAGATTTGGAGAAGAAGATGGAATAAACCTAATTCTATTTCATTTAACCAAATGCACCAAAACTCCAAAATCCAAGGTTAACTAAGATGTGATGCAGAAAAGAACAACAAGAGCACCTAATGGCTCAATTGGCACACATCTCTACAAGCTTCCCAGAGACCCGGTTCAAACCAGTGCAAAGACAAATTCCTTTATTTTTACTTTTGCATCAAACCTTGCTCAAACCAAACCACAAACCCCTCCAAAAACCTACATAAAACCATCCAATAATTTTAGTAATCGAAAAAGACACAAACGACCACGACGGCCCGACCCAATTACCAAATTACCCCTAGGGCATACACGGAAGACCGGAAGAAAAACACAGGTCGTTACAATATTCCCTCCTTTTTATGACTTTCGTCCTCGAAAGTCCTTAAGACAGCAAACATTTCGGGGTAATGCAACCTCATCTCGTCTTCCCGCTCCCCAAGTGGCTTCCTCGAAACCCCGACTCTTCCATCAACCTTTACCAAACGAATCTCGCGATTACGCAACGTCTTGGTCTCAAAGGCAAGGATCCTCACCGGCTTCTCCTCGAAGTTCAAATCCTCATTCACCGCAAAGGCTCAAAGTCCACAATGTGCGACGGTCCCGGCACATACCGCCTCAACATCGATACATGAAAAACACTATGCACCGCCGATAGTGACGGAGGAAGGGCTAACCGTAAGCAACTCGCCAATCCTCTCTAGGATCTCAAATGGACCAACAAAACGGGGACTCAACTTCCCACGCTTACAAACCTCGAACACCTCGCATCGGAGCAACCTTAAGGAACACATGCCGACCAACCTCAAACTCCAAATCTCGACGCCAACATCGGCGTAACTCTTCTCTGCTCTCGCTCTGAAATGTCAACATACGAGCTCTAATCTTCTCGCACCGCACCATTGGTCAATCTGCAGAACTTCGGGACCCAAAACTGTCTATCACCAACCTCTTCCTGAACACGGGGGACCGATAACGCTTACCATACAATGCCTCGAATGGAGCCATCCGAATCGCCGATCGTAATCGTTGTTATAGGCAAACTCCATCAAGTACGAATCTGGTCCCAATCGCACGGGAAATCCAACACACAAGCCCTCAACATATCCTCGAGAATCGATTCACTCTCTCGGTCGACCATCCTTCCGAGGGTGAAAAGTCAGGCCGCACTCGCACTCGTGCCCAAACCCTTCGGACCGCTCTCCGTAAACGAGAAGTGAACCATGAGTCACGATCGGACACAATCCTCACCGGCACACCATGATAACGGATGATCTCGCTCCAAAAACAATCGCGCCTTTGCTCCACGGTATAAGTGTCTCTTCCGGAATGAAGTGTGCGCTCTTGGTCAAACGGTCGACTATCACCCAAATCGAGAGAACTTCCTCGAGTCCTTGGCAAACCAGAGATAAAGTCCATGGAGATCTCTTCCCATTTCCACTGGGCACACACTCGGTGCGCAACAAACCACCTGGCCTCTGTCTAGGTGCCTTCACTTGCCGACAAGTGAGACACCTACCGACAAACTCGCCACATCTCTCTTCATTCCCATCCACCGAAAGGTCTCGCTTAAGGTCTCGATACATCTTGGTACCCCGGTGCCAAGCAAAAGGGGGAATGTGGGCCTCAGAGAGCAACTCGCTCAGCAAACTCGCAATGTCCGGAACACACAACCGCCTCTATAAATCAACCCACCATCTCGTGAATACACAAAGTCAAAGTCACCGTCAAGACTAACTCACAACCAATCTCTTAAGTGCGGGGTCACCCAACTGGCCGTCTATAATCCGCCGCTTAATCGACGGCCAAATAGCAGTCCAATCGAGCTACTGCAGCGGTAACCTCACCCAACAACACTCGCAACCTCGGCCGCTCGAACTCTCTCCATAACTGGCTGGAACTCAACAACGCCGCAGAGTGCGACGTCTTCCTACTCAAAGCATCGGCCACTACATTGGCTTTACCGGATGGTACAAAATCTCGCAGATCATAATCCTTTACCAACTCTAACCATCTCCTCTCGCTCATATTCAACTCCTTCGAGTAAACAGATACTTGAGGGTCCGTGATCGGTAAACATCTCGAATCCGCTCACCATACAGTAATGCCTCCAAATCTTCAAGGTGCAAACACCACTGCGCCAACTCCATATCATGAGTCGGGTAGTTCTCGCTCATACGGCTTGGTGATGGGAAGCATAGGCAATGACCTTCCCGTCTTTGCATCAACACACAACCTAATCCAAACTTGGAAGCATCATCAGAGACCACGAAACCACTGTCCCCTTCGGGATCGCCAACATCGGTGCCAAGTCAAATCGCGCTTGAGCTCGCAAAGCTCTCATCACACTCTTTCCCAAACAAACTCGACACCCTTCCTCGTCGGACGAGTGAGGGACGAGGCTAAAGCGAAAAAGTCCTTGACGAACCGGACGGTAGTAACTCGCCAAACCTGCAAAGTCGCAAATCTCGGCAATCAAGTCGGCTTGGCCCATGAACTCACACCTCAATCTTCGCGGGGTCCACGGCTATACCATCTCTCGAAACCACGTGGCCTAGGAAGGCCACCGCTCCAACCAAATCACATTTGGAAAACTTCGCATAAAGTCGGTTTTCCCTCAAAGCCGCCAATACTCGCCTCAAATGCTCTGCATGGTCTTCTTTAGACCTCGAATAAATCGAGAATATCGTCAATGAACACGATGACGGCCGTCCAAAAATGATTTGAACACCCTATCCATCATGTCCATGAACGCACTGGGGCATTGGTCAATCCAAACGACATGACCACAAACTCATAGTGACCATATCTAGACTCGAAAGTCGCCTTTAGGAATGTCGGCATCCCCGATCCGCAAATCGATGGTAACCGGATCTCGAGATCTATCTTGGAGAACACGAAGCTCCACGAAGGCCGATCGAACAAATCATCGATACGGGCAACGGATACTTATTCTTCACTCACCACCTTATTAAGCTCGCGATAATCAATACATAAGCGCATAGAACCATCCTTCTTTTCACAAACAAAATCGGTGCTCCCCACGGGGACACACTCGGACGGATGAACCCTCGATCTAACATCTCCTGCAATCGAATCTTGATTCCTTTAACTCACGGGCGCCATACGATCACGGAGCCTTCGAGATAGGGAGGGTCCCCGGCTCGAGCTCAATTGTGAAGTCAACCTCTCTCTTCGGGGGCAACCCCGGTAACTCCTCAGGAAACATGTAACGGCCCAGGTTTTTCTTCCCGGTCTTCCAGGTATGCCCTAGGGGTATTTTGGTAATTTGGTCGGGCCACGGGGCAGTTAATGTCTTTTCTAGTTGCTAAAAATATTGGATGAATTTATGTAGGTTTGTGAGGCTTTGTGGAAGGGTTGAGCAAGGTTTGATGCAAAAGTAAAAATAAAGGAAATTGTCTTTGCAAATGGTTTGAACCCGGGTCTCCTAGAAAGCTTGTGGGGATGCGTGCCAGATGAGCTAGTGAGAGCTCTTGTTGCTCCTTCTGGGTCATTTTATGGTTAGCCTTGGATGTTGGAGTTTTGTTGTATTTGGTTAAAAGAGAAAGGAAGCTAGGTTTGCATTTCTTCTCCAACACCTCACTTTGCCGCACAAGCCGCCTCTCCCACCAAAGCAGATCCGCCCGGCACCACAGCAGATCCACCGTCGCCCAACCGGCTGTCGCGACCGCCTTGCCGCCCAGACGCCCTCGACCAAGAAATGCACCAGATCCGGCCGAGGATCGCAGATCGCCTGTGTACACGCCCAGTCCGTCGCCCGATCTGTCGCCGTCGCACCACTTGTCGTCGACGCCAGTCGCACTCGAGGGAAGCATCGCCAGATCGCACTGAGCCCGCCGCGCGCCAAAGAACCTTCCCAGATCTGCCCGAGCAAAGACGCCCGAACGCGTCGGTCAGCCCCGCCGCCGTCGCACACCAGCCAGCCGCCCAGATCCGTCCATCGCGACGCCCGATTCTCGCAGAGCCCGCCGTCGCACGGGCCGCAGCAGCAGCGGATCGCTCGTGTCCGCGCGCGCTTTCCGCGCCGCTTCGCCAAGCACGCTGAGACGCTTCGCTCGTGCTCACCCGCTTCGCCAGCGCCGCGCGCGCTTTTCGCCCGTCTGCCGTGCTCCCAATACAGTGTCCACACAAGAGCAGCCGCGCCCAGCGCTTGCCAGCGCCAGCCAAATTTCACCGGCACTGCAATACCACTTCGGCCGACTCACTGTCGTCGTCGCGTGTGTGAGTGCCCCGAGCCGAGCCTCGCTTGTTTATTTTATTATATTTAGGCTTATGGATTATGATTATCATTGTTTTGTTAGGTTCTCGGTAGCTAGCTAAGGTTGCTTCGCAGCCTTAGGTTTTGTGTGTAGTTGCCACTGCCGGTAAGGATTTCTTACCGGAGTTGTGTGGACCTCGATGTTCTATGTGATTGTTGTTTGTATGTTTGTTTGTGATCATCGGCATGTATAGTTTAGGTGCTCTGCTCAATTCTCGACTATCATGACTTCGTATGTTGTTCTCTCATGTTAGTCCATGCTAGGTTGTTCCGCTCGCATGCTCATATCTCTGTTTCTTGCTTCAGAGTACCATGCTAGGTTCCTTGTATCTGTTGAGCACGTATTGGACCGCATTGATTGAATTGTTATTATTGCTATGGTTTAGAGTTCGGTAGGTAGCATCATCCGGGCCGGATGCATAACGTAACTTGCATCCCCGATGCGACGCGTGCGAGATGGTACTCGTCCACGATCCCGTTAGGGTTTAGCTAACCCTAACGGTGGCCCCGCAATCTTGGGTGAGGGTGGCGGATCGTTAAATGCCCCAACGGTCGGGATGATGACTTGGCATTTCCTCGTCCCGGCGATCGGCACGCCCTCGGCGTGTTCGGCCGTAGCCCTTGATTGCCACTGTTAGGGCAAGGACCGCTTCGGTGTAAGCCTACCACGACGGTTCCTTAGCCTCAAAGTGCGGTGTACAGTGACATAGTTCACGTGTCCAGTCTCACACACCCCTATGTCGGTGACACCGATCCGTAGATTTAGTTAGGCATGGTGATTGAACTCAGGCGACTTGCCACTAGACCCGCACCCCGAGTTTGCGGTAGCATGCGGTGCGCGCTACGCTCATTACTGGCGCGCCGGCCGAGAGCTCCTCGGGATCTTGAGCTAGTGCACCTTTCGTATCGTCGATGAGACAAGCCGAGGCCGGGACTCGTTTCTCGTATAGGGCGTATTGTGTGGTTGATTTATTTCCTGACTAAGACCCCCGAGTTGGCATCCGAGGTCCAAGTGTGGACTTAAGCTATGTGCTCTATTCGTGTTTTATACTCATAGCTTGCATACATTCTTCTAGATGATCATGTATATCGTATTGTACCCTTCTCTTGGGATTCTTCTTGAGTAATTCGTTACTCACCCTTATTCCGTGGTTTTCCACAGTAACCAAGGCGCGAGACAGATGGTCAAGGAGGAGCTGTGATCATGGAATCTCTGCTGTCATCTCTCGACCATTTTATTATATCATGACTCTTGACTTTTGTTATTTCCCCGAATGCATGTAGACGGGCACGGAGCCCTAGGATGTTTTCTTACGTTTTATGGATTCCAAAGATATTTGTACTTGTGGATTGTTTAAATGGTTTAAATAAATCTCTCGATCAGAGTATGCTTTTAGAAATGTATGTTTTGGTTGTTGAATGTTTCTGTTTTTACTTGGGATCCAAATATATTTTTCATAATGTCTTTTATTTTCAACACATGCATTGGGGTAAAGGCCCATTTAGAGCCCCTTTTGGGTCGGGTCTTTGAGCTTGGTATCGAGCTTAGAGTCATAGATTCTGTAGACTGACCTTTTGTTGTAGGTCGTGTTTCCATGATCATCAAGACTCTCGGCAAACCATCAGTGCGCCTAAGTTTACTATTTGTTGTTGAAAAAGGGTTAAGAATTTACAATACTGTCATCTTGTGTATGCCTTGTGTAGTGTTGTGGAGCGGAGACGAGCGGGTTCTCGACTCGTTGTTGGTTTGGGCTTAGTGAGCCATCATGCCAACTTTCATGATCGCGAGCAGTTGTTTAGCGGCTTGTTGAGGTATCCAGATAGATTCGGATGCCCCGGGACATCGCTCGGAGGGAGGCGAGCTTAGACTCCGCTTGGCCATTTGTGGCCCGATTCTTCGCTTTTCCCTAGTGAGAGGGTGGTGGTGCTTCGTGCGATCGCCAAGATGTTGATCGCACCCGCAGGAGCAGTGGCGCTTGGCATGTCCGACCGAGGAGTTGGACCGATCGTGTTGATGTTGAGGCCGCGTCCGTGGATTGTTAGGCCCGCATGCCGATTTTGCCCCTGGCAGCTGAGTTGCCTAGAGGAGGGTAGAGGAGGCTAGCGCGCCTCAGTGAGACTCCTTGAGCAGAGTGTGCTCCACCCATGAGAGATTTGATGACAGTGTCTTTAGCTATCAAAGAGCGAGACCCAGGCGCAGCTTTGTAGCGCGTAGTGAGGAGTCCCGGCACAGTTAGCCCAAATTGTGAGTTTGTTTCAAAGATTTTTCCCCAAAGAGCTCTTGTAGCCCCTGAGGTTCTCGGGAGGGCATGATCAGCAGTTTTATTCGGATGAGTTTGTTGGCGTTGATGGAGACGCCCGTGTTGGCAAATGGATGCCCAGTAGAGCTCGATGTTTTAGTAAGTCCTACTTGCTAGTAGTAAAGTAGTTGGCGTGTTTGAGTTTAGCATCCGTGTGTGGGATGCCCCGCTGCTCAAAGGCCGAGGTGTGCCGCCTGTCTTGCCGCTTGGTTCATCGATGGTGGTGGAAGTCCCTTGTGAGAGGTGGACTAGCGAGTCTCCACCACGCCCGATTGTTTGGCAAGTTGCCGTGTTAGTGGCTTGAGGCGGATGAAGGGTCATCTTTGCCCCTCTGCGAGCCTCGCTGTTGTTTAATGTTCCCACTTCCTCGAATGTGGATTTGGTAGTAGTAGCACTTGAGGTGCATTGGTTGGTGTGCCACTTTGGCACTAAGTCCGGTTCAGCTTGAGTTTGGCTTGGCATAGCGGATGGTTCTATGCCGTTCGGAGTTCAACGTACTCCTTTAGCCTTGGATCTGCTTTATGGCGCTTGCACCCGCTTAGGTCGTGCGGAGGACTAGTTCGCGGGTAGTCGATGGACTACAAGCGAAAGGATGCTCGAGAGGAGCCGGAGCCTCTTCCCGATGTTTCTCGGAGGTTGAGTAAGTCACAGTTGCCGGTTGGTAAATGTTGGTGCGCGTGAGTCTCGCGCTAGTGTTAAGGCCAAGAGATTTTCTTTGTGGTTGGTAGTGCGGTCAACTACCTTCGAGTGCCTAAATCTGAGGAGAGTTGAGCATTGTAGATGCGAATTTGGTCCAAATGAGGACCATGAGTTGGATGCTTATCGGATGAGCCGGATGCCTAAGAGGCGAGTTGGATGCTTTTGAGGCGAGATGAGCCGATGCCTTGCGAGAGGTTTTGGATGCCTTAGGGGTAAGCACCCTTGGTAGAGGCTTGGTACAAAGTAAGTTTGGTTTGGCATGATTATGCTTTGGTAGAGCAAGGTTGCCTCACTTTTAGTATCGTGTGGAGATGGAACTTTTGGTGTTCCTTGGATTGTTTGTATCACGCCAGGAGTTATCGTTGCTTTGTGGAAAAGCGCTTGTTAGTATTGGATCTCTAAAGGAAGGTTGGGAGTTGTGCACACAAGTGTGTTTTGTGTGGTTCGTTCCGTGGCGAGAGTTTCGAGATCCATGTAGGGTTTGCTTTGGAGATCTCGTGCTCGGTTCCTTGAGAAGTTGGACTCGTGGTTGTTGTAAGGCTTGGGTTGAGGTGGTAAGGATACCGTGCTCGTGGTATCAAGTTGTTGCTTAGGCAAGATTTGTTAAGTTGGGCCTAAGCTTGGTTGGCGGATCTTCTTGTTGATCGTTGGTTGGAGTTCAGCTTGGAAACCCGAACAAGAGCGATGGTAGCTAAGCCGCGTGGTTTCGATCGACATGGCTAAGAGAGTTGTTCGGATCCTTCCTTGGGTAGAAGTTATGTTGTGGCCGATGCTTTGAGTAGGAGGATGACGCGTTCTCAGATCGTTCGGGTCCTCTAGGTTCCCAAGGAGTTGGAGTTGGCCAAACATGGTTGGGATGCCGAAATTGGAGTTGTTTGTTCAGCAGTTATCTGTTAGATCGTATGCCGGCAGTGTGTGTGTCGAGGGGTTGCCGAAGAACCCTAGGTTGTGGAGAGCCTCTCGAGCTCGGTCGAGCCCAGCTAGTGAGTTTCAGTTGGCTAGCCGGAGGCGTGTAGTTTGTAGCCTCGGTGGAGTTGCTAGCGATCTTGGTAGACTAGCAAGCTAGTGTTTATTTGGAGTAAAGTCCGGAGTGGTTTCGGTGTGGTGGCAAGTTGATGCTTGGTGTTGACCAAGGTGTGGATTGGAGTTGCTAGAGTTTAGTTTTGCTCGTGGGGCGAGTGGTTTGTGCCATGTTGGTTGTTTTTCCTGTTTCCGTGATGTTGAGTTGCCCCGTTTGGCATTTGGAGGTTCATCCGAGATGGACCCTTGTTGTGCCCTCGCGAGATTAGATGTTGTTGCTCGTGGAGCAAGACAGTGGAGCGTATGTGGAGTTCTCTCTGTCCGTTGGTTGTCCGCTTGTAGGAGCCGTTTCCTTCGGGAGTTGTCGAGTTACTCCCTTGGTCTTGGAGTTAATGGTGGAAGCGCTAGCTTGAAGGAAAAGTTTGTTGGTCGCTCGGAAGTAGTCGTTTGTCCAGCTTAAGCGGATTCTTGGATGGTGTTCTAGAGGCTGCAGTAAAGGTTGTTCTGCCTCTTATGAGTGTTTGGCCTAGTTGGTTAAGATTTTTGTGTGTTGGCATGGAAGATGTTGCACCTTTGTAGTGGAAGATCTCCTTTGTATCGATTGTGGGTTGAGGTTGCACCATTGTGGATGGATTAGGGTCTTGACATTTTGAGGATCTTTCTTTGGTTAGTGTAGTTTGTGCTCTGCCACCATTATTGGTAATCTGTTCCCGTAGTTGGTGTTGACCGAGTAGTGGAGTTCCGCTTATGAAGTTTCGGTGGGAAGGTGCAATAAGCCTAAGCTAGAGGGTTAAGCCTGTACGTGTTATCGTTTGGACTTGTGAGATGTGCTTCATATTTGAGGCAAGCTTCGTTCCGTTGCTTGCATGGAGGTAGGCTTGGTGGAGGGAGCCCATTTAGGGCCGGTTGTTGGCAGTGACTTGTCCAAACAAAGTGATTTGAGCCAAGCTAGAGTTGAGTGGATTGGCATAGCTATGTAGTTTGTAGTTGTTTGGGCTTCCGAGATCGTAGCACTCAAGTTGTTGGTTTGAAGGAGTTCGTGTGGAAGCCGGCGCTTTGTCGAGGTTGTTGTGTGAGTTCGGATTTTTGGTGACTGGTTTTTAGAGCTAGAACTCGCATTCGCCTGTGGAGATGTCATTCTGTGGAGTAGTGGCATGTCGGGCCAGCCGGAGTTGTTGGCTCCAGAGTGTGGCAACAAAGATTTTTCTAGGTAGTGCGTGATGAACCGTGGTTCGGAGAGCGTTGTTAAGAGGCTTATGAGCCGGGTGCAGTTTCTGTAGTGTTTTCACCCTCTGACCGATGGTCTTTTGGGAGGAGTGATCCACAACCTTTGGAGCTTGTTGCGAGTTGGTGTTTCCGTGATTAGGCAGCGGAAGACTAGAGTGGTTTATGAGGCTGCCTTTGGTTGCGCTTCTCGTGCCGATCGATTGTAGTTCCATTGAGGCATTGCAAGGTAAGTATTGCAGCTTCCAAAGTTCTCAGGAAAAGGTTGGTGGCCATCAATTTTGTTTTGGGTCCCGAGTTCTTGCATTTGACCAGAGGTGATGTGCGTGGAGTTTAGAGCTAGTGTTGTTAGCTTAGAGCAGGCAGAAAAGTTACGCCGATGTTCGGCGTCGAGTTTTAGAGTTTGAGGTTCGGCAATGCGTAGTTTTAAAGTTGTGCCGTTGTGAGTTGTGTTGAGGTTTGGTAAGCGGGAGAAGTGGAGCCTCCTGTTGTTGGGCCATTTGAGATTCTCGAAAGGTTTGGCAGAGTTGCATATTGGTTAGCTCTTTCTGTCATTGTCAGCCGTGTGCAGTGTTCTCATGTATCGGTGTGAGGCAGTATGTGTCGGACCCATCGCTCATTGTGGACTTTGGGCCCCTGCACCTGAATGAGGATTTGAGCTTCGAGAAGAAGTCAGTGGGGATCCTTGCATTCGAGACTAAGACATTGCGTAATCGCGAGATTCGGTTGGTAAAAGTTCAGTGGAGGAGTCAGAGTTCCGAGGAAGCCACTTGGGAGCGGGAAGACGAGATGAGATTGCATTATCCTGAGCTGTTCCAATCTTATGGACTTTCGAGGACGAAAGTCATAAAAAGGAGGGAATATTGTAACGGCCCAGGTTTTTCTTCCCGGTCTTCCAGGTATGCCCTAGGGGTATTTTGGTAATTTGGTCGGGCCGTCAGGGCCGTTTATGTCTTTTCTAGTTGCTAAAAATATTGGATGAATTTATGTAGGTTTGTGAGGCTTTGTGGAAGGGTTGAGCAAGGTTTGATGCAAAAGTAAAAATAAAGGAAATTGTGCTGCAGCCGGGGTTTGAACCCAGGTCTCCTAGAAAGCTTGTGGGGATGCGTGCCAGATGAGCTAGTGAGAGCTCTTGTTGCTCCTTCTGGGTCATTTTATGGTTAGCCTTGGATGTTGGAGTTTTGTTGTATTTGGTTAAAAGAGAAAGGAAGCTAGGTTTGCATTTCTTCTCCAACTCCTCACTTTGTCGCACAAGCCAGCCTCCCCAGCCAGCAGATCCGCCCGGCACCAGCCAGATCCACCGCCGCCCAACCGCCTGCCGCAGCCGCTTGCCGCCGCAGACGCCGACCTCGACCAGAATGGTACACGAGATCCGCCGAGGATCGCCAGATCGCTCGTGGCACGCCCAGTCCGTCGCCAGATCTGCCGCCGTCGCACCGCCTTGTCGCCACGCCAGTCGCGGCCGAGGGAAGCCATCGCCAGATCGCACGACGTTGAGCCCGTCGCGCGCCAGCGCCTTCCAGATCTCGCCCGAGCAAAGACGCCCGAACGCGTCGGTCAGCCATCGCCGCCGCGACACCAAAGCAACGCCCCAGATCTGCCCATCGCGACGCCCGATTCGCGCGCGAGCCCGCTGTCGCACTCGGCCGCGCGCAGCCGCAGATCGCCCGTGTCCGCGCGCCTTCGCCCGCTCGCCGCTCGCCCGCACGCTCAGACGCTTCGCTCGTGCTTTCCCCTGGCCCAGCGCCCGCAGCGCCGCCGCAGTCACGTGCTCCAGCGCGTGTCCGCCATACACAGCCGGGGCTTCTGCGCACTTTGCCAGCGCCACCACCAAGACGCACTGCCAAGGCGATTTCACTTGTGTCGTCGTGTGTGTGAGTGCCCGAGCCGAGCCTCGCTTGTTTATTTTATTATATTTAGGCTTATGGATTATGATTATCATTGTTTTGTTAGGTTCTCGGTAGCTAGCTCGGGTTCGTTCGCAGCTTAGGTTTTGTGTGTAGTTGCCCCGGCCAGGTAAGGATTTCTTACCGGAGTTGTGTGGACCCTGCGATGTTCTATGTGATTGTTGTTTGTATGTTTGTTTGTGATTATCGGCATGTATAGTTTAGGTGCTCGCTCAATTCGACTATCATGACTTCGTATGTTTGTTCTCTCATGTTAGTCCATGCTAGGTTGTTCCGTTCTGGCATGCTCATATCTGTTCTTGCTTCGTAGTACCATGCTAGGTTCCTTGTATCTGTTGAGCACGTATTGGACTGCATTGATTGAATTGTTATTATTGCTATGGTTTAGAGTTCAGGTAGGTAGCATCATCCGGGCCGGATGCATAACGTAACTTGCATCCCCGACGAGGGACGTGCGAGATGGTACTCGTCCTCGATCCCGTTAGGGTTTAGCTAACCCTAACGGCCGCCCCGCAATCTTGGGTGAGGGTGGCGGTCGTTAAATGCCCCAACGGTCGGGATGATGACTTGGCATTGCCTCATCCCCGGCGATACGACGACACGCCCTCGGCGTGTTCGGCAGTAGCCCTGATTGCCACCGATAGGGCAAGGACGGCTTCCTCGTGTAAGCCTACCACGACCGATTCCTTAGCCTCAGTCTTTGAAAGACCCGACCCAAAAGGGGCTTCTAAATAGGCCTTTACCCCAATGCATGCATTCAAAGGAAAGGACAATATGCAAATAAGTTTTCGATTCCCGCTTAAAACAAAACAATCAAGGTTCAATCGAAATTCAATATAGTTTGTTTGAAACTCGTCCCTCGTCTCCAAGCACTGTTTCAAGGCAAATACATTTCCAAAACGTACACTCGATCGAGATTTATTAAAACACTTGAAACATCCTCAAATTCAATAAAGCGGAATCCATAAAACATTCTAAAAACATCCTAGGGCTCGTGTCTGCCACATGCATTCAGGGGAAAATAAAAGACAAGAGTCATAGAAATAAAAAGTCGAGACGACAAAGAAGTTCCCATGATCATAGCTCCTCCTTCACCATCCCGCCTCGCGCCATGGTTACCCGAAAGATAAGTAAGGGTGAGTAACGAATTACTCAAGAAGAATCCCCAACCGGGGGTACAATACGATGCACATGGTCATCTAGATGAGTGTATGCAAGCAATGAATATAAACACGAGAATAGAGCACATAGCTTAAGTCCACACTTGGACCTCGGATGCCAACTCGTGGTCTTAGTCCGGAATAATCCACACCACACAATACGCCCTATACGAGAACCAAGTCTCGGCCTCGGCTGCCTCATCGCCGATACGAAAGGTGCACTAGCTCAAGATCCCGAGGAGCTCTCCGGCCGGCGCCAGTAATGAGCGTAAGCATGCACCGCGTGCTACTGCAGACTATGGGGTGCCGGGTCTAGTGGCAAGCCGCCCATGTCCACCACCACGCCTAACTAAATCTCTGGATCGGTGTCACCGACATAGGGGTGTGAGACTGGACACGTGAACTATGTCACCTGAACCACCGCACCGAGGCTAAGGAACCGGGCGTGGTAGGCTTACACCAGAAGCGGTCCTTGCCCTAACAGTGGCAATCAAGGGCTACGGCCGAACACGCCGAGGACGTGCCGATCGTCGGGAAGAGGCAATGCCAAGTCATCATCCCGACCGCTGGGGCATTTAACATCGCCACCCTCACCCAAGATTGCGTGGCCTACCGGTCGGGTTAGCTAAACCCTAACGGGGTCCAGGGACGGAGGATCGCCTCGACGTCCCCGCCATGGATGCAAGATACTTTATGCATCGTGCCCTGATGATGCTACCTACCTACACTTTAACCTATCATATCAATAACATACAATCCAATACAATCCAAAACGTGCTCAACAGATACAACGAACCTAGCATGGTACTACGAAAGCAAGAACAGATATATGAGCATGCTAGAACGGAACAACCTAGCATGGGCTAACATGAGAGAACAACATACGAAGTCATGCTAGTCGAGAATTCGCAATGAGCACCTAAACTATACATGCTGATAATCACAAACAAACATACAAACAACAATCACATAGAACATCGCAGGTCCACACAACTCCTGTAAGAAATCCTTACAGGCCGGAGGCAACTACACACACAAAAATCCTAAGTCGCGATCGATCCCGAGCTAGCTAACGAGAACCTAACAAACACAATAATAATCACAATCCATAGGCCTAAACATAATAAAATAAACAAGGCTTGGCTCGGGAGCAACTCACGCGCGCGCGGCCGACACGCGGACGGGCGACGAAGATGGCGAGGTCGCCTGGCTGGCGCTGATGGGCGCTGGAGATGGGCGGCGGGGGTCGGGCGCTGGCGCTGACAGCGCGCAGATGGCGGCAGAGCTGGCGCGACGCGCGCGCGCGACGGCATGGCCGGGCGCAGCGCACGGGCGCGATAAGCTGGAAGCGACGGACACGCGTGGCGCGCGCTGCGACGACGGCGCGCGCGCCGACGACGAGCGTCTCGACGCGCGATTTCGCTGCTGCAAGGGCTCGGCAGGCGCGATCTGGCTGGCGAAATGGGCCGCGATGCGGCCGCTCTGGGCGTCATTGGCCGCGATGGGGCTGCTCGAAAGGTCATTGGCCGCGATAGGGGCTGCTCGAAAGCGCTCGCTCGGCCGGCGAGCGACAGTCGCTCGATGGCACCGCAGGGGCGATGGAGCCGGGCGACTCGGGCGATCTGGGCTTGCTTCTTTGGTGCGATCGGTCGGTGGGGCTCGACGGTGGGGCCTTGGTGGGGGCTCCTCTCGGCAGTCGCAAACAAACATACACACACAACCACACTCTTCTATTTACATTCGCCAAGAAGAACTCAAATCGGAGAAGACGAAGAGACGAAGAAACTTACCCGAAAGACGATCGAACCACGGGGTCAAAGGGGATGAAAATCGGCTTGGAGCTTGGGAGGGGAAAGCTTGTGCGGCCAAGAGGTGATTTGGAGAAGAAGATGGAATAAACCTAATTTCTTTTCATTTAACCAAAATCACAAAACTCCAAAGATCCAAGGGTAACTAAGATATGACGCGAAAGAGTAATAAGAGCTCTCCATAGCTCAACTGCACGCATCCTCACAGAGCTTTTCCGGAGACCCGGTTCGAATCCAAATTGCAACACAAATTCCTTTATTTTTACTTTTGCATCTACCCATGCTCAAACCAAACCACAAAGCCTAAAAACCTTCATAAATCCATCCAATAATTTTAGCAACCGAAAGAGACGTAAACGCCCCGATGGCCCGACCAAATTACCAAAATACCCCTAGGGCGTACTGGAAGATCGGGATGAAAACTCGGTCGTTACAATATTCCCTCCTTTTTATGACTTTCGTCCTCGAAAGTCCTTAAGACTCAAAATAAAGACAGATATACCGCAATCTCATCCCGCCTTCCCGCTCAAGCGGCCTCCTCTGAACTCTAACTCCTCCACCGAACTTTTACCAAACGGATCTCACGATTATCCAACGCCTTCGCCTCAAGGACCGAATACTCACAAAGCTTCCTCTCGAAGCTCAAATCCTCAATCACCGCAAAGGCTCAAAGTCCACACCGAGCGATGGGTCCGACACATACCGCCTCACACCGATACATGAGAATATCGCACACTACCGACAAATGACAGTAAAAGCTAACCAATATGCAACTCGCCAATCCTCTCGAGAATCTCAAATGGTCCAACAACAGAGACTCCACTTCTCCCGCTTACCAAACCTCAACACAACTCACAACGGCACAACCTTAAAAGCACGCACCGTCCAACCTCAAACTCTAAAACTCGACGCCGAACATCGACGAAACTTTCATGCTCGCTCTGAGCTAACCACAAACGAGCTCAACCTCCCGCACAACACCTCTCGTCAATCTGCAGCAACACAGACCCAAAACAACACCGACGGCCACCAACCTTTTCTCACAAAGACTAGAGACTCGCAACACTTACCATACAATGCCTCAATGGAACCACAAGAATCGATCACGAGAATCGCTACCCAAGGCAACCTCCTAAAACCACACTGGTCTCCCGGCGCCTAATCACGGAAACACCAACTCGCAACAAGCTCAAGGATCTGCTCACTCCTCCCAAAAGACCATCGGACAAGAAGGGTGAAAACACTACGAAAAATCGCACTCACTCATAAGCCTCTAAGAACACTCTCTCAAACCACGGTTCGCCCACGCACCGCCTAGAACAAACCTTTGTTGCCACACCCTAATGGCAACATCTCCAACTCAAAATCGACATGCCTCTACTCCATAGAAATGGCATCTCAGACACTGTACCGAGGTGCGAGCTCTAGCTCATCAAGTCAATACTCCAAAAATCCGAACTCACACAACAACCTCAACTAGCCGACACCCCACACGAAAACTTACAATCCAACAACTTGAGTGCTACGAACTAGGAAGCTCAAACAACTACAAATCGCATAGCTATGCCAATCCACTCATCTCTAGCTCGACTCAAATCACTAGTCGGGCAAGACAACTTGCAAACAACCAGGCCCAGAGGGCTCCATCCACTAAACTTACCTCCATGCAAACAACGGAACAAAGCTCGCCTCGATTATGAAACACATCTCACAAGTCCAAACGATAACACATACAGGCTTAACCCTCAAGCTTAGGCTTAATGCACCTTCCCACCGAAACTTAATAAACGGAACTCCACTACCTGGTCAACACCAACTACCAAGAACAAGAATACCAACAATGGTCGGCAGAGTGCAAGCCGCACTAGCCAAAGAAGGATCCCTAATCCAACCACAAAGGTGCAACCTCATCCACAATCAAACAAAGGGGCCTTCAACTACAAAGGTGCAACACTTTCCAAGCCAACACTCAAAACCTTAACCAACTAGGCCAAACACTCATAGGAGGCGAGAACAACCCTTACTGCAACTTCCAGAACACCACTCACGAGTCCGCTTAGCTAGACAAACAACTGCTTCCATGCAGCCAACAAACTTTTCCTCCTACTAGCACCACTACCACCAATTCCAAGACCAAGGAATAACCCGACAACTCCCAAGGAGAAACAGGTCCTTACAAGCAGACATCGGAAGGACAGAGAGCTTCACAATCGCTCATTGTCTTGCTCAAATAAGCACAACATCCGACTCTCCCGCAGGCAACCACAAGGGGTCCACCACGATCTGGACCGCCAACCACGAGCAAGAGAAGACTCACCCCAAACAACAAATAAGGGCGCTCTCAAACTCTCGGGAACAGGAGAGACATCCTACAGGGCACACCACTTACCCACGAACAAGGCTAACTCCTTGGCAACTCGGAAACCACACCTTGGCCAACATCAAGCACCAACTTGCCACCACACCGGAACCAAATCCGGACTCTACTCCAAACAAACTCGGCTTGCTAGCCTACCAAAATCGCCAAAGAACTCACCCGAGGCTCAAACTACTTGACTCGCTTGCCAACTAAACTCACTACCCGGTCCGACCGAGCTCGTGAGGCTCTCCACAACTAGGGTTCTTCGACAACCCGACACACACTGCCGCCTCTAACGGTCTAACAACCAACTACCCGAACAAACAACTCCTTTTCCCAAAGATCACAACCACGCCGGCCCGCTCCGAACCTCGAAACCAAAAAGACCAAACGCTTGTAATGTGTCATCCTCCTACTCAAAGCATCAGCCACAACGTAGCTTCCACCTAGGGTAAGGATTTCGAGCAACACTCTTAGCAACTACGAACAGAAACTACGCGCTTCACTACAACCACCATTTGTTCAAGCACCATCCGAACTCCAACCAAGAGCCACAAGAGGTTCCACCCACCAAGCTTAGGTTCAACTTAACAAACTTGCCTAAGCAACAACCCAACTACGAGCACGGTATCCTTACAACCTCAACTAAAGCCTTACAACATCCACCGAGTCCAACTTCTCCGAGAACCGAGCACCGCCTCCATGCAAACCCTACATGGTTCTCGGAACTCTCGCCACCGTAACGAACTACACGAAACACACTTGTGTGCACAACTCTCAACCTTCCTTCAGAGATCCAAGACTAACAGTGCTTTCCAAAAGGCAACACTAACTTCCGCAGAGATACAATCAACCAAAGGAACACCAAAAGTTCCATCTCCACACGATACTCGAAGGAGTGGCAACCTTGCTCGCTAAAACATAACGATGCCAAACCGAACTTACTTTATACCAAGACTCTACCAAGTGCGCTTACACATAAGGAGTCCTACTCATCTCATAGGCATCCAACTCATCTCATAAGCATCCAACTCATCTCGAGAGCATCCAACTCATCTCACGGGCATCCAACTCATGGTTCCCCTCTTTGACCGAACACGCATCTACAATGCTCATTCAACTCGAGTTTAGGCACCCGAAGGTAGTGGACCGCACTACCAACCACAAAGATCTCTTGGCCTTAGCACTAGCGTGAGACTCACACGCACTAACACTTACCAACCGTCAACTCACGACTTACTCAACCCCAAGTAACACTGGGAAGAGGCTCCAGCTCTTCTCGAACATCCTTTCACTTGTAGTCCTTCGACTACCACAGAACTAGCCCTCTTGCACGACCTAAACAGGTGCAACTGCCACAAACGGATCCAAAGGCTAAAGGAGTGCGCTGAACTCCGAACGGTCATAGAACCATCTCGCTATACCCATGCCAAACTCAAGCTCGAACTGGACGTAGAGCCAAAGCGGCACACCAACCATTGCACCTCAAGTGCCACTAAACCAAATCCACACCTTACTACAAATGGGGCGCAGCAAGGTCACAACCTCAAGTGACAAAAACTATGACGAGGAATACAAGAGCTCAACTCAAACAACCATGCCTAAGGCATCTCATCAAACCAAGTCTCACCGCCTACTCTTGCATCTCCACATGATGCTCAACAAAACTCTAGCCACCTCTCTCAACATGCAAAGAGCCTAGCCCTACTCTAGGGGCTCACCATAAGAAGAGTGCTCAACTCTACCGCATAACCTGGGAAACCACCAACGGATCACGTCCGATGGGAACACCGCTCACTGCACCCTTAACCACGTGGTTCCGACTTACTAGCTGCAAAAAACAACAACACTTACAGGAGAACAAGGATGTCTCAAAGAACCACCTCGAAGGCTACCAACTCTGCAGCTACTCACCGGGCAATCAACCATCCGCTAAGGTTCAAGATCAACACCGAACTACCTGTGCTAGTCCACACTAGGACCCGCTCCACAAGCATCAACATGAGCAAAGCCAAAGCTAACTCCTCTCCGGGAGTGGTACTCCAGGAAAAACACCTCCACCCTCTCACTAGGGAATTAATACCGGGCCACACGTGGCCTACACGGAGTCTATTCTCTACTTCCCTCTCGGGACGATATCCCGCTGGTATCTCGAATCTATCTGGATACCCCGACAAGCCGCAAAACATACTCCTTACACCGCAGAAGTTGGCATGATGGCGCTCTAAACCCAAACCAACGACAAGTCGTAACCTCGCTTTCCTCTCGCTCCACAACACAAAACAAGGCATACACTAGATGAAAGGTATTGTAAATTCTTAACCCTTTTCTAAAACAGAAAACTTAGGCGTACTGATGACCGCCGGTCTGTGCCGGTGATCATGGGAAAGACGACCTACAACAAAAAGGTCGGTCTACAAAGTCTATGACTCGAGCTCTGATACCAATCAGAAGAGACCCGACCCAAAAGGGCTCTAAATAGGCCTTTACCCCAATGCATGCATTCAAAGGAAAGGACAATATGCAAATAAGTTTTCGATTCCCGCTTAAAACAAAACAATCAAGGTTCAATCAGAAATCAATATAGTTTGTCAAACTCCGTCCCTGTCTCCAAGCACTGCTTTCAAGGCAAATACATTTCCAAAACGTACACTCGATCGTGAGATTTATTAAAACACTTGAAACATCCTCAAATTCAATAAAGCGGAATCCATAAAACATTCGAAAACATCCTAGGGCTCAGTGCCTTGCCACATGCATTCAGGGGAAAATAAAAGACAAGAGTCATAGAAATAAAAAGTCGAGACGACAAAGAAGTTCCCATGATCATAGCTCCTCCTTCACCATCCCGCCTCGCGCCATGGTTACCGAAAGATAAGTAAGGGTGAGTAACGAATTACTCAAGAAGAATCCCCAACCGGGGTACAATACGATGCACATGGTCATCTAGATGAGTGTATGCAAGCTATGAATATAAACACGAATAGAGCACATAGCTTAAGTCCACACTTGGACCTCGGATGCCAACTCGTGGTCTTAGTCCGGAATAATCCACACCACACAATACGCCCCTATACGAGAACCAAGTCTCGGCCTCGGCTGTCTCACCGCCGATACGAAAGGTGCACTAGCTCAAGATCCCGAGGAGCTCTCGGTCGGCGCCAGAATGAGCGTAAGCATGCACCGCGTGCTCTACCGCAGACTATGGGGGTGCCGGGTCTAGTGGCAAGCGCCCATGTCCAATCACCACGCCTAACTAAATCTCTCGGATCGGTGTCACCGACATAGGGTGTGAGACTGGACACGTGAACTATGTCACCAACCACCGCACTGAGGCTAAGGAACCGGTCGTGGTAGGCTTACACCAGAAGCGGTCCTTGCCCTAACAGTGGCAATCAAGGGCTACGGCCGAACACGCCGAGACGACGTGCCGATCGTCGAGGACGAGGCAATGCCAAGTCATCATCCCGACCGTTGGGGCATTTAACGATCACCACCCTCACCCAAGATTGCGGGGCCTACCGGTCGGGTTAGCTAAACCCTAACGGGGTCCAGGGGACGAGGATCTGTCTCGACGTCCCCGCCATGGATGCAAGATACTTTATGCATCGGGCCCGGATGATGCTACCTACCTACACTTTAACCTATCATATCAATAACATACAATCCAATACAATCCAAAACGTGCTCAATGTGATACAACGAACCTAGCATGGTACTACGAAGCAAGAACAGATATGAGCATGCTAGAACGGAACAACCTAGCATGGGCTAACATGAGAGAACAACATACGAAGTCATGCTAGTCGAGAATTGAAATGAGCACCTAAACTATACATGCTGATAATCACAAACAAACATACAAACAACAATCACATAGAACATCGCAGTGGTCCACACAACTCCTGTAGTAAGAAATCCTTACCGCCGGGAGGCAACTACACACAAAAATCCTAAGCCGCGATCGATCCCGAGCTAGCTAACGAGAACCTAACAAACACAATAATAATCACAATCCATAGGCCTAAACATAATAAAATAAACAAGGCTTGGCTCGAGCAACTCACGCGGGCGCCGGCACACACGGGACGGGCAGACAAAGATGGCGAGGCTGCTGCTGGCGCTGATGGGCGCTGATGGGCGGCAGGGTCGGGCGCTGGCGCCGATAGCGCAGATGGCGGCAGAGCTGGCGCACGCGCGCGCGCAGCGACGGCCCGGGCGCAGCGCGGGCGCGACAAGCTGAAGCGACGGACACGCGCGGCGCGCGCTGCGCGACGACGGGCGCGCGGGCCGACGAGCGCGGCTCGACGCGCGATCTCTCTCTTGTAGGGGCTCGGCAGGCGCGATCTGCTGGCGAGATCTGGCCGCGACAGGGCTGTCTCGGGCGTCATTGGCCGCGATAGGGCTGCTCGAAGCGTCTCTTGGCCGCGATAGGGCCGCTCGAGCGTCGCTCATCGGCGCCGAGCGACAGCCGCCGCTGGATGGCACTGCAGGGGCGATGGAGCCGGGCGACTCGGCGATCTGGGCTTGCTTCTTTGGTGCGATCCGTCGGTGGGGTCATGCGACGGTGGGGCCGCTGGTCGGGGCTCCTCTCGGCCGCGCAAACAAACATACACACACAACCACACTCTTCTATTTACATTCGGCCAAAGAAGAACTCAAATCGGAGAAGACGAAGAGACGAAGAAACTTACCCGGAAAGACGATCGAACCACGGAAGCCGCAAAGGGGATGAAAATCGGCTTGGAGCTTGGGAGGGGAAAGCTTGTGCGCCAAGAGGTGATTTGGAGAAGAAGATGGAATAAACCTAATTTCTTTTCATTTAACCAAAATCACAAAACTCCAAAGATCCAAGGGTAACTAAGATATGACGCGGAAAGAGTAACAAGAGCTCTCCATAGCTCAACCGCACGCATCCTCACAGTTTTTTCCGAGACCGGGTTCGAATCCCACCGCAACACAAATTCCTTTATTTTTACTTTTGCATCTACCCATGCTCAAACCAAACCACAAAGCCTAAAAACCTTCATAAATCCATCCAATAATTTTAGCAACCGGAAAAACGTAAACGCCCCGATGGCCCGACCAAATTACCAAAATACCCCTAGGGCGTACTGGAAGATCGGGATGAAAACTCGGTCGTTACAGGTGCGGTGGTTCAGCCGACATAGTTCACGTGTCCAGTCTCACACCCCTATGTCGCTGACACCGATCCGAGAGATTTAGTTAGGCGTGGTGGATCGGACATGGGCGACTTGCCACTAGACCCGGCACTTCATAGTCCGCAGTAGCATGCGGTCGCGCGCTTACGCTCATTACAAATACCGACCGGAGAGCTCCTCGGGATCTTGAGCTAGTGCACCTTTCGTATCGTCGATGAGACGTGCCGAGGCCGGACTCGCTTCTCGTATAGGGCGTATTGTGTGGTGGATTTATTTCCGACTAAGACCACGAGTTGGCATCCGAGGTCCAAGTGTGGACTTAAGCTATGTGCTCTATTCTGTTTATACTCATAGCTTGCATACATTCTTCTAGATGATCATGTATATCGTATTGTACCCCGGTTGGGGATTCTTCTTGAGTAATTCGTTACTCACCCTTATTCCGTGGTTTTCCACGAGTAACCAAGGCGCGAGACAGATGGTGAAGAAGGAGCCGCGTGATCATGGAATCCTGCTTGTCATCTCGACCATTTTATTATATCATGACTCTTGACTTTTGTTATTTCCCCCGAATGCATGTAGACGGGCACGAGCCCTAGGATGTTTTCTTACGCTTTATGGATTCCAAAGATATTTGTACTTGTGGATTGTTTAAATGGTTTAAATAAATCTCGATCGAGTATGCTTTTAGAAATGTATGTTTTGGTTGTTGAATGTTTCTGCTTTTACTTGGGATCCAAAATATATTTTTCATAATGTCTTTTATTTTCAACACATGCATTGGGGTAAAGGCCCATTTAGAGCCCCTTTTGGGTCTGGTCTTTACAAAACACGTCCGCAAACTCTGCACGACCGGTACACGATCAACAGACAACGAGGGGCTCTTCTTCCTGCATAACTTGGCTAGATAGCCCCAAGCTCCATGAGCTAGCAACCGACGAGCTTTCACGGTGACACCATCGGCGGGCAAACTCCACCACTGACTCCACGAAACTTAAAGTCAACGACTGGCGGCTGAACACTACTTCCTTCCGGTGGCGGTCAATCAACGCGTGGTTAGCGACTAACCACTCCATACCAAGAATCACATCAAAACCGCTCATAGGCGTAACTATGAGCGTAGCCACTAGCAACTCTCCTGGATATCTCGATCCGCCATCCCTAATCTTATCTCTAGCCAACATATCAACTCCCGAAGGAGTTGCAACAGATAACTCGAAACCTAGAGGCTCTAGTCTTAACTTAGCATGCTCAACCAAACAACACGATACAAATGAATGCGTAGAACCGTAATCAAACAAGGCAAATGCGCAGTGATCTAAAACAAGAAGCGTACACCGCCACAGCATCCGTGACGCTCGGCCTCTGACGGTCGTAGCAAACACTCGACCGCCGCTGCTGCTGCCGAGCCGAGCCGCCATAGCCGGGCGATCACAAAAACGGGCCATGTGCCCCTCTCTACCACAATGGAAGCACAATCTAGGTCCAGCCGACAAGCTCGGCGTGGACTTTCCCACAAGTAGCACAAGCGGGAACTCGCTCGGGTCCTCCTGCTTTATGTCGGCTGAAACGGACCGGAGCTCTCCGCGATCTCTGCTTCGAATCGCCCTTGGCGGCCGGCGCCTCCCCGAAAATCAAACTTCCTCTTACGCCCCACAAACTGCTGGGACGGGACGATCGAACAGAGCGGCAACAACCCGCTCAAAGCAGATACTTCCCATTATAGATCGTGGCTAATCGGATGAGCCTAGCATAAGTGTCGGGGGCCCGAGCCCCGACATCTCGGGAAACACCACGCCTCAATCCGATATGAACTTCCGAATCTTCACTCCGGGTGGCAATCAATCGAGGAGCAAAATATCCATACTCGAGAACTTGCGCTCATATTCCTCAATGGAATCGTAACCTCGCTTGTGTTCCGAAGAGCTCCACCATCTTCTCTTGAGCCTCATCACCGATGAACTTTACCTTGAACTTAGCCTTGAAGAACTCCCAAGTAGCGGGTGGAGACCCACCGGTCTCTCGCTCAAGGTGGACTCCCACCACCATCTCGCCGTGCCTCCTAGCACATGAGCCGCACACCTCGGCCTCTGAATATCGGGGCACACCATGATCGTGAAGGTGTACTCCAAATGGGCAATCCACACGGCCGCCGCTAACGCATCACCGGTGGCATCAAACTTCTCGTGCTTCCACTTCACAAAATCCTTCACCACCTACCCAATTCCTCGGCACCTCTGCCATATATCGCCTCTGGGCTACTTGCTCTCGAGGAGCCGGAGGTGCTACCGAGCTCACTTTGAACCAATCGAGTCACCGCTGCTCGTTACGGGCTCGGGACTCTTCCCGCTGCGGCGCCAACAAGGCTCGGTCTCTCGCCTCTCTGGTCACTCAACATGCTGACCATAAAAGCCCTCATAGACTCAAGCAAACTCTGCTCCGAAGCGCCACACGGCGGCGCTCGATCGCCTCAACGCCCGCTCTAGGCGTAACAGAGGAGCTTTCTGGTGGAATGCCATCGCCTCGCTTTGGGACGATGTCCTGCAGATGACGATCCGATCCTCGATACCTCGACGACCGCTCTCGAACCTCCTCTCCCGATGCGACGTGGTAGCATGTCTTTGGCGATCTACATCCAAACCAACAACGAATCAAAACTCGCTCATCACCATTCCACAACACCAAACAAGGCATACACTAGATGATAGGTATTGTAAATTCTTAACCCTTTTCCTTTCTAAAACAATAAATCTAGGCGTACTGATGACCGCTTGAGTCTTGGTGATCATGGAAGGATGACCTACAACAAAGGTCGGTCCTACAGAATCTATGACTCGAGCTCGATACCAATCAGAAGACCCGACCCAAAAGGGGCTCTAAATGGCCTTTACCCCAATGCATGTATTGAAAATAGAAGACATTATGAAAAACACATTTCGATTCCAAGTAAAAGCGAAACATTCAACAACCAAAACATACATTTCTAAAAGCATACTCGATCGAGATTTTTTAAACCATTAAAACAATCCACAAGTGCAAATATGCTGGAATCCATAAAACGTAAGAAAACATCCCGGGCTCTGTGCCCGCCTACATGCATTCAGGGAAATAACAAAAGTCAAGAGTCATGATAAAATAAAATAGTCGAGAGATGACAGCAGATTCCATGATCACAGCTTCCCCTTTCACCATCCTCGCCTCCCGCCTTGATTACCCGTGGAAAACCACGAATAAGGGTGAGTAACGAATTACCCAAAGAAGAATCCCCAACCGGGTACAATACGATATACATGATCATCTAGAAGAATGTATGCAAGCTATGAGTACAAACACGTAGAGCGGAGCACATAGCTAAGTCCACACTTGGACCTCGGATGCCAACTCGTGGTCTTAGTCCGGAAATACCACAACACACTAAACGCGCTATACGGAACAAGTCCCGCCCACCGCCTCATCGCCGATACGAAAGGTGCACTCGCTCAAGATCCCGAGGAGCTCTCCGTCGGGCGCCAGTAATGAGCGTAAGCGCGCACCGCATGCTACCGCAAACTCGGGGTGCCGGGTCTAGTGGCAAGCCGCCTGTGTTCACCACCATGCCTAACTAAATCTCTGGATCGGTGTCACCGACATAGGGGTGTGAGACTGACACGTGAACTATGTCACTGTACCACCGCACTGAGGCTAAGGAACCGGCCGTGGTAGGCTTACACCAGAAGCGGTCCTTGCCCTAACAGTGGCAATCAAGGGCTACGGCCGAACACGCCGAGGACGTGCCGATCGGCCGGGGACGAGGCAATGCCAAGTCATCATCCCGACCGTTGGGGCATTTAACGATCCGCCACCCTCACCCAAGATTGCGGGGCCACCGTTAGGGTTAGCTAAACCCTAACGGGATCGTGGACGGAGTACCATCTCGCACGCCCCTCGCTGGGGATGCAAGTTACGTTATGCATCCGGCCGGATGATGCTACCTACCCGAACTCTAAACCATAGCAATAATAACAATTCAATCAATGCACCCAATACGTGCTCAACAGATACAAGGAACCTAGCATGATACTACGAAGCAAGAACAGATATCGAACATGCCGTATGGGACAACCTAGCATGGGCTAACGTGAGAAACAATACAAGAGTTCATGCCATCAGAATTGAATGCAGAGCACCTAGGGCTAAACATGCTAGTAATCATACACAGCATACAAAACAACAATCACAAATATACCGCAGGCCCACACAACTCCGGTAAGAAATCCTTACCTTGGTCGGGAGGCTTCTACACACAAATCCTAAGTCATGAACAATCCCGAGCTAGCGAGCGGGAACCTAACAAACCAATAATAGTCAGCATCTACAACGCCTAAACAACAAAAGAACAAAGAAGCTCGGCTCGGGAACTCACGCGCACGGCGACACGAGCTTGGAGCCGCTTTCAAGCCGCACGGCAGGTCTGGGCGCAGCTACGCTACCGCACGGCAGGCTGGCGCTGGCCGCGCTACCGGCACGCACGACGGCAGCGACGCAGCGCGCGCGGCGAAGGTCTCGGCGGCGCGGCGAGCCGCCGCGGCGGCGGCGCGCGCGCGCCGGCGTGGCGACAGCGACGCGACGCGGACGCGGCCGGGCGCGCGGGCGCAGCGGCCGCTTCGGCGGCGCGCGCGCGGCGCGCGTCTCGCGGGCTGGCGCGATCCGCACGATCCGCGAGCGCGATGGCGTGCGGGAGGGCTGCTTCAACAGATCCGGCGATCCGTGCGACGGCAGGGCCGCCAACGGATCCGGGCGACTGGTGAGCGATGGCGTCGCGGGAGGTTCGCGACGGTGGATCTCGCGGCCGCCGTCCGGCCGGCGTGCGCGCGGGCCGCTTCAACAGATCTGGGCGAGGGGCCGCCTACCGACGGCGACGATGGTCGCTTCTCTCGGCCGGGTGCAATCAACACAAACACACACAACACTCTACATCTTACCTTCGGCCAAAGATCAAAAACCAAATGAGGAGATGAAGAGGATGAAGACTTACCCGGAATGATGATGATCGAACCCAAGGAGATGCAAGGGAAAGAAGAATCGGCAAAGGCTATGGAGAGGGAGAGCTTGTGCGGCCAAGAGGAGATTTGGAGAAGAAGATGGAATAAACCTAATTCTATTTCATTTAACCAAATGCACCAAAACTCCAAAATCCAAGGTTAACTAAGATGTGATGCAGAAAAGAACAACAAGAGCACCTAATGGCTCAATTGGCACACATCTCTACAAGCTTCCCAGAGACCCGGTTCAAACCCCACTGCAGAGATAAATTCCTTTATTTTTACTTTTGCATCAAACCTTGCTCAAACCAAACCACAAACCCTCCAAAACCTACATAAAACCATCCAATAATTTTAGTAATCGAAAAAGACACAAACGACTCCCGACGGCCCGACTCAATTACCAAATTACCCCTAGGGCATACCGGAAGACCGGAAAGAAAAACTGGGTCGTTACGCAATGGCCTCAAATCTTGAAAATCCTCAAAACCACGACCGGGGCAAAAGACCAAAATACCCCTAAGGGTTAAAATAGCTCTAACGGCCCATCCGAACATCCGAATAATGACCCAAATCACCTGGGTAACCAAATAGAAAATCGGGCCGTTATAATACTCCTCTCCTTTTAAGACTTTCGTCCTCGAAAGTCCTAAGACGAAAAACAACTCTAGGAAAACTCCCACCGATTCTTAACCAACCAAGCTCCCGGTTAAGACAACACAAATCCTTCTTGGAAACCAAACCTCTTGGTTTCCCAAAGTCTCCAAGCCCAAAAGACAACGAGTCTGCCACAAACTATCTCAACCAAAACTGAACTAACACTGAGCTTCGAAGAAATCATGCGATAGCTAGTCGGTGAGTCACACCCTCTGACTCGCACCAACTCTCAAACGGTCTCACGACTCTAGGGCTCACTTATCCTCGCTAACCCAACTCGGGCGCCTCTCTATGGCGCTACTCTCAAAGAAACTCGTGGACGGGTCATAGGCTCTAAAACTACTACGCCACGCTCCGGCGTAACTTCTCTGAATGCTCATAGCTGTTATCAAACAAATTCGACCCTTCACCATGTCGACCAAACAACCGAACCTCCTGTGTTTCGAAAGAAAACGGTCTACTCTTACTTCGCAAGTGACTCGCGAACCCCACCGGTTGCCTACAATCCTTAACGAAATCCAATTCAACCACCAACCGGTGACCGATCCCTAGGCAACCTTCTCCAACTAGCATTCGCCCACAACACTAAAGCAACCATCTTACGAGAAATCGAAGCACCAAAGCCAAGGGGCACTTTTCTGGTTCACCAAACGGCTACCACCAACACACCAGCTGAAACTTCAGCTACGGCCACCTTTAGAAGACAAGGTCCAGGCACAGGCTCCAATTGGCCAAACTAACAAACTGAAGCCCCTCAACGGCCGACAACAAACTTTCCAATGCAATCCGATCAGCCACTGGCCTAGGTGAACATCGCCAGATAGGGAAACAAACAACATTCCTCTCACGGAACCTCGAGCGAAGAAGGAATAAAACAACACGCGCTACTAGCAACACAAAAGCCGGAGGATAACCACTCTAAGGTTTCCAACCAATGCCACGACATTTCTGTGCCAACCCACTCAACTGTGGCTCAGCTATAACGCCCACTACGAACGCACATCAACTAGGAACAAAGCCCGAGAAGGCTTGCTCCGCAGAAACCCAACCCAAGCTTATAACGAGCAAGGCTCGCCTCCAAGCTGCCACTCAACTCTTAAGTCCAATCGCTACTCAAAGGACTTCCTCCTTTAGCTTAGACCTAACTCTTCTTCCAATCCAGAACTCCACCCACGAAGCATCGTGAGGAATAAGGATAGCGGCGACCACAAGCTTGCGGATCATGAACAACACGAGTCAGCAAGACTACCATAAAAGTTAAAACTCGAGGCCGGCATCCACGGGGCAACTCAACTACCAAAGTACTAAGGGGTTCTACAAACTCCAAAGATCCAACAACAACTCAAGCCCTTGAACTGGCAGCCTCCGCCCTTGCGAGAACAAACAACTTTCCGCTTGCTAACAAACAAACGCAGGACACTCTCATTGGGCACATTTGCGCTTACTCGATCAACTACACAACTCAGGAGCTAAGCTGACTCCTCCTCAACAGGAATGATTTACCAGCAAGCGGACATCCGAAGGACAGCAAACTTCACACACGCTCGCTGTCTTGCCCAAACCCAAGGGCAACAACAACAAACTCTCTCGGAAGCCACATCCGAGGATCCTCACAACCAAGGTTAGGGCGCTTGCTAAGAACTAAAGCCCTAACACCTCAAGAACTGAGCACTTGCTGCTCAACACGATCCTCTAGTGGTTCCTGAAACATAACCACGAAACGAGCTACACAAAAGTACACCAAATAAGCGCACACTCCAACTTGGTTCCTTAAGATCCAAACTCAACAAGTACTCTCACACAAGGCAACTTTTGCCTCCCAATAGAGCCACATCTAGCAAAGGAGCAACAAGAGTTCAACCCACTCAAGGTCAACTCACCACGGAATGCCACATTGGTCGACTCACTCTTACAAGAGCATAGCCACACCAAGCTAACTTACCTCATACCGATGGTCCACTAAACGTGCTCCGATCAACCATCCAACTCATGGCTCTAACAGTGGATCAACCATGCATCATCGATGCCAACCCTACTCATATTAGGGTGACTCCAGGGTAGTCGAATCACACTACCATCCAACTGGCTCACAAGCCCACACACAAGCGCGAGAACTCAGACGCGCTAGCCCTCACCAACCTACAGCATCCTTTGTACCCAACTCCCGGTGACCCAGAAAAGCTCCTACTTTTCCCTCAAACGGCCTCACACTTGTAGTTCTCTGACTACCACCGAGCTAGATCTCTTAAGCAATCCAAACAGATGCAACTTCAGAAAAATGGGTACAAGGCTAGTGGGGATGCTATACTCCGGGCGGGCATGGAACCACCTGCACCAAAAGTGCCAACTGGCCTGAAACTAGGCCTCCTTCCAAAGCTTGGTGCCAACAGGCACTACATCCTTTACAACACAAACATCCCTTTACGGGCTTTAAGCCCCTCTGGGGGTAGGGAAGGTCACACTCCAGGTGACAGGGCAATGGCGCTCAACACAAGAGTCTCAACACTCGAGTAGGCTACTCTCTGACATCACGTCTAACAGACAAGCCAAGGCCCACTCCTGCATCCCACTCGATGCTCAACGAATACTCAGCCAACCCCTGGTGGCGCACCTAGCTCCACACCGAACATGCTAATGTAAGGTGCTTCTCTACTAATAGCCACTTGGAAACCACGGACGGATTAGGTCCCGACAAGCAAACTCCACACTACCCCTCGCTACGAGGGTACTAAAAGAACTGGCCGCAAAACGATCACAGACTTGCAGGAGGACAAGATGTCTCTACATCTTCCTCAAAAGCTACTAACTTGGCAAATGCCAATTCGCCCGGTGGTCGGTGGAGACTCTGGCCGTCCGCCTCTCACAGGGGACTTCCACCACCACACCGCTTTGCATCAAACAAAGACCAGAACGGCACACGCTCGACCTCTCGAACATCGTGTCATCGGTCTCTCGAACACCAGTGATCCCAACACTTGGATGATAAACTCGAACTCTGGTCAACCACCTTGTCGCTACCAAAGAAGTTCTCTAAAGCATCAAGCTCCTCAAAGCTTCCACTTGCCAAACTCGGTGGCTCCATCAATGCTAACTAACTCATCAAAGATAAACTTGCTGATCCCGCCTCTTCCGAAACCTCCGGGGCTACTGGAGCTACTAGGAGGGGTGTCTCCTAAATAAACTCTACCAGCTGGGCTAACTGTGCCCAAGACTCCTCACTACGCGCTACAAACCGCGCTGGGTCTCCGCTCTCTGTTAGCTAAAAGACTTGCCATCAACTCCCTCATGGCTGGAGCACACTCTGCTCAAGGAGTCTCACTCTGAGGCGTGCTAGCCTCAACCCCCCCTACTCTTGGCAACTCATCTGCCAGGGCCAAAGGTGGCCTACGGGTCTAGACAACCCTAGACGTGGTCTCATGATCAACATGAACAGTCCAACTCCTCGGTTGGAAATACCAAACGTCCCTGCTCCTCTAAGTGCAATCAACCTACTAGCGATCCACACAAAGCATAAAAGCTAGCCCACGCTGGGGCTCTCACTGCCAAACAAGGGTAACACATGTATACTAGATGCGATGATTGTAAAATAAAACCCTTAGCTTAATGAACTCGCACAAACTTGACGGCCATGGAGTGCCGATGATCATGGGGCAACAACCCGCAAAGCGGTGTTAGTCTACGTAATCTATGACTTTGTGCTCGATACCAACTGTAAGGACCCGACCTGGAATACGGTCCTAAACCTAGGTCCTCACTCAGCATGCAAGTTAAATTTTTCAACAAGCGGTTTAGTGCTCATATTTAAAACTTTTTCAAAACCTTTGGAAACGGGGAACACTTAAAACGTAACCAACAATTTTCATAAGCAAATCCAATCAAGGTAAAATAAGCTCCGCCAAGATTTATAAAAGAACATTCAAAATAGTTTACACAACTTAAACATCATTCCCTAGGACTCTGTCCAACTACATGTCAATAAATGATTGCAAACAATAAACGACAGAGTGCTGTGACAATTTCCCATGATCAAACAAAGCTCCTCCGCTAGCCATCCCGGTGTTGTCCTAAGTTACCCGTGGAAAAACCACCGAAATAAGGGTGAGTATAAACATACTCAAGTAAGAATCCCCAACCGGTACAATACGATACATCACCATCTAGCACCCTAGTATACATGCAAATAAAACAATTACTTAGAGCAAAACGGTTGAATTAGGCTATGAGCTACTTCTAGAGCGAGCCTATTCAAGGGCTTTCATCTACCGCCTATCCTAGGTTCTACACTTGGATGCCCTTCGGCCTTACACAACCTAGGATTCGGTGATGCCCAGGTGGGGCCTTACACACCTACGACTCAATGATGCCCGGTGGGGCCTTACACACCTAGGATGCCCATCGGGCCTTACACCTCCGTAATCGGTGATGCCCAAAGGGGGCTTACACGCCTAGGATGCCCATCGGGCCTTACACCTCCGTAATCGGTGATGCCCGGTGGGGCCTTACACGCCTAGGATGCCCATCGGGGCCTTACACCTTCGAATCGGTGATGCCCGGTGGGGCCTTACACACTAGGATGCCCATCGGGGCCTTACACCTCCGTAATCGGTGATGCCCAATGGGGCCTTACATGCCTAGGATGCCCATCGGGGCTTTACACCTTCAGAATCAGTGATGCCCAGTGGGGCCTTACACACCTAGGATGCCCATCAGTGTCTTACACCTCCAGATGTCCATCGGGGTCTTACCCGAGCGGGACCTAAACTAGTTACCCCTACAGTCTTCTACACTATACATCACCCGCCTATGCCTGGCACTTTAACTAACAGATAAAATAGAACAAGGTATGCCAAGATAATTAAACCCCTTGCATGGAACTAACAGAATATATCAGGGACACAAGAGCAACACGATATGGAAGCAAGAGAAAACATGTAACCTACCCACTGGAAATTTCATACAATCACAAGACATGGCATGCTGGAAGAACAAACCTAGCATGACACTAACATGAACAACAAGCAACATGCTAGCAAGATTTCAAACACAAGCTGTTCAATAGCTAACATACTCATAACAACAACCAAGCATACAAGGCACAATCATGATAGCATCGCAGGTCCACACAACCACGGAAAGAAATCCTTACCTGAAACGAGTAGAAATAACTTTCACAATCAAATAGTGACCCTCGAGCTTTAAAGCGAAAACCGAGCAACCTAAGCATTTTAAAAGCATCCTAAATAAATATACAAAGAGCCAACAGACTTAAAAATCTAAAAGGGATAGGTTTGGGAATTACCAACCGAGAAGGCACGGGGTCTCGGCAGCAAGGGGGCAGTTTTGGCGCTGGGTGCGGCCGGGGCGCGGGCGCTGGCGCTAACGGGCTCCCTGTTGGCGTACGGCCGCGCGGGGGGACGGGCGCTGGCGCTGGGCTTCGCGCGATCGCTATAGGGCGCAGCGCGCTTGCTGGCGGGCGGACGCGAACGAAGCGGTACGGCACGCAGACGCGACGGTCTTTGGGGCGCGGCGCGCGCGTGTGCAACGCTGCGCGGCGCGCGGCAGGCGCGCTCGTGCGGGCGGACGGCGCGGCGCATCTGGGCGACCCGTCTGCAGTCGGTGCGGCGCGCGTCTGGGAGACCCAATGCAGTCGGTGCGGCGCGCGTCTGGGCACTGTCGCGCGCAGAGCGGCCGGCCGACGGTTGAGCCGCCTGTGCGCCTGGCTGTGGCTGGCTGGGCCGCGTGTGCGCTGGGCCGAGCAGGTGAGCGGGGGTGCGGCTAGGGCGGCTAGGGTTTCTTGGTGAGGTCGGCTAGGAGAGAGAGAGAGAGAGAGAGAGAGAGAGAGAGAGAGAGAGAGATTGCAAAACAAGGGGAAAAGGGATTTTCTTGATTTTATTTCCTTTTTCCCTAATTAAATAGGTCTAAAATCCCTTCCCAAAGCTTCCTCTTTCCAAACCCTACTAAGCAAACTTATTTTAAAAATAAAACTCTCTTTTCCTACGAACTCCCAAGACCATTTAGGGCAAGGGCTCAAAACCCAATGGAAGCACCAAAATTACAGCTTAATTTTGCCATTTTCTAAAACACCTCCAAACTTCCAAACAACTTGCCCAAACCTCTCTGGTCTTGCAACCAACAACCATTAAGCTTCGACAAAGGTAGGAATGGCCCTGAAATCTTGAAAATCCTCAAAACCCTGACCGGGGGCAAAAAGACCAAAATACCCCTAAGGGTTAAAATAGCTCTAACGGCCCATCCGAACATCCGAATAATGACCCGAAATCACCTGGGTAACCGAAATAGAAAATCGGGCCGTTACGCACTGTTGAGTGGCGAGAGGGCGTAGACCTGTGCTTTATTGGCAAAGACATCGGGAAGAGTCCCGAGCTCGGATCGAGCAAATGACTCGTTTGTTTCAAAGAGGCGCAAAGAAGACTTCAGACTCGCGCAGAGCCAGCAGCCTTTGAGGCGTAAGTGGCGTAAGGTGCCGGCGAACTTGGTAAATGGTTGAAGGACTTCGTAAAGTGGAACCCCGATAAGTTTGACGCCACAGTGACGCTTTATCAAGCAACGATGGATTGCCCATTTGGAGTACACCTTCTTAATTATGGTGTGCCCCGATGTGCGGAGGCCGAGGTGTGCGACCCATGCGTTAGGGGCGTAGCTAGATGGTGGTGGGAGTCCACCTTGAGTGAGAGACCAGCTGGGTCTCCACCTGCCACCTGGGAGTTCTTTAAGTCCGAGTTCAGGGTCAAATATATTAGCGATGAGGCTCAAGAGAAAATGGTAGCGCTTTTCCAGAATCTGCAGCAGGGTTCTGATTCGATAGAAGAATACGAGAGGAAGTTTTCGGAGTATGGTTATTTTGCTCCGCAGCTAATAGCGACCCCTGAGTTGAAAATTCGGAAGTTCATTTCTGGTCTGAGGCAGGGTGTGTCTCAGGATGTCAGAGCCCTGGCCCCTATCACTTATGCTAAAGCGGTTCAGCTAGCCACTATTTATAACGGAAAGTATCCTGTTGAGCGGGCCGGGCGCCGCCGCTCGGCAGCAGCGTCGTCCAAGCCGTAGTGGGACGAAAGAGGAGGTTTGAGTTCGCAGGAGGCGCCGGCGTCGCCGCCAAGGGCCGCCTGCAACCGATCGGCGTAGATTCCGCCCGCCTCAGCCTCGCCAGCAGGGCGGTCCTAGGCAGATTCCCGCCTGTGTCACTTGTGGAAGAGTCCACTTCGGAGCTTGTCAGACCGGGCTCAGGCGGTGTTTCCGATGTGGAAAGGAGGGGCATATGATCCGTTCTTGTGATCAGCCAGCTATGGCAGTTCAGCCGGTGCAGCAGCAGCAGGGCCGGGTGTTCGCTACGAACCGTCAGGAGGCTGAGCGTGCAGATGCCGCAGTGGCAGGTACGCTTCTTGTTTTGGATCATTGTGCATTTGTCTTGTTTGACTCTGGTTCTACGCACTCGTTTGTATCTGTTTTGTTTGCTGAGCATGCTAAGTTGAGATTAGAGCCTCTAGGTTTCGAATTATCTGTTGCTACTCCTTCGGGAGTTAATATGTTAGCTAAAGATAAGATCAAGGATGGCCGGATCGAGATATCCGGAGAGTTGCTGGTAGCTACGCTCATAGTTCTACCCATGAGTGGTTTCGACGTGATTCTTGGTATGGAGTGGTTAGCCGCTAACCACGCATTGATTGACTGCCACCGGAAGGAAGTAGTGTTCAAAGCCACGGGTCGCCAAGCTTCAAGTTTCGTGGAGCCCGGTGTGGAGTTTGCCCGCCGATGGTGTCAGCTGTGAAAGCCCGTCGTTTGCTAGCTCATGGAGCTTGGGGCTACCTAGCCAAATTGTCCGGAGAGAGCCATCCCTCATTGACTGTTGATCAAGTGCCGGTTGTGCGAGAGTTTGCGGATGTGTTTCCTGAGGAGTTACCGGGTTGCCCCGAAGAGAGGTTGACTTCACAATTGAGCTCGAGCCGTGGACCCTCCCTATCTCGAAGGCTCCGTGATCGTATGGCGCCACCCGAGCTAAAGGAATCAAAGGTTCAACTCACAGGAGATGTTAGATCGAGGATTCATCCGTCCGAGTGTGTCACCGTGGGGAGCGCCAAAGTGTTGTTTGTGAAGAAAAAGGATGGTTCGATGCGCCTATGCATTGACTATCGTGAGCTTAATAAGGTGACAAAGAAGAATAAGTATCCGCTTGCCCCGTATCGATGATTTGTTCGATCGGCTTCAGGAGCTTCCGTGTTCTCCAAGATAGATTTGAGATCCGGGTATCACCATTGCGGATTAGGACGCCGACATTCCTAAGACAAATGCTCGTGTCTAGATATGGGCACTACGAGTTTGGGGTCATGTCGTTTGGATTGACGAATGCACCAAAGAGCGTTCATGGACATGATGGATAGGGTGTTCAAAGCATTTTTGGACAACTTCGTCATTGTGTTCATTGACGATATCCCGATCTATTCAAGGACTGTAAAGGATCATGCAGAGCATTTGAGGAAAGTGTTGGCGGCCTTGAGGAAAACCAAATTTATGCGAAATTTTCCAAATGTGAGTTCCGGTTGGAACAAGTGGCCTTCTTAGGTCATATAGTCTCGAGAGATGGTATAGCCGTGGATCCTGCAAAGATTGAGGCCGTGAGTTCGTGGGCCAGGCCGACTTCGCTCTATGAGATACGTAGCTTCCTAGGTTTGGCGGTTTACTACCGTCGGTTTGTTAAGGACTTTTCCGCCATAGCCTCGCCCCTCACTCGTCGGACGAGGAAGGGTGTCGAGTTTGTTTGGGACGGTAGGTGTGATGAGAGCTTTGCTGTGCTCAAACACGCTTTGACTTCACCCAGTGTTGGCGATCCGGAGGGTACAGTGGTTTCGTGGTTTACAGCCGATGCTTCCAAGTTCGGGTTGGGTTGTGTGTTGATGCAAAGACGGAAGGTCATTGCTTATGCTTCCCGTCACTTGAAAGCCATATGAGCGAAACTATCCGACTCATGATATGGAGTTGGCGGCGGTGGTGTTTGCAATCAAGATTTGGAGGCATTATCTATACGGTGAGCGGATTCGGATGTTTACCGATCACCGTAGCCTCAAGTATCTCGCTACCCGAAAGAGTTGAACATGAGGCGAGAGGAGATGGTTAGAGCTAGTGAAAGATTATGATTGCGAGATTCTGTACCATCCGGTAAAGCCAACGTTGTAGCCGATGCCTTAAGTAGAAAGACGTCGCACTCTGCTTCAGATCACGTTTTCCACCCACTCCCAGATTGCGAGAGAGAGTTCGAGCGGGCCGAGATTGCAGATTGCTTGGTGAGGTTATTGCCAGAGTAGCTCGATTGGATGATCCGACCATCGATTAGGCGGCGGATTATTGATAGTCACCGAGTGACCCTCGCCTGCACTTAAGAGGTTGGTTGACAGAGTCGTTGTTGACGGCGACTTTGATTTTGTATATTCACCACGCATAAGCAATGACGATCTGAGAGGCCGGATGTGTGTTCCGGATGTTGCGTGTTTGCGAGCGAGTTGCTCTCGAGAGGCCCACAGCTCTCGTTTGCTTGGCACCCCGGGTACCAAGATGTATCGAGATCTTAAGCGCATATTCGGTGGATGGGTATGAAAAGAGATGTTGCGGAGTTTGTCGACGATGTCTCACTTGTCGCCAAGTGAAGGCACCAGCAGAGACCAAATGGGATTGTTGCAAAATACCGAGTGTGCCTCGGTGGAAATGGGAAGAAATCTCCATGGACTTCGTTTCGGGTTTGCCGAGGACTCCGAGGAAGTTCACTCAGATCCGGGTGATAGTTGACCGTTTGACTAAGAGCGCACACTTCATTCCCTGTAGAGACACTTATACCGTGGAACGATGGGCGCAAATTGCTTTTAGAGCGAGATCATTCGCTATCACGGTGTGCTGTGTGAGGATCGTATCGACCGTGATTCGAGGTTCACTTCTCATTTCTCGAGAGCGCCCGTAAGGGTTTAGGCACTCGAGTGCGGCTTCAAGATGACTTTTTCACCCTCGGGCCGATGGTCGATCGAGAGGGTGAACCGATTCTAGAAGATATGTTGAGGGCTTGTGTGTTGGATTTCCGGGCGCTTGGGACCAGATTCAGATTCGATGGAGTTTGCATATAACAACGATTATCGATCGACGATCTGAGATATGGCTCCATTCGAGGCTTTGTATGGCAAGCGCTGCGATCTCCCGTGTTCGGGGAAGAGGTTGGTGATAGGCGTGTTTTGGGTCCCGAAGTTACTGCAATTGACCAATGATGTTTGTCTGCGAAGATTAGAGCCCGTATGTTGACAAAATTCCGCAGCGCATGTAAGAGTTATGCCGATGTTCGACGTCGGGATTTGGAGTTTGAGGTTGGTCAAGCATGTATTCTGAAGGTCGCACCAATGCGAGGAGTTTTGAGGTTTGGCAAGCGTGGGAAGCCGAGCCCCGCTTTGTTGGTCCGCTTGAAATCCCGGAAAGGATCGGCGGTTGCTTATCGATTAGCCTTGCCTCCGTCATTGTCGCAGCGGTACGCGTGTATTTCATGTATCGATGTTGAGGCGAAGACGTGCGCCGGACCCGCCGCACATTATGGATTTTGAGCCTTTGCGGTGAATGAAGATTTGAGCTTGAGGAAAAGCCGGTGGGAATTCTTGCTTTTGAGACAAAGACAACTGCGAATCGTGAAATCCGGCTCGTAAAGGTTCGGTGGAGGAGTCGAGTTCGAGAGGAAGCCACTTGGGAGCGGGAGGATGAGATGAGATTGCATTATCCCGAGTGTTTCAATCTTAAGTGACTTTCGAGGACGAAAGTCTTGTAAGGGGGAGTATTGTAACGGCCCTAAAATTCATCCCGCCTTCCGGGAGGCCCAGGGGCATTTTGGTAATTTTGGGTCGGGCCGGTTTTGAAATTTAAAATTGCCGGAATAATTACGAGTCAATTTGAATAGAATCGGGATTTTTGGTGAAGGTGTTTGGGCTTGGGAAGGAGCAAAAATAAATAGGGAATTAAATAGCGCGTCGAGCAGAATCGAATCGTGGGGCGTGTCGCATGCTAGGCGAGAGGGCACAACCCGGTAGAGCCACCGCGCGCGCTTGTTAATCTAAACGCTGCTTCTATTATTTAAGCCCGCTTCGTCCCTGCTTTTGGTTTAAAAGGCAACTCGCCCGAGTTTCGCCCCACTTTTCTTCTTCTTCTTCCTCGCGATCACCCCGACCGATGTGACCAATTTCTCTCGATCCTCTTCCTTCTCCAAATCCGTTCGACCAAGCCTTGCCTCCAATTTGAGGTCGTCTTCCATCCCCGAGCACTGGTAAGCTTCTTTTCTCTTTTCTTTCAAAAAGAATTCCGATTCCTTCTCCTAGTTTCGTTTCCGCTTCATCGCCGAGTTGAGGCGATTTGAAGTATGGGTTTTGTGCAGCTAGTGTAGGGGAGTTCTTCTTCAAAGAATCGAGCGTCGAATCCCCGTGGATCGCTTGGATTTGTGTCTTTTGTTCGCCCCTATTCGCGCGGAAAACAGAGCCTCTGTTCGTCGAGCTCGCCAAATCGCCGTCGTCCGTCTCGCAAGCGCTTCCGCCAACTCATCCGCAACGCGCCGCGAACCCCCTCGCCGAGTCGTGCGGTATGAGCGCCACCCAAGCTTCGCTTCGCCCTCGATCACATCACAGCAGCAGCCAGCCATCCATCGCGCGTCGCGCTTCAGCGTGCGCACCAAAGACGCGCCCATTTATGCGCCCCAGCGCGCCCATCAAGCCCCGTTGCTGCCTCGTTCGTGCAATCGGCTCGTTCGTGCGTTCGTCGTGCCTCGTGAGTTGCTCCCGAGCTGAGCCTCATTTATTTTATTGTATTTAGGCCTATTGTGTGATTATTGTGATGATTGATAGGTTCCTGTAGCTAGATCGAGATTGTTCGCGACTTAGGATTTCGTGCCAAACCGTCCCCACCAAGGTAAGGATTTCTTCACGGGTTGTGTGGACCTGCGATATTATATGTGATTGTTGATTGATTGCTTGTTTGTGATTATTGGCATGTGTAGCTAGGTGCTTCAATCTAAATTCCCGGTTAGCATGATTTCTTGGTTAATTCTCATGTTAATCCATGCTAGGTTGTTCCTTTACTCGCATGCTCGTATACTGCTCCTTGCTTCGTAGTATCATGCTAGGCTCGTTGTATTCTTATTGAGCACGTATTGGATTTTATGGAATTGTTTGTCGCTTGCTAGGGCGAGTTAGAATTACAGGTAGATAGCATCATCCGGCCCGATGCATAAAGAACCTTGCATCCATGGCGGGACGCGTCGAGCAAGTCATTCTCGTCCCCTGGACCCGTGAGGGATTAGCTAACCCGAGCGGTAGGCCCCGCAATCTTGGGTGAGGGTGGCGATCGTTAAATGCCCCAACGGTCGGGATGATGACTTGGCATTGCCTCGTCCCGGCAAATAGCATGTCCTCGGCATGTTTGGCGGTAGAGCCCCGATTGCCACTGTTAAGGCAAGGGCGGCTTCCTAGTGTAAACCTACCACGACCGTTCCTTGGCCCCAGTGCGGTGGTTTCAGCCGACATAGTTTACGTGTCCGTGTCTCACACCCTATGTCGGTGACACCGATCCAAAGATTTAGTTAGGCGTGGTGATCGGATATGGGCGGCTTGCCTCCGCACTCCGGCAACCCCCATAGTCTGCAGAGCACGCGCGGCATGCTTACGCTCATTACAAAGCCGATCGAGAGCTCCTCGGGATTGTGAGCCGATGTACCTTTCGTCGACGATGAGGCGGTGAGGCCGAGACATGTTTCTCGTATAGGGCGACTTATGTATTGGATCGTGTGATGATTTTATTCGGACTAAGCCACCGAGTTGGCATCCGAGGCCCAAGTGTGGGCTAAGCTATGTGCTCTATTCTGTGTGTTATATTCATAGCTTGCATACGCTCATCGAGATGACCATGTATATCGTATTGTACCCGGTTGGGGATTCTTCTTGAGCGATTCGTTGCTCACCCTTATTATTGTGGTTTTTCCACAGTGTAATCGAAATTACGAGATAGGATGGTCAAGGAGGAGCTGTGATCATGGGGCCCAGTCTTCCAACTCTGTCTTTTTGTATTATGACTCTCGTGTGTTTTTGTTTTCCCCTGAATGCATGTAGCCGGGCACGGAGCCCTAGGATGTTTATAAATATTTGTGGATTCCAGCATGTTGTATCTGAATAGGTTTTTGAATGGCTTTTAGTAAATCTCTGATCAGAGTAAACTTTGGAAATGTATTTATCTTGGAACAGGTGCTTGGAAACAGGGACAGGTTTCAGGGAAAATGTCTAGTTTTTAAAGGGATTATTTTGAATGTTTTGTTTTAATTGGAATCCGAAATCATGTCTGTTTTAAATATCCTTTACTTTGAATGCATGCATTGGGGTAAGGGCCCATTTAGTGCCCCATTCGGGTCGGTCCCTTACAAGCAGGATCACCACACCACTGGGCTGACTAAACAAGAGGGCAACCTAAGTGACGTGGTGGAAAAACCACAGAAAAGGGTGAGCACAATTGCACTTAGTAAGGATCCCCCAACTGGGGTACAATATTCAAGACAAATCATCTAGCATCCTATCATACAAGCATAACAATAACAGACAACAAGTGTCGAGCAGGATCAAAACACCACTGGGCTGACTAAACAGAAGGGCAACCTAAGTGACCTCGGTCTCGGGGTGTCTAACTATAAGACAAAATTGGTTAGAACGCCACTGGGCTAACCTAGACAGCACACAATTGGGCTTGTCCTGAACATGCTCGTGCAGCACACAACTGGGCTACCCCTAATGGCTGAGCAACTTTTGAGTTGGTCATTTGGCCAAGAGAGAAAGACCCTCGAGGATGTCAATTGGGGTTGGTTAGGAGAGCCAATCATTAGGTGTAAAGACCCAACCCGAATGGGGTCATAAACTAGGCCTTTACCTCAATGCATGCTTTAAAAACTTAGAAACAATATGCAGGATTGTATTCCAGATTCTGAATGAAAACTAAAAACATATAAACATCCATTCTAAAAATCAAACATTTAATTCCTGAAACCTGTCCCTGTTTCCAAGCACCTGTTCCAAGACAAATACATTTCCAAAACATGCTCTGATCAGAGACTTATTTAATCATTCAAAACTTCAAACGGTTTACAGCAGTGTCATATTCCAGAAAACAATCATAAAACACCCTAAGGGCTCCGTGCCCAACTACATGCATTCAGAGGATAATAGCAGCATAAAACATAAACATAAGACTCAGAGTAAAACAGCTGGTTCCCATGATCAGCAGCTCCTCCTACAGCCATCTTGTCTCGCACCATGGTTACCTATGGAAAACCACATAATAAGGGTGAGTAACGAGTTACTCAGTAAGAATCCCCAACCGGGGTACAATACGATAAAACTGGTCATCTAGCAGAAAGTATGCAAGCCATGATTATAAACACAGAGGAGAGCACATCACTTAAATCCACACATAAAGCTCGGATGCCATCTCAAGGTCTTTCTCCGGAAAATTACCACACAATACGATACTATACGAGAAACTAGTCTCGGCCTCGACCTTCCTACTGTCGATACGAAAGGTGCACTGAACTCAAGATCCCGAGGAGCTCTCCAGTCGGCGCTGTAATGAGTGTAAGCGCGCACCGCATGCTGCTGCAAACCAGGGGGTGCTGGGTCTAGAGCAAGCTGCCCTGGTCCAGTACGCATGCCTAACAAATCTCTGGATCGGTGTCACTGAACATAGTGGTGTGAGACCAGGACACTATGACTATGTCAGCCTATACCACCGCACCTAAGGCTAAGGAACCGGCCTTGGTAGGCTTACACTAGGAAACGGTCCTTGCCCTATCAGGTGGCAATTAAGGGCTACAGCCGACACGCTGAGGACGTGTCGACTGTTGGGGACAAGGCAATGCCTCGTCATTCCCTCGACCGTTGGGGCATTTAACAGTCTGCCACCCTCACCCAAGATTGCACTGGCTGCCGTTAGGGTTAGCTAAACCCTAACGACGGATCAGGGACGGAGTACTGCCTCATACGTCCCTACCACGGATGCAAGTTACTTTATGCATCCTCGCCCGGATGATGCTACCTATCATAATTCTAAACTATAAACAGATACAACAAACAATCCAATACGTGCTCAGCAGAGACAATGAACCTAGCATGATACTATGAAGCAAGAACAGATACGAGCATGCCAGAACAGAACAACCTAGCATGGAACTAACATGAGAAACAACACGAGAATCATGCCAGTCGGAATTCAGAACAGAGCACCTATCACTAAACATGCTGATAAACATAAACAAACACACAAACAACAATCACAGAATATACCATAGGGCCCATACAACTTCGTTAAGAAATCCTTACCTTGGTCGGAAGGCAACTACCCACAAAGATCTTATGCTGCCATCGACCCCAAGCTAGCTAATGGGAACCTAACAAGCAACAACAATTAGCACTATCCATAAGCCTAAATATAATAAAACAAACAGGGCTCAGCTCTGGAGCAACTCACACGGCACGGCTGACACGAGGACGGGCAAGTTGCACGGGAGTTGGGCGCTACTGGCGGGCTGGTGCGGCAGAGCGGCATGCGCGGACACGGGCGCTGGGCTGCGCTGCTGGGCGTGCAGGTGCGGCAAGGGGCTGCGTGCGTGCGGATGAGCTCGCTGGGCGCAGAGCTGCGCGCGGACGGCGATGCGATGCGCGCGCGTCGCACGCGACGAGCGGTGGAGTCTCAGCCGCTCACCATCGTGCGAGGGGCGGGATCGCCTGTTGGCGCGCGACGGCCGGCAGCGATGCGAGGGGATGCTCGGCGCACTGCTGCGACGATGGGCGGGGTCATTGCTTTGTCCTCTCGGCTAGCTGCAATCAAAACAACAACTCACCTCTTCTTCTCTCGGCCAGCAAGAACACACCAAATGAAAGAGAAGAAAGGATCGAGAACTCATACCCGGGATGACAAACAACGGAGCTTGGCAAGGGGGCACGACAAGGGCTAGAGAGCTTGGGGCGGCTAGGGAGTTTGGAAGAACACAAAAAGAAGAAAAAACCTAAATTCCTCTTTATTTAATCAAACACACCAAAATCCCACAAACCCAAAGCTAACCAAGACATATTGCGGAATGAGCATCAATAACGGCTAGTGGCACAACCGGTAACACCACTCATCAGACCACCCAGGCAACCCGGGTTCGAAACCCAACAACAGCACCTTTAATTCTCTAATTTATTTTTGCATCTCACCATGCCCAAACACGTCCACAAAGCATCAAAACCCTACAAAGACCATCCAATAATTTTAACAACTGAAAAAGACAGAAACGGCCTTGACGGCCCGACCAAAATTACTAAAATACCCCAAGGGCATACCTGGAAGATCGGGATGAAAACCTGAGCCGTTACATTAGGCCAGAAGTAGGAGACTTCCGAGGATTCCAGACTTGCACTGTTAGCTCGTTGAGCGAAGATCTGTGTCGGTAACTGTTTGCATGTATACTAAGATGCCAGATGATTTGATGTTTCGTAGTGTACCCCAGTTGAGAATTCTTACTGAGTGATTTGTTCTCACCCTTATTTTATGTGGTTTTTCCATCATGTAACTTGGGACAGCACCGAGACGGCTAGCGGAGGGAGCTGCATGATTATGGGAGCTGCCGACACTCTGTTTTTTGTTTAATTTTTTTATTATTTTGATTCAGCATGTAGTCAGACACGGAGTTCGTAGGATTTTCATATGGAACCTTATATTTTGTTTTGATATCTTGTTTTATGGATGTTTTTAAATTGTACTCTAGCCAGGGTTACTTTATATGGTTTGAACAGGGAATGTTTTAAATATTTCAAAACAGGTTCCTCGGGATTGAATGTTTCAATTATGCAAGTTATAAATGTTGAAATGAATTTATTCACTTTTGTTACAAGCATGCTGGGTAAAAACCTATGTTTAGGACCACATTTTGGGTCGGGTTCTTAGAGTTGGTGTCAGAGCACAGAGTCATAGATTCTGTAGACTAATCTATTTTGTATGTTCTTTGTCCCCATGATCATTAGCACTCCACAACCGTCAGGTGTGTCTAAGTTTAGTCTTTAAGGGGTTTTATTATAGTACTGCATCTAGTATACATGTGTTACTTGTTGTTGGCAGTGAGAGTTCGAGAGTGGACAAACCCTTTGTGGTTTCCGTGTAGATCGCCAGTAAGCTGATTACACGCAATGGTGTAGGGACGTCTGATACTGTGTACAAATATGTTGATGAGACGACATCCAGGGTTGACTCGACCCTTAGGCCACTTATGTCCCCTGCTGTTAACTTGCCTAGAGAGGGGGTGGAGGCTGTTATGCCTCCGAGTGCAGCTCTAGGAGCGGAGTTTTCTTCAGCTATGGGTGATATGATGATGGGCCTAATGGCTGAGCAGAGAGTTGAGACTCAGGCGTAGCTTGCAGCCCAAAGAGAGGAGTCTAGGGCAGAGATAGCCCAACTGACACAACTTATTCAGCAGGCACTCCCAGTAGCTCCAGTAGCCCCGATGGTTCCCCCCATGAGGGTAAGATCATGGTGATCAGTTAGATGGCGCTATTGGAGCCGTCGAGTTTGGCAAGTGGCTCAAATACTTTACCAAGTGAAAGCCTACAGAGTTTAATGCTTCATGAGATCCATTAGTGGCGGTAAAGTGGTTGGCTAGGATGGAGTATCTCTTTAGAGGCCAAGATGCGCGACCCACGTTCTGGCAGACATGGTAGTGTGGTGGTGGGAGTCCACTGAAAAGGCCAGACAAGTAGGATCTCCACCAGCCCACCTGAGAGTTCTTTAGAACCAAGTTTAGATCCAAGTATTTTAGTGATGTGGCTTAGCAGAAGATGGTGGAGGCCTTCTCAAATCTGAAGTAGGGTACAGATAACATGACCGGGTATGAGAAGAAATTCTCAGAGTATAGTTATTTTACCCCGAAGCTCATAGCCCTAGAGGAGCTGAAGTTCTAGAAGTTCATTAGCGGATGAGAAAAGAGGTTGCTCAAGATGTGTGAGCACTCGCTCCTGAGACTTATGCTAGAGCCATGGCATTGGCCACCATTTATAAACTCAAGTATCGCTGATGCAGGTTTCTGATGCACCAGTTTAGAATGTTCAGCAACATAGGGCAGAAAAGGAAGTTTGAGTCTTCCATTGGGTCTCGTTCAGGTGGTCAACAGGCTCGTCGTCAGGGCCAATTTAGAAGTCGAGATCAGCGCCGACTGCAGTATAGACCGCAGGATCGCCAGCAAGGCGTTGTTAGGCAGCCGCCTCAATGCCTTACTTGTGGCAAAGCACACTTTGGCCTTTATGGGGGATCACCCCATGCTATAAATGTGGGAAGGAGTGGCATCTTGCTAGAGCTTGTACCTAGGTAGGAGCAGCTGCAGGGCCGAGTGTTTGCCACGACTCGCCAGGAGGTGGAGCGTACTGATGCTGCAGTTGTAGGTACGCTATTTTCTTAGATCACTATGCATTTGTGTTATTGGATTCGACCTCGACCCACTCGTTTGTTTCTGATGCATTTGTTAGACAAGCCTGATTGGAACTTGAATCAGTAAGGTTTGACTGTGTGTTGCAACTCCTTCGGGAGTAAGTATGCTTGCTAGTAGTAAGGTTAAGAGTGGCCGAATACAGATATCTGGAGAGCTTTTAGTCGCTACCCTCATAGTCCTGCCTATGAGTGGTTTTGACGTTATCCTTGGTATGGATTGGTTGGCTGAGAACCATGCTATGATAGACTGTCGCCAGAAAGACGTCGTGTTTAGACCGCCTCAGAAGCAGAGCTTCAAGTTCTGCGGGGTCTAGGGCGGAGTGTGTACGCCGTTGATTTCAGCAGTGAAAGTCGGCAAACGAGGAGTGATCCTAGGCAACAAGAATGCACAAATTCACCTAACATTAGCATAGCGCACATAAAATTAATCCTAAGCAGACAATCCAACGAATGATAACAAACAGCCTCGGGAAGAGTGCCTTATCGAAAACCGAAGACACAATCTTGGCAGCTTGGCTCGGTGGTCAAGGCAACGTGTCACGGTGAAGCTCGGTAGGCGTGCAGTAGGCCTCGGCGAGGGGCTGCGGCAGGGATGGCAGCACGGCGACAAGGGCGTGTGCGAGGGCTACGTTGCTGCGGTTGTGTGGGCAAGGCGAGCAGTGCGTGCGGCAGCACTCTGTAGAGTAGTGAGCTTCTCTAGGGCGAAGCAGATCAGTCGTGCGGATGCAAGTGCAAGAACGTGCGCGAAGGTGGCTAGGCAAACGACAGGCTTCGATGTGGAGAAGAGTCGCGACGATGGGCGAACGGCTCGCGTGTCTTTGCAAAGATGCGAGGTGGATCGGCAAGAATGGAGATGGTGCCGATGGTGCGGAACGGGAACGCTGGCTGGCATGCGCTGCGCTTGCGCTAGTTAGCTCGACGACGTTGGCTGTGCGACTAGCGATGGTGACCTGTTCGACGATGGAGGTGAGGACTTGCGATGGAGAGGATGGAGAGATTGGAGGGGGAGTGTCTCGGCCAAAAGAGGTGTTGGGGAAGAAGGAAGTTGGCTAGGGCTTTGAGGTAGTAAAATTATACTTTTCCTTCTATTTTTTCCCAATTCAAAACACTCCAAAATCCTCCAAGTGCCAAGTGTCCTTGGAGGTTCCCCCTTCGAGTCCTGGCAAGCTCACTTTTAAAATCTAATTTTCTATTTAATTCCGAACAACCTCCAAACAACTCCCGATACTGAAACTTGAAACCAAAACACAACCATAACACAACACAATTTTGAGAAATGACCCGGAACCCTGAAAATTTTCCAAAATGACCCCAGAGGCTAAATGACCAAAATGTCCCTAGGAGCTCAGAAAGCCCTAACGGCCCAACCAAACGACCGAGTAGGGGTGTACAAAAAAACTGGTAACCCGAGCTACCCAGACTACCCAACCCAAACCGTAAGGGTTGGGTTGGGTTATGCTTTTTAAAATTTGGGTTGGGTTAGATTTTTAGTAAATCCAGATTTTTGGGTCGGTTCGCGGGTTCACGGGTTTTGGGATGGGTTCAACCCGGAACCCGAATATAAATATATATTTCTTAACTTATCTTTGTGGCGTAAAGTCATTGATAGCCTAGTGGTTGTACATCTTTTCTTATTTTATGTTTTCTTTTTCTTTTTTTTTTCGTTCTATGAGCAAGGAAACTTCAATCTTTCTCAAACCTTTTTTCCCTCAAGAATTTATCAAATCTTTTTATCTCTTATTAGGTTAAATACAATATTTTTTAAAATTTAAAATTAATTTTTATCTTTTTTAAAAGAATCTCATACTCTTTACAAAATTAGCTTTATATTTAGTCAAATTTTATACCGGTATTTGACTTTAAATATTGAAATAATTAGTGTTTTCGTAGAATTTGTAATCTCGCCTTCAACTTTTAATACTTTTGAACCGATGAACCCAACCCAACCCAACCCAAAAATATAGGGTTGGGTTGAAACTCTAATTGGGTTGGGTTGCGTTAAAAAGTTGATCGACCCAAATTTTTAGGTTGTTCCAAAAATTACCCTCAACCCTACCCAACCCAACCCATGTACACCCCTACGACTGAGTAAATGACCGAACATACCTGGAGATCTGGAATAAAACCCTGGGCCGTTACAGTATTCCCTCCTTTTAAGACTTTCGTCTCCGAAAGTCTAAAGACTGGAATAGCTCTGGGTAGTGCGTCCTCATCTTGTCCTCTGCCCTCTGATTTCTCCACTGAACCTTGACTAGGTTGATCTCCCGGTTATGCAAAACCTTTCTCTCCAGGTCCAAAATCTGCACAGGCCTCTCCTCGAAGCTCAAGTCCTGGTTCAGCTCCAACGGCTCGTAATCAATAATGTGGGACAGGTCTGCAACATACTGACGTAGCATCAACACGTAGATTGGGGCAACGCTAATCGGTATGCCACTAGACCGATTCGCTCAAGAATCTCAAAAGGCCCCACAAACATGGGACTTAGCTTGCTCTGCTTTCCAAACCTCAGTACTCCACGCATCGGTGCCACCTTCAGGAAAACATGTTGTCCCACATCAAACTCCAAGTCCCTACGCCTAACATCAGCATAGCTCTTCTGCCTACTCTGGCAGTCAACATACGAGCTCGGATCTTCTGCACTGCATCATTAGTAACCTCAAGCAACTCGGGACCCTGAACCTGTCTGTCACCAACCTCCTCCCAGAATACTGGAGACCTGCAGCGCTTACCATACAAAGCCTCGAACGGTGCCATCTGAATGGTCACATGATAACTATTGTTGTAAGTGAACTCCATCAAATACAAATAGTGGTCCCAACTACCCGAAAAGTCTAGCACACAGGCTCTCAGCATATCTTCCAAAATCTGGTTCACCCTCTCAGTCTGCCCATCGGTCCGAGGGTGAAACGCCGTGCTGAAACTCAACACAGCACCCAAACCCTTCTGGAGCGCCCTCAAAAAACGAGAAGTGAAACGGGAGTCTCTGTCAGACACAATCTTCACTGGTACCCCATGGTACCGAACAATCTGCTCTAAAAACAATTGTGCCCACTGTTCTACCTTATAAGTGATCTTACCAGGGATAAAGTACGCACTCTTGGTCAAATGGTCTACTATCACCCAGATCTGAGTAAACCCTCTCGGCGTCATCTGCAAACAAGAGATATAATCCATGTAAATCTCTTCCCACTTCCACTGAGGCACACTCAGTGGCTGCAACAACCTTGCGGGTTTCTGTCTGGGAGCCTTTGCTTGCTGACAAGTGAGACACTGGGTAAAGAACTCTGCAATATCTCTTTTCATGTTTTTCCACCAAAAGGTCTGCTTAAGGTCTTGATACATCTTGGTGCCCCCTGGGTGCCAAGTGAACGGGGAACTACGAGCATCAGTAAGCAACTCAGCTCGCAGCCCAGCGTCCGCCGGCATGCAAAGGCGTCCTCTATACCTCAAACCACCATCTAGTGCCACAACAATATCAAAATCTCTGTCGGCCTGCACTCTGGCAATCAGTCTACTCAACTCGGGATCACTCAGCTGGCTTTCAATAATCCTCTGCCTGATGGAAGGTAGTATAGTCAATAGGGATATCCTGGCAGTAACCTCTCCCAACAACACCGCTATACCAGCTCGCTCCATCTCTTTCCGCAACGGGATCTGTGAACTTGGCAAGGCTGTAGAATGTCAATTCTTCTACTCAAGGCATCAGCCACAACATTGGCCTTGCCCGGATGATACAGGATCTCACAGTCATAATCCTTCACTAACTCCAGCCATCGCCTTTGCCTCATGTTCAAGTCCTTCTTAGGGAAGAAGTATTTGAGGCACTGGTGGTCTATGAACATCTGAATCCTCTCCCCATACAAGTAATGTCTCTAGATTTTTAAAGCAAACACCACTGCTGCTAACTCCATGTCGTGTGTCGGGTAGTTCTTCTCATACGGTTTCAACTGTTTCGAAGCATATGCAATAACCTTTCCGTGCTGCATCAGAACACAACCCAACCCAAACTTGGAAGCATCACTGTATACCACGAAACCACCGGTTCCCTTTGGAACTGACAACAACGGAACTGTAGTCAAACTGTGCTTTAGAACAGGAAAGCTCTCTTCAAACTTATCATCCCAAACAAAACCAAAACCCTTTTAGTCAACATGGTCAAGGGTGCTGCCTTGGCGGAAAAGTCCTTAACGAACCTACGGTAGTAGCCTGCCATACCCAGAAAGCTGCGTATCTCTGTGACCCTAGTCGGTCTCATCCAAGAACTCACTGCATCTATCTTGGCGGGGTCCACTGCTATGCCATCTTTGGATATAACATGTCAGAGAAAAGAAACCTGCTCCAACCAAAAGTCACATTTAGAGAACTTGGCATATAGCTGGTTCTCTCTCAGAGCTGTCCAAACTTGTCTCAAGTGTGTAGCATGGTCATCTCTGGTCTTAGAGTATATCAAAATATCATCGATGAATACGATGACAAAACTGTCCAAGAATGCCTTGAACACTCTGTCCATCATGCCCATGAAAGCTTCTGGGGAGTGGGTTAGCCCGAACGACATTACCACGAACTAGTAGTGGTCATGCCTCAACCTGAAAGCTGTCTTGGGGATGTCTGCATCCTTGGTCCTTAGCTGATGGTAACCAGACCTCAAATCTGTTAGAGATTAGATGTATATTTTTATTTCTTGTATAGTTTATTGCTTTAATAGATCTAGGCCCATAAGGCCCGTCGGGCCCATTGTAATTCCTATATAAAGGCATTGCCTTTCATTGAATAAAAAAGCGACTCTTTAGTCACAACCTCGATTACATGGTATCAGAGCATTGAGGTTTTTTTGTTAGTCAAGGGAGTCACTGGAGCGTTGTCGGAAAGTCGCCGGAGCGCCGCCAGAAAGTCGCTGGAGCAGCACCGACGAAAGAATCTGGTAGCCCACGTCCCGATCTACAATCTGTCCAAATATCGAAGGATTTCGACCAGCCGTTAGTCCGCAATAGTCGCTGGAGTAGTTTAATCACCGCCAACTTGCAGCCGCGCGTGGAGGCGTGTCCTAGCTCTGATCAGAGTGTTTTTCGTTGGGTTTTGTGCGGGACAACAAGATCTACAGGTTCAGGTATTTCGTTTTTTGGTTTCTGACATCGGTTTGTCTTGGGATTGACAATTTGTAACGGCCCAATTTTCTATCCCGGTTCTCGAGGAGCTTCCAGTTCAGATTCAGTGGTTCGGTTGGGCTGTTAGAGCTATTTTGACCCTTAGGGGTATTTTGGTCTTTTTGCTCCCCGGGCAAGATTTGTGGATTTTCAGGGCTTCGAGGCAGCTCCTGCCTTTGTCGAGGTTTGTTTGTTGGTGGCTACGAGTCCCGAGATGTTTGGGCTATTCGTTTGGGAGTTCGTGTAAAGACCCGACCTGAAAACGGTGCTAAACCTAGATCTTTACTCAGCATGCAAGTGAAAAGCATAAAATGACCCAGCTAGGGTCGGTTTGTAAAACTTTTCAAATATAAGAGTGGAAAACATTAAAAACAAAGTAAACATTCATTAGGCAAAAACGAACCAATCAAATTAAAAACAGTGACTGATCAGTACTTTCCTTAAAAACATAAAATAGTTCAAATCATAGTTTTCCCTACGGACCCAAGTCCAACTACATGCTGAAATCAAAAAACGATAAAATAAGACACGACAGAGTGTCAGCAGCATCCATGATCCCCCAGCTCCCTCCGCTAGCCGCCTCGGTGTTGTCCCAAGTTACCTGTGGAAGAAACTACAATAAGGGTGAGTATAAACATACTCAGTAAGAATCCCCGACCGGGCAGTGCGATATACGATGCAATCAATCATCTAGCAACCTAGTACACATGCCACAAATATCAACACGGATCTTAGCTCAACGAGCTCTCACAAGGCAAATCCGGAATCCTCGTAAGTCTCCTACTTCCTACTAATGATTGGCTCTCAAAACCAATCCTCGACATCTCCGAGGGTCTTTCTCCTCGGCCAATTGATCACCTCAAAACCCGATCCCAAGGATGTCCGACACCACGAGGGTCTTTCTCCTCGACCAATTGATTAACTCTAAAGTCAATCCTAATGGGTGTCCTCAAGGGCCTCTTACCCTCGCTATATAATCTGACTATCGGAGAGTACCCAAGTCCGCTCTAAATCGAAGGAATTGGTGTACTCACGAACAAAGAGTGGCAGGGAGCTCTCCGAACCGCAAACTAAAGCGTGTCTTGCGCGCACACCGCATGCTTCCGCAACCGGCGTAAATGTGGGGGCCTAAGTACAAACTACGCGGGCCGTGCACGCATGCCTAAGACTCGGAAACGGTGTCACCGAACACGAGTGAGTGCGAGGCCCTCGGCACTCATCTGTGCGGCACTGTACCACCGACTGGAAGCTAAGAACCGCCAAAGGCAGGGCTTGCACCGCTGGCGGGGTTTCCGCTCTAGCAGCTACAAACTAGGCTTATGCCAATGAGGTAGCTAATCCTCACCGGGCTGCCGGGGAAACAATGTACGTTATGCTTCGCTCTACTCCCGACCGGTGGGGACAAGGTACGTTATGTCCGCTCTCAGCCTCTAGATGATGACAACCCTACTACACTAGCTAGAGTATAGAGTAAACGAATTCCTGGCTAAACATACATAATCATCATCCATCATATATAACCTAGCATGATGCTACGAACTTAAAGCAGGAATCTCAAGCATGATGGAAGAACGATCCTAGCATGGCACTAACATGTACAAACAATCAAACATGCTAGCAGGAATGCAATCACAAGCTGTCCTATCCACTAATCATGTTCATAAAAGCAAACATGCACATAAGGCACAATCAAGAAAGCATCGCAGGGTCCACACAACCACGGTAAGAAATCCTTACCTGGAAATAAGTGGAAAAATGCTAACACGAGTCAAGCAAGACCCTCGAACTTTAAAACGAACTCGAGCAACCTAGGCATATTAAAAGCATCCTAAATAAATATACAGCAGCCAGCAGCTTAAAAATCAAAAGGGAAAAGGCTCGAGAATTACCAGCCGAGAGGACACGGGCTCTCGCAGTTAGGCGGCGTATATGGGCGCTCTTTGCAGTGTGGGCTGGGCGCTGGGCTCGGGCGCTGGGTTCGGGCGCGCTGCAAGGCAAACGGAAGCACATGAGCAGGCGCGCGGCACGGCGTCTGGACGGCGGGGCAGCGCGCGGGCGATCGGCTGCGAAGGCGATGCGCGAGCGAGCGGGCTCGCTGGGTTGGCGCGCGGGCGAGCGTCTGGACTGCTGGGCGTGACGCGCTGCAGGCGACGGGGCTGGGCGTCAGCGGACGGCGTCGGGCGGTGATGGGCTGCGACGGTGGGGCTTCAGTTCGCAGATGCGCGGCCGGGCGGGAAGCGTGGGCCGAGCGGCTCGGGGCGGGTGGCTCGGCGGTGTGGTCTGTGCGGCGCAGGGTGGGCTGTGCGCGGCGGTGTGTGTGTGCGATGTGGCTGGGGTGGCTCGGCTGGGTGGTGCGGCTGGGTTAGGGTGCTTGGCTCGATTTAGGAGAGAGAGAGAGAGAGAGAGAGAGAGAGAGAGAGAGAGAGAGAGAGAGAGAGAGAGAGAGAGAGAGAGAGAATGCGGCTATGAGGGGAAAATTAGGGGTTTTCTTGATTTTCCTTCTTTTCCTTATTTTTAAATAGGTTAGGAGACCTAACTTCCTTTCCCAAGGCTTTTCTCTTGCGGGTCCCGGCTAAAGCAACCTTCTTTTCTTTTTCTTTTTAATTAAGACTCTTTTCTTAAAACTCCAAATTCACCATTTAGGGCAAGGTTCAAATCCCAAAAGATTCAATTAATTTTCCAATTAATTTTGCTATTAACCGGGATGGAAGGCTGGGCCGTTACAATACTCCCCCCTTAGAAGACTTTCGTCCCCAAAAGTCCTAAGACTGGAACAACTCCGGGTAATGCGTCCTCATCTCCTCCTCTAGCTCCCACGTCGCTTCCTCCGCCTCTCGATGCCCCCAAAGAACCTTTACTAAACTTATCTCCCGGTTGCGCAATACCTTGCGCTCATAAGCCAAAATCTGCACGGGCTTCTCCTCGAAGGATAAATCTTTACTCAACTATAAGGGCTCATGCTCTATTACATGCGACGGGTCTGCCACGTACTTTCTCAGCATCGAAACGTGGAACACATTATGCACCGCTGCTAAGGACGGGGGTAAACCTAACCGTAGGCCACTTCTCCGATCCGCTCAAGGATCTCAAAAGGCCCTACAAACACGGGCTCAACTTGCCTCGCTTCCAAACCTTAACACCCCACGCATAGGTGCTATCTTCAGGAAAACATGTTGACCCACCTCAAACTCCAAATCTCTACGCCTCACATCGGCGTAACTTTTCTCGCCTACTTTGTGCCAACATGCGAGCCCTTATCTTCTCGCAGACTGCGTCGTTCGTCATCCGAAGTAACTCGGGTCCCGAGAACTCGTGTCACCAACCTCCTCCCAAAACATCGGGATCTGCAACGCTTACCATACAACGCCTCGGATGGGGCCATCTCAATAGTCGCCTGATAGCCGCTGTTGTGTTTAACTCCATCAAATCACAGTCTTTGGTCCCAACCGCTCGAAGTCCAAAACGCAGGGCTCTCAACATATCTTCCGAATCTGATTCACCCTCTCCGTCTCCGACCATCGGTTTGCGGTGGAAGGTAGTCTTTGAAGCCGCACTCGCCTCCTAAACCCTTCCTGGAGCGCTCTCGAGCGAGATGTGAACCGAGAATCCCGATCGACACTATCTTTGCGGGTAACCCGTGGTACCGCACAATCGCTCAAGGAACAATCGTGCCCACTGCTCCACTCAGTATAACTAATCCTCCCGGAATAAAGTGTGCACTCTTGGTCACCCGGTCCACTACTACCCAGATCTGCGTAAACCCTCTCGGTGTCCTCGGCAACCCGGAGAGATATAATCCATCGAAATCTCATCCCATTTCCACTGTGGAACACTTAATGGCTGCAATAAACCTGCAGGTTTTCGTCGGGGAGCCTTCACTTGTTGACAAGTGAGACACCGCTAACAAACTCCGCTATATCTCGCTTCATGCCCATCCACCGTAACGTGCGCTTGAGATCCTGATACATCTTGGTACCTCCCGGTGCCAAGTGAATGGGGAACTATGTTCCTCGGCGAGCAACTCTGCTCGAATCTCTGCGTCGTCCGAGACGCACAACCGACCTCTGTACCTCATGCCTCCGTCTGGTGCCACAACAAAGTCGAAATCGCCATCAGCCTCAACTCTCTCGAGCAATTTCCTCAACTTGGGATCACTCGGCTGATTGTCGATGATCCTCTCGCTAAGCGACGGCCGAACCGATAGTTGGGCTACCTACTCAGCGGTAACCTCTCCCAACAAGATCGCAATACCGCTTTGCTCAAACTCTTTCCGCAATTCAACTTGGGAGCTCGGCAAAATCTGCCGAATGCGACGTCTTTCTACTCAACAGCATCACCACAACATTGGCTTTTCCGGGATGATACAAAATCTCACAATCGTAGTCCTTTACTAACTCGAGCCACCTCCTCTGCCTCATGTTCATCTCCTTCTGAGTGAAGAAATATTTGAGGCTCTGGTGGTCCGTGAACAATTGAATCCTCTCACCATATATGTAATGCCTCCAAATCTTTAAAGCAAAAACAACTGCAGCCAACTCCATATCATGAGTTGGATAGTTCTTCTCATAAGGCTTCAATCGCTGTGGGAAGCATAAGCTATCACCTTCCCATGCCGCATCAACACACACCTAAACCATACTTGGAAGCATCACTATAAACTACGAAACCTCCTGTTCCTTCCGAATCGCCAACACAAAGTTTGTCGTCAAACCGAGCTTAAGCCGGGCAAAACTTCCCTCACATCTAGCATCCCAAACAAAGTCAACACCCTTCTTGGTCGACGGGTTAGGGGTGCTTGCCTTAGCGAAAAAGTCTTTCACGAAACGCCGGTAATAACTCGCTGACCTGTAGAAGTCACAGATCTCGCGACCGTCGTCGTCGGTCCGCCCATGAGCTAATCGCCTCTATCTTTGCGGGGTCCACCGCTATACCATCTCACGACACGATATGTCCAAGGAAGGCTACTCTCTCTAGCCAAAATTCGCACTTAGAGAACTTTGCGACCAACTGATTCTCACGCAATGCTGCCAAAACTTGCCTCAAATGCGAAGCATGGTCCTCCTTGGTCTTGGAATAAATCAAAATGTCGTCTATGAATACGATGACAAAGTTATCCAAGAATGCCTTGAACACTCTGTCCATCATGTCCATAAACGCTGCTTGGGGCGTTCGTGAGTCCGAAAGACATGACCACGAACTCATAATGACCATACCTCGATCCGAACGCGGTCTTCGGATATCTGCATCTCGAATCCTCGCTTGATGGTACCACGACCTCAAATCAATCTTAGAAAACACCGAGGCTCCTCAAGCCGATCAAACAGATCATCATATATACGCGGCGAGGATACTTATTCTTCACCGTGACTTTATTCAAATTTCTATAGTCTATACACAAACGCATGGATCCATCCTTCTTCTTAACAAACAGATGGTGCTGCTCCCTTGGGACACACTCGGACGGATGAAACCTCGATCCAAAGATCTCTTGCAACCGCACTTTGAGCTCTTTTAACTCAAATTGGCGCGCCATACGATCGGGGCTTTAGAAATGGGAAGAGTCCCCGGGTCCACTCAATAGTGAAGTCTAACTCCCGCTTGGGGTAAACCCAGCAACTCTTCAGAAAGACATCCGCAAACTCTTGCACCACGGGACCATGTCAACAATCAACGCAGACTACTATCTCTCGACACTTTGCCAAGAAGCCCCAAGCTCCTCGAGCCAACAATCTATGGGCTTTCACTGCTTTGAGATCAATGGCGGGCAAGTTCCGCCTGGACACCGCGAAACTTGAAGCTCGGCTTCGAGGCGCCTAAACACCACTTCTTTCCGGCGGCGGTCTATCAATGCATGGTTCTCTCGCCAACCAATCCATGCCAAGGATCACATCGAAACCGCTCATAGACAAGACTATGAGGGTAGCCTCTAAAATCTCATCGAGATATCTGTATCCGGCCATGCTTAACTCTACCGCTAGCTAACATACTCACACCCAAAAAGTGGCAACACACACTCAAACCCTAGAGGTTCGAGTTCCACACAAGCTTGTCTAACGAATGCATCGAAACAAAGGAATGGGTCGAACCCGAATCAAACAATACAAATGCATAGTCTTTGTAAGACAAGCAGCGTACACAAGAATCGCATCATCAAGTGCGCTCCGCCTCTGGCGAGTAGTGGCAAACACCACCTCTGCTGTTGGGCGGTCCCATTCTTTGCTAAATCTCGAGTGCGAGAATCTGGACAAGTGCCCTTCCTTGCCACATCTCAGCAAGCACGGGGCGATGCTCCACACAAACCAAAGTGTGCCTTTCCACACTTGTTGCAATGAGTTGGCTGCTGGCCCCGCCTCGCTGGCGATCCTCAGGCTCTCCCGTGGTCGGGCGCGATCTCGACCTCTAGATCGCCCCGACGGCGAGTCTCACGACCACCACCGAGCGGAAACCACTAGAAGTCACAGATTTCCTCTTACGCCGGAATCTCACGAGCAGGTCGAATCGATCGAGCTGGTGCAACAGAATCCTGCATTGGCGGATACTTCGGATTATAAATCGTGGCCAACTATACTTTGCTCGATCATAACTCTCGAGGCGAGTGCTCAAACATCCCGAGCAACCTCCTTCCTCACCCCACAAATGAACTTCTTAATCTTGAGCTCCTCGGTGGCAATGAGCTCGTGCGAAATAGCTATACTCGTGAGAACTTCTTTTCATAGGCGGCAATACTATCTCGATCCTCTGTTTCAGATTCGAGAAGGCCTCTGCCATCTCCTGTGCCGAGCCTCGTCATTAACATACTTAGCTCTGAACTTCGTTCTAAAGAACTCCCAGTGGTCGAGAGAAGACCCACCGGTCTAGCTCTATCTGTGGACTCCCACCACCACTCACCGTGTGTCGAGAGAACATGGGCCGCACATCTCGGCCTCTGTACATCTGGGCATCCCATAACTCTAAAGATGTACTCCATTCTTGCCAACCACCTGATCGCCACAAGTGGGTTCTCTGAAGCATCAAATTCCCTTGGCTTCCACTTGGTGAAATCTTTCAACCACTTGCCAAACTCGGCCGCTCCTCTGCACTATCTAGTGAGTCCGATCGTCTGATGACCCCGCCTCTCCGGTTGAGCTACCGAGGCTACTGAGCTGCTGGGGTGCTCGCCGCATGAGCCGTGTCAACCGGGCTATCTGTGCCCTAGACTCCTCTCTCTCTTGCCTAGCTTAGCTGCGCTGAGTCTCGGCTCTCTGCTCGGCCATTAGGCCCATCATCATGTCTCTCATAGCGAAAATATCTCCTCCTCGAGCTGTACCTTGAGGCATAGCAGCCTCCACCCCTCTCTCTCGGCAAGTTAGCCTCGGTGCCACAGCGCCTCTGAGCTTTGATATACTCTCGCTGCTGGCTCTGCGGATCTCTATTTGCGGTTCCAGACGGACTCTGCTCCGCATCGCGTGTAATCGGCATCTCGGCGATCTACACGAAACCACAACGGTTAGTCCACGCTCGGACTTTCTCTGCCAACAAAGATAACACATGTGTACGTGCATATAGTATCATAAACAAAACCCTTAGCTTATTGAACTTAGACAAGCTCGCGCGCCTTGGAGTCTTTGGAGATCATGGGAACACAACCTACAAACAGGTTAGTCTCACGAATCTATGACTCGTGCTCGATACCAATCAGAAAGACCCGACTGAAACGGTGCTAAACCTAGATCTTTACTCAAAGATGCAAGTGAAAAGCATAAAATGACCCAAATAGGGTCGGTTTGTAAAACTTTTCAAATATAAGAGTGGAAAACATTAAAAACAAAGTAAACATTCATTAGGCAAAAACGAACCATTCAAATTAAAAACAATGGATCGATCAAGATTTCCTTAAAAACATAAAATAGTTCAAATCATAGTTTTCCCTACGGACCCAAGTCCAACTACATGCTGAAAATCAAAAACGGTAAAATAAGACACGACAGAGTGTCAAGCAGCATCCATGATCCCCGAGCCTCCTCCGCTAGCCGCCTCGGTGTTGTCCCAAGTTACCCGGGAAGAAACCACAATAAGGGTGAGTATAAACATACTCGGTAAGAATCCCCGATCGGGTACGATACGATGCAATCAATCATCTAGCAACCTAGTACACATGCCACAAATATCAACACGGATCTTAGCTCAACGAGCTCACAAGGCAAATCCGGAATCCTCGTAAGTCTCCTACTTCAGTGCCTAATGATTGGCTCTCAAAACCAATCTCGGGACATCTCCGAGGGTCTTTCTCCCTCGCCAATTGATCACTCAAAACCGATCCCAAGGATGTTCGACACCACGAGGGTCTTTCTCCTCGACCAATTGATTAACTCTAAAGTCAATCCCAATGGGTGTCCTCAAGGGCCTCTTACCCTCGCTATAACTGGACTATCGGGAGAGTACCCAAGTCCGCTCTAAACTGGAAGGAATTGGTGTACTCACGAACAAGAGTCTTGGGGAGCTCTCCGAACCGGCAACTAAAGTGTGTGCGCGCACACCGCATGCTGCTGCAACCGGCGTAAATGTGGGGGTCTAAGTACAAACTACGCGGGCCAGGTACGCATGCCTAAGACTCGGAAACGGTGTCACTGAACACAGTAGTGCGAGGCCCTCGACACTCATCTGTGCAGCCTGTACCACCGACCTGAAGCTAAGAACCGGCCAAGGCAGGCTTGCACCGCTAGCGGGGTCCGCTCTCTAGCAGGGTACAAACTAGGCTTATGCCAATGAGGTAGCTAATCCTCACTGGCTGCCGGGGGGAAACAATGTACGTTATGCTTCGCTCTACTCCCAACCGGTGGGGACAAGGTACGTTATGTCCGCTCTCAGCCTCTAGATGATGACAACCCTACTACACTAGCTAGGCAGGGTTTAAACTAGGCTTATGCCAATGAGGTAGCTAATCCTCACTGGCTGCCGGGGGGAAACAATGTACGTTATGCTTCGCTCTACTCCCGACCGGTGGGGACAAGGTACGTTATGTCCGCTCTCAGCCTCTAGATGATGACAACCCTACTACACTAGCTAGAGTATAGAGTAAACGAATTCCTGGCTAAACATACATAATCATCATCCATCATATATAACCTAGCATGATGCTACGAACTTAAGGCAGGAATCTCAAGCATGCTGGAAGAACGATCCTAGCATGGCACTAACATGTACAAACAATCAAACATGCTAGCAGGAATGCAATCACAAGCTGTCCTATCCACTAATCATGTTCATAAAAGCAAACATCCACATAAGGCACAATCAAGAAAGCATCGCAGGGTCCACACAACCACGGTAAGAAATCCTTACCTGGAAATAAGTGGAAAAATGCTAACACGAGTCAAGCAAGACCCTCGAACTTTGAAACGAACTCGAGCAACCTAGGCATATTAAAAGCATCCTAAATAAATATACAGCAGCCAGCAGCTTAAAAATCAAAAGGGAAAAGGCTTGAGAATTACCAGCCGAGAGGACACGTGGGCTCTCGCAAAGAACGCGTGTATGGGCGCCATTCTTGCGCGCCGGGCAAGGCTGGGCGCTGGCGCTGGTTCGGCGCGCGGCAAAGGCGAAACGGCAGCACAGAGGAGCGCGCGCGCGCGGCGGGCGGCGCAGCGCGCGGGCAATCGGCGCTGCGAAGCGATCGCGAGCGAAGCGAACTCGGCCCAGGTTGGCGCGCGGGCGAAGCGTCTGATCTCTTGGGCGTGATGCGCTGCAGCGACGGGGCTGGGAGTCGCCACGACGCGCGCCGGGCGGTGATGGGCTGCGATCGGGGGCTTCGTTCGCAGAGCGCGCGCGCTGGGCGGCGGGCCGAAAGCGGTCTCGGGCGGGTGGCTCGGGCGGTGTGGTCTCGTGCGCGCAGGGGGTGGGCGGGCGGGTGTGTGGTGCGATGTGGTCGGTGGCTCGGTACTGGTGGTGCGGCTGGGTTAGGTGCTTGGCTCGATTTAGGAGAGAGAGAGAGAGAGAGAGAGAGAGAGGGAGAGAGAGAGAGAGAGAGAGAGAGAGAGAGAGAGAAAATGCGGCTATGAGGGGAAAATTAGGGGTTTTCTTGATTTTCCTTCTTTTCCTTATTTTTAAATAGGTTAGGAGACCTAAATTCCCTTCCCAAGGCTTTTCTCTTGCGGGTCCCGGCTAAAGCAACCTTCTTTTCTTTTTCTTTTTAATTAAGACTCTTTTCTTAAAACTCCAAATTCACCATTTAGGGCAAGGTTCAAATCCCAAAAGATTCAATTAATTTTCCAAATAATTTTGCTATTAACCGGGATGGAAGGCTGGGCCGTTACAGTTCGGTTGTGATTTGGGTTTTGGGCAAAGTTATGGTTGTTTGGGTGTTTCCTTTGGGATTCGAGCCCGGGCCCTCAGTGTTGATTTGGGAGGTTGATCTAAGTGAGATTTATTGATTGGAACGGTTGCTTCAGTCGGGTCTCGAAGGAGGAAGCCGGGAAATGGGATTTAAGGATTTTAAATCTTATTTTAGAAATTGGAAAATTTGGATAAATTTGGATAAGTTTGGATTTTGAATAAGGATAAAATAAAAGAGAAAAAGAAAATAAAAATCCCTTTTTTCCCATTTTTCCCCATTTTTCCTTTTTTCCATTTTCTTCCCTTTGTCTCTCCTCCAGCCCGACCCCAGCCCCCCTTGGTCGCCCAGCTAGCCCAGCCCGAGCCCCCTAGAGGCCCAGCTCGCCCACGCCCGAGCCAGCCCGAGCCCAGCCGCACAGTGTCGTGCCAGCGTCGTCCAGGTCCCCCCCCAGCCTACCCGGTAGCGTCGCGCAGTGTCGCCCAGGCCGCGTTGCCCAGCTCCGTGTCGCGTCGCCCGAGCCCTGGCCGCACAGTGTCGCGTCGCCCAGGCCGTCCCCGTACCAGATCGAGCGCCCTCAGAGCCTGTCGCGCCGCATCGCCGCGCGCGCGCCCGTGCTTCGTGTCGCTTGCTTGCGCCGCGACGCCGTCGTTGCCAGCCCGAGCTCGAGCCCGCTCCCGCGCACCCTTGCCTTGCCCCAGCTCGCCCGCGCGCAGCCTCCGCGCCCCAGCGCGCTCAGCGCCTGCTCCCAGCCAGCTTCTGCCCTGTCGACAGCCTGCCCAGCTGTGTTGGCTTGGCTCGAGCCTTGCGGCTTCTCGGATGGTATTTCCCGAGTCTTTTCTTCGTTGGGCCCTGATTTGTTGGCTGCTGGTTATGGATTTATGTAACGGCCCAGTTTTCTATTTCGGTTACCCAGGTTATTTCGGGTCATTATTCGGATGTTCAGATGGGCCGTTAGAGCTGTTTTAACCCTTAGGGGTATTTTGGTCTTTTTGCCCCCGGTCAGGGTTTTGAGGATTTTCAAGATTTCAGGGCCATTCCTGCCTTCATCGAAGTTTGGTGGTTGTTGGTTGCAAGACCGAAGCAGTTTCGGCAAGTTGTTTGGGAGTTTGGAGGTATTTTAGTTATTGGTGTGACGAACCCGACCCAAAACATGGTCCTAAACCGGGGTTCTCACTCAGCATGCAAGTTAAATATGATAACAAGCGGTTTAGAGCTCATATTTAAAAACCATTCAAAACATATGAGAAGGGGGAACCCTTAAAACATAAACCACAGTTTTCATTTAAACCATCCGACAAAGTAAAACATCCTGGCCAGTATTTATCAAAATATACAATACAATTTAAACAACTTTTTAAACAATGTTCCCCTAGGACTCCTGTCCATCTACATGCTGAATAAACAATTCAACAATAAAACACAGAGTGCCGGCGGCTCCCCATGATGAATCAGCTCCCTCCGCTAGCCATCCTGGTGTTGTCCCAAGTTACCTGAAAGATAAATAAGGGTGAGTATAAAGATACTCAGTAAGAATCCCCAACCGGGGTACAATACGATACATCCGTCATCTAGCACCTCAACCAAAGCAAGCAAATGACCATCAACACGCATCATAGCTCAACGAGCTCAATAAAACAAGATCTGGAATCATCTAAAGTCTCCTACTTCCGGAATCATCTAAGTCTCCTACTTCCGGCCTAATGATTGGTTCTCATAACCAATCCCGGGACATCTTCGAGGGTCTTTCTCCCTCGGCCATTTGATCAGCTCAAAAACTGATCCCAAGATGTCCGACACCCTCGAGGGTCTTTCTCCCTCGACCAATTGATTAGCTCAAAAGCCAATCCCAATGGGTGTCCTCAAGGGCCTCTTACCCTCGCTATACATCTGGACTATCGGGAGAGTACCCGAAGTCTGGCTCTAAATTGGAAGGAATGGTGTACTCACGAACATTAGCCCCGGGGAGCTCTCCGAACCGGCAACTAACGCGTGTGCGCGCACACCGCATGCTCATCTGCAACCGGCGTAAATGCGGGGCCTAAGGGCAAACTCGCGGTCGGGTACGCATGCCTAAAGACTCGGAGCGCGGTGTCACCGATCACGAGAGCGCGAGGCCCTCGGCGCTCATCTGTGCGGCTGATCCACCGACACGAAGCTAAGAACCGCCAAGGTAGGCTTACACCGCTGGCGGGGTTCCGCTCTAGCGAGCTACAAACTAGGCTTTGGCCGGAGTGGGTAGCTAAGTCCACAACCGCGGGTCGGGGGTAGCAAGATACGTTATGCTACGCACACTTTACTCCCGACCTGAGCTACTAGGGACAAAGTACGTTTTGTCCGCTCAGCCTCTGGATGATGACAAACCCTACAACTCTATCTAAGAGTACAGAGCAAAAATCAATGATTCTGGCTAGCAAGCAAAGACTCGACATAAATCACATTACCTAGCATGATACTACAACTTAGGCAGAATCACAAGCATCTTTGTGAGAACAAACCTAGCATGGCACTAACATGTAAAATCGAGCAAACATGCTAGCAAGAATTCAATCAATCGCTCTATCTCTAACATGCTCATAACAATCAGCAAACAAGCAAGGCATATCGAGATATATCGCAGGGTCCACACAACCACGGAAGAAAATCCTTACATGGGACAAGCAGAAAACAATAATTATAATAAATCTACGAGCTAATCCTCGAGCCTCTAGACGATCCCGATCGACAACTGAACATCAAACAAAGCACCCAAATCAAATACATAAACAAATTTCCAATAAATCCATAACCAACAGACCAATAAATCCGGGCCCAACGAAGAAAAGACTCGGGAAATACCATCCGAGAAGCCACAAGGCTCGGGCCAAACCAACACACACAAGCAGTGCTGTGGCAGGCGTAGGCCGGCCGGGCGCAGTGACCGGGCGCTACTGGGCGCAGCCGGGCGCAGTGGTATCGCGCGCGGGCGCGAGGCCGCAAGGCGGCGAGCCGACGACGAGGCGAGCCGCGCGCGGCGCGCGCGCGCGCTTCTGCGGAAGCGCGCGCGGCGCGAGCTCGGCAAGCACGGGACGGCGCGAGGCGACGCGACGCGACGGGCTCGGGCGCTCAATCTGGCACGACACTGTGCGAGGGACGGCTAGCTACAGGGCGCACGGACCAGGGCTGGGCGACTCGGACCTGGGCGAGCTGGCTCGGCGACGGCCTCGAGAGGCGATCTGGGCGATGCGGGACTGTGCGCGACGCGGCTGGGCTCAGCACGCACGGTGAGTGGGGAAATGTCATGAGCTGGGGCGAGCTCTGGGCACCAGGGGCTTGGGCTGGGGGCGGCGGCGGTAGGGCGCTCGGCGCGGAGGAGAGGCCAAGGGGGCTCGGCCGGAGAGAGAGAAAGGAAAAATGGGGAAAAATGAGATTTTTCCTTTTTTCTTTTCTTTTTCTCTTTATTTAAAATCCAAACTTATCCAAATAAATCCAATTTATCCATTTTCCAATTTTTCTAAAAATCCTTAAAATCCTTAAATCTCATTTCCCGCTTCCTCCTTCGAGACCCGATCAAGCAACCTTTCCAAACAACAAAACTCACTCAAAATCAACCTCCCAAACCAACACTAAAGGCCCGGCTCGAATCCCGAAGGAAACACCCAAACAACCATCATTTTGCCCAAAACCCAAATGACAACCGAACTCCCAAACGAAAAGCCCTAACATCTCGGGTCTCGCAGCCCACAACAAACAAGCCTCAACAAAGGCAGGAGCTGCCTCGAAGCCCTGAAAATCCACAAATCCTACCCAGGGAGCAAAAAGACCAAAATGCCCCTAAGGGTCCAAACAGCTCTAACGGCCCAACCGAACCACTGAATCTGAACCGAAAGCTCCTCGAAAACCGGGATAGAAAACTGGGCCATTACAATTGGCAAAATTAATGGGTTTTTGAGTGCTTCCATTGGGATTTGAACCCTTGCCCTCAATGGTTTTGGGAGTTTGTAAGGAAAAGAGTTTTTTTTAAAAAAGAAAAGTTTGCTTGGGCCGGGTTTTGAAAGAGGAAGCTTTGGGAAGGGATTTTAGACCCATTTAAATTAGGAAAAGGGAAGAAAATCAAGAAAATCCCTTTCCCCTTGTTTTTCAATCTCTCTCTCTCTCTCTCTCTCTCTCTCTCCTTGCCCACCTCACCAAGAAAACCCAACCCTAGCCGCACCAGCCCTAGCAGCACCAACCCGAGCCACAGCCCTGCCCAGTCGCGCCGCACCTCCCCGCACTAGCCCTCAGACAAACCATGCCCACTGGCTCTGCACCAGTCCGCACCTGCGCCCAACCACTCTCGCCCATCGCACTGCCCAAAGACTAGGCCGCCTGATCGTGCCGCATCGCCCCGCAATTGGCTGCCCAGACGCGCCGTGCCGCCCCGCACCAGGCCACCCTGCACCGCGCCGCTCCTTGCCGTCCGCACGCGTCGCCCGCGCGCTGTCCTCGCAGACCCGATGCCTCGCCCCGTGCCGCTCGCCCGCGCGCCCGCGTGCTCGTTCCAGCGCGTCGCCTGCCAGCGCCCAGCACCAGCGCCTTGCCTTCTTCCTTGCTGCCGACCAGCCTGCCTTGCGGTGCGAGTTGGGCTGAAACCTTGGGTATTCTTGATCGCACTCAGAGGAGCAGGACGCTTGGCATGTCTGACCGAGGAGTTGGACTGATTGTGTTGATGTTGAGGCCACGCCCCAGGGTTGTTTAGACCCGTTGGCCAGAGTTGGCCCTGGCAGTTGAGTTGCCTAGAGGAGGGGGTAGAGGCTAGCACGCCTCAGAGTGTGACTCCTTGAGCAGAGTGTGCTCCAGCCATGAGAGATTTGATGGCGTGTCTTTAGCTATCTCCGAGAGCGGAGACCAGGCGCAGCTTAGTAGCGCGTGAGTGAGGAGTCCGAGCACAGACAAATTTCAAATGGCAGAGTTTGTTTCAGCATTCCCCTAGTAGCTCTTGTAGCCTCGGAGGTTCCCGAGAGGGCATGATCAGCAGGTTTTTGCCGTTGAGTTTGTTGGCGTTGATGGAGCCGCCCAGTTTGGCAAGTGGATGCATGTAGAGCTTGATGTTTTAAAAAAGTCCTGCTGCTAGAAGTAAAGCGGTTGGCCAGGTTTGATTTTAGCATCCGTGTGTTGGGATGCCCTGCTGTTCAGAGGCCGAGATGTGCCGTTCCTGTGTTGTTTGGTACAGCAGTTGGTGGTGGAAGTGCCTTGTGAGAGGTGGACTAGCAGAGTCTCCACCAGTCGCCCGATTGATTGGCAAGTTGCCGTGTTATTGGCTTGAGGCAGATGTAGAGACATCTTTGCCCCCTTGCAAGCCTACTGTCGTTTTGCAGCCAGTTCTCTTTGTTCCCTCGTAGCCAGGGTGTAGTGTGGAGTTTGCTTGCCAGAGTTTTATCCATTTGTGGATTTCAGCAGGCTAGTAGAGTGGAGCACTCTTTTTATTTGGATGTTCCAAGTGTGGAACAAGTTGTTGCCACATGAGGAGTTGGCCTGAGCTTGTGTTGAGCATCGAGTGAGATGCAAGAGTTGGCCTGAGCTTTTGTTGAGCATCGAGTGGGATGCAAGAGTAGGCCGTGGCATGTCTGTTAGGCGACATGCTAGAGATTAGGCTGCTCCAGTGTTTGGACTCTTGTGCTGAGTGCCATTGCCCCGTCACTTGGAGTGTGTCCTTCCCTCAGAGGGGCATAAAGCTCGTTTTAGGCTGATTTGTGTTGTAAAGGATGTAGTGCCTGTTGGCACCAAGCTTTGAGAGGAGGCCTAGATTCAGGCCAGTTGGCACTTTTGGTGCAGATGGTTCCATGGCCGCCCAGAGTACAGCATCCCCGCTAGTCTTGTACCCGTTCTTTTGTGGTTGCACCTGTTGGGTTGCATAGGAGATCTAGCTCGGTGGTAGTTAGAGGACTACAAGTATGAGATCATTCGAGGGAAAGTAGGAGCTTTTCAGGGTCTCCAAGAGTTGGGTACCAAAGGATGTTGTAGGCTGTTAAGAGCTAGCGCGTTCGAGTTCTCGCGCCTGTGATGTGAGCCTGTGAGCCAGATTGATGGTAGCATGATTCGGCTACCCTTTGAGTTACCCTAGTATGGGTAGTGTTGGAATCGAGGATGCGTGATTGATCCAGTGTTAGAGCCATGAGTTGGATGGTTGATCGGAGCACGTTTAGTGGGCACATTGGTTTAAGGTATGTTAGCTTGGTGTGGATTCGCTCTTGTAAGAGTGAGTTGGCCAATGTGGCTTTCCGTGGTGAGTCGACCACGAGTGGGTTTGGACTCTTGTTGCTCCCTTGTTAGTAGTGGCTCTGTTGGAGGCAAAAGTTGCCCTGTGTGAGAGTCCTTGTTGGCATTGGATCTTAAGGAATCAAGTTGGAGCTGTACACGTCGGTGTACTATTGTGTAGCTCGTTCCGTGGTGTATGTTTGGAAAACCACGAGAGGTTCGTGTTGAGGAACCAGTGCTCAGTCTGTGGGTTGTCAAGGTTTAGTTCTTGGCAAGTGCCCTAGCTTTGGTTGTAAGGATGCCGTGCTCGTTGCCGGGTTGTTGTTTAAGCATGTTTTGCTTGTTGGGCCTTAGCCTGGTTAGAGTTCAGTTGGAACTGAACAAGAGCGGTGGTAGCAAAGCCGCGTAGTTTCTGTTCGTTATGGCTAAGAGAGATGTTTGGATCCTTACCTTGGGCAGAAGGTATGTTGTGGCTGGTGCTTTGAGTAGGAGGATGACGCATTCTGTAGCTTTTCCGGTCCTTTTGGTTTTCAAGTTGGAGTTGGCCAGCGTAGTTGAGATGCTGGAGAGGGTTGTGCCCGTGTAGCCAGTTGTCTGTTAGACCGTTTGACGACCGTGTGTGTCGGAGGGTGATCGGAGGATCCCTAGGTTGTGGAGAGCCTCTCCAGAGCTCAGTCAGACCCAGGCAGTGTTCCTTGGGTTAGTTGCTTGCAGATTTGGTAGTCTAGCAAGCTAGTGTTTGTTTGGAGTAGAGTCTGGATTGGTTCCGGTGAGGTGGCTAGTTGGTGCTTGGGGTTGACCAAGATTTGGTTCTCTTGATGGTTTCAAGAGCTAGCTCGGTTCGAGCAAGAGGGCGTTGCCCTGAGGACCTGTTCCTAGTCAGGAAGTTTTGGGAGTTGAACCCTCCCTCAGTGGTTGAGTAAGTTCTGCTAGTTCTGGGTTGGTGGTCAAATCAGTTGAGTTTCCCTTGGGTGTTGCTTCCAAGAGAGTTCGTTGTTGTTGCCCTTGAGTTTGAGCTAGTCAGCGAGCGTGTGTGTTGTTCGCTGTCCTTCAGAGGTTGCTTGCTGGGAAATCGTTCCCGTTGAGGAGTTAGCGTAGCTCCTGAGATGTGTAGTTGATCAGAGTAGCGCAGTGGTTAGCTCAGTGAGAGGGTCCTTGCTTTGTGCTGTTAGCAAGCGAAAGTTGTTTGTCCCCGCAAGAGCGGAGGCCAGCCAGTTTAAGAGTTGAGTTTTTGCTGGAAAGTGTTGGTTCTTTGGGGTTTGGAGAACCCCTAGTTTCCATGATGGTTGGTTGCACCATGGATGCCAGCCTCGAGTATTATCTTTGGAGATAGCCTCGTCGGTTCGTTTTCCTTGCGATGTTCCGAGTGTGGAGGTTCTAGTCGCAAGATGAGTTAGGTCTTGGCTAAAAGGAGGAAGTCCTTTGAGTAGCCTGTTGGGCTTAAGAGTTGAGTGGTAGCTTGGAGGCGAGCTTTGCTCGTTATGAGCTTGGTTTGAGTTTCTGCTGAGCAAGCCTTTCTCGGGCTTTGCTTCTAGTTGTTGTGCTTTCGCAGTTGGCGATTAGCTGAGCCACATTTGAGAGAGTTGGCACAGAGGTGCTGTGGCATTGGTTGGTTAGCCCTTGAGTTGCTATCCTCAAGGTGTTGTGTTGCAGGTAGCCTTGTGATGTTTTGGTCCTTGCTACCCGAGATTTCCATGAGAGGAATGTTGGTTGTTTCCTTTCCTGGCAATGTTCTCTTTGGCTAGTTGCTAGTAGGTTTGCATGGAAAAGTTTGCGTTCGGCCGTTGAGAGGCTCCAATTTGTTGGCTTGGCCGAGTGGAGCCTGTGCCTGGTTTTGGCCATTTAGGGTTGGCCGTAGCTGAAGTTTCAGCTCGTGCTTGTTGGAAAAGGTTGCCTTTTGGATCAATCGCCAGTTGGTGGTTCGATTGCTTTTCGTTAAGGCTGTAGGCAAGATTTGTGGTTCGCTGGTCTCTTGTGAAGTAAGAGTAGGCCGTTTGGTTTCTGGAACCTGAGAGGTTCAGTTGTTTGGCCAGCTTGGTGTAGAGTTGAGGTTGTTTGTCAACAGCTGTGAGCATTCTGAGTAGAGTTTCGCCAGTGCTTGGCGTTGAGTTTTGGAGCTTGTGCCCAGTCTGTGAGTTTGCTGAGAGTAACACCGTAGAGAGGTGTTCCGTGTTGGATTAGCAGGGTTTTATTGAGCCCTAGGTTTGTAGGGCCTTCTAAGATCCTTGAGCGGATCGGAGCAGTGGCCTTTCGGTTAGCCTTGCCCCATCTTTGGCAGCAGTGCTTTTTGCATGCTCAGTCTTTGTTGAGATAGTCTGTGGCAGACTGGATAGCTTTGTGGCTTTGAGCCTTTGAGAACCCAAGAGAGTTTGGTTCTCGAAGAAGGGCTAGTGTTGTCTTAGTCGAGGAGTTCAGTTGGCTAGGAATCAGTGGAGATTTCCTAGAGCCATTTCGTCTTAGGACTTTCGAGGACGAAAGTCTTAAAAGGAGGGAGTATTGTAACGGCCTAGTTTTCTATCCTGGTTCTCGAGGAGCTTCCGGTTCAGATTCAGTGGTTCGGTTGGGCCGTTAGAGATGTTTTGACCCTTAGGGGTATTTTGGTCTTTTTGCTCCCCGGGCAGGATTTGTGGATTTTTAGGGCTTCGAGACAGCTCCTGCCTTTGTCGAGGTTTGTTTGTTGGTGGCTGCTAGTCTCGAGATGTTTGGGCTATTCGTTTGGGAGTTCGGTTGTGATTTGGGTTTTGGGCAAAGTTATGGTTGTTTGGGTGTTTCCTTTAGGATTCGAGCCCGGGCCCTCAGTGTTGATTTGGGAGGTTGATCTAAGTGAGATTTATTGATTGGAAAGGTTGCTTCAGTCGTGTCTCGAAGGAGGAAGCCGGGAAATGAGATTTAAGGATTTTAAGGCTTATTTTAGAAATTGGAAAATTTGGATAAAATTGGATAAGTTTGGATTTTGGATAAGGATAAAATAAAAGAGAAAAAGAAAATAAAAATCCCTTTTTTCCCATTTTTCCCCCATTTTTCCTTTTTTCCCATTTTTCCCCCATTTTTCCTTTTTTTCCATTTTCTTCCCTTTCTCTCTCCTCCAGCCCAACCCCAGCCCCCCTTGGTTTCCCAGCTAGCCCAGCCCGAGCCCCATGGCCGCCCAGCTCGCCCACGCCCGAGCCACGATTTCTAGCCCAATTTCTACAATCTGCCAGTGCAGCGTCGTCGAGTCCACCCCACCTCTCGCCCGGCTGCCCCGTCGAGTCGCGCGCGGTTGTCTCTCGAGCCGCGTCGACCAGCTCGTCCAAGTCCGTGTCGCGTCGCCCGAGCCCTGGCCGCACAGTGTTGCTTCACCCAGCCTTCGCCCAGGCCGTCCCCGCACCAGATCGAGGGCCCATGTAGCCCGTCGCGTCGCCCGCGCGCGTTTTGTAGCTCGTGTCGCTTGCGCCGCGCGCCGTCCCCTGTGCCGAGCCGCGCCGCACGTCGTCGCCCAGCCGAGCTCGAACCCGCGCCCGCTCACCCTTGTTTCGTCCCAGCTCGCCCGCGCGCAGCCTCCGTGCCCCAGCTCCTCTGGCCTGCTCCCAACCAGCCAGCCGACAGCCTGCCAAGCTGTGTTGGCTTGGCCCGAGCCTTGTGGCTTCTCGGATGGTATTTCCCGAGTCTTTTCTTCGTTGGGCCCTGATTTGTTGGCTGCTGGTTATGGATTTAATTGGGGTGTTTTTTTGTATTTGATTCGGGTGCTTTATTTGATGTATAGGCTGTTCGGGTTCGATTAGAGGCTCGAGGATTGCTCGTTGATTTATTATGATTTGTATTTGTTTTCTGCTTGTCCCAGGTAAGGATTTCTTACCGTGGTTGTGTGGACCCTGCGATATATCATGATGTGCCTTTTATGCTTGTTTGCTGTTATGAACATGATATTGATAGGGCAGCTCTGATTGACCTCTTGCTAGCATGTTTGCCTGATTTTACATGTTAGTGCCATGCTAGGTTTGTTCTTCCAGCATGCTTGTGATTCCTGCGTAAGTTGTAGTATCATGCTAGATAAATGTGATTGATGTCGGTCATTTCTTGCTAGCCAGGAATCATTTATTTTCTCTGTACTCTTAGATAGAGTTGTAGGGTTTGTCATCATCCAGAGGCTGAGCGGACATAACGTACTTTGTCCCCACTGATCGGGAGTAAAGTGTGCGCAGCATAACGTATCTTGCTTCCCCCCCGGTCGCCAAGGTAGATTTAGCTCTGGTCGGGAGTAAAGTGTGCGCAGCATAACGTATCTTGCTTCCCCCCCGACCCGCCGGTTGTGGACTTAGCTACCCACTTCGGCATAAGCCTAGTTTGTAGCCTGCTAGAGCGGAACCCTACCAACGGTGTAAGCCTACCTTGGCAGGTTCTTAGCTTCAGGTCGGTGGATCAAGCTGCACAGATGAGCGCCGAGGGCCTCGCGCTACTGTGATCAGTGACACCGCTTCCGAGTCATAGGCATGCGTACCTGGCCCGCGTAGTTTGCCCTTAGGTCCCCGCATTTACACCGGTTGCAGCAGCATGCGGTGTGCGCGCACACGCGTTAGTCGCCGGTTCGGAGAGCTCCCCCGGGCTAATGTCGTGAGTACACCATTTTTTCCGTTAGAGCCAGACTTTGGGTACTCTCCCGTAAGTCCAGATTAGTAGCAAGGGCAAGGAGGCCCCTTGAGGCCATCTTTGGGATCAGTTCTTGAGCTGAGCAATCCCCCGAGTGAAAGATACCTCGGTGATGTCCCAGGATTGGTCAGTGTATCCAATCATTAGGCCTGAAGTAGGAGACTTCCGATGGCTCCAGATCTTGTATTATGAGCTCGTTGAGCTATGATCCATGTTGATAGTTGTTTGCTTGCATGTTGAGGTTCTAGATGACTGATGTATCGTATTGTACCCCGGTTGGGGATTCTTACTGAGTATGTTTATACTCACCTTTATTTATCTTTCAGGTAACTTGGGACAACACCAGGATGGCTAGCGGAGGGAGCTGATTGATCATGGGGAGCCGCCGGCACTCTGTCATTTATTATTGCATTGTTTATTCAGCATGTAGATGGACAGGAGTCCTAGGGGAACATTGTTTAAAAATGTAAAGACCCGACCCGAATGGGGTTCTAAATAGGCCATTACCTCAATGCATGCATACAAATCTCTGACGTAAAATTTGCAAGATGGGGTTTGGATTCTAAGTAAAAACTAAAACATGAAAACATCCATTTAAAAATCAACATAAATTCTCAAACTCGTCCCTGCTTTCCAAGCACTGCTCCAAGACAAATACATTTCCAAAACATACTCGATCGTAGATTTATTTAAAACATACAAGCTTTGCAATAGTTACAACAATGCTAGAATCCTAAATACATTCGAAAACACCCTAGGGCTCCGTGCCAAACTACATGCATTTAGAGGACATTTAAATCATGAACATAAACATAAGACTCGAGTTTGAACAACGGGTTTCCATGATCACAGCTCCTCCTCCGACCATCCTGCCTCGCACCATGGTTACCCGTGGAAAACCACATAATAAGGGTGAGTAACGAATTACTCAAGAAGAATCCCCAACCGGGGTACAATACGATATACATGGTCATCTCGATGAGCGTATGCAAGCTATGAATATAAACACAGAATAGAGCACATAGCTTAGCCCACACTTGGTCCTCGGATGCCAACTCGTGGTCTTAGTCCTAAATCAATCACCACATCCACACAATACACAAGTCGCCCTATACGAGACACAAGTCTCGGCCTCGGCTTCATCTCATCGACGAAAAGGTACACTAGCTCAAGATCCCGAGGAGCTCTCCGGTCGGGCGTTGTAATGAGCGTAAACATGCACCGCGTGCTCTGCAGAACTATGAGGGGTGCCGGGTCTGAGAGGCAAGTTGCCCATGTCCAATCACCACGCCTAACTAAATCTTTGGATCGGTGTCACCGACATAGGGGTGAGACACTGACACGTAAACTATGTCACCCTAAACAACCGCACTTTGTGGGCTAAGGAACGGGTCGTGGTAGGCTTACACCAGAAGCCGCCCTTACCTTAACAGTGGCAATCAAGGGCTACGGCCGAACACGCTGAGGACGTGCCGACCGCCGGGACGAGGCAATGCCAAGTCATCATCCCGACCGCTGGGGCATTTAACGATCGCTACCCTCACCCAAGATTGCGGGGCCTACCGATCGGGTTAGCTAAACCCTAACGGGGTCCAGGGACGAGAACTGCCTCGACGCCCTCGCCATGGATGCAAGGTGCTTTATGCATCAGGCCCGGATGATGCTATCTACCTGCAACTCTAACCTGCCTTAACTATCAGCACACAATTCCATAAAATCCAATACGTGCTCAATAAGAAAACAACGAGCCTGGCATGATACTACGGCAAAGAATGTATACGAGCATGCCGTAAAGGAACAACCTAGCATGGACTAACATGAGAAACAACACAGAAATTATGCCACTGGGAATTCGAATAGAGCACTTATCACCAAACATGTCAATAAACACAAACAAGCATACAATCGGCAATCACATAATATATCGCAGGTCCACACAACTCCTGTAAGAAATTCTTACAGCCTAAGACCTCTAAACACAAGAAACCTAAGTCGCGATCGAACCCGAGCTAGCTAGCGAGAACCTAAGAAAACAACAATAATTACAATCAAAAGGCCCAAATATAATAAAACAAACAGGGCTCACTCGGAGCAACTCACGGCACGGTGACACTCGAACAGGCCGACCGCTGCTCAGGGCTAAGCGGGCGCAAGCCGGGCGCACTGGGCTGCGTGGAACGGCGCGGCGCGCGCTTGGGCACGGCATGGCGCAGCAGGCGCGCGACGGCGGCGCGCCGAGCGCGTGCGGCGCGACACGGCGACCTTGCTCGGGCGAGTCAAGGCGTCGCGACGGCCGGGCGAGGCGAGCTCGGCCAACGATGGATCTCGGCGACGACGCGACCAGGCGATGTGGGCGCGGGTGGCGACGACGAGCTCGGTCAAGGCGATGGTGACGCGTGCCCGCTCGTCACTGGCGCACTCGCGCGAGGGCACGACTGACGGCGCGACGAGGTCGCGATGGTCAGCCGCGCGACTTCGGCGACGGCGCGATCTCGCGTCGCGGCTGGCTTTGGCTGCGATACCGGGAGGAGGCTAGGAGAGAGAGAGAGAGAGAGAGAGAGAGAGAGAGAGAGAGAGAGAGAGAGAGAGAGAGAGAGAGAGAGAGAGAGAGAGAGAGAGAGAGAGAGAGAGAGAGAGAGAGAGAGAGAGAGAGAGAGAGAGAGAGAGAGAGAGAAAGAGAGAGAGAAAGTGAATTTGGGGAAAAAAATAAAATAAAAGAAAATGAATTTGGAAAAGAAAAGGAAAATGGGAAATAAAAAGGAAAAATAAGGATTTTATCCAAAATCCATCCTTATCCACTTTTATCCTTAAAAATCCCATTTCTCGCTTCCTCCTTCGAGACCCTACCAAGCAACCTCTCCCAATAAATAAAACCCACTAAAATCCAACTCCCAAATCAACACCAAGTGCCCGGGCTCGAATCCCAAAGGAAGCACACAACCAACCAACACTTTGCCCAAAGACCCAAATCACAACCGAACTCCCAAACGATCAGCCCAAACATCTCGGGACTCATAAGCAATAACAAACCACCTCGACAAAGCGAAGCTACCTCGAAGCTCAAAAACCACAAATCCTGCACGGAGAGCCGAAGACCAGTCAAAACAAATCTAATGGCCCAACCGAACCACTTTGAATCAATGAAAGCACCTCGAAACTGGAATAGAAAATCAAGGTCATTACAAAAAGTTGTTTAAAATTGTATTGTATGTTTTATAAACACCGCCAAAGTTGTTTTACTTGTTGATTATGTTTAAATGAAAATTGTTGGTTATGTTTTAAGGGTTCCCTTCTCATATGTTTTGAAAGGTTTTTTTAAATATGAGCACTAAACCGCTTGTTATCATATTTAACT